>CM035631.1:48825265-50075265 GCA_020496765.1 Gossypium stocksii
GACAGTGATACGCCCTTAATTTTAGGGCGACCCTTTTTAGCAACTGCTAGGACTATCATTAATGTTGGTACAGGTGTACTCACATTAAGTGCAGGTGAAGAAACAATTACTTTTCAAGCTCGAAACTCGATTAAGACTGTTGCTAACAAAAATATAGTGACGAGTCCTTGTAAAAACACTAATCTCACCACCCAACCTTCTGTGCAGGATACACTCCATATAAAGGCGACCCAACCACAGACAAGTCCATCCAAGGGAAACGTACCTGAAAAGCGAATGCTTCAGATTGAGGAACTAGATGAATGGCTGAACTATCGTGAAAAGCCCAAAATATGTCACACCAACCCAGAGAATCACCAAAACAACCCCCAGGTAACAACAAATCAAATCAAGGTAGGGGATAAGGTAATCTTAGAGGAAGACGATCCTCGAATCTTAAATTCAAAAGAGCATACAAGTGATACACCTTACTTCACGGTAATGAAAATCTTTCCCTATGGTGTAGTCTAGATAGAACATGAGTCACTCGGCACTTTCAAGGTAAATCACACTCAATTTAAAGCTTATGTTGACAATGAAATTGAAAGCAGGATAGAAGAGTATCAACTCTTCAAACCACCATGATCAAACAAGCTTGAGAAAAGTCGAGCTTCAACTATAAACAAGCGCTTCTCAGGAGGCAACCCGAGTACTAACAAGTTTGATTTTCTTAAATTCTTAACTAACCCCTTAAAACGTAGATTTCCCAGTACCACACGACCAGACACACGGGCGTGCCTAAAGTCGTGGACACCTCACAGGTAGAAACATGACCATGCAATACTGTCGTGGCTAAACCTATCTATTCATACATGGGCGTGCGATTACAAACACGACCGTGGACAAAGCGAACACAAAAAGACAATACCGTACTATAAGGCCATGTGACTCAACACACCCGTGCCAATTAACTGTGGGCGAGACTGAGAAATTACCACGGGCATAAGACACGCCCGTGCCAACCAGCCGTGTGCCCAATTCCCTATTTATTTTATTTTTTTATTTTTATTTTTATTCTCTTCACTTCATATTTTTCCTTTTATTTTACACTTCACTTCTTATCGAGTAAGACTTAAATTCCCTACGCAGTTATATTTCAAGTTACCCAAGATCATGAACTTCAAGTGGTCATCCCTCCAATCCAACTTTCACAACTTTCAAGGAATTCATCCAATTCAGGGAGTTTTACTTTTCTCCCTAACTTATGATCTTGTGCTTCTATTGCTATTAATGTTATATTTATACATTGAGGGCAATGTACATCTTAAGTGTGGGGGGGAAACTCACTTTCATTCTTTATATTATCTTTGAAATCCCTAAAAATTGCTCTCAAATTTCGAATTCTCTGCATTAACCTCAATCTCCTATTAGGAATGAATTCTAATTGATTTATGATTTTTATTGATATGTTGAGAATTAAGACATAGGTATTTATACATTGATTATTCAAACTTTAAGACATTAGGGAATCAAGCATGATAAGTTGAAATTTTTGAGAATTTAAATTTTTTTTCTAGGTTATTTTCCCTAATTTTAAGTATTATCTTGAGATTTGAAATTTGCAGGATTGACATCAAAAGCCATAATTCTGGTGAGATCTTTGAGCCTTTTGAGCATACATTCTTTCGTGTTCACTTTTATTGTTGCTTTGAGTGAGTCAAT
Source organism: Gossypium stocksii (assembly GCA_020496765.1). Classification (NCBI taxonomy): domain Eukaryota; kingdom Viridiplantae; phylum Streptophyta; class Magnoliopsida; order Malvales; family Malvaceae; genus Gossypium; species Gossypium stocksii. Next base: position 48,826,967 of record CM035631.1, read on the forward strand.
ACTGATCTGTTATTCTAGAACTTGCTCCGATTATACATATCGAGACCACATCATTGATTTGATACACTGAAATGATAAAGGCACCTAGGTTTAGCCCACTTACTCCATAAAAGCCTACCTCAATAAATTGACCCCTAATGAACCTCATTGAGCCTCACAACCCATTCTTTGACTTACCTCTAATATTAACATATAACCCGTTTTTTGTTGAATTCTATTAAATTATTTTGATCCCTATTTTTGTCGAGATTTGAGTTGAAACTATTTCTAGCTTTTTTCTCTTGTTCAGTTTATAAACATTCAAAGTATTGTATTTGATTTGTTCTAAAAAAAACACACAAAAAAAAAAACAAAAAGGTGTTTATACAATTAATTCAGTTGTAATTCATATTTTAGTTATAGTTTAATATTTTTTGCATATTTCTATTATAAGCTACTGAATCCGGAACAATGTCATCAGAAGACTTAAGCTCTAAAAATATGTTCAAGTGATAGAGATTTTTCTAGTTAGACGATTTTTCAATTCAATCTCGATTTTAACCTTCTCTTTCAGCTTGTGATAACACCCCTAACCAAAGCCCCATTACAACCATTGAAAGATCTTTTGATCAATGTGTCATATCAATCTATAGTGGTGGAGATTTGATTTTCTTGCAAGCCTATGGTAATAACTTTTCAGATTGACTAAAGAGTGCTTAATTCTTGAACCCTAAACACTTTTAGTGGATAGAGTGAATCTTTAGTGAGGATGTCAAATCTTATTGATTTTGATTAAAAGTTGATTACTTAAGAGAAGGGAAGAAGCCTATGTTTATGTAATAAAATTCTCAACTTAGAATGTTTGAAACTTTAATGATCTTCTGATTGAATTTTCATTGTATGATTACTTGTGGATTAGTTTAAAACATTATTGATAAGGATTGTAAGTTAAGAAGAATGATTCTTAACTGTGGGTTGAGATTTTGCTTGAGGACAAGCAAAGGCTTAAGTGTAGGGGTATTTGATAAACGATAAATTATACATGTTTTTACCTCATGCTTAGCCTAATTTATGGATGAATTATCATTGAATTTGTGGAAATTGGTGCTCTTAATCCTTCTATTTCATGTTTTATGCCCAAGTAAGCTTAAGGAAGAGAAAAGAGCAAGAAACAAGCTAAAAACGGGCAAATTAGACCTAATTCAATAATCAACATGGCCCAGAAAATCACCACACAGCCGTGCCACTATGAGCATAAACACGGCCCAACCCCGACTCACACAGCCAGACCACACGACCGTGCCACCTTAACAGGCCCGAGCACGGCCTAGGCTTTGATCCACACGGGCGTGTCCTTGTTGTGAGGAAGTTCAATTTCACTCGGAAAAGGTTGCTTAGGGGCTAAGAAAGCCATTCTAAACTCTATATCAAGACCCTAAGAGGCGACTTCAAAGGACACATTATTTTTTCGCCAAGACGGGGAGTTAAAGGCAGGGAATTACTCGAGGGGAAGCTGATTGATTCATCCCAGAAGTCAAATTCTACATCAAGACAAAGGATCTCCCTTCAATCCTTCAGGGGTTTTTGGGTTCTTTATGTTTTGTTATTTTTATTCTTCTGAGATGTTTTCTTTATTAAATATGAACTAAATCCCCCAAATACTTGAGGGGGATGAAACCTAAGACAGATCTTGTTATTATTTTATCTTGAGTTATATGATAAATACTTGAATTGTTCTTAATTATGTGTTCTTAATTTTTGTTTTAATAATCCTAGGTATTAATTCAAGTATTGATGTGCTTATTTAGAGGAGCAAAAGTCCCTATTTAAGAGTAGATCTAGCATAATTAAGCGGAGTTGCATGCAACCCTAGACATAAGGCGACATAAATCTACCAGATTAGGGTCAAACCTAGTAAGGGGATCAATAGATCGAGTTAATGCAAGACTAGGGGTTTTAACTAGAAAGAGATTTTAATTAATCAACCTAGGATTAGTTGTTCTTATCCTCGACGGAGGTATTAACATAAGTTAGGGATCTCTACAGATCAAGTCAAGTAAATAAATCGTCTAACTCAAGAATTGATAACGAGTGAAGTCTAGGTGGATTCTCCCTTGAGTATTGCCCAAATCAATCAGTTTTTCCTAAAGAGTTTTTCCCCAATTTACTTTTTGTGCATTCATAGTTTAGTTTTAGAATTAGTTTAGTTTCATAAAAACCCTTTTTATTTCTAGGTTAAATAATAGAAATAAAGTTAGTACTAGTACTTTTGGTTCCCTTAGGTACGATATCTCGGTCTTGCCACTAAGCTATACTACTGTTCGATAGGTACGCTTGCCTTAAAGTCGTGATAATAGTTAGTTTTTGGTGCGATCATTATTATAAATTTTATTACTTCATATCACGTATATCACAAAAGTTTAGGGGCAAAATCATAATTTTGCCAAAATTAGAGTTAAGGACTGTTCTGATAAATGTGAGATTAAATAAGCTAAATTTGCTATTATAGATCAAGAAGAATGAAATTCGGGGTTAGACAGGGGAAAAAAAGTTGAGGACTAGATCAAAATATTTGATCATATTTTGTATCGAGGTAAGTTTGCGGTAAATAAATGCAATGTTTTGTTATTTATATTTAATATTGTTATTTTTTAGCATCTATATGTTTATTTTGCGAATCTACTCATTGATGAATCAAGTAAGAATTGATGGTGAAATGATACTTAAAAGTCCCTGTTGAACCTTAGGAATGTGTAGGATACAAATGTCATGACATAAGGGTTTAAGGATACCAAGTAAGACCATGCTAAGGCTTGGCATTGGTAAGTTTTACAAGGCAAGGAAATCATGTAAGACCATGTCAAGAAATGGCATTGATAAGCTACTATAAGGCAAAGATCCCATGTAAGACCATGCTAAGGCATGGCAATGGTGAGTTCACAAGGCAAGGATACCACGTAAGACCATGTCAAGACATGGCAATGGTAAGTTTAAAAAGGAAAGGTACCCGCGTATCCTTAGTATTCCAAGTGGTTCAATGGGAAATTTAAAGAGTATACTCAAGGAAAGGTAAGTTAAGTTCATGTTTGAAAGGTTCAGGTAAGAAAATTCAAGACTTATGCATATTGAGTTTGAAGGTTAAAGTTAAATTGAAAATTCATTTAGAATGTTGTTATTTATTTACATGCAAACTTACTAAGCTTTATGCTTACTCTCTTTCTTTTCTCTCTTTTTATAGTATCGCCAAGCCAACACGAGAATCATAAGGATGTCGGAGATCATTTCACACTATCATAGGGCTATCTTGGTATTTATTATTCGAAACGTTTTAAGTTATGACATGTATAGGGACTTGCCCATTTTATGTGTATGTGCTTATGATATGACTAAAGAAACGGCATGCGAATACTTGATAATGATTAGCTATTGAAATGGCTAATTAAGAACATGTTTTGGTGTTATGTATGCCTAAATGAGGTTTAATGCAAAGAAATTATGAAAGAGTAAAAAGTTGGTTATGAAACATTTTTGGACAACAGTAGGTGATTTTGAAAAATCACTAAAAATTGTAGAAATGGAGTTAAATGGTGAATGAGATATAGAATTAAAGCTTATTGAGTCTATTTTTATAAAAAAGAAACAGAGCAAGCAAAGGAAGTCTGTATTTTGAGATATTTAAATTTTTGTGAGACTGGTTTAGGGTGACTTTGTGATCCCTTGTTCCGAATTTAGAATTTCACTAAAAATTGTTAAAAAAAATTATTAGTCATAATTTATATTTATAGATTCCTTAGTGAGTCTATTTTCATTAGAAACAAACAAAAATGTTATATGAATTCTGTATAATGAGATAATCAATTTTTAGTGAAGAGAGGTGAGGTCTGCTGGACTACGAAACAGGGGAGAATTTAGCTAATAAACTGTACTAATTGGTCAAACCAAAAATTCTGAAAAAATTATGGTAAGAAGATATATGAGTCTAGTTTCAGGAAAAATTTACAGATTTAAATTTTGAGTTTCTTAACTTGAGTTATAATTAATTTAGTGACTATTACGCAAGTGGACAATTTTATTATAAATAGTGAAATAAATTGTTTTGATTTGTGTAAGTAATTGGAAAGTTTTTAATGTTCTCGGGTTGGTCCCGAACCGTTTTATTTGCATGTTTTAGGGCCTCGAGGGCCCTTTTTAGGGATATATTGGATGAATGTGAGCAAATTAATTTTAAAAGTAAATTTTTATGCCCCAAACTAGAAAGATAAGTTTGGTAATGCCTCGTTCTCGACTCCGGCGACGGTCTCGGGTAAGGGGTGTTACAAGTATGTTTAGCTAGCGTTCTCATTCGATAGGAATTTCATACGAAAATCATACAGCTACATATACTTCTGAGAATAGATGAACACATAGAATACCCAGAAGAGTTAGTTGTAAATTACTCAACTATAACCACTGTACTCAGTTATCAATACAATTCGAACATTATTCCACTGTTTAATTATGTCATCACTAAATTCACATTATCCCATCCACTAACATGAATCAATTTAGAATATCTTCCAGTTAATACATTCTTTAGATATCATACCTAAATATTTTGTCTCATTGAAGTCAACTTCTCTTTTAATAGTGACTTTGCATAATTCAAATGACCTTCAAAATGATCTGATATCTCTTTTAGTACTGTCTTTATTTGCTGACCCAATTCTCATATCTGATCACAGTTTTAATCCTTCAATCACAAAACTCTATAATTCCAAACTTGTGAGCTTATTCAGTCACAAAGCTCGTATAGTTTGAGAACATCTTTTTAATTCATTCACAAACACGTATGCATAAACTAATAAGATAAACTACTTTCATCTCAATAACTATCATATTTCAATAATCAAGTATACCATATCACATGTCATAAATTTACACTTACTCATCATATGAATTTCACTACTTTCACTTACTTGTCAATTTATGTCACTAGTACCTTGATTTACTCGTACCATCACATACATCTACAGTTCTTTCCCTGTTGACTTGTTTAAACATTGATGAAAACACATTATCTCAATTCAATATTAATAAATATTATGGATTCATAAACATTTCACGTTTCATTCACAAAATTATATATAAGTTTTGTAAGTTTCTTTAATTCAATACTCATATAATTCATGTAAATGCCTATACTATCTCCCATTCAATCTGTACTCGTTTCATCTCTGATTTACCTATTGAACCATTCGAAATACAATTGGATTGTAACACCCCTAACCCGTATCCGTCGCCGGACTAGGGTTAAGTGGCATTACCAGACATATCAGAACTTTTACTGACATTTCACAAACATCGACATCATATCATAATCATACATCATCAGTAAGTCCCTTATGAAGGTCTACGATACCTTAAACATGTATTAGAAGAAGGTCGGGACTAAACCGAGCTCATACAAACTTTTTTGAAGCTTAAACATTTTTCAAAGCTACGGAGATCACACGCTCGTGTGGTTAGGCCGTGTGCCTCACACGGCCTTAGACATGCCCGTGTGTCTAAGCCGTGGCAAAACAGGGCATACATTCTGACTTGCACCACACGGCTGAGGACACGCCCGTGTGCCAAGCCGTGTGAAATTTAGGGAGGTTACTGACTTGGGTCATTCGGCCGACCACACGCCCGTATGCCACCCACGGCCACTAGACACGCCCGTGTGCCTAGGCCGTGTTAAGCTTGTAGGGTATACTGACTTAATTTGAAAGGGTACCCCAGGGGACACACGGCCGTGTATTATGACCGTGTGTCACACTGTGCCGAGACACACACACATGTCTCTACCCTTGTGGACAAAAATAGGCCATTCGAAAAGCCAACTTTGCCACCCTTTTTGGGTCATTCCTACAAGCCAAAACCAATACAATTTATACCAACATTTCTCAGCCAATTCACAACCAAAATACACACAATTCATGCCATATAATTTCCATCCAAATTCATACTAAATTTCCATACTAATTCATGCCAAAACATAAGCCAAATTTATACCAAATCTTATAAAACATAATTCATTTCATACCATATTCTATCTCATATCAAAACTTACCTAATTCTTAACATTTTCATACCAAAATGACCATTTGTCATTAGGCCATATATACATTATAAATGTACCAAATTTACCTTGCTTAACACATACCAAACAAACCACAAATTCAACCAAAAGCTAGCCATCTCACATGGCATAACATATATACATCTCAAAACATATCCCAAAGACTTCTAGCCTATACATGCCATAATTTAACATTTACACTTTCAAAATGCACCAAAACAAGGTTTGATAGTATGGTGATGATCCTCGATGATCCCTGAGCTTTTGGTAGCTTCGATATCTATAAAATAATGCAAACACACACAAAGTAAGCTACAAAGAGCTTATAAGCCATATACAAATAAATTCAACTCATGAATCAAATATAATTCAATTCATTCATATATTTCATGGCAAAACACAATCAAATTTCCATATTGCTCATGTAACTCATTTAATCAAGCTCATTTGCACATATATCACATTTCATTTCCAAGTAATCATATATATCTCACATATACTCAATTACACATATACATACCTTTCCTTATCAAATATCGAACATATCTCAAACATACTTGAATCAGACATATCTTAACAGAGACATACATTTCTTAGAGTTGCCCGTTAACCCGTTCGAAATCAAAAAAGATACTCTGCAACACCCCCACGCCCGAGACCGTCGCCGGAGTCGAGCTTGAGGTGTTACCGAACATAATTTATCATTTAAACAACTTTACATCATTTATTTTGATTTTCGGAATAAGCAATTTTTCTGTGTCATGGTCGCTAAAAAAATCATATCTCGAGTTACGAAACTCGAAATCAAGATCCGTAAATTTTCCCTGAATCTAGACTCACATATCTATCTACTAATTTTTTTCTAAAATTTTTGGTTGGGCCAATTAGTACAGTTTATTAGTTAAAGTTACCCCTGTTTCAGGACTTGACTGCACTGACCCTACTTACTACGAGCCAATTTTCTCCCTGTACAAAATTCATATAACTATACCGTTTATTTATATTAAAATTAGATTCAATAAGGATTCTGAGAATATAAATTAAACCTCCTAATTATTTTTTTACAATTTATAGTGAATTTTCAAAGTTGAAACAGGGGATCCAGAAATTGCTCTGTCCCTGTTTCACTAAAACTCAAATATCTTATAACATATAACTCCTTTACCTATTTCGCTTTTTCCATTTGAAAGTAGACACAATAAGCTTCAATTTCATAGTTAATTCTTTACCTAATTCGTTTTCTACTATTTTTGGTGATTTTTCAAACTCACGTCATTGTTGCTGTAGTGTTCTGTTTTATGGCAAGTTTCATCTTTTTATGAATTCTCATGAACTATATAACATATTAAACTCACAAGGCATCCAACATTATCTAGGCTAGCCATACCAATGACTAATCATTATCAAGCATTTTCTCAACCAAACCACAACCATATCACAAGATTATTTACACAAAACAAGTATATTGCTATACATGCCATACATCAAAACATACAAACCAATATACCAATTGTTCCTCGGATAGTGTGAGCGTTTCTTCGACTTTCCCGATATCCAAGTTGGCTCGCTAAAAACTACAATGAATGTAAAGGAGGGAGTAAGCATAAATGCTTAGTAAGTTCACATGCAAATAACAAGTAACATAACAAAGCAATTATATCAACAACAATAGCATGATATCACCAAGATACAAACCACATTTCTAGCTATCGTGTATCATCTTACCACCTTATTTCTGTTGTATCAAGTTTCAACCCGAGGGTTAAGTACATACCTGTCCAAATTGTCCATTTCACAACACTTACCAAAATATCATTTTCATCTTGAGTATTCTTCCATTCCGCTAGAACTTTACCCGTTGAACACATCGGAATATAACTCGGATACATGGATCATTTGCACATAAGTGCCACATATGTAATCAATCAATCATGTAACCCGCCCATAAGCGAACTTGGACTCAACTCAACGAGCTCGGGCGTTCGCATCCATAAGTGAACTCGGACTCAACTCAACGAGCTCGGATGCCTAGTTACATCTCACGAACTCGGACTCAACTCAACGAGTTCGGACATTTGCATCCATAAGTGAACTCGGACTCAACTCAACGAGTTCGGATGCCTAACCATCCTAGTGAAATGTCACTTGTATCCTAATCTATTCCCAAGGTTCAAACGGGATTTTCCTCAGTCACACATTTCCCAGTCGTTCTCCTCGGAATATTGGAACCAATACGTTGCTTGCATCTCATACTTATCAATTTAATCACATACTTTTCATACCAATACATAATATTTCACAAAGAATAATATTCATAATAACAAGTATCATATCGTATAAATAGCATTAAATCACTTAAAATAGCAATCATGTTACATTATTTACACATGAACTTACCTCGGTACAAAATATAGCAATTTTGCGATTTAGTCCAAAATCTTTTCTTTTCCTCGACCAAGGTTGATTCCACGTCTTTCTTGATCTAAAATAACACATTTAGCTTATTTAATACTCACATTATCAAAATTGTCCTAAATTCAAATTTTGGCAAAATTACAATTTTGCCCCTAAACTTTTGCATATTTACACTTTTGCCCCAAAATTCGGAAATTTAATTTTATCACAAATTCTTATGTTTTAGGACATGCTGATCATTTATTTACCATTAGCAAGCTCAAATTCCCACTAAAACACATACTTATGAACAATATGTACTTTTATCGATTAAGCCGTTTTACTCGTTTTTACTTAAAACCGAGTAGCACAAGTTGTCTAACATAATTTAAAACCTCATATTCTATCATAAAACATCAAAATACACAAATTTCACCTATGGGTATTTTTCCAAATATGAACCCTAACTTAAATTATTGCTAACATAAGCTTTATCGAGTTACGGGGACTACAAAAACGTAAAGAACATTAAAAACGAGGCCTGGAATCACTTACTATGAAGCTTGGAAGCTTGAAACAAACCCTAGCTATGGAGAACCCTTGAAATTTCGTGGTAATGAAGAAGATGACCAATTTTGTGTTATTTTTCCCTTTTTATTTCATGTTAATATCCAAATGACCAAAATGCCCCTCCTTACTAAACTTTCAAAAATTCCATCCATGTCCAAATTTTGTCCATGAACTTAAAATTGGTTAAATTGCTATTTAAGGCCTCCTAATTAATATTCCAAAGCAATTTCATACTAGAAAATGCAAGTTTTGCAACTTATTCAATTTAGTCCCTAATTTCAAATTAAGCACTTTACGCTAAGAATTTCTTCACGAAATTTTCCCACCATCATAAAATCATATCATAAACATCAAAATAATTATAAAATAATTATTTCTACCTCGAATTTTTGGTCACGAAACCACTATTCTGATTAGGCCCTAATTCGAGATATTACATACTCAGATGGCTCGAAAAGTTCGTACATTGCCAACATCCCAAACGTGGTCTTACATGTAATTAAATTCGATGCCACTGTCCCAGATAGGGTCTTCACGAAATCAAATATGATGCTAATGTCCCAGACATGATCTTACACGTAAATAAAAAATCGATGCCAACGTCCCAGACGTGGTCTTACACGAAAACACACATCGGATCCTATGTCATGACATATGTATCCTAGCTATTCCTAAGTTTGTATGGGGCTTTTCAAACGTATTCACATATTCGGAATTTCCTTGATTTCACATTTCCAACTTTCATAATCATTCATCGCATTTCATTATCAATTATAAACATAATTAAATCAACTCAAATTTATTTATTTGTATATTGACTTACCTCATTCGGATTCGGACGGAGTAAACGGCTAATCAATTACTTTCGTTTTCCCCCAATCTAATTCCGTTTTCTTTGGTTCTTGATCTAAACACATTCAAATTTAGCTCTTTTATTCACCAAATCATTCAATTCAATCCAAAAACATATATTTAGGGCATTTTACAATTTAGCCCTCACATTTTCACACTTTAACAATTTAGTCCCCTATTCACAAAATCACAAAATTTACAAAATTTCCTTTTATACAAGCTTAGCCAAATTTTTACATAGCTTATACAAGCCCACACATTTCATTTATTTCACATTTTAGTCCCTCAAAATTTCATTTTCATAATTTAGTCCAAAATACTCAAATTCACCAAAAATTCAAATACAAAACACGTTAATCTATCACATACCTTTCATATTTCATCAAAAATCATCACAAAGCTTCCAATTTCATCAATGGTATAACTTGAAATCATCATTAAAATTAGAATTTGAGACATGGGCTTTGAAGAACACATAGCAACGATCACAAAAACATAAAAATCATCAAAAATGGATCGAAAACGAACCTTTAATCAAGCTAAATGTTGGCCGAATGCTAAAACCCTTTTTCTTTTTCTTTTGCTTTGTATTTTCGGCTATATGGATGAATAAATGACTAATTTAATGCTTTGTTTTAATTATTTCATGATTAATTCATGGATTACCATTTTGTCCTTCATTAATAACATATAAAACATATCATATTAAGGCCATAAATGTCCACTACCTTTTAAAAAGGTCTAATTACCATTTAAGGCCATCACATTCAAAATGCAACCCAAATAAACACATTGAACATATAGAATGCAAATTTAGTCTTTTATGCAATTTAATCCTTTTCACAAATTAAGCATTAAAACAGACAAATTTTTATACGAAACTTTCACAGACATCAATTTACATATATAAACACAGAAAATAATATTAAAATATTTTTTTACTCGGATTTGTGGTCCCAAAACCACTATTCTGACTAGGGTCTAAATCGAGCTGTTACATGGATACTCGGGAATCACATACTCATAGTGCTAATGTCATATCCCAGATATGGTCTTACATGTAACCTCATATTGATGCCATAGCCCAGCTATGGTCTTATACGAAATCTCATATCGATGTCATATCCTAGATATGGTCTTACACGAAATCTTGTACCGATGCCATATCCCAGATATGGTTTTACACGTAATCTCAGTAACCCTAATGTCATGACATTTGTATCCTATACTATTCCTAAGGTTCAACCGGGACTTTTACTTTGTCTAATTTTTGTCGAACAATTTTCAAAGCATCGTATTCACAATTTGATTCTATATTCAAACATTCACTACAATTATATCAATTAAGCATTTCAACATATATAATTTAATGCTTATTAAACATGCGAACTTACTTTGTTCGTTGAAAAGACAAATTAGGTCGACTAATCCGATACGTTGTTTTTCTCCCGTTCTAGATCCAACTCTCGTTTTTCTCAATCTATATAGTATCAAAATTTACTTATTTAATCATAAATTCATTCAATTTAACACAATTTACACATTTTGGCAAAATTACACTTTTTCTCCTATTATTTCACATTTTTGCAATTTAGTCCTTATCACATAAAATCAAAATTTCATGCAATTAAGCCCTTAACCAAGCTAGCCAATTTTCATATAGATCCCTAGCAGCCCATATTTATCATTTAATCACACTTTTAACGATAAAGTTTCCACATTTTACAATTTAACCCTTGATTGACATTTTTACCAAAATTCACTTTACAAAACTTGCATATCTAACAACAATGATTTATTTTTCATCATCAACTATCATAATATTCATGCATTCAACACTGGAAACATTCAAATTATTCCATATTTTGCAAATTAGCCCCCTCATTAGAAAGATTAAGCAACAACAATTCCAAAAATATAAAAATCGATAAAAATGGACATCAAAATTACTTACATGCAAAAGGTTTAATAAGATGAAATTTTGAGCTCTCCCATGGTTGTTTCTTGCTGTAAAAATCGGTTCATGCATGTTGGAAGAAGATGGCTATTTCGTTTTACTTTTATTTATTCATTAATTGGCCATTTACTATTTTAACCTTACCAAACATTAAAAATAACCAAATTGCCAAGCCATGCTCATCCACTATCACCTTTAATGGTTTAATTACCATTTAAGGACCTTCATTTTAAAGTTCTATAGCTATTAAACACTTTTAGCTAATAGAACCCAACTTTCATACTTTATGTGATTTAGTCGTTTTCATCAAATTAAGCACTCAAATGATAAAATTTCTTTGCGAAAATTTCACACAACTCTAATATTATTCTGTAGACATTAAAATTCTAATAAAATAAATTTTTTGATGTCAGATTTGTGGTCCCAAAACCCTTATTCCAATTTAGCTAAAAACGGGCTGTTACATTGGTTGTATGCAAATGTATCATATTTGATTAGCTTGATTATGCATGGTTTTGATGCATTTTGATGGCTTGTTCAATTGTGAAAAAGCAATTGTAGGTACATGCATGAAAGGGTGGGAAAAATGGCTTGGAAATAGCCTATTTTTCGTCCACACGGGTATGGACACGGGCGTGTGTCCCCTGTAGCTTTCAAAGGGTTGCAAGTCAGGCTGTTACATGGCCTAGCACACAGGTGTGTGAGGTTATTTCAAAGGGTACACGGCCTGGCACATTGGTGTGTGGCTTGGCCGTGTGACCCAAGTTTGTAAGTTACACGAGCACGGATACGGTTTGGGACATGGTCGTGCGTCCCTACTTCAAATGCCCACACGGTTTGAAAATTTTCATTATTTTCTGAAAAATTCTATATGTTTCCGATTTAGTCTCGACTTGTTTCCAATATGTTTTTAGAGCCTCGAGGGCTTGTATAAAGGACGAGTTGCATGCTTGGTTTTGATATGATTAATTATATGAATTAAAATGTTTATAATTTTTTTCGTTTTAAAATGATAACTCCTGTAATGCTCCGTAATCCTATTCCGGCAATGGATACGGGTTAGGGGCGTTACAAGTTCCACTAAGTAAGTTCGGTCATATTTATAAGTGTGAGATGGGTTCTAAAGAAAGTTATTCTTTTTCCTTACATGTTCTCTAATTCTTTTTCTTAAATCAAATGATATCTCTTCCTCCTTAAGTTGGAAGCTAAGATTTTTAGTTTAATCAATAATTTTTTCATCTTTGGGTAAGTATGTTAGCTCCGCATATTAAGTTTTGAAAAAAAATAAGATTGTAAGAGTTATATGAATAGTAAAATATTTAGTAAAATGTTTTGCATGAGGTTGCCAACGATTGGCATTATAAGTAAATTGTATGTATAAGAGTTGTAATAGTGAATCTATGTTCTCTAAGCAGTTGTTGCTACTGGTTCGAGAAAGATGTCTAAGTCTGGAGCTTAAAACTACAATAAGTGAGATTCAGGTGAGTCTCCATCCTTACTCTTTTATATGAATTGTTCAAATAAGAAGTATGTATAGATATACATATACATGAATGGGATGATGAAGTCTACGAAAAATGGTAAGGGCATAAGTATAGTAAAGATGAGAGATGTATTGTAATAATATGTAGTTTTATTAAAAGAGTGGTGTTTGATAAGCGTGCAGGTAATGTCTAGTATACAAGGTATATGAGTTAGTAAGAAGGTGATTATCTAGGTAAGTAAATGTTGAGCTAATGTTCCATTGTGAAACCTTTAGTAGGGCAGTTATATTGCTAACTGGACTGGAATATCACGGATCGAAAATGAGTGTAAGACCATGAGGTAAAGGCCTATGGTAGTTTGGTATGGTTTGGAACCATTCATGGTGTAGCCTCTAGTAAGATGAAATTGGAATGGCAGAATACGATACATGAATGTGTGTAAGACCATGTGGTTAAGACCCATGACATGATATGATATGTGTGTATGGATTGTTCATGGTGTAGCCTTCGATACTGTGTAAATCGAAATAACAGATCACAATACATGAAATTCTGTATAGGTCCATAAAAAAGAAACCCATGGCATCTTTTGTGAAGTTCGCCAAGACTGCAACAACCTGATTTTCAAGTGGTTCGAGGCCACGAATTTCTGTCGTATCAACTTGTAAATATTATTTTTAGAATATTTATAGAGTCATTAAAGTCGTATTAAAATTTGGTTAAGATATTTTAATGTTTAGAATTAAGGGTGATTATGTAATTTAGTAAATTAACTAAAGTTTAATAAAACAAAACCAAAATTATCATCACCTTTTTGATGTTCCACCAAAAACTTAAAAGGATTTCACCATTTTTGAAGCTTCATATTCGGTTAACATAGGAAACTTGCATATCAAGGTCCCGTAAATACTCGTGGAAAAGGAAAAATAGCGAAATAGTCCCTGAACTTCTGTAACTACTATAATTCAGTCCAGGTAAGTTTGTAAGGTTTAAAATTTAACATCTATATGATTTGTTGAATAGTATAACATGATACAATATATATTCAATTGTTGGTAATGAATGATTATTTGAGATTTGTTATTAAATTTGATGTTCGGATTAGATTGAACGCAGGATAGAGTACAGTTGTGATATGGTATGTTATGGGGAATTGGAATGGAGAGTACTTTGGAGAGATGTATATATTTATTTCTATAGTAAATCGAGGTTCAACATTTTTTGTGAACTCTTATGTTATACTCTATGTTTGGCATGTTTCGGTTGGACTAGCACTTATGAGCATTGACGTGTTTCGGTTGGACTAGCTCTTATGAGCATTTGGTGTGTTTTGGAGGGATTGGCTCGTATTAGCATTTGGCATGTTATGGTTGGATTGACGATATGCTCCTATCTGTAAGTCGTTCTTTGAATTGAAAATCTCAGTAAGATAATTTGTTTAATGAATTTGGTGAATTTGCTATACATTTGAGTATTAAATTGAATGTATGTGATTTATCAGTTGAGATTGTGGATGACAGGGAACCTTCGTTGTTGAATTGATATTGTTTCAATTGTTGTATTTATTTCGTTACTCGAAAGGTTGGACGATCTGATCGACACTCAAGTCACACTATCCGGCATAACTCGGTAGTTTTTTAACGTTTATTACAGATTATATGGCATGTAATAGGTTTGAATCTTGATACTAATGTTTTGGATATGTAAATAGTTAAGTATGAACTGGGTTGTATAAGTTGTTTTGGTTTATACCTTTTTGGTACTTTTGATGTCTTAATAATATGTGTTAAACGGGCTATGTTATGCATATTTGAATGGCCAAATTAGTAGGTGATGAATTGATTATAGTATAGCTAAGATATTGTATGTTTGAGATGGTATTGAATTAGATGTTAGGTTTGAGTAAGTGATAAGTTGTGTTTGAAGATTTGTTTTGATATAAAATTGTATATACTTGTGGTACCAATGAGGTTACATTGGTGAAGCACTTAATAGGTTGATTTGGTATATTTTTAGTTTGATTAATGTCACTTTGAATAGGTGTTTTGGTTGGTAAATGGTTTATTTAGGACCCAAGTAAGCTTAAAATGGTAAACTTGTTGTTTTAGGTTCATTTTAGGTCCACACGGCCTAAGAGACTAGCGTGTGTCTTAGTTGTGTTGACACACGACCATGCAACACAGCCATGTGTCCCCTGTAGATTTAAGACTCCCATGTCAGACAGTTACACGACCTAACACATAGCCTGGCACATGGGCGTGTGAGGCTATTTTGAGTGTTACACGGCCTAGGATCTGGGCGTGTGGCTTGACCGTGTGGCTTGGCCTTGTAACCCAACTAAGAGAGTTACACGGGCGAGTACATGGACTGGGACACGGCCGTACGTCCCTATTTCAAAGGTTACACAGCCTGAGACACGGGCGTGTGTCTCAACCGTGTGAGACACACGGCCTAGCCACACAGCCGTATGACCCCTACAGTCCAAATTTTCTAACTTTTTCTTGAAATTTCTAAATGTCTCGAATTTAGTCCCGGATTATTTTTATAGTATTTTTAAGGCCTCGAGGACTCGATTAAGGGATGTTATGAATGTAATTGAATGTAATTAGATTATGTTTGCATTGATGGATGAATTGAATGGTTTACTATTTTGTTTGTACGGTAATTTTTTTATAATTACCAAGCTAAAAGAACTAATTCAACTATTTTTTTATATTTTTTATAATTTTTTTAGTAATTTATCTAAAGAAATTCTCAAAAATTTTAAAGAAATGAAAAGATAAAGTGTTAGAGCCCAAATAAATAGAAGAAAATAAAGAAAAGAAGGCAGCAAGCCCAAAAGGCCTAAAGCAATAATAGAAATCCGGAAGACAATAGAGTGCAATGTATGTATGACTAAAACAAAGATCTTTGGAGCAGAACAATACATGTCCGAACTGGACCGGAACCATCTCTAAACTAGAACTATCTATAAACGAGAACACTTTAAAATAGGACACAGCAAACCAAATCAATCTCTTCCAAAACAAATGCAAAGCGAAGCCGTAAGAAGTGAAGTTTTTCATTTAAGTCCAAAAAGTCCCTGCCTTGCCCTCTCTTCCCCCCACCCCTGCCTTCAATAAAATCTCTTTCGAAATAACCAACACATACATACCTTTCAACTTTCTCTCTAAATTTCTGTACTTTACTTGGATTTGGATAGGATTTTTGCATCGTCGGCAGCTTCTTCCTTCAATTTCCTTCTCTCTTTCTCTCTCTCTGGGCAACTTCTCGTTAGGGTTTTTGTGGGTTGGTGTTTTCGTTCAACAAAGAGAACATCTTTTACTGCTTCGTCTTTTTATTTCTCGGTATGGACTATGAAGTTTGCGATAGTAGTGGTATGTTGCATTTATTAATGTCATAATTGTTGTATTAAACAATGTTGCTGTTTCTGGGTTCATTTTTCTTCTTCACCTCCTTTTTTTCCTTTCGATATTTGAAAATTGGATAATGGGTGCATTCATTTTCTTTTTGGGTGGGGGTAAGATTAGAAATGAGGGTTTAGGGTTTAATTAATTGGGGTCATTGACTTTTTGATAAATTTCACTGCGGAAAGGCTGTTGTTTGGCTTTTGCTTTCTGGGTAACTTTTGTGTTTTATTTCCACATTTTTTATTTGAATTCTAAGTGGGATTCAAATATAGAGAACTTCAGTATATAATTTCTTTTTTCTATTTGAGCAAAAAAAAAAGAAGCAATTTGCTTCTCTCTCTCTCTCTCTCTCTCTCTCTCTCTCTCTCTTTCAATTCTTTGTCCATATTATGCTAGATTTTTTGTTACTATACAAGAAGATTCATGATAAATCCATTTATTTCCATCTTTTTTTATGTATATTTGTTCGATTGCATTTCCTTATAACTGTTCTTTTGAGCCTTGCAAACAAGGGCATCAGAATACTATTAATTGCGCTGGGATGCCTCTATCCTGCTTGGTCATTCTTGCTTTTATAATGACAACAGGTACCGATGATGATTTGCCTCCTTCACATCCAACTAGAGTTCCACTAAGGGGTAATATTGCTGGAAATGGAAGATCTATTGTAGGTTCTGCTTCATATTCTAGGATGCATTCTGACATGGAGGCCCAAATACATGTACTTGAGCAAGAGGCCTACTGTGCTGTCCTGCGTGCTTTTAAAGCTCAATCCGATGCCATTACTTGGGTATGATGTATTTACACTTGTTGGACATGGTTTTAATTTGCTTTCCTGTTTATTTCATGTTGATCGGGTTTCCATGCTTTGGGATATGATGGCATCTTCAGGAAAAGGAAGGCCTGATAACAGAACTTAGGAAAGAACTGAGGGTGTCAGATGATGAGCATAGAGAGCTTCTGACTAAGGTTAATGCTGATGATATTATCAGAAGGATAAGGTTCGGATGCTTCATAAATTACTCTTGACTTCAAGGTCCAGTGATTGATTATTATTCTGTTTAAAGGATTATAAATGGGCAATTGTATCAGGGACTGGAGACAAAGTGGTGGGAACCAGCCTGCGAGACTTGGTGCATCTCATAGCGTCCACAGTGTTTTGCCTAGTCCAACTGTTTCAGCATCCCGCAAGAAACAGAAGACATCTCAATCGGTAAATCTCCCTACCATTGCTGGTGGAATAACAAGTTTTAGAACATTATTAGTAGTTCTTTGTGTTAAGCTTTCTTCTTTGGATGCTAGCTAGCAAAGCTGCTTTAGGAGCTTGGACCAAATGCAAGAAGCAATGATAATGATTTCGTTATAGAAATGTGAATGCGTACATTGACTTATATTACTTGAAAATTTCCCCCACAGGGTCAGTCATTGCCTGGCCTATCCTCAGCAAAGCCTATGCATTATCCTGCTGCAGTTTCTGCTGGAAATAGGCAATTCAATAACCGTGGCACTATCGCTAGCCGTTCAGCGAATGAACGTGCTGAAGGAGCAACTTTTGATCCCTTAATTGGAAGGAAAGTGTGGACAAGATGGCCTGAAGACAACCATTTCTATGAGGCTGTAATCACTGATTACAATCGCTCTGAGGTATATTCAAGGCATACAAAGGCATTTTCTGTCTCTCTCTTTGTGACTCATCATAAGCTGGTGGATTTAGTTGTTATAGAGAGGATTGACTGCATAGTATGCCTATTTTTACCCAATACTGCAAGTATTTTATTTATCTATGTTTTACTAATTTGTCTGCAATCTGTTAATATTTTGAGCTGGGCCAAAGTATCAATTTTCTAAAGGCCTCCATAATTATAATCTGATTATTCAAAAGGATTATTCTTTATCCACTATGGTTTAATTATCTTCTAATGATTCTAAAATGACTTTTAGAATTACTTGTATTAATTCCATGTAATACTAAGTCATCAACGGTAGATTTTATTGTTGTTTTACAGGGTCGACATGCTTTGGTTTATGATATTAATACAGCAAATGAGACATGGGAATGGGTTGATCTCAAAGAGGTAAGTAGATATGATTTTTTTTTTTTTATTTTAAAGTTCGTTGTGTTTTCTTGTCTTTACCTTGTGTAGCAGCAAAGCTTGTGTTGACAAATATGATTTTTATTTTTTATATTGATATTTTGTATATAATGCTCTTGATTGTGTATAGTTTCAAGAGTTAAGTGTCACTAATTCCATTACTAAATTTATATAAAAACCAAATGTTTTAACATTTAACAAAAATAAAATTAGGATACATATGCCAAATTTTAATACCTTTTAAGAGTCTACCTTCTTCTAATTGGATAACTTTCTCTTCCCTTTCAAAACACTTAAAAAATTGTTATTTGCAACATTAGTGAAATTTTTTACAGGCAAATAAACCTGATTGTTGGTTTTTATGTGTCCACATATGTCTTACGGCATAAATTAGAATTTGGAAGTTAGCTAGGCCTTGTTTGAGCTGAAGTCGGTTGGTTTTGGGGAGGAAAGTTTAAAGCCTTATAAAGTCATACTCTCTCGATAATGAAAAGGTCTTTCTGAAAACTAGCAAATATCAGTCAGATTGACACAGTAAAGTTGTTTTGATTATAAAATTTTTTAGTTGTTATTTTCAACTAGGTTACTTTGGAATATTAAAGCGTTGGTGTTTTAATATTTTGAGGGTAGGCATTATGTTGAACTAAACCAAATTGTTCTAGAATATTACTAAAAATAGGCCTGTAGGCTGTAGGTATAATGTAATGAAGTACAGTTACTAACATTAGTAACCTTAATGAAGATAACATATATAGTTCAGATGCAACTAATGTCGTTTTTATTTGACTGCACTCTTTTGTTGCTCCAACTTTTCATATTTCTTGTAGTTTCTTTGTCCAACACTAGTGTCTAACACATGGATATGAGTATATGGCCTCCAAGGATCCTCCGAGTAAATGGAAAAACTTGAAAAAAATTGAACTATACCCATGTTTATATGTACCCATATCTGATACCACACCGAGTAACATAGTTTTTCATTTCCAGCAGTTGTAATTAATATGAATCTTTTCTTCTATGACATGAGAGTTTTGTGGGCAAGGGGCAGGATGATTGTTTTTCGCGGCTACTATGCAATTAAGCACTATTAAACTGTTTTCAAGTTTATTATCTTCTAGGAAGTGATAGGAATCTGGTGTTATTTTTGTAGCCATTTTTTTTATGCACTTGTTTAGTTATTTCATTGTTGGTTATGCATGTCTTCCTAATTTGTTAAGAAGTGAGCTATTATAGATACCTATGAACTATATGTTTCGATTTCTGCTCTTGATGACATCAATGCTTGGTGCTCTATTATAGTGTTATATTTCCTCATAACCTTCATTTCCGAGCTTCTCATATAAAGTTCTTTCATTATCTCAATTTACCATATTTTCTAATCTAAGCTAATTCCAGAAAAACC
Organism: Gossypium stocksii; assembly: GCA_020496765.1. Taxonomy (NCBI): domain Eukaryota; kingdom Viridiplantae; phylum Streptophyta; class Magnoliopsida; order Malvales; family Malvaceae; genus Gossypium; species Gossypium stocksii. The sequence continues at coordinate 48,847,208 of CM035631.1, forward strand.
ATACCAATCTCTTGTTTATTGGGGGATCTAGTGAGTAGGTATTTATATTTATTTGGTATCTTATTTATTATGATTATTTAAGACTGACAATGGTTTTACTGCTTCATCAAAGTGGAATGCTTCTTAGCGCAAATAATTTTTCCATATGCATTTTATTGAGAACAATATTGATTTCCTGATTGTTACAGATTTCTCCGGATGACATAAGGTGGGATGGTGAGGACCCAGGCATATCTTATCGAGGAGGTCATGGTTTCCATGGAGCTAAGAAATCCTTCAGTCATGGTGCTCCTGCTCCTGGTACAGGAAGAGGCAGAGGTTCAGTGAAGGGCCTATATAGAAAAGAATCTTTGCCGCCACAGAATGGTATTGCGAAGAAACTTTCTGATGATATCGAGTTATTAAACACAGAGGCTCTGGTAAAGGAGGTATTTATGGAGAACCAGCTCAACTAATACCATTACTTATCAACTTTAGATTATTAACATCATATATTATTTTTTTCTAATTTGATTTGATTCTTTCAAAAGGTGGAGAAGGTTTTTGATGCAAGTCATCCTGATCCTCACGAGCTTGAGAAGGCAAAGAAGACGCTGAAAGTATGTTTGTTATTGATTCAAACAATTTGCAATATCTTTACGTCCATTGTTTAGAACTGCAAGCTTAACCATTATGTGTAATGCAGGAACATGAACAGGCGCTCATCGATGCTATTGCGAGGCTTGCTGATGCATCTGATGGTGAAAGTGGTAACCAATATATGCCTACATAGTGATATTTTGCATTTCTTCTGTACGCTGTAGATAGTCAGTACTGACTTTTATTATTTCAGATAAATTTTGTTTTAATTCCATTTGATTTTTGCTATTAATCGTCCGGAGCATTGTTGTCTACTGATCGAGATTGCAATAAATCCATTTATTCCAAGCCTACCTTTTTTTTGTTCTCTTTTTCTTTTTCGGGCAATATGTAACACGGGGTCATCATAGAGATGAATTATTACTGTAAGAGTTTGCATGGAAAATGTAATAGAATGAAGAATGCAACACTGGACATGTACAACTTGGTTTTGATCCAGTGTTCAATGTATGATGAGATCTAAATGCACCAAATTTTTCCTTTCTAATTATACATTTTCAACTCTGGTGCTTACAAGGTAAACCTTTTCTGGATTCTGTACACGTGGAAGACTAATTGTTTTGCCTCGCTCTTTGATTTTTAGATGGAGAACAACCATACTCTCATGGGCAACCGATGGAGCAGCTGTGAGTACGTAGACAGTCGGCATGGATTGTATGAAAGTCTAAAAGAATTAGAAGGTCGCATCAAAAGGTAGTAGGACCCAAATTGCAATAGATAACTATTGATCTTTTCTTTCATTTTTTTTTTTTTTTTTTTTTGAATTTAGCTCCTTCCATGATCATCTGGAAGAAAGGGTATGGTTGTTGGGAACTTGAACTGGAATGTAAAACTATTCATGGCATTCTTCAATGTAAAAGTTTTGATTTCATGTATTTGTTGAAACCAAGCTTTCCGTAACTACTTTCATATTGCAGTCTCCAACAACATACGTTATTCCTGCAAGCCACAGGCACAATAAGATGATTGACATATTTGCATCTGCAACTAAGTAATTCGACATTTTATGAGAATAAATTATTCAATTTAAGTCGGATAAAATAGATCACAAGTAGATGCATGAGAAACAGTTGGTATTGTTTCGGGTTTGGAGGGACCGAGAATGCATGGCCACATTAAGCAGTTCGCTGAGGAGTTCCTGAAGATGGACCTTCAGTGTGTCAATTTGGCGGTTCGAGTCTATTGCCAATTGGCTAACTTCAGCTTGTTCAGAACAGATGCAAGCTTCTATACTAGTAAACCATCAAGAAGATATCAGATTCAAGGTACTGTAATGGCTTCACAGTTTCTCTGAAAAAGAAAGGATAAAGTGGCTATCAAATCTTAAGCTACAACCTCATTCAAAAGGTTCCTAGTTAAAGTGGCAATATAAAGAAAGATGGGTTGAATCCTAGCATTTCAGTGAAATCTAAAGAATGAGAACTCACTCTTACAGAAGGTAGAATTGGTGCTAAGGTCACAGTTTCAAGTTTCGTGGGGTTTTTCGCTGTTTGGGATCCAATCCAGTTTGAGTCTAACCCGATGCAGCTACTAGAAACTGAAAGACCTTAGACCAAACAAAGACAGGCAATTTGCTGCTACTGTTAGTAAAGACGCTCAAATGGTATTCAATAAGACCTCCCTGAAAACTGCAAATGATGATAGAACCAAATCAAGAAAAAGCTTCAAGTGAGCAGCTTCAAGAAAAATCTTTGAACCATCTCATAATATTCATCGCTTGTATACCCCCATACCCACAGCTTGAGGGAACAGAACATTGTCCTTACTATATAAGAAAATTAAGCCATCAAAGATGGAGAGTTCATCACCCCATCTGACGTTTAAGTAGTCGTATAATTCGTTCCATGAGTTAAAAGATCAGGTTGTTCAGAAAAATTTGGCAACTAGTAACAAATAGAATATTTGAGGTGGTCAAAATTTTATGACGCTAAAATACAACATTGACTTCTACTCTCTGATTCTCTTATCTAAAACGAAATTTGTTGGGAATCACAAGATCAATGATCTGCTTGCTAATCCTATGGCTTCAATTACCATGATGCGACGGAAAGAGAAGAAAATCAAGAAACTGATACATATATAAAGCATCAAAACTCAAAATAAAGAATACGAAGAATCCAGAAAAAAACTTCAATCAGAGCAGAAGGGCCCTTACATCAATAAAAACAATTCAAGGAACTCAACAGTTTATAAACACAAAGATCCCTGCCCACCGAGATAATCAATGCAACATACCTGGGTGCAAGGGAAGCCCAGGAAGAAAAATCACATCAGCAGCCAGAATAAAGCAGGTTTAAGATCTGTCCATGTCCTCACATGTCAAAGGCTGATTGTTTTCACTCAGTATTTGGAAATGGAGTTGTTGGTAACATTGGCACCTTGCAAATAAAGAGTTATGCCGCTGGATTTTAGGATTGTTGGATGGTTCAATTCAGCATCCATTTGTCACGACTTGGGGTTAGGGAGAAAGAGAGAGAAAAAGGGTATTGGAGGATTAATTGTGAAATGTCTATCATTAATGATGATTGATTATTTTTAGGAGGTAAATGAAAGGAATGATGGTTGTCCATCATTTGTTGTAGAGTGCTGCTAAAGTTTTGATTTCTCATTACCTAAAAATTTCACCACATTGTTATCTTTCATAAATTTTATATATCATCCTGTTTTATACAAATATATAAATATAGATGTTCAAAAAAAATAATCAATTAATAGTTAATTAAGTTTTAATTCAGCGGACAGTATTGCTATTTCAACAACAAAAAGAAGGTAGATTTACGCATATTTAAATGTGTTTTTCTTTCAATTTCATGGTTAAAAAAAATATATCTAGAAGTAAGTAATGTATAAAAAAATAATTAATAAAAATTCATGTCAAATTCTATTTTAAATCTAAATTTTTTTTTTATCTACACTAAAAGTACATTTTTACAATAGATAGTATGCATAATGTATATCTATTTTGATTTGCCTCACAGTACATGTCAAAGTGTTGGTAACATCAAATTTAACTCATTTTTAGATTAGATCTTCATCTGCATGGAGGATGCCCAACTTACATCAAACCTTTTACATTTTTAATAATATACAATAGTATGTGAGAATAATCTGCAATATTGAGGAAAGACTAATAATTTTCTTAGATGTTGCTATGGGTTTTTGTATACTTAGATTTTTATTTTCTTTTGTGATAAATTGTGATGTAAGAAATATAAGCGAAGTCAATTGCCTTTTTTAATTAACTTGAACTATCATAGCTTAATAATTTCATAACTTAATTACTAAAAACAAATAGAAATTAAAAAAAAATCATTACATTGAATTGTTTAAATTTGCAATTTTTTTGGGTTTAAACTCTAACAAAAACAAAACAAAGTATTAAGGTTAATATTATCGACGTTATAATAAGTTCCACAACTTAATAGATGATGGTTTCCTATCGAATTCAACTATGGTGGATCTTGAATCAGTGCATTTTGTTCCCTCATAACATGTTTCACATAGCAATAAAAAAAATAAAATTTACACTTGACTATTAGGAAAAAAAAAATGATGTATTTGATGAATGCAGCTAAGGTGTGTTTAAGCTCATTTGATCGAAGATTTGCTAAAATCCAATTAAATGTACCGGATGTGTGAAATGAATCTAGCAGAGGATGATACATAGTATGAAACTTGGTACTAGAGTTTGGCAACAACATTTCTCCTACCATCCAAAACATCCAAACTTTGGCATGTTGATCCATCTCTTCCAGTGTTGGATGTGGTGGAGAGGTTGGTTTAACAAGTCTTCCGGTCATGTGCTTCATTTGATTTTGAACTAATTCGTTTTTTTTCCCTTTTAGATGATTCAACACCCAACAACTAATCATGCTCATACTTTACATTAATGCTACTACTTCGGTTATTGTATACCCATAAATTGGAAGGTTGGTTATTAAAATGACTTCTAGTATTATAGTTGCTTCCAGCATGAAAAACAAAATATATGCTTTTCTAACCTCCATTTTTCCAACAATGCGGAAGTAACTTTTGTATCATGATAAAATTTGTCATTGTAGACGTTATATATAAACCAACACTCTTCAAGTGATTTACTATACATCCCTTAGCTTCAAGAATTTTAAATTATGTTAAGCACGAACAACTCAATCTTCATATTATTCAAATAATAAAAAAATATATATTTACCTTTGAAAATCTTAAACCTTTTTTTTAAATTACAAATTAAAAAAAAAAAGATAAAAGTTTTACTATATTAACGACATAATTTGTTACATGTTCTTGTAACATTAACAGTCATTTTTCTCCCCAAAAAGTACAAAATAACAAACAAAAAATGGGAGAGCTTGAAAGGATTTTCGATGGGATGAGAAGAGAAATGTGTAGAGTATTTATAGAAGAAAAAAAATCTTCCTTGGCCATCGACTTCTTTGTATTAAATGGGTTAAGTTAAGAAGCAAATAAATTCCCTAGTCAAACTTCACAACCTTGAACCCAACACTAATAGAAGCCAAGATATTGTTCATTGTACTTTGCCGTCCTTCCCTTTTGACATACAAAACATGTATTCCTGTGATAATTTAACATGGCACTGAATTTGACCACTGAATGTTAAAATATTCCTAAAAAAACAATACAAAAATAAACAATAATGAAGAAAAAAAAGGGTGAAGATGACAAATACATTCAATGATGGACCCATTACACCTTTGGTAACAACTTCACTCTAGAGCTAGTCAAAAATCTTGTTTTATTGTAACAACACAGTGATATTATATGGCAAAGTCGAAGAATTTGCAAGTTTGAAACAAGTAGTGGAACGAAATTTATTCATCCACTAATTTGAATCTAAACTCTACAATCTTTTTTTCTATCCCAAAAACAAATTGTTGCGTATGCAAACAGATTGGTAAAGACTAGCTCCATTAACTCATTATTCTATTATTAGTTGACATCATCTTTGCTAGACGTTCTCCACCCTGTGTTAGACAAATAAAAGAGTTCTGCTATAAGAAATATATAATTTTAAGTTCCTACCACACAATTTTCTATTTTCCATTGGTGCTCAATAAGCTTACAAAAAGGGAAACCAAAAAAGGAATACATAGTACATATGTTCTTCACTTTGTAGAACGCTTCTTTACATGTCGAGTACCTGATTTGTTCTCATCAACTTCCCTTCCCCGTTTAGTAGATATTGACGGTGTAGCCGCTCTGCTGCTGCTCGCTTCCGCGATCGTCCTGCACTCTTTGTTAGGCTTCCCTGCTCTTTTGCTTTTTTTTCTTTCGGACCGTGTTCGTGGCGTTAAGATTTGATCCTTGCCTTTTATTGCAGCTATTTTTTCTGCTACTCTCTATCTCCACCATTATCAGAATTCACACCCTTCAGTATCTCTATCTGTTGGAACAATGGCAGCAGCATAACATGAAACAAGCTTAAACTTGCTAAGAAATTAAAAGAAACCGAAAGCAAATGATCACAAAGAAAATTTGAGCTCAAGAATGGCTAAAAAATTAAATTCATTTCATTGAAAAGTAGTAATATCTAGATTACAAAGTCAAAGGACATTTACCTAATGACTTAACTACTCCTACTAATACTTAACAAATACAAACTTAAGTTATACACAAAAGTAAGCTGATATTGTCAGCCATTACATCAAGTACATCGAAAATCTTAGCCATTACATCAAGTACATCGAAAATCTTACTAACTTTGATTACAAGTTATAAACTAACTAAAACAAGTTACATTTTGACCAAAAGAAACAAAAGTGGAAGCTGCTTCAGGTTCAGCTTCGATGCTAGCATCCTTCTTGAGCTGTTGCTGGTCTAATGTTACATTGCAGGCCAATGCTCAACACTCCTCATTGGACTGTATGCAAAAAATACTAATCATCTTTCTTAAAACTTCGAACCTTGTTGTACCAATTGGCTTAGTCAAAATATCAGCCAATTGGTCTTGAGAGCTACAATGAATGAGATTAACTTCTTTGGATTGTTCAGCCTCTCGAACAAAATGGAACTTAATCTTAAAATGCTTGGTCCTGCCATGAAAAATTGGATTCTTGGCTATAGCTACTGCTGATTGGTTGTCAACCTTAATTTCAGTAGGCTGAAGTTGTTCTTCATTTAGATCACATAGCAACTTTCTAAGCCAAATGGCTTGATTAACAGCTGCTGCAGTTGCAATATACTCTGCTTCAACTGTGGACTGAGCAACAGTTTGTTGCTTCCTCGAACTCCAACAAAAAACTCCCACGCCAAGTGTAAAGAAATAGCCAGAGGTGCTTTTCATGTCATCAATAGAGCCAGCCCAATCACTGTCAGAGTATCCAATCAGCCTAAGCTCCTTTCCGTTAAACTTGACTCCAAAATTCAAGGTTCCCTTGACATATCTGAGTATCCTTTTAGCTGCCTTGAAATGAGTTGTATCATAACAATGCATGAATCTTGATAATAAGCTAACAGCATGCATGAAATCTGGCCTAATTGTTGTTAAGTAAAGCAAGCAGCCAACTAAACTTCTGTACTCATTTTCATCAACTCTCTCTTGATTTCCTAAGCTAGTTAGCTTCTCTCATTGAACCAATGGTGTGCTCATTGATTTGCAGTTGGCCATGCAAAACTTGTTGAGAATTTTCAAGGCAAAGGTATGCTGACTGATGAAAATGCCTTGATCAGACTGGTTCACTTCCATGCCAAGGAAGTATGTCATGATTCCCTAGTCTGTCATGTCAAAAATCTCTTGCATTTGAGCCTTGAATTCATGATTAGTTCATCTTTGCATCCAGTCACCAGTAGATCATTTACATAGAGTGATACTATCAGCAATGTTTTATCTTTAGACTTCTTCAAATAGAGTGTTGGCTCACTTAGGCTTTTCTCAATCCAAGCCTAGGCAGGTATGCATCAACCCTATCATACCAAGCTCTAGGTGCCTGCTTCAAGCCATACAGAGCCTGTTTTAGCTTGTAAACCTTGTCCTCTTCTCCTAGGAATTTGAATCCATCTGGCTGTTCAATGTAAATCTCCTCCTTAAGAAAACCATTTAAAAAGGCTGACTTGACATCAAGTTGATGAATTCTCCATTGCTTCTGTACAGCTAAGGCAAATAGGACCTTAATTGTATCTAACCTTGCTACTGGAGCAAATGTCTCCATAAAATCAATGCCATATTACTGGCTGTACCCTTTCACCACAAGCCTTGCCTTGTGCTTGTTTAATGAGCCACCAGCATTGAATTTGGCTCTAAAAACCCACTTGACACCTATGACCTTTTTTTGATCTAGTCTATCCACTAAGTCCCAAGTTTCATTCTTGTGGATCATGTCTAGCTCAGCTTCCATGGCTTTCTTCTAGTGCTTGTCTCTGACAGCTTCTTCATAGCTCGAAGGCTTAATTATAACAACATTGCACCTTTGGTAGATTTCAGCAATGGACCTGGTGCCTCTCACAGGAGCATCATCAAGATCTTCATTGTTAGGCTCACCTTCAATTGGTTCTAAGTTGCTGTCGAATTGATCTTCTTCTAACTGACTTGCATCTGAACTATTCCAACTCCAAACCTTTTCTTCATCAAACTTGATATCCCTACTCACTAAAATCTTCTTTGTTGAGGGATCATATACTCTGTAGCCCTTCTTGGTACTACTGTAGCCAACAAAAATCCTTGGTACTGACCTTCTCTCAAGCTTGGTTCTTCTTTCAGCTGGAATAAGGGCATAACACACACATCCAAACACTTTTAGATGGGAGACAGATGGCTTGAGTCTATGCTAGGCTTCAAAAGGTGTTTTGTCCTTCACAGCATGAGTTGGTAGCTTATTAAGTAGGTATACTGAGGTATTGACAGCACAGCCCAAAATTTGCTTGGAAGTTTGCTTTGAAATAGCAAACATCTAGCCTTATCCATCATTGTCCTGTTCTTCGTTTCACAAACTCCATTTTGTTGTGGGGTATAAATAGTTGTTAGCTGATGATGGGTCTCAGCTTGCTCACAAAGTTTTTGAAACCTCTTAGACAAGTATTCAGTGCCATTGTCAGTTCTTAAGACCTTGATCTTGCAGCTTGAATGATTTTCAACTAGTTACTTGAATTTGCTGAAAGCTTCAAACACTTCAGACTTATGCTTTAAGAAATAGACCCAACAAAATCTAATCAGATCATCTATGAACAGCATAAAATACTTGCTATCATTCAAGGAATGGGTCTTCATTGGCCCACAAACATCAGAATGCACCAACTAAAGCCTCTCTCGAGCCCTCCATGCCTTGTTGACTGGGAAAGGCAACGTAGCCTGCTTACCAAATTGGCATACTTCACAAACAGTGTCCTTTGCCTCAACTTTAGATATATCCTCTACCAAGTTCAGCTGGTGCAATAGATCAAGTGATTTGAAATTAGCATGGCCTAGTCTCCTATGCCATAGGCCAGCATTATCAACAAGGCTGGTGTAAGCCTTCTTTTCAAGCTGATTCACATCAAGCATAAAGCACTTATCTGCCATTGCTACTGTGATCATTTCTTGGCCATAAAAGTCTTCAATAACACATGAATCATTCTTGAAAACTAGTGAGTACCCTTTTTCAACTAGCTGACCAACATTAAGTAAATTCTGATCTATGTCAGGCACAAAAAGCACATCTGAAACGACTTTGTTACCTGAACCAGTGTTGATCACTACATTGCCCCTACCTTTAGCTTCAATCAGATTCCTATTGCCAATTCTGATCTTTGAGGCAAAGCTTCTGTCAAGGTCTTTTAATAGGCTTTCATCAGTTGCCATGTGATGTGATAAGCGATAAATTATACATATTTTTACCCTATGCTTAGACCAATTTTTGGATGAATTACCCCTTGATTTGTGTAAATTGATGCTCTTAAACCTTTAATTTCATGTTTTATACTCAAGTGAGCTTATGGAAGAGAAAAGAGCAAGGAACGGGCCAAAAACGGGCAAATTAGGCCTAGAGGTTCGCCACACAGCCGTGCCACATGGCCGTGCCACTTTAACAGGCTCAAGCGCGGCCTGGGCCTCGATCCATACGGGCGTGGCACACGGGCGTGTCCCTGTCATGAGGAAGTTCAATTTCATTTGGAAAAGGCTACTTAGGGGCTAAGAAAGGCATTCCAAAACTCTATATAAAGACCCTAGGAGGCAACTACAAGAGTGTGCTTTATTCCCGCCAAGACGGGGAGTTAAATGAGGGAATTACTCGAAGGGAAGCCGATTGATCCATCTCAGAAGCCACGATCTACATCAAGACAGAGGATCTCTCTTCAATAATTCTAGGAGTTTCGGGTTTTCTTATGTTTTGTTATTTTATTTCTTCTGAGATGTTTTCTTTTATAAGTATGAACTAAAACCCTAAATACCTAAGGGGATGAAACCTAAGACAGATCTCGTTATTATTTCTGAGCTGTGTGATAAATATTTGATTTGTTCTTAATTGTGTTTTTAACTCTTAAATTGATATTTCCGGGATATTGATTTAAGTCGAATGTGCTTACGTAGAGGAGCAAAAGTCCCTGCATAGAAGTAGAACCAACACAATTAAGCAGAGTTGATCGCAATACTAGAGATAGGACGACGAAAATCTTCCAGATTAGAGTTAAATCTAATATGGGGAGCCATAGATCGAGTTAATGCAAGACTAGGGGTTTTAACTAGAAAGAGATTTCAATTAATCAACCTAGGATTAGTTGTTCTTATCCTCGACGGAGGTATTAACATAATTTAGGGATCTCTACAGATCAAATCAAATGAAGAAATCATCTGGTTCAGAGTTAGATAACAAGTGAAGTCTAGGTGGATTCTTCCTTAGGTATTGCCTTAATCAATCAGTCTTTCCCAAAAAGCAATCTCCCACTTTACTCTTTGTCGCTTCTTTAGTTAGTTTAGTTTAGTTTACAACTAAACCCTCTTTATTTTTAGGCTAGATAATAGAAAGAAAGTCATTACTAGTACTCATAGTTCCTTGGATTCGATATTCCAGTCTTACCACTAACTATACTACTGTTCGATAGGTGCACTTGCCTTTTATCGTGATATTAGTTAGTTCCCAAGTACGATCAGATTTTATTACTTCATCACAAATCAGGACCAAGTTTTTGGCACCGTTGCCGGGGAACTCAGATATTAGGAACACTCGATTTCTATTACTTTAGCCATTACTATTTTTAATTATTTTCAGCCTTATTTTTTATTTATTTACTAAAATCTTCTTTGCCTTTTCCCTTCTAGGTATCTCTAGTTTATGACTAGAAGAAACCCGGGAGGGCCACTGCTTTTTGACGATAATTTAGAAGCTACAGTTCACAGAAATCGCCGGGAGATAAGAAGAAGTTTGTAATACCCAGAACAAGGACAAGAAGAAGAGCTAGAATCTACTGAAGAGATAGAAGCCAATCAGGATAATCAGTTACCTCCTGTAGTAGCCGCAAATCCTGTTGAGCAAAATCCTGCTCCGCGTACGATGTATGATTATGCTAGACCTAATTTAGCAGGCACTGAATTTAGCATTGTTAGGCCTACAATTGCTGCAAATAATTTTGAACTGAAACTTAACACTATTCAAATGATACAGCAATTTATTCAATTTGATGGTTTGCAGGATGAGGATCCTAACTCTCATCTAGCCAACTTTTTGGAATTATGCGATACATTCAAAATAAATGGCGTTTCTGATTATGCCATTTGTCTTAGGCTATTCCTGTTCTCCTTGAGAAACAAAGCTACACAGTGGTTAAATTCTTTACCATAAGGGTCTATCACTACATGGGAACAAATGACTGAAAAATTTTTACTGAAGTATTTTCCTCCAGCTAAAACAACTAAATTGCAGAATGATATCTCTTTTTTTGTGCAGATGGATTTAGAGACGCTTTAAGATGCCTGGGAAAGATACAAGGACCTATTGAGAAGGTGTCCTCACCATGGACTACATTTGTGGTTACAAGTTCAAACCTTTCACAACGGTTTGAATCCTTCAACAAGACAAATAATCGATGCAGCCGTCGGAGGAATAATCAATAACAAAACACCAGAAGCAGCCTACGAATTTATAGAAGAGATGTCACTAAATAACTATCAGTGGCAAGTCATGCGAACAAAGCCACAGAAAGCTGCAAGAGTTTTAATATTGATGCTGTAACCATGCTTTCTAACCAGGTAGAACTTTTAAATAAAAAGATTGATAATTTTGTTGGTTCTACGCAGACACACCCAGTAATGCAATGCGACGCAATTTAAGGGAACAGTTACAATTCGGACTACTCTAACTACGGATATGGCACAGAAAACGAACAAGCCAACTATATGATTAACAATTCCAGATCTTAAAATAACCCCTATAGTAACACGTACAATGCAGGTTGGAGAAATCACCCCAATTTTTCATGAGGAGGACAAGGAAATCAAAGACAACCACCTCCTCCGGGACTCCAACAGCCACCATTCCAACAAGAGAAAAAGCCGAACCTTGAAGAAATGCTCACAAAATTTATTGCTGTGTCAGAAACCCGTTTTCAAAACACTGAAACAATATTGAAGAATTAGCAAACATCCATTCAAGGACTCGAAACTCAAATAGGCCAGCTCGCTAAGCTAATTTTTGAAAGACCGTAAGGTGGGTTACCAAGCAACACTAAGACTAACCCTAAGGAGCAACTCAATGCCATGGATACAATAGATGAGGAAGAGTTAACCAAAACCAACTCAGAGTCATGTAAGGAGACTGTGGCAAGTAAAGGTAAGGATGAGGTAAGTTCCAAAGACGTAACCATTAAAGAGTATAAACCTCGTATCCCATACCCAAATGCGTTAAAGAAAAATTGCACAGATGAGCAATTCGGTAAGTTTCTTAAACTCTTAAAGAAATTACATATCAACTTACCATTTCTTGAAGCTCTTTCGCAGATGCCAAATGCTGTTAAGTTTTTAAAAGAGCTCTTGACAAACAAGCAGAAGCTAGATGAGAAATCTTATGTTGAGCTGAATGCAGTATGCTCAGCCATTTTACAGAATAAGCTACCCAACAAACTAAAAGATCCAGAGAGTTTTACTATTCCTTGTTTACTTGGTAGTTTAGACGCCAAAAATGCTTTAGCTGATTTAGGGGCTAGTATAAATGTCATGTCATTTAAATTGTTTAAACAACTAGGCCTTGGAAAACCTAAACAAACTAAGATGAACATCCAATTAGCTGATAAGACCATTAGACTTCTATAAGGAATAATTGAAGATGTGCTTGTCAAAACTGATAAATTTATATTCCCAGTTGACTTTGTTGTTTTAGACATTGATGAGGATAGCAATGTACCCTTAATTCTAGGGAGACCCTTTTTAGCAACTGCTAGAACAATAATTGATGTAGGAACAGGTGAGCTTACACTATGTGTAGGTGATGACAAAGTTACTTTGCAAGCTCAAAACTCGATTAAGACTGTTGTTGACAAAAATATAGTGACAAGTTCTTGTAAAAACACTAATCTCCCCACCCAACCTTCTGTGCAGGATACACTCCATATAAAGGCGACCCAACCACAGACAAGTCCATCCAAGGGAAACGTGCATGAGAAACGAATGCTTTAGATTGAGGAACTAGATGAGTGGCTGAACTATCAACAAGACAAGCCCAAAACATGCCACACCAACCCAAAGCATCACCAAGACAACCCTCAGGTAAAAACCAATCAAATCCAGGTAGGGGATAAGGTAATCTAAGGAGAAGACGATCCTCGAATCCTGAATTCAAAGGAACACACAAGTGACACACCTTACTTCACGGTAATGAAAATCTTTCCCTATGGTACAGTTGAGATAAATCATGAGTCACTCAGCACTTTCAAGGTAAATCAAACCCGACTCAAACCTTATTTTCATAATGAAACTAAAAACAGGTTAGAAGAGTTCCAACTCTTCAAACCACCGTGAACGTACAAGCTCGAGCAGAGTCGAGCTTAGACTATAAATAAGCGCTTCTTGGGAGGCAACCCGAGCACTGACTTAAGTTCAATTCCTTTATTCTCTAATTCATCAACTAACCCCCTGAATGCAGGTTTTTCAACCCACACGGGCACCAACACGAGCATGCCAGAGACCATGTGACATCATGAACAGAGACACGGGCTGCAACACCAAGCCACGGTCGTGCGATGCGGTCGTGGCCAAACCTGAAAAATCAACACGGGCGTGCGACATGCCAGTGCCCCAAGGCCGTGATCGAACCTGCCATTTCAGACACAGGCATGTGACCATGTACACGGCTGTGGGAGAAGCGAACATCGAAGGACACGACCGTGTGCCCCAACACGCCCTAGGAACACGGGTATGTGACATGAATCCGATGCGCCAAAATCCTCAATTTTCGAACCACACTGGCTAACCCCGAGTCATACGGGCGTGTGCCATGCCCGTGTGACCCAAAATCCTAAAATTTTCTCCTACCACCGTTCATACCAGTCTCTCCTAGCGCCGCCGCTGGCTTCAACACCACCACCACGCCCATGCAACCCTCGCCACGACCGTGCTCGCCCCCATAACCAGCCATTTAGTTCCCTTTTCATACTTTTTCTCCCAATTTTTAATGTCTTTTATCTATTTATCTACTAATAATCTCGTTCACTTAGTTATTTGCATTATTATTGATAGAAAATTCATACATTTTGTATGATTAATCTAGAATACTCATTATGCCATTTAGGAACATCTCTTGGCTGCCACTTATTAGTATCTTGAGAAATTTGAATTTTCTATTTATTGAAACCCATATTTTTTAATGAGATGATCCTATGCTTACATGACTTATTTAGAAATCTTGGTTAGTTTAAAGTTGTAAATAGGAACTTATCCTTATGTTCATTTTTTTTTCTCTTTAGGACTAATGCATATCTTTTTCCATTTTGTTTTATTTTTAGAAATCATGTCATCTTCGAGAGGGAAGAAAGCTATCGTTCCCACTTCCAAAAAGCGAAAGGGGCCCGGAAGTTCCTCTTCTAGACCCACCGCTGAAGTTCGACATCCCTTCCTCCAGTTCCAGCAGAACTCCCAAGAAGAGCTTTTTCAAATATTACGAGCGAGACCCCTCGAAGCGGGAAGATGTATTGATTGGGCCCATAATCACTCGACTGGCCCACCACTTCGGCCTACTTAACACCGCGGCCCAAACATCCTCGTACACCCTCGTTGGCTAGATGTCCGTACAGGGCATCCAAACTATGTTACATATGAGGATGATTCAGCACTGACTTGGGACCGATCCTCCACAATACTGTCTACTTCGAGATGCCGAGCAAGAGGACCCCGAGGACATTATTGATGATGTCCCACCGCAGGAGGAGGCACCGACTGAACCACCACCCCCTCACCGTCCAGTTCATGCGGCAGCTTCATATACTGACATATCTAAGCGCCTCACACAATTTGAGCAGTAGTCTTTTCAACGCTTCGATCACATTGACGCTGCTCTTCAGCAGATATGCCAGCATCTACACATCTCATCACCATCCCCACCTCACGGACCATTTGAGGATTAGAACTTCCTATTCCTCTTATCTTCTTTTTTATTTACTTTCTTTATCTTTATTTTTACCTTCTCTTGAACTTTATGTTTCTTTCGAATCTTTAGATTTTTCTATATCTTTATTTCGATCTTTATGTTTATTGAATATTTTAGGTTAGTTTTCAATTTTATTTTCATATCGGCTATTCCCTAACGAGAAAATTATGCTTAACTTAAGTCCCTAAACACTTATTTATGCTATTGCAGTTTCAAAGGAGCTTTACAGCTCAAATCCATCTGTAATGGGAAAACCCTGCCATAACTGCCGGCTCTTACAATTCCAATATCCGTCTCTACAAAATCATCCAAAATTTAGGGAGTTTCATTTCTCTTCCTATCTTATGATTTTATGCTTCTATTGCTACTAATGTATCTTTGTACATTGAGGGCCATGTATATCTTAAGTGTGGGGGGAAACTTACGTTCAGTCACTGTATTCTCTTCTAACCCTTGAAAAATTTTTACAACTAACTTTTTGTATTGTTCTCAAAATTTCGAATTCTCACTTTCACTCTCTGCATGAGTCTCAATCTCCTATTAGGAATTAATTCTGATTGATTTATGATTTTTATTGATATGTTGAGAATTAAGACATAGGTACTTATGCTTTGATTATTCAAACTTTAAAACATTAGGAAATCAAGCATGATAAGTTGAAATTTTTGAGAATTTAAATTTTTATATGTTATTTTCCCTAATTCTAAGTGTTATCTTGAGACATCAAATTTGTAGGATTGACATCAAAAAGCCATAATTCTGGTGAGATTTTTGAGCCTTTTGAGCATACATCCTTTTGTGCTCACTTTTATTGTTGCTTTGAGTGAGTCAATATTGATTTGTTATTCTAGAACTTGCTTCGATTATACATGTCGATACCACATCATTGATTTGATATACTGAGATGATAAAGGCACCTAGGTATAACCCATTTACTCCATAAAAGCCTACCTCTATAAATTAACCCCTAGTGAACCCCCTTGAGCCTAACAACCCATTCATTTGACTTACCCTTAAAATTAAACAAAAACCTATTATTGTTGAAATCCCCCTAATTATTTTGATCCCTATTTTTGTCGAGATTTGAGTTGAATTATTATCTAGCGTTATTCTTTTTCTGTTCGATTTGTAAAGTCCATAAATATTAAATTTGTTGTTATTTGATTTGTTCTTAAAAAAAAAAGACGTATGTATACTTCAGTTGTAATTCAATATTTTTGTATATTTCCATGTAATTTTTGAGCTGCTGTTCTTAGACAACATTATCCAAAAGAAAGGCTTTACACTGGAAATATGTTCAAGTGATAAAGATTTTTCTAGCTAGACGATTTTTCAATTCAATCTCGATTCTAACCTTCTTTTTCAGCTTGTGACAACACCCCTAACCAAAACCCCATTACAACCATTGAAAGACCTTTTGATCGATGTGTCATATCAATCTATAGTGGTGGAGATTTGATTTTCTTGCAAGCTTATGGTGATAACTTTTCAAGTTGACTAAAGAGTGCTGAATTTTTGAACCCTAAACACTTTGAGTGGATAGAGTGAATCTTTAGTGAGGATTTCAAATCTTGTTGATTTTGATTGGAAGGTAATTATTTAGGAGAAGAAAGAAAACCTATGTTTCTGTGATAAAATTCTCAACTTAGAGTGTTTGAAACTTTAATGTTCTTCTGGTTGAATTTTCATTGTATGATTACTTGTGGATTAGTTTGAAACATTATTGATAAGGATTATAAGTTGAGAAGAATGATTCTAAACTGTGAGTTGAGATTTTTCTTGAGGACAAGCAAAGGCTTAAGTATGGGGGTATTTGATAAGCGATAAATTATACATATTTTTACCCCATGCTTAACCCAATTTCTGGATGAATTACCCCTTGATTTGTGTAAATTGATACTCTTAAACCTTTAATTTCATGTTTTATACTCAGGTGAGCTTAAGGAAGAGAAAAGAGCAAGGAACGGGCCAAAAGGGGGCAAATTAGGCCCAGTTCAATAATCAACACGGCCTGAAGGTTCGCCACACGGTCGTGCCACACGGCCGTGCCACTTTAATAGGCTTAGGCACGGCCTAGGCCTCGATCCACAAGGGCGTGGCACATGGGCGTGTCCCTGTCGTGAGGAAGTTCAATTTCACTCGGAAAAGGCTACTTAGGGGTTAAAAAAGGTATTCCAAAACTCTATATAAAGACCCTAGGAGGCTACTATAAGAGTGTGCTTTATTCCCGCCAAGACGGGGAGTTAAAGGAGGGAATTACTCGAAGCGAAGCCGATTGATCCATCTCAGAAGCCAGGATCTACATCAAGACAGAGGATCTCCCTTCAATCCTTTCAGGAGTTTTGGGTTTTCTTATGTTTTGTTATTTTATTTCTTCTGAGATGTTTTCTTTTATAAGTATGAATTAAAACCCTAAATACCTAAGGGGATGAAACCTAAGACAGATCTTGTTATTGTTATCTGAGTTGTGTGATAAATATTTGATTTGTTCTTAATTGTGTTTTTAACTCTTAAATTGATATTTTCGGGATATTGATTTAAGTCGAATGTGCTTATGTAGAGGAGCAAAAGTCCCTGCATAGGAGTAGATCCAACACAATTGAACAGAGTTGATTGCAATCCTAGAGATAGGACGACGGAAATCTGCTAGATTAGAGTCAAATCTAATATGGGAAGCCATAGATCGAGTTAATGCAAGAGTAGGGGTTTTAACTAGAAAGAGATTTCAGTTAATCAACCTAGAATTAGTTGTTCTTATCCTCGACGGAGGTATTAACATAATTTAGGGATCTCTACAGATCAAATCAAATGAAGAAATCATCTGGTTCAGAGTTAGATAACAAGTGAAGTCTAGGTGGATTCTTCCTTAGGTATTGCCTTAATCAATCAGTCTTTCCCAAAAAGCAATCTCCCACTTTAATCTTTGTCACTTTTTTAATTAGTTTAGTTTAGTTTACAACCAAACCTTTTTTATTTTAGGCTAGATAATAAAAAGAAAGTCATTACTAGTACTCATAGTTCCTTGGATTCGATATTCAGGTCTTGCCACTAACTATACTAGTGTTCAATAGGTGCACTTGTCTTTTATCATGATATTAGTTAGTTTCCAGGTACGATCAAATTTTATTACTTCATTACAAATCACGACCATGATGTGTGCAACCACTATCCACTAGGTAGTTGCATTTGACCTTGCTAGCGGTTGCAAAACATGAGGCAATGAAGACATGCTCCTCTTGAGCTTGAAGTTCCTCCGCAGCCTGTGCTTGGTTCTGTTGCTGTGCTGGTGCCTTCCCTTTATTCTTGCATACTTTCTCTACATGGCCAAACTGTTTGCAGCTCTTACATTGAATTTCTAGCCTATACCAGTAATATTTCTCCAAGTGAGTTGTCTTTTTGCAGTGAATGCATGGTGGAAACCTCTTCTTGCCTGCATCCCTCATTGGTTTCTCCTTCTTATCGAGCCAAGGCTTCTTTCCTTTCTGGCTTGAGCTTGAGCCTTCTCTAGCCTTTGCTTGGAAAGCTCCCTCAGGATGCTCTTCCTGCCAATTGGCCCTTCTTTGCGCAAATGCATAAAGGGAGTTCACCAACTCAGATAAGGAAATGGTTATTAGATCCCTTGAGTTCTCCAATGAGGAGATCATTGACTCAAATCTCTCAGGGAGAGTGGTGATAACCTTTTCAACAACCCTGCTTTCACTGAAGTCTTCTTCAAGGAGCCTTATGCAATTGGCAGTGGCCATTATCCTGTCTGACTATTGCTCAATGGTCTCTAATTCTTTCATTTTCAAATTCTCAAAATCTCTTCTTAAGTTGATTAACTATTGCTATCTTGTTTTATCCAACCCCATGAACTCCTCCTTCAACCTCTCCCATGCTTGCTTAGGTGAGTCATAAGCCATTATTCGAGTGAAGATTACATCAGACACTCCATTCTACAAGCAGGCCATGGCTTTGTGCTTCTTGGCACGCTCCTCACTATGCTGCCTAATCTGAGCAATTGTGGGATTGCCCCTTAATGGATGTGACTTAGCATCATTCTCAGCTACACTCCACAAATCGTGTGCTTGAAGATAAGTCTTCATCTTTACCACCCAAATGTGGTAATTTTCATCAATGAAGACAGGTGGTGGAGGTGGTGTGAAGCTTATCTTGTTGCAAGAAGTTCACTAGCTTCGATTTCTTTCTCCTCAAGCTTGCTTTCATAAAAAAAAAAAAACCAAAAATAGAGGCCCTCAAAGATATTAGGCTCTGATTACCATTTGTTGGAACAATGGCAGCAGCATAGCATGAATGAAGCTTAAACTTGCTAAGAAATTAAAAGAAACTGAAAGCAAATGATCACAAAGAAAATTTGAGCTTAAGAATGGCTGAAAAATTAAATTCATTTAATTGAAAAGTAGTAATATATAGATTACAAAGTCAAAAGACATTTACCTAATGACTTAACTACTCCCACTAATACTTAACAAATACAAACTTAAGTTATACACAAAAGTATGCTGATATGGTCAGCCATTACATCAATTACACTGAAAATCTTACTAACTTTGATTACAGGTTATAAACTAACTAAAACAAGTTACATTTTGACCAAAAGAAACAAAAGTGGAGGCTGCTTTAGGTTTAGCTTTGATGCTGGCATCCTTCTTGAGCTGCTGCTGGTCCAATGTTACATTGCAGGCCAATGCTCAACGCTATCAATGGTTCATTATTGGATGAAGAGCTCCTCATTCTGTTCAAGGAATTTGCCGCACTTTACTTTTTTGAACCGACATTTGTGTTGGTCTTCTCCTTCTCACCCTCTGATACCGAATTCTCATTAGATGATCCGCCTTTGCTTGAAACAACGACATTGATATTGGAATCTAAATTCTTGTTCGAGTTTGTTATTTTGAGCTTTAACATTTTTGTTCAGTTTTCTTGCACCTGGGGCTAATCTTTCTCTTATTCTATTCTTTGTTATAAGAGACTCCTCCACTTTCTCAAACAATTTTACTCCTTTCTATCTACAACATGATACTAGTATTATGGATAAAGTTTGACAAAACAGTGTAAACATCCCTATTGAGTAATAAAAATATATATATTCTATTTTTTTCTTCATTCATTCTTTCTTTCACAATATCAAAAGTATTGTTTCCTTCTAGGTTAATATTAATTATTAAAAAAATATTAAATATATTAATGAATTATTACTTTAATGAATAATAAAAAGTATATTCTTCAATTCAAAAGTTTTTTCAAACTTATACTTTTATATAAATTACAGATTAAATTTAATTAATATATTTTCATTTTGTATTTTCTTAAAACAATTTATAATTTGAAAATTGTTATAACCTTTTTCAGAAAAAAATAATCCCAACTTTCATTTTTTTCAAATATATTTTTCTTAAACTTACATGTAAAACTGTATTTGAATTTTATTTTTTGAATATTATATTTCCTTTGAAAAATATTTTATGAACTAATTATATTTCATAAACATCAAAAGTTTATAAAGTTTTACTACTTTAAAAAAATAATATATATTAAATATATTTGTACTCTTCCCGGGCCCATACAAAAACCAAAAAAATAATAAAACCAAATAAAATTGATAAAGTCCATTGTCCCTTTTACAAGTATCGGGGCCCAAACCAAATAAGCCCAATTCTACTAATCCCATAACCCAACTAAATTAAACCCTAAACCCAACACAACCAAAATTACCTAATCCATTTAAAAAACAAACTAATAACCCTAACTCCTATAGGCCTTAGTGGCCCAAAACTAATGGAAGCCTTCGGAAACCCTAGGCTCTGGTCGTGCCTCCGTGCCTCCGTACCCTCCACGTCGGCCCTCCAGTTGGACTCCCACTTGCAAAACAGAATAACAGAATGTACAGTTAATATACACCAACAGCAAGCATAGAGAAAATAGGAGTTTTGTATTTTATTTCCTTCCATTCAGCTATAAATAGGGGCCAAAAACAAATGTATAAAGATATTCTTTTCTTTTCCTAGAGATACACTACAAACAGAAAGAAATAAAAGCGAAAGAAAAACAAAGAATTCGGGAGATAGGTGATTCTCTATATTTTGTTTTAAATTTCTGTAACACCCCAAACCCGGCCTGGACGTTATGACCAGATCTGGTGTGTCACATGAACCTATAACTAAGTTTACGACCTTTTGCTTGTTGTGACTTAGGTGACATTAAAATAGCAAGTTTGTGAAAAGTCATTTTGATAAGCCTTTAGATTATCCGTATCGTGATCTTGTTGAGTTTCGAAACCGTTCTTAAGATTTTGAAAACCCGCGCAGCCTATAACTAGCAGTTTCGATAAAGTATGAATTAAGCCATTATTAAAAACAAAACCAATAAAGAAATTTAAATAGCAGCCTTATTACAATTTAAACCCCAAAAATAGCATAATAAAATACTTAAAATGAAAAGAAAACCGAATTTGCAGATGCTGTGGCCACTCCGAATCTCTCACAGCTCCAAGCCCACTATGGTTGAGGGTTACCTGCAGAGATGAAATTAAGGGGTGAGTTTGACAACTCAGTGTGTAACATAATCTCAACCATAGGCCAAAACAGATCAAGCCTCAGATTCTTATTTAATTGGGCCTTGGCCCCTTACAGAAATCAGGTTAAGCCTATAGGCCCATAATAGATACAGATCAGATATAATATGCAAACAGAAAGCCCAACCCAGATCCATCCATAACACCCCCGTACCAGCCTTACACCATGTGGGGAGACTACCCGACCCACCCAACCGCTACATGCCACAGAAATTTGCAGCGAGGCTGCCAGATATTGTGACGAGGTCACCAGATACAGATATTGTGGTGAAGCCACCAGAACAGATATATATGTGGCGAGGCCACCAGATTGCAGCGAGGCTGCCAGAACGCTTCCTCTATCATAAACCCAAACCCCATGCAACAGACATACATGTTATGACATATAACATACAGAATCTCATGCATCAGATATACACATGTATTATGGGATAGGACATACAAAAATAGAAAATCATACGTTTCATACAGATTTTACTCTAGGGGTATAAAGGTCATTTTGCACCTAGGGGTAAAATGGTAATTTTCCATACTTAGGGGTATTTTAGTCTTTTTACCGATTTTCAGGGTTTTTATGCAAGTCCAAGTAATTACTAGTCTATTAGTGTTTACAGAAGTCCTTCTAACCTCAGTTTCCAATTTTTGCCCTTTTTAGCCCCAAAAACCCCTAATGGGCCTTACTAAATCCATTATCGTCTTAAGCCCATTAAATCCAATTTTAAAGTTCAGATTTTTAGTTTTAACCGATTTACTCTTAACATACCGCCAGAATGCTTTTAATGACAATTTTACTGATATGGGCTCGGAAGCCCATTGGGCCCACCTTTGGCCCATTCAAGCCCAACTTACTGAAACGCTCAGAATCGCACCTTCTACAATTCTGTCACCATCGAATCTAAAGTTGACCCTAACAGCGTAAACGATTACATAGAGATTTCACAAGACTGAGTTTTCAGTCACTTTCGGTCATTTGTCGGTCACTTTTGGTCATTACGGCCGTTGCCGTCCTAGTCTATAGCGGAAGTATGTTACACACCTGTTAACTGTCGAAGCGTTGACAAAACCCACGTAGAGAGAGCCTACAATTGAACACTAAATTTTTAGTCTAATCTTTGATAACCAAAGAGTCATAAATCCTTACCAAAATCGGCCTACATGGCCTAAGACCCTAAAGTCCCTACCTTCTGCTGAATATGGACTAGATCCCACTGTCCTCCTGCGATTAGCCTTCCGAATCCTTAGCTGCAAAACACCTTGATCACACTAACGCAAGCAAAACGAGAGAAAGAGGCCAACAAGCCCTTAGTCACTAACGTTAGCCTCCCCCTAAAAGGGTTTCGGCTTCTTGCCTTAAATAATCATAAACGAATGTACACAAGGTCTTGAGCACTTACCAACACTTCTCCTCGAAGAAGACTTCTCTACGCTTTCACTAATTTAGATCTATACTAGATCTAACTCTAACAACTACAAAGAATGTCTCCAAATAGATTCAGCTTCTAGATCCTCTTCTAGGTACCCTTGTCGACACAACACTGAGTTGGGAGCGTGATTCGATGGCTCAAATAATGGGTATTAAGAGGTTCGGCTTGCTAGAGAATCAAGGAGAAGAAGTGATAGATTTCAGTCAATAGGTAAACAAAGGAGTATGGTTTCGGTCGCATAAAGTATTCAGCCATGGTGGGGTTTTGATCAAATGAACATTCGGCTTAATGAGGGATTTGGGTAAAAAGATGGTCGACAGAGGCTTGTAGAAGAAGAGAATAATTCGGCTTAGAATGCAAGATGAGTAGAAGAAGAGAATGAGTGAAGAGGAAAGCAGAAGAGTGCTTTTGGTTACTAGAGAGAATTTGGCAGTGGGGTTCCTGAGGTATGAGGTGCGGCTACTAAGTCAAAAACAAGGAAAAAGAATCACAAAAGAGAACCTTACTGTGTCACCTAAAATCGGTAAAAGAAAGAGTACACAAACCTAAAGAATTCGACATACTAAGGAGCCTAATTGCCGAAACACTACCTATGCACTTTGCCAAATTCACTCTAAACAGAATCCCCTGGCCGGCCACTTCCTTTCAAAATTCAAACTCACCTAAAAATCCTCCTCAACAAGCTCCCCTTATCACTCCACGAAATCCTCTCATGACCAATTCAAGCACTCCTCAACAGAGTTCAACTCTGCTTCCAACTCTACCTGCTCAAGCACAAAAATAAAACGCCTCCTTTGCAACCCCTAGAGCTTGAACCTTGGACCTCCAAGCTCTCTTAGGCGCCACTTTTTAAGGAGCTTAGTGGCGCCTCCTTTGCCACTTTACCAAGACTTGTTTTGTGCTATATTTCACGCACAATTTCTTAAGACACTTACTTCCAACGGCCCCCTATCTCCTAATTCAAAAAAATACAAAATTTTACCGAGTTTTTAACCAGCACCTGGGCCTTCCATAGGCCCATTAACACTCCCCAAACATGCATTACACACCTAAATACCAGAGTTCAAACATTTTATTAGATGAACAACAATCTAAGAGAAACCCGAAAATTAGGGCGTTACAATTTCTATTTTGTTTTTATTTTATTTTACTCACAAATCCCAAAAACGAGAAAAAGGAGAAGAATCCCTTACCTTAGGCATATTCTCATGCGTTGCTACCATCGAGTACGTTGGTGGTGCGGTGGTGCGCTCGGAGGGCGGCCTTTCTCCATCGACGAAAAGTAGGGGGAGAGCACCCAAACCCTAGCAAAGTAATAAGGGGGAGAGGGTCTGTTTCTTAGAAACAAAATGGCAAATGGCCATTTTCAAAAAATTTTTTAGATTTATAAATAAACTAAACGACATCGTTTCATTAGGCCCCCCAAACGCCCAAAACGGCGTTGTTTTGGGGGGGCCAACCCGCAACCCGACCCAAATATTGCCTAGGATCCGCGTGTTTCTGGACTGAGGGTCTATTTGTGCCCTCAGCCCTTCCACTTTGAGGCCATTTTCAATTGGGTCCCTATTTTATTTTTCTTTTTCTACTTGAATTCGGCCCAATAATTTTATTTGATTTCATTTCAGTCCCGAGTAAAACGCTGCGTTTTGGGAGCAGGGATTGATTTCCCAATTCGTCCCCACACTTTTACGTACATTACATTTTGGTTCCCTCCCTGAACGTTGCACATAAGATCCAGGGATATTTCCCAGATTAGTCCTCCGTTTTTTGCGCGTCATAATTTGGTCCCTATGCGCATATTTCTTTTTTTTACCCCTCGTTTTATTTTTCTTCTGATTTAGTCCCTAGTTCGTTGGATTTTATTTTTTTATATTTTTTATTTATTTTAATATTTTATATATTGTTTATTAAATCATTTTGTTTTTTATTTATTATTTACATTAGGTTACCTTACTCTCTCTCTCTCTCTATATATATATATTACTTATTATATATATTATCTTTTTTACATTATTTAGTTTTAACCTTTTTAAAAATGTAATTTAAAATTTGTTATATCCTTTATTTTTTAAATCATTTTATTATTTATCTAAGGTTATTATTTATTATAAATATACGTTATTTATTTTACACTATCACATATATGTGTATATATATTATCCATTGTAAATTTTGTCATATTTTTTAATTGTTTTGTTAACTATCTATTTTTATATATCATTCATTTTACATACTTTATTTTATTTTATATATATTCGATTTCTTTTATATAAAGTCTCATTTTATTTCTTAGTTTTTATTTTATGTATATATTTTTGAACCATTATCTACTTTATGTTTTTTGTTAAGATTGAAATTTCGATATTTTATCACTTTTATTATTATTTTTTTATGTTAGCCTTATTATTGCCTTTGTACTGTTTGAGATATTAGTTATGTTGTTATTACATTTTCTTTTAATTGTTTATATTAGCATTGAAAGTTAGCATGTTGTGTAATTTTCGTGAATTGTCATTTAGTATTTGCATTCTATGTTTTATTGGTGTAATGGTTTTATTAACAAATCATCGTCTTAAATAAAAATGCATTTCATTTAATTACTACATTTTATTCAATTTTTTTTAAAATAAGACAATACTCGTATTTGGGAGCTTCGAGAAGATTGTGCCCTAACTTACTAGGTCCCAATTTTCCTCGTCGAATTGAAGTAACCGAGTGCCCTTTTTACATCAAAACATAAAAATTTCAAATAAAAGCTTATTCTTGGGAATTCGAGAGGTTGCGTCCTAACTCATTGGATGTGACATTTTGTTATCTCAAGATAAGGTGATAAACCATCATATATACGTATCTTTATCCCACATTTGCCACATTTATGGATGATTTACCATTAGATTTATGGAATTTGATGCTCCTATTCCTTTATTTTCATGTTTTATACTTAAGTGAGTATAGGGAAGTGAAAAGAACGAGGAACGGGAAAAAAATGGACCAAATGGGCCAAAATTAGGGTGCAATACGGCCTGGACCTCTACACATAGGATATCTACACGCCCGTGTCAATTTAACAGTGTTGAACATGGCCTGAGCCCGAGTCACACGTGCGTGCCACTCAGGTGTGTCCCTGTCAAGCCCTACTTCAATTTCACGCGGGAAAAGCTAATTTGTAGGTATTTTGAGCATTTTAAAGTCTATATAAACACCCTAAGGGGGGAAAAAAGACACACAGAGTAGAAGGTAAGGAATTAATCGAAGAACGCCGATTGATCCATCTCAGGAGCAGGATTTACATCAAGACTGAAGATCTCCCTTCAATTTCCTTCAGGGGTTTTTGGGTTTTCTTTATGTTTTGTTGTTTTCCTAATTTTGAGATGTTTTCCTTTATAATTATGAACTAAATCCCCTAAATTACTGAGGAGGATGAAACCTAAGACGGATCTTGTTATTAATATCTGAATTATATGATAAATACTTGATTTGTTCTTAATTGTGTTATTAATTCTTGTGTTAATATTTCAGGATATTAATATAAGTTGAATGTGCTTATTCAATGGAGAAAAAGTCCCTGTCTAAGAGTAGATCCACACAATTAAGCGGAGTTGATCGCAATCCCAGATATAGGATGACGAAAATCTACCAGACTAGAGTCAAATCTAATAAGGGAATCCATAGATTGAGTTAATACAACACTAAGGGTTTTAATTAGAAAGAAATTTCAATTAATCAACCTAGGGTTAGTTGTTCTTAGTCTCGAAAGAGATATTAACATAAATTAGGGATTTCTACGGATCAAGTTAAGTGAATAAATCATCTAGTTCAGAGTCTAGTAACAAGTGAAGTCTAGGTGGATTCTTCCTTGGGTATTGTCTTAATCAATCAGTTTTCCCAAAAGTAATTTCCCCAATTTACTCTCTGTCGTGTTCTTAGTTAATTAGTTTAATTTAAATAAGTTTAAAAACAATTCCTCTTATCTCTAGGCTAGATAATAGAAAGAAAGTTATTATTGGTGTTTTCAGTTTTCATGGGTTCAACATTTCGGTCTTGCCACTAAATTATACTACTGTTCGATAGGTGCGCTTGCCTTTATCATGATAATAGTTAGTTTTTAGGTACGATCATATTACTTTATCATCACACACACGATAGATCAAGTTTTTGGCACCGTTACCGGGGAACAAAATATTAGAAACACTCGATTTTTATTACTTTAGCCATTTTTACTGTTATTGCAAATTACTTTTTATTTTTATTTTTACTTACTAATTTTTTTCTTTTATTTGTCTCTAACAAGTGTCTCTAGTTTATGACTAGAAGAAACCCGTCAGGACCTTTGCTTTTTGATAGGGATATAGAAGCTACAGTTCTCAGAAACCGAAGAGAAATAAGGTAAAGCTTATAGTACGTAGAAGAAGGGTAAAAGGACAAAACCGAGTCTACCGAAGAGATGGAGGCAAATCCAAACAATCCACTACCTCTTGTGGTAGCCGCAGATCCTGTGAATCAAAATATTGCTCCTCGTACTATGTATGAGTATGCCAAGCCTAATTTAGCTGGTACTGAATCTAGTATTGTTAGGCCTGCTATTGCTATAAATAATTTTGAACTGAAACTGAACACCATTTAGATGATTCAATAGTTTGTTTAGTTTGATGGTTTGCAGGATGAGGATCCTAACACACATTTAGCAAACTTTTTGGAATTCTGCGACACTTTTAAAATTAATGGCGTTTCTGGTGATGCCATTCGCCTTCGGTTATTTCCCTTTTCTTTGAGGAATAAAGCTAAACAGTAGTTGAACTCTCTACCACGAGGGTCTATCACTACTTGGGAACAAATGACCGAAAAATTTCTTTTAAAATATTTTTCGCCGGCTAAAATGGAAAAGTTAAGAAATGATCTTTCTTCTTTTGTGCAGATGGATCTAGAAACACTTTATGATGCATGGTAGAGATACAAGGATCTATTGTGAAGGTGCCCTTACCATGGGTTACCTTTATGGTTTCAGGTTTAGACTCTTCACAATGGTTTGAACCCGTCAACTAGGCAAATGATTGATGCAGCTGCTGGTGGGACCATAAATAACAAAACACCTGAAGAGGCTTATGAGTTTATAGAGGAGATGTCACTGAATAACTATCAGTGGCAAGTCATGAGGACAAAGCCACAAAAAGCTACCAGTGTTTTCAATATTGATGCAGTCACTATGCTTTCTAATCAGGTATAACTTTTGAATAAAAAGATTGATGGTTTAGTAGGTTTTACGTAGGTATATCAAGTTATGCAGTGTGACACAAATCCTGAGTACTCCTCCTATGGTCATGGCATGGAAAATGAGTAAATGAATTATATGGGTAATAATCCTCGACCTCAAAACAACTCTTATAGTAACACTTACAATGCAGGTTCGAGAAATCACCCAAATTTTTCATGGGGAGGTTAAGGGAATCAAGGAAATCAAAGGCCACCACCTCCTCTAGGATTTTAGCAACCTCCTTTCTTGCAAGAAAAGAAACCGAACCTTGAAGAGATGTTGAAAAAATTTATATCGGTGTCAGAAACTCGTTTTCAGAATACCGAAACAACACTTAAGAACCAACAAGCTTCAATTCAAGGACTTGAAAACCAAATTGGTTAACTTGCCAAGATGATATCTGATAGACCACAAGGTAGTCTGCCGAGTAATACTGAACCCAATCCTAGGGAACACATTAAAGTAGTCACATTAAGGAATGGGAAGACACTAGCTGAACCTGAAAAAATAGTGCTACAAGAGCCCGACAAGGAAAACGTCGAGGACGCCGAACCCAAAGAAAAGATGCCACCGAAACTTAAGGAATACAAACCACCCATCCCATACCCAGCAAAATTGAAGAAAGGCTGCATGGATGCTCAGTTTGGTAAATTTCTCAAACTTTTTAAACAGTTACATATTAACTTACCTTTTGTTGAAGCTATTTCGCAGATGCCCATGTATGCAAAGTTCTTGAAGGAGCTTCTAACAAATAAAAGGAAGTTTGAAGAGCTGTCCACAGTGGAACTTAACGAGGAATGTTCAACCATCCTCCAGAACAAATTACCAACCAAGATAGAAGATCCAGGAAGTTTTACTATCCCCTATTTAATTGGTAATTTAAACATTAAAAAGGCGTTAGCTAATTTAGGTACTAGTATTAATTTAATGCCTTATAAAATGTTCAAGCAACTAGGTCTTAGGGAAACAAAACCCACTAGATGATTATACAATTAGTTGACAAATCTGTTAAATATCCTAGGGGTATCATTACAGATGTGCTAGTTAAAGTAGATAAATTTATATTCCCTGTTGATGTTGTTGTGCTCGACATGGATGAGGATGTTGAGATACTCTTAATCTTAGGACGCCTATTTTTTGCTACTACTAGAGCTGTCATAGATGTGGGAGATGGTAAACTTGTTCTTAGGGTAGGTAATGAAGAAATTGTGTTTAAAATTTATGATGCTATGTGATTTTTTAGGGAACAAGACGATTCCTGTTACTTTATTGATTCTATTGACTATTCTGTTCAAGACTCTTTTCAGGAAATCACTCTTAAAGACACGTTGGAACTGTGTCTCGCCCAAGGTGGGGGAGAGGAAGAAGTCACCACTGAAATGGAAAAGGTAATAATTGATTTAAACTCCAACAAACCTTCCCCAAGACAAATAGAGTACGAGGGCATTGAGACTAATGATGAACTAAGACAAAAGCCCTCTGTTGACAAACCTCCCAAACTAGAACTCAAGCAATTACCTAAACACTTGGAATATGCATTTTTGGGAGATGATTCTACATTACAGTGATTATTGCTTTAGACTTACAACCCAAGGAGAAGGAGGAATTAATCCAAGTGTTACGAGAACCTAAAAAGGCCATAGCTTGGAAAATTTCCAGCATTAAAGGGATCAGTCCTTCTTTTTGCACTCACAAAATTTTGATGGAAGATGAATTCAAACCGTGTGTGCAAGCTCAAAGACGACTAAACCCCAACATGAAGGAAGTTGTCAAGGCTAAGGTAATTAAACTTCTACATATTGGAATTATTTATCCTATTTCTGACAGTGCTTAGGTAAGTCCTGTGTAGGTTGTTCCTAAGAAAGGAGGCATGACTATTGTTGCCAATGAAAAGAATGAATTAATCCCTACAAGAACAGTCACAGGATGGAGAGTGTGCATTGATTATAGGAAATTGAACGATGCCACCAAAAAATAACACTTTCCCTTGCCCTTCATTGATCAAATGTTGGAAAGATTGTTAGAACATATGTACTACTATTTCTTGGATGGACTCTTTGGCTATTTCCAAATCCTGATAGCTCTTGAAGATCAAGAGAAGATGACATTCATATGTCCATACGGTACGTTTGCTTATTGTAGAATGCCTTTTGGATTATGTAATGCTCCTACTACTCAATGATGCATGTTAGCCATCTTTGACAAACTCGTGGAGGATATCATGGAGGTGTTTATGGATGGCTTATTGGTATTCGGTAACTCTTTCCATCTTTGCCTTAAAAATTTGGAATGAGTTTTAATAAGATGTGAAGAAACAAATCTTGTTCTCAACTAGGAAAAATGTCATTTTATGGTCCGTGAAGGTATTGTGTTAGGACATAGAATTTCTAGAAAAGGGATTGAGGTTGATAAAGCAAAGATTAAAACCATTGAAAAACTACCTCCTCCTGATTCGGTTATAAGAAGCTTTTTAGGACATGCTGATTTTTATAGAAGATTTATTACAGATTTTTCTAAATAGCTAAGCCTTTAACTAAATTACTAGAAAAAGATGTGCCTTTCGTTTTTAATCAGGAATGTTTAGAAGCATTCAACATTCTCGAAGAGAAATTAACTAATGCTCCGATTATAATTGCACCTAATTGGAATCTACCTTTTGAACTAATATGTGATGTGAGTGATTTTGCAGTAGGTGCAGTTCTCGGACAATGAAGAGACAAACATTTTCAGCCATTTTATTATGCTAGCAAGACTTTGACAGCCGCTCAAGAGAATTACACTACCACGGAAAAAAATTGCTAGTTGTGGTTTTTGTGTTCGACAATTTTAGACCTTATCCTATTTTGTCTAAAGTCATCGTTTATACTGATCGTTCCACTCTTTGTTACCTTTTAACTAAGTCTGATGCAAAACCTCGACTAATAAGATGAATTTTATTATTACAGGAATTCGATTTGGAGATACAAGATAAAAAGGGGCTGAAAATCTTGCGGCAGATCATCTTTCAAGGCTCGAGAATCCACACCTCAAAGAAATTGACAAAGTCGAAATAAACGACTCATTTTCTGAAGAACAACTCCTAGTCGTTTCAGAATCTGAGGTACCTTGGTTTGCTGACATTGCGAATTATTTAGCTGCTAACATAACCCTAAAAGGGTTGTCGCATCAGCAAAAGAAACGATTCTTCGCTGATGTGAAAAACTATTTTTGGGAAGATCCTTTTCTTTTTCGTATATGTGCAGATCAAGTCATTCAAAGATGTGTTACAAAGACAGAAGCATACAAGATCTTGGAACATTGCCACTCAGGACCAACAAGGGGACATTACAGTAGAACCAAGACCGCTCATAAAGTGTTCGTATCAGGTTTTTATTGGCCCACACTATTTAAAGACGCCATCAGGAATGTTACTTCTTGTGACAAATGCCAAAGGACAGGTATTATCTCTAAACGTGATGAAATACCTCAAAGATATATATTGTCATGTGAAATATTCGATGTATGGGGTATTGATTTCATGGGTCCATTCCCTAGTTCGTTTGGAAATAAATACATCTTAGTAGCAGTTGATTATATGTCGAAATGGGTGGAGGCCCAAGCTTTACCTACTATGATGCTAGAGTGGTAGTAAGATTTCTGAAAAAACTCTTTTCTCGGTTTGGATCACCTAGAGCAATTATTAGTGATAGGGGTACTCATTTTTGTAATGCTCAATTCGATAAAGTTCTAAAGAAATACGGAGTGCACAACAGAATAACTACCCCTTACCATCCACAAACTAGTGGCCAAGTCGAAGTAGCCAATAGAGAACTTAAACGAATCCTAGAAAAAACGGTAGAATCAAATAGAATGGATTGGGCGATGAAGGTAGATGATGCTTTATGGGCCTATAGGACCGCTTTTAAAACTCCTATAGAAACATCCCCTTATAGACTTGTATATGGGAAAAGTTGTCATTTACCTTTTGAATTAGAACACAAGGCATTTTGGGCTACGAAAATTTTGAATCTTGATCCTAAACTTGCAGGTGAGAAACGACTAATGCGGTTAAACGAGTTGGATGAATGGCGTAGTAATGCATACGAAAACTCTCGATTGTACAAGGAATCAACAAAGTGACGCCATAACGCTTGTTTAAAGCAACCTAAGCAGTTTGAAGCAGGCAACCTTGTCTTGCTTTACAACTCGAGGCTTAAATTATTCCCTAGAAAGCTTAAATCGAGATGGTCAGGCCCATTCGTAGTTTAAACTATTTTTCGCTATGACACAGTTGAGGTAACACACCCGAACCATGGCACTTTCAAGGTAAATGGTCATCGACTTAAACTCTATAGAGGTGAGGATTTCAGGAATGATAGAGAAGAGCATAGGCTTCATGAACCCTCATAAAAGGTGCATGCAAGGTAAAGTCTAGCTTAGACTCTAAATAAGTGCTTTTCGGGAGGTAACCCGAGCACTAATGTTGTTGATTTCTTTAAGTTTCAGTATATAACATCTAAATCACTAACTGAGGCTTTAAACATAGGTTTTTCTAAGTCACACGGCCAGGCACACGGGCATGCTTGAGGCCGTGAACACACCACGGGTGGAGACACGGCCGTGCGACACAACCGTGTAAAAGCAGAGCAAAATTTCCCCAAAGCCAAGGATAAGACACGGGATTCAACAAATTGCCACAGCCATGCAATATGACCGTGGGTGAACCTTCTAATTTAACACGGGCGTGGCACATGTACCACGGGCGTAGGAAAGACAAAACACAGCCGTGCCCATATGCCGTGGTCAAACCTGTTTATTCAACACGGGCATGCACATAAGGACACGGGCGTGGGAGAAGTGAACAAAGCAGGACACAGCTGTGCGAAACGGCCATGTGCACTAACACGCCCAAAGAACACAGGCGTGGGCTAAGTTTCAGACACTCTCAAAATCCAAACCCACGAAACACACAGGCTAAAAGTAGGACACACGGGCGTGTGCCACGGCCATGTGCCCTGCTCCTATTTAAATCCCTCCACTATTCATCATTCTTTCCAAAAAAAATTTCACCCTAACCCTAACTGCTATCGTGCCATCCCACAGCCGCCACTCCAAGCTTCGACTCTCCCTTTTTTATTACCCCCAAATCCCTTTTTCTTCTTCTTTTCTTCTCCCCATTCCCTCACATTCGGCAAAAATCCCAAACTCCTCCCCTCACTACCACCACACTCTCAAACCACCATCGCCGCCACCCCAGTCTCTACCGTTGTCAATTTTTACTCACGCTAACAGTAAACACCCCAACAAGCTGTTTTCGTACACTTTCCTCTACTAATTTCATTTTTAATATTTACTCATATCATTTTATTCAATTTTTAACTTTCTTCTTTGACTAATTTTATTTTTTAATATTTACTTATATCATTTTTTTCTCTTAAAGTTTAGTCAATTTCTTTTTCTTACTTTGGTGATTAGGATTAGTCTTGACGTATCTTGGATTACTTTACTAATATATGGCTGACTTTAATGTTGATTAATTTTGAACACTTAACTCTTCATTTTTATAGTTAATATGTTGATGTTATTATCATACTATTACTTTTCTTATATTTTTACAGGTACATAAATGACAAACTCACGTGGTAAGTCAAAAGTTTCTGTCCTCGCTTCCAAAAAGTAGAAGGGACCCGGAGCTACCTTCTCTAGCGCAACCACGGAGATAAGACATCCATTTCTTAAGTTCCCACAAGGTTCCCAAGAGGAACTATTTCAAATACTTAGGGCGCGACCCCTCAGAGTGGGACGGTGCATTGATTAGGCCACCCTAGAGCAGGTCCACCTAGCTGACGCGGTTCGGGCCCTGTTGACTACTGAGCCATGGGATCGGTTCTTCGAGATTGTCAAACCGACGTACTTAGAGTTCACTCTGGAGCTATGTTCAACATTCCATCTTCAGACGGTTATGTCCCAGTTTGATGATCCCGGAACGATCCAGTTCCGTCTCGGTGGTTTAGTACGCCAACTAAGCGTGCCAAAGTTCGGTGTAGCTCTGGGCCTCTATACCGAGGAATTCATGGATGACGAAGACTTATTTGAGCTCCATCAACATATTCATTACTCCCCCTCTGCCTGTTAGAGGGCCCTGGTCCCAGCTTTAGCCACCTATGATCCCAGTCGCTCCAAGGCGTCGGCCCTCTCTCCCTCGCTACGGTACCTCTACGCCATCCTCGCACACACCTTAACGGGTTGACAAGAGAGTACCGACATCATCAACACTCACGAAACCTATTTTCTATGGAGTATGGCTCAAAGGCACGTCTTCGACCTTGCTTACTTCATCGCCTTCGCAATTCAACATCAGACGGAACGACATAGGA
Source organism: Gossypium stocksii (assembly GCA_020496765.1). Classification (NCBI taxonomy): domain Eukaryota; kingdom Viridiplantae; phylum Streptophyta; class Magnoliopsida; order Malvales; family Malvaceae; genus Gossypium; species Gossypium stocksii. The sequence continues at coordinate 48,882,016 of CM035631.1, forward strand.
ATGGGGCAATTTGTATAGGTCCCTATGTGACTCGATTAGCTCGCCGCTTCGGCCTCCTCAACACAGTGGCGCAATCATCCTCCCTCATCCTTATTAGTCAAATGTCTCCACAGGGCATCTCGAGTAAGCTCCACATGAGGATAATTGAGCGACGTCGTGGATATGATCCTCCTCAGTATCGTCTAGTTCAATCCACCGAGCAGGAGGACCTAGAGGACATTACTGACAATGTCCTTCCTACTCACGAGGAGTTACCACCTCATCCACCAACGATCCATCGCCCAGTTCATGCGGGTGCTTCATTGACAGATCTTTCTGAGCGATTCACGTGATTCGAGCAGCAGTGCTTTCAACGATTTGATCATATTGATGCTACCCTACAGCAGTTCTGTCAGCACTTCCATATTTCATCTCCACCGCCCTCACCTCACGAACCATTTGAGGATTAGGACTTTTGAATCCTATTATCTTTGTCTTTATTTTTGTTTTTATCTTTATTTTTATTTTTCTTATAACTTTTAGGTTTCTTTAGCTTTATTTTCTCTTTATTTCAATTTCAATTTTTATGCTCTAAAAATTTAGCATAGTCTTTAATGAACATCTTATATCGGCTATTTTTTTATAAGTAACCGTGCTAATTTATATTACCTAAAGATTTATTGATGCTATCGCAGTTACAAAGAGCTACAAAGCTCACTATTACTTAGTAATATCTAACTCTAATGGGAAAACTACTCCACGACTGCCATATCCTGCTCAACCACGACCATAGCCACCGCAACACCAAGTATAATACTCTTTTGGCGCAGCAATTGTGGATAGGAAACCTCTACCACCATCGAAGTTATCTCCTCCAACCTCACTCTTGCCCTAGCTACAGATACACCTCAGAATCAAGTTTCCACACTTCTAACTCAAAGATTCCATCCAATATTCAGGAAGTTTCACTTCTCTCTCTATCTTATGATCCTTTGCCTTTATTATTATTATTATTTTTTAAGATCTATCTTTGTACATTGAAGGCAGTGTACATATTAAGTGTGGGGGTTAAATTATATCATTACCAGAAAATCCCTGAATTTTACATTATTCTTAAATCCCTGAATCTTGGCTTTCACTATTAGAATGAATTTGGATTGATTTATAATTTTTATTGATATGTCTTGGATTAAAACATCGGGAGTTATGCTTTGATTGTTTAAACTTTAAGTCATTAGAGAATCAAGCATGATAAGTTGATTTTTGAAAATTAAAATTTTTTTTCTAGGTTGTCTCCCCAAGTTTAGGTATTATCTTGAAGTTTGAAATTCACAGGATTGACACCAAAAGCCATAATTTCTGTGAGATTTTGAGCCTTTAGAGCATATATTCTTTCTTGCTCACTTTTATTGATGCTATGAGTGTGTCAATATTGATTTGTTATTCTAGAACTTACTTCGATTATACATGTCGAGACCACACCATTGATTTGATATACCAAGATGATAAAGGCACCTAGGTTTTAACCCACTCACTCCATAAAAGCCTACCCTCATAATTAACCATTAGTGAACCCCCCTTAAGCCTAATAATCCATTTATTGATTTACCCTCAATATTAACCAACAGCCCATTATTGTTGAAATCCCCTTAATTAATTTGGTCCCCATTTTTGTCGAGACTTGATTTTAATAAATTGCTTAGCTATGTTTTCCGTTATCTAGTAAAGTTTCATATTTGATTTGTTCTTAAAAAAATGAAGTTGTTCAGTTGGTTGATTTGTCGTTAGCATTACAAAGCTATGCTTGAGCATGAACAATGTTATTTATGAGGAAAAGTTCAATTCTAGGATCATTTATTCAGGAATGTAATTTCTCAGTATAAGTATTTTTCTAGTTAGGTAATTTTTCAATTCAATTTTGATTCTAACCTCCTTTTTCAACTTGTGACCACACCCCCTAACCAAAGTCACGTTACAACTCTCAAAGACCTTTTGATTGATATATCAAGCCAATACATAGTGGTGGAGATTTGATTTTCATGCAAGCTTATGGTAATAACTTTTTATGTTGACAATTGAGTGCTTAATTTATTTTCCTTAAACACCTCGAGTGATTTGAGTGAAACTTTAGTGAGGATGTTAACTCTGTGTGATTTTGAACTAAAGATAATTACTTAGATAAGGGAAGATACCTATGTTTTCGTGATAAAATGTTCAACTTGGATTGTTTGAAACTTTGATGTTCTTTTAGTTGAACTCTCAAGGTATGATTACTTATGGATTATTTCAAAACATTATTGATAGGAACTATAAGTTGAGAAAAATGAATTCTTAATTGTGAGTTGAGGATTTTGCTTGAGGACAAGCAAATGCTTAAGTGTGGAGGTATTTGATAAACCATAATATATACATATTTTTATCCCACATTTGGCATATTTATGGATGATTTATCATTAGATTTATGGAATTTGATGCTCCTAATCCTTTATTTTCATGTTTTATACCTAGGTGAGCATAAGAAAGTGAAAAGAATGAGAAATGAGCCAAAAACGGACCAAATGGGCCAAAATTAGAGTGCAACACGGCCTGGACCTCCACACACGGGATATTCACATGCCCGTGTCAATTTAATAGTGTTGAACATGGCCCGAGCCCAAGTCACACGCGCGTGCCACACGGGCGTGTCCCTGTTGAGCCCTACTTTAATTTCACGAGGGAAAAGCTAATTTTTAGGTATTTTGGGCATTCCAAAGTCTATATAAACACCCTAAGGGGGGAAAAAAAAGACACACAGAGTAGAAGGCAAGGAATTACTCGAAGAACTCCGATTGATCCATCTCAGGAGTAAGATTTACATCAAGATTGAAGATCTCCCTTCAATTTCCTTCAGGGGTTTTTGGGTTTTTTTTATGTTTTGTTGGTTTCCCAATTTTGAGATGTTTTCCTTTATAATTATGAATTAAATCCTCTAAATACCTGAGGGGGATGAAACCTAAGATGGATCTTGTTATTAATATATAACAGCCCGGTTTGGACCCTAGTCGGAATAGTGGTTTCAGGACCACATATCCGAGTCTGAAAAATGTTCTGATATTATTTTCTGTGTCTGTGGTATATGAATTAGCATCTAATAAATTTTTGCTATTTAATTCATCTGACTCTGCGCTTAATTGTGATAAAGGACTGAATTGTTTATGTGATAAAATTTGCATGTCACATTTACAGATATGCTTTTGAAATGGCTTTTAATAATTAAGGCCTTAGTGAGTAATTAAACCAATGACCTTAGTTTATGTGTTTTAATATGTTTTTTTTAAATGATGGACAAAATGGTAAATTGGTTATTAATATGTTTATAATAAAGCAAAACATAAAATTTTCATCATTTTCAAGTGTTCTTCCACCGAAATTGCGAGAAAAAAATAGGTTTTCACACCTTGAAGCATTCGACACTTGCATTGGCTATTTAGGTATGTGATTTTGATCGGTTTTTGATAATTTCTACGTTTCTGTGATCGTTGCTTCGTATTCTTCCATGCCCATGTCTCAATTTCTGTTTTGATGAAGTTTATGAAAAATGCCATTGTTGATATTGAAGCTTTGTAGTGAAATTGAATGAATTATGATGAATAGGTGTTGAATAAATATGTTTTGCCATGAGATTTTGATGAATTTGAGCTCTATGAGGACTAAATTGTGAAATAAAAGTGTTATATGGGCTTTAATGAGAGCCATGAAAATTTGACTAGGTCATTTTGTAATGAAATTGTGCATATTTGATGTTTTGTGAATTAGGGACTAAAGTGTTAAAAATGTGAAATGTGAGGGCTAAAATGTAAAATGCCCTAAATGAGTGTTTACGGATTGAATTGAATGAAATGGAATATTGAATGTTTGAATCTGAATTTGTTTAGATCAAGAACAAAGAAAAACAGACTTAGATCGAGGAAGTCCAAAATTGTTGAATAATCGACTCAAATCCGTTAATTCCGTACGAGGTAAGTCAAAATACAAATATACATTATATTGATATTTGTTATAAATTCTTATTTTATAAACTATATTTGGATGGCTATGAGAGCCTGACATGTATTTCCAAATTGTTCTGAATGAGAAATGATAAAATGATATCACGTAAGACCTCGTCTGGGACGTAGGCATTGATTTGATAATTTCGTGAAAGACCGTGTCTGGGACACTGGCATCGTATATGTTTCATGTAAGACCTTGTCCAGGATAGTGGCATCGATATTGAATAACATGTAAGACCATATCGGGGACGTCGGCATTGTATAAGGACTTTACAATTTCTATAACGGTTCTAAATGAAACGATGAGAAGTTTTGAGAAATGAATAAGTACACAATCTATATATCTAACTCAGGTACGTCTGTTCTGTACTGAATTTCTGAGCATGAAGGATATACTACTGTGAAATAGACTTCTGTTAAAAATGAGTGTCTATTGTGTAAGATATACTATTAAATTTTGGTTCATGAAATGTATATGATGTATTTGGCTTACTAAGCTCCTAGTAGCTTACCCTGTTATTTTTTCAATTGTTTTACAGATATCGTAGCTACTAAAGGCTCGGGACAAGTCAATGACTGTCACCACACTATCGAACTCGTTTTGGTACCTTTTGAAAATTGTAAATATTCGAAGTATGGCATGTATAGGCTAGAGTATCCTTATGTAAGATTGAATATGTTGGTTTGTAATGCTATGTGAATTAGATGGCAAATGATATGTTTTTGCTTGATTTTGGCTTATGCTTGTGATGCCAAATTATGTAAGTTCATGATGGTCTTTTGATCTACTTGTTTTGGTCATTTTGTAACGGGCTAATGTGGAGAAATGGTAAGTTTTGAATGTGGTATGGAAGAGATATGCATCATGTGTTTGAACATGAACTTCGTATGGACTATTGACATGCTTTATAGGATATTGAGTAGCTATGTGTATATGAATGATTTGGTCAAGTAGTGGTATGTTTTAAAGCATTGAATTGAGTTGAAATTGTGGTATAATTGTGGCATGAACTTGACTAATAGTTATAACCTCTAGTGGAGGGAAGGTATGGCTTAAACCAAGCCTATTTTGTGCCACACGGTCAGAGTACACGGGCGTGTGACTCGACCGTGTGACCCCTGCATCCGAAATGTTTTGGCAGTGTTGCCCACGGGCTGGACACACGGGCGTGTCCGGTGACCGTGCTGAGGTTGGTAGTGTCGTCCACGGCCAGAGTTAAGGTTAGGGCACGACCGTGTGAGGCACACAGCCTAGGCACACAGCCTTGTGGCCCAAATTCAAAAATTTTCTTAAGGTTCTTCATATCTTTTGCCTGTTTTCAGTTTAGTCCCTGATGAATGAATGAAGTTAATTTTGATATTTTATATCATGTTACTGATTAGTGATGTTGTGTGAATTCGGAAACCCGTGAATATTCTGTTCTGATCTGTTCAGAATATCTGGTAACGCCCCGTCCTATTCCGGCGACGGTTATAATATCTAAATTATATGAGAAATACTTGATTTTTTCTTAATTGTGTTATTAATTCTTGTGTTAATATTTCAGGATATTAATATAAGTTGAATGTGCTTATTCAGTAGAGCAAAAGTCCCTGTCTAAGAGTAGATCCACACAATTAAACGAAGTTGATCGCAATCCTAGACATAGGACGACAAAAATCTGCCGGATTAGAGTCAAATCTAATAAGGGAATCCATAGATCGAGTTAATGCAACACTAGGGGTTTTAATTAGAAAGAAATTTCAATTAATCAACCTAGGGTTAGTTGTTCTTAGTCTCGAAAGAGATATTAACATAAATTAGGGATTTCTACGGATCAAGTCAAGTGAATAAATCATCTAGTTCAGAGTCTTTTAACAAGTGAAGTCTAGGTGGATTCTTCCTTGGGTATTGTCTTAATCAATCAGTTTTCCCAAAAGTAATTTCCCCAATTTACTCTCTGTCGTGTTCTTAGTTAATTAGTTTAATCTAAATAAGTTTAAAAACAATTCCCCTTATCTCTAGGCTAGATAATAGAAAGAAAGTTATTACCGTGCTTTTAGTTCCTGTGGATTCGACATTCCGGTCTTGCCACTAAACTATACAACTGTTCGATAGGTGCGCTTGCTTTTATCGTGATAATAGATAGTTTTTAGGTACGATGATATTATTTTATCATCACACACATTATAGATCATAAGGATTTCTAAAAATAAAGGCAACGTTCTATATCTGGAATTTTGAGAAATTGTGCCCTAAGTTACTGGGTTCCGGTTTTTTCATTTGACCCAAATAATTGAATATCCTTTTTAAACTTTAATGCATGGGTTTTAAAAATCAAAAGACAAGCTTTGTTTCGATGGGTTTGAAATGTTGTATCCTAACTCACTAGATGTGACATTTTTTTGCTTCGAGATAAGAGGGTCTTAACATCCATTTTAATTTATTCAAGTGTTCTTTTAAATAAAAGGATTGTATTTTAAATTTTTTTTCAAATTTTCGACGTTAAGACATTAATTAATCAACTAGGTACCAATTTTAGGCGTTACGAGGGTGCTAACCCTTCCTCGTGCATAACCGACTCCCGAACCCGTTTTCTCGAATTGTGTAGATCAAAATCATTATTTTAATAAATCAAAATGTTTTATTAAAATGATCAATCTTAAGGTGACCAGATCACACCTCGAAAAAAGATTAGTGGCGACTCTATATTTCTTTTTTTAAAGTCGACTCCCGTTTTTCAAAATAAAATTAATTTCGACATTCATGTCTATTCATGATCCATATTTAAATTCGTAACTACTCTCAACAATCAATATTTTAATTTTACCTGTTCAAGACATTTGCCCATCCAACACCAAACTATTCTAATAATGATGTTAATACAATTATTTAGTTGTTATGTATTAAATAAATTTTTCCTTATGTTATTACATTTACCAGCTAATTGCATAAATAATAAAATCTTCAAATATTTCATGGATACAATTAGGGATGATAAAACTCAAATCCACTTATGGATTCCGAACTAATTCACATTGAATGAAGCGCACTTGTTTTTAAATATTGGTGCAAGGCAAAGTAAATTAGCTTTTTTCCTTTGGAAAATAAATGTAAAACAATTATGATAATTATTTACCTCACCGAACCTATTCCATCATATAAAATTATTATTTTATTATTGTACATATAAATTATTAAAAAAATAAAAATGTAATAACATAATATAAAAAAATTTAAATATTTTATGTTTAAATATTTTTTTGAAGAATTATATTTAAATATTTATTTTAACTTTAAAAATTAAAAATATTAAAGATAAATAACCAAAAAAAAAAATTAACTGGAGCAAGGTGTGGCGAAAATGTATGTATCCTACATTCATACATGTTATAATAATTTTCAAAATTATGCATCCATAATAAAACATGATAAGTGGTAGGGCAGAACGTGCCAACCATAGAATTAGAACGATAATAAATTTAACAATATTTGTCCATGTATTGCCAATCCCTAAATACGATTGCACATACAGAAGATAGCATATTAAATCAAAGCGAATGTACAAATTTGAGATACAAACTAGCTTATAAATCAGAGGAAAAATGTTGGCGCAAACAAGTACATTTGATACAGAATGAACCCCTAGCTTAAAATTGATTGAAATATTGTGCACCATGTCTATTATATATCTAAAATTTACGAAGGCTTATTAGCTCAAATAGACTACCTTCTCACTAAACTGCAGCCTATGTTTCTTGAACTTGGTGTCAATGTCCGATACAAGTATATACCCAACATAGGTATAGTTAGATTTTTTAAAAAAGTTTTTCACATTCTTGGACCTCGTATCTATGTGTTCAACACAAGTACTTTCTGTTTGAAAGGTGTAATACAGACACACAAGAAAGAAGTGTAACAAGCAATTTTTGGCAGTTGTTTGGACCTAAATCTTATGCAGCACCAATCCTGAATACTCCACCAGGCATGGTCTAGATACCAACTGACTAGTTTCATATCGCATTGTATTAAGAAGGATAAAAATCCAAGCATGTTTCACTATTGTAGTTTCATCTCTACTCATTAGATATATAGTGTTTACCGGAAACAAACAAATTTACAAATGAATTATTCACAAACCACACCAATTAATTTAATGAAACTTGAGAGGTTCTAAACAAATTCCCATGCAAAATTGATACTACTTTGCTTACTTACTCATCCAAACATAAAAGGCTTAACAAGAGCACTAATCAAAGCCAAAGCTTACATTATGCACCGGCAGCTCCCTTCAATGCCTTCTTCAACTCTTCGTTCAAATCTCCTTCCATTGATTTATTCTCATTGTTTCTTCTCTCCTTTTTCGATTTACTAATCCCATCCAATTCCATTTCTCTATACTTGCCAGAGTTTAAATCTCCGAATTTTCCACCGGAGATTTCTCGCCTGAGATCCTCCACGGCTCTCTTCAATAACCCATTCTCAGACTGCAAAGCTTCCAACTGTCGCTTCAATGTATAACATGCTTCAGCAACGTCAGAATTCGGAGCCTCCCCTGGACCCGATTTGCTGGCGGTGGATATAGCCTGCTTTGAATCGGTGCCGTCCACATGTTCGATACCAATCTTATCCATCACCAGAAATGGAATCTTCGTCAACGAAACTCCGGTCTTTGGATCAACGATTCCGCCTACACCGCTCTTCATCTCTGACGGGATCCTCATTCCCCACCTGAATTTGACCAACGCCTTTCCCTTCACTGGCACTGTGGTCCTCGCTGCTACCTCCATTCCGGACAGAATCCCCGCGATATCCCTCGAATTCAAATCCGCTAGCTTTCTTTTCTCGGCAAAGAACCTGATGGAATCGCCGTTAACAGCAGGCATATCCACCACTTCAATTGACGAGTCGTCCTCCAAAACGACGCCATTTCTTGGCTTCACGGCTTTATCGAAAAGCGAAGACTGTGACTTCTTGATGGAGAAATCCCCAAACTGAGGCTTGAAGTGGAGCATAAAGCTAGGGTTTCCATGGCCAAGGAGTTTGAACTCAGCACTCATAAGCATAGAACTGGAGATGGGAGAACCGAAGGGTCCAGTTCCAGTCTTGACGATAAGAGAGAAAGGGTTCCACGTGTCATTAGGTCGGTAGGCGACCTTGATGGACGGTCCAGATTCGAAGAAGGTAGAAAGATTTAAAGTAAGCTCCTTAGTTTCGCCGGCGACGATTCCTGATTGAAACGGTAAGCCGAATATGCTTAGAGGTATTTTCGCTCTTAACACTGGCCTTTTCTCTTCGCGAAATTTCAATGAAGCTTTCATTTTTTCCCCTTTTTACTCAGAATCAAAAACCCTAATTTGAAAATTAATATATATATGATTTGGGAGTAAGCACTGAAGATAAAAGGATAGGGGTTTGAATTTATAACATTTTTCTTGGATTTGAAAAACTTAATTTAGCGAAAATTCCGCCAAATTGAAATTGGGGGGCTGATGGATGAGTGTTAAGAGAGTACACGTCAGTGTTTGGCAAAAAAAAGGAAAGGAAATTACAAAAAGAGTAACTGAAAGGAAAGGAGAATCTAGGTTGGAGGCGTAATTATGGGGAATAAAGGGGGGAATTATTGAAGTTATGCCAATGATTGAACCAAGAAGAGGCCGCGGCTTGGTTTTGTATTTTTCTTGTGAAATTTGGCGTACGAATTTTTGAATTTTCAAATTTTAAAAAAATTAAAACAGATGCTAAATTATTTATATATCAGCATTTAAATTTAAGAGATATTTGCTTTTTTTAAGCTTATAAAATAAAATACAATGTAACTATAAATATAAATTTGATTAATTATAAGTATTAAATTATTACAAATAGATAATTTAGTTAATTACGATGCAGAATTAAATCTAATAAATTGACTAAATTAACTGTACTTAAATCCACCCATATATTATCAATCGCACATGAAGAACTCAAAGACTTATATATAAAATTATATATGGTAGGTCTTGAACTTGAATATATAAGACCCAAGGCCTTCCTCGATTTTAAATAGGTTAAAATGCGCTTCAAGTTATTGATTCTTTTTATATTTAGTTTTTAACTTTATTTTTATTTTTATTTCAAAACATTTAGTAACCTTATTTTTTTATTTAAAAATGTAATGTCAATTGCTAACTTATTATAATTTTTTTACTAAATTTAAGTTCATTATTGTGTTTTATTTTGTTACATAGCTATTAATAGTGTGTTTTATTTAAAAATGTCACACTAACGAATTTAACAGAAGAATTTTAACAATTGAACCTAAATTTTAAATTTTGAAAATTAAATAAATTATATTCTTGCATAAAATTAAAAACAAATATATGGCTAGAAGTGAATGGCAAAAACCTCTCTCTATCACATAAAGAAGAATTTGAGCCTTAGAGAAGCACAAAGAAGGTCAAGCATGACAAACTTAACTGTTAGATGACCCATCCGCCTATATCCTATGAGAATACTCTAATAAGTACAAAGTTTGGTAATGATACGTGAGTGAGGCAGAAGAAGTGGAAGAAGGATCAAATTCACATTATTTGACTCATGAAGGAAAGATTGGGATATGATATAAAAAGAAGAAATAAAAAAAAATTATAATAAAGAAATCGAAAATAATAAAAGAAGAAATTTGAAAATAAAAAAATAAGAAAGAAATTAAAAAAGAACAAAGTGGAAGATAGATGAGTAAACCGATGAATATGATGAATAGAAGGAAAAATGTCCAATTGAACCCTTTGATATATAAATCCCAACAAACTCAATTAATGACTCTAATCAACCATTCAAGAAATAATCCTTGACAAATTGAAGGGTGGAGAATGAATTCGCACGACTCCTTAAAGAAAATCGAAAAGAAAACTACTTCTAAAAATTACAAGAAAGGAATCTTACACGAAGAAACAAACTTCTAGAGTTGAAAACTTTGTTAATGAAAACAATTGTTCTTAATGAAACATGAAGTAGCCTTTATATAGGCTAGCTAAATAAATCTAAATAAAACTCAAGTATATTAGAACTCTAATTAACCTAAACAAGAAGTAATTTTAAACTAAAATTTTTTATTTACATAAAACTCCTAAATAACTTATAATACTTAATAATAATAATAATTTAGAATAATAAAATAATAAGAGCTGATAAATACAATATTGGGATCATATATAATAAAAATTAAGCCAAAAACCTAAACCCAATATGATTTAAACTCAAATTAGCCTGAAACTCATAATTCTCATCATAATCCTGTCTAAAAATTCTGCTCACGCAGTCTTCACTAAGATAGTCATAACTTGAGCTCTCGAAGTCAAAATTGAATGATTCAAAATGTGTTTCAAAGCTAAGAAATAGAGCTTCGAACTCCATGATGACATCTTAACCTAGAAATGCCAAGATCCCATCCAAAAAGTCATCTTAATTCTGCTAATTTCCCAAGCTTGAAAATTGGCAGCTTTGGTGAATGAAATTTAATAAATTTCACCCCATCCATGCATGTATCATTCCCCCTTTCCTCAAAAAGGTTCATCCTCAAATCCTGTATTTGATTGAATCTTGGTTTGATATTGCTTAGTCTTTGACATTGTTGTTGGGTTTTAAGGTAATGTAAGCCTATCACATCTATGGGACTGAAATTGGGCATTGAGACTCGCATCATTCCCTCCTTCCTCAAGAAGATTCATCCCCGAATCTTTCGTTGCACAAAAAGAAAATGAAGTAGAAAAAATAACAATAAAATAAAAAAAATACTTACCTAAACTTTCTTGTGCACCAAAAGTATCTCTAGGATCAAAGATATGATTTTGATCTCCTAAATGAGCATGGATCAAGTATCTCTCCTTTAAAAACAAACCATTAACACTAAACAAAGAAATATTAGGCACATGAGTGTTCATGTAAAAAATAACCTGTAACTTTCTTTGAATATACATGGTCATCCATAAGAATTTCTAACGATGAGTCAATAATTTCACATAATTATAAAAATTAAGAATGTTAAGATAATGTAAAAATTCATCGTTAAAGGTCAAGATAGAAAATTTTGCTGCAAGAGCAAATATGTAAAATGCTTTAATAAACCTATCTAGTGCAATAGAATTACTATTTTTAACCTTTACAAATCTAGATAAACCTATAAAATCAATTGAACTTTCAGACTGAGGTTTAATGAAATTTGACCAACAAGAAAGCATGTTGTAAGGAAAAACAAAATCAGTAGCATACTTATCAAAAACATTTATTGTATGCCTTCTTAAATCAATTTCTAATGTTATTTTACATTTCTTACCTTTTAGCACATGTGAAGAATTATTAATGTTCAACATGCCTCTCTCCCACAAGTAAAAGTGTCGATTGATGGTAGAGTAATGTAATTGGAAGTCTGTCAATGGATCTGTAAAATCCTGTAACTGTAACACCGCTAACCCATCTCTGTCACTGAAGTCGGGTCACGGGATATTACGATGTCAATTTAAATCTTTATCATTACTTACTCATAAATATCTAACCATGAATATAAACAATTAATCACATTGCAATTATAACAAACCTACACTTACGGGCCTTGAATCGAGTTTACGAGGCCCTAAAAATAGTTTGGAAACATTCTAGGGTTGATTCATAACAAAACAAAAAAAGTTAGGAAAAAAGTTAAAAATTTTGAAAATAGGGGACACACGGTTGTGTGTCACAGCCCAGATCAAGTAGACATTTGAAATCTAGACACATGGTCATGACCTAGCCTGTGTGTCCACCTGTGTGTGCATTTAATGTTGGGTCACACGGCCGTGTCGCAAGCCGTGTGAAACCTGCACTTAAAAAATTAGACACACGATTATGTGGATAGACCATGTGAGACACATGGTTGTGTGCACCAAATTTTGCTTCTAAAACAAGGCAATTTTTACATCTATCTTGATTTCCAAGCCAAACCTAAAATCACATTAAAACCATGACCAAAATTGTCCTCAAACAAGTAAAAAAAAAACAAAACATACATATCAAAATCTTACAATTCATGTGCCTAACCAATGTGTATTCAAAGACACCTCAACAAGAATTTAACATTCAATAAAGCAAGATAAATAGACACATAACTCAAATCAAGCTCTTACATTCTAACATCAACCAAATGACTAAATATATATATATATATATATATATATAGACATGAGTACATACATATAGACTTTCTTCTAATGCTAATTCAAGCACATCAATAGCATCATACCAAAGTGACCAATTCACTAAAATTACCACCATGTGAAAGCATTTACATAAATAACTCCAAACTTCTATATATAACTATATTTTAGAGTAACACATTATTCACAACTTATATAACTACATTCAATACAAGTAACCTTCACTAGGGTTAACCATATGATGTGATCCGGCTCGGGTGATTGAGTCGAATGCACGTAGTTGCCCGATCGTAGACGAGAAGGGTCGTTCGTGCCTTGGTCTTGGAAGTAGAAATGAATGGATAGGTTTGATTAAGCGGAAGGGTTCAAAGTAGAAAATAGGGTATTGATAGGTTCAGCTATGGGAAGCAAAGATGGGTGTTGAATAGAGTGTTTAGTTTGGAAATAATAAGAATAAAATAATGTAAGGTGGGGATGGATTAGCGAACTTAACGTCAGGAATGATTCAACACTAAAAAGTGTCACCCCAGTTCCTATATTGTTAAGGTGGATAAATGGAATAGAAGGGTAGGTGAACGCCACACCAAGGATGGTGATAAGTTCAAACAAGATCGATAGATGCCACTAGCATGCTAGATAAGTCTTCGAAACTTGTACGAGATATGAGAGAAAGCAACCTCACAGAAACAAAGTTTCATTAACAAATTAGCAAAAGTCCCTTTTACAAAGAAATAAACAAACTATTTATAGCCTAACATGGGATAGCCGAATGGACAAAATTAACTAGCTTAAAGGCTAAGTAATTCGGCTAAGAAGAGACTAGAATAATCTAGAACAAAATCATTAAGTTACTAAGTCTTGATTCGGCTAAATGGGACTTCATTGGACAACTTCATGATTAAGCAAAGCACCTTAAATGATTATGAAGCCTTGGAACCTAAATGCATGAAGCTTCCAAGAGGTGTCTCTTGGCCGAATAGGTGCATAGAAACTCCAAAGGTTCTCCCACATACATTCTATCATGCATGGAACTTGGAAGGGAGCTTGAATATGGCCGTACATGAACTTGCAATAAATTCCCTTTATTCATGCATGTGTGTCGTCCAAAGGGAATGTATTCTTCATAATCCAATGCATGTAATTAATCTTCCATGTACATGAACATAATTCCTCCAAGCATTGAACCAAGCCGTGTATGAATCTTCTCTTTCATTGAACAAACCCGTGCATGCATCTAGCCTTTAATGTATCTCCACATTCGGCTGAACCTACAAAGACATGAACACATTTAATTATATCATTTAATCATAATTAAACAACAACTAACTACCTAAATAACAACTAACTAAATTTTGGAGCACATTAAATTAAAATTAACTACCATATTAAATTCGCCTAGCTCAAATAAACAAAAACAAGTAATGAACTAATTTGAGCTAAGGAATTCGGTATGAGCTGTAGCAAATTAAGTTAAAGCAAAGTTGAAACTTAGTTTATTGGAATAGTAAAAGAAAAGAGCTGGAAAGAAACTAAATTGAGCTCAAACGAGCTGAAACAAGCTCAAGTGAGCTGATTGGAGCTAAATTGAGCTTAGAGAGCTGGAGAGGAGCTGAAATTGGTTTGCAAAAAAGTGCAATAAGTCTTTAAAGAATTGTCCACAGCTTCTCTAATGTCAAGGAGCTTTGTTTCATCCCAAATTTGAGTCAACAGAGCTGTTAAAGCTTCTTGAAGTCGCTTGGTATGTGCTCGAGTCATGGGACCTTTTGGCAACTCAATAGGATCTTGATTTGCACTTGAGGGAGCCCCGGGCATGCATACATCACCATTCAAAAGATCATTGTTTCAATATTGACAACCTAGGTACATGCCAAGATACAAAAGAAATATATCACCAACTTGAGTTCGGGATTAATGTTGGATACCGAAATGTCAATCAAAAATAGGTACCTAACCTGCACATAAAGTAATGATTAATTAACGAATACTTTACTTGACTCAAAGATCTACAATTTCATTTAATAACCATCATTTCATAAATTAATTCATATAAAGCTTAATCCAATTTTGTTATCATTGAATTCAACCCAAGTATACATAATTATATATATCTTTCTTAATCATTTTCATTTACCAATCTTTTTCAATGTTTTTATTATACTTGATTTGTTCGCTTCATTTAGTTGATGACACCCAGTGCCTAACAGATAAACCATAACAGAGATTTGCACCCAGTGCTAGTCAGATAATCGACGATAGATATGCCCAACACTAGTCGAACGAATCGATGAAAGTTGCGCCTAGGACTAGCCTAGTAAACCGACAAATATAATGGTGTGCCCAGCATTAGTCAGATAAACTAACAAAGGTTACACCCAGTGCTAGTCCAATAAACTGATAAATATAATGGTGTGCCCAGCACTAGTCAAATAAATTGACAAAGATTGCACCTAGCGCTAGTCGGATAACCGACAATAATGTGCACTGCACTAGTTGGATGTACCAACGATGAGTTGTACCCAACACTAGTCAGGTAAACCGATAATTCGATTGCATAATTCCACATTCCATCAATTCATAATCAATCTTTCGATTAATCAATTATGCTATATCCCATGATCAAATTTCATAACATTCAATATAATTCCATAATATTTCATTCAAGAAATTTAAATTCTAATCATTCATTGGTTCATTTCATAATGCCACATTTCATATATATAATTCACAATTTCTCATTTCAAAATTTAATCATTTGCATATATATAAATATAAGTAAGATATCAAAGTAATAATTAAGTAATAATTAAGTATTTAAATTAAATAAATAGAGTTTGAGTTCAAAGGCTACAAACTTACCAAGTTTATGATAGTTTCCAATGATCGAGGTTGATTAATCAACAACTTTCTCCTTCCCTCGGTTAACAACCACTTTACTTGTTTCTTAATCAATTTGAGTTCCAAGGGTTAAAGATTAAGGCTAAAAATGCTTCTTCCCCCTCCCAAGTTTGACATGCAAGAAATAATGAAGCTTAAATTTGTTTTTCTCTTCCCCCACTAAGCTATTAGTTTCTTTTATTTTATTATCATTTTCATTTCATTTTCTTTTTATTTTATTCTAGTATAATTTACTAACTTAATTATTTCAATATAATTAACATACATATCATATATATAATACCCTCATAATCATCCACTATCAAAACCTATATAAATATTGGTCTATTTATTTAATAAGTCCCTTAATCTAATCCTACTTTGAAATTTAATAGTAATTACTATTTTTATCACCCACTTAATTTAGTCCTTATACTTAATTTTAAACACTAATAATTAAAATTATCTATCATTTTATTCACTTATAATGTAAATAAATAAATATAATAATAAATATTTACAATCTTAGTTTGTAAAAACAGAGTCCCGAGGGTATGTTTCCCGACACCTCTAACTTTCGAGTTGTTACAGTAACAAGGAAACACCACTAAATAAATTCGAGTTATGGTTAGTGAAAACATAATCATTCCTTACTTTTGCATGGATATTTTCTCGCTTTTCTTTTTATTTTCCCATTTGAGAACTCTCTAATTGCACCTCATATTTATTTTCACTCACTAAAAGTGAACCATCAAATAAACTTTTATCACTCATGGTTTCTTTTCTCTTTGTCTTTTTAATTTTTTCTTTCCATTTAACCATATCAAAGAATTTCATCATTTTCAATTGGTCCTTATACACATCTTTGGGCTCCAAAAAGGCTAAAGTGTATTTTTTTCCTTTAAACACAAGGGAGTAACGGTTCAATTTGCCATGGTGTACCACATCACGATCATATTGCCATGGTCTTCCAAGAAGCAAATGGGCGGCATACATGGGAACTACATCACACCAAACCTTGTCAGAATAATTTCCAATTTTGAATGCAATTAATGACTGTTTAACTACCTTAACTTTTGAACTTTTGTCAAGCCATTGTAATTGATATGGCTTAAGATGATTTTGACAAGGTAAAAATAAAGTATCCACTAAAAAGCTACTCACAACGTTGGTACAACTACCACTATCAACAATAAAAGAACACAACTTTCCTTGAATCAAACACCTCAAGTGGAAGATGTTAGCCTTTTGCACTTCGTCAAAATTGTCCCTTACTTGAATACTAAAGGATTGCCACACTACAAGACAATAAGACTCAAGCAAATCATCCCCATCAGTAGGAGATTCCAAAACCTCTTCCATATTATGTCTACATATCATTATTAGAGGCTAAAATAAAAATACTCAAAAAACAAGTTGATCAAAGAAAATTAAAACTCACCGTTATACACTCGCAATAAAAAAAATTCTAAGGGACAAAGAAAAGAAATTAATATTTTCTCACTTGTAACTTTTAAAGAGTAATCAAACTCAATAATATTCAAAAAGATGTGGGGTCACTCTCTAATAAAGTCAACCTAAGGCTTTAAGAAGTCAAAGAAAAACTCGACCCCAAAAGAAATAAGTTGCGTAGAGAAAAGAGAGGCAACTCTTTTCGTACCTATTAACACAAGAAACTAAAATGTGTTAGAATACGTAATAGAATAAGAAAAGCAAAAACAAAAGAAACCCAAATGCTAGAATCAAAGAAAATAAACTACCCAACTGAAAACCCGAAATAATGGAAAACAGCTTGAATTTTTTTGTTCGAGGTGTTCCCGATTTAAAAAAATCACAAAATTTGAACTGGAGTCTCCTCAAAAAATGTAAATTTGATCTGAAAAATTTTGGCACAAATTCAACCCACAAAATATTTTTTCATTTTTTTTTGTATTTTTTCTATATTTTTCAATCACTTTTTTGTGGGAAATATGTTTTTATACTCTAAAATAGTGCTAAGAAATAGTATTTAAAATTTCAAATTGTTTGAAAAGCATTTACCCACTGAAAAATATTTTTTTCTGAAAAATTTTTGTGTAAAAAGGAAAAAATTATTTTGAGGTTGTTTGTTGGAAATCAATTTATAAGAACACAAAGAACACCTAAAATGCCCGAATTTGATACCAAATGATAAGCGAGTGAGGTAGAGAAAGCGGAAGAAGGATCCAATTCACGTTGTTTGACTCAAGAAGGAAAGATTTGGATATGATCTGAAAAGAAGAAATAAACAAATTTTGTAATAAAGAAATCAGAAATAATAAAAGAAGAAATTTGAGAATAAAAAACAAATAAAAATCATAAATAAATAAGAAATAGAAATTAAAAAAGAACAAAGTGGAAGCTGGACGAGTAAACCAATGAATATGATGGATAGAATGATAAATGTCCAATTGAACGCTTTAAGATATAAACCCAACAAACTCAATTAATGACTCTAATCAACCCTATAAGAAATAATACTTGGCTAATTGAAGGATGAAGAATGAATTCCCACGTCTCTTTAAAGAAAATCGAAAAGGAAACTACTCCTAAAAACCACAAGAAAGAAATCTCGCACAAATAAACAAACTCCTAGAGTTGAAAACTTTATTAATGAAAACAACTGTTCTTAATGAACAATGAAGAAGCCTCTATATAGGCTTGTAAAACAAATCTAAATAAAACTCTTAAGTATACTAGAACTTTAATTAACCTAAACAAGAGGTAATTTTAAACTAAACTTTCTTGTTTATATAAAACTCCTAAATAACTTAAAATACTTAATAATAATAAAATTCAGAATAATAAAATAGTAAGAGCTGATAAGTACAATATTGGGCTCATATATAATAAAAAGTAAGCCTAAAAACCCGATCCCAATAAGATTGAAACTCGAATTAAAAGCCTAAAACTCGTAATTTTTGTCATAATGCCGTCCAAAAATTCTGCTTGTGCAGTCTTCACTAAAATAGTCATAACTTAAGCTCTTGAACCTAAAATCGGGTGATTCAAAGTATGTTTCGAAGCTAAGAGACGGATATTTGAACTTCATGAAGACATATCAACCTAGAAATGCCAGGATCCCATCCAAAAAGTCATCGTAGGTTTGCTAATTTCCCAAGCATAAAAATTGGCAACTTCGGTGAATGAAATTTAATAAATTTCACCTTATTCGTGCATGTATCAGTTAGATATGAAAAAAGATGAGGATATGAATGATGTGGAGAAAGTTAAGCATCAAATGGATGACTATAATGACCTAGTTTTCAATGCTGTTAGAAAATATGGTTTTAGAACTTCGTTTCTATAAATTGAGTCTGTAAATATTAAATAGGGACATCTATAAAGTTAGTATATTGATATATTGAAATTCGGTTAAGTAATTTAGCCAAAAATGTGATTAATTAAGGTTTAAGACTAAGTTGTAAAAATCCATTTGATATAAAGTTTTAATTAGGAAACAGCTTGGGACTTAGATACAAATTATCCAAAGGGGTAAAATGGTTATTAAACCAATTTGCAATATAAGATAGTGGATGATGATGGTAATTAACATTAGAATTAGTTAATGGTAAATTAAATTAAGTTAAACCATGATTAAACTAATTAACTAAGCTTAATTATAAATTAATCTTAGTATAAAAAGGAAAGTTAGTGGATGAAACCACCATCTTTATCCTTTCATTACCGTCCACCATAGCTAAGTAGAGAAGAAAACTTCCAAAAATCAATTTGACAATCGACTATCAATTTTAAGTATGTTCTTAGCGATTTTTCTTTGATTTTTATAGATTTTTTTAATCATTGTTGAGAAATTAAAGAATTAAGCTTGAAACTAATAGAAATTAAGCTTAAATTATGAGAGTGATTAAATTGTAAAGCTTCACAAGCTTGATTATTAGCTTTGTTTTATTAGTGACCAAACTGAATAAAATGATAACATTTTATTAAATTATGCTAGGAATAGAAAGCATAAGGTACCTTATTAGTAAATTTGAAATCAAATTTTAATTTAAAGCTTTATACCGAAAGTTATACTTGTCCTAGGTGATGCCACTATGGCCCAAGGCCAACCCAAAGTTGCCGTGGAACCAATGGAGCTGCCAATGGGGCCGATTACCCAAGTTAGAGCTAGAAGGTTTAGAGAAGCTATTGCAGGCTTAATTGACTGAGTTTGGGGTGAAACTGTTGTGGGATTTATCAAACGTTCATGGGCAAGCAATCCATGCATGCCTTGCAACCTGCTACAAGCTCATCTAGCTCAACTTTAGCTCAACCTTAGCTTTTTTAACTTGTGCATTTTAATTTGCTGGAATAAACAATTAATTTGGTTGTAGTTAATTAGTTTATTTAGTTTAAGTTATTAATTATGTCATAACTTAAACAACTTTAATATGAGTTTGATTATGTCATAATCTGAACATTTTAATTAAGGGTTTTTAATTATGTCTTAGTTTAGTACATATTAATAGGCATTTTAATGTGTCTTTGTTTTAGACATCTTAATTACATGTTTGAGTTTCAGACCACTTTAATGTGTCTTAGCTGAATTTATTTTGTCTTGTAGGTTAATGAAAGGACGACATTAAAGTTGGTAAGCTGCGAGTTGCTATCTCCCAAGCAACCCATCGTATAATGCAAAGGTCACAAGTGTTTTCACAAGTGTTCTTTAGGTGAAATCCTTTTCACACCTTGAGACCTTCCAGCTTTGCGTGTTCACACCTTAAAGGCCACTCAAATTTGGCTATTCACATGGTTCCTTTAATGAGCCACAAGCTACCATTATGAGCTCACTACCATTCGGCTTTCCAAGGCAACATCTTAAGCTTGTTCACACCTATTGGCTGATCACCTTCAAGACATTTCAGCTCAACACTTAAATGCCATTAAGCTAAGATGATTGGGAACACCAAAGACCTAGGCTATTGGCACCACCAAGGCATGGGAGACCTCAAAGGACTTATTGAAGAGCTGTAACACCCCTTACCCATATTCGTCATTGGGATAGGGTACGAGGCGTTACCTTTCTAAAACATTGACAAACACTCATTCCCATTTCATAAAACATTGTTCCAATTTAAAACTTTTTAAACGTTGTCTTACGGTCCTTAATGTGGACTTACAAGGCCCAAAACATGGTTTGGGAACAATCTTAGACCATTCCGGGTACTTAGAAAAATTTTAACAAAAACTGCTAAAAACAGGGCACACGCATGTGTGGTTGGGCAACACACCCATGTGGTTTCTAAACATGGCCGTGCTGAAGGCCCGTGTGGTTCACACGATCCAAGCACCTAGGGACACACCCGTGCTCCTCGTCCATGTGGATTTATTTTCTAACATTGAGCCTATAGGTGTTTTCACACGGCCTAGCACACAACAGTGTGCTCAGCCTGTGTCCCTCACATGGCCATGACACGCCCGTGTCGTAGCCCATGTACAAAAACCTTGGTATTCTATTTCTAACGTCAACAACAATTTAAGGTCACACGGCCGTGGCACACGTCCATGTGCTAGGCCGTGTCTTCCACACGGTTGAGACACACGGTTGTGTCTCAACCCATGTGTTTACTATTAGGCATTTAATTTTGTTAATTTAAGGTGCAAGGAACACACAGCCTAACCACACGCCTGTGGGGCAGACCGTGTGTCACACATGGCCTAGACACACGCCCGTGTGTCTACCAGTGTGGAAAAAAATAAGGCTATTTGCCAAGCTTTTTGCCACCTTGAAACAAGATAACATATGAACCAAAACATAACAAGGTACTAATACCCAACCAATGACCATAAATTAGCATCCACACATATTCACATAACCAATCCAACCAAGCATTCATATGCTATCCTAGTATTCTTATTCATCCATTCTATTTTGCACATCCACAAAAGATCAATTGCATATATCAATAATGAATATTAGCCATTATCCATGGCCTTATACAAAATGAGGTATCTCACATTCAAGCCAACACATTTGGCTCGAAACAAATTGACACTTAACAATGACTAGTCCCTATACATGCCATTTCTCAAAATATCAAAAACTAACTATACCGAATGCTTTGGATGTTAGTGTAAACGAAGTCTCTGACGTCCGTTGATCTACGAGCTAAATTGGCAGCACTAGAAGAAAATGGAAATGAGAGGGAGTAAGCATAAAACTTAGTAAGTTGCAAGTAAATAAAAGACAACAATTTACCATGATATAAGATGCTCTCAACACATCACAAATTTTACATGATATGAAAGAATGGCTATAAGCATAGCTTACTCATTTTCATCTTTTACTAATCATACAACATAATATCGAGCTCACATTTCATACATTTTATATAGGCACCTGCAACACTCACAAGGTCATCATAATATCTCTTGATCTTAATACAAACTTAACTTTCCCATTGAACTATTTAGAATACGAAAGGATATTTAGTAAGCCTCATACAAAGGGTATCATGCCGATGCCATCTCCCAGACATGGTCTTACACTGGCTCACATGTCAAGTCGATGCCATGTCCCAGACATGGTCTTACACTGACTGTTATGTATTAAGGTTGACACTATGTCCAAGACATGGTCTTACACTAGCTCTCCTCTATCTGTGCCGATGCCATGTCCCAGACATGGTCTTACACTGACACATCTCCAAGCCGATGCCATGTCCCAAACATGGTCTTACACTAGCTTGCATGTCGAGGCCGATGCCATGTGCCAGACATGGTCTTACACTAGCACTCGTATCAACGTCGATGTCATGTCCCAGACATGGTCTTACACTGACACATAACGTGGCCGATGCCATGTCTCAGACTCGGTCTTACACTAGCCCTCGTATCGACCCTAGTAACACGACATGAATATCCAGTCTATTCTTAATGTTCAACCGGGCTCTATCCCATAGGTTTTCATCATTTCATTACTAAAAATCATAATTTATCAATTCATGCTCAATAAAGGTTCTCATGCATAACTTATAAGCACCATTAATCATTTTATGCCAATTCAATTATTTCATGCATAATTATAGTAAAGTTGTATTATTTACCTTCAACTTAGCTCGGTATACAAAATGTGAACGAGCTCTCAATTTAGTCGGTTTGCTTGGCCTTCCCCCGATTTAGATTCGGGTTTTGTACTTTTTGATTTAAAATAAATAAAAATTAAATAATTTAATCACTATTTTAACTAAAACAATCCACAATTCATAATTTGGCAAAATGATTATTTTGCCCCTAGACTCTCGCAAAATGACCATGTAACAGCCCGAATTTAGGCTTAGTCAAAATAGTGATATCGAAATCACTTACCCGAGGGTAGAGAAAAATTATTTTAGCATTATTTTATGTGTTATGGTATTTTTATAAGAGTGCATGAAAATTTTGGTGAATTAATTTACGCGATTGAAGGCTCAATTTCGAAAAAAGACAAAATCGCATAAAGGCAAAAAGTTTTGTTTTATTAGTTAAAGGAGTTAAACTGATTGAGACCAAAATGTGCGGCTCAAAAAGAGAAAATAAGCCCTTTTAAGGAAGCTTGGCCGGCTATAAGAGTCCATAGGGACAAAGAAAAGTCAAAGAAATCTATTTTTGGTAGGTTAGGTGACCTATTTTTGACTAGAAATAAAATAAACTAAAACAATAAAGCTTCATCTTTTCCTCTTCATCCCTATCAAAAATACCAAGTAAAATAAGGGTTTGAAGCTTCAAAAATTTCAGCTAGTTTTCATCCACCCAAGTAAGTGATTTTAATGATTATTTTTGATGATTTTTGCATTTTTGTGACCCTAGTAGCATGGGCTAACTAGTGGAGAGACTAATTTGTAAAATGATTAAGAGTTTAGAATTTTGGCATGGGTGTATTTGTGTAGGTTGCTGAATTTTTATGGAAGAAAATGAGTTATGGTTGTGTAATAAACAACTTTTGTAAAAGAGTTTGCATGAAAACACCTAGAATGGACCTAGGTGTAAAGTTGATAAGTTATGTAGTAAATTCATAAAATAATGGAAATTGGGGGCTGTCATAAGAGTGAAAAAGATTCAATTAGGCTTGATTAATAAGGAAATTTGATAAAAATCGATTTCTGAGCCTAGGGTAAAATGGTCATTTTGCCAAGGTCTAGGGCAAAATGGTCATTTTGCCAAATTACGATTTTTGAATTGTTTAGATTAAATTAGTGATTGAATTAGTGAATTTTTATTAATATAGATCACGAATTACAAAATCAAACCTAGACCGGGGGAAGGCCAAGCAAATCGACTAAATCGAGTAGTCATTTCCATTTTATATATCGAGGTAAGTTGTAAGTAAATAATACGACTTTACTATAATTATTCATGAAATAATTAATTGGTTTAAATTAATTAATTGTGTCTATGAGATGCATACGGGAACATTATATGAGCATGAATTGTTGAATGATGATTTTTAGTCTTGAAAAGATGAGACAGATGTAATAGAGCTCGATTGAACTTTAAGAATAAATTGGATATTCATGTTGTGATACTAGGGTTGATATGAGACTAGTGTAAGACCATGTCTGGGATATGGCGTCAGCCTCGTTACGTGTTAGTGTAAGACCACGTCTAGGACATGGCATCAATATGGATATGTGCTAGCCAGTGTAAGACCATGTCTGGGACATGGCATCACATTGATACGAGTGCTAGTGTAAGACCCTGTCTGGTACATGGCATTGACCTCAACTTTCAAGCTAGTGTAAGACCATGTCTGGGACATGGCATCGGCTTGAAGATGTGTCAGTGTAAGACCATGTCTGGGACATGGCATCGACACAGATAGAGGAGAGCTAGTGTAAGATCATGTCTGGGACATGGCATTAGCCTCGAGACATGAGAGCCAGTGTAAGACGATATCTAGGACATGGCATCGACTTGACATGTAAGCTAGTGTAAGACCATGTCTGGGACATGGCATTGGCTCAATACCCTATGTTGGAGACTCATTGAATATCCTTTCGTATTCTAAAATGGTTCAACGAGAAAATTTCAACTTAATGTTAAGTTGGGAGATATTGTGATGATTTTTGTGAGTGGTGCATGTACTTAAGTGTAATGTATGAAATGTGAGCTCACTAGTATGTGTATGATTAGTAAAAGATGAAAACGAGTAAGTTATGGTTTTGTCCATTCCTTGTTTCATGCACAAATTGTGATGTATTGAAAACATGCTATAACATAGTAAATTGTTGTTATTTATTTACTTATAACTTACTAAGCTTTATGCTTACCCCTCTCCTTTCCATTTTCTTATAGTGCAGCCAAAATAGCTTGAGGATCAAAGAACGTCGAAGTCATTGCTCACACTATCATCCAAAGCACTCAGTATAGTTAGTTTTAGCATTTTGAGAATATGGCATGTATAAGACTTTATTCTTTTGTTTAGTGTCATATTATTTTGGGAGCCAAATGTGTTGGCTTAAATTTGAAATACTTTATTTTGTATAAAGCCAAAAAGATTGGCTAATATTTTTCAATGGTTCTTAAAGGCAAATGTTGTTGTTTTTAATGAAAGTGGAAGTTGTTTGGGTGAACAAGATTGTTAGGATGGTTGTATAGATGTTTGGTTGGATTGAATTTGTTCAATTGTGTGAATGCCAAATTATGGCCTTTGACTGAGTTCTGGAGTCTTTGTATGCTTGGTTATGTATTTGACTTGGTTATGGCAAAAAGGCTTGGTAGATAGCCTTATTTTGTCCACACGGGTAGACACACGGGCCATCAGCACAGCCATATCTAGAGGCCACACGGGTGTGTTGCCCTTCCACACGGGCATGTTGCCCTTCCACACAGAGGTGTGCCCTGTTTTGAGTAATTTTTGATGAAATTTTCTCAAGTACCCGAAATGGTCCCTAATAGTTTCCAAACCATATTTTAGGCCTCGTATGCCCATATGGAGGTCCGTAGGACAATGTTTGAAAAAGTTTTAAATTACGACACATTTCAATGAGTTGAAGTTGAATGTTTGCAAGTGTTTTAGTAAGGTGACGCCTCGTACCCTATCTCAGCGTCGGATACGGGTAAAGGGTGTTATAGACTATTTTGCCCACAGGCTCGAAAATTGATTTTTATCAAATTTCCGTAGCAACCAAGCCAACCAAGCCTAATTGAATCTTTTTCACTCTTATGACAGCCCACAATTTCCATTATTTCATGTAATTACTACACAATTTATCAACTTTACAACTAAGTCCAATTTAGGTGTTTTTCATTAACACTCTTTCATAAAAGTTGTTTATTTAACAACTATACTTCAATTTCTTCCATAAAATTTCAGCAAAACACATGAACACTTTCATGGCAAAACTCTAAACTCTCAACCATTTTGCAAAATAGTCCCCTTAATAGGTAGCCTATCCTAAAAGGGTCCCAAAAGTACAAAAATTGTCAAGAAAAGCCATGAGAATCACTTACTTAGAAGAGGATTGAAATTTTAAATTCTCAAAACCCTTAATTCTTTGATTTTTTTTGGTGGAGAAGAAGGTGCAAAGAGATGAAGTCTTTGTTGTTTTATTTAATTATAAAACTAGTCAAAATAGCTACCAAAATTTCCACCTAATTTTGACTTTTCCACTCTTTTTATCTCCCTTGGCCGGCCATGACTAAAAGAGTGGGTCTATTTTCCTATTAAAGACCCCCAATTTTAGTTCTCTAGCTAATTAACATAATTTACTAACACATCACAACTTTTGCTCTTTATGCGATTTAGTCCTTTTTCGCAATTGAGCTCAAAATCGCTAAAATTAAACCACCAAAATTTTCATGCACTTATAATATCATACTATAATTCATAAAAAATGCTAAAATAATTTCTCCAACCTCAGATTAGTTGTTCCAAAATCACTACTCTAACTAGGCCCAAATTCGGGCTGTTACAATTCTCCCCCTTAGGGATTTTCATCCCAAAAATCTTACCAGTGAATACATTTGGATATTGGTCTCTCATAGTCTCCTCAGGTTCCCATGTGGCTTTCTCGACTTCATGTCTATGCCAGAATACTTTCACAAGTGCTATGCTTTTGTTCCTCAACTTCTTGACCTCCCGGGCCAAAATCTTAACGGGCTCTTCACCATATGTCATATCTGGTTGAATCTCAACCCCTGCTGGTGTAATCATGTGTGAAGGGTCAGAATGGTAGTGATGTAACATCGATGCATGAAACACATCATGGATTTTCTCTAATTCACGAGGCAAGGTTAATTGGTATGCCACCGGTCCAATTCTCTTAGTCACCTCATAAGGCCCAATAAACCGTGGACTTAACTTGCCTTTCCTACCGAATCTAAGGACCTTTTTCCATGGAGATACTCTCAAGAATACTTTATCCCCAACTTGAAACTCAATCTCTTTTCATTTCAAATCTGGGTAGGATTTCTGTCTATCCGAGGTGACCTTCAGGCAATCACGATTCACCTTTACTTTCTCTTCAGTCTCTCTGACTAAGTCAACCCTGTGTATTTAATTCTCTCTAAGTTCAGTCCAATATAAGGGTGTTCATCACTTTCGCCCATACAAAGCCTCGTAAGGCACCGTTTTCAAACTCGACTGATAACTATTGTTGTAGGCGAATTCAACCAATGACAAGTATTTTTCCCAACTGCCTGGAACTCGAGAACACAATAGCGCAACATGTCTTCAAGAATCTGAATTGCCCTTTCTGATTGACCATCAGTCTGCGGGTGGAAAGTCGTGCTAAAATTCAATTTTGTCCCTAAAGCTTCGTGCAGCTTCTTTCAAAATTGTGACGTAAACCTTGGGTCTCTATCCAAAATGATTGACAAGGGTACCCTATGAAGTCTCATAATCTTGGAGATATATAAATCGGCTAGTTTCTTAAGTGAGAAATCAATACGCACTGGTATAAAGTAAGCCAACTTTGTTAGTCTATCCAGAATGACCCATATGGCATCTCTCTTCTTTGGCAACAAAGGAAGTCCTGATACGAAATCCATGGTAACTCGGTCCCATTTCCACTCGAGAACCATCACCGGCTGAAGTAAACCCGAAGGAACTTTGTAACAGCTCGAATTAGGGCCTAAACAGAATGGTGGTTTTGGGACCACGAATTTGAAATAGAAAAATTTTTTCTGATAAAGTTTTAAGGTCTATTGTGTGATTGAATGCATAAGTGAAAATTAGTAAATAAATTTTATCGATAAAGTGCCCGATTGAGTGATATGACTAAATTGCAAAAATTTCAAAATGTGAGTTCTAGAAGCATTTAGTGTGAAATTGAGTTGGATTCATAAATTAGGAGTCCTTATTTAGTAATTAGACCATTTTATGGCAACATGGACAAAAATGGCCATGGAAGCGAAAATTTGCAAAGAAGGCCATTAAGGGCATTTTGGTCATTTGGATATTAAAAGAAATAAAAGGGAAAATACGACCAAAAAAGTGTCTATCTTCTTCGTGCCTCGGCTGAATGTCTCTTGGACTCCATAGCTAGGGTTTTTCAACTTTTCAAGCTCCAAGTAAGTGACTCCTAGCCCAGTTTTTCATGTTCTTTGTACTTTTGAGATCCATATACATTGACCTAGCTTTCTATACCACTATTTTAAGCTAGGGTTCATGTTAAAAAATTTAGCCATGTGTGCCATGAAAGCATTTTGATGTCTATTGGTAGAAAATGAAAGTTTAATGTGTACTAAACAACTTTTGCTAAGTGATTTTTCATGGAAATGCATTTAGGGACTAAAATGCAAAAGTTGTAAAATATGTGTATAAGTTGTGAAATATTGAAAATTGTGAGCTGCTATAAGAGAGAAATATGGTCGGCTAGGCTTGAGAATGTTGAAAAATAGATACATTTCATTTTACGAGCCTAGAACTAAAGTGTAAAAATTGACAAAGTTAGGGGTAAAATGGTAAAAATCACCATAGGATGATTTTGTGTCTAATTGAGTAATGTATGTATTGAATGAGTTAAATTTGATGTTATAGATCAAGAACGTAACGAAATCAACCTTGATCGTGGAAAAGGCAAGGTATCGAACTAAATAAAAAAGATTTGCATTTTTGCACTAAGGTCAGTCCTATATGTAAATAACGAGTTATTTTTTTAATCATTAAGTTTAACTATATTAATTATTTTGAAATTCTAAAATTTTTTATCAAACTATCATAAAATGTGATGAAATAAAACTATTAAGTTAAGAAAAGTTCCGGTTGAACCTGAGAAATCATTAGGATACGAGTGACATGTCACTAGGAAATCATTGACTGTTATTGATTGTTTATGTGATTCTAGGTGTTGGTTTAGTTCAACTACCAGTGGCTAGGTAATCCTGCATTTGTTGCAGATACTTGTAGCTTGTGGGAGCAGCACTGAGTAGTATCGACTACACCGTCAGCTTGTGTGAGCAGACCCGAGAATAGCTCATTATTGAGCCTTTATGTGATAAGTGGTAGCTTCGGCTACGTATTAGTGGTAGCTTTGGCTACATCATGTGTAGCACTTGTGCCTTATTCTGTGTATCCTTTAGAATTCCATGTGGTTCATCGGATTATTCGAATCGATTTGATATAATGTAATTGCATGTAAAAAGATTTGACCATATGTTTAAGAATGTGTTTGTGCAAGTTATGTGAAAAATATCATGTGTGCTAAGTGCCTAATGTATGTATTGATTAATGTGGTAAGATTAAATGAGTAAGTGTCAATCTCAAAATAAATATGATCATAAGATAGCATATTTTCCTCTTATATGAAGTATTAGTTTTGATGCTTATTAATTTTGCATATAGACTTACTAAGTTTTATAGCTTACCCTTATCTCTTTTCCCTTCCCTTATAGGTTCGTCAAGCTAGTCTAAGGTTCGATGATCATCAGGATTCCATCAACGCTATCAACCATTATTTTGGGTATTTGATTATGAACTTTGAATATTATGGCATGTATAGGTGGTCTATTATTTTGGTTATGTGTCATAGTTCTTTTGGGTCCATTTGTTGATAGTGGTGTTTTGGTACCTTGGCCATGAGAAATGAGCCATGAATGGTCAAGTTATTATTTTTTCAAAAATGTTGTAATCTACTAATGTGAAAGCTTGCCTAGTATGAGTGAATTGTGTATGGATGTGCATGCTTGATGATGTTAGATAAAGTTAGGGTGTGTGTAACGCCCTAAATTTTGGGCTAGGAGAAATAGGCTTCGAGTAGCGAAGAAATTTTGGATTTTATAATTCTATTTGTCTTGCTTTGATTTAATGTTTAGGGGTGTTAGTTAAGTGAGTTAAGAGTGGGTTGGAATGTCGGAAGGGTCTTGTGAATGAATCTGGTCTTTGAGAAAATTTTTATTTTTGGCTTAAGTAGATATAGGCTCGTGGTTTGTAGGCCTTGTACATTAATTCGACTGTAGCTTGTCATGAAAAGCACGATGGTAAGTTGGCAAGGGGGCGTGTGTTGTGCACTTGGGTCGGGGGTTTGAGTCTGCTTAAGGGAAAAGTGTTATTTTTTTTAAAGGCTTAAAGGGAGCACGACATACTGGACGGAAGGTTTATAAGTTGTTGCATGAGGTTATTGAAATGAAATTCATATTGGTTCAGTGGCAAGGCGTGTGTGTAAGGGGCGTCTATCGGAGCTTGTAGGTTCGAGCAGTCTAGACGCCTTTAGATATTTTTTTTTGCTGCTCGTGCAAGATGAATTTGTGGCTGAAATCAAGCGGTGGAAGTCAAGTGGTGGAAGGGATTTTTGTCTTGAATTTGGATTGAAGGCTGGCATAAATTAAGCTGCTATTAAGGATTTGTACATGGAAAGATTTGGCCAATTATGGTGCCATACGGTCAATTATGATATTGCTAATAAATGTTTTAAATTATTTTCCTTTTTGTTTTAAGCTTTGACCGAATGGGGGGAAGCTTTTGTTGCCAAATTAAAGGAGATTGAATTTGGGAAGAGTATTGACCAAATGTAGGGGTCTTTAGATTCTAATTCAGCGTGGGGGGTTGAGGTACCGGTAGTAGGAGTTTTTGTTTCTTTTCGGTTTTGGGAAGCTTTTGCTTGTTAGTGCCGAATGTGA
This sequence comes from Gossypium stocksii, assembly GCA_020496765.1. Taxonomy (NCBI): domain Eukaryota; kingdom Viridiplantae; phylum Streptophyta; class Magnoliopsida; order Malvales; family Malvaceae; genus Gossypium; species Gossypium stocksii. Next base: position 48,913,113 of record CM035631.1, read on the forward strand.
GTATTCATTTCGGGATTTCTTTCCTTTTTTGTTTTAGTTTTGACCGAAAGGAACCATTTCTTTGCTCAACACAAAAGTCACTTGTGCCGATTTTATTTTTCTCCCCTCTTGGTATTTTTCTTCCATTCTTTTGACTCCCAATCAAATGCATCTCCACTCCATTTGTTTGAACTAACGTATACATTCTTTGTTATTCATTTCAAGCACCTTGTCTTCTCTTTAGATTTTCGCAAAAGCCAAATGCACTTTTAGCCTTGGTTCCCATCGACTCTTTCTACTCCTTTCACTTCTCCATTTAGCCAAATGCTTCTTGCTCTTTGAAAATTGAATATTCATCTATTCTCTTTCTCAAGCTTTGTCTTTTCCTTTTATTAATTTAGTCAAACTTTGGGTGAATCCATTGATTCCTACCTCTACTCCATAGTTGAGCCACTTTTCCTTGACTACTCTTTATCTTTTGTTCGTTCCTCTCAAACCTATTGCTCTTCTATGCTAGCCGAATCTTGCTAGTAGTTTATCGATCAAATCGTGGGTAGGTGTTGTTGGCCGAATGCTTCATAGGTATGTATTGGGATTGTAAGGCATGTTTTCTTAAGTGATGGGGTTTAATAAGATGTATGTCGTTCCAGATATTCGACAAGTATTGATATTAATTGTAGTCAACTTTCTCTTCTGCTCTTTTTGAACCGATTCTACCCTTCTCCTTTTCAATTCTCGATTTTGATATTGATCAAACAGCCGAGACTCGAAGCCTTTTCCATGGTGAACATTCTCTAGTTTTAGGTAAGTACCTTAATCGCAAATGTTGATTATGTTATTTGAAAGATTATGCGTACCCTTATGGTGATTTTAGGTGCTTGGTTTTTGAAAGCGTTAAATGTTGAATGTTGCCTTTTGGTAGTGGTCGAATAAGGATTGTGGCTTTTGGTATATATATATCATGGAGGCAAGCGATAATCAAACTGAGGGAGGTCGTGGAAGAGTATCTACTTGAAGTGCACTCGTGGTTTCTACTCCCAAGTTCAACCGACGTGGAGTGTCGGTAGTTAGGGACTTTTCACCGGGATGCGGAAGGGTGACCACGACAAACTACGGCTTGACTGTGTCGGTAGTTAGGGACTTTTAGCCGGGATGTAGAAGGGTGATCGCGTCAAACTACGGTTTGACTAGGCAAATCGCAATTGATCACTTGGTGAAGGCAAGTGATAGCAAATATTTTGGCTAAGTGTTTGGATTAGAATTTCCATAAATTTTGAGATAAGTGGTTTAACTGTGTGATATGTTTAATTTAGGTGGCGCGCTCAGGATTATTTAGTACTTTACATGATAAGGTGGGTAACCGTATACACTGATTTGATTGTCAATCGGCTAAAAGTTGAAGGATGGGCTTTTGGCCACATGGGCGTAACATCCCGAAATAGGGCCTAATCGGAATATTGGTTTTGTGACCACAAATCCGAGATAGAAATAATTATATTATTATTATTATGATGTTTATGATGTGATTGCATGATGGTGTGAAAATTTCGTGAAGAAATTCTATGTATAAAGTGCTTAATTTGAAATTAGGGACTAAATCGAATAAGTTGCAAAATTTGCATTATAGAAGTTTTTAGTATGAACTTGCTTTGGAATATTAATTAGGAGGTTTTAAATAGCAATTTGACCAATTTCTAAGTTCATGGAAAAAAATTGGACATGGGTGGAATTTTTGAAAGTTTAGTAAGGAAGGGCATTTTGGTCATTTGGTTATTAACATGATTAAAAAGGGAAAAAGATGACAAAATTGCTATCATCTTCTTCATTAGCACGAAATTTTAAGGGTTCTCCATAGCTAGGGTTTGTTTCAAGCTTCCAAGCTCCATAGTAAGTGATTCCAAGCCCCGTTTTTAATGTTCTTTACGTTTTCGGAGTCCCGGTAGCTCGATAAAGCTTATGCTAGCAATAATTTAAGTTAGGGTACATATTTGGAAAAATACCCATAGGTGAAAAGTGTTTATTTTGATGTTTTATAATAGAATATGAGGTTTTAGATTATGTTAGACAACTTGTGCTACTCGGTTTTAGGTAAAAACGAGTAAAAGGGCTTAATAGGTAAAAATACCTATTATACATAAGTGTATGTTATAGTAGGAATTTGAAGATGATGTTGGTAAATAAATGATCAGCATGTCTTAAAATACAAGAATTTGTGATAAATTTTGATTTCCGAGCCTTGGGGCAAAAGTGTAAATATGCAAAAGTTTAGGGGCAAAAATGTAATTTTGCCAAAGTTTGAGTAAAGGACTGTTTTGATAAATGTGAATATTAAATAAGTTAAATTTGCTATTATAGATCAAGAAGAACGGAATTCGGGAGTAGATCGGGGAAAGGAAAAAGTAAAGGACTAAATTGTAAAGTTTAGTCACATTTTGTATCGAGGTAAGTTTACAGTAAATAAATGTAATATTCCTTTATTTTACATTAGTATTTTCAATTTCCAGAATTTATATATTCATTTTATGAAAATATTCAAAGTTGAATTAAAGACGATGTAACAGAGAAAAGCATTAGAAAGCCCCGATTGAACCTTAGGAATGTTAGTATACGAAATGTCATGACATTTGGGGTTGACAGGACAGGACAGGACAGGAATGGGCCATGTAAGTCCATATCAGATATATGGCTTTGGAGACAGGAATGAGCCATGTAAGCCCATATTAGATATATGGCATTGGAGACAGGAATAATTCATGTAAGTCCATGTCAAGGACATGGCATTGGCAGGATATTGTTAGACAGGAAAGACCCTAGTATCCTTAGTATTCCGAGTGGTTCAACGGGCCATTGTACAAATTAAATTACAGTTAATTATGAGCAAAGGAAAGGTAGATTGTATTTATGAATAATGAAACGTCAGGTAAGAAAGAAGGTAAGTGAATAAAGAAGAAGGAAGAAAATGAGATTTAAAGAAAGTTTATGATGCTAGGTGACATTATGCATAATTATCCTTTGTGATGAATGTTGTGATTTATTTGCTTGTAAACTTACTAAGCCTAGTGCTTACTCTCTTTATTTCCTTCTTCTTATAGTTCTTGCCAAGCCACTCGGGGATTGAAGGAAACGTCGGAGATCCGATCACACTATCAAAGGAATCACTTTGGTATAGTTAGACGTTTAGTTTCGTGTATGGCATGTATAGGAACTTGGCTTCTTTTGATATGATATGATCAATGAATGATGTGTAAATACTTTCTATTGATTAGTTAATAGAATGGCTGATGATATACATGTTTAATAGTATGTATGATTGAATAGTAACTATCACATGGAAATTAAGGAAAATGTGAAAGTAGCTTAAAAACAAATTCAAGTAGCAGAAATGATGTGACTTTGAAAAATCACTAAAAATAGTATAAACATGTTTTGATGGTGAATAATATATGAAATTAAAGCTTATTGTGTCTATTTTCATATGGAATAAGAAAACAGTTAAAGGTATTGTATTTTATGAGATATCTAAGTTTTAGTGAAATAGGGCTAGAGCGATTTCAGGATCCCCTGTTCCAATTTTGGAAATTCTCCATAAATTGTTCAAAAATAATTAGGTGGTGCAGTTTATATGTTAAGAATCCTTATTGAGTCTAGTTTTAATAGAAATAAATGGTATAGTCATATGAACTTTTTACAAGGAGAAAAGTGGTTCGTAGTAAGCAGAGGTCAGTGTAGTCAAGTTCTAAAATAGGGGTAACTTTAACTAATAAACTGTACTAATTGGCCTAGGAAAAAATTCTAGAAAAAAATTAGTAGATAGATATATGAATCTAGTTTTAGCGAAAATTTATAGATCTTAATTTTGAGTTTTGAAACTCGAGATAGGAATTTTTAAGCGACTATGACGCAAAATGGCAGCAAATTTCGAGAAGCTTAAATAAACGATTTAAGGTTGCTTAAGTGATAGATTAAGTTTAGTAGCGCCTCGTGCTCGATTCTGGCGATGGTCTCGAGTAACGGGTGTTGCATTTATTGGTATCAGAGAAGGTTTAGTCGGTTCTCAGAATAGTTAGCATGAGTAAGAGTCTAGCTATACATGCCATACTTATATTTTTATAGTGTGACGACTGCTGAAAATTTTTAAATATTTTGTTTTATAGTAATGGATCTCGAACGAGCTGGTGATGATGATATGGAAAGTAATGTGCCTGCTCCCGCAGAAAGGGCAGTGCCATCTGAGAATAGGCCAGTAACAGTTGATCAGGGAGGAGTGACTCGAGAAGCTCTCTTCCAAGCTTTGAATGATTGATTTGCCGAGTTTGTTCGTACGAATCCGGCAGTCAGACCTCCACCCCCTCATGATTTTCAAGCTACCCATGTAGCTCAAGCTCCCCCAGTCACAGGTACAGTGATAAGAGAAAAGCCACCAGTTGATAAAATCAGGAAGTATGGGGCAAAAGAGTGTCGAGCAACAAAAGACGATGACGCAAAAGAGCAGAATTTTGGCTAGAAAATATTATCGGAGTCTTTGACGAATTATCTTGTACACATGAGGAATGTATGAAATGTGTAGTATCACTTCTTAGAGACTCATCCTACCACTGGTGGAAGACACTTGTATTAATTGTACCAAAAGAGAGGGTCACTTGGGATTTCTTTTAGGAAGAATTTCGTAAAAAGTATATCAGTCAGAGGTTTATTGATCAGAAGAGAAAGGAGTTCCTGGAGTTGAAACAAGGTAATATGACAGTGACCGATTATGAGCGTGGATTTGTCAGGCTTAGTAAATATGCTCGAGAATGTGTGTCCACAGAGGCTATCATGTGTAAAAGGTTTGAGGATGGGTTAAATGATGATATCTGACTATCAATGGGTGTCCCAGAAATAAAAGAGTTCGTTATTCTAGTTGAGAGAGCCTGTAAAGCGGAGGAGCTATTAAAAAGAAAAGGCAAAGTTGAAACTGAGACGCAAGATACGAAGAAAAGACAGATGAGCAGGTCATTTCAAGCAACATCAAAGAGACCCAAAGAGTTTCCTACCAGATCTAGCTTTTCGACAGGGCATTCTAGTCAGAATAGAGGTATCAGATTGAAGGATCCAAAGGCTCAGACCACCTGGACCGCAAGTGTGGATAATGCTAGACCGGGTAGATCAGGGTGTCCATAGTGTGGTAGACTTCATTATGGTCCTTGTCGAGCAGGCGAAAATGTTTGTTATAAATGTGGAGCTCCAGATCATTTTGTGTGAGAATGTCCAGAGGTGGCTAATCGAGAGGTAACACAGAGTGTTAGATCCGAAAATGCTCCTATTAGAGGCAGATCATCGAGGCAACTGGGAGTAGGAGCAAGTAACAGAGGTACCTCTAGAGATTCGGCTGTGAGACCAGATGTTAGAGCCCCTGCAAGGACTTATGCTATTCGTGCTCGCGAAGAGGCATCCTCCCCCGATGTGATTACAGGTACATTTTCTCTACATGATATTAATGTCATTGCTTTGATTGATCCGGGTTCGACCCATTCCCATGTTTGTATGAAATTGATGCCTAATATGAGTATGCCTATAGAATTCACAGAATTTGTGATTAAAGTATCGAATCCACTAGGCAAGTGTGTATTGGTAGATAAAGTATGTAGAAATTGCCCCTTAATGATTATACGTCACTGTTTTCCGGCTGATCTCATGTTATTGCCGTTTAATGAGTTTGATGATATTTTGGGCATGGATTGGTTGACTGCACATGATGTTGTAGTGAATTGTGGAAGGAAATTCATTGAGATGAAATGTGAAAATGGTGAAGTCCTTCGGGTTAATTCAGATGAGTCAGATAGTTCATTTGCCATAATTTCTATTATGACAGCTCAAAAATATTTGAGAAAGGGGTATGAAGCTTATCTTGCTTTTGTATTGAATACCAAAGATTCAGAATTGAAAGTTGAATCAGTGCCCATAGTGTGCGAGTATCCAGATGTATTTCTGGAAGAATTACTAGGTTTACCTCCTGTTAGAGAAGTTGAGTTTGGTATTGAGTTAATTCCAGGTACCACACCTATTTCTATTACTCCTTATAGAATGGCCCTGTCGGAATTGAAAGAATTGAAAGCTTAGCTGCAGGAATTAACTGATAAAGGATTTGTAAGACCCAGTAGTTTGCCATGGGGTGCACCACTGCTATTTGTGAAAAAGAAAGATGGTTCAATGAGATTGTGCATAGATTATCGGGAACTTAACAAGGTAACTATCAAGAACAAATATCCATTGCCTAGAATTGATGATTTGTTTGATCAGTTGAAAGGAGCCACTGTGTCTTCTAAGATAGATTTGAGATCCAGATATTATCAGATACGAGTTAAGGAGTCAGATGTTCCGAAGACTGCATTCTGAACTAGAGCATTTAAGAACAGTTTTACAGATTCTGAGAGATAATCAGTTATATGCTAAGTTCAGTAAAAGTGAGTTTTAGCGCCGAGAAGTTGGATTCCTTGGACATATTGTTTCAGGTGAAGGCATTAGAGTTGATCCAAGCAAAATTTCAGCCATTGTCGATTGGAAGCCTCCTAGGAACATTTCAGAAGTCAGAAGCTTTCTTGGATTAGCTGGTTATTATAGACGATTTGTGGAGGGATTGTCTATGATAGCCACCCCGTTGACGAGATTGCTACGGAAGGATGTTAAGTTTGAATGGACTGAGAAGTGCCAGCAGAGTTTTGACAAGTTAAAGGCATTGTTGACTGAAGCTCCCATCTTAGTACAACCAGAACCGGGTAAAGAATTCGTTATTTACAGTGATGCGTCTTTGAATGGGCTCGGTTGCATACTCATGTAGGAAAGAAAGGTGATTGCTTATGCGTCTAGACAATTGAAGCCACATGAGAAAAATTATCCGACACATGATTTAGTGCTAGCTGCTATTGTATTTGCATTGAAGATTTGGAGACATTAGTTGTATAGTGAAAGGTGCTGGATATTCACCGATCATAAAAGCTTGAAATACTTGATGACTCAAAAAGATTTGAATTTGAGGCAAAGAAGATGGTTGGAATTGCTTAAAGATTATGAGTTAGTGATTGATTATCACCCAGGTAAGGCCAATGTATTTGCTGATGCTTTAAGTAGAAAATCTTTATTTGTATTGCGAGCTTTGAATACCAATTTGGCCATGTCGGATGATGGTTCTATTTTAGCTGAATTGAGAGCTAAACCGGTATTTCTTGAAGAAATTTGTGAAGCTCAAAAAGACGATAGTGAGTTACAGGCTAAAAATTTCAATGTGAGTCAGGCATAGAATCAGATTTCCAGATTGGTTCTGATGGTTGTTTGATGTTTAGAGACAGAACATGTGTACCAAAGAATGATGAGCTTATTCAAAAGATTTTACAGGAAGCACATAGCAGTTCATTGTCTTTGCATCTAGGTAGTACAAAGATGTATAATGATTTGAAGAAATTGTACTGCTGGGTAGGAATGAAAAGAGATATTTCAGAGTTTGTTTCCAGATGCTTGATTTGTCAACAGGTAAAGGCAAAACATCAGGTACCTTCGGGATTATTGCAGCTTGTACTAGTTCCGGAGTGGAAATGGGACAGAGTTATTATGGATTTTGTGTCAGGGTTGCCGTTAACGCCGAAAAAGAACGATGCAGTATGGGTTGTGATTGATAAGCTAACTAAGTCAGCTCATTTTATCGCAGTTCGTATAGATTATTCACTTGACAAGTTGGCTGAGTTATACATTTCAGAGATAGTCAGACTACATGGAGTACCATTATCAATCATTTCATATAGAGATTCGAGATTTACTTCACGGTTCTAGAAAAAGTTACAAAAAGCTTTAGGCACCAAGTTGAGTTTTAGTACGGCTTTTCATCCTCAGACCGACGGTCAGTCAGAGAGAGTTATTCAGGTACTTGAAGATATGCTTAGATGTTGTGTATTGGAATTTCAAGGTAGTTGGGAAAAATATTTACCATTGGTAGAGTTCGCCTATAATAATAGTTACCAGTCGAGTTTGAAGATGGCACCTTATGAAGCTTTGTATGGACGCAAATGTCGTACACCTTTATATTGGCAAGAGCTTAAAGAAAGCAAGATTTATGGGGTTGATCTAATTAAAGAAACAGAAGAAAAAGTGAAAGTTATCAGAGATTGTTTGAAAGCAGCTTCAGACAGGCAGAAGTCATATGCATATTTAAAAAGAAAAGAGATTGAGTATCGGGTTGGCGACAAGGTATTTTTGAAAGTATCCCTGTGGAAGAAAGTTCTCAGATTTGGCAGGAAAGGCAAGTTAAGTCCTCGTTTTATTGGACCGTTTGAAGTAATTGAGAGAGTTGGACCATTAGCATACCGATTAGCTTTGCCAACTGAATTAGAGAAGATTCATGATGTGTTCCATGTGTCGATGTTACGACGCTATCAGTCAGATCCGTCACATGTGATTTCTCCGACATAGGTTGAGATTCAGTCAGATATGACTTATGGTAAGGAACCGGTAAAGATTTTAGCTCGAGAGGTAAAGCAATTAAGGAATAAAAGTATTGCTCTTGTGAAAGTTTTATGGAATAGACATGGGGTGGATGAGGCTACATGGGAACCCGAAGAGGCCATGCGCTCTTCACAGGTAAGATTTTCGGGGACGAAAATCCCTAAAGGGGGGAGAAATGTAACATCCCGAAATAGGGCCTAATCGGAATAGTGGTTTCATGACCACAAATTCGAGATAGAAATAATGATATTATTATTATTATGATGTTTATGATGTGATTGCATGATGGTGTGAAAATTTCGTGAAGAAATTCTATGCATAAAGTGCTTAGTTTGAAATTAGGGACTAAATCGAATAAGTTGCAAAATTTGCATTATAGAAGTTTTTAGTATGAAATTGCTTTGGAATATTAATTAGGAGGTTTTAAATAGCAATTTGACCAATTTCTAAGTTTATGGAAAAAAATTGGACGTGGGTGGAATTTTTGAAAGTTTAGTAAGGAAGGGCATTTTGGTCATTTGGTAATTAACATGATTAAAAAGGGAAAAAGATGACAAAATTGCTATCATCTTCTTCATTAGCACGAAATTTCAAGGGTTCTCCATAGCTAGGGTTTGTTTCAAGCTTCCAAGCTCCATAGTAAGTGATTCCAAGCCCCGTTTTTAATGTTCTTTACGTTTTCGGAGTCCCGGTAGCTCGATAAAGCTTATGCTAGCAATAATTTAAGTTAGGGTACATATTTGGAAAAATACCATAGGTGAAAAGTGTTTATTTTGATGTTTTATAATAGAATATGAGGTTTTAGATTATGTTAGACAACTTGTGCTACTCGGTTTTAGGTAAAAACGAGTAAAAGGGCTTAATAGGTAAAAATACCTATTATACATAAGTGTATGTTATAGTAGGAATTTGAAGATGTTGTTGGTAAATAAATGATCAACATGTCTTAAAATACAAGAATTTGTGATAAATTTTGATTTCCGAGCCTTGGGGCAAAAGTGTAAATATGCAAAAGTTTAGGGGCAAAAATGTAATTTTGCCAAAGTTTGAGTAAAGGACTGTTTTGATAAATGTGAATATTAAATAAGTTAAATTTGCTATTATAGATCAAGAAGAACAAAATTCGGGAGTAGATCGGGGAAAGGAAAAAGTAAAGGACTAAATTGTAAAGTTTAGTCACATTTTGTATCGAGGTAAGTTTACAGTAAATAAATGCAATATTCCTCTATTTTACATTAGTATTTTCAATTTCCAGCATTTATATATTCATTTTATGAAAATATTCAAAGTTGAATTAAAGACGATGTAACAGAGAAAAGCATTAGAAAGCCCCGATTGAACCTTAGGAATGTTAGGATACGAAATGTCATGACATTTGGGGTTGACAGGACAGGACAGGACAGGAATGAGCCATGTAAGTCCATATCAGATATATGGCTTTGGAGACAGGAATGAGCCATGTAAGCCCATATTAGATATATGGCATTGGAGACAGGACTAATTCATGTAAGTCCATGTCAAGGACATGGCATTGGCAGGATATTGTTAGACAGGAAAGACCCTAGTATCCTTAGTATTCCGAGTGGTTCAACGGGCCATTTTACAAATTAAATTACAGTGAATTATGAGCCAAGGAAAGGTAGATTGTATTTATGAATAATGAAAGATCAGGTAAGAAAGAAGGTAAGTGAATAAAGAAGAAGGAAGAAAATGAGATGTAAAGAAAGTTTATGATGCTAGGTGACATTATGCATAATTATCCTTTGTGATGAATGTTGTGATTTATTTGCTTGTAAACTTACTAAGCCTAGTGCTTACTCTCTTTATTTCCTTCTTCTTATAGTTCTTACCAAGCCACTCGGGGATTGAAGGAAACGTTGGAGATCCGATCACACTATCAAAGGAATCACTTTGGTATAGTTAGACGTTTCGTTTCGTGTATGGCATGTATAGGAACTTGGCTTCTTTTGATATGATATGATCAATGAATGATGTGTAAATACTTTCTATTTATTAGCTAATAGAATGGTTGATGATATACATGTTTAATAGTATTTATGATTGAATAGTAACTATCATATGGAAATTAAGGAAAATGTGAAAGTAGCTTAAAAATAGATTCAAGTAGCAGAAATGATGTGACTTTAAAAAATCACTAAAAATAATAGAAACATGGTTTGATGGTGAATAATATATTAAATTAAAGCTTATTGTATCTATTTTCATATGGACTAAGAAAAACAGGTAAAGGTATTGTATTTTATGAGATATCTGAGTTTTAGTGAAATAGGGCTAGAGAGATTTTAGGATCCCCTATTCCAATATTGGAAATTCACCATAAATTGTAAAAAAATAATTAGGTGGTGAAGTTTATATGTTAAGAATCCTTATTGAGTCTAGTTTTAATAGAAACAAACAGCATAGTCATATGAATTTTTTACTAGGAGAAAAGTGGTTCATAGTAAGCAGAGGTCAGTGTAGTTGAGTTCTGAAATAGGGGTAAATTTAACTAATAAACTGTACTAATTTTCCCAGGAAAAAATTCTAGAAAAAAATTACTAGATAGATATATGAATCTAGTTTTAGGGAAAATTTATAGATCTTAATTTTGAGTTTCAGAACTCAAGATAGGAATTTTTAAGCGACTATGACACAGAATGGCAGCAAATTTCGAGAAGCTTAAATAAACGATTTAAGGTTGCTTAAGTGATAGATTAAGTTTAGTAGTGCCTCGTGCTCGATTCTGGCGACGGTCTCGAGTAAGGAGTGTTACAGTGTGCGAACGCGTCTGTAATTGACCGAGCTCGCGGAGTATGGGCCTACATCGCAAAACGATCACCATGAGTGATTTCGGGGGTGTTGGGCCGAAATGGGCCGAGTGGGCCTAACGGGGCCGTGGGCCTGCATCGGTGGAAATTTGTAAACAGATGTGTATTATCAACTGGGTTATTGCACACGCTTGGCTTAGGCCAATCTGGGTTTGGTGGGCCACATGACTGTGTGGGCCCACATGGGTTGGCTTAATGGGCCTCAACCCATAGATGAGTTTCTGTACTGATATGATCGCATGTGTTGCTAGGCGACCGTGGGCCAACTGATGGGCCTTCACATGCTTAGGCCCACACTGATAAATGACTGATATGCCCTTAGGGGCAAAATGACAAAAATCTAGGGGTAAAACAACTTATTTGACTCTGTGTGCTTTCTGATTAAATATGTATGTTATGAAATGCTTTGTATGAGTTATCTGTATCATGTTAGCATGTCTTTTTATATGATGCATTGCATGGGGGATGGGGTATATGTTTATGAAGGAAGTGTACTGTTTTGGTAGCTCTGCTGCATTTTTTATCGATAGTGCAGCATCGGTACTACACTTTGGAGTGTAGGGTTGGGTGGGTTGATTATATCCCCACATGGAGTGATGGGTTGGACGGAGATGGAGTGTAGACGATGGTTGGGTAGGATTCTGATTGCATGCTATACTGTTACTGTAATGGGCTTAGGCCCACTGATTGTGATATGATACTGTAATGGGCTCTAGCCTAGATTGATTCTATTATATTATTATTTTCGGGGTTACACACTGAGTATTCGTATACTCACCCTTTTATTTTTACTGTACAGGTAATCCCGAGGCATAGGCGATTCAGTGCTACATGGGACTTGGAGGCGGCCACTCTTTGGTTTTTACATTGCTTTTAGTTTTTATTTATTTTATTATGGTTTTTATTTTGGGTTTGTAATAAGGCTGCTATTTGATTTTTCTTAAATATTGGGTTTATCTATTTCATTTAAAATCTGTTAGCTCTAGGGCTCGTTTTACAAAATGATATCTATTTTCCAAAAACCACGTTTTCACAACAAACAAGAACTCAAACAAAGCTTCTGCAATCATTATGTTTTTCCAAAGTAAACTACTTTCATAATCTGATTAATCAAGTGTAACGGAATGGTGTTTTCTTCAAACCTTAAAGAACAAGGGGTTTTTTACAACAAATCTAGTTATAGTGAAACCCGATTTCGAGACACTTCATTGTAACACTACCAAATACAACTATAACATCTGGGCTAGGTTTGGGGTGTTACAGTGTGGATGGCTTAACATGTATGTTTTGATGAGTTTTGATGCTATAATATGAATTGGAAAAATTGGTTGATATTAGTTTGTGTTTCAGGGTGGCAATTGGCTTGGAAAATAGCCAATAATTGTCCACACGGGTAGACACACAGGCGTGTGTCTAGGCTGTGTGTGACACACAGCCAACCCACGGGCGTGTTAATATGCCGTGTGTCCCCTAAAACTGAAATTATGAAAATTAAATGCTTTGTGGTAAACACACAAGGTGGAGACATGGCCGTGTGTCTCGACCATGTGATAGACACGGCTTAGCCCACGGGTGTGTGGCTTGGCCGTGTGATGAAAACTTCGTGATGACGTCACAAACAGAATACCCTAGTTTTTCACTCGGGGTGAGGACACGGACGTGTTGAGGCCATGTGAAGAAGACGGGCTAGAGACACGGGCATGTGCTCAGCCGTGTGAAAGCCCCTATAGGTTCGAAATGAAAAATAATTCTGCACGGTCTAGGGACATGGGTGTGTGAAACCACACGGCCTACCTACATGGGCGTATCCCTGTCCCACAGGGGCATGTGCCCTATTTTTGTAACATCCCAAAATAGGGTCGAAACGGAATAGTGGTGTTGAAACCATGAATCCAAGATAGAAAAGTTTATTCTAATAAATTTTTAGGATTTACTGAGTGATTAGATGTATGTTTTAAAGTATTGATAGAAAATTTTATGAATTGTATGTCTAATTTGCCTATTAGGGCATAATTGCAAAAGTTGATAAATATGAGTTCTAGATGTTAAAGGATTTAATTGAAGAGCATAATTGAAGTAGAGGTCCTTAAATGGAATTATACCATTAGGTTTTCATGGGAAAAAATGGACATACATAGGTAGAAATAACCAAAGTTTTTAATGAAGGGAATTTAAGTCATTTGGTAATTAAAATGAAATAAAAGGGAAAAAGATAGCAAAATTGCTATCATCTTCATCATAGGGCCAAAACTCTATGTATCACCATAGTTAGGGTTTGTTAGTGATTCCAAGCCCCGTTTTTAATGTTCTTTATGTTTTTGGAGTCCCGGTAACTTGATTTAACTTATTCTAGGAATAATTTAACCTAGGGTTCATATTTGGAAAAACACCCATAAGTGAAACGTGTTTATTTTGATGTTTAATGATAGAATATGAGGTTTTAAATTATGTTGAACAACTTGTGGTACTCGGTTTTAAGTGAAAACGACTAAAACGACATAATCAATAAAAATACCTAATGTTCATAAGTACATGTTAGAGTGAGAATTTGATGTTGCCATTAAGGGAAAATGATCAGTGTCTTAAAACATAAGAATTAGGGAAAAATTTTAATTTCTGAGCTTTGGGGTAAAAGCATAAATATGTAAAAGTTTAGGGGCAAAATCATAATTTTGCCGAAGTTAGAGTTAAGGACTGTTTTGATAAATGTGAGTATTAAATAAGCTAAATTTGCTAATTATAGATCAAGAAGAACAAAATTTAGGGATAGATCGAGGAAAGAAAAATGCAGAAGATTAAGTTGTCAAGTTGATCGTATTTTGCTCTGAGGTAAGTTTACGGTAAATAAATGCAATATTTCAATATTTTATATTAATGTTATTAATTTCCAGCATATATACAATTATTTTATAAGAATATTCCAAGTGGAATCAAAGATGAGGTAATAGAGAAAAAGCATCAGAAAGCCCGTTTGAACCTTAGGGATGTATAGGATACGGAATGTCATGATATTTTGGGTTAAGATAGTTGAGGAACATCCCATGTAAGTCCATATCAGACATATGGCATCGGCAGATTGAGACAGTTGAGGAACATCCCATGTAAGTCCATATCCTCATGATATTTTGGGTTAAGATAGTTGAGGAACATCCCATGTAAGTCCATATCAGACATATGGCATCGGCAGATTGAGACAGTTGAGGAACATCCCATGTAAGTCCATATCAAATATATGGCTTTGGCAGGACAGGGAACATCCCATGTAAGACCATGCCTAGAGCATGGCATTGACAGGCTATTATTGTAACACCTCTTACCCGAGTCCAACGCCTGGACGGGGTATGAGGCATTACCATACTTGAACATACTAAAACTCATGAACTTGGGCCATTGATTTTCTTTTTAATTTAAAACTTTTTATTCATTCTCCTTTGGTCCTTATCATGGGCTTACGGGCCCCAATACATACGTTGAAGATGTTCCGGAACCAATCCGAGGACTCCCAGGTACTTATGAAAATTTTATCCTAAATAGGGTCACACGCTTGTGTAAGGTGGGACACGCCCGTGTTCACCTCCCGTGGAGCATTCTGACTTACAATACACGGCCAGGGCACAGGCCTGTGTGCTTTGTCGTGGCATAATTCTAGTATTGAATATTTCATGCATTAAGGTGCAGGGGACACACGGCCTACTCACATGCTCGTGGACTAGCCGTGTGTCACACACGGCCTATGCACAAGCCCGTGTGCTTAACGGTGTGGACAATATTAGGCTATTTTGCATGCCTTTTTGCCACCCTGAAATAAAGCTAAATACAACACTAATCCATGCATAATATCTCATACTTTAAAATACACCAATCGTGGGAAACATTCACCATCACATTTAAGTTAAGTAGAGAATATGTTAGGCCATATCCAGAGGCCATTACAACTTGACTCAAGTATAATAATGACCAACACATATAGCCACTTAGGAGGGAACTAACAAAATGATCTTCTTCCTATACATGCCATACAATCAAGAGGTTTCTTATTATAGCAAAATAAATGGCTTGATAGTATGATTACGAACTCTGACTTCAAGTGATCCTCGAGCTAGATCAGCAAACCTACATGGGAAAAAGGAAAGGAAAGGGAATAAGCATGTAAAATACTTCGTAAGTTGCATGAATAAGTTAGCCACAATTTCCAATAATATTTGCCTAAATAGGCATTGAAAAGTATCATGCATATTTCTTACTCATTCTCTTGAATTGCTCATTCTCATATCTTACTCATTTCCATCAAGTAGTATTTTTCATAGCCATGCATTTCAATTACCCCTAACTTACTCATTCTTGGACCTGCAACACTCTACATGAAATTTTAGTCTTTCTCATATAATTTGCTAACTCGTAAACTTTCCTTTAAAATCTTTAGAATACCGGAGGATACCTCTAAGTCAATATCATAAAATGATGCCAATGCCATGTCCCAGACGTGGTCTTATATGGGATCACCATCGATGTCGATGCCACATCTTAGACATGGTCTTACAGGAGATCGTACTCTGATGTCGATGCCATATCCCAGACATGGTCTTACAGGGGGTCCCTATCTCATATCGGTGCCGAAGCCATATCCTAGACATGGTCTTATATAGGACCTCATCTCGGATGCCCATGCCATGTCCTAGACATGGTCTTACAGGGGATCACATCTCGATGCCAATGCCATATCCCAAACATGGTCTTACATGGGATCTTAGTTTGGTGCCGATGCCATGTCCCAGACATGGTCTTACACGGGACCTATAATACTCAAGACATGACTACGGTATCCGTCGTATCAATTTAACTCGCATGTAATTACTCTTTTCATGATTTCATCACTCTTTGGTAAAATCTCACATCAATAATTTCCTGAATCTCATACATTTTGCACATTGTCTCATCAATTTAACATCATAGTACTTATACATGTTTCATATAGATATCATACCAAAACTTCATGGAGCATTTGAATTTTATAAAACATATTCATAATGAATTTATATGGCATACAAGCTAAATTATTACATACGACATACCTCGAGTCCAAAATGTGGGAAATTCCTTGATTTAGTTTACGACTTTTCCCTTTCCCCGATTTCGATCCGGGCTTTGTGTTTCTTGATCTAAAATGATAAATTTGACTTATTTAGTACCGATATTGACTAAATGGCTCATAATTGACTGTAAATTTTGCCCCTAAACTTTTACATAATTGCAAAATAGTCCCCAGGCTTGTAAAATGAAATGTATCCATCCTCTTGGCTACTCAAGCCTAGTCGACACTTACCAGTGTCCATACAAGCCCACATTGTTCACAATTTCATACTTTTACTACACATTTTAATACTTTGCAATTTAGTCCCTTTTAGGGATTTTCATACAAAATTACTTAGAAAAAGATGTTTACTACTTAGAAAAAGATGTTTACTACACTTTAAACCTTCATTTTCTACCATTAGACATCATTTTACTTGCATGTCATACATGGGTATATTTTTTGAATACAAACCCTAGCTTAAATTAGTGGTAGAAATAGCTAGATTAAGCTATGAGGATTTCAAAAATACGAAGAGCATGAAAAACGGGGCTTGGAGACACTTACTTAGAGCTTGAAAATGAAAGAAACCCTAGCTATGGAGACCCTTCAATTTTCGGCACAAGGAGGAAGAAGATGGACACAAATTTGGCTTATTTTTCCCTTTTTATTACTTAACTTTGCCAAATGACCAAAATGCCTTTAGGTCATTTCTTTGATATTTTTCCCTTCCATGGGCTTTTTTGTCCATCATGCTTAAAATTGGTCTAATTGCTAAATAAGGACTCTTACTAATTTCCCTTATGCTATTTCATACTAAAACCTTCTAGAAACTCAAAATTTTCATCTTTTATAATTTAGTCCTATTGGATAAATTAGCCACTATTTAATAAAATTTCCTTCATAAAACTTTCTCAATAACAAGCAAGCATGTCATAACTCGTGATAATTCATCAAAATAAAATTTTCTACATTAGATTTGTGGTCTCAAAATCACTATTCTGACTAGGCCCTAATTCGGGCTATTAGAATTCTCCCCCCTTAGGGATTTTCGTCCCCGAAAATCTTACTGGTGAATAAATTGGGATATTGACTCTTCATAGTTTCCTCAAGTTCCCTTGTAACCTTTTCTACCCCATGTCTTTGCCATAAGACTTTCACTAGGGCTATACTCTTGTTCCTTAACTATTTGACCTCTCTAGCTAAAATCTTAACCGGTTCCTCTCCATAGGTCATGTCCTGTTGGATCTCAATCTCAGTAGGGGTAATCACATGTGATGGGTCCGATCAGTAACGTCTTAGCAAGGAAACATGGAATACATTGTGAATCTTTTCCAATTCTGGTGGTAAGGTTAATTGATAGGCTACTGGCCCTATCCTCTCGGTGATCTCATAAGGTCCGATAAATTGTGGACTCAACTTGCCTTTTCGGCCAAACCTAAGGACTTTTCTCCATGGTGAGACTTTCAAGAATACTTTGTCACCGACTTGGAACTTGATTTCCTTTCACTTCAAATCAGCATAGGACTTTGGTCTGTCAGAGGTAGTTTTCAAGCAGCCTCGGATCACTTTTACTTTCCCTTCTGTTTCCTTGACTAGATCAACCCCGTGAATCTGCTTTTCCTTGAGTTTGGTCCAATATAAGGGCGTTCTACATTTATGCCCATATAAAGCCTCATAAGGTGCCATTTTTAAACTTGACTGGAAGCTGTTGTTATAAGCAAACTCAACCAAAGGTAGGTACTTTTCCCAACTACCTTGGAATTCCAACACACAATATCTGAACATGTCCTCAAGTACTTGTATTACTCTTTCTGACTATCCATTGGTTTGTGGATGAAATGCAGTACTAAAATTTAATTTTGTGCCCAAGGCCTCTTATAGCTTCCTCCAAAATCGTGACGTAAACCTTGGATCTCTATCTTAGATGATTGACAATGGTACACTATGCAATCTCACAAATTCTGAAATATACAAGTCAGCTAACTTGTTAAGTGAGTAATCCATAGGCACCGATATGAAATGAGCCAATTTAGTAAGCTTATCAATCACAACCCAAACAGAGTCTTTCTTTTTCAGAGTCATCGGTAAACCTGTTACGAAGTCCATGGTGACGCAGTCCCATTTCCATTCGGGAACCATGATAGGCTAAAGTAATCCAGAGGGTACTTGATGCTCTGCTTTTACTTGTTGGCAAACC
Organism: Gossypium stocksii; assembly: GCA_020496765.1. Lineage (NCBI taxonomy): Eukaryota > Viridiplantae > Streptophyta > Magnoliopsida > Malvales > Malvaceae > Gossypium > Gossypium stocksii. The sequence continues at coordinate 48,931,663 of CM035631.1, forward strand.
AAACATTTCGAAACATACTCAGAAATATCTCTTTCCATATTTGGCCACCAATACCATTTCTTTAGATCATTATACATCTTGGTGGTTCTGAGTTGAACAGATATACGACTGTTATGTGCTTCACATAAAATTTTCTGAATAAGGTAATCCTCTCTTGGTACACATTTTCGATCTCAGAACTTTAGGCAGCCCTCTGAATCAACTTGAAAATCCATGTTGGTACCCGACTCATATTGAGCTCTCTTATTTTGCACTTCTTTATCTTTCAACTGCGCTTCATAAATCTCTTGGATGAACATTGGTCTTGCTTTTTTTAGCCAAAACTGAACAATCATCTGTTAGAGATAACTGTGTGCTCATAGCCTTTAAAATAAACAGGGACTTCCGGCTCAAGGCGTCTGCAACAAAATTTGCTTTCCCTGGGTGATAGTTAATGACCAACTCATAATCCTTTAGTAATTCAAGCCATCGACGTTGTCGTAGGCTTAAGTCTTTTTGTGTTATCAGGTACTTGAGGCTCTTATGGTCCATGAGAATTTGACACTGCTCGCCATATAAATGGTGTCTCCATATCTTTAGTGCAAACACTATTGCACCCAGTTCCAAATCATGAGTCGTATAATTCTTTTCGTGGGGTTTCAATTGTCTCGAGGCATAAGCGATCACTTTGCCTTCTTGCATAAGTACACAGCCTAATCCATTTAATGAAGCATCACTGTAGATCACAAACTCCTTCCCCGGTTCGGGCTGCACGAAAATAGGAGCTTCAGTCAACAATGTCTTTAACCTCTTAAAACTTTATTGCCATTTCATGTCCCACTCAAACTTAACATCTTTTTGGAGCAATCTTGTCATTGGAGTGGTGATCATGGAAAATCCTTTTACAAACCTCTGGTAATATTCGGCCAAACCTAAGAAACTTCTGACCTCAGTTATGTTCCTTGGCAGTTTCCAATTTACAATCGCCGAAATTTTACTTGGATCTACTTTTATGCCGTCACCGGAAATGATATGACCCAGAAATCTAACTTCTTTAAGCCAAAACTCACTTTTACTGAACTTGGCATATAGTTGCTTATCTCATAAGGTCTGTAAAATTTTACCCTAAACGGGGTCACATGCATAGCCTATTGGTTGTATTGGGCCTCAATGGGCCGAAATGGGCCATATGGGCCCAATGGGCTCGTGGGCCCTACACGGATAAATTTTACGGTACGTGATTATTAATGATCTAGGTTATGGAGTTCGCATAGCCTTAACTGAATTTGGGCTAGGTGGGCCGAATGGGCCTGATGGGCCCATGGGCTCACTTGTGTAAATCTAGCTACTAGGTGGGAAATGGTTGGGCTTGTTATGTCGCGTACATGGCATAGGTCGTTCTGGGCCACGTTGGGCCAGACTAGGCCGTGGGGCCCATTGGGGTTGTGGGCCCACACGGATAAAATGTATGTTTTGTGATAAGTTTTGGATAGGGCTGTGTCGTACGCATAGCCATGGCTAAATTAGTGCTAATTGGGCCACACGAGTGTGTGGGCCCACTTAGGCCGATAATGGGCCTCGAGCCCATTTATACTATTATGACCGTTTGTGTTACTAAAGTCGTTCGAGGCGACTGTAGACCTCCCTATAGTGCAAAATTATCGAAATACCGCTGTAGGGTAAAATGACCGTTTTGGCCCTAGAGTGTAAAATGACTGTTTTGCCCATGTGGGTAAATGACTGACTTGAGCTACGATTGATTTGACTATGAATGTATGATGTGTTTTAATTAACTTAACTATGATTATATGACTGATTTTGAGCATGTCATTCTACATAATGCATGGGTTGGGATTTTATACGAGGAAGATCTGATTTGTTAGGTTCGCATGGTTGCTTGACGACTGTGGACCTACCAAAGGCTTAAAACCATTTATCTGTATTGATCTGATCAAGTCACACGGGTCGTCCGAGATGATTGTGGACTGATCGATGGCTGAGTGCTGATTATGTTACCGAAGGTTGTGTGCCGTTAATATGGGCTTCGTGCCGTTATTGTGGGGTTCGTATCATTATTGTGGGCTTCACGCCGTCATTGTAGGCCTGGTGCCATAGTTATGGGCTTTGTGCCATTATCGAAGGCTTTGTACTGATATCATAGGCTTTATACCGATTATTGACCCGTTATCAATGGCTTCGTGCCACGCATATTATCATGGCTCTGTACCATTCTGATTATGGCTCTATGCCATTCTATTTACGGCTTTGAGCCATTCTGTTGACCTAGTGCTGCAACCGGTGCTAAGCTTGGTGTGTTAGATGGGTGGGTTGATTATATCCCCACAGACTGTGCAGGGTTGGACGGAGTGGTGTGCTGGTTGGATGGGTTTGCATGCATCATACATCATACATTTATGCTCTATTTCTGTTATGGGCTGAGACTGAAATGATTTGTATTGGGCTTAGGCCCACTTGTGCTCTGAACTAACTATACTATTTCTATTAACGGGCTCAGGCCCAGACTGTGTTCTGTTACTGTTTTCTGACTGTTACCTTAGGGGATTACACATTGAGTTTTCATAAACTCACCCCGTTGATTAACTTTTTTAGGTAATCCCCAGCCTTAGGCAGTCGGAGCTGCGAGGGACTCAGAGAGTACACACACAATGCTTATGCTTTCTGTTTTGATTATTTGCTTTTAAGTATTTTGATTTAGGTTGTAATAAGGCCTATCTTAATTTCTAGATTTTTGTTGGGATCTATGGTTTATTTTGAACTACATCAATTAGAAGTAGAACTTGGTTTTCCAAAAATGATAACTATTTTCAAAACATCACGTTTTCATAAATCGATTATTTTAAATCAAGCTTCCGCAACAAATAGGATTTTAAAGGTAATAACATTTTGCAAGAGAATAGTTTTTAATAAACCACGTTTTAAAAATAAGCAAACGAAATTTGAGATTTTACACCAGTTTTAAATGGCAACAAATTTTAAATAGGAAGGGTTTTCAATGAAAACGAGGTTTTTCAAAGACACTTCAATGTGACACATCAGATTTGGGCCTAACTTCTAGGCCGGGTTTGGGGTGTTACAGTCGGTGTTGTTCACACAGCCTAAGTACCTAGGGACATTCTCATGCCCCTTGTCCGTGTAGATTTATTTTCTAACATTGAACCTACATAGGTATTCACACGGCTTGGCATACATCTGTGTGATCAGCCTGTGTCCCTCACATGGCCATGACACACCCGTGTCGCAGCTCGTGTAGAAAAACCTTGGTATTCTGTTTCTAATGTCAGCAACCATTTAAGGTCACACAGCCATGGCACACGCCCGTGTGCTAGGCCGTGTCTTTCACACGGTTGAGACACACGACTGTGTCTCAGCCTATATGTTTACTACTGGGAATTTAATTTTGTCAATTAACATACGGCCTAACCACACGCCCGTGGGGCGGAACATGTGTCACACATGGCCTAGACACACACGCGTGTGTCTACCTATGTGGACAAAAATAAGGCTATTTACCAAGCCTTTTGCCACCCTGAAACAAGATCACATATGAACCAAAACATAACATGGTACCAATACCCAACCAATGACCATAAATTAGCATCCATACATATTCACATAATCAATCCAACCAAGAATTCATATGCTATCCTAGTACTCTTATTCATCCATTCTACTTTGCACATCCACAAAAGATCAATTGCATATATCGATAATGAATATTAGCCATTATCCATGGCCTTATACAAAATAAGGTATCTCACATTTAAGCCAACACACTTGGCTTCAAACAAATTGACACTTAATAATGACTAGTCCCTATACATGCCATTTCTCAAAATATCAAAAACTAACTATACCGAATGCTTTGGATGATAGTGTGAATGAAGCCTCTGACGTCTGTTGATCCACGAGCTAAATTGATGGTACTATAAGAAAATAGAAAGGAGAGGGAGTAAGCATAAAGCTTAGTAAGTTGCAAGTAAAAAAAAGACAACAATTTACCATGATATAAATGCTTTCAACACATCACAAATTTTGCATGATATGAAAGAATGGCTATAGGCATAGCTTAATCATTTTCATCTTTTACTAATCATACAACATAATATAGAGCTCACATTTCGCACTTCATATAGGTACCTGCACCACTCACAAGGTCATCATAATATATCTTGATCTTTATACAAACTTAACTTTCTTGTTGGACTATTTAGAATATGAAAGGATATTCAATAAGCCTCATACAAAGGGTATCATGCCAATGCCATATCCTAGACATGGTCTTACACTAGCTCGCATGTCAAGTCAATGCCATGCCCTAGACATGGTCTTACACTGACTCTCATATATCGAGGTCAATGCCATGTCCCAGACATGGTCTTACACTGGCTCTCCTCTATCCGTGCCGATGCTATGTGCCATACATGGTCTTACACTAACACATCTCCATGCCGATGCCATGTCCCAGACATGGTCTTACACTGACACATCTCCAACCCGATGCCTTGTCCCAGACATGGTCTTACACTAGCTTGCATGTCGAGGTTGATGCCATGTCCCAGACATAGTCTTACACCAGCACTCATATCAACGGAGATGCCATGTCCCAGAAATGGTCTTACACTGGCTAGCACATATCAGTGTCGATGCCATGTCCCAGACATGGTCTTACACTAGCCCTCGTATCGACCCTAGTATCACAACATGAATATCCAGTCTTTTCTTAAGGTTCAATTGGGTTCTATCACATAGGTTTTCATCATTTCATTACTAAAAATCATAATTTATCAATTCAGGCTTAATAAAGGTTCTCATGTATAACTCATACTCACCATTAATCATTTTATGCCAATTCAATGATTTCATGCATAATTATTGTAAAGTTGTGTTATTTACCTACAACTTACCTTGGTATACAAAATGTGAATGACCTCTCGATTTAGTCGGTTTACTTGGCCTTCTTCTGGTCTAGATTCGGGTTTCGTACTTCTTAATCTAAAATGAATAAAAACTAAATAATTTAATCACTATTTTAACTAAAACAATCCACAATTCATAATTCGACAGAATGACCATTTTGCCCCTAGACTCTTACAAAATGACCATTTTGCCCCTAGGCTCAGAATTTGATTTTTATCGAATTTCCTTAGCAACCAAGCCTAACTGAATCTTTTTCACTCTTATGAAAGCCCACAATTTCCATTATTTCATGCAATTACTACATAATTTATCAACTTTACAACTAAGTCCAATTTAGGTGTTTTCTATGAACACTTTTTTCACAAAAGTTGTTTATTTAACAACTATAATTCAATTTATTCCATAAAATTTCAGCAAACGACATTAACACTTTCATGGAAAAACCCTAAACTCTCAAAAATTTTGCAAAATAGTCCCTTCAATAGGTAGCCCATGCTACAAGGTTCCCAAAAGTACAAAAAATGTTGAGAAAAGCCATGAGAATCACTTACTTGGAAGAGGATAGCTTGGCTGAAATTTTTAGCTCTCAAAACCCTTAATTTGCTAATATTTTTGGTGGAGAAGAAGGTGCAAAGAGATGAAGTCTTTTTTTATTTTATTTAATTATAAAACTAATCCAAATAGCTACCAAAATTTCTACCTAATTTTGACTTTTCCACTCTTTTTGTCTCCTTGGCTGGCCATGACTAAAAGAGTGGGTCTATTTGCCCATTAAAGACCCTTAATTTTAGTTCTCTAGCTAATTAGCAAATTTATTAACACATCACAACTTTTGCTCTTTATGCGATTTAGTCCTTTTTCGCAATTGAGCTCAAAATCGCTAAAATAAAACCACCAAAATTTTCATGCACTTACAATATCATACTATAATTCATAAAAAAATGCTAAAATAATTTCTCCAACATCAAATTAGTGATTCCAAAACCACTATTCTGACTAGGCCCAAATTCGGGCTGTTATAAGAGCTCAAAGAGCAATCAACTTAATTAAGCTGAATTAAAGCTGTCCATTCAGCTAGCCTTAGTTTTAGCTATAAATATGAAGCTCATTTCATGTAATTTAGACTTTTTGACACCTTTATGATCAATATAGATTTTGTGAGTTATTTCGACTCTCTTTGCTTCATTTGTGACTCAATCTGACTTATCTAGCTTAGCTAGTGGCGTCATCCTTGATTCACTTGAACTTATCACTCCAAACGAGTGTGGCATTTGAAAATATAGCTTTGGTTCCTATCTTGATATAGATAGCGGGTCAAGGTTCTTCTTTTAATCTATCCATTTCCAACTTAAGTGTTGTTATAAGTCTTAGGTCAATACTGTTTATAGTATTGGTTCATTCTTCAACCTTAAGCCTATTCCATTTCCATCAAATTTTTATCTTAAAAAACACCTATTTCCTTATTTGAGTTGAACCATAACTTTATCATCGCTCAGACCATTTGAAACCTTTGTTAAAGACCTATACTTAGCCAATTATAGCTTTTAACTTTAAGTTGAACGATACTTTTCAATTTTATGACTAGGAACATTCACGACTTGAGAACACTCAAAAGCACAAGTTCGCATCATTTGGTAATAGAGTTAATCAAAATCGAGAAGTACAAACGTTCTAGCATTTCCGGGGTAAGTTTTTGAAAAAAAATTAAAAAAATTCGTGTAAAAGAGAGAGAGATGAATATATAGCTTATTAGAAGCTCTAAGTGTTTAAAATAATAAAAAAAGAAGAAAAGAGAAGAGAAGTATTCAAAATTGAAAAAAAAATAGGGTGAGAGCTAGTTGAAAGTTATTGATTCCCAGTCTCCAAATTGCATTCTTCAAACCTTTTTTTTTTTGCCACACTTCAAGATACCCACTTCTTTCTTTTAGCCTACCCAACATCGATAACACATTCCAATCTTTTATAACCCTTTTTTAAGCCAACCCACAAGATTTGCGGTAAGTCTAATCGTAGTCACTTACGAACTTAGAGAGGGGAATACGAGTGGTAAAAGGCAAGAGATTGGTGAGACTAATAGAATGAAGAAAAAGCTAAGAATTTGAGTGAAACACGATTGGAGTGTTCAATTATCTTTCTTTTTGAGTAGATTGGTGAGGATTTGTAGTGAGGATTAACACAATATGTCTCAAAGCCAAGATAGAAATGCGGTGGAAGAAGAACGTTTACGTCCTATAAGAAATGTTACTACCGGAGGAGTAGTGCTCGATTTAATGATCCAAGCACGTATGCATGAGTTGGACCGAATGTTTGATAGAAAACTAGAACCCATATAAGAATAAGTCGAACATGTTTAAGAATGAGGCCAGCAAGAAAGAACTCCCCAAAGTCCAAGAAGGGAGTGAGGCTGACCAAAACATAATCGAGACGATCTCTACGATCCTAGTGATGTGAAGAGCGACCAAGTGTCAAACCAAAGTGAAATATGACGAGGCATAGAAACTGAGGCCCTAGGGAGCGAGAACGGGTAGATGACGACCTAAAGAACATCAAGATGGCTATTCCACCTTTTCAAGGAAAGTTCGATCCGGAGGCGTACCTTGAGTGGGAGAAGAAGATCGAGTTGGTCTTCGAGTGCCATAATTACTTAGAGAGTAAGAAAGTCAAGCTTGTGGCTATTGAGTTCTCTGACTATGTGATTATATGGTGGGATCAACTTACCATGAGTCAAATAAGAAACGGAGAATGCCCTGTGTCCACATGGGCCGAGATGAAAGTTATAACGCCCTAAAATTGGGCCTAGAAGGATTGGGCCTTGAGCGTGGGAGCACATGAAAGTTATGTGTGCGAAAAATATTACAAATTGTGTGTTAATTTAGTGGCTATGTGATTTAGGAGTAGTTGGGGGTGTCTAAGAAGTCCTGGGTTCAAACCAGGGCTTTAGCAAAAATTTTAGTTTTTCCCTTAAGTGAACTTAGCATTAGATTGAAGGTTTTATTAATATTTGTGGTGGATTTATGACACAAGGAAGCATATGGTCTAGTGGTTGTGGCGTCATTAAGGTTGCAAGGGAGTAAGGGTTCAAGTATTGGCTCTTGCAATTAATTTTGTTTTTCTTTTAGAGGAACCTGGACTTTGGTCTATAGACTTTATAAGTAACTGTGGACAAAATGGGCCACAAAGAGAGCTTGTGGCTTAGTGGGAAAGTGGCGTGTGGAGCATGTGAGTGGGAAAGGGTTCAAATCTCACTACAGGCAATGGACTTCTATTTTGCTACATGGGGGCGGCAAGTGGTTGTGTTAGATTCAAATACTGGAAGGTTGTTGTGGACTTGGTAAAAGGTGAAGTTTGAATTGGTCAAGGTTGTTGAATTGAATTTGAATTTGGGGAGTTGGAGTGTATCAAGGAAAGATGTAGGGAGAAAATTGTGGAGTTGTTAAAGGGGAGGTTTGGCCGAATTTGGAACTCCTTGGAGGTGCATATTCGGTCGTTTGTACCAAATTTGAGTGAAGACTATTGAGAAGTTCAGGATTGAGAGTTTGAGTGTGCATATTCAGTAAATTGTAAGAGTTTAGGTGTTGAGTTTCTCCTCTAGTATTTCGGGTTTATTCTTTTTGTCATTTCGTGCCTCTTTTCTTTCTAGTGCATTTTCTCAGGTGACCATTTTGTGCTTTTAGTGCCGAATTGCCTTAAGAAATCTTCTTTTATTCTTCTCGTTTGCTTCTCTGCCGATTTGGCATTTGGTGCATAATTTCCATTTCCAATTACTACTATTGGCCGAACCTTTGTCACTATTTTCCCTTAATCTTAGTCGATAGTTCTTCTCTTCTTTCCTCTTTACTTAATTACTTTCGGTTCCTTCCATTAGCCGAACTTCTCTTCATCTTGTTGCTCCTTTTCCTTTTGATCTTTTGTTGATAAATTCATATTTTGGTTAGGCCAAATATCTTCACCTTTATGTCTAACCACTTTCGAGTTCTCTGTTTTCCTTTGTGGATTTGGCTGAATTCTTTGTTGGTTGGTGGGTAAGTACACTTTTCACTTTTGGTAAAACTATTCCCTATCTCATTTTCTATCTTTACCAAATCTAATTTCGTTCGTATCTTCTCTCCATATTGGTGTGCGTGGGGTGCTAGGGTTCTGAGTGGAGTAAAGAAACGTTGGGGCTTCGGGAGTGATCAAACTCTCTCTCTTTTTCTCTTAGTAAGGTAACAATGATACTTTAATTTGGGTTAGGGCCGAATGTCTCTTTGTTCTATAGTAGTATAATTGGGGGTTTAGATTACATCTCTAATCAGTATTGTCTTAGCAAATCTTTCGTTGTTCTAATAATCAAAGTGGAGCATCCATTGGGATTCTTGTCCAACGATCTGAAAGCGATAGGTGGTTTACTGTCTTCTAAGGCTTTGGGGTTTGTAAGCGATTCTCTCATTTTGCAACAAAGTGTGTAGTCATACCTAGTCTATTGCTATCAAAGACGACAAATGTGTGTAACTGTCCACCATCTTGCTATTGTTGAAAATCAAAAGGTATGTATTCACACCCTTTTTAACTGTGAATCGGCAAAAGTCGAAAGGCCAAATGCTGAAACCTTGGCATTCGAGGCCCCACGAGCATGCGAGCGTGCGTGAGGTGAACTGAGCCTACAAGAATAGGCGATAGGCGGTAGATGCCACCATGGGGTGTCCTCGTGGTCTTGGGCCGAAATGGGCCATGTGGTCCAATGGGCTTATGGGTTGGGCCTTGTGGGCCCCACACAGACAGAATTCTTGATACGTGGAAAATATTTAACTGGGCCTTGTAAACTACATGGCCGTAGTTGATTTCGGCCAGAATGGGCCCGATGGGCCCGTTGGCTCGTTGGTGTAAATCTAACTGTTAGATGGAAAATAGTGTGGCTTGTCATGTCGCGTACATGGCATAGGCTGTTTTGGGCCTTACTGGTCTGAAATGGGTCATGTGTGCCCAATGGGCCTTTGGGTCCCACACGGATTAAATTTGCATGTTGTGGTAGATATTAGATCGAGATGTGTAGTCCACGTGGCTAGAATCTTTTTGGGTTAAATGGGTCGTGTGGGCCTAATAAGCTTGTGGGCCCCACACAGATGAAATGTATGATATATGGCAACTATTGGTTTGGACTGTGTAGTTCGTATAGTTGAGGCTATTTCTGGGTTAGTTGGACTACATGAGTGTGTGGGTTGACTTGGGCCGGTTAGTGGGCCTTAGGTCTATTTGCATTGTTATGTCGATTGAGGTTGCCATAGTTGCTCGGGGCGACGATGGACTGTCGGTGGGGTTCTTAAGACCTTGATTTGTAAAATTACCAAAATACCCCTTAGGGTAGGATTACTGAAATACCCCTGTAGGGTAGGATTATTAAAATACCCTTGTAGGGTAGAATTATTGAAATACCTTTGTAGAGTAGAATTACCGAAATACCCCTATAGGGTAAAATAACCGTTTTGGCCTTAGAGTGTAAAATGGTTGTTTTGCCCTTGTGGGAAGTGGCTGACTTTGAATATGAACTTGACTGATTTGGCTGTGATCGTATGACAGTGTTTTAACTGACGTGACCGTGGTTGCATGATAGATATGTTTTTAATATATGTTTAAATGACTATTACTGATCATGTCCATTATGCATACACATGTGATGATTGTGCATGACATACACGACATTCTGCATGGGGTTGGGCTTGATTGGGGGGAAGTTCTGTGCTAGTGGCTTTGCCACGTATTCTGATTCTAGTGGCTCCACCATGTTTTCTGTTGGCTGGGTGGGTCGATTTAATCCCTACAAGGTGTGCTGGTTGGTACGAGAGGTGTGCTAGTTAGCTTGGTTTGGGATGCATACCCACACTATTGCAAATTTATTTATGAGATCTGTCACTGTATTGGGCTTAGGCCCACTTGTTCTGTTATTGGTTTGGGCTAGGCCCAATTTATTTTGTTATTGGTTGTGACCCAAATGATATTGTAGTGGGTTTTGGCCCACGTATGCTCTAAACTGGACTGTACTGTTACCGCTAAAGGGCTCTGGCCGAAACTGTTTCTGTTTCTATTTCTATTTATTGACTGTTACTCTAGAAAGGGTATTACACACTGAGTTTTCATATACTCACCCTGTTTATTAACTGTGTAGGTAATCCCCGGCGCTAGGAGGATCGATGCTGCGAGGGACTTGGAAGTGGCGACACGACTGCAGTTATTATGTTAGATTTTATATATGTTTTAAATTCCAATTTGGGTTTTAACTTATGTGAAAGGGCCTCTCTAGATTTTGTTTAAGTTTGGGATTTTAGTACGCTTTATATGTTTTAGACATAGATGAGTTTTCAAACCAATTTTTGTTTTTAAAAACATACGTTTTAAACTTCTTTACTTCAAATTAATTTCTGCAACTATAAAAGGTTTTCAATGAGATTAATAACGTTTTTAAAGGTGATTAACTTTTCAATGAACCACGTTTTGAAATTCAACAAACACAAACTAAGTCTTTACACAAGTTCTTAAATATCAAGAAGGGTTTCAATGAGAACAAGGTTTTCGAAAAACACTTCAATGTGACACGCCAGATTTGGGCCTAACTTCTAGGTCAGGTTTGGGGTGTTACAAAAGCCATAATGTGTAAAAGATTTATTCCTGCATACTATCATCAGGAGTTGTATCAAAAGCTTTAAAACCTTACGTAAGGCAATCACAGCGTGGAGGACTGTTACAAAGAGATGGAGATTTCCATGATCCGAGATGATGTTGAGGAGGATCGAGAGGCTACCATGGCAAGATTTGTAGCCGGATTGAACCACGACATAGCCAATGTGGTGGAGCTACAGCACTACGTTAAAGTCGTATATATGGTGCCCATGGCTATTAAAGTGGAGAAGCAACTTAAAATGAAAGGTGCTATTCGAACTTATTCCAACCCCACTACCACATCAAAATGGGGTCAAGGTACCAGTAAGAAAGATGCTTCTTTCCGCCCAAAGAACCCTTGGTGTCCACAAAGCCCAACAAGTTGAGTGGAGACTCTAACAAAGGTAAAAAATGAAGCTTTGCCTAATTGTTCGCGAGATATAAAGTGCTTCAAGTGCCTTGGCAAGGGTCACATTGTGATCTAATGCCTCAATCAAAGTAACATGGTTGTAAGACCAAACGAAGATTTCGAGTTGGAGGAAGAGAAAGAAGAAGAAACTGACACACCCACTGAAGAGGAGGAAGATCTCGAGTATGCTGTTGATAGTGAGATAATTGTCATCAAATGGCATCTAAGCCTTCAAAGTACTGAAAATGAATAGCAACGTGAGAATATCATCCACACATGTTGCCATTGTGACAGCCTGTTTTTGACCTTAATTGAAACGGTGGTTTCGGGACCATGAATCTGAAACACCCTAATTTTGGGCTTACAAGAATTGGGCCTCGGGCATGGGTGTGTTTAAACTTTTCAAGAGTATGATAACAGCATAAATTGCATGTTAGAATGGTTGGGCTAGTGATTTTGAAGTATTTAGGGGTCTCTGTGAAGTCTTGAGTTTGAATTTTGGGTTAGGAAAATTTTTGTTTTTTACCCTTTAGGGAACCCTGGCCCTAAGAGTTATGACCTTTAAATAAATAGAGAAGAAATAGGACACAAGTGAGGTTGTGGTGTAGTGGCTAAGTGGCGTCACTTAGGGAGTAGGGAGGTGGCGTCATTAGTTGGCAAGGGGGGATCTTGGGTTCGAGTGCTAGCATGGTAATATTTGGGGATGTAATTTTTACGCTATGGATGGGTAGTAGTGGCTTTAGAGTTGAACTCTGAAGGAGAGAAATTCAAGGAAGAGATTAATAGAGTGATAAGGGGAGAATATCTTGGAGGAAAATTAGGAGATGGGGTGTGTGAAGAGTTGGTGCCGATTTGGGAAGTGAGGAGTGTGTATATTCGGCTTAGGGGAGTAAATGAGTGCCGTTTTTGGGTCTTTTAGGGGGTCTTACGAATTTTCATTGTTGGTTCTTAAGGCGTATTGCCGAATTCTCTCTTTCTTTATTGACTTTTCCAAAACCTTCTCCTCTCAATTTCCTTATTGCTTCATCATTCTTTTCCTTGTTCCTTAACCTTGGCCGATTGGGTGCTAAACCAATTAGCCGATTTCTTTTGTTATTTAGTGCCAAATGCTCTCCTCTTCTGTGTGGCTGAAACCCCTGTTGTGTCATCACCAACTTTGTTTTTGTTTCTAAAAACCAAAACTGACATCTCCTCTCTTTCTTCTTAATTGTGGGATCAAATCTTTTTCTCAAGTCTCTGCCAAATTACTCCTAGTGTGCTTTGGGTTTGGTAAGTGTGTTTATCTCTATTTTTAGTTTTGGTGGTTGGCCGAATGTTATTAGGTGTTGTAAGGGTGACTACGATGGATGTTAGTCATGTGCTAAGTCAATATTTAATGATAAGAGTTTCTACAATGTAGATCTGGGAATCGGTTGGGGCTAGCAAATGGTGAAAATTTGATTAGGTTCAATCGCGCAAGGTACAGAGAAGTGGTATGATTTCAGCTTTTTGGTAATAGTATTTGATAAGTGTATGATTAACTATTGATTGACATCGATTGTATGTTCGTGGCTAAGGAGTTCGCAGCGCGTTTTGTTAGCAAGTGTGTACTCACACTTCAACACACAATAGATCGGCAAATCTTGAAATGCCGAAATGCCAAAAAAGCCTAAATGTCGAAAAGCTGAAAGTTTGGCTACGGTAGTCTTGCGGGTGCCCAAACACTCGTAAGAGGATAATCTATACGATACCAGAGACCCCATGAGCGATCTCATAGACTTGGGCCATGTTTTGGCCAACTGGGCTAAAATGGGAAAAATGGGCCGACGGGCTCGTGGGCCCAAATAAGCAAAAATTGGTAAATTGGTAATAAGCGACAAGCTGATTAAGTTGGTTGTATGGCTTGGAATAGATCTGGGCCCCATGGGTCGTATAAATGTGACTGGGCCTAGTGGGCCATATAAATATGATTGAGCCCAATTGGCTATTCGAATGTATGTGGACTTGATAGGGTTAGGTAATGGACTTTTAGGCATAGTAGCTAATGATTGCTTAAGCAAACATAAAACTTAATTAATCAATTAAGTGTAACTGTGAACAAGTCATAGGGTTAAAGTGTGGCAATGGGTATATGCATGTCTAGGATTGGATCTAAAGAGAGCTTGATACTTAAGCGGTCTTAATGACTCACCTCCTCTTCTTTGGAATCCTACTTAGTGCATAGTATCTGTTCACTTTAGCCAACGAGGACTTGTTGATGAGCCAAGGTGCATAATTAGACCCATAGTGTTAAGAAATTACTAAAATACCCCCGATAGGGTAGAATTACTAAAATACCCCTGTAGGGTAAAATTACTGAAATACCCCCAGTAGGGTAGAATTACTGAAATACCCCTATAGGGTAGAATTACTAAAGTACCCTTGTAGGGCAGAATTACTGAGAGAACCTTGACTTACAAAATTACAGAAAAACCCTTAGTTGGCAAATTACCAAAATACCCCTATGTGCCATGAGTATGACTTATGCATGCTATATGTTATCTGCTGCATTCGTGTGTTATTATATTGCATATGGGTCGGGATTATGATTGGAGGAAGTGTATATAAGGGTCGCACAGTCGCTTGACGATTGTGGATCCACTACAGGCTTTTTAGCCACCAAGCAGCTTTGCTGCACCAATAAGTAGTGCCACAACCGGTGCTACACTGAGTATAAACAGCTTTGCTGCAATGATAAGTGGTGCTGCAACCGGTGCCACACCTGGTGTATAAGGATGGGTGGGTTGAGTATCTCCCTACAAGAGTGTAGGGTTGGAAGGGGGTGTATAGGTTTGGTTATGGGAAATTGCACATTGCATAATCATATTGATATTGTTGTGATTTGGGCTAAAGCCTAAGGCCATTGTATGTTAAGATATGGGCTCAGGCCCAACCGAGGCCACTATGGGTTAAGGCCCAAAGGCCACTGTTATTGAATAGGGCTTAGGCCCAAATTGTTTAATGCATGTTATGTGTCTGTCGAGGGACGTGCACACTGAGTTTTCGTAAACTCACTCCCTCTTTTTATTTTTTTCAGGTGACCTTTAGTAGGCGGTTCGACGATGGAGGGGACTCGGAGGTGGCTACACTGCAACTTGTTTTAATGATCAATAGTTTTATTTATTTACCTTATTTTAAATTATTTTTATTGTGTTGTAATAAGCCTTTTATAACTTCTGGATTATTTTTAAATTTGGGATTTTATTGTGATTTTATAATTGCTAGTGGTAAAAATGAGTTTTTCCAAAACAACCTCTGTTTTAAATTAAGTTTCTGCAACGATTAAGACTTTATAATTATTAACGTCTTTAATAGGGAATAATCTTTTTAATAAACCATATTGGGAATTGATCAAACGCAAACTTAGGTTTTACACAAGTTTTTTTTAAACAAGAAAGGTTTTCAATGAAAACTTGGTTTTCAAAAAATACTTTAATGTGACACGTCAGATTCGGGCCTAACTTCTAGGCCAAGTTTGGGGTGTTACAGAATCTGAGTAGAAAAATATTTTAATATTATTTTCCATGTTTAATTTGTGTAAAATTGCATGTGTAAAATTTTCATGTTTGAATTTCATCATTTGGATGCCTAATTTGATAAAAGGGGTTTAATCGCGAAAAAAATGAAAAGTAGATGGTTTAATGTGTAAGGGTTGAATTATTGTTGTCTTTAAAAATGCAAGCATTTATAATGCAATATTACCATGTTAATTTAAGGTGGACGATTATAACCATTAATTATAATGGTTTTATATTGTTTTATAAAGGCTATTTTTGGTAATAAAACATTAAAAATAGAAAGCCATGTTAATGTTCATATTTTTGACCGAAACATAAAAAAAGAAAAGAAAGAAACAAAGCTTTAAGGTTCGGCCATTTTTGAAGCTTGATTAAGATCAAGAACAAAAGAAATCGGACTAGATCGAGGGAAAACAAAAATAGTCGAATAGTTGATTTATACTGTTCGTCGATATTTGAGGCAAGTCTGTAAGCAATAAACGTCGTTAAATTTCAATGCATACGAACTTTATATGCTAAATTTAATTGTATGAATTTTTATTAGTTAAGCCGAATGTATAAATGTTTATGAGATTTGGGTACAAGTTCGATTCAACTGAGATATGATGTTTGAAAAGCTTCGTATGAACCTTAAGGAATAATTACGATTTCTGATATATGAATTATGTGTAAGATTGACTTTGTATCAGTGATATTCAGTGTAATAGCCAGGTTTAGACCATAGTTGAAATAGTGGTTTCGGAACCACATATCCGAGTTAGAAAAATATTTTAATATTATTTTCTGTGTCTGTGTTATACGAATTGATGTTTATGAAATTTTGTGTAAATTAATTTGTCTGTTTCTGTGCTTAATTACGAAAAAGGATTAAATCATATAAGTGTTAAAACTAGTATGCTATATGTTTAATTTGTTAAATTGAATTGGCTTTTGTTTTTAATGGCCTTAATGGGTGAATAACCCAATTCTTATGATGGTGGATTATTATAACCTTATTATATATGTTTCATGTATTAATTAATGAAGGATAGATTGGTAATTCATGTTTAAACACGAAATAAAACAAAATGATGTGAAAATGTGTTAATAATTCACTTGTTTAGCCGAAAATCAAAGAAAAAGAAAAAAACAAAGTCTTCCTAGGGTTCGGCTAGAGTATTGGATAATTAAGGTATGAATTTTTATCTATTTTTGATAATTGTTACATTTCTGCGATTGTTGCTTAGTGAACTACAAAGCCTATGTCTCAAATTCTATTTTTGTTGAGGATTTCATGAAATTCCATTGTTGATTTTATGAGCTTTGATGTGTTAATTGATGAATTATGGAAGTTTGTTGTGAGATTTATATGTTTTGCCATGAATTTTTGATGAATTTGAGATTTTGAGCTAAATTGTGAAATAGAAAATTTTGGAGGACTGATTTAGGAAATAAATGAAATGTGAGAGTTTGTATTAGCATGGTAAGAATTCGGCTAAGTATATGTGTAATGGGATTTTGTGAATTTGATGATTTTATGAATTAGGGATTAAATTGTTGAAATGTGCAAATGTGAGGGCTAATTTGTAAAATGCCCTAATTATTTGTTATGGATTAAATTGTATATGGCTTACTAAGCTACTTGTAGCTTACTTTGTGTTTGTTTACTCTGTTTTATAGATATCGAAGCTACCGAAAGCTCGGGGATCGTCAAGGATCATCACCACACTATCAATCTTTGGTATATTTTGTAAGTGAATATGTTGAATTATGGCATGTATAGGCTAGATATCTTTAGGTTTTGTTTTGAAATGTTTATAAGTTATGCCATGAGATGTGGCTAACAAATAGTTATAAATATGCTTATTTTGGTAAGTTATATGTGATGTAAGTATGGCCTTGAGTAATGGTCATTTTGGTATGAAAATTGTTTTCATTTTGGCAAGTTTAATAAGTGATTGAATATGATGCTAATAGGTGAAGGTAAGTGTACATTGGTACGCTATTGTGTTTGAGATTTTGGTATGATTTAGTTTGGATGATAAGTATGAATTGAATGATAATGAATTCAGCTATGTTTTGATTTGGAAATTGGTTGAAATGGTTGATCATTGTTGCATTTTGAATGGTATATAAGTTGTATTATAGGTATTTGGCAATTGGATGGGATAATGTGGCTTAAACCAAGCCCATTTTGTGCCACACAGTCAAAGCACATGGGTGTTTGTCTCAACCGTGTGATCCCTATACCTTGGCCGAATTGGTCAGGATGTCGCACGGGCTAGGCACACGGGCATGCCTTGTGGTCGTATGTGCAAGTCAGTAGCCTCCTTAATTTCTACACGGTCGAGCACACAGGCATGTCTTGTGGCCGTGTGAATAAGTCAGTATGTATGCCCTGTTTTGCCACGGCCTGGACACATAGGTGTGTCTGGTAGCCGTGTGAGGCATACAGCCTGGTCACACGGGCGTGTGACCTATGCAAAAATGAAGAATGTTAAGTTTTAGAAAAATTTTTTAAGTGTTCGGTTTAGTTCCGACCTTATTCTAATGCATGTTTAAGGTCTCAAAGATCTTCATAAGGGACTATATGATTATGTGTGATTATGTTTTATGATGAATGATTGTATTATGTCAGTAAAAGTTCAGATTGGTCCGGTAATGCCTTTAACCCTAGTCCGGCGACAGATACGGGTTAGGGGTGTTACATTTAGGCTTTTTGCCTAGCAGGCTTTGTGCCAGTGAAATATATCAGGCTTTGTGTTGGTGTATTATATCAGGCTTATTGCAAGCAGGTTTTATGTTGGTGTATTATATCATGCTTATTCTTAGTAGGCTCTGTGCTGGTGTATTATACTAGGCTTTTTGCTTAGGAAATTTTATGCGAGCAACGGTAGAAGTAATCAAATGAGTTAAATGAGCTAAAGTGACCAGGTATGTGAATGTGGTTTACTTATTTTAAATGAAGGTAAATTAGCTGAAAGATATGTGACAAAAATGATATGTGATGCTATTGAAGTTGTATGTAATTATGAGTAGTGTATTCGATCTTATGATAGGTATAAGTATATGATTTAAAAGCTTGATTTATGAGTATGTGTATATGAATGCATATGTATAGTTAGTTATATATGATAATATGACTTTGAAATTGGAGAATGTATTGATAATTTATATATGTGTATATTCGGCCATGGTATATTTTGAGTATAAATATATGTTTGATATGGTTTATTTTTGTAAGAATGGAAATGTTTATATATATATGAAATTGATAGTATGATTCGGTTTTATTTTATTGATCTATCGAGGTCATTCATTTGTTTAAATTGCTTATAACTTACTAAGCTACGATAGCTTACTGTGTGTATATGTTTGCCTTTGTTTATAGTTTTTGGAAGCTAGTTACGGGCTTGGGGATTGTTAGCAAAGTTTATTACACTATCGACCGTTTTCGGTATTTTTATAAGTTTGAATTTGAAACTATGACATGTATAAGCTAGCTAGTATGTTTGATTTTATGGCATGTATATATACGAGCTATGCATAAATGGCTTGGTTATTACATTAAGTTTGGTTCCTATGCTTTTGCACTAAATGTTGGATATATTCAGTTTTGTTGAATCAACTATGGTATATAAATATGTGTGAATTATGCATGATATGTTTCGGTTAATGCTTGATGATATATTTTGGTATATAAGTAGTTGGATGTGTTGAATATGAAATGCCTTGGTGTGACTCATGATCTATGTAAATGACTTCTTGATTCGGCTATAGTGTTTATAAAGTGATTTATGTTGGTTAATTGAGTAATATATAAATTCACTTGATTGAATTAGTATTTGGTTTATGTGATGTACGAATAGGAGATAGTAATGATTTACCTTGTGTTTCAGCTGAGTTTGTAAAATTATGTGATTAAGTGTTTAGCTATAATTTAATAAATATTTGGTTGTTATAACATGGTCTAAATTAAGTTATGTTATAAAATATATGAATGTTGTACTAGAGTTAACTGGTTAAAAGGAGGCAAAAGTCTTATTGATTTTGCGTTTAATGATTTGACTGCATATATGTAAGTTGATTTCTTATAAAGCTTATGAATTTGGTATATATAAATTTGGTTAATGCTTTTGTATTTTTTTTTGTAATTCATGCTATAAGAAAATATGATGGTTCTTTGCAAATTAGGTAAAATTTGTTTTGAACTTTGCGTTATAATGATTAAAAGCACTTTGAAAGAATAAATAAGTCATGGATCATTTATAGCCGTATAACAAGGGATTATTTTGGTTATGTATTTGTAAAGTCTTAATTTGTTATTTGGCTTATAAAGTTAAAATTGAATGAATAAATGAGCATGTGAAATTATGGTAAAAACCATTTGAGTTTAAGGTATTAATCAAATGGTTCCAATTAATAGGCACTATTTGCATAAAGATATAATATTAGAAATTATATTGAGCTTTTTGTGAGACATGTTAATGTAGTAATTATTGTATTTTTAAAGTCATGATTTTTAATAATTATTACTATATGTTTCAAAATATGGATATATATTATATTCCTATGATTGTTACATGATTGTAATATGGTTTGAGATTAAATATGATTATCGTTGACTGCTAATGGTTCTTAAAATTCGCTATGCGATATATATGATCATATGTATGCATTCGAAAATGACCTAAGTGATCATGTAGATGTATGAGTTTGTATCTTGTCGGTAATACCTCGTAACCCTATTCTGGCGACGAACATGGGTCAAGGGTGTTACATTTTATTGGTATCAGAGCTACAGTTTAGTCGATTCTAAGACTGACGTAGCGCGTGTGAGTCTAGCTATACATGCCATAATTTAAACTATTATAGTGTGATGACTCCTAACATTTGAAAATGTGTTTGCCGTAGCTGATGACGTTGAGAGTATAGCGCTTGTTCCCGCGTAAGGGATAGCGCCATTTGATTCTCGGCCGGCCTCAAGTAGCCATGAGGAAGAGGCTAAACAAGCCTTTTATCAAATGATGAATGATTTGTTTACTCCGTATATCCGGGCACATCCGACTGTTCAACAACCCCCACTCACGAATAATCCACCTCCGATACCTGTGGTACCTCCGATGATTGATCCGATGAGATTGAATAAGCCTTCTGTTGATAAAATTAGAAAATACGAGGCCAAAGAGTTCAGGCCACAGTAGATGATGATACTAAGCGGGCTAAATTTTGGCTCGATAATACTATCCGAATATTCGATGAACTATCATGTACACCTGACAAGTATTTGAAATAGGCCATATCTTTGTTGTGCGATTCTGCCTATCATTGGTGGAACACTTTTGTTTTAGTTGTGCCGAAAGAGCGGGTCACCTGGGAAATCTTTCAGACTGAGTTCCGCAAGAAATATATCAGTAAGAGATTCATTGATCAGAAACGTAAAGAATTTCTTGAGCTTAAACAGGGTCGTATGACTGTCACTGAATATGAATCGGAATTTGTGAGACTTAGCAGATATGCCCAAGAGTGTATTTCGACCGAAGCTATAATGTGTAAAAGATTCGAAGACGAGTTGAATGATGATATTAAATTTCTAGTTGGCATACTTGAAATCAAAGAATTTGTGGCACTTGTTGAGTGAGCTTGTAAAGCCGAAGAGATTGGGAAAGAGAAAGAAAAGCTGATTTTGAAGTCAGAGATTCCCATAAAAGATCATCGAGTAAGACTTTTCACTCAGCATCGAAGAAGTTTAGAGATGATTCTAGTCGATCTAAGGCTACTTCGGGCTTTTCTAGACGAGATCGAGACCGACCTCTTGTGAGTTCATGACCCACTTCGATTGCTAGTATTAGCAATGTTCGATAGAATAGACTCGAGTGCAAGCATTGTAACAGCCTAATTTGGACCCTAGTCAGAATAGTGGTTTCAGGACCACATATCCGAGTCTGAAAAATATTTTAATATTATTTTATGTGTCTGTGATATATGATTTAGCATTTGTGAAATTTCTGTGATTTAATTTGTTTGTCTCTGTGCTTAATTGTGAAAAAGGATTGAATTGTATATGTGATAAAATTAGTATGCTATATGTTCAAGTGTTTAATTGAAATGGCTTTTAAATAATGATGGCCTTATGTAGCAATTAAACAACTGAAGGTTTTAGTGGTCATAAATGACCTTAAAACATATGTTTTCATAGGGTTTAATTAAGGGCAAATTCGTAAATGGCATTTTAAACATGAACTCATTAAACAAAGGCATGAAAATGGTGATTATTTCATCCACCATTGCCGAAAATACCAAAGAAAGAAAAGAATAAAAGCCTTGTATAGTTCGGCAATGAATGTGCTTGATTAATGTATGTTTTCTTGTCTGTTTTTTATAATTTTTACGTTTCTGTGATCGTTGCTTCAAAATCTTCCATGCGCATGCCTCAATTTCTATTTTTGATGAAGTTTGTGAAAAATGACATTGATGCTATTTGAAGCTTTGTGATGAAATTGAATGAATAATGATGGATAGACGTTGAATAAACATGTTTTGCCATGAGTTTTTGATGAAATTGAGCTATGTGGGCAAATTTGTAAAAATGAGACTTTGCGAGGACTAATTTGTGAAATAAATATGTTATATGGGCTTTTATGAAAGCCATAAATATTCGGCCAAGCTTGTGTTTAGATAAATTTTGTAAATTTGATGTCTTTGTGTGTTAAGGACTAATTTGTTAAAGTATGAAACTGTGAGGGCTAAAGTGTAAAATGCTCTAAATGAGTGTTTATGGATTAGATTGAATGAAATGGAATATTGAATGGCTGAATTTGGATTTATTTAGATTTAGAACCAAGGAAATCAGACCTAGATTGAGGAAAGTCCAAAATCATTGAATAGTCGGCTCAAATCCGTTAAATCCATACGAGGTAAGTCAATATACAAGTATGCGTTATATTGATGTATGTATAGATGCTTGAATTATAAACTGTATTGGATGGCCATGCGAGCCTGATGTACAATTCCGATTATTGAATGATGAAATGATATCATGTAAGACCTCGTCCGGGATGTAGGCATTGATTTGAGAATTGTTATGTAAGACCACATCTGGGACGTTAGCATCGATATCTGTTTTCATGTAAGACCGTGTCTGGGACACTAGCATCGCATGAGATTTGTGTAAGACCCTGTCTGGGATAGAAGCATCGGTAATGAACGACATGTAAGACCACGTCAAGGACGTCGACATTGTTCGAGACTTCCATGTTATGTAATATCTCTGAATGAATTGAAGAGAAATTTTGAAATACGAATGAATATATTTTATTGATCTCTGATATAGGTATGTCTATTCTGTATTGAATTTCTGAGAATGGAAAATACGATGTTGTGAATTATGGGTATGAATGAGAAATGACTATGTCTGAAACGTAACTCTATATATATGTATGAAATGGTTATCAATTGGTACTTATCAATTGCATATCCTTGTATTTTGCTTACTAAGCTCATTGTAGCTTACTCTGTTTATTCTTTCAATTGTTTTTCAGATATCGTAGCTACTGAGGGCTCGGGGATAATCAAGGATCATCACCACACTATCGAGCTTGATTTTGTACCTTTTGAATGTGTAAAGTTTAAGTATGGCATGTATAGGCTAGAATGTTAATGTGTTAGGTTTGGATATGCTTATATGTAAAGGCCATGAGAATTGGCTAGCAAATGGTATGTTTGTGCTTGGTTTTGGTATATGGTGTGTGATGCCAAATTGTGTAAGCTTATGGTAGTTATATGAACTTGTATGGTTTGGTCATTTTTGAAATATATCAATGTGAAGAAATGGTGAGATTTGGATATGGTATGGTTCAATGTGAATGGTTTGATTATGTTGAGGTATGTTTTGGGTATCAAATTCTAGTTGAAATTGTGGTATATTTGTGGCATAGATTTGGTTTGTAGGAAATGACCATTAGGTGGTGGAAAGCATGACTTGAACCGTCTGCTTAGTGCCACACGACTAGGGCACACGGTGTGCCTTATGGCCGTGTTGATTTTCTAGTATTGGCACAAAGAATCACACGGCCATGACCCACGGGCGTGTCTTGTGGCAATGTCAAAAAGTTAGTATGCTTACTCTATTTTGGCACTGTTTGGGTGCTTGGGCGTGCTTGAATCTCGTGTGAGGCACACGGCCTGGTCACACGGGCGTGTGACCTCCTAAATGTGGAAAATTTTACATGTGTTATGAAATTTGTGAATATGTTCGGTTTAGTCCCGACCCTATCTTTATGCATGTTTGAGGTCTTATAGATCTCCAAAAGGGACTTATTGTCTAAATCTTATTAACTGTGAATGTTCTGTTCTGATCTGTTCTGAAACTCTGGTAATGCCCCTAACCTATTCCGGTGACGGTCTCGGGATAGGGGTGTTACATTTGGTTGGTATCAGAGCTACGGTTTAGTCGATTCTATGACTAACATAGCGTGTTTGAGTCTAGCTATACATGCCGTATATCTGAACAGTGATAATGTGATGAATCCTAACAAATAAATATGTTTTTCATACAGTAATGGATCCCAAAAGAGCCGTAGCTGACGATGTTAAAAGTAACGTGTCTAATCCTGTTCAAAGGACAACGCCATCTGATTCTAGACCGATTACAAGTGGTAATAAGGGATAAGCTAAACAAGCTTTCTTTCAAATGATGAATCAGTGGTTCACTTAGTATGTCTGGACAAATCTGGCTATTCAACCCCCACCCCCGACTGTTCCTCAACAACATTTGGTTATACCATTTGTGACTAATCCGATTCTTCTGAATAAGCCTCTGGTAGTCAAGATTAGAAAGTATGGGGCCAAAGAGTTTCGAGCTACTACTGATGACGATGCTGAGAGGGCTGAATTTTGGTTGGAAAACACGATCTGAGTTCTTGATGAATTGTCGTGTACTCCGGAGGAAAGTGTGAAATGTGCGGTTTCATTGTTACGAGACTTTGCATACCATTGGTGGAAAACACTGACATCTGTAGTTCCGAGTGAATGTATTACATTGGATTTCTTTCAAACTGAGTTTAGAAAGAAGTATATCAGTCAATGTTTCATTGATCAGAAACGTAAAGAGTTTCTTGAATTGAAACAAGGCAACAGATCTGTTACGGAATATGAACGAGAATTCGTAAGATTGAGCCAGTACGCACGGAAGTGTGTAGCCTCAGAGGCTATTATATGTAAAAGATTCGTCAAAGGTTTGAATGAAGACATTAAACTTTTCGTCAAAATTCTCGATCTTAATGAATTTGTTGTGCTAGTTGAAAGAGCTTGTAAAGCTGAAGAGCTTAGCAAAGAAAAGAAGAAAGCTGATTCTGAAGCTAGAGAGGTTCGAAAGAGATCTTCGGGTAGATCATTTCAGTCTGTGTCAAAGAAGTTTCGAGACGATTCCAAACATTCAAAGATTATTATGGGACATTCTGGCAGAGATCGTGACAGATTGCGTTCAAGATTTAAAACTCCTGCTACATCTGGTGCTCGTGCCGAGAATATGAGATCGAAGAGATCTAAATGTGTACATTGTGGTAAGAAACATCCGGGAAGTTGTAGATTGAAAGATCGAGCCTGTTTCCGATGTGGATCTCTGGATCACTTCGTTAGAGATTGTCCTGAATCTGTTGAGCAAGAGATAGTGCAAAATTCGCAATCGGGTAATATTTCTGCTAGAGGCAGAACTTCTAAAAGCACAAGAAATGCTAGTGTTGGTCAAAAAGTTACTAAAGATACGACTACAAGATCTGAAGTTCGAGTGCCTGCTAGAGCCTATACTATCCAGGCACGTGAAGAAGCTTCGTCCCCTGATGTGATTACTGGTATTTTTACTCTTTATGATACCTCTGTGATTGCTTTGATAGATCTTGGATCAACGCATTCTTATATCTGTGTAAATTTAGCATATAGTAAGACTTTGCCTATTGAGTCTACTAAATTTGTAATTAGAGTATCAAACCCCTTAGGCAAAAGTGTCCTGGCTGATAAGGTTTGCAAGAATTGTCTGTTAATGTTTCGAGATATCTATTTCTTTGTTGATCTGATGCTATTGCCGTTTGATGAATTTGATATAATTTTGGGTATGGACTGGTTAACTTTGCATGATGCTATTGTTAATTGAAAACGAAAAGTTATTGACTTGAGATGCAAGAATGGTGAAATTATTAGAATCAAGTCTAGTGAATTGAATGGTTTACCAGCTGTGATATCTACATTGAATGCCCAGAAATATGTGAGAAAGGGTGGTGAAGCCTATCTTGCTTATGTGATTGATTCAAAAGTATCTGATAAAAATATTGAATCTGTGCCTGTCGTCTATGAATTTTTTGATGTATTTCCTGATGAACTTCCGTGTTTGCCTCCAATTTGAGAAGTTGAGTTTGGGATTGAATTGGTTCCAGGAACTGCTCCAATTTCAATAGCTCCATATAGAATGTCACTGACTGAACTGAAAGAATTAAAGACTCAGTTACAAGAATTGACTGATCAAGGCTTTGGTAGATCAAGTTTTTCACAGTGGGGTGCTCCTGTTCTGTTCGTGAAAAAGAAAGATGGCATGATGAGAATGTGCATTGATTACCATCAGCTTAATAAAGTGACTGTAAAGAATAAGTGCCCTCTGCCTCGAATTGATGATTTGTTTGATCAGCTGAAAGATGCTTCTGTATTTTCAAAAATAGATCTGAGATCAGGTTATTATCAATTGCGAGTAAAGGATTCTGATATCCTAAAGACAGCCTTCCGAACGAGGACGGGCGTGATGAATTTTTAGTTATGCCTTTCGAATTAACGAATGCTCCTGCTGTGTTTATGGATCTAATGAACAGAATTTTTAGACTGTATTTAGATCAGTTTGTTGTTGTCTTCATTGATGATATATTGATCTACTCTCAGAATGAAAGTGAGCATGTTGAACATTTAAGAATTGTACTTCAGACATTATGTGATAAACAATTGTATGCAAAATTCAGCAAGTGTGAATTCTGGTTACGCGAAGTTGGTTTTCTGGGCCACATTGTATCTGCATCAGGTATCCGGGTTGATCTGAGCAAAATCTCAACTATTTTGGATTGGAAACCTTCGAGAAATGTTTCTGAAGTCTGTAGTTTTCTGGGACTTGCAGGGTATTACCATCGTTTTCGAAAGGGTTTCTCGGTAATTGCAACTCCGATGACAAGACTGCTACAAAAAGATGTAAAGTTTGAATGGTTTGATAAATGTCAGAATACTTTTGAACGATTGAAAGCTATGTTAATCGAAGCTCCCGTACTTGCGCAACCTGAATCAGGTAAAGTGATGCTTCCTTAAATAGACTTGGTTGCGTTTTAATGTAACAAGGAAAGGTTATCCCATATGCCTCTAGACAATTAAAGCCACACGAGAAAAACTATCCAACGCATGATCTTAAATTGGCTGTGATTGTTTTTGCGCTAAAAATTTGGCGTCATTATCTGTTTGGTGAGAAATGTCACGTGTTTTCAGATCATAAAAGTCTGAAATATCTAATGACTTAGAAAGATTTGAATCTGAGGTAGCGAAGATGGTTGGAACTTTTAAAAGATTATGAGCTTATTATTGATTACCATCCGGGTAAAGCAAATGTAGTAGCTGATGCTTTAAGCCGAAAATCAATATCTACATTGTATGCCTTAAGTACCAGTATTAATCCAAATGATGATGATTCATTTTTAGCTGAATTAAAAATGAAACCTTTGTT
The DNA here is from genome assembly GCA_020496765.1 of Gossypium stocksii. Taxonomy (NCBI): domain Eukaryota; kingdom Viridiplantae; phylum Streptophyta; class Magnoliopsida; order Malvales; family Malvaceae; genus Gossypium; species Gossypium stocksii. The sequence goes on from CM035631.1 coordinate 48,958,883, forward strand.
TTTGCAACAAATCATTGATACTTAGAAAGTAGATAGTGAACTGTTAATGAGACGAGCTCAGTGTGATTCTGATTCTAACTTCTGGATCGATGTTGATGATTGTCTGAGATTCAGGAATAGAATTTGCATTTTGAGAAATTCTGAGTTGATTCAGATGATTTTGAATGAAGCACATAGTAGTAAATTCTCTCTACACCCGGGCAGCACAAAAATGTATAATGATTGAAAACGGCTATACTGGTTGCCAGGAATGAAAAGAGATATCTCTGATTTTGTTCTAAAATGTTTAATATGTCAGTAAGTAAAAGCGGAACATTAAGTGCCTTCAGGTTTGCTACAATCGATTATGATTCCTGAATGGAAATGGGACCAGGTGATTATGGATTTTGTGATAGTCCGTTTTAGACCATAATCAGAACGGTGGTTTTGGGACCACGAATCTGAGTCAGAAAAATATTTTAATATTATATTCTGTGCTTATTTTATGTGAATTAGTATGTGTGAAAATTTCGTATGAAAATTTTATCGTTTGTGTGCTCGATTTAATAAAAAGGATCTAATCGCGAAAAATATAAAAGTGACTAGCTAATTGTTATAGTGCTACATTGCTATTGTTTTTATATTATGGAGTCCTTAAGATGTAATTATATCATTGAAATAATGCATGGACAATAAAGGACTTGATATAGTGGAATTATAATGAAAATAATAAGGCTAAACAAGTAAATGGCTTATTAATGTTTATTAAATAAAACAAACATAAAAATAAAGCCATTATCATTTTGTTTTTGCCGAAAATCAAAAGAAAAGAAAAGATAAAAGCTTGTTGAGCATTCGGCTATGGTTTAGCTTGATTTGGTAAGTGAATTTTGTTCGGTTTTGACGAATTTTTATGTTTCTGATATCATTGCTTCGAGTACTACCCGACCCATGCCTAAATTTTTTATTTTGATGTTGTATCCATGAGTTACCATGATTGATATCTTAGTGAATTTGGTGTTTAATGTTGTTAAATTAAAAATATGTGTTAGATTATTAGGTTTTTATTGAAAATGTTCATGGAAATTAAGAAAATAGGGATCAATTTGTGAAATAAATTACCTATGAGGACTTATAAGAGCATAGTGAGTATTCGGCTATAGCCTAGAGTGAATAAATCATGTTGTTTTATGTTTTTGAGAATTTTGGACCTAATTGCTAAATGTACAAAATGTTGGGGCAAAATGCAAATTTGCCCATTTATGATTTGTTGGATTAAATTGAGTGAAGTTTTATTAAATGGAGTTAATTTGAAATCATATAGATCAAGAACAAAGAAAATCGGACTTGGATCGAGGAAAAACAAAAATAGTCGAATAGCCGATTCGTAACGCTCAATGATATCCGAGGTAAGTTTTAGGTAATTAAACATAGATTACTTTTGAATATAACATGACATATCATGAGAATTAAATTTTTTTTATAATGTATTTGTAAATAGCTGAATGGGAAGTATGAAAAGAAATTAAGGTGGTTGATATATATATTCGAATGATACTAATATCTTAAAGGTGTGTTTGTGTTACTTGGAAAATAAAAGTATATGATTAGATATATGAAACATTACGAATTGATTTTTACACTGTAATATTCGGGCCTTAGGCCTAGCAAGCTTTAAGCTGGTGAATTTGATCGGGCTTCGTGCCTAGCAGGCGTAATGCCGGTGAATGAATATCAGACTTTGAGTCTAGCAGGCCTTGTGCCGGTGATAAATTCAGGCTTTTGCCTAGCAGGTTTTATACCGGTGATTTGTTTCCAAGTCCGTGATTATAAGAATTCAAGTCATTACAATAATGAATAATGGTAATTGAGCTATGTACATTTCATAGAATCGGCCACATAGGTAAGTATATGTCATGGATATTGAAATTGCAAATTTGACTATGGATGAATTATATTAGTTTGTGCATTCGGTTTTATTTGAAGTTAGCTTGAATGAATTGATTGGGTCAATATGACATTATATTGAGGTTGAACTATAGGTGGCATAGAAGTATTTACTTATCTTTGATATTTGGCCATATGTGTGAATATCTATGTGAAAGTATAATTTATTTTATATAATGAGTTCTATAGGGAACGTGTAAGTGTTGCTGAGTTATTGATATTGGACATTCGGCCAAGATATCATATTGTATATTTGTATAAGGTTATTGGTATAATTGGTTATTATAAATTTTATAAATTTTGATTGAGTTGTTTAATGTTCTTAAGACTTACTAAGCTAAATTGCTTACTTTGAGTGTCTTGTAACCTTGTTTTATAGGTTTTGGAGATAAGTTACGAGCTCGGGGATCAACATCGAAGTCACCCACACTATCATCAATCCTTCGTTACTTTTAAAAGACTATATTCCGAACTTATGGCATGTATAGGCTAAATCATTTTGTGAATGTTTTTGAACTCGGTATGTATAATTAGATGAGCCATGCAAATATGCTTGATCGTTGAACTAAATATGTTTATATGTTTTTAATAACTAATGTGGTTGTCTTTGATTAAAGTAATTAGTTTTGGCATTGTTTTTGGCGTGATGTGCAATGGTAAAAATGGTTATAAAATGCTTGAGCATTGTTTAATGTATAATGAATGACTCATGATTCGAGACTATCAAATATATGATGGGTGACTGTGATTGAACTATAGGTGCCGAATGAGATTAGAGGAATGTGGTATAGTTTCGAATAGGTTTGTATAATAAGCTTCATGTATGTGATACTAAGAATTGATATCAGACATTTTAATTAAGTGGTTGGCCAAAATGGACATAATGCAAAGTAAAGTAGTTTAGGTCTGGCATTGAAGTCATAAATTATATGCATGAGTGGTTTGGACAAGTTGATGGTGTTAGGTGAAGGGCTATTACTTAGTTGGTTAAGTCATTGAAAAATGACCATATGAATAGTATGATATGATGTATAAATTGTTAATTGAATTGCACCTCTGAATACAATTAGTTGTCTTTAATTACTGTGTATTTTATGGTTATTTGATGAAAGTTTTAATTGATTCATCTTATGAGATATTTTATTTTATTGGTTTTATTTTGCACGTATGCTTATGTGAAATGTTTTATATTTTATACATGTGCTTATAAATTAAATGACTATATATATATATATTTTAGCGATGTGACATGAAATTTGTTCATAAGAGATTATTTGACTAGATGATATTACATTTGATTACATTAAGAAATTTAAACTTGTGAGCAAGTGAATGTTTGAAAGATAAAAATTGTTTGGTAATGCCTCATAACCCCTTCCGGCGATGGATACGGGTTAAGGGGTGTTACAGATTTTATTTCTAGTTTACCTCCATCTCCAAAAAAGAAAGATTCAATCTGGGTTGTTGTTGATCGATTAACGAAGTCTGTTCATTTTATTCCGGTACGATCTGATTATTCACTTGAAAAATTAGTTGAACTTTACATTTCTAATATTGAGAGATTGTAGGGAGTACCACTGTCTATTGTGTCTGATAGAGATCCAAGGTTTACTTCAAGATTCTGGAAGAAGTTGCAAGACACTTTAGGTACTAAATTACATTTCAGTACTGCATTTCACCCGTAGACAGACGACCAGTCTGAACGAATCATTCTGATACTCGAGGACATGCTTAGATATTGTATTATTGAGTTTAAAGGTACGTGGGAACAATATTTACCTCTGATTGAATTTGCATACAATAATAGTTTCTGATCGAGCATTAAAATGGCCCCGTATGAAGCCCTATATGGTAGAAAATGTAGAACTCTGTTATACTAGTTTGAACTCTGTGAAAATAAAATATATGGAATTGATCTGATAAAAGAAACAGAACAGAAGGTGAAAGTGATCAAAGATAGTCTAAAAGTAGCTTCTGATCGTCAAAAATCATAGCGGATCTAAAACAGAAGGATATTGAATTTGAGATCGGTGACAAAGTATTTCTGAAAGTGTCTCCATGGAAGAAACTGTTTCTGTTTGGCAAAAAAGGTAAATTGAGTCTGACGTTTATCGAACCATATGAAATCATTAAACGAATTGGGCCAGTTGCTTATAAACTGATGTTGCCACCTGAGTTAGAAAAGATACATAATGTATTTCATGTGTCGATGCTTCGACGTTATAGATCTGATCCGTCTCATGAAATGTAACGCCCCAAATTTTAGGGTCTTTAGAACTCTTGCATAATTCATTGATTGCATGTTGGGTGTTCTTCGTTTATGTTTGAGCGTGATTAGGGAGCCTTTTAAAGGTCTGGGTTAAAGTCTAAACCCTTGGAGAAATTTTGATTTTTGGCTTGGGGAAGAAGGGATGTTAGGTCGCGGGGTTTAAGTTTAATTATTGTTAGCTCATGTCGCAAGGAGCCTAGTGGTGGAGTGGCTGGTGGCGTCATTAGCAAGGCGGGATCAAAGCTTGTGGCGCCATAGGCAAGTGGGACTTGGATTCAAATCCCCTTGCAAGCAAATGTACAATTATTTTGCTGGAAGTGGACGGCAAGTGGTTTAGTCGAAGGTAAACTCTGAACGTGGTTGTTGACCTGGTAAGAGGTAAGATTTGAATTGGTCTTCAGGTTTGAATGAATGATGGATAGTGGTTTAAGAAGCAAATCAAGGAGGAAATTGGGGGATTGAGGTGTGAAGGAGGGGTCGGCCTATTGTGGGCAACTTAGGGTTGCAAAATTTGGCTAAGGTCTTTTGCCCTTAGCATTTTCGGCATTTGAGTGCTGAGGAGTTTAAATTTTTCTTCTCTTTGTTTTGGGTTTAGGTGCTTTAAGCCATCTTTAGGTAAGTCTTAATACCGAAACCCTATTCTCAATCTTGCCCTCTTTTGCTTCTTTACAGAAAGTTGAGACACCAAGTGCCGAATTCCTTTGTTTTCTCAAAAGCCGAACCTTACTTCCCCTTCTTCTCATTTTTGAACTTGATCAAAATTTTCATTAGCCGAACCTTACATTTCTTTTCCATTCTCATACTTTCGTCTTCTCTCTGAGCTTACTTATGCATTCATTTCTGTGATCTTTGTCTCTGGCTGATTCTTTCCCTGCTCCTCTATTCTGATTTGCTTCATAGCCGAATTCTTGGTTCTCTTTTGTTTCAATTTTTTTGTTTTCTTCTTTGCATTCTCTCCTCTTAATTCGTTACTTGGGCATTTGGCCAAACCTACCTCCTTCCATTTCTTTTGTTTGGCTGAGCACTGCCTAAAGTTCTTTGAATTCCTTAAGCCGAATCTTCCTCTATCTCTCGTCTAATCAAGGGTTCGTTTTCTTCATCTATCAGAAAGTGTTAAGTGTTGTTTCTCTATTTCTACTCAAGCCGTATATTCTCAGTTGCCTTGGGTAGTGATTTTTACCCTTCTTTTCTTAGGGTTCGCAAAGAGTGGGCGATGGCGAAGCGATCTTTTCAATCTATTTGTTAATGGACTTTGTCACCCCTCACATTTTGTGTAAGCCGAATCTCTCACTTTCTCTCCTATATTAATATCAATCGGTTTGGATCCTTGTGTTTGATTTTCTCTCCTTTCTTGACGGCGATGTGTCAGATTCTTAGGTATTGTTTGATACTCAATCTCTCAAGAATCAGAGGCTTGGTTGGTGATTCTAAAGCAAGCTAGATCAGTCTATCGGTTTCAGTCAATGTAGGTGGTTAATGGGATTTTGGCTTAGGCCGAATGAAAAGGTTTCCGTGTGGTTATAAGTAGTAAGCCAAATGGATTAGTAATGGTATGATTGGACTATTGTAGGTTGATCATGGCGGGATCGCTCGGCTTAGTTCGTAAACAGGTGTGTAACTACACCCTCTGTAGTGTAGGTCAGCAAAAGTCAAAATTCCAGAATGCCGGCATATGGAAGCCCATTAGCGTGCGACTGCTATTGGGCCAATCTGAGCCCGTTAGAATTTTTTTAGTCCACGGAGATCATCCGGTATGAATTTGCACACTTAGGCTATGTTGGGCTCGGTTGGGCCGAAGTAGGCCCAATGGGCCTATGGGCCCGTAGAAGTAAAATATTTGATAAGTGATTATTGAAAGGGGAAATAGTAAAATCTTGAATTTGGAGCATAAAATTAGGCGTAATGGGCCACTCGGAAGAGTGGGTCCGCATAGCCCGATGGGGGCTTTAGGGCCCAAAATTACTTTTGACCTAATTAATGAATTTGGGTTGCTAGGCATGATGTGGGATCTGTTGAGAGGTTAAATTTAGTTTAAGGCATTAAATCAGATAATAAGGATTGATATACCACTGAGAGGTAAAATTACCACTTTACCCCTAGCTTTAAATATGACTATTATACCCCTAGAGGGTAGATTAATGACTATGCATGATTAATTCTGTATCTGCTATTTTGTAAGCATGTTATATATTCTGTTCTATGATTCTGCATGGGGTTGGGATTATGAATAAGGAGGAAGTTCTGTTATAGTGGCTATGCCACATATTTCTGTTAACAATAGCCTTGCCACTCATTCTGATTCTGGTGGCTCTGCCACGATATTCTGTTATTAGCAGCTTTGCTGCACACTGGTGTGTGGGCTGGGTGGGTTGAGTTATTCCCCACATGGTGTGTTGGTTGGTACGGATGGTGTGATGGCTGGCTAGGATGGGTTTTGCATAATATATATATTCTGTATCTGTTATGGGCTTAGGCTCGATTTGTTTCTGTTTGGGGCTTCGGCCGATTCTGTACCGATGGGGAGTTGCACACTGAGTTTCCGCAAACTCAGTCTTTTAATTCTTAACTTGTGCAGGAAACCCCCAGTCTTAGTGGATTTGGAGCCGTAACGGACTCGAGGTGGCCACATGATTTTTACTTGTTTTCTGCACCAGTTGGACTTCCGCTATTCACATTTTTATTTTCGTTTTCTATTTTTGTTTAAACTATGTAATAAGGCCATTACAGGGTTTTAACTTTTATTTGGGTTATTTATTTATTTTGAACGGCATTAACATGGAACCGGTTAATTAATCAATTGGGCTTCTAAAAGTGATAATGTTTTGAAAGAAAAACCACGTCCTATATTGTTCAAACCAACTCGGTAACTTAACTGTCATCACGTTTTCAAAACTAAAGGAAAAGGATTTCTAACTTGTCCTAAAGGAGGTTTTCAAGCTAAATAAACTTGTGGTAAACAGGACCTTAACTTTTCTAAAAGAGTTTTACGAATTTTGAGGTTTAAGCCATGTGACCCTCTAGATCCGGGCATAGCGTCTAGGCCAGGTTTGGGGTGTTACATGTAATATCCCCTTCAGATATTGAATTAAAGTCTGATATGTCTTATGATGAAGAGCCGATCTGTATCTTAGCTCAAGAAATGAAGGAATTGAGAAACAAGAAAATTCCATTGGTAAAAGTACTATGGCATCGTCACAGATTGGAAGAGGCTACTTGGGAGTCTGAAAGTGCAATGAGACAACAATATTTGAATCTGTTTAACGGGAAGATTTTCGGGGATGAAAATCCCTAAGGGGGAAAATTGTAACAGCCCGATTTGGACCCTAGTCGGAATAGTGGTTTCAGGACCACATATCCGAGTCTAAAAAATATTTTAATATTATTTTATGTGTCTGTGATATAAGATTTAGCATTTCTGAAATTTCTGTGATTTAATTTGTCTATCTCTGTGCTTAATTGTGAAAAAGGATTGATATATCTATTAAAATTAGTATGCTATATGTTCAAGTGTTTAATTGAAATGGCTTTTAAATAATGATGGCCTTATGTAGGAATTAAACCACTGAAGGTTGAGTGGTCATAAATGACCTTAAAATATATGTTTTCATAGGGTTTAATTAATGGTAAATTGGTAAATGGCATTTTAAACATGTATTGATTAAACAAAGGCATGAAAATGGTGATTATTTCATCCACCATTACCGAAAATACCAAAGAAAGAAAATAATAAAAGCCTTGTAGGGTTTGGCCATGAATGTGCTTGATTAAGGTATGAGTTCTTGTCCGTTGTTGATAATTTTTACGTTTCTGTGATTGTTGCTTCGAAATCTTCCATGCCCATGTCTCAATTTCTATTTTTGATGAAGTTTGTGAAAAATGACATTGATGCGATTTGAAGCTTTGTGATGAAATTGAATGAATAATGATGGATAGATGTTGAATAAACATGTTTTGCCATGAGTTTTTGATGAAATTGAGCTATGTGGGAAAATTTGTAAAAATAAGACTTTACGAGGACTAATTTGTGAAATGAATGTTTTATATGGGCTTTTATGAAAGCATAAATAGTCGGCCAAGCTTGTGTTTAGATAAATTTTGTAAATTTGATGTCTTTGTGTGTTAAGGACTAATTTGTTAAAGTATGAAACTGTAAGGGATTGCTCTAAATGAGTGTTTATGGATTAGATTGAATGAAATGGAATATTGAATGGCTAAATTTGGATTTATTTAGATTCAGAACCAAGGAAATCGGACTTAGATCGAGGAAAGTCAAAAATCGTTGAATAGTTGGCTCAAATCCGTTAAATTCGTACGAGGTAAGTCAATATACAAGTATGTGTTATATTGATGTATGTATAGATGCTTGAATTATAAACTGTATTGGATGACCATGAGAGCCTGATGTACAATTCCGATTATTGAATGATGAAACGATATCATGTAAGACCTCGTCCGGGACATAGGCATTGATTTGAGAATTTTCATGTGAGACCACATTTGGGACGTTGGCATCAATATCTTTTTTCATGTAAGACCGTGTTTGGGACACTGGCATCGCATGAGATTTGTGTAAGACCCTATCTGAGACAGAGGCATCGGTATTGAACGACATGTAAGACCACGTTAGGGACGTCGGCATTGTTTGAGGCTTCCATGTTCTGTAATATCTCTGAATGAATTGAAGAGAAATTTCTAAATATGAATGAATATATTTTATTGATTCTAATATAGGTATGTCTGTTCTGTACTGAGTTTCTGAGAATGGAAAATATGATGTTGTGAATTATGGGTATGAATGAGAAATGAGTATGTCTGACACATAACTGTATATAGATATGTATGAAATGGTTATCAATTGGTACTTATTGATTGCATATCCTTGTATTTGGCTTACTAAGCTCATTGTACTTACTTTGTTTACTCTTTCAACTATTTTTCAGATATCTTAGCTACTGAGGGCTCAGGGATAGTCAAGGATCATCACCACACTATCGAGCTTGATTTGGTACCTTTTGAATGTGCAAAGTTTAAGTATGGCATGTATAGGCTAGAATGTTTATGTGTTAGGTTTGGATATGCTTATATGTAAAGGCCATGAGAATTGGCTAGTAAATGGTATGTTTGTGCTTGGTTTTTGTATATGGTGTGTATGCCAAATTATGTAAGCTTATGGCAGTTATATGAACTTGTATGATTTGGTCATTTGTGAAACATATCAATGTGAAGAAATGGTGAGATTTGGATATGGTATGGATCAAGTGTTAAATCTTGAACTTTGGTTAAGTTATGGATATGCTTGGTGTGAGATTTGAAATGAAGTATGTATATGAATGGTTTGATTATGTTGAGGTATGTTTTAGGTATCAAATTCTAGTTGAAATTGTGGTATATTTGAGGCATGGATTTGACTTGTAGGAAATGACCATTAGGGGGTGGAAAGCATGACTTAAACCAAGTCTGCTTAGTGCCACACGACTAGGGCACACGGGCGTGTCTTATGGCCGTGTTGATTTTCTAGTATTGCCACAAAGATTCACACGGCCATGACCCACGGGCATGTCCTGTGGCCGAGGCAAAAAGTCAATATGCATACTCTATTTTAGCACGGTTTGGGTGCTTGGGCATGCCTGAATCCCGTGTGAGGCATACGGCCTGGTCACACGGGCGTGTGACCTCCTAAAGTTGGAAAATTTTACATGTGTTATGAAATTTGTGAATGTGCTCGGTTTAGTCCCGACCCTATCTTTATGCATGTTTGAGGTCTTATAGATCTCCAATAGAGACTTATTGTCTAAATCTTATTAACTGTGAATGTTCTGTTCTGATCTGTTCTGAAACTCTGGTAATGTCCCTTACCTGTGATAGCCCTATTTTAACCCTAATCGGAATGGTGGTTTCGAAACCATGAAACCGAGTCAGAAAATATTAAAAATATTATTTTTCGTGATTTTATTATGTGAATTTCTTGTGTTTTAATTTTGTAAATTGGTTGTTGAATTGTTAATTAGGGACTTAAATTGCATAAAGGAAAATTTTAAGGGTTGTTGTGTAAGTGCCGAATTATAGTTGTCCTTTAAATATAGGGGATTTATGATGCAAAAAGACCAAGGAAAAACTTATGGACACATTCGGCCACACTTAGCGGAAAAGAAATAAAATTATCAAGGCTAATCTAGTAATCTAATATCTTATTATATGTATCAAATAATAAAACATAAAATGAATGTTTATTTTTCTTGTTTTTGCCGAATTCATCAAAGGAAAAAAAAGAAATAGGAAAGAACAAGGGCATTCGGCCATTGTAGTGTCCAATTAAGGTATGATTTCATGTTATTTCTTTTAGATTTTATGAATTTGAGTTGATTGTAAAGCTCTTGACATAGCCCATGTGTTAATTTTTGAGTTTGTGATAAATAATGCATTCGGCCATGGTTAAGATGTGTTAAATTATTGATATTTTGATGCTGTGTAATGAGAAATGATTATATGTGGGTATAAACTAGTTGCTATAAGTGGCTAAAATGAGTAATTGCCTCCGGCTAATGTGGTTTAATGTGAGGTTTTTGTTAAATATTAGAAAACAAAGCTTAAATGTTAATCTTTGTTTGTGTGGTTGCTGAATGACATCCTAGCTAATGATTTGAATAATTGTTAAATTGGGATGTTTAAAAATGTGAAATGCCGCATGTATGTTATTAGGAAAAGAAGATTTGAGGTGTGTATGAGTGAGTTTGATAAATGTTATGCCTTAAAATTTTACTTAGCCTTCTGCTTTATTGAGAAATAAATAGAAATGAAATCATTGAAAATGTTATGTTAGCTATGAATATGGCTTGTTGTTGGTTAAGCATGGTAATACTCTCGGTTATATAGTTGATATACCTAAATTTGTAGTTGAGTATTAATTTGTTAAAAGAATTCGAATGTTAAGTTAAATGGTATTCGGTCATGAAATGAATTGAAGTAGTGAACTTTGTTTGTTTGTTTAATTTAGCTAAAGAACAAAGAGAGCTGAATTTGGAGAGGGAAAACAAAAGGAGTTGAACAGCCGATCTGTAGTAGTTCGGCAACATTCGAGGTAAGTTTTGAGTAGTGGAACATGTGAAATGTCTTAATATAATTACTATTCTTTATATACATATATATTGCCGAATGTGAGAATGAAATGGAAGAAGAATGAATAGAGTGTTTTATGATCAAAAGAAAGTATAAATTTATATAAGAGTTTAATATGTTATTTGGCTGAATGGCAACTCTTTGCATTGAGAATGAAACTTTGATCTTTGTTAAGGCCGAATAGTTAGTTGTAAAGTGAAATGAATTGAGTTGTGTGTGTGATATGCTTGAATGGTGTTAAACCTTTAATATGCGTTTATGCCATGTGAAAATTTAAAAGAATGTAAATTGAGGTATGAGAATCTTGATGATATGATAATTATATGGTGGTTATTATCGGGCTTCGAGCCTAGCAAGCTATAAGCTGGTGTTTATTATCGGGCTTAGAGCCTAGTAGGCGTAATGCCAGTGAATGTGTTTCAGATTAAAGTCTAGCAGGCCTTGTCCCAGTGATGAATTCAGGTTTAAAGCCTAACAGGTTGTATACCGATGATTTGTTCCAAAGCTATGAATATAAGATTTCGCATTCACATAAATGGAAAAATCGTGGAAATTGAATCATGAGATAAGGTAGGAATTTGGCTTTGAGGAGGTGAGTAAGTATTGATATATTTATATATATTTTTGCTATAAGTGAATTTGTACCATCCTTTACGTATGGCTTAAGATGAAATTATTAAACGAATGAATGTGATGAGTAAGATCATTTTATAATTGATTTATGTGGGCTAGTATGGCCTATATAGTCTTGTTACTATACTCAACCATGTGTATGAATAATTGGTTAAGGTTATAATTGATAATATGGAATTTATGATGTTATGTGAAGTATATGAATTATGCTAACTAAGGGTTATGCACTCGGACCATGTAAACCTTGTGAAAGTTCATTTGTGTATTGAATAAATGTGTTTCGATAAATTGTTTATAATTTAAATTGAGTTGTTTAACTGCTTAATACTTACTAAGCTAATTAGCTTACTTCGAGTGCTTTTGTTATTCTGTTTTATAGATCTTGGCTGAACGTTACGAGCTCAGGGATCAATATCGAAGTCATTCACATTATCATCTTTATTTCATTACTTTAAAAAGGTTTCATGTTTCAAATGATTGCATGTATAGGCTAAACTCTTTTGAAAAACAAGTTTTATTTTGAATCTGTATTTATATATTCAAGCCATGCGAAAATGGCTTGTTCGTTTTGTTAAGTAAGGTTCCATGGTTTGAATTAATGTTATGTGTGATATATTGGTTATGGATGGCATATTCGGTTATGATATATAAACATATATGCATATTCGGTGGTTGATATGATTATTGAATTATCAAGTAATATGCGTATTCTAGATGTGTATGACATTGATTGGTATTTGATCAAGTCTTGCTTATTTTGTGATTGTTTTAAAATGCATAGTGTATATGTGAGAAAGCTTTAGAAAGACATGGTTGTAGGTATTTGGCATTTGACACGAAATTTGATCATTGAGTGTAATAACTAGTATAATTACAATCGTATTCGATTAAGGTTTTAACAGTGATTATATGATTAGTGACCTAGGCATTTTGTTAAACAAGATGATTTGTTGCAAGTATGGTAATTGGTTCTTTTGATATGTACTTATTATCTGATATTTCAGGTCACTTATATACATTAACTAAAAAGGAAGCTTGATTAGTTCATGTTTTTATTAAGGTTGCATGTATAGGTTAGGCTGTATGGTAGTTTTGAGTGTATCAATTTTATGCTTATATTCGGCTATTTGATAATGATTTATAGTACAAGTACATGTTTGTGGTTGTGTAATTCATGATATCTTGAATCCGTCTAATTTATGTTCATTCTTAGTAATTAAAGAATCTATTTTTATATGAGTATCATTAAATGTACGGAAATTGTATTCTATTACGTAATACTCCATAACCCTATTCTAGCGACGGATTTGGGTTAGGGGTGTTACATTACCTGTTCCGGTGACGGTCTTGGGATAGGGGTATTACAAGCATTGTGGTAAATGGCATTCCGGAGATTGCAGATTGCATGATTGGTCTTATTTTAAATGTGGATCGATGGATCATTTTATCTGAGATTGCCCGATGTTAGCTGAGCAAAATACTATTCAGAGTGCGAGACTACGTAATGTATCAGTGCGAGGCAGATCACCTAGAAATTCAGATAATATGAGTGGTAGTCAGAGAGGAACAAAAGATACAGTAGTTCGATCTGAGGCTCGCGCATCTGTCAGAGCATATGCTATACGCGCTCGTAAGGAGGCTTTATCCCCAGATGTTATTACCAGTACTTTCACTCTCTATGATACTGGTATTGTTGCATTGATTAATCCTGGTTTGACTCATTCATATGTGTGTGAGACTCTAGTATCCAGTAAGAATTTGCCTGTTGAGTCTATTGAGTTGGTGATTCGAGTATCAAACCCCCTAGGGCGGTGTGTTTTGGTTGACAAAGTGTCTAAACGTTGCCCGTTGATGATTCGAGATTGATGCTTTTTGGCTGATTTGATGTTGTTACCGTTCGATGAATTCGATATAATTCTGGTATGGATTGGCTGACTTTGCACGATATTGTTGTTAATTGTAAACGAAAGATTATTGATTTGAAATACCAGAGCGATAAGATTATTCGCATCGAATCTAATAATCTGAATGTGTTACCAGCAGTTATATCCTTGATGTTGGCTCAGAAATATATAAGAAAGGGTTGTAAAGCTTACTTTGCATATGTGCTTGATAGTAAAGTGTCCGAAAAGAAAATTGAATCTGTATCAGTTGCGTGCGAGTATCCAGATGTGTTTCCTGAAGAATTACCGGGTTTGACACCTATCCGAGAGATAGAGTTTGGTATTGAGTTAGTACCGGGGACGACTTCGATTTTGATAGCTCCATATTGAATGGCACCTACTGAATTAAAAGAGTTGAAAGCACAGTTGCAAGAGTTGACAGATAAAGGTTTTGCGCGACCAAGTTTCTCTCTCTAGGGTACGCCAATTCTATTTGTGAAAAAGAAAGATGGAACTATGAGAATGTGCATTGATTACCGACTCAATAAGGTGACTATAAAGAATAAATATCTGTTACCACTGATTGACGACTTGTTCGATCAGTTGAAAGGGGCTTCAGTGTTTTCAAAGATAGATTTGAGATTGGGTTATTATCAATTGCAAGTTAGAGACTCAAATGTGCCTAAAATTGCTTTCTGAACGAGGTACGAACACTATGAGTTTTTGGTTATGCCGTTCAGACTCACTAATGCACCTGCTGTTTTTATGAATTTGATGAATAGGATCTTTAGACAGTATTTAGATCGGTTTGTGGTTGTTTTTATAGATGACATTTTGATTTATTCACGTGATGAAACTGAGCACGCTGAGCATTTGAGACTTGTGTTGTAGATTTTGCAAGATAAGCAGTTGTATGCAAAATTTAGTAAATGTGAGTTCTGGTTACGCACAGTCAGTTTTCTGAGACATGTTGTATCAACAACGGGTATTCGGGTTGATCTGAGCAAGATTTCAGCTATCCATGATTGGAAAACTCCGAGAAACATTTCTGAAGTTCGGAACTTTTTGAGACTAGCTGGTTACTATAGACAGTTCGTGAAAGGTTTTTCTATGATTGCGACACCGATGACAAAGCTGCTACAAAAAGATGTTAAGTTCAAGTGGTCAGAAAAGTGCTAGAAAAGTTTTGATCAGTTGAAAGTCCTTTTGATTGAAGCTCCAGTACTAATTCAGCCAGAGTCGGGTAAAGAATTTGTTATTTATAACGATGCATCTTTGAATGGTTTGGGCTATGTTTTGATGCGGGAAGGCAAAGTTGTAGCTTATGCCTCAAGACAGTTAAAGCCGCATGAAAAGAATTATCTAAGGCACGATCTCAAATTGGCCGCTATTATGTTTGCTTTGAAAATATAGCGTCACTATCTGTTGGGTGAGAAATGTCATGTCTATTCCGATCATAAAAGCCCGAAATATTTGATGACTCAGAAAGATTTGAATTTAAGACAGCGACGGTGGTTAGAGCTCCTAAAAGATTATGATCTTTTGATTGATTATCATCCTGGAAAGGCTAATGTTTTTACTGATGCCTTAAGCCGAAAATCACTGTTTGCTTTGCATGCAATGAACACATATATAGCTATGACTGATGATGGTGAGATAATAGCTGAGTAAAAAGAAAAATTATTGTTTATTCAACAAATTTGTCACGCTCAGAAAGCTGATAATGATTTAGTTGCAAAACGGGCTCAATGTGAATTGAATGCTGGTTCAGAGTTTATAGTTGATGCTGAGGGTTGTTTGAGATTTAGAAACCATGTAACGCCCCAAATTTTGGGCCTAGAAGAATTGGGCCTTGGGCTTGGGTGCTTTTAAAATTCTTGAGAGCAAGACATCGGCTTAATTTGTAAGTTAGAATTGTTGGGTTAGTGATTTTGAAATGTTAGAGGGTTTTTATGAAGTTCTTGGTTCAAGCTTGGGTATAGGAAAATCTTGGTTTTAGCCTTAAGGGAACCCTGAGCTCAAGTGGGATAACTTATAAATAACAGGGGCTAAAATAAGACACAAAAGGAGTTGTGGTCTAGTGGCAAATGGCACCACATGGGAGACAAGGAAGTGGAACCATAGGGGAAGCAAGGGGTCCAAAGTTCAAGTCTTGGTTCTCACAATTTATTTTGGTTTCTACAATTTATTTTGGTTTCTCTTTTAAATAAATCTGGAAGGGAGCAGATGGGCTTTGAAGTTAAATGTGTTGGAATTATGACACAAAGGAGCTTGTGTCCTAGTGGTGGTGGTGCGGCTTGGCTATAGAGCGGACTTTGGTTCGAATCCCTTTGCACGCAAAGGTTGATTATTTTGCTAATGACTTGGTTTTAGAGGATTGATGGAGAATCCCACATCGGGAACCTAACATGAGAATAGGCGAGAAGCTTGCTTTAAATAGTGCAAACCATGAGGAGAGTAAGCATACCTTTTAGGGCTTATCCCTTTCGTGTTGTGGCGTGTTCGTTTGGGTTAGGCGTTGGATTATTCGTTGATCTGTATGCCATTGGGTCACGATGGTGGTGACCATAGTTGATTAACACACCCCTTGGGAGTCAAGGGTGCAATTATTATTGGTTTCTGGGCATAACAATGTTCAGAGTGCGGATTAACTTCAGATATCTATCAGGTGTGTATTTCACACTACTCTAGCTATAGAACGGCAAATGCCAAAATGCCGAAATGCCAGTGACACGGCGATGGTAGCCACACTAGTGTACGAGCGCACGTATGGGGGCTTTGATGTGATAGTTGAACCCATCATGAGTATTCTCGTGGGTTTAGGCTGCTTTGGGCCATGTGGGCCCAATCGGTCAAATTGTATGATAGTGTAGTAAATATTGGACTGGACTATGTGAATCTCATATTTGTGGCTAGATTTGGGCAAAAAGGGCTACATGAGCGTGTGGGCCCACTTGGGTCGAGAACGGGCCTTAGGCCCATTTGCCAACGTTATCTCTGTTTAGAATACTTGAGTCGCTCGAGGCGACTGTAGACCTTCTTAGGGATTTATAAAATTACCGAGATACCCCTGATTTGTGAAATTACAAAAATACCCTTGATTTACAAAATTACCAAAATACCCCTGGTTTACAAAATTATAGAAATACCTCAGTTTACAAAATTACTGAATACCCCTAATTTACAAAATTACTGAACTACCCTCGATTTGTAAAATTACAAAAATACCCCTGGATTGCAAAATTACCAAAATACCCCTAGATTGTAAAATTACCGAAGTACCCCTAGTTTGTAAAATTATAGAAATACCCTCGAATTACAAAATTACCAAAATATCCCTGGTTTGAAAAATTACCAAAATACCCCTAGATTAAAAAATTACCAAATTACCCTCGATTTATAAAATTATCGAAATACCCTTGTAGGGTAGCATTACCGAAATACCCTTAGAGGGTAGGGTTACTGAAATACCCTCAGTAGAGTAAAATAACCGTTTTGCCCTAAGTATATGTAACGCCCCAAAAATCCCGAAACTTTTAATTTTATGTACTGAAGTTGACGTATATTGTTAGCACTATTAGAATATTAAATTTAAGGTATTATAGGGGTTCTTTGAAGTCTCAAGGTTAAGGTAGACCATAGGGAATAATTTAATTTTTGCCTGAGTGGAACCCTAATACCAGGTATTAGGCCTTTTAAACAAATTAAGAGGAAATAAGACACAGATGGGCCAGTGGCCCAGTGGCAAAGTAGTGCCTCTTAGGGAGCTATAGGTGGCGTCACTCTCATGTAAGGGGATCCAACGTTCGAGGCCTAGAGTGGTGTTATTTGGGGACTTTATTTTTTCACTTTGGAGGGATGGTAGTGGCGCTGGAGTGGACTCTGTGAGGAGTGTTCAGAAGAGAAATTTAAGGTAAGGATAATAGAGAAAAATTAGGAGATGGGTGAGTAGAAGAGGTGGAGCTGATTGGGACTATGTGGGAGGCTAGTTTTGGCTTTGGGTTTATTTAAGGGTGCCGAATTCCCTTTGAAGGGTTTCTTTTGTTTTGCCAAACTGAGTGCTAGTAAATAGGGTTATAGGTGTCGTTTTCTTCACCTTTCTTCTTTGTTGTTTCTGCCGAATCTTCTCCTCCCAAGTTCTCTTGCCCATCACTCTTTTCTCACTTGTGCTCAAAAGCTGAAAACCTTTATTCTTTTATGCTGATTTCTCCTTGTTCTACCTTTAACTCAATCGATTATTTCGCTCTTAAGTGGATATCTACACTCCTTCAATCAAAAGCCGATCTATTTCTTGCCCCAAAATTCGATTGTACCTTCTTTTGTCACCCCCAAATGGAACCTGTCATTATTAGTTAGAGTTGGCTGAATACTCTTTCTTTTGGGAGGAGAAATCGATTGGTACTTATTGGAGATTTAGATTCAAGCTTGGATCTCCAGATCTCTGCCGAAAAGCTATCCATACATTTCAGATTTTGAGTAAGGGTTATTTATTTTGGGTTAAGTTGGTCGAATGGTCTTTGGTGAGGAAAATGGTTACTTAAGTTGGATGTAAGTCACCTATTATTCTATCTTTAAGGATTAAGATTGATGCAGATCTAGGGGATATTCGTGATTAGTAGCTAAGGAAGGGCTATTAGGACTTGTGGCACACGGTAAGGTTATGGTAAGGCTTCAGTTTTTGGTAAATGTTGTGGATTAAGTAAGTGATTAATTGAAGGTTGGTGTTGATTATAGGTTTGAGGCTAAGGAGAGTGTAACACGTCTCATTTATCGGGTTTGTACTTTCACAACACACACGAAAAATCAGCAAAAGTTGAAATCCTGAAAAGCTTGGATGCCGACAAGCTAAGAAGCTGAAAGGTTGGTGCCGACAACCACACAAGTGTGCAAACACTTATGTAGAGATACCGATACAAAAATCGAGGCCAAGAGAGTAATCTCATGGGCTCGGGCCATTGTTTGGTTAACCAAGCCAAATGGGCTAAATGGGCCCGACGGGCTCGTGGCCCAATAGGCAAAAGTTAAATAGTGATAGTAAATGATGAGTTGGTATCATTGGTTGAATGGTTTGAGTATGATTGGGCCTTATGGGCCTATATTTGTGATTGGGCCTAATGGGCCATTTAAATATGATTGGGCTTGATGGGCCATATTTAATTTTAGAGGAGGCATGTAGACTAACTAGGGTTTTATAATGGACTTTAGGCCTAGTTCTGATGGATCCCTCAGTAGCATAAAACTTAACTAATTAATCAAGCATTTTTGTGGACAAGTCGCAAGGTTAGAGTGTGGCAATAGGCATATGCAGGTCTAGGATTGGATCTAGGGAGAGCTTGGTACTTAAGCAGTCTTAATGACCTACCACCTCTTCTCTGGAATCCTACCTGGTGCGTAGTGTCTATTCACTTGGGCCGACAAGGACTTGTTGATGGGCCAAAGTTCTTAATTAAAACTCGTACTATTAAGAATTACTGAAATACCCCTAATTCGTAAAATTATCGAAATACCCCTATAGGGTAGGGTTACTGAAATACCCTTGTAGGGTAGAAGTACTGAATGAATTAACTGAGATGCCCTCATTGTATAAAGGGCTAAAATATCCCTAGGTGCTTTATATGTGGAAATGTGTATGTTGCATTCATGAGATGTATGTTGCACTTGGGTGGGTTTGATGGTATGGAGGAAGATATGTGAGGATCGAATAGTCGCTTGACGACTGTGGATTCACCGGATGCTTAAAGCCCATTATATGATTGGCAACTTTGCTGCAACGATTGAGTAATGCCGCAACCGGTGCTACCATTGGAGTGTAGGGATGGGTGGGTTGTTATTTATATCCCCAGAAGAGTGTAGGATTGGAAGGGATAATGGAGTGCAGGGTTGGATTGGGATGAGAGCGTTGCATACATGTGATACTGGTGTGATAAGGGCTAAGGCCCAATTAAGGTCATGGTGGGCTAAGGCCCAAGACCACCGATATTGATATGGCTCAAACCCAATGTGTTAATTGAATGATGATTTGATTGTCGAGGGTTGTACGCACTGAGTTTCGAAACTCACGCCCTCTTTTATTTTTTTCAAGTGACCCTTAGTAGGCGGCTCGACGTAGAAGAAGACTCGGAGATGGCCACACTACAAGTTAATTAGAATTTTTAATAGTTTTAAAATTTCTTTACTTTTGGTTATATCTTTTTATTTGGGATGTAATAATGCCTATCATCTCCGGGACGAATGTAAATTGGGATTTTTTTTGAGTCATGGTTATTGTTGAATTATGGGCATCTCCGGTACGAATGTAAATTGGGATTGTTTTTTTTTTTTTTGAGTCATGGTTATTATTGAATTATGGGTTTTCTTAAAACATAAACATATTTTCTAAATCAACCTCATTAAATTATTATTTTTCCTAAAAATGGGCTTTTCTGCCAAAATTAAAGTTCTAAAAACTCACCTAAACTTTTATAATAAGCAAAGGTTCCAATGGATTGTATCATTAAGCATTTTTCTAGCTTATATCTATCACTGTATCGGATTGGTGCGAGTTACCCTGCTATGTGACACCACCCGATTCGACCATAACATCTGGGCTGGTTTTGGGGTGTTAGATTTAGTGGTATCAGAGCCTAGTTACAAAGCTCGGACTGTGAATTGGGCCTTAGATTTTGGGTTTAAATAAAAACAACAAGTTGATCAAAAAGTTTTTTGTAGCATTTTTGAGGTGTGGCACACCGAACCTTCAACGTCGAGCCAAGTAAGTTTTTCTATTATTGAATTTGCATTAAGCTACTGTACTGTAGGTAGTTTTGGCTACTTTAGACAGTAGATTCTTATGCAGAAAAAGACTAAAGCCCATAGGAAACTTAAGCCTGTAGTGGATTTACGACTGCGAAAATAACTTATAAATTGTTACTTACATAAGACATTTGTTTTAAACAGTGGAACTATGAACTAATTTCATAAAATTTCTAATTCAAAAATACGCAAGCAACGATGTGCGCTAGAAGGGGTGCAAGAGGCTGCAGCAGAGGCCGTGGAAGTGTTAGGGTTGGGTCGTTAGCGTCGGGCCATATACCCAATGTTGGAGTAGAGGAGGCTCCGGCCTCACGAGTGGCTGAATACTGGTTGGAAGCCACAGAGAGAATAATTGAAGACCTGGATTGCACGGTGGAGCAAAAGTTGAAAGGGGCAATATCACTACTTAGAGAGAAAGCTTATCAATGGTGGTTGACCGTAAAGGAAGGCAACCAACCAGAGCAGATCACTTGGGAGCTCTTCAAATCGACATTTTAGGGGAAGTATATTGGAGCGGGCTATGTGGATGCCCGAAGGAAGGAGTTCTTAAACCAAATCCAGGGGACAAATCGGTAACAGAGTATGAGGCTGAGTTTCTGTGCCTTGGTCGTTATGTAAAGGGAATAGTCACAGCAGAGTATAAGCATTGCGTATGATTTGAGGACGGTTTAAGAGACAATCTTAAGGTACTAATAACTCCACAGAGGGAGCGAGATTTTGCGGCGTTAGTAGAGAAAGCAAAGATAGCGAAGGAAGTAAAGCGCACAGAGTGCCTCAATTGAGGGAAGGAAAAAAGCAAGAACAAATGGAATGTAGAAGGTACGGGGTTGAATAGAAGCCTGCGAGGAGGGCCAGAGTGAATGGGCTAGTTAGAGTTGGGGCCCCTGTTGCTGCTGCTAATACTGGAATACCACCTTGTGTGGTTTGTGGAAAAGGGCATGTGGGTGGCTGTTAGAGGAGAACAGGAGCTTGTTTGAGCTGCGGATCTATGGATCATAGGATTAGAGAGTGCCCGAGAAGGCTAGATTAGGTGCAAGCCGATGGCAGAGGTAATTTTTAGCCGTAGAGAGGAGGTCAACAACCGCCAAGGGGCGGTGGATAGGCTAGGGGCGGCAATGGCACTGGACGCAGACGTGGAGCACTGGACAGAGGTGTTGGCCAAGCGGAGGCGAGGCAGCCAGCGTTAGTTTATGCTGCTCGTCGAAGAGAGGACGAAAATGCCCCAGATGTGATAACGGGTACATTCTTTATTCATGAGCTACCTTATATTACACTAATTGATGTTAGGTCAACACACTCGTACATTGTATGCAACATAACTGAAATTTTGGGTGATATGTTTGAGACCACTACGAATGAAATTACTGTGTTGAGTCCCTTAGGGCAGTCAGTGAAAGTTAATAAGTTGTTTAGGGATATACCGTCGGTAGTCCAAGGGCATACTTTCTTAGCAAATTTGATGGAATTGCCATTTGGTGAGTTCGACCTCATCTTAGGCATGGATTGGTTGGTGAGGTGTTAGACAACTTTAGATTGTACTGTGAAGTGGATGGTGTTGAAAACTGTGGAGGATGAAGAGGTAATGGTGATTGGGGAACGTCGGGATTACCGGTCGAACGTAATTTCAGCTTTAAGGGCAAAGAAGCTGGTGAAGAAGGGCTGTGAAGCTTATTTAGCCTACGTTAGTGATGTCGAACCTAGGAGCGTTACTGTTGAGGATTTGAGAACAGTAAAGGAGTTCCCTGATGTCTTTCCAAACGAATTGCCTGGGTGACCCCCAATAGAGAGGTGGAGTTTGGGATAGAATTGTTGCCTGGTATGGCTCCAGTGTCTATCGCTCCTTATAAGATGGCACCGAAAGAGCTGGTGGAGTTGAAAGCATAGATTCAGGAGTTATTGGATCACAAATTTATTAGACCAAGTGTGTCTTCATGGGGAGCACCGGTATTATTTGTGAAGAAGAAAGATGGGTCCATGAGAATGTGTATCAATTATCGGCAGCTAAACAAGCTAACTATCAAGAATAAGCACCCTCTGCCGAGGATAGATGATCTCTTCGATCAACTTAGGGGAGCTTTAATTTTCTCAAAGATTGATCTACGATCGGGGTATCATCAACTGAGGGTTAAAGAAGCTGACGTTTATAAGACAGGTTTTACAACTCGTTACGAACATTACGAGTTCCTGGTGATGCAATTTGGGCTAACAAACGCACCTGCTGCTTTCATGGATCTTATGAACCAAGTTTTTCAACCTTATCTAGATCAGTTCGTGGTAGTTTTCATAGATGACATCTTAGTATACTCGGGGACTGAAGATGATCATGATGCACACTAAAGGATTGTGTTGAAGATTTTAACAAAGAAACAACTATATGCTAAGTTTAGCAAGTGCGAATTCTGGCTAAAGGAAGTCACTTTCTTAGGGCATGTGGTCTCAGTTGAGGGGATTAGGGTTGATCCTCAGAAAATTGAAGCGGTGTTGGACTGGAAGCCACTGAAGATGGTGTCAAAAATTCAGAGTTTCTTAGGACTGGTGGGGTATTATAGGCAATTTGTTGAAGGATTCTCATTAATTGTTGCACCCTTAACCAAGTTGTTACAGAAGGGGGTACCGTTTGTGTGGAATGATAAACAACAAGAAAGCTTTGAGAAGCTTAAGAAGGTTTTAATGGAGGCCCCTATTTTGATTTAGCCAGAGCTGGGGAAAGAGTTTACAGTTTATAGTGATGCGTCACATGTGGGCTTGGGTTGTGTCCTGATGTAAGAAGGCAAGATGGTTGCATATGCGTCGTGCCAGCTTAAGGCTCACGAGGGGAATTACCCAACCCATGATTTGTAGTTGGCAGTGGTGGTATTCACGCTTAAGATTTAGAGACATTACTTGTATGGAGAAAAGTACACTATTTATACAGATCACAAGAGTTTGAAGTACCTCCTAACTTAGAAGGAGTTGAATTTGAGGTAGCGTAAATGGATTGAGCTACTAAAGGATTATGATTGCACGATTGAATATCATCTGGGCAAAGCAAATGTAGTGGCAGATGCACTAAGCCGTAGGGTTATGTTGGACTTGAGGGCTATGTTTGCCCAGTTAAGTTTGTATGACGACGACAGTCTGTTAGCTGAGTTGCAAGTAAAGCCACTGTGGGTTGACCAGATCAAGGTTAAACAGCAATTGGATGAGACTTTGGAGTCTCGTTTCAAGGAAGTTGAGAAGGGAGAAACGACGAATTTTTGATTAAATAGCGATGGGTTGCTGTGTTTTCGTGGTAGAATTTGTGTACCACGGGATGATGAGCTAAGGAAGTCCATACTGCGGAAAGCGCATAGTAGTCCCTATGCTATGCATCCCGGAGGTTGGCAAGGTTGTATGTGGCGGAGATTGTGAAATTGCATAGGGTGCCGGTCTTTACTATATCTGATAAAGATCCTCGATTTATGTCTCGCTTTTGGAAGAAGTTGCATGAGGCACTGTGCACGAGATTGGATTTTAGTACAACATTTCACCCTCAGACTGATGGTTTTTTGGAGGATATGTAGAGAGGGTGTGTAATTGAGTTTCGGGGCAGTTGGGAGGATTACTTGCTGTTAGCTGAATTTGCATATAATAACAATTATCAGGCAAGTATTGGAATGGCACTGTATGAAGCACTATATGGGCGAAGATGTCGTACTCCGACTTGTTGGATTGAGTTGGGTGAACAGCGAGTGTTGGGTTCAGAATTAGTGGCAGACAGTGAAGATAAGGTGAGGTTGATTCGTGATTGGTTGAAAGAGGCATCAGATAGGCAAAAGTCGTATGCTGATCTTAAATGCCCAGAGATTGAGTATGCTGTGGGAGACTTGGTTTTTCTCAAGGTTTCCCCTTGGAAGAGGGTGTTAAGATTCGAGTGGAAGGAAAGGCTAAGCCTTAGATTCATTGGGCTATACCGGGTATTGTAGCGAATTAGGCCAGTTGCTTATCAGCTCGAATTACCTCCTGAACTAAGTGTTCCATGTGTCCATGCTAAGGCGTTATCGCTCAGACCCTTCTCACATCATGTCGTCGAGGAGATCGAGGTTAGGTCAGACTTAACTTTCGAAGACGAGCCGGTTCAAATAATTGATCAAGATGTTAAGGTGCTAGGAAAAAGTCTGTCCCTTTGGTGAAAGTACTTTGGCGTAACCACAATACCGAGAGGGCTACATGGGAACCTGAGGAGGCAATGCGACGATAGTACCCTCATTTGTTTCAACCAAGTATATTTTGACGCCAAAATTTTTGTTAGGGGGTAGAGTTATAACGCCCCAAAAATCCCAAAACTTTTAATTTTGTGTGCTGAAGTTGACGTATAGGGTTAGCAGTATTAGAATATTAATTTTAAGGTATTACAAGGGTTCTTTGAAGTCTCAAGGTTAAGGTAGACCATAGGGAAAAATTTAATTTTTGCTTGAGTGGAACCGTAATATCAGGTATTAGGCCTTTTAAACAAATTAAGAGGAAATAAAACACAGATGGACCTGTGGCCCAGTGGTAAACTAGTGCCCCTTAGGGAGCTATAGGTGGCGTCACTCTCATGTATGGGGATCCAAGGTTCGAGGCCTAGAGTGGTGTTATTTAGGGACTTTATTTTTGCATTTTGGAGGGATGGTAGTGGCGTTGGAGTGGACTCTGTAAGGAGTGTTCAGAAGAGAAATTTAAGGTAAGGATAATAGAGAAAAAATAAGAGATGGGTGAGTAGAAGAGGTTGAGCTAATTGGGACTATAGGGGAGGCTAGTTTCGGCTTTGGGTTTATTTAAGGGTGCCGAATTCCTTTTGAAGGGTTTCTTTTGTTTTGCCAAACCGAGTGCTAGCAAATAGGGTTATAGGTGCTGTTTTCTTCACCTTTCTTTTTTGTTGTTTCTGCCGAATCTTCTCCTCCCAAGTTCTCTTATCCATCACTCTTTCTTCACTTGTGTTCAAAAGCCGAAAACCTTTATTCTTTTGTGCCGATTTCTCTTTGTTCTACCTTTAACTCAATCGGTTATTTCGCTCTTAAGTGGATATCTACACTCCCTCAATCAAAAGTCGATCTATTTCTTGCCCCAAAAGTCGATTGTACCTTCTTTTGTCACCCTTAAATGGATCTTGTCATTCTTAGTTAGAGTTGGCCGAATACTCTTCCTTTTGGGAGGAGAAACTGATTGGTACTTGTTGGGGAATTGGATTCAAGCTTGGATCTCCAGATCTCTGCCGAAAAGTTATCCATACATTTCAGATTTTGGGTAAGTGTTCTTTATTTTGGGTTAAGTTGGCCGAATGGTCTTTAGTGAGGAAGAGGGTGACTTAAGTTGGATGTAAGTCACCTATTATTCTGTCTTTAACGATTAAGATTGATGCAGATCTAGGGGATATTTGTGATTAGTAGCTAAGGAAGGGCTGTTAGGACTTGTGGCACATGGTAAGGTTATGGCAAGGCTTCATTTTTTGGTAAATGTCATGGATTAAGCCTGTGATTAATTGAAGGTTTGTATTGATTGTAGGTTCAAGGCTAAGGAGAGTGTAACACGTCTCATTTCCTAGGTGTGTACTTCTACACCACACACGACAAATCGGTAAAAGCCAAAATCCTGAAAAGCTGGAATGCTGAGAAGCCGAAAAGCTTAAAGGTTAGCGCCGGCAACCACACAAGTGTGCGAACACTCGTGTGGAGATACTGATACAAAAATCGGGGCCAAGAGAGCGATTTCATGGTCTTGAGCCACTGTTTGGTTAATTGGGCCAAATGGGCTAAATGGGCCCGACGGGCTCGTGAGCCCAAATAGGCAAAAGTAGAATAGTGATAATAAATGATGAGTTGGTATCGTTGGTTGAATGGTTTGAATATGATTGGGCTTGATAGGTCGTACATTTGTGATTGGGCCTAATGGGCCATATAAATATGATTGGGCTTAATGGGCTATAAGTAATTTTAGGGGAGGCATGTAGACTTGCTAGGGTTTTATAATGGACTTTAGGCTTAGTTCTGATGAATCTCGAAGCAGCATAAAACTTAACTAATTAATCAAGCATGTCTGTGGACAAGTCTCTAGGTTAGAGTGTGGCAATGGGCATATGCGTGTCTAAGATTGGATCTAGGGAGAGCTTGGTACTTAAGCGGTCTTAATGACCCACCTCGTATTCTCTAGAATCCTACATGGTGCGTAGTGTCTATTCACTTGCACCAATGAGGACTTGTTGACAGGCCAAAGTTCGTAATTAAAACCCGTACTGTTAAGAATTATTGAAATACCCCTAATTCGTAAAATTACCGAAATACCCCTATAGGGTAGGATTACTAAAATACCCCTACAGGGTAGAAGTATTGAATGAAATGGCTAAAATGCCCTCATTGTATAAAGGGCTAAAATACCTCT
The DNA here is from genome assembly GCA_020496765.1 of Gossypium stocksii. Taxonomy (NCBI): domain Eukaryota; kingdom Viridiplantae; phylum Streptophyta; class Magnoliopsida; order Malvales; family Malvaceae; genus Gossypium; species Gossypium stocksii. The sequence goes on from CM035631.1 coordinate 48,985,880, forward strand.
AGGATCTTTATATGCGGAAATGTGTATGTTGCATTCATGAGATGTATGTTGCACTTGGGTGTGTTTGATGGTATGGAGGAAGATATGTGAGGATCGCATAATCGCTTGACAACTGTGGATCCACTGGAGGCTGAAAGCCCATTATATGATTAGCAGCTTTGAGCAACGATTGAGTAGTGCCGCAACCGGTGCTACCATTGGAGTGTAGGGATGGGTGGATTGATATTTATATCCCCATAGGAGTGTAGGGTTGGAAGGGATAATGGAGTGCAGGGTTGGATTGTGATTAGAGCATTGCATACATGCGATATTGGTGTGATAAGGGCTAAGGCACAATTGAGGTCATGGTGGGCTAAGGCCCAAGACCACTGATATTGATAGGGCTTTGGCCCAATGTGTTAATTGCATGATGATTTGATCATCGAGGGTTGTACACACTGAGTTTTGAAACTCACACCCTCTTTTTTTTTTTTTCAGGTAGTTGGATGTGTTGAATATGAAATGCCTTAGTGTGACTCATGATCTATGTAAATGACTTCTTGATTCAACTATAGCGTTTATAAAGCGATTTATGTTGGTTAATTGAGTAATGTATAAAATTCACTTGATTGAATTGGTATTTGGTTTATTTGATGTACGAATAGGAGATAGTAATGATTTACCTTGTGTTTCAGCTTAGTTAGTAAAATTTTGTGATTAAGTGTTTAGCTATAATTTAATAAATATTTGGTTGTTATAAAATGGTTTAAATTAAGTTATGTTATAAAATATATGAATGTTGTACTAAAGTTACTTGGTTGAAAGGAAAAAGTCTTATTGATTGTGCGTTTAATTATTTGACTGCATATATGTAAATTGATTTCTTATAAAGCTTCTGAATTTGGTATGTATAAATTTGGTTAATGCTTTTTTATTTTTATTTTTTTGTAATTCATGCTATAAGAAGATATAGTGGTTATTTGGAAATTAGGTAAGATTTGTTTTGAACTTTGCGTTATAATGATTAAAAGCACTTTGAAAGAATTAGTAAGTCATGGATCATTTATAGCCATATAAAAAGGAATTATTTTGGTTATGTATTTGTAAAGTCCTAATTTGTTATTTGGTTTATAAAGTTACAATTGAATGAATAAATGAGCATGTGAAATTATGGTAAAAACCATTTGAGTTTAAGGTATTAATCAAATGGTTCCTATTAATAGGCACTATACCCATAAAGATATAATATTAGAAATTATATTGAGCTTTTTGTGAGACATGTTAATGCAGTAATTGTTGTATGTTTAAAGTCATGATTTTAATAATTATTACTATATGTTTCAAAATATGGATATATATTATATTCGTACGACTATTATATTATTATAATATAGTTTGAGTATGAAATATGATTATCGTTGAATGTTAATGGTTCATAAAATTTGCTATGCGATATATATATGTTCATATGTATGCATTCGAAAATGACCTAAGTGATCATGTAGATGTATGAGTTTGTATCTTCTCTGGTAATACCTCGTAACCCTATTCCGGCGATGGACATGGGTTAAAGGTGTTACAGCCATGTTCAAGGCAAAGTGTGTAGTGTGATCATTGATGGTTGAAGCTACACAAATGTTGCAAGCAATATGTTGGTGGAGAAGTTAGGCTTGCCAACGACTAAACATCTGCATCCATACAAACTTCAATGGCTTAACGACGGAGGTGAGTTAAAAGTCACCAAACAAGTTGTAGTTTCCTTTTCGATAGGCAAATATAACGATGAAGTTTTGTGCGATGTGGTGCCGATGCATGCCGGCCACTTACTTTTGGGAAGGATGTGGTAGTTCAATCAGAGAGTTATTCACGATGGCTACACAAATCATTACACGTTCAAGCATCTTGGAAAGAACGTGATGTTAGCTCATTTAACAACAAAACAAGTGTATAAAGATCAATTGAGATTGAAAAACTCTGTTGAGCAAATGAAAGAAAAAGAACAAAAAGAAAAGTGTGAAAAAGAAAAAGAAAAAAAATCCAAAAAAAAAGAAAGGAGAACAAGAGTCAAAAATGAGAGAAAAGAGTAAGATAGTACAAAAAGAATAAATAAGTGAAGAGAAAGAGGGAAAATATGAAAAAAAGGTTGCAAAGCTAAGTGTGTATGCAAAAGAGAGAGAGATTCGAATGTCTTATTTGTTGAACCAGCCGATTCTTGTACTCATGTACAAGGAGAATTTTCTTAATACTAATGAATTGGATGTCGACCTTCCTACTTCAATTGTTTCTTTGCTGCAAGAATTTGACGACGTATTTGCAGAGGAAGTCCCTAGTTGGTTACCACCTATTCGGGGAATTGAGCATCAAATCGACTTCATACCTGGAGCTACGATTCTGAATCTTTTAGCTTACTAAAGTAATCTTGAAGAGACCAAAGAGCTTCAAAGGCAAGTATCTAAACTAATAGAGAAGGGATACATTCGAGAGAGCCTTAACCTTTGCGTCGTGCCTGTGCTTTTGGTGCCAAAGAAAGATGGAACTTGTCTCATGTGTGTGGACTGCCAACCGGTCAATAAAATCACGATTAAGTACTAACATCCAATACCGCGCCTTGATGACATGTTGGACAAATTGAGTGGTGCACAACTCTTCTCAAAATTTGACCTTAATAGCGGATATCATCAAATTTGAATGCGTGGAGGAGATGAATGGAAAACTACTTTTAAGACAAAACATAGTTTGTATGAGTGGTTGGTTATGCCTTTCGGCCTAACTAACGCACCCAGCACGTTCATGCGTTTAATGAACTATATTTTGTTTGCTTTTATCAGTAAACTCTGTGTAGTTTATTTTGATGATATCGTATTTATAGTAAGTCCTTAGAAGACCATTTGTCTCATTTGAAATCTGTTTTGGAAGTTTTGTAATAGCCCGAATTAGGGCCTAGTCAGATTAGTGGTTTTGAGACTACCAATCTGAAGTGGAAAATTTTATTTCATGATTATTTTTGAGTATTGATATGCTTGCATGATATTGAGAAAATTTCATAAGGAAATTTATGAAATAGTGATTAATTTGTCCTTTAGGACTAAATTGCAAAGGATGCAAATTATGAGTTTCTTGAAGGTTTAAGCATGAAATAGCATAAGAGAAATTATTAGGAGTCCTTATTTGGAAATTAAACCAATTTTTAGCATGATGGACAAAAATGCGCATGGAAAGGAAAAATATCAAAGAAAGAACCTAAGGGCATTTTGGTCATTTGGTTAATTAATGAAATAAAAAGGGAAAAAGAAAGAAAAAATGGTATCATCTTCCTCCTTGTTGTGCCAAAAATTCAAGGGACTCCATAGCTGGGGTTTTCTTCATTTTCAAGCTTCATGTAAGTGTCTCTAAGCTCTGTTTTTCAAGCTCTTCATATTTTTGAAATACTCGTAGCCTAATCTAGCTACTTCTACCACTAATTTGAGCTAGGGTTTATAGTAAAAAATATACCCATGCATGACATGCAAGTATTTTGATGCCTAGTGGTAGAAAATGGAAGATTAATGTGTAGTAAACACCTATCCCTAGGTGATTTTTCATGGAAGTCCCTAATTGGGACCAAATTGCAAAGTTAGCAAATTGGGTAGTAAAAGTACGAAATTGGGAGTAATGTGGGCTTGTATGCGCACTAGTGAGTTTCGGCCAGGCTTGGGTAGCCAAGAGAATATATACATTTCATTTTACGAGCCTAGGAACCATTTTGCAAATATGCAAAAGTTTAGGGGTGAAATTATAAATTTTTCCAAAGTGTCAATTATGAGATATTTAATCAATGTGGGTGCTAAATGAGTCAAATTTATCATTTTAGATCAAGAAATGAGAAGCCCGTAACTAAACCGAAAAAAAGGAAAAGTCGTGGACTAAGATGAGAAATTCCCACATTTTGGACTTGAGGTAAGTTGTATGTAATAATTTAGCCTGTATTTTATGTAAATTCATTAATATGAGTTTTTATGAAAATGAGGTATTTCGTGAAGACATGTTCATAATTTTAGTATGAGATGATGATAAATTCAATGATATTGATTTGTTGAGGAAGTGCACGAGATTCATGAGATTATTGATATGAAATTTAATCAAGAAATGATGAAAACATGAAAAGAGAAATTTTATACAAGCCTAGATGATACGAAGGATACCGTTATCATGTCATGAGTATTGTAGGTCCCGTATAAGACCATGTTTGGGACATGGCATCGGTACCGAACTGAGATCCCGTTTAAGACCATGTCTGGGACATGGCACTGGCATTAAGATGTGATCCCTTGTAAGACCATGTTTGGGACATGGCATAGGCATCCGAGACGAGGTCCTGTATAAGACCATGTTTGGGACATGGCTTCGGCACCAATAGAAGATAAGGATCCCCTGTAACACCACGTCTAGGACATGGCTTGGGCATCCGATGGGAGATTCTGTGTATGACCATGTCTGGGACATGGCATCAGCATCTGAGTATGATCTCGTGTAAGACCATGTCTGGGACATGGCATCAACATTGGAATATGATCCAATGTAAGACCATATCTGGGGACATGGCATTGGCATCATTTCATGAGATTGGCTGACGGGTATCCTTCGGTATGTTTAATAGAGACTTAAGTGAGAAAAGTATTCAAGTTGATAAATTCCAAGAGAAAGGCTAAAGTTTTATGTGGAGTATTGCAGGTTTACATATGAATAAGTATGAGAACTTGAAAGTACTTAGTATGTAACAGCCCATTTTAGACCCTAGTCAGAACGAGTGGTTTCGGGACCACTTAACCGAGTTGAAATATTATCTTTATTGTTTTAATATGTTTTACAGTATGATAGATTTATTGTGTGAAAGTTTCATTTGGGAATTTTATCGTTTAAATAGTTAATTCGGTAAAAAGGATTAAATCGCATAAAGCGATAAATAGGAGTTCTATTGCATAAATGACTTATATGGCTTTTGTTTTATTTATAGAAGTCCTTAAATGGTTATTTTACCATTTTAAATGATAGTGGACATCTATGTCCATATCAATATAGTTTTTAAATGGTTTTATTAAACGTTAAAATGGTCATTTGGTTTTATAATATGTTTTAATTAAAACAAAACATGAAAATGCTTTAATTTTATTATCTTCCACCAATTTTGAACAAAAGAAAAGAAGGGTTTGAGCTTCTTTGATATTCGGCTAGCTTAATCCATAATTGAGGTATGTTTTAGCTTCAGTTTTTAGTGATTTTTACGTTTTTGAGATCGTTGCTTAGTATACTAGTTGACCCGTACCTCAATTTCTGAATTTGGTTGTGCTTTTGAAATATGCCATATATGAATACATATTTATTTTGATGAATAATGGTGAATTATTGATGGTTGTTTGAAAATATACAAGTTTTATAAAGTAGTTTTTGACAAAATTGCCAAAAAAAGATTAAATTGAAAAAGCTAGAATTTTGTGGTTGGGATTGTGAATAAATGAAATATATGTGCTTGCATGAGGTATTTGAATATTCGGCTATGGTGAATTGAGGGTTCTATTGTGCAATTTGTTAATTTGTAAATTTAGGACTAAAGTGTTATATTATGAAAAGTTAAGGGCTAATTTGTATATAGGCTAAAATACATGTTTTTGGACTAAATTAAAAGTGTTGGTGATTAAATAGTTGAATTTTTATTAATATAGATAAAGACAATCGAATCCCGAAACTTGATCGGGGAAAACGAAAGGTAAACGAGTAGATATCAGGAAATCAAGGTAAGTTCGTATAATTAGAATTAAATTCATATTATGTTTATAATAGTTGTATTAATGCCATATGAATGTGTAAATCATGATAGAATGGGATTGCCTATTGGATATATATATGAATTGATATGGAATTGTATAAAGGTATAACAACAATTTGATTACCGAGTCCCGTTTGAACCGTAGAATTCGTAGGATACAAGTGACATGTCACTAGGGCTACAGGGTGGTTTGAGCTCTTGCATTTGTTGCGGACTCACCACAGCTCATGAGCTATACCGTTCATCCTTCGAGATTACATGTTCAGTCTTCGGCTTACCATTCAGGCTATAGGCTTACCGTGCATCCTTCAGAATCACATGTTCAGCCTTTGGGCTGACCGTTACTGGCTCGAAAGAGCATACATGATGTATTGACGGATTACAGGTTATGCGTAATGTGTGTATCACCCGAGTATCCCTCGATGTTTTTAACGGTTCAACGGGCAATTGTCGATTCCTGTTATATGATGATCAATGAGTATATGAACTATAAGTTACATGAGTTATAAGATTTATATGAACTATATGATATGAACCACATGAATTATTTGTCATAAGTATTTTATTTATGCTTGCGATATGTGAATGTTTTACTTGGAGAATGAATGATACATGAGGTTACATAGACTAACATATGTGGACTTGTTAAATAGGCAATATGAGCATGTGGCTTGGGTTTGTAATTACGGCATACTTATTTCTATTGATTCGGTAAGTTAAATTCTACGTTATACGGGCTTACTAAGCTTTTAAAGCTTACTCTGTTTACTTTTCCTTGTTTTATAGATTCGGCAGCTAGCTCGATTTTCAGACGAGTCAAAGATTTGCTATCACACTATCCATCAAGCTTTTGGTACTTTTGAATCTTTGTAAATGAGATGGTCATGGCATATATAGGCTAGTTTCTAAGTTAATGCTTATGGTTAGTTTTGTTAGTAAATGTGGTATGTTTTTGAACACTTATTCAAGCTATGAGATATGGCTTGTTTTGTAAATGATTAACTTATTTTGAATGCCTTATAGGATGTGTTTTTATATGGTAAAGTTTGTGTTGAATGTGTGGGCAGTTATATGAATTAATATGAATGGTGTTGACAGGAATGGTAAGTATTATGTTTAAATTGGTTAGTTATGAAATGGTCCATTATATGTTTGAAATGCTTGTTTTGGTTGCCAAATTGTCTATGAAATGTTGTGGTTATGTGATGCTTGTAGGGGTGACCCATTTGGGTGGCAGAATGGCTTAAACCAAGCCTACATGGTGCCACACAGTCAGAGCACACGAACGTGTTACTCGACCATGTAAACCCTGCATCTAGAATATTGTGGGCATTCTTGCACATGGCCAAGACACACGGGCGTGTCTAACAGCCGTGTGGTATATGGCAATTTTGCCCACAGTCTAGACACACGGGCATGTCTGGTGACCGTGTGATATTTGGCAATGGTGCCCACGGCTAAGGTAAGTTTGGGGCACGACTGTGTGAGGTGCTTGGGCTAGGGACACGGCCGTGTGTCCCTAACTTGAAAATTTTCTCAAAGTTTCTTAGATCTTTACATGTTTTCAATTTGATCTCCAATGAATGTATGCATCGTTATATGAGTTTTTAAAGCATGTTTTGATAAATGATTATAGAATTATATTGTTGAAGGTTTAGTTCAAAATTTTACTGATCTGATCTGATCTGATCTGAGTTACAAGTCTGGTAATGCCCCTTACCTATTCCAGAAATGGTTAAGGGATAGGGGTGTTACATAGTATGAGAAATTCAGCCTGAAAAGTGTGAGTAAGTGCATGATGAGTAAGCCATGAGATTGAGTAAGAAATTACTACATGAAAATTATGATAATTATTCAATTGATATTCTATGACTATGTTGCTATTCTATTCATACAACTTACTAAGCATTATATGTGCTTACTCTTTCTTTTCCCTCTTTCTTGTAGATTGGCCGTGCCAATTCGGGGATCGTTAAAGTCAGAGCTCATGATCACACTATTAGGCCATTCTTTTGGTATAGTAAAGTTAATCACTTTTGGTGTATGGCATGTATAGAAAGTGTCAATATTTTGTTAAGTATCATTTTGTGTAACCGAAGGGAGTTGCAATGGCCTTGAGAATGGCCTAATGTTGTCTAACTTATATTTTAAGCAATGTGATAAGGTTTTCGAATGATAAATGTTGCATGATTTAGGGGTCTAGTTATGGATGAAAGGGATATGAAAGATGACCTTTCAAGGTCTTAGTTATGAGCAGTAAAAGGGGATATTATGCCTTGATGCATGTCATGAAATTTGTATTGTGTTTGATCATGTTTCAGGGTGGCATAAAGCTTGGAAAATAGCCTATTATTGTCCACACGGTTAGGCACACGGGCATGTGCCTAGGCCGTGTGTGACAGATGGTCAGCCCCCATGGGCACGTTAATAGGCCGTGTGCCCCCTGCATCTAATTTACTTAAGTTAGTATAGAACACAGGCTAAGCACATAGGCGTGTGTGCCTTGGCCATGTTTAATTCTGTTGGTTATAGTGTTGGAAGTCAGAATACTCCACGCGATCTTGACATGGGCGTGTCTTGGCCGTGTGAGGGACACGGGTGCTAGACAGGGGCGTGTGCCCAAGCCGTGTCAAAACCCCTATAGGTTGAAATAAAAATAAATTAGTCACGGGCTGGGGACATGGGCGTGTAAGACCACACGGGCTACCCACACGGGCGTGTCCCATCTGACACAGGCATGTGGCCTATTTTTAGCAAAAATTTTCTAAGGGCCTGAAAGTTCTTGGATCGGTTCTGAAACATACTCAATATAGGTTGTGGGTCTTGTAGGTCTATGATAAGGTCATGAAGAGAATGAATGAAGAGTTTTAATAAGGAAAGAAATTTTATAGTTGGTTTATGTATCCAAGTATGTTCAAGTATGGTAATGCCTTGTACCCCGTCTCAGAGTTGGACTCGTATAAGGGGGTGCTACAAGTTTTGTGAAAAGAGACCTTGTTTGCCAATCTTAAGAAATGTAAGTTTTGTACTAACAAGGTTGTCATTTTAGGTTTTATGGTCAGGTCAGAGGGACTCGAAGTTGATCAAGACAAGGTGAAAACAATTTGAGAATGACCATAACCCACGAGCATGAGCCAAGTGAGGAGCTTCCACGGCACGGTGAGTTTCTATCAACGATTTGTTCCTACTTTCAGCACTTTAGGTACTCTAGTGATAGGCATAATCAAGAAAACCTTTGTTTTTCATTGGAGTGAGGAATAAGAAAATGCTTTGAATTTGATTAAAGATTGTTTAACTAATGCCCTATTGCTTGCCCTACCTAATTTTAACATGACATTCAAGATTAAGTGTGATGTTTCAGGTATAAGAATTGGAGCTGTCTTAACTCGAGATGGGAGTCCCATAGCTTACTTCAGCAAGAAGCTGAATGGTGCCACCTTAAACTATCCAACCTTCGACAAGGAGATGTATGCATTGATTCGGGTGTTGGAAACGTGGTAGCATTATTTGTGGTCCAATGTAACGCCCTAATTTTTGGGTCTCTCTTGGGTTATTGGCCATCTGACAAAATGTTTGAACTCTGGTATTTGGGTGTGTAATTCTTGTTTGGGGAGTATTAATGGGCCTGTGGAAGGCCCAGGTGTTGGTTAAATCTCGGGAAAATTTTAGATTTTCACTTAGAAGATAGGGGGCCTTTGGAAGTAGGTGTCTTAAGAAATTGTGCATGGAATATAGCACAAAAGGAGCCTTGGTAGAGTGGCTAAGTGACGCCACTAGTCTCCTAAAAATGTGGAGCGTGGAGCTTGAAGGAGGGCCAAGGTTCAAGTCCCAGAGTATGCAAGGGTGGCATTTTATTTTTGTGCAAGGAGCAGGTAAGAGTTTGAAGCAGAGTAAAACTCTGCTTGGGGAGAAGTTTGAATCGGTCAAGTGAGTAAATCAAGAAGAAAGTTTAGGAGCTTTTTGAATTTGAATGAAGTGGCCGGCCAAGGGACTCTCTATGGTGCAAATTCGGCAAGCAACATAGGTAAGGCAATTGGTATTAGGGCTCTTTTTGGTACCGATTTCTTTAGACTAGTAGGTCCTCTCTTCTGCCGATTCGGTTTAGTAAATTAGGGGTCACTCTTTTCTTCTTTTCTAACCAAGTAGCCGAATCTCACTCCCCAAAAGACCTCCTGCCGATTTCTTTTACTTTTGACCGGAAACACTTTTGTTCTTCTTCTTCTCCTATTTTCATCTTCTTCTCATCTCGCACTCAAAAATCAAAACCTACACTGTTGTCTTCTTTCCTTGCCGAATCAAACAAAGCTTTCTTCTACTTCTTTTCTTCAACCCTTTGTCGACAGACTTTTGACCGAAACCTCTGTGCCGATAGCTCTTTGTCAAAACCGATTACTCTCACTCTTCTTTCTCCTAAACCTTTCCATAAGCCGAACCCCTATTCCTTCATTCCTTTTATTTATCGATTCACCCCACCTATTTTATTGATTGAAACGACAAGGACGCCGTACCAGATATCCAAAAGCTGAAAGCATCTCCCTTTAGACCATTCAAAGCCGAAACCCCTCTAGGCCATTCTTATTGTTGATTAGGGCTAGATCTATTATAGATCTAGTATAGATTTAGTCAGATAGAAGCAAGTGAGTAGGGTTTTTCGTGCGAAGTTATTGGTAAGTGTTTTGAGACTTTTCTTCATTTGTTATCTTAATTCAAGGCAAGAAGCCGAAACCCCTTAGGGGGAGGCTAACGTTTCTAGGCTAAGAGCCTTTTGGCTTTTCTTCTATTTGTATGCGCTAGTGTAGGAAAAAAGGGACGTGTATTAAGAGGCCTTGGAGATTAACTCGGTTGGACATCGGGATCTAGTCCAAAATCGACAAAAAGGGTAAGATTTTAATGGCTTAGGCCATGTTGGCCGATTATGGTAAGGGGATTATGGCTTATTGGTTGTCAATTGTTAGGCTAACACTTTAGTGATCAACTGTAGGGTTCCGTACGTGGTTCTCGTCGTTATTTCGACAGTTAACAGGTGTGTACTATATCTCCGCTATAGACTAAAACGAAAAATGCCGTAAAGACTAAAAAGTAACCGAAAATTGACCAGAAGTGACCGAAAAGTCGGTCTTAAGAGGATCTGTGAGTAACCGTTTACCCTGTTGTGGCTAAACTTAGAATCAATGGTGATAGAATTGTAAAGTGTGCAATTCCAAACGTCTTAGTAAGTTGGGCTTGATGGGCCAAAGATGGGCCCAATGGGCTTCCTAGCCCACGTCGGTAAAAATTGTCATTAAGGCATTCTAGCGGTATGTTGAGAATAAATCGGCTAAAATTAACAAACTGAACGTTAAAATTGGATTTAACGGGCTTAAGACGTTGGACTCAGTAAGGCCCAATTAGGGGTTTTGGGCTAAAAAGGGCAAAACTAGAAACCAAGATTAAATGGACTTTTGTAAGCATAAATGGGCTAATAATTACTTGAACATGCATAAAATCCTTAAAAATCTGAAAAAGGACTAAAATACCCCTAAGTATGGAAATTACCATTATACCCCTAAGTGCAAAAAATGACCATTATACCCCTAGGGTTCATCCTGTATGAAATGTATGATAATATGCTTCTGTATGTTATATTTCATATATATGTATATCTGATGCATGAGATTCTGATTGTTATATGTCATAACAAGTATGCCTGTTGCATGGGGTTTGGGTTTATGATAGATGAAGCGTTCTGGCAGCCTCGCTGCAATCTGGTGGCCTCGCCACATATATATCTATTCTGGTGGCCTCCCCACATATACATCTGTTTCGGTGGCTTTGCCACAATATCTGTATCTGGTGACCTCGTCACAATGTCTGGCAGCCTCGCTGCAAATCTTTGCGGTGTGTAGCGGTTGGGTGGGTCGAGTAGTCTCCCCACATAGTGTATGGCTGGTACGGAGGGTGTTATGGATGGATCTGGGTTGGGTTTTCTGTTTGCATTTTATATATCTGATCTGTATCTGTTATGGGCCTATGGGCTTAACTTGATTTCTATAATGGGCCAAGGCCCAATTAAATCTAATTCTGAGGCCTGATCTGTTTGGGTCTATGGTTGAGATTATGTTACACACTGAGTTACCAAACTCACCCTTATTTTCATCTCTGCAGGTAACCCTCAACCATAGTGGGCTTGGAGCTGCGAGAGATTCGGAATGGCCACACCATCTTCCAAATCGGTTTTTAACTCAGTTAGTTATTTTTAATAAGTCACTTTATTATTTGGGTTTTAAGTTGTAATAAGGCCATTCGTTAAATTTCTTTATTGGTTTTCTTCTTTAATGGTTTAATTTATACTTTGTTGAACTGCTAGTTTAGGCTGCGCTGGTTTTCAAAATCCTAAGAACGTTTTCAAAACTCAACAAATTCAACTAATGAGTAACCTAAAGACTTAACCTAATGACTTTTTCCTTAACCTGCCGTTGTAATAAAATATCACTTAAGTTACAAAAAAAACAAAAGGTCAATAACTTAGTTATAGTTCATGTGACACACCGGATCTGGCCATAACGTCCAGGCCAGGTTTAGGGTGTTACACCCAAAGAGTTCGTAATCCATTCTAATCATGAGGCATTGAAACACCTCAAGGGCCAAAATAAATTAAACAAACGACATGCCAAGTGGGTTGAATATTTGGAGTCCTTTCCTTATGTTATTAAATATAAGAAAGCTAAAGAAAACATCGTTGCTGATGCACTATCGAGAAGGTATGCACTTTTAAATCATTTGGATTCGAAATTGCTTGGTTTTGTATATTTGAAAGAACTATATGCACATGATGCTGATTTTGGTGAGTTATATAAAGCTTGTGAAAATGGTGCCTTTGAAAAGTTTTATAGACATGACGAATATCTTTTTCGAGGAGGAAAACTCTACATCCCTTAAGGATCCGTTCTATAATAGCCCGATTTTGAGCCTAGTCAGAATAGTGGTTTTGAAACCACAAATTCTAGTCGAAAAAATATTTAAATATTATTTTTGGTGTTTACAGCATGTGAATATATATGATTGAAAATTCCGTGTGCTAATTTTATCATTTAAGTGGTTAATTTGGGAAAAGGACTAAATCGTGTGAAATGCAAAAGTAGCATGCTATAAGTTAAAAGTGCCTAATTGCTATGGCTTATTAAATGTGAGGTCCTTATGTTGATATTAGACCATTGATAGTGGAATTTGACATTAATAAGCATTAAATGAATATTTTTAAATGGTTTTAATTAAGGTTATAAAAGTAATTTAGTAATTTAAGTTAATTAAATAAAAACAATTGAAATATCATCACCATTTTCATCTATCTATGGTTGAATATATTAAAGAAGAAGATGAAAAATAGAGTTTGAGCTTTCGACACTTACATTGTTGATTAAGGTATGTTATTTGCTAGGTTTTTGATATTTTTACGTTTTTGAGATTGTTGCTTTCCATTCTAGCTAGCCCATGCTTGAATTTATGAAATTGTTGCTGATTTCATGAGATGCCATTAATGATAATTTGAGCTTTGTGAAGTTTGATGATAGAAAATAAGCATGTGATGATAAATTATCATATTTTGTTAAGTGATTTTTGGTGAAAATGCATTTTTGGTACTAAATTGTGAAATGTACAAAATGTAGGGTTAAAATGTGAAATAAATGAAAGTTTTGGGTTGCTAGAGACCCCATAGAAATTTGGCACGTATGTGTTTTAAGGAAATTATTGTAATTTGTGCTTTTATGCAAAAAAGGACTAAATTGATGAAAATGTGAAAGTTTAGGGGAAAAATGAAAAATGCCCAAATATGTGTTTATGGACTAAATTGAATGTGTTGATGAATAAAAGAGTTAATTTTGAATTTATATAGATCAAGAACCAAAGAAATCGGAATTAGATCAGGGAAAGTCGAAGGTTAACAAGTAATCGACTCCTATTACTGTTTTCATTTCCGAGATAAGTTCATATGCAAATAAATGTGTTTATGTGAATAATATGTGTTTAATTGATATTGAAATGTTATGATTACTAAAAGTTCGGAGATGTAAAAGTATAAACAGAATTGAAACGTCCGTAAGCCCTATACGAACCATAGGAATATATAGGATACGTATGTCATAACTAGGATTCCGACATGTGATATCGTGTAAGACCATGTGTAGGTCATTGGCATCGATTTGATATTACGTGTCACAGCATGTCTAGGACATCAACATTGTATATGATTTCGTGTAAGACCCTGTCTGGGATAGTGGCATTGATATGTGATAACATGTAAGACCATATCTGGGATATGGCATTATACGAGCTACGTGTGCTATCCGAGTATCCTTGTCTTCTGAACGGTTCAACCAGCATTATTCAGAAATGAATGACTATGTAAAAGAGTATCCGATTCAGGTATGTATGAATTGTATATGAGATTTAAGAATGAAAGGTGAGTATGAATGTAAACATTGACAAGTAAATTTCATGAGAATGAATGTGGTTATATGCAAGTGATTTGAGAACAAGTGAAGTAGATGTGAAATATGAAGTTTGTATATGAGCTTTAATATGAATTTCATGGATAGTTTGGTTTATAATTACTTTATATGTTTAGCTTATTTGTATATGGCTTACTAAGCTTTTGAAAGCTTACTTTGTGTGTGTTTTCATTGTTTTATGGATTATCAAAACTACCGTGAGCTCTGGATCGTTAGGGAATCGTCGTCACACTATCGAACGATAATTTGGTACTTTTGAACTTGTAAAAATAGTGTATGGCATGTATAGGCTAGAGATGTTAATATGTTATGTTTTATGTTTTAAAATCTTGCCATATGATATGGCTTGAGTTTAATGGAAAGGATGAATTAGTTTTGATATATGTTATGTGATGAATTATGGTTTATGATGTATATATAACTATGGCCTAGTGAAAAAGGTCATTTTGGTAAGTTGTTTAAGATGTGATTTTGGTAAGTTTGATATGAGATTAAATTGTGGATAGGGCATGATTTTGGTATAAAGTTTGATGTGGAATTTGTGTTATTGAGATTAGATGAACAAATGGTTTTGGCATGTGGATTAAGTATGTTTTGGTATGAAAAATGAGTATGAAATTGATTGGTGATGTAACACCCCAAACTCGTCCTAGACGTTATGGCCAAATCTGGCACGTCCCATTGAAGTGTTTTTCGAAAACCATGTTCTCATTGTAAAACCCTTCTTAGATATTTAAAGCTTCTATCTATATAAATCAGGTGTAAAACCCACATTAGTCTATTTCAAAACACAGTTCATTGAAAAGTTATTCCCTTATTAAAAACATTGTTATTTTTATTACAAAAAATATTGTTGTTTTTATATTTGAAATCCAAGGAAGTCGAGAAAGCCTTTCTGATATTTTGCGAAAACGTGATATTTTAAAACAGTTATCGTTTTTGGAAAACCGTGTCATACTTCTAACAGTTATAGTTCAAAGCAACCATAAAACCTAAATCAAATTCCAGAATTTAGGAGAGGCCTTATTACAATCCAAATTAATTTCAAAGTGCATAGAAAGTAAATTAACGTAAAAGAAAGCAAAAGAAATTGTATGGCCATCTCTGAGTCCCTCGCAGCACTGATCCTCCTAACGTTGGGGATTACCTGAAAAGTTAGTAAACAGGGTGAGTTTATGAAAACTCAGTGTGTAATCCCCTACTATATAAAAATAGTCAGTCATACATAAATGCAATAACAATCTAGGCCTAAGCCCAATAAAGCAGACAATAACAGATGGGCCTTAGTCCATTACAGATTTAGAAACAAAATACATGTGGGCCTAAGCCTAATACATTATCATTTGGGTCACAACCCATAATGGAATCAATTGGGCCTAGCCCATATCAGAATAGAATCAAAATGCAGTATGTATGATGCATGTTATGTGTTAACCCCATCCAACCCTACACTTGTCTCTGTCCAACCCTGCACAGTCTGTGAGGATATAATCAACTCACCCGTCCTTGCACTCCAAATGTTAGCTACGGTAGCAGCACTAATCAAAATTGCAGCCATGCTACCTGAAATTAGAATGGCCAGAAGCCATGAATAGAATGGTTTTAAACCATAAATAGGATGGCATAGAGCCATAATAATATGTGTGGCTCAAAGCCATCGATAGTGTGGATAGCACTAAGCCATCGATCATATGCGTGGCACAAAGCCAACGGTAAAATGGGTAGCACTAAGCCATCGTTAGTGCGTGTGGCACAAAGCCAATGATAAAATGGATAGCACGAAGCCATTGACAATGTACGTGGCACAAAGCAATCGATAAAATGATCGGCACTTAGCCATCGAAACAAATGATCGGCACTAAGCCATAGACCAGCCCATAGTCGTCTCGGGCGACCCGTACGACTTAATCAAATCAATACAAGTATACGGCTCCAAACCTTCGGTGGGTCTACAGTCGTCTCGTGGGACCCGTACGACCCTATCAGATTAGATCTTCGTCCGTACAATATCCCAACCTATGCAACATGTCATGTATGTAGAATGTCATGCCCATATTCGATCATACAATCACAGTCAAGTCATTCACATCACAAACATATATTCACAGTCAAATCATAGCACAAGCCAATCTTTTCCCCACGAGGGCAAAATAGTCAATTTACCCTTCAGGGGTATTTCGATCATTTTACCCCCTGGGGTCTTGGTACAGACATTCAACCTCTCGGAAGGTTTACAATCGCCTCAGGCGACTTAAATAACCTAAATTGACATAACGGTGTAAATGGGCCTAAGGCCCAATACTTGGCCCATGTGGGGCCTACATACTCGTGTGGCCCATATAGCCGAAATTCAGTTAAGGCAATGCGAACGCCATAGC
Organism: Gossypium stocksii; assembly: GCA_020496765.1. NCBI lineage: Eukaryota > Viridiplantae > Streptophyta > Magnoliopsida > Malvales > Malvaceae > Gossypium > Gossypium stocksii. Next base: position 49,002,529 of record CM035631.1, read on the forward strand.
CCAAATTATTAATAGTCACTTACCGCAGATTTTATCCGTGTGGGGCCCACAAGCCCATTGGGCCCACACGGCCCATTTCGGCCCATCAAGACCCAATACAGCCAAAGTCATATGCGCGACATGACAAATCCAACTACTTCTGACTTAACAGCGAGATTTACCCATGCGACCCCACGGGCCCATTGGCCCATTCAGACTATTGTACGAGATTTACCCATGCGACCCACAGGCCCATTGGCCCATTCAGACTATTGTGGCCTAAGCCCATGAGTTCGCTCATGGCGGGCTTTTCTGTCGTACACCCACGTTTCGTGGGCTCAATTTACCACACGAGCGATCGCGTGCTCGTGTGGCCTTAAACGTCGTATTTCTGGCTTTTCAGCACTTTTCCAATCTACAGTTATAACAGTGGAAACAACACATACTTTCAGCTTTTAAACGATTACCGAATAGTGCATACAAATACACACCTAATTACAAGATCACACGAATAATCCAAGAACACCGCAACCTACATTCAAATCAAGACATTCCATTATTAAACTGACGATTAGAGTTATTAAACTTGATAGCCTTTAACCCACAATATGCACCACCTTACCTTAATTAATATAACATCCAATACTTGCCTTAATCGCAGAAGAGACTAGCCCTGCTAGAAATGTTGACGAAGGCTTCTATTATTCAATTTTACCCACACATGTGACTCAAACCCAGTAACAGGAACACATTTAGCCAATACTGAGGAAACCAAACCATAGTACCCAGTTAAAAATAATGACAACAAATACCACTACCTTCGACTGAGAGACGAATGAAAGATTTCGTTTGTTCTTAAACACTTGCGCACTTCACTACTCCTCGAATAGTATGACCCCTAAAGATTACCAGATTCTTTAGAGAAAGAGATGAGATAGATGAAATTTGGCATTGAAAGGAAGAAAGAAAAACCAAAAGAGCAGAGGTCACCCAGGCTTACCAGTCAATATTCGGCCAACCACTAGAGAAGTGGGAGAGAGAGAGATGAGGGTGAGTCGAGAATTAGAAAAGAGAAGGAGAAAGTGTTGAGAATTTGGCCGATTGAAGAAGGAATGAGTAGGGAAGTAACTACTAGATTCGGTCCAAGTAGAAGAGAAATGAATAGAAAGGAAAAGGGGAGAGAATCGGTTGCTTCAAAAAGAGAAAAGAAAGAGAGGCTACAATATAGATAATGATATTTGGCCATAAAAAGATGTAAAGCAAAGGATAGAATGTCACTATCAACTCAGGGAAGAAATCCAAATGAAAATTGAGAGAAAACCCAAAATGCCCACATACGAATTAAAAGAAAATCCCTAAAAGGTCATATGCATTTTTCAACTTCAGCTCTTAAAATGTACTATTCGGCCACCAGAGAAAAATAAAACTGGAAAAGGAAGGCTCCTCAAAGCTATTTGCACAAAACTGAAATTGAAATGAATGAGAGAGTCCAACTTTGGCTCCACTACACCTCCACTTCAAAACTTCCCTAAATTCTCTCCTAAAAATTCTCCTAATCTCTCCTCCTTGATTTGCCCCCTTATCACTCCACAAATAACTCACAAGACCCATTCAAACTCTCATTAAACAAAGTTCTATTGCACCTCAACCTCTGACTGCACAAAGTGACAAAAATAAATCCCTTAAATGCAAATCCTACGCATTGAACCTCTAACCTCCTTGCCACTCATGTAGTGCCACTTCCATTAGACCACTCTGCTCCTTGTGTCATATTTTACCACCTTTTATTTATAACCCTACTAACCAATGTATAACCCTACTAACCAATGATAAAGGTTTTATTCACTTAAAACACAAAATTTTACTAAAGCCCAAGTTTGAACCCAAAACTTCTCCAACACTTATCAGGACCCTTAATCACTGAAGTAGACATACTTTTACGTTATTCACTTGCATAACTAAACTCTAATTCTTCTGATACGCGAAGCCCATTTCTTCTAGGCCTAAAATTTAGGCTGTTACAGGTGATATTACGGTTGGAATTGTGCGTGTTTTGTAGATGATTGTAACACCCCCAAACCCGGCCCCGACATTATGGTCGAATCCAGCGGTTCACATTGAAGGGTGACTTGTAAAAATCGTATACTTATGTGACAGTCTTAAAACGACCCTAGTCGGAATGTGGTTTTGGGACCACAAAACCGAGGCATAAAATATATTTAATATTTATTTTGATGCCTATGATATGTGTTAATTTGTGTGTGACATGTTTGATGTGTTGATTTTGAGTTATAAAATTTAATTTCACTAAAAGGGGACTTAGTAGTGAACTTTGAAAATGTGCTAGACAAATGTGTGATGACCAATAAATGCATGCATGAGAAAAGAAGGAGTTGCATGTCAAATTGCCCAATTTTACTCTAGTGGACAGCAATGATGGCTAATTTGGCATTTTGTGTGTTGTATTTTAGCTTAATAAATAAACTTAATATTTATTTTAAGTTATAATGTGATTTTATTATGATTATTATTATGAAATTGGAGGAAAAACCAAAGCTAGTCCCTTTCTTCTTCTCTTTGCCGTGAGTTGAGGAAGAAAATAAAAATTCATGAGCTTGGGGCATTTGGCTAGGGGAAGCTGAAAATTGAGGTAAGATTCATGGAATTTTTCTTTGAATGTTGTGGATTTTAGTTGGTCTTGAAGTTTCCAACAAGACCCGTGTACTATATTCATGTGATTTGTGTCCATGAAGCTTTCGGTTTTGCTAAAAGAAAAATGGAGGAAATAAATTGTTTTCTTGTGTTTTAATGAGCATGGGAGAATCGATTCTCTTGGTAATATGAGCTCATTACCGAATGTATATAGGAAATTTATAAGGTTGTGTAATTGAGCTAGTTAAAATGCTCTTAGTTGTTTGATGGCCCTAAAGAAAATTTGCTATCATGGTTGTGTGTATGTGTAGTGCCGATTGTGAATGGAGCCTTGAGGGACTCTAAGATGTAAAAAAAAAATTCATGTGAATTGAAGTTGTGAGCTCCAATTAGTAAGTTTGGTGTAGCTCAAATGGCAAGAGGGGCATTCGGTTCCTTGAATTACATGATTTGCTTTGTCTTTGATTAGCAAATTGGTTGTTAGCATGATATTTAGTCTATTGGAAATGAGTTAAGGTAAATAGAGGCTGAATTGGATGTGATGAGCTTCTTAAATTGTTTGACCCAAGCCTACTTATAAACTGAAATTTGTGAAGCAAGTTAGTTTCGGTTAAATTGTAATGTGATAAGGAAAGAACTATGCTTTGATGTTGAAATTGAGTTTTCATCAACGAATGAATTTGTTTTGGTGAATGGCTAATTATCGAACATACCTTTTGAGATTTTAGATGGAATTACCGAATGTGTCTTTAATAAGGAAAGGGATGTTTGATTTTGATTGATAAGTGAAGTCTAAGACCATATGCATTTAGTCCTAGCATGTGAAGTAAAGCAAACATACTTCTTTTTGTGATTGAACTTTGAATTGATGGAAGTATGTGTCATGTATAAAATGGAATGCTATAAAATGTTAGTTAAAGTTTGGGAGATGGTTATATGGCCGAATGGCCTTAGTGTGTATGCATTAGAAATGGTAGTTAAACTAATTGATCAATTTGTGCTTATGGGAGCTTCTTGGTTAAAGAAATGACCTATTCGGCCATGTGCATAAAATCTTTGATGTTTGTCTTCATAATTGGTGTCTTAAGAGTGGTGTATTGATTAAAATTAATATGAAATATGTATATTGTGTAAAGATCAATGACTACTCTAAAGGGTGCCTTAGGAAATGTTATATTTTAAATATGTGAATAAGAACACTAAAGAGTGAATTTGGTATAAAATCTGCTTGGTACAGCAGCAGTAATGTGTTTTGGAAAAATCACCATAAATTGTGAGAGTTGAATTAGAGGCTGAATAAATTGTGTAATTAAAGCTTAATGAGTCTAGTTTCTTATAAAAGAAACCTTACAAGCAATTGACCTGCCAATAAAGAGATTTTTAAAGTTGTGTGAAGCAGGGTCAGAATGACTCCGGAAGCCCCTGTTCTGTTTTTAGAAAATCACCATAAATTGCATAAAAATTTTTATGAAACAAAATTTATATGCTTAGACTCCTTAGTGAGTCTAGTTTCGAATAAAATTGGTAAGGACATATTTGAAATTCTGTACAAGGAGAAATTCGGTTCGAAGTATAGAGTAGTCAGTTTAATCAAACAGTGAAATAGGGAAACTTTAAGAAAATTCTGGTATTGATTGGCCAAACCAAAAATTATGAAAATTTTATGGATGGAATATAAATGAGTCTATTTTCATGCAAAATTAACGGCACTTCATTTGGAGTTTTTTAGCTCCAGTTATGAGTAAATTATTGAATGCTGCTCAGAAAATCAGCTTGTTGTGACTTATGATATGTATGTGAAATGATCGAATGTGCGTATGTGTTTGCAATGAGAAGAATATGCATGTATTATTTGACTATAAGTGAAAATGATTCATTGAGATGCTTGAATAAGGATTAATAAAATTAAATGTTTTATTTAGCTCAAGAGCATAGAGGGACGAGTTCGGATAAAGGGAAGGCCAAAGTGGTCGAATAGCCAACTCGTAAATTCTCGGGAAAGTTCAAGGGAAGTTTTGAGTAATCGAATTTGGTAAATAAGTTAAAATGCCATGACATACATGCTGATATTTGAACGATGTCCTATTGAGAAAGAAACCTTATTCATGTTTGCTATATAGCCGAATGGCTCATAGAGAAAAGGACCGAAATTGAGTTTTGAAATGCACTGCTTATGTATTTTTGATCATTGGGCCGAAAGTCTAGAGAAGAAAAGTATACGTGTATAAGTTTTGAATTATATGTATATTTATGATATAAAGTCGAGAAGCATGTTATATGTTGTATGCACATGAATTGATTGAATTACAAGTGCAATCTTGCTATGTGAAACTTGGTAACATGCGAATATATATATATATGTATGAAAATTTGTGATGCGAATCCGGGATTAAGTCCCGCTGACTATATGTGGAGACTATGTCCGGGTTAAGACCCGAAGGCTATATGCAGAGATGATGTCCGGGTTAAGACCCGAAGGCTATATGCGGAGATTAAATCCGGGATAGAGACCCGATGGCTATGTATAGAGTTTACCCGAGCTAAAGATCTCGATGATTATGAGAGTAAAGTCTAAGACTAATGGTCTTCAAGGTAACGATTGCTAATGAATTGCGCTGAAAGTGTTAAGTTATACAGGTATGTACCCTTGGCTTATATGCAAGCTAGATTTTTGGACCGAATACTAAGGTCATTATGTGATTTCATATGTGTTCATGAAATAAGATTATTAATATGGTCAAAGTACAAATTGGCCTATGTGAAATGATATGTGAGTTTTGTGACATGTGTATGTTTACGTGAATTTACTATAAGTGAAAGCTATCCACTTTCGTATATGATGTGAATGTATATGTGTGGAAAAAGGGTGACTTACCTAAGAGAAGAGGGAAACAAAAATACTAACAACTATGCTATAATTTGATGATCTATTTAATGTCATTGCTTAAAACTTACTAAGCATTGTAATGCTTACTCCGTTTCCCTTGTTTCCTCTGTTTTATAGATCTCTTTTTGGAAGCTACGGACTCGGGGATTGAAGCCTTAATCACCTATACTATCGCTGTTATTTTGGTACTTTTGATGATTATTTTTGGATCAATGGCATGTATAGGCTAATCTCCTTTTGTTGAATCAAACTACATTTTGAGTTGTAAATATTTCTAGCCATGCGAAAATGGCTTGCTTAGTCTTCGAGTTTGATTATATGTGTTTGGTTGATTCTCATATGATTCGATGTTGTGGCATGATATTTAGTTAGTACCCAATACACAATGAATTTCTAATATGGTGATCGGTTATTGAAAGGTTTGATTTCGGCCAAGTTGTTAGTAGCCACATAGTAGAAATACACTAGCATGCTATGCTTATGAAACGTTTTCTTTTATGAGAAATGACGTACTGACCGAACTTATTTGCAAGTGTTACATTCAATTAAAGAACTAAATAAATCTATGTCTAGTATGTAACTATGAACCTCAGTAGGCTGTATCTAGTTATGTAATACCTTAATACCCTATTCCGGCGACGGACGGGGGTGTAGGGTGTTACAACTTAGAAGACTTTGATGACATTCGTTCATCCGTGGTTCGAATAAGGGTTTATTTTTAAAACAGTTTTGTTAGAAAAATTACTTAGTTTAAAACGTGTTCGTTAGAAGGTTTGCTTAATCAAAAGTTTAGGTGGGTTTGAGTAAAAGCTTTGAGTTTATAAGTTGAAAAACCAAGTGTACATATCTTGTTAAATTACAGCGAAAGCTCATGTTTTAAGAAAACGTGCATATATTTATGTTGATTTAGAAAACATGTTTAATTTTAGAAATCCCGTTTGAGTTTGACACTTTAGAATTTATAATAAAAAAATCCAAATATAAAATCATACCAGAGATAAAAGGCCTTATTACAACCCAATAAAACAATGTAAAATAAGGAAAGTAAATAAAACTAGTAATCCTCAAAGTAAATAGCAGTGTAGTGTGGCCACCTCCAAGTTCTTTCCTATGTCGAGACGCCTACTGAGGGTAACCTGAAAGAAATTAAAAAGAGGGAGTGAGTTTTTAAACTCAGTGTGTATGACCCTCTTCAAACAAGTAATCATGCAACAATCATATTGGGCCTCAGCCCTATTCAACATCGGTGGCCTTTGGGCCTTAGCCTATAGTAGCCTCTGTAACGCCTCAAATTTTAGGGTTTTTGGTTTTTACTTGAATTCATTTTTGTATGACTTGTTGTGCTAAATTAATGATTGGAGTGTGTTTATTGGACCTTTAGAAGGCTTAAGTTTAAGTCTAAGGCTTGGTAAAATTTTAATTTTTGGCCTTAGGTGAGAGTGGACTTTAGCAAGTGGGCTTTTAAATTAATGTTGGGGTTTTATAGCACAAGGAAGCCTGTGTTAAAGTGGCAAGGTGGCGCTACTTAAAACACAGGGAGGTGGCTTGTGGAATCTTGTGAGGGAACCAAGGATCGAATCCCTTGAGGAGCAAGGTTTTTATTTTATTGCATATGCATTGTAAGAGGTGGACTCCAAGTTAAATTTTGAAGGAAAGAGTTTGAAGTGCTCATGGGATTGGATTAAGGAGTGATAAGGGGGAAATTATGAAGTAGAAAATGTAGGGATTTGTTGAGGAGCAAGAGTTGGCTGATTGTGGGATTGCTTGGAGAGCAATTTCAGCTATGGGCATAGGGTAGTATTTTCAGCATTGGTGACAAGATGTGTGCCGATTTCTTGTAGGCATTCTTTTGAGATTCTACAATTTTGGGCATATTCTTTGTTGCCGTATAGGTATAGTTTTTAGGGTTCTTCCATTCCTTCTTTTTCCTTCTATTCTCTGTTTAGAAAAGCTGAAAACCTTGTGCACACCGTTCCCACTTGCCGATTTCTTTCTCTTGGCCGAACCTACTCTCTTCTTTCTTCTTTTCTTTATTTTCTTCATTCTCTTCTTCTTTTCTTTTCTCCATTGCTCGAATTGGTCTCCCTAAAACCTTTTCTGGCTGATTTCTCAATAGCCAAAATCTCGAAATACTTAGTTTCTGTGTCGATTTCTCCTTTGGCTGAACCCTCATTGTCTCTACTCTTACAAAAGCTGAAACACTCAAGCCTCCCATCTCCCTGTCAACCATCTCCCCTATTTTCTTAACTTCTTCTTCTCCTTCCACCTTTTCTTTCAAAACCGAAACCTCCACTCACTCTAGTATGCTATTCTCAAAAGTCGAACTCCATCTTCTATTCTCTATTATTTTCCAACCCTTCCATTTATTCATTCTCTCCCTAGTGCTTCGGTTAGAATCAAGTGTAGATCTGGGATTAGGCTAGTGATTGGAGGCTCTCTTCTATCAAGGCAAGCAGGCAAACTTTTGGGTAAGTGGTCTCCTTTTTTATTCTTTTCTTTCCGGCGTTTGATAAATAGCCAAAATCCCTAATCTTTTACACTTGTTGGCTTTCATCTTTGGAAATTGATTCAAGGTTTTCTCTTATTGTTTGCTTGTGATTCTATGGCTGATCTTAACGGTTGATCTCATGAAGGGTGTTGGTGGACAAGTGATCGTAAGGTGATCTAGATCTATTTGGTAGATCTCAGCCAAGGTAGGTGTCTATTGGATTCTTTGGTTATGGCTGAATACTTTAGGGGTAGATGTTGATAGTTGTAAATCGGATTATGGATTTGACATAGTGATTAAACTAATATAGGCTGATCAGTTGAAGGATCTCGACGTAGTTTGCAAACAGGTGTGTAACGCACCCTCTAGTAGCTTAGATCGGCAAAAGCCGAAAAGTCGAAATGTCAAAATGCCAGTATTTCGTGGACTTGCAAGCGTGCGAGCGCTCGTGGGTTAACCCAAAATTGTGAATCTTGAATAATGGACGGTAAGGGCTGCGGTAAGTGATTTCTGGTAAACTGGATATCAATTTTGCAATAATATATGTAAAATTAGATTGAGTGGGCCACAGTAGCATGTGGGCTTCCTTGGGTTTGGGGCCCGATGGCACTATATGAATGAATGGGCTATTTGAGTCGCTTGGAGTGAGGTTAGACCTACTAAAAGGTCGTATTAAGCATGAAACTTAGAGACGTAGTTAAAGTACCAAAATACCCCTGAAAGGTAAAAATTACCATTTTACCCCTAGATGCTAAATGTCTGTTTTACCCCAAGAAATAGCTGACTGATTTGCATGTTACTGTATCTGATATTCTGTATGCCATGTCATGTAATACTCTAATTTGCATGGGGCTGGGTTATGGATACGGAGGAAGTGCTAAAAGTGGCAATGCCACGTAATCTGCTTAGAGGCTCTACCTCGTATTTCTGTTCTAGGGGCTCTGCCATGATTTCTGTATTACCAGCTCTGCTGCGGCTGTGGTGTGTATGGGTTGGTGGGTTGAGTTATTCCCCATATGGTGTAGAGGTCTGGTACGGATGGTGTGTAAGGCTGGACTGGGCTTGGGCATTGCATACATGTATATATATGTATATACTCTGATCTGTTTCTGTAATGGGCCCAAGGCCCACTCTGTTTCTGAAAAGGGCTAAGGCCCAATTTAATTTGTATCTGAATAGAGCTTCGGCCCAGACTGAGTTTGTCTGATCTTTGATACTGGTTGGGTTACATTACACACTGAGTTTTCACAAACTCACCCTCTCATTTCCATCCATACAGGTAATCCCCATCCATAGAGGACTTTAAGCTGCGAGGGATTCAGGGTGGCCACGTGATTCATACTTTTGGGTTATAGTTTTCTTAAATTTACTTTATTTAGATTTTATTCTTAAATTTTGGTTTTAAGTTTTAATAAGGCCACTCGAGTATTTTGTTTGGGTTTTCTTTATCGTTTGCTATTTCCAACGGTAGAATAATCAATGCAGGGTTTTTTTCAAACTTAATTAAATGCTTTCTAAACATACATTACGTACCGATTGGATAACTTAACATCAATAACACAATAATGAGATCTACTAAAAATGAAATTTTACTTGGTGGTAACTATGATTTTTAAAAATGAAAAAATGCTTAGTCAGTTGTCCATGTGACACACTAGATCTGGCATAACGTCTGGGCCAGGTTTGGGCTGTTACATTTAGTTGTATCAGAGCCCAGTTGCAACAACTCGGCTGTGGAATGGGTTCAAACATGTTTAAAATCTAAGTTCTAGCTTGTTTTGAAATTCGGTTTTGAAAAATTTCTTAAGAAAACTCTTTTAAAATAATTGATTTCTTTTCTGAAAATATTTTCTTCATTTTTCTAAAGACTAGGGTTTTGAGAAATTTTTAATAGAGTAAATTTAAAATAATTACAACCAATGAGACTTGGGTTTTCTGAATTTGGTTTCTAAAGAGTGGCATACCGAATCTCCGGCACCAAGTTTGTAAGTATCTTCTGTCTTACTGTACTTAACTATGACAATGTAAAACTAAAACATTACTGTAGATAGTACTAAGACCCTACTAAAATTCCATAGTTAGGGTAATATTGAGATTGTAGAGGACTGAGACAGTAGGAAAAACTGAAAACTTTAGAAGACTAAGACTATAGCTAGATTGCGATTCTGTAAAAACAAAACCCTGAAATACTATTTCTGCATAAAACATTTGTAATAAATACTGAAATATTGAACTAATTCATAAAATTCGTAATCAGATAATACGATATGAGTATGAGGGCAGCACGTGGAAGAGGCTGTGGACGTGGCCGAGGAAGTACTTAGGCTGGATCTTCATCTTCAGGACATATGCCAGTCGGGGAAGCACGAGCACCACCGGCAACTGAGACGGGGTCTTATAATCGGGCTGTAGAGGATGATGCTTTATCCTAGGCGATGCTTCGTGTTCTGGAAAGGATTACTGGAGCGAGCACGAGAATGGTGAATCGAGGATTGATTTCTGAACGGCTTCGAGCTAATGGAGCGGAGATTCTCAGGTGTGTATCTGGTGTAGCCCCGAATGTGGCCGAATATTGGTTGGAGGCGACGAAACAAATAATGGACGACCTAGACTGCTTAGTGGAGTAGAAGCTGAATGGAGTAGTATCTTTGCTGCGTGACGAGGCCTACCAGTGGTGGATCACTATGAGGGTTGGTATCCCAGCTGAGCGGGTGACATGAGAGTTGTTTAAGATGGCTTTCAAAGGGAAGTACGTCGGGGCAAGCTATGTGGACACTCGAAGGAAAGAATTCCTGAATCTGACTTAGGGTAGTAAGACTGTCGCGGTGTATGAAACTGAATTTCTAAGGTTAAGCCTGTAACACCCCTAGACCCGTACCCGTCGCAGGAGAGTAGAGAGGTATTACCGACCCTTCATTTAACTTAACCATGAATAAGGTACCCTAACTATCATCATATTTATATTATTTTTGTTTTTTTTTTTTGAAACAAGATAAAGTCCATAAGAGTACAATAGAAAGGTTGCATTCGAAATTCATTTCATTTCACTTAATCTCACACTCTTCATCGAACATAAGCATCAAGATATAAGTATGCTTTGAGTGCATTCACATAATGGATACTTGAACTTTCATTGACATAAAACTAATTCAAGCATTAAACCATAGATATGGATAGAAGTATTCGGTAGGCCATTTTCGCATGGCCGACTTAATTACAAATCAAGATTATATAGTTTTACAACAAAATATCGAGTCTATACATGCCATTTTCAAGGTTAGGCTTCAAATTACTAAAAGATGTTGTGATAGCGTGGATGACTACAACCATGGAACTCCCGAGACTATAGCTAGCAAGGGCGATCTATAAAATAGAAAATAAGAGCAACTAAGTAAGCGATTATTTGCTTAGTAAGTCCTTAAGTGACAAAATCATTCGAATAAGTATACTAGAAATGTCTAAACTTGTTTGTTGCCTCTTCTGCCTGATTCGGCATACCATGACAATTCTTCCATTATTCGTATCACAAAATTTACATCAATGAAGTCAACTAAAATCAACTTATAACCATATACATTCATCTCAAGGATCAAGCTAAGTTCATGTCTATATACATACGTCCCCTATTCGAATAGTTAAATCTCCTAATTCTAATCACATTCACAAAAACAAGTCACGGATGTTAGGATCACTTTTAACAACTTCAAGGCATTCCCACCGAATATCTAATTCACTATCCATTGGCAATTAGGTTCTTGTCTAAGAATAAGATACATACCTGGCTATCTTACGGTAGGCAGCACAAATATTAGAGTGGGCTCGACATTTATTTTATAGCATTAGTACAGATGTCATTTGGGTCCAAGCCCGATTTCAATGCTGGCTCGTAGTCTTTCGGAACTAAGTCCGGTTATGTCACTGGCATAACAGCCCTTCAAGGCCAAGCTCGGATCATACCACTGGCTCGAAAGCCCTTCGAGGCTAAGCTCGGATCATTACCACTGGCTCGAAAGCCCTTCAAGGCTAAGCTCGGATCATTACCACTGGCTCGAAAGCCCTTCGAGGCTAAGCTCGGATCATACCACTGGCTCGAAAGCCCTTCGAGGCTAAGCTCGGATCATTATCTCTTTTGGATATTATTCTCGTTGTTCGAATGAAATCATGACAGGTTTACCCACATACACTTTCAACTCGCTAGTCATAATCAAAAAGACACATTTCGTTTCAATTGATAACCAACTCAAAATAGTATTTGGTTTATAACAATTTCACAAATACTTTTTCCACAACATTATTCAAGCATAATCCATAAGTTTATATTAGTATTATAGGCTTATGTACTATGAATTAGTCAAGTCATAAGCTAAGATTCATTACTCAAGAACTTACCTCGTATCTTTCTGAGTAAAGTACAGGTTAGCTACTCCACGACCTTCGCTTTTCCCTTGTCCGAGAGTGTCTCCCTTTGCTCTTGATCTTAATTGAGACAAATTTGATTGTGTTAATCCTTACGCAAGTAACTTATTTGATAACTACACTTCATTTCAAGACAAAGAATTCCTAAGTTTCTTTTATCACACATTCGGTAGCATATACACACCAAAGTTTATGTTCAAAGATCACTTATAATTCACGCACACCAATTTCGAGTACAACAACCCTTATCTAGCATAACAAAATTTTAATCTACATGCATATCATCATTCGGCTCTTAAGGAACTAAAGAATTAACAATTACACATGATGCTCCTTTACAAAGCCGAAACTAATACCTTAACATATCCTACATTTTGGTCATTCTAATTTTAAACTATCCAATTTTTCTACCTTTATGAAAGGTACATTTCAAGCGGTTGAATAACATAAGGCCTTATAAAAAAACAGCCAAGTGTACATTTTAGCTAATTTATACAAGGTTTTGAAGCATCTATCTATCTTTCAACAAGAATGTGCCCTATGACCGAATGCTCCACTAAAGTTGACCCGAAACATTTTAATTTCCATCAAGGATCACTCAAAGCCGAATTCCCAAACTTAGCTAAGAAAAGTCTTTTACAATTAAATTCACAGGCACAACCAAATTCGTTTATACACAACTAATTTACTAAAAATTTAAGGCTTTTGTTAATTTAAACTCAAACTAACAATTCGTCCCACCCATGTGCTAACTTCACATTCGGCACTCATTCAAAATTCTAACCTTACACACACAAGATTCTTAATCGGCCACAAGGTCCTGCAAACCATTCAATTTGTCAACCCATACATCCATTAGTACCCAATATCAATATCCCACAAAAAATCTCATACAAACATATCCATGACCGAAAGTGATTTCCCTTCATTTGGCTAATTTTAAGCCATGGGCTAGCTAGCATATTAGCTAACAACTAAAATGAAATGAAATTTTTCCAAGGAAAACAAATTTTGCATACCTTAATTGAGCACTTGAAAATGCCGAATGCTTTGAGCCTATCTTCCCCTTCTCAACACCTAGTTTCGACTAACAAGAACAAATGAGCCATACTTTGTTCTTTTCACCCCTTTTTCTCTTATTTTTATTAAACTATAATATAATTCACTCCACCAATGCTTATTTAACTAATAAAAATGTAGAGATTTTAACTAAATCATTAGCATGGCCGGCCACTAAAGTCAAAGTGGGAAATTTGCCATGCAAATCTCTCTTTTCTACAATATTCTATTATTTCTCTCCTAAATTAGCCACATCCATTTTTCTATCTTTTCACTTAAATCCCTTTCATAAAGAATACAAAAGCACATTCGAATTTGCCAAATTTAAACATCCAAATTTCATAAAATAAATTAACACACACAATAAACATGATATAATATATTCAAATATTTCTATGATTCGGTTCAGCGGTCCCGAAACCGCTTCCCAACTTGGGTCGAAATAGGGCTGTCACAACTCTCCCCCTCTTTAGGGATTTTCGTCCCTGAAAATCTTACCGGAAAATAGATTTGGATATTGCTCTCTCATAACATTCTCGGATTCCCAAGTCGCTTCTTCAATCCCGTGTTTGATCCATAACACTTTTACCAGCGGAATCTTTTTGCTTCGCAATTCTTTCATCTCGCAAGCTAAGATACGAATCGGCTCTTCTTCATAACTCAAATCAGGCTGAACTTCAATATCAGAAAGACTAATCACGTGAGCAGGGTCATATCGATATCGTCGTAGCATCAAAACGTGAAAAACGTTATGGATCTTTCCAAATTCAGGGGGCAGAGTTAATCGATAAGGAACTGGCCCAATGCGTTCTGAAATTTCATACAGTCCAATAAATCTCGGACTCAACTTGCCTTTGTGGCCAAAACGGAGTATCTTTTTCCATGGTGAGACTTTCAGAAATACTTTCTCGCCAACCTGATACTCAATATTTTTACGTTTCAGATCCGCATATGATTTCTGACGATCGGATGCTATTTTCAAACTGTCACGAATTGTTTTCACTTTTTGTTCTGCTTCTTTAACTAAGTCAACCCCGAGAATCTTATTCTCACTCAGCTCGGTCCAAAACAAGGGTGTACGACATCTTCGACCGTAAAGAGCTTCGTAGGGTGCCATTTGGATACTTGACTGGAAACTGCTGTTATACGTGAATTCAATCAATGGCAAGTATTTTTCCCACGAACCACTAAACTCAAGGATGCAACACCTCAACATATCCTCGAGTATCTGAATAACCCGTTCAGTTTGGCCGTCCGTCTGAGGATGGAAAGCGGTGCTAAAATGAAGCTTAGTGCCCAAAGCCTCATGTAATTTCTTCCAAAATCGAGAAATAAATCGGGGATCTCGATCTGAAACAATCGAAGTCGGCACTCCGTGCAAACGTACGATCTGGGAAACGTATAGTTCCGCTAGCTTATTAAGTGAAAAATTTGTACGAACCGGAATGAAATGAGCTGACTTTGTTAGTCTATCAACCACAACCCAAATGGAGTCTTTCTTACTCGGCGTTAGCGGTAAACCAGGCACAAAATCCATCGTAACTCGATCCCACTTCCACTCGGGTATCAAAATCGGCTGAAGTAATCCCGACGGTACTTGATGCTCTGCTTTTACTTGCTAACATACTAGGCATTTGGATACAAAAGTAATGATGTCTCGTTTCATGTCGTGCCACCAGTATTGTCGTTTCAAAACATTATACATTTTCGTACTACCTGGATGAACTGACATTCAATTATTATGGGCTTCATTCAAAATCATCGAAACTAGCTCGGACTTTTTCGGAACACACAATCGATCCCTAAATCTCAAAAAATCATTATTGTCGACCCGAAACTCTAAATTCACATTCGATTCACACTGAACTCGTTTAGCAACTAAATCGTCATCGACTTTTTGAGCTTCGCAAATCTGTCCAAGTAACACGGGTCTTGCTTCCAATTCCGCAATCAACACATCATTTGCCGACAATTTTAATCTCACGTTCAAAGCTCGCAGAGAAAATAGGGATTTTCAGCTAAGAGCGTCTGCAACTACATTAGCTTTTCCCGGGTGATAATCAATGATAAGTTCGTAGTCTTTTAGCAATCCTAGCCACCGCCTTTGCCTCAAATTTAAATCCCTTTGCACCATCAGATACTTGAGACTTTTATGATCGGAGTATATGTGACATTTCTCACCAAACAGATAGTGTCGCCAGATTTTCAGAGCGAATACAATAGCGGCCAACTCAAGATCGTAGGTCAGATAATTTCGCTCGTGGGGCTTTAATTGCCTCGAAGCGTAAGCGACAACCCGACCTTCTTGCATTAAAACGCAGCCTAACCTGTTCAAAGACGCATCGCTATAGACTACAAATTCCTTGCCGGATTCTGGCTGAACTAATACTGGAGCTTCTGTCAAAAGGGTTTTCAGCTAATCGAAACTCTGTTGACATTTATCAGACCACTCGAACTTGACATCTTTTTGTAACAGTCTTGTCAACGGCACCGCCATCATCGAGAAACCCTTTACAAACCTTCGATAGTAACCGGTAAGTCCTAGGAAGCTCCTAACTTCAGAAATATTTCTAGGAGGTTTCCAATCGAGAATAGCTGAAATTTTGTTCGGATCGACTCGAATACCCGGAGCAGATACTATATGCCCCAAGAAGCCGACCTCATGCAACCAGAATTTGCACTTGCTGAATTTCGCATACAATTGATTTTCACGTAAAGTCTGAAGTACAAGTCTCAAATGCTTGGCATGTTCGGCGTCATCGCGAGAGTAAACCAAAATATCATCGATGAACACCACTACAAAACGGTCCAAAAATGGCTGGAATACCCGATTCATCAAATCCATGAATACTGCAGGGGCATTTGTGAGCCCAAACAGCATCACTAAGAACTAATAGTGTCCGTACCTCGTTCTGAATGCTGTCTTCGGCACGTCAGAATCTCTAACTCTCAACTGATAATAGCCAGATCGTAAGTCAATTTTTGAAAATACTGAGGCTCCTTTCAATTGGTCAAACAAGTCGTCAATTCGGGGCAACGGGTACTTGTTCATTACGGTGGCTTTATTCAGCTGTCTGTAGTCGATACACAGGCTCATAGTCCCGTCTTTCTTTTTCACAAACAAAACCGGCGCACCCCAAGGCGAGAAACTCGGTCGCGCGAAACCTCTGTCCGTCAACTCTTGCAGCTAAGATTTCAACTCCTTTAACTTGGTAGGTGCCATACAGTACGGGGCAATCGAAATTGGAGTCGTACCCGGGATTAACTCTATACCAAACTCAACCTCTCTCGCTGGTGGCAATCCCATTAATTCCTCGGGAAACACATCCGAAAACTCACCAACTACAGGTACGGACTCAAGTTCTCGTTCGGAAACTTTGTTGTCTAACACATAGGCTAGATATACTTCATACCCCTTTCTCACATATTTCTGAGCTGACATGGTCGTGATTACTGCAGGTAGCCCATTTAAAGCAGCGGACTCGATTCGAATTATTTCATTATTCGGACACCGCAAGTCGATAGTCTTTCGCTTGCAATTTACTATTGCATCATGCACAGTCAACCAATCGATCCCAAGGATAGCGTCAAATTCATCAAAAGGTAAGGGTATCAAATCAGCCGGAAAACAGAAACCTCGAGCCATTAGGGGGCATTTCTTGCATACTTTATCAATCAGGACACAACGACCCAAAGGATTCGACACTCGAATTACAAACTCAGTAGACTCAACAGGCAGAGTCTTACTGGAAGCTAATGTTTCACACACGTACGAATGAGTCGAACCAGGATCAATCCGAGCAATAACATCAGTATTAAAGAGAGTAAATGTAACAGTAATGACATCTGGAGAAGAAGCCTCCTCACGGGCTCGAATAGCATAAGCTCGGGCAGGTGCTCGTGCCTCAGATTTGACTGCAGTGTCTCTAGTCCCTCTATGACTACCACTAACATTACCACCCCGCCGCGGTGGTCTACCCCGTGCAGTCCTGTTGCTAGCTCTCTGACTCGGGTCGGGAGTGCGCTCGTCAACTTTTAGGTAGTCTTTAATAAAATGATCGGCAGATCCACATCTGAATCAAGAGCGATCACGATGCCTACAACTTCCCAGGTGCCATTTACCATAATATTTGCAATCAGATCTATCCCGACATTCATTACCAACACTGGCAATAGAAGTAGCTCGCGAACTCACGGGAGGTCAATGATGCTCGCGTCTAGAAAAACCCGATGTATACTTAGTTCAGCCTGAGTCAACTCTAGTCTTTTTGGACGATTGCTGAATAGATTTTCCCGCAGATCTCTTGCGGAACTCTCTATCTCCATCTTTGGCTTTTATTTTCTCATTACTGAGCTCTTCAGCTTTACAAGCTCGCTCGACTAACACGACAAACTCCTTAATTTCCAGAATTCCCACCAGTAGTCTGATATCTTCATTTAACCCGTCCTCAAAACACTTACACATAATTGCCTCAGAGGATACACATTCTCGGGCATAACCGTTGAGCCGCACGAATTCTCTCTCACACTCGGTTACTGACATCTGACCTTGTTTAAGCTCAAGAAATTCCTTCCGTTTTTGATCTATGAATCTTTGACTAATATATTTCTTACGGAACTCGGTTTGGAAAAACTCCCAGGTGACTCGCTCTTTCGGGACGATAGAGACCAGAGTATTCCACGAGTAATATGCAGAGTCACGCAACAGAGATATCGCACATTTCAAACATTCTTCGGCCGTACAGGATAGCTCGTCAAACACTCAGATGGTGTTATCAAGCCAAAACTCGGCTTTCTCTGCATCATCACCAGGGGTAGCCCGGAACTCTTCAGCCCTGTATTTTCTGATTTTGTCAACAGGGGGTCTGCCCGATCTTACTGGATCAGTTGCTAGAGGGGCAATATAAGTCGAAAGCGAAGTATTCGGGGGCGGAGGTTGTGGAACAGCCGGGTTTGACCTAATGAATTGAGCGAACCAGTCGCTCATCATCGCATAGAAGGCTTGTCTAGTGTCATCATCTCGATGACTGATATTCGGCTGAGAGTCAGGCGGCGCTGTCCCTTGTGTGGGAGCAGGTGCTACGCTCTCGACATCATCTGCTACGGCTCGATCGGGTTCGTGATCCATTCTATATCGAAAATCACATTTTTAAAAGTCAGAAGTCATTACACTATCACATTTACATAAAATGGCATGTATAATTAGACTCATACTTACTACGGTAGTCCGAGAATCGACTAAATCGTAGCTCTGATACCAATAAATTGTAACACTCCTAGACCCGTACCCGTCGCAAGAGAGTAGAGAGGCATTACCGACCCTTCATTTAACTTAACCATGAATAAGGTACCCTAACTATCATCAAATTTATATTATTTTTGTTTTTCTTTTGAAACAAGATAAAGTCCATAAGAGTACAATAGAAAGGTTGCATTCGAAATTCATTTGATTTCACTTAGTCTCACACTCTTCATCGAACATAAGCATCAAGATATAAGTATGCTTTGAGTGCATTCACATAATGGATACTTGAACTTTCATTGACATAAAACTAATTCAAGCATTAAACCATAGATATGGATAGAAGTATTCGGTAGGCTATTTTTGCATGGCCGACTTAATTACAAATCAAGATTATATAGTTTTATAACAAAATATCGAGTCTATACATGCCATTTTCAAGGTTAAGCTTCAAATTACCAAAAGATATTATGATAGCGTAGATGACTACAACCCTGGAACTCCCGAGACCGTAGCTAGCAAGGGCGATCTATAAAACAGAAAATAAGAGCAACTAAGTAAGCGATTATTTGCTTAGTAAGTCCTTAAGTAACAAAATCATTCGAATAAGTATACTAGAAATGTCTAAACTTGTTTGTTGCCTCTTCTGCCTGATTCGGCATACCATGACAATTCTTCCATTATTCGTATCACAAAATTTACATCAATGAAGTCAACTAAAATCAACTTATAACCATATACATTCATCTCAAGGATCAAGCTAAGTTCATGTCTATATACATACGTCCCCTATTCGAATAGTTAAATCTCCTAATTCTAATCACATTCACGAAAACAAGTCACGGATGTTAGGATCACTTTTAACAACTTCAAGGCATTCCCACCGAATATCTAATTCACTATCCATTGGCAATTAGGTTCTTGTTTAAGAATAAGATACATACCTGGCTATCTTACGGTAGGCGGCACAATTATTAGAGTGGGCTCGACATTTATTTTATAGCATTAGTACAGATGTCATTCGGGTCCTAGCCCGATTTCAATGCTGGCTCGTAGCCCTTCGGAACTAAGTCTGGTTATGTCACAGGCATAACAGCCCTTCGAGGCCAAGCTCGGATCATACCACTGGCTCGAAAGCCCTTCGAGGCTAAGCTCGGATCATTACCACTGGCTCGAAAGCCCTTCGAGGCTAATCTCGGATCATTACCACTGGCTCGAAAGCCCTTCGAAGCTAAGCTCGGATCATACCACTGGCTCAAAAGCCCTTCGAGGCTAAGCTCGGATCATTATCTCTTTTGGATATTATTCTCGTTGTTCGAATGAAATCATGACAGGTTTACCCACATACACTTTCAACTCGCTAGTCATAATAAAAAAGACGCATTTCGTTTCAATTGATAACCAACTCAAAATAGTATTTGGTTTATAACAATTTCACAAATACTTTTTCCACAACATTATTCAAGCATAATCCATAAGTCTATATTAGTATTATAGGCTTACGTACTATGAATTAGTCAAGTCATAAGCTAAGATTCATTGCTCAAGAACTTACCTCGTATCTTTCTGAGTAAAGTACAGGTTAGCTACTCCACGACCTTCACTTTTCCCTTGTCCGAGAGTGTCCCCCTTTGCTCTTGATCTTAATTGAGACAAATTTGATTGTGTTAATCCTTACTCAAGTAACTTATTTGATAACTACACTTCATTTCAAGACAAAGAATTCCTAAGTTTCTTTTATCACACGTTCGGTAGCATATACACACCAAAGTTTATGTTCAAAGATCACTTATAATTCACGCACACCAATTTCGAGTACAACAACCCTTATCTAGCATAACAAAATTTTAATCTACATGCATATCATCATTCGGCTCTTAAGGAACTAAAGAATTAACAATTACACATGATGCTCCTTTACAAAGCCGAAACTAATACCTTAACATATCCTACATTTTGGTCATTCTAATTTTAAACTATCCAATTTTTCTACCTTTATGAAAGGTACATTTCAAGCGGTTGAATAACATAAGGCCTTATAAAAAAAAAATAGCCCAAGTGTACATTTTAGCTAATTTATACAAGGTTTTGAAGCATCTATCTACCTTTCAACACGAATGTGCCCTATGACCGAATGCTCCACTAAAGTTGACCCGAAACATTTTAATTTCCATCAAGGATCACTCAAAGCCGAATTCCCAAACTTAGCTAAGAAAAGTCTTTTACAATTAAATTCACAAGCACAACCAAATTCGTTTATACACAACTAATTTACTAAAAATTTACGGCTTTTGTTAATTTAAACTCAAACTAACAATTCGTCCCACCCATGTGCTAACTTCACATTCGGCACTCATTCAAAATTCTAGCCTTAAACACACAAGATTCTTAATCGGCCACAAGGTCCTCCAAACCATTCAATTTGTCAACCCATACATCCATTAGTACCCAATATCAACATCCCACAAAAAATCTCATACAAACATATCCATGACCGAAAGTGATTTCCCTTTATTTGGCTAATTTTAAGCCATGGGCTAGCTAGCATATTAGCTAACAACTAAAATGAAATGAAATTTTTCCAAGGAAAACAAATTTTGCATACCTTAATTGAGCACTTGAAAATGCCGAATGCTTTGAGCCTATCTTCCCCTTCTCAACACCTAGGTTCGGCTAACAAGAACAAATGAGCCATACCTTGTTCTTTTCACCCCTTTTTCTCTTATTTTTATTAAACTATAATATAATTCACTCCACCAATGCTTATTTAACCAATAAAAATGTAGAGATTTTAACTAAATCATTAGCATGGCCGGCCACTAAAGTCAAAGTGGGAAATTTGCCATGCAAATCTATTTTTTCTACAATATTCTATTTTTTCTCTCCTAAATTAGCCACATCCATTTTTCTATCTTTTCACTTAAATCCCTTTCATAAAGAATATAAAGCACATTCGAATTTGCCAAATTTAAACATCCAAATTTCACAAAATAAATTAACACACACAATAAACATGATATAATATATTCAAATATTTCTATGATTCGGTTTAGCAGTCCCGAAACCGCTTCCCGACTTGGGTCAAAATAGGGCTGTCACAAAGCCGGTATGCTAGTGGTATAGTCGCTACGGAGTATAGGCGCAGTGTGCGATTCGAGGATGGCCTCAGAGATGAGCTAAGAGTGATTATTGCTCCACAGAGGGAGCGTGATTTTGCTCCTCTAGTGGAAAAAGCTAAGATTGTTGAAGAGGTGAAGTGCATAGAGTGCCAAAACTGTGAAAAAGACAGAAACCGATTCAGGAGGGATTCAGGGCCCTCGGGTGCTATAGGTAGGACTGTTAAAAGGGCTAGAGTGGACGAGCTAGTTCGAGCGGTTCTGATGAATGTGGTTAGACTGCAGGCTTGCGAGGACTGTGGTAAAGTGCATTTGGACGAGTGTTGGAAGCATTCTGGAGCATGTATTCAGTGTGGGTCCAATGATCAAAAAGTTAAAGATTACCCTTAGAGGCCGGTCGCCAGCCAGTGAGAGGTGGACAACAACCACCAAGAGGTCGTGGTCAGGCTAAGGGCGGCAATGGGAATGGACATGGACGTAGAGCACCGGGCAAGGGTGCTCGAAATGCTGAGGCACGATAGCCAACGTTGGTTTATGCTGCTCGTCGTCGAGAGGAGGGTGATGCACTTGATGTCATAACCGGTACGTTCTTAATTTATAGCACGCCATACACTACTCTAATTTATATTGGATCTACCCATTTGTATGTTGCTTGTGATGTGTTTGGGACATTGGGTGTGCAAACTGAGAAAACTGTGAGTAGGGTATCTGTGGTAAGTCCACTGGGTCACTCGGTTAGGGTAGACAGACTTTTTAGTAATGTAACTTTAGATACACAAGGTAGGATTTTCTCTGCGAACTTGATAAAGTTGCCATTTGGAGAGTTTGATCTTATATTGGGTATGGATTGGTTTGCAAAGCATCGGGTGACTTTGGATTGTGCTGCCAAACGGATGGTGCTAAAGTCCACGGAGGATGAGGAGGTAATAGTTCTATGGGAGTGAAGAGATTCTTGTTGTAACACCCTATACCCCTGTCCGTCGTCGGACAAAGGTTTTCGAGGTATTACATAACTAAATACAACTTACTGAGGTTCATAGATTCATACATGACATAGATTCGATTATACATCAACTTACGATTAATGATCAACTTTAATTTCCATGATCAAACAATCTAGCTTTCTAAGCGATTCGGCCATTGCAACCATTTCTCAATTTGTGCCATAGGTGAACTATCAAAGTTCAAAGTAGCTACTTACCAATAGATGTAATCAAATTTTAAGTATTAAGCATACCATCATCACATCGTATAACACATGCATCAAAGTAACAAGCCACATAAAATTTCCATCAAAACATATACTCATACTTAGAGATTAAGCAAGCCATTTTCGCATGGCTAGAATGATTACAACTCAAAATGTAATTCGGTTTAACGAAAGGAGATTAGCCTATGCATGCCATTGTTCATCAAAATAACTATCCAATGTACCAAAATAACGACGATAGTGTAGGTGATTAAAGCTTTGATCCCCGAGTCCGTAGCTTCAAAATGAGATCTATAAAACAGAGGAAACAAAGTAAACGGAGTAAGCATTACAATGCTTAGTAAGTTTTAAGCAATGTCAACAGATAACAATCATATTATAACATAGTTGTTCGCATTTTTGTTTCACTCATTCTTTTGGGTATATCACCCCTTAACCGAATATACACGCTCTCATCATATACAATAGGCAGATAACTTTCACTTGATAGTGAGCTCACGTAAACAAAAACATATTGCATAATTTCACATAACCTTTCATATTGACCAATTGTACTATAATCATATAAATAGTATCATATCATACTCACATATGCAATCGTATAATGACCTTATGATTTGGTCCAAAACAAGCTTGCATATAAGCTTAGGGTACATACCTGTATAACTTAACGCTTTGAGCGAATTCATTAGCAATCGTTACTATGAAGTCCTTTTAATCTTAGACTTTACTCAAATCATCATCGAGACCTTTAGCTCGGATAAAAATCTCCACACAAAGCCAGCGAATCCTAACCCGGACATAGTCACCGCATATAGGCATCGGATCTTAACCCGGACATAATCTCTGCATATAGCCATCGGGTCTTAACTTGGACATAATCTCTGCATATAGCCATCGGGTCTTAACCCGGACATAATCTTCGCATATAGCCATCGGGTCTTAACCCGGATTCACATCACATAGTTTCATGCATATCTATTCACATGTTACCACATTTCTCATAGCAAAATCACATTTGTAATTCAAGTCCACTCATTCACATATAGACATATAACATGCTCATTGACTTTGTGTCGTAACATCATTCAAATCTAATACATGTATACTTCGTTTACTGAACTTTCAGCTCAATGAGCACACACACATAAGCATATATCCCCAATCTTGTTCTTTGTTTAATTCTCTAATAGCCATTTGGCTATATATCAACATGTATAAGGTCTCTTTCTCTATAACCTTGTTATGGTAAGGACAATGGGACATCATTCATCTATCATATATGTATATCATGGCATTTTAAATTAAAATACCAAATTCAATTACTCAAAACTTACCTCGAACTTTTCTAAGCAACAATAAGTCAGCTATTCAACCACTTTAGCTTTCCCTTTATCCGAACTTGTCCCTCTATGGTCTTGAGCTAAATTAAATAATTCAATTTCATTAATTCTTATTCAAATATCTCACTTGATCATTTCACTTACAATCCAAATAAGAAACACATATATACATCCTTTGCCACACACGCACACACATTCGGCCAATCACATATATATCATAAGTCACTACAAGCTGACTTACTGAGCAACATTCACTAAATTATTCATAACTGGAGCTACAAAACTCCAAATGAAGTTCCGTAAATTTTCCCTGAAACTAGACTCAAGTACATTTCTACCATAAAATTTCCAGAATTTTTGAATTGGCCAATTAATACAGTTTAATCCTCAAATTTACCCCTGATTCACTGTCGGACAGTTCCGACCCTTCTGTACTAAAGTTCAATTATCTCTTAGTTCAGGTCTCGAATAATTTTCTTGTACATTTCTATTGAAAATAGACTCATTAAGGATTCTAAGCATATAAACTAAATCTTATGGATATTTTTTTACAATTTATAATTATTTTCTCAAGACAGAACAGGGGATTTCGGAGTCATTCTGACCCCATCTCACCCAACTTCAAATATCTCATTATAGGCAATTATTTTTCTTTCACAGTTTCCTTTTATAAGAAACTAAATTCATTAGGCTTTAATTACATATTTTATTCAGCTTATAACTCATCTCCCTCTATTTTTAGTGTATTTTCAAAGTTACACCACTGCTATAATCCCAAAGCTATCCAGGTTAAAATCTACTCATTTACAATATTTGCTTACTAAATCAATACCATTATAATTTATATAAATATGCCATGATTCAAATTTCATACTTATTTATAACCGAAAATGGCAAGAACTCATCAAGCCATGTAAATCACTAATAGCTCAAACACAAGATGATCATATACCCTAGTGACAAATTATTCAACTTATGCCTAGTTCGCATACACAAGCAAAACTCACATAGCTTATCTAGCTTTCTTATGCACAAATCTAACCATATGGCCGAGTAGATTTATCAACAATTGTACACTTATATATTAAGTATTGAACATTAACTTTATCATACTAACTCTAAGCACATTCGGCCGGCCACAACCTTGACTCACATACATTTAGCTTAAGGTTATCATGATAAAGACCATAACCGAATGGTCTTTAACCATTTTAACCAATAAAGCACAAGTTGTAACTTTAAATCACAAGCTTTTTAACACATAATCACAACGATCATCAACTAGCATAAATTTCCAAAGCATCTATTCATCATCAAAAACCATATTAGCAATCTAATACAACCATATTCGGCAATTACAACATAATTACTATCGATTTTTGCATTAATCTTGTATAACACCTCCTAGCCGATTGACCTAATTAACCTTTGCCGGAAATCCAAAAATTTTCCAAGTTCAATTGATCAATTGACCACTCTCAAGACACCAATTATCAAAACAAAAATCAAAGTATTTATGTACATGGCCGAATAGGCCATTTCTTTGGCCAATGAGCTACCACAAGCACAAATTGACCAATTAATCTAACTATTCTCCATTTCATGAATTCAACAACTCAATCCCTTAAATTCACCCATAGCTTTTATAAATTCAAAACTTCTACCCCTTAGTACATTCCAACCTTAACCGAATGCTCCATGCCTTATAAACCTAGAAATTCACTCAAGGGTATACACATGGGCTAAACTTTGATATAAACACATATATATATATATCCAATTTATGCTTTCTTTACCCAAAATATGAGGTACAAACATCACACTCTCAATTCTAGCAAAAATTGACCATGGCCGAAAGTTTCAATCTCTCAAAACTCAAAGAATTTCATAATGGGCAAAGAAGAGAACCTCATGACTAGCTCAATTTCATAGAAACCAAAGAAATTTATCAAGGAAACATACCTAATTAGAACACATGCCAACCGATTGCTTTTGTTCCCAACTTCTTTCCTTTCCTTAGTGTTCGGCAAAGTGAGAAACAAAGAAGAAGCACTTTGTTTTTATCACCACTCTTATTATTAAATTCATCTTTATTTTATGGTATTATAATAACTTTTATTTTATACATAAAATAAGCATATATTTACTAAAATACAAAACAAAACAACCAAAACATCATCATTAGATGAGTTGGCCGGCCACTTAAAAGAAAAAGGGAAGTTTGACATGCAAGGCCATCAATTTACTTGCATGCACTTGTTAATCATCACACATTTGTCTAGCATATTTTCAAAGCTCATAATTAAGCCATTTTTGATGTAATGCATAATTATAATACTAAATTAAAGCACCCAAGATGTCACACATGAATTGGCACATATAATAGGCATCAAAATAATTATTAAATTATTTTTGTGCCTCGATTTTGTGGTCCCGAAACCACATTCCGACTAGGGTCGTTTTAAAGCTGTCACAACCCTCCCCCACTTAAGAAATTTTCGTCCCCGAAAATCTTACCAGAGAATAAATTAGGGTATTGTTCTTTCACAGAGTTCTCAAGCTCCCAAGTAGCTTCTTCAACCCCGTGCTTGACCCATAACACTTTCACTAACGAAATTCTCTTATTCCGCAATTCTTTAACCTCATGTGCCAAAATACGAATTGGTTCCTCCTCATAACTCAAATCAGATCGAATCTCAATGTCAGATGGATTAATCACATGTGATGGGTCAGATCTATATCGTCGAAGCATCAAAACATGAAAAACGTTGTGAGTCTTTTCAAGTTCGGGAGGCGATATGCTACCGGTCCAATCCGTTCAGATATTTCATATGGCCCGATGAACCTCGGGCTCAATTTACCCTTACGGCCGAATCTAAGCACCTTTTTCCAAGGTGACACTTTAAGAAATACTTTGTCTCCGACCTGATACTCAATGTCTTTTCGCTTTAGATCTGCATATGACTTCTGACGATCTGAAGCTGCCTTAAGGCTATCACGGATCACTTTTACTTTTTGCTCGGCATCTCTAATCAAATCGACCCCAAAAATCTTACTTTCACTGAGCTCAGTCCAAAACAACGGTGTACGGCATTTGCGACCGTACAAAGCCTCATAAGGTGCCATCTTAACGCTCGATTGAAAAATGTTGTTGTAAGCGAATTCAATCAAAGGCAGATACCGTTCCCATGAACCACTAAACTCAAGGATACAACATCTTAACATATCCTCGAGTATTTGAATTACTCGTTCCGACTGACTGTCAGTCTAAGGATGAAATGCGGTACTAAAATGTAACTTAGTACCTAGAGAGTCTTGTAGTTTCTTCCAAAATTACGATGTTAATCTCGGGTCTCTATCCGATACGATAGAGATAGGCACCCCGTGCAATCTGACGATCTGAGATACACACAATTCTGCTAACTTATCAAGTGAGTAATCCATACGCACGGGAATAAAATGGGCTGATTTAGTCAATCTGTCCACAACAACCCAAATTGCATCTTTCTTACTCTGAGTCAATGGTAGCCCAGATACAAAATCCATCGTGAATTTATCCCATTTCCACTCGGGAATCAAAATCGATCGCAACAAACCCGAAGGCACCTGATGTTCCGCTTTTACTTGTTGGCATATCAAACACTTTGATACAAAATTTGAGATGTCTCGTTTTATACCATGCCACCAGTACTGACGTTTCAAATTGTTGTACATTTTTGTACTTCTCGGATGAATCGACATTCGGCTATTATGAGCTTCATTTAAAATCATAAAAACCAACTCTGAACTTCTCGGAATACATACTCGGCCTCGGAACCTCAAACAATCATTGTCATCAACTTGAAACTCGAAATCCGCATTTAGTTCACATTGAGTTTGCTTGGCAATTAAATCATCATCAGCTTTCTGAGCTTCACAAAATTGTTGTAGAAACACCAGTTTCGCTTTTAATTCCGCTATCAACACACCATCATCAGATGCCGATAAATGCATATTTATTGTTCGTAGAGCAAATAATGATTTCCGGCTAAGGGCATTCACAACAACATTCGCCTTTCTCGAATGATAGTCAATGACAAGCTCGTAATCCTTTAGCAATTCAAGCCAACGTCTTTGTCTCAGATTCAAATCTCTTTAGGTCGTCAAATATTTGAGGCTTTTATGGTCGGAATAGACATGACATTTCTCACCAAATAGGTAGTGACGCCAAATCTTCAGAGTGAACACAATTGCAGCTAATTCAAGATCGTGAGTCGGATAGTTTTTCTCATGAGGCTTTAACTATCTCGAAGCATACGCAACGACTCTGCCCTCTTGCATCAAAACACATCCCAAGCCATTCAAAGACGCGTCACTATAAACCACATACTCTTTACCGGATTCAGGCTGAACTAATACTAGAGCTTCCGTCAAAAGGGCTTTCAACTGGTTGAAACTCTGCTGGCACTTCTCAGACCATTCGAATTTAACATCTTTCTGCAATAGCTTCGTTAACGGGGTTGAGATCATTGAAAAGCCCTTCACAAACCGTCGGTAGTACCTGGCAAGTCCCAAAAAAGCTCCGGACTTTTGAGACATTTCTAGGAGGCTTCCAATCAAGCATAGCAGAAATTTTATTCGAATCGACTCATATTCCTAAAGTGGATACAATATGTCCCAGAAAACTTACTAAATTTCGCATACAACTGATTATCACGCAAAATCTGAAGCACAAGTCTCAAATGCTCAGCATGCTCAAAATCATCGCGAGAATCAATCAAAATGTCATTGATAAACACAACCACAAATCGATCTAGGTACTGCTTAATCACACGATTCATCAGATCCATGAAAACAGCGGGGCATTAGTCAGCCCAAACGGCATCACTAAAAATTCGTAGTGTCCGTACCTCGTTCTGAAAGCAGTCTTGGGTACGTCTGAGTCTCGAACTCGTAACTGATAATAGCCAGATCGCAAATCAATCTTTGAGAACACTGAAGCTCCCTTTAACTGATCAAATAGGTCGTCAATTCGAGGCAACAGATATTTATTCTTTATAGTCACTTTGTTCAGCTGCCGATAGTCAACACACATTCTCAAAGTCCCGTCTTTCTTTTTCACGAACAAGACTGGTGCACCCCAGGGTGAAAAGCTCGATCTTGCGAAACCTTTATCAGTCAACTCTTGCAACTGAGATTTCAACTCTTTCAACTCTATCGGATCCATACGATACGGAGCAATCGAAATTGGAGTTATACCCGGAACTAACTCAATGCCGAACTCAACCTCTCTAACAGGTGGTAATCTCGGTAATTCTTCAAGAAATACGTCCTGATACTCACAAACCACAGGTACAGCCTCAAGCTTTTGTTCGGATATTTTGCTATCCAAAACATAAGCAAGGTAAGCCTCGCAACCCTTTTTCATAAATTTCTGAGCCAATATAGAAGATATTACCGCCGGTAGCCCGTTTAGATCCGTAGACTCAATCTGAATTATCTCATTATTTGAACATCGCAATTAATAGTCTTTCGCTTGCAATTCACTACCGCATCATGCACAGTTAACCAATCCATTTCGAGAATAACGTCGAATTCATCGAATGGCAAAAGCATCAAATCAGCCGAAAAACAGGAATCCCGAATCATAAGGGGACATTTCTTACACACTCTATCAACTAAAACATAACGACCCAAAGGGTTGGATACTCGAATCACAAACTCAGTAGACTCAACAGGGAGAGTCTTACTGGATGCCAAAGTTTCACATACATATGAATGAGTTGAACCAGGGTCAATCAAAGCAATCACATCAGAATCAAAGAGAGTGAAATTACCGGTAATAACATCTGGCGAAGAAGCATCCTCTCGTGCGCGTATAGCGTAAGCCCTAGCAGGAGCACGAGCCTCGGATTTGGTCGTGGCATCTTTAATTCTTCTCTGACCGCTGCTAGCATTTCTCGTGTTCCTAGGTGGTCTACCTCGTGCTGAAATAGTACTCGGTTTCCCACTCTGATTCACATTCTGCTCAGACCATCTGGGGTAATCTCTTATAAAGTGATCAGTCGATCCACACTTATAACAGGAGCGATCATGAAATCTACAGCTCCCCGAATGCCATTTTTTTGCAATACTTGCACTCGGCTCTATCTCGGCGATCATTCCCAACACTAGCAGCAGAAGTGACTCGTGTACTCACAGGGGGTCGATCACGATCTCGTCTAGAAAAACCCGAGGTAGCATTGTGTCTGTCCGAATCACCTCGAAATTTCTTTGATGATTTTTTAGTAGACTTCCCCGAAGATCTCTTACAGAACTCTCTGGCTCCGCTATCAGCTTTTCTCTTTTCATTTCTGAGCTCTTCGGCCTTGCAAGCTCGCTCGACAAGAACAACGAACTCTTGAATTTCCAGAATGCCCACCAGTAGTTTGATGTCTTCATTTAACCCATCCTCGAAGCGTTTACACATAATAACTTCAGATGATATGCACTCGCGAGCATATCAGCTAAGCCGTACGAATTCTCTCTCATATTCGGTCACTGACATTCGACCCGATTTCAGCTCAAGAAATTCCTTCCATTTCTAGTCGATAAATCTCTAACTGATATACTTTTTTCGGAATTCAACTTGGAAAAACTCCCAGGTAACCCGCTCTCTCGGCACAACAGAAACCAATGTGTTCCACCAATAGTAGGCAGAATAACGTAACAGAGATACAACACATTTCAAATATTTATTGGGCGTACATGACAATTCATCGAACACACGGATTACATTATCGAGCCAAAACTCGGCCCACTCAGCATCATCATCGACTGTAGCCTGGAACTCTTCAGCCCAGTATTTTCTAATTTTGTCTACCAGGGGTTTACTCAACCTCACAGGGTCGGTCTCAGGAGGAGCCACAGGGGTCGAAAGGGGATTATTCGAGGGAGGAGGTTGTGGAACAGCCGGATTAGTTCGTAGGAATTGAGTGAACCAATCATTCATCATAGCATAAAAATTCTACCTCATGTCATCATCTCGATGACTGGTATTCGGCTGAGAGTCGATCGGTGTGGTCCCTTGAGCGGGAGCAGCCGCTACACTCTCAATATCCTCCGCTATGGCTCGATCGGGATCGGGATCCATTACTATACGAAAAAACACATTTCAAATGTCAGAAATCACCACACTATCATATTCTCATAAAATGGCATGTATAGCTATACTCACACGCGCTACGTTAGTCCGAGAATCGACTAAATCGTAGCTCTGATACCAATAAAAATGTAACACCCTATACCCCTGTCTGTCGCCAGAAAAAGGTTTTTGAGGTATTACATACCTAAATACAACTTACTGAGGTTCATAGATTCATACAAGACATAGATTCGATTATACATCAACTTACGATTAATGATCAATTTTAATTTCCATGATCAAACAATCTAGCTTTCTAAGCGATTCGGCCATTGCAACCATTTCTCAATTTGTGCCATAGGTGAACTATAAAAGTTCAAAGTAGCTACTTACCAATAGATGTAATCAAATTTTAAGTATTAAGCATACCATCATCACATCGTATAACACATGCATCAAAGTAACAAGCCACATAAAATTTCCATCAAAACATATACTCATACTTAGAGATTAAGCAAGCCATTTTCGCATGGCTAGAATGATTACAACTCAAAATGTAATGCGGTTTAACGAAAGGAGATTAGCCTATGCATGCCATTGTTCATCAAAATAACTATCCAATGTACCAAAATAACAACGATAGTGTAGGTGATTAAAGCTTCGATCCCCGAGTCCGTAGCTTCAAAATGAGATCTATAAAACAGAGGAAACAAAGTAAACGGAGTAAGCATTACAATGCTTAGTAAGTTTTAAGCAATGTCAACAGATAACAATCATATTATAACATAGTTGTTCGCATTTTTGTTTCACTCATTCTTTTGGGTATATCACCCCTTAACCGAATATACACGCTCTCATCATATACAATAGGCAGATAACTTTCACTTGATAGTGAGCTCACGTAAACAAAAACATATTGCATAATTTCACATAACCTTTCACATTGACCAATTGTACTATAATCATATAAATAGTCTCATATCATACTCACATATGCAATCGTATAATGACCTTATGATTTGGTCCAAAACAAGCTTGCATATAAGCTTAGGGTACATACCTGTATAACTTAACGCTTTGAGCGCATTCATTAGCAATCGTTACTATGAAGTCCTTTTAATCTTAGACTTTACTCAAATCATCATCGAGACCTTTAGCTCGGATAAAAATCTCCACACAAAGCCAGCGAATCCTAACCCGGACATAGTCACCGCATATAGGCATCGGATCTTAACCCGGACATAATCTCTGCAAATAGCCATCGGGTCTTAACTTGGACATAACCTTTGCATATAGCCATCGGGTCTTAACCCGGACATAATCTTCGCATATAGCCATCGGGTCTTAACCTGGATTCACAAGTTTCATGCATATCTATTCACATGTTACCACATTTCTCATAGCAAAATCACATTTGTAATTCAAGTCCACTCATTCACATATAGACATATAACATGCTCATTGACTTTGTGTCGTAACATCATTCAAATCTAATACATGTATACTTCGTTTACTGAAATTTTAGCTCAATAAGCACACACACATAAGCATATATCCCCAATCTTGTTCTTTGTTTAATTCTCTAATAGCCATTTGGCTATATATCAACATGTATAAGGTCTCTTTCTCTATAACCTTGTTATGGTAAGGACAATGGGACATCATTCATCTATCATATATGTATATCATGGCATTTTAAATTAAAATACCAAATTTAATTACTCAAAACTTACCTCGAACTTTTCTGAGCAACAATAAGTCAGCTATTCAACCACTTTAGCTTTCCCTTTATCCGAACTTGTCCCTCTATGGTCTTGAGCTAAATTAAATAATTCAATTTCATTAATTCTTATTCAAATATCTCACTTGATCATTTCACTTACAATCCAAATAAGAAACACATATATACATCCTTTGCCACACACGCACACACATTCGGCCAATCACATATATATCATAAGTCACTACAAGCTGACTTACTGAGCAACATTCACTAAATTATTCATAACTGGAGCTACAAAACTCCAAATGAAGTTCCGTAAATTTTTCCTGAAACTAGACTCAACTACCTTTCTACCATAAAATTTCCAGAATTTTTGAATTGGCCAATTAATACAGTTTAATCCTCAAATTTACCCCTGATTCACTGTTGGATAGTTCCGATCCTTCTGTACTAAAGTTCAATTATCTCTTAGTTCAGGTCTCGAATAATTTTCTTGTATATTTCTATTGAAAATAGACTCATTAAGGATTCTAAGCATATAAATTACATCTTATGGATATTTTTTTACAATTTATAATTATTTTCTCAAGACAGAACAGGGGATTTCGGAGTCATTCTGACCCCATCTCACCCAACTTCAAATATCTCATTATAGGCAATTATTTTTCTTCCACGGTTTCCTTTTATAAGAAACTAAATTCATTAGGCTTTAATTACATATTTTATTCAGCCTATAACTCATCTCCCTCTATTTTTAGTGTATTTTCAAAGTTACACCACTGCTATAATCCCAAAGCTGTCCAGGTTAAAATCTACTCATTTACAATTTTTGCTTACTAAATCAATACCATTATAATTTATATAAATATGCCATGATTCAAATTTCATACTTATTTATAACCGAAAATGGCAAGAACTCATCAAGCCATGTAAATCACTAATAGCTCAAACACAAGATGATCATATACCCTAGTGACAAATTATTCAACTTATGCCTAGTTCGCATACACAAGCAAAACTCACATAGCTTATCTAGCTTTCTTATGCACAAATCTAACCATATGGCCGAGTAGATTTATCAACAATTGTACACTTATATATTAAGTATTGAACATTAACTTTATCATACTAACTCTAAGCACATTCGGCCGGCCACAACCTTGACTCACATACATTTAGCTTAAGGTTATCATGATAAAGACCATAACCGAATGGCCTTTAACCATTTTAACCCATAAAGCACAAGTTGTAACTTTAAATCACAAGCTTTTTAACACATAATCACAACGATCATCAACTAGCATAAATTTCCAAAGCATCTATTCATCATCAAAAACCATATTAGCAATCTAATACAACCATATTCGGCAATTACAACATAATTACTATCGATTTTTGCATTAATCTTGTATAACACCTCCTAGCCGATTGACCTAATTAACCTTTGCCGTAAATCCAAAAATTTTCCAAGTTCAATTGATCAATTGACCACTCTCAAGACACCAATTATCAAAACAAAAATCAAAGTATTTATGTACATGGCCAAATAAGCCATTTCTTTAGCCAATGAGCTACCACAAGCACAAATTGACCAATTAATCTAACCATTCTCCATTTCATGAATTCAACAACTCAATCCCTTAAATTCACCCATAGCTTTTATAAATTCAAAACTTCTACCCCTTAGTGCAGTCCAACCTTAACCGAATGCTCCATGCCTTATAAACCTAGAAATTCATTCAAGGGTATACACATGGGCTAAACTTTGATATAAACACATATATATATATATATCCAATTTATGCTTTCTTTACCCAAAATATGAGGTACAAACATCACACTCTCAATTCTAGCAAAAATTGACCATGGCCGAAAGTTTCAATCTCTCAAAACTCAAAGAATTTCATAATGGGCAAAGAAGAGAACCTCATGACTAGCTCAATTTCATAGAAACCAAAGAAATTTATCAAGGAAACATACCTAATTAGAACACATGCCAACCGATTGCTTTTGTTCCCAACTTCTTTCCTTTCCTTAGTGTTCGACAAAGTGAGAAACAAAGAAGAAGCACTTTGTTTTTATCACCACTCTTATTATTAAATTCATCTTTATTTTATGGTATTATAATAACTTTTATTTTATACATAAAATAAGCATATATTTACTAAAATACAAAACAAAACAACCAAAACATCATCATTAGATGAGTTGGCCGGCCACTTAAAAGAAAAAGGGAAGTTTGACATGCAAGGCCATCAATTTACTTGCATGCACTTGTTAATCATCACACATTTGTCTAGCATATTTTCAAAGCTCATAATTAAGCCCTTTTTGATGTAATTCATAATTATAATACTAAATTAAAGCACCCAAGATGTCACACATGAATTGGCACATATAATAGGCATCAAATAATTATTAAATTATTTTTGTGCCTCGGTTTTGTGGTCCCGAAACCACATTCCGACTAGGGTCGTTTTAAGGCTGTCATACTTGTCCAATGTTATCTCGGCTTTAAGAGCTGAAAAACTAATTTGCAAAGGTTGCAAGGCGTTTTTGGCGTATCTGAGTTAGTCAGATTTTGAGGGTTTGACCGTAGTATAAGTTAAAATCATCAAGGAGTTCCAGGATGTTTTTTCAGATGAGCTTTTGGGGTTGTCTTCGAACCGTATAGTCGAATTTGGAATCAACTTGTTGCCTGGAATGACTTCAATGTCAATCACTCCTTATAGGATGGCACCGAAGGAGTTGGTGGAATTGAAAGCGCAAATCCAAGAACTTTTGGATAGAGGTTTTATTAGACCAAGTGTGTCTCTATGGGGAGCACCGGTCTTGTTCATTAAGAAAAAGGATGGGATGATGTGTATGTGCATTGATTATCGTTAGTTGAACAAACTGACTGTTAACAACAAGTACCCTCTGCCAAGGATCGATGACCTATTTGACCAACTAAGAGGAGCTTCGGTATTTTCCAAGATTGATCTTCGATCTGGTTATCATCAACTAAGGGTCAAAGAGGAGGATATTCATAAAACAATGTTCAGGACTCGGTATGGTCATTACGAGTTCCTGGTAATGCCATTTGGGTTGACAAATACACCAGCTGCCTTCATGGATCTGATGAATCGAGTATTCTAACCCTACTTAGATCAATTTGTGGTCATCTTTATAGACGATATTCTGGTGTATTAGAAAACTGAGTAGAACTATGATGAGCATCTTCGAATTGTTTTACAAGTGTTGATGGAGAAGTAGCTACACGTAAAATTCAGCAAGTGTGAATTTTGGTTGCAAGAAGTGACATTGTTGGGTCACGTTGTTTTTATTGAGGGGATAGGGTGGATCCTCGAAAAATCGAGGTGGTTTTGGAATGGAAGCCACCGAGATCTGTGTTGAAAATTCAGAGTTTTTTGGGTTTGGCAGGGTACTATAGGAGATTTGTGGAAGGATTTTCCTTAATTGCAGCACCGTTAATGAAGCTTTTGAGAAAAGGAGTGGACTGAAAAACAACAAGAGAGTTTCAAGAAGTTGAAAGAAGTTTTGACTGAGGCACTTGTATTGATTCAGCTGGAGTTTGGAAAGGATTTTACTGTGCATAGTGATGCATCGTACGTTGGATTGGGTTGTTTGTTAATACAAGAGGGTAAAGTGGTTGCTTATGCATCAGCTTAAGCCTCATGAGACAAATTACCCTACACATGATCTGGAGTTAGCGGCAATAATTTTTGTGCTAAAGATCTGGAGGCACTATTTGTTTGGAGAAAAGTGTATCATATACATGGATCATAAAAGCCTCAAGTATCTGTTGACTCAGAAGGAGTTGAACCTTAGGTAACAGAGATGGATAGAGTTGCTTAAAGATTACGACTGTTCTATTGAGTATCACCCAGGCAAAGCTAATGTGGTAGCTAATGCACTGAGTCAAAGAGCTGTAACTAAGCTAAGAGCGATGTTTGCTCGTCGTAGTTTGTATGATAATGGTAGCTTATTAGCTGAGTTGCAAGTAAGACCTACTTGGATGGAGCAAATTAAGGAGAACCAATTATTAAATGAGTCATTGGCTCTTCGATTTCGACTGGTTGAAGAGGGTGGAAATTCTGATTTTGGTCTGAATAATAAGGGGATCTTGTGTTTCCATGGAAGAGTTTATGTCCCAAGGGACTCTAGTGTGAGGTAGTTTATACTGCAAGAGGCTCATGGCAGTCTTTGTGCCATGCGTCCCAGGGGAAATAAGTTGTACCGAGATTTACGGGAATTGTATTGGTGGCCCAGACTTAAGCGAGAAGTAACGGAGTTTGTGGGTAAGTGTCTAACATACCAACAAGTGAAATTGGGAGAACATCAGCAGAGTTTGCATACAACAATAGTTACCAGGTGAGTATTCAAA
Source organism: Gossypium stocksii (assembly GCA_020496765.1). NCBI lineage: Eukaryota > Viridiplantae > Streptophyta > Magnoliopsida > Malvales > Malvaceae > Gossypium > Gossypium stocksii. Next base: position 49,040,133 of record CM035631.1, read on the forward strand.
TGGCAACATACGAGGCGCTGTATGGTCGTAGGTGTCGTACGCCTACTTGTTGGACAAAATTGGGAGAACGTGAGGTTCTTGGGCCAGAGTTGGTAGCGGATACAGAAAATAAGGTTAAGTTGATCAGAGATCGGTTAAAGGAGGCATCTGATAGGCAAAAGTCTTATGCCCACTTGAAGCGTAAGGAAATTGAGTACTCGGTGGAAGATTTGGTATTCTTGAAGGTCTCGCCTTGGAAGAAAATATTAAGGTTCGAAAAGAAGGGCAAATTGAGTCTGCGGTTTATCGGGCCATATCGAGTTCTTAAACGGGTGGGTCCGATAGCATATCAGCTGGAATTACCCCCGGGGTTGGATCAGATTCATGACGTTTTTCTTGTCTCCATGTTGAGGCGATATCGGTCTGATCCTTTCCACATTGTACCTGTTGAGGAAATTGAAGTTAAAATCGATCTGACTTTCAAGGAAGAGCCTGTGCAAATTCTAGACCGTGATGTCAATGTGTTAAGAAAGAAATTAGTCCCTTTGGTGAAAGTGCTTTGGCGTAATCTCGGCAGAGAAGAAGCTGCGTGGGAGCTAGAGGGGGCGATTCGTCAACAATACCCTCACCTATTTAGACTAGGTAAATTTTGAAGCCGAAATTTCTTCAAGGGGGTAGAGTTGTAACGCTCTAAATTTTAGGGTTTTTGGTTTTTTCTTGAATTCATTTTTGTATTACTTGTTGTACTGAATTAATGATTGGGGTGTGTTTATTAGACCTTTAGAAGGATTAGGTTTAATTCTAAGGCTTGGTAAAATTTTAATTTTTGCCCTTAGGTGAAAGTGGACTTTGGCAAGTGGGCTTTTAAATTAATGTTGGGGTTTTATCGCACAAGGAAGCCTATGTTAAAGTGGCAACGTGGTGCCACTTAAAACCTAGGGAGGTGGCGTGTGGAATCTTATAAGGGAACCAAGGATCAAATCCCTTGAGGAGCAAGGTTTTTATTTTATTGCATGTGCATGGTAAGATGTAGACTCTAAGTTAAATTCTGAAGGAAGGAGTTTGAAGTGCTCATGGCATTGGATTAAGGAGTGACAAGGGGGAGATTATCAATAAGAAAATGTAGGGATTTGTTGAGGAGCAAGAGTTGGCCGATTGTGGGATTGCTTGGAGAGCAATTTCGGGTATGGGCATAGGGTAGTATTTTTGGCATTTGTGGCAAGGTGTGTGCCGATTTCTTGTAGGCATTCTTTCGGGATTCTGCAATTTTGGGCATATTCTTTATTGCCGTATAGGTATAGTTTTTAGGGTTCTTCCATTCCTTCTTTTTCCTTTTATTCTCTATTCAGAAAAGCTGAAAACCTTGTGCATGCCATTCCCACTTATCGATTTCTTTCTCTTGGCCGAACCTACTCTCTTCTTTCTTCTCTTCTTTATTTTCTTCTTTCTTTTATTCTTTTCTTTTCTCCATTGCTCAAATTGGTCTCCCTAAAACCTTTTCTGGTCGATTTCTCAAAAGCTGAAATCTCGAAATACTTAGTTTTTGTGTCAATTTCTTCTTTGGCCGAACCCTCATTGTCTCTACTCTGACAAAAGCTGAAACCTTCAAGCCTCCCATCTCCCTGTCGACCATCTCATCTCTTTTCTTAACTTCTTCTTCTCTTTCCACCTTTCCTTTCAAAACCGAAACCTCCACTCGCTCTAGTGTGCTCTTCTCAAAAGCCGAACTCTATCTTCTATTCTCTATTGTTTTCCAACCCTTCCATCTATTCATTCTCTCCCTAGTGCTTCGGTTAGAATCAACTATAGATCTGGGATTAGGCTAGTGATTGGAGGCTCTCTTCTATCAAGGCAAGCAGGCAAACTTTTGCGTAAGTGGTCTCCTTTCATATTCTTTTCTTTCTGGTGTTTGATAAAGAGCCGAAATCCCTAATCTTTTACACTTGTCGGCAAATTGATTCAAGGTTTTCTCTTGTTGTTTGCTTGTGATTCTGTGGTTGATCTTAACGGTTGATCTCGTGAAGGGTGTTGGTGGACAGTGATCGCAAGGCGATCTAGATCTATTTGGTAGATCTCGACCAAGGTAGGTGTCTATTAGATTATTTGGTTATGGCTGAATACTTTAGGGGTAGATATTGATAGTTGTAAATCGGACTATGGATTTGACATAGTGATTAAACTGATGTAGGTTGATCATTCAAAGGTTCTTAACATAGTTTGCAAACAGGTGTGTAACGCACCCTCTAGTAGCTTAGATTGGCAAAAGCCGAAAATCTGAAACGTCGAAATGCTCGTATTTTGTGGACTTGCGAGGTGCAAACGCTCGTGGGTCAACCCGAAGTTGTGAATTTGGAATAATGGATGGTAAGGGCTGCGGTAAGTGATTTCTGGTAAAGTGGATATTAATTCTGTGATAATATGTGTAAAATTAGATTGAGCAGGCCACAGTAGCATGTGGGCTCCCTTAGGCCATTAGGGGTTTTGGGGCCTAAAGGCACTATATGAATGAATGGGCTATTTTATTCGTTCGGACCGACGTTAGCCTTGCTAGAAGGTCGTATTAAGCATGAAACTTAGAGACGTAGTTAAATTTCCAAAATACCCCTGAAAGTTGAAAATTACCATTTTACCCTGAGATGCTAAATGACTGTTTTACCCCTAGAAATAGCTGACTGATTTGCATGTTTCTATATCTGATATTCTATATGCCATGTCATGTAATACTTTGATTTGCATGGGGTTGGGTTATGGATACGGAGGAAGTGCTAAAAGTGGTAATGCCACGTAATCTGCTTAGAGGCTCTGCCTCGTATTTCTATTCTGGTGGCTCTGTCACGATTTCTGTAGCAGCAGCTCTGCTACGACTGTGGTGTGTAAGGGTGGGTGGGTTGAGTTATTCCCCACATGGTGTATAGGGCTGGTACAGGTGGTGTGTAGTGCTGGATTGGGCTTTGCGTACATGCATATATATGTATATACTCTGATCTATTTCTGTAATGGGCCCAAGGCCCACTCTGTTTCTGAAAAGGGCTAAGGCTTAGTTTAATCTGTATCTGAATAGGGCTTCGGCCCAGATTGAGTTTGCTTGATCTTTGATACTGGTTGGGTTACATTACACATTGAGTTTTCACAAACTCACCCTCTCATTCTCTCATTTCCATCCATGCAGGTAACCCCCATCCATAGAGGACTTGTAGCTTCGAGGGATTCAGGTGGCCACGTGATTCATACTTTTGGGTTATAGTTTTCTTAAATTTACTTTATTTAGATTTTATTCTTAAATTTCGGGTTTAAGTTGTAATAAGGCCGCTGGGTATTTTGTTTGGGTTTTCTTTATCATTTGCTATTTCCAACGGTAGAATAGTCAATGCAGGGTTTTTTTCAAAATTAATTAAATGCTTTCAAAACATGCATTACGTACCGATTGGATAACTTAACATCAATAACACAACAATGAGATCTACTAAAAATGAAATTTTACTTTGTAGTAACTACAGTTTTTAAAATTGAAAGTGATTATTTTTTTACAAGCTTTTAAACACGGTTTAACTTCAAACAACATAACGTTTTTGTAAAAGAAGATCAAAGCTTAGTCTATTGTCCATGTGACAACCAGATCTGGCCATAACATCTGGGCCGGGTTTGGGCTGTTACAGCCTCAGTTGAGCCTGAGCCCATATCACAATATATAGTGGCCTTTGGGCCTAAGCCCATAGTGGCCTTGGTTGGGCCCGAGCCCATATCACAGATATCAATATGCGCATGAAATGCACAATTACCCATAACCAACCCTGTAAACCCCCATCCAATACTCGACCCACCCATCCTTATACACCTGTTGTGACACCGGTTGCAGCACCACTCATCATTGCAGCAGAGCTGCTTGTGGCTTAAAAGCCTTCGTCATAGCACCGGTTGCAGCACTACTCATCATTGCAGCTGAGCTGCTCGTGGCTTAAAAGCCTTCGTTGGATCCACAGTAGTCAAGCGATTGTGCGACCCTCATATACACTTTCGCCAATCATAATCCCGGCCCATATGCAATATAATAATACATGAATGCAGCAGAAAATATATACCATACATAAGTCTTACTCATAACACATAGGGGTATTTCAGTAATTTTGCCCTACAGGGGTATTTTGGTCATTTCTTAACATTATGGGTTTTAATTATGAACTTTGGCCCATCAATAAGTCATCGTTGGCTAAAGTGAACGGACACTATGCACCAGGTAGGATTCCAGAGAAGAGGAGGTAGGTCATTAAGACAGCTTAAGTACCAAGCTCTCTTTAGATACAATCATAGACATGCATATGCCCATTACCACACTCTAACCTTATGACTTATCTATAGATGCACTTGATAAATTAATTAAGTTTTATGCCACTTAAGGATTCATTAGACACTAGGCCTAAAAGTCAATTACATAACCCTAACGAGTCCACATCATTCATATAGCCCATTAGGCCCAATCACATTTATATGGCCCACTAGGCCCAGTCACATTTATACGACCCATCAGGCCCAATCACATCTATACGGCCCATCAGGCCTAAATCTACTCCAAGACATACAACCAACTTAATCAGTTCATCACTTATTACCAATCTATCAATTTTCGCTTATCTGGGCCCACAAGCCCGTCAGACTCGTTTGGCCCATTCTGGCCCAGTTGGCCATAACATGACCCAAGTCCATGAGATCGATCATGGGGTCTCTAATATTGCATCAATTACCCTCATACGAGTGTTTACACAGTCGCATGACTACCGTAGCCAAACGTTCAACATTTTTGCATTTCGAGATTTGTCAATCTATTGTGTATGTGAAGTGAGTGTACAACCTAGTAATGAAACGTGCTACAATCTCCTTAACCATGAACCTACAATCAACACCACCCTTCAATTAATCATATGCTTAACCACAATCTTTACCAACCTTGCGCAACAAGTCCTAATAGCTTTTTCTTTAATCACTAACCGCAACTACTCCTAGATCTGCCCCAACTTATCCATTAGAGCCTAAGTAATAGGTGACTTGCATCCAACACGAGTCACCCTTATAACATATATAACCATCCGGCCAAGCCCTAAAATGAAAGTGATGAACATTACCCAAAACCCAAAAATGCTTAATGAGCAATTTGGCAAAGATCTGAAATTCGAGATTTGGTACTAATCCCCTACCAAAATTGATTTAGAAAGAGTGAGGGAGAGACAGAATCGGTACTAGAAAGACCAACTAAAAGAAAGTAAAGTACTTACACAAGAATCGATCGACCAACGTTGAAGACAAAGTGGCGGCACCACAAAATTTTGGCCAAAAGATATTTGACTTTAAGGAAGGTAAAGTAGGAGCAAGAAAGAAAAGAGTTTGATGAGAAAGGAAGGGAAGAAATCAACATAAAATAAAAGAGAAAGAATAAGGGATTTTGGCTTTTAGATATTTGGAGAGAAAAGTGTTTTCGACAAAACTGAAAGGAAGAATTCAGCATAACACTAATATAGCCAAAATTGCCTTCCCCAATTGCCTACTCTGCTCCAACTCCTTTCTTATCCCAATCTCCTAATTTTCCTCCAAATTATCCATATGATCTCCTCCTTGAATTTCTCACATGGAAACCTCCTTCAGGAATTTAACTCCAACGCCACTACTAACCATCCAAGCATAAAAATTAAATCCCCAAATATTACCATGCTAGCACTCGAACCTAAGGTCCCCTTGCCAGCTATTGACGCCACCTCCCTGCTCCCTAAGTGGCGCCACTTAGCCACTACACCACAACCTCACTTGTGTCTAATTTCCACTCCATTTATTTAAAAGCCATGCTACTTGAAGTCAGGGTTCTTTTAGTATTTAAACTAAAATTTCTCCACCCCAAAGCTCGAACTCAGAACATAATAAATGGCCCTTTAACAAAAGAGAAGACATTTAATTGTGTCATTTCCTTGCACAATTAAATACTTATAAGCCGTCTCCTAACTGATCCCTTGCTCAAGGCCTAATACTTCTAGGCCAAAAATTGGGGCATTATAATGATTTTGGCTAAAAATGTCATATGATTAATGCTTGAATTTGGACTTGTAGGAATGACCCAAAATGGGTGGCAATTTGCCCTTGCAAATGGCCTATTTTTGCCAACACTGGTAGGGACACGGGCATGTGTCTCTACCATGTTGCTCGAAGGCCAATCCGAATTGAGCTTGGGCACACCACACGGTCTCACACATGGGCGTGTGGTGGGCCTTGTGGTCATGTAACACTCCTAACCTGTATCCGTTGCCGGAATGGGATTACGAGGCATTACTGACATAGACAGTTTAGGACAGACTTTCTTAACAGAATAAATCATCTAATAAGTTTAAAAAAAAAAACGAAACTAACATGTTACAATTATACCATATTTGCAATTATACAAATTACTATTACTAAATACAAACAAATAATCGTAGAAATTAAATGCTCAACTCATAATCCATTGTGTTCACTTCATATTCAAGCCATACAAACAACTTAATATTTATAGCATTTGAATGATTTACATGTGAAATAATTTATCTACTTACTAATTTGTTGCACATAATTTAAAATACTATTGCCGAATCACAAATATAACATTTTAATAAATCTAATTAATATACCAAGTCAACTCTACTTATCTATTTCAATATGTTAACAACCATGACCTATGCACATCTATATAAACACATACTTTGTTATAATAAATGAATTAAAATAATAAATCCCATTCAAATATATGTAGATATTTCATTATCAGCTCATTTCAATACTAGACCGTCTTAATATACCAATTTTGATAATAAAACATATCAAAATCTATCATATGCAAAAGTATGAATATATAAATATAAATCATTAGCTGAATATACATACATGCCATTTACCAATTTCCCAGCAAGTTGTACAAGTCAAATTATATATCAAGGTTTGTGTCAGTACTACGATACACCAAATAACTAATTTTACTATATAGCAAAATTATCACATAACTTAACCAAAACATGTACTAGATATCACATATTAATCCATTTTCAATCTTAGTTACCCAATTCATCTATTCATGATGTCATACATTTCATACACATTTACTATGTTAATAAAATACACATTACCTATAGACATGATCAGCTAAAGTCATTCATTAACCATATAACTCAACAAATATATCAAACACCTCACACATACCTATATATGCATATATATATGTATGCTTAAAAACATATATATACAAGTGTCGAATCATCAATGAAACATATTCATTATCCAAATCCAGCATTTGTCAGAATTCACTCATCAATCTAAAATAACTATTAATATCTAATGCAAAATATACGCATATCAATTTTATCATGAGTAACCTAACAAATATATTTTATAATTATGTATATACCAATAATGATTCAACCAAATCACATCCAAAACCATCGACCATATTCCATGCATATAACATATATGATCATGACTAAATTCATATATTCACTTATCATATTAGTTATTTTCGCATGGCTTAATATATACACCACGTTATACCTATCCAAATATAATCTAGCTTATACATGCCATAGATCCAATTTTAAACTTATAATGTACCAAAAAATAGTCGATAGTGTGATAGACTTTGCTGATGATCCCCAAGCTCGTAACTTGATCCAAAACCTATAAACAGAGTAAAATATACACACATTAAGCTAATTTAGCTTAGTAAGCTATAAGAAAATGAACAACTTAATTTTTTTATCAACTTAATTAAATAAGAACAATAATTTAACCAAAGCTAATTAAAACCCAGTACATACATACGTAATTCGTGTTTTACTTGCATATTTTCTTTTCTAAATGCCACCTTGACCGAATGTTCATGTGGGTGAATTTACATAGCTGTATTGGACTTCTGAAGCCAAAGAATCACCAGTCACGTAGCTCAATAATGTACAATTACACAAGCTTATGCATATAAAACATCCTCATAAACATATATTAAATATATGGTCAATTTCAAGAATCACATATGCATATAATTGAAACTTATTCATTTCTATACTCAAGGCCGAACACTCATAATCATATAAACAAATAATATTCACTAATATTACACATAGCTTAATACAAATGATAGGTTATTCACTTACCTGGCCTTAATTAAGTATCCGGTTAAAACATACCTAGCCTTTTAATTTGATTTTACAATTATAATTCGATTCATTTAAAGTATCAGCAAACTCGTACACTCAGTGCTACATCCTAGTAACGCATCGCACACTTAGTGTCGTTACATTAACATCTCGCACACTTAATGCTAAAGTCTTGTAGCGTATCGCACACTTAGTGCCGTTACATTAACATCTTGCACAATCAGTGCCATAATTCATACGATCAATTATGCACATAAGTTTTATATATTACAAATCAGCATATAAATTTTATGTTTAAATATAAATATCACACATATATGCTTATAACGTACCTCGGATGATATAAATAGAACGGGACGGCTGGTCGACAACTTTCGTTTTTTCCTGATCCAAATTTGATTTCTTTGGTTCTTGATCAAAACATATTCAAATAAAACTCATTCAGACATATTTTCATTCAATTTAGTCCAAAAACACACAAATACGCAAATTACCATTTTGTCCCTAACATTTGCACTTTTCACAATTTAGTCCCTATTGCAAAAAATACAAAATACACAAAATTAACAATACTCTGGTTAGGCTGAATGCTCCATATATTCATACAAGTCCATATTTTTCATCAATTTCACATTTTAGTCCCTCAACTTTTTTTTTGCAATTAAGTCCTAATTACTCAAAATCATAAAAAATTCCCATACAAAATATGTTAACCCAACATCTATCTTTCATATTTCACCATCAAACAATAAAAATCACAAGCTCTCATCAATGGCATAACTCAAAATATTCATCAAAATTCAAAATTTAAGCATGGGTTTTGTAGTACTCGAAGCAACGATCTCAAAAACGTAAAAATTATCAAAAATCGAGCTAAATTCATACCTTGATTCAGCTTGAAATCAACCGAACTCTAGCTTCTCTTGTTTCTCTTTCTTTTGTTAAGTTTTGGCAATAGAGAATTATAAGCACTATGGTTTATTTTATGTTATAACTTATAATATATAATATATAATTTTAATTTCCAAAAATACCCTTAATGAATTCATGTCAAATTCTTACAATATAAGCCTATTGCCATCCATCAATGTGTCATTGGGCTAATTACAACATAAAGGCTTCCACTTGAAAAGCCACTACCAAATCGGTCCTTACAATTAAAACTAGAAAATTTTTAATTTTTGCGATTAAGTCCTTTTATTAAATCGGACACTTAAACGGCAAAATTAAATCACAAAATTTTCACAAATATAATTTCACACAAAATAAACACAGAAAAATAACTTTTAAATATTTTCCTGACTCAAATTCATGGTCTCGAAACCACCATTCCGATTAGGGTCTAAATCGGGTTGTTACCACTCTCCCCCCTTAAGGATTTTCATCCCAAAAAATCTTACCAGTGAATAGGTTCGGATAACGTTGTTCCATTGCTTCCCCCAGTTCCCAAGTCGCTTTTTCAACTCCGTGTTTTTGCCACAGTACCTTAACTAACGAAATTTTCTTATTTCACAGTTTTTTAGTTTCACGAGCTAAAATGCGGATCGGTTCTTCCTTATATGTCATGTCGGACTTAATCTCAATCTCTGACGGACTAATCACATGAGAAGGATCAGATCGATATCTGTGAAACATCGAAACATGGAATACATTGTGGATCTTTTCTAATTCGGGTGGTAGCAACAATCTGTAAGCAACTGGTCCGATACGCTCTGTAACACCCCTATCCCGTAACCGTCGTCGGAATAGGTAAGGGGCATTACCGGACTTGTAACATATATCGAAACAGTAAAATTTCAAACTTTATAATCAAGAACCATCACGTATCATCTGTCATTAGAGCATGCTTCAATTGATCATAAAATGATGTATATAATTATTGGAAAACTAATTGGAAACATGCTAAAAGATAGGAAAAATTTGCGAAATTTCAAAGTTAGGGACACACGGCCGTGCACCTAGCCCGTGTTCTTCACACACGGCCGTGTCCCTCCAGACATGCCCAAACCTTTCAGCCCGTGGTCGAATCTGACTTACCCTACACGGTTGTCCAACACGCCCATGGGGTTAGGCCGTGTGTCGCCCACGGCCTAGGCACGCTCGTGCCCTTACCCCATGGCCGAAACTGTCAAAAATCACACGGCTACAAGACATGCCCGTGTACAAAACAGAGCAGACCGTGTGACTATACTGCTAAATTTCACACAGCTACAAGTTACAAGACACGCCCGTGTGTCTAGGACGTGTACCAAAACTGACCAAAACATTAAGGTGCAGGGGACACACGGTCGAAGCGCACGCCCGTGTTCCCAGGCTGTGCGGCACAAATTTAGGCTTGGTTTAAGCCAATTTGCCACCCAATATGGGTCATTTCTACTAGCCATTAACCAAAAGTTTCAAAAGTTTCAAAAGTACCAAAGTTTGATAGATAGTGTGATGGCGATCTCCGACTCGTCCGATTATCGAGCTAGCTTCCGAATCTATAAGACAGTGAAAGAAATGAACAGAGTAAGCTTCTAAAGCTTAGTAAGTCCATAAAATATAGAAATTAAACCTTACCGAACCAATGCGATAATTACAACAACAATGCCAATTCAGTTCATATACTCAAGTTGCCTATTTCACAAGTATACACTTGTTAGTCCATGTAACATATAAATTCATTCATGTACTAACAACAACATTCATGTATTATATCATTGCTCAAATACTTGTACATGTATTTCATATAACTTATACCATATAATCCATGAAATTCTCATGTCTCATATAACATGTAATACATATATCGTTCAATCTTCATGTAACATGTATCGGTAGTTGCGCGTTGAACCTATAAGAACATCGAGGGATCCTCGGGTGATACACACACAGTGTATATATATAACCTGTAATCCGTCAATGCATCATGTATGCTCTTTTGAGCCTGTATCGGTATGCCCGAAGGCTGAACATGTGATCCCGAAGGATGAACGGTAAGCCCGTAGGATGAACGGTGAGTCTGAAGACTAAACAGGTGATCCCGAAGGATAAACCTGTAGCTCATGAGCACGTGGTGAGTCCGCAACAAATGCAGGAGCTCCTTTTAACTGATCGAATAAATCATCAATCCGCGGAAGAGGGTATTTATTCTTCACTGTCACCTTGTTCAACTGTCGGTAATCAATACACATTCTCATAGTTCCATCTTTCTTTTTCACAAATAATACGAGAGCACCCCAAGGTGAAAAGCTCGGTCTCGCGAAACCTCTATCCATCAATTCTTGTAACTGTGCTTTCAACTCTTTTATTTCCATCGGTGCCATTTTGTATGGAGTTATCGATATCGGAGTAGTGCTCGGTAACAATTCAATACCGAATTCAACTTCTCTAATCGGCGGTAAACCCGGTAATTCTTCCGGAAAAACATCTGAAAACTCACAAACAACTAGTACAGACTCAATCTTTAATTCTGTCTTGCTAGAATTCATCACATACGCTAAATACGCATCATAGCCTTTTCTAACATACTTCTGAGCCCTCATGGCAGAAATCACTATCGGTAATTCATTCGAATCATTTGATTCAATCCGAAGAATCTCACCATTCTGACATTTCAATTCTATACTCTTACTTCGACAATTCACAATAGCCTCATGCGCATTTAGCCAGTTCATGCCCAGTATTACATCGAATTCGTAAAAAGGGAGGAGCATCAGATCAGCCAGAAAATAATATCCCCGAGTCATCAACAGACATTTCTTACATATCTTATCAACTAACACAGAGTTTCCTAATGGATTCGATACTTTAACTACATATTCCGTAGACTCAACACTTAAATTCTTTTCATACACTAATTTCATACAGATATATGAATGAGTTGATCCAGGATCTATCAATGCAACAATATCAGTGTTATAGAGAGAAAAAGTACCGGTAATAACATCAGGCGACGAGGCTTCCTCGCGTGCACGTATTGCACAAGCTCTCGCAGGAATACGCATCTCAGATCTCACATTAGCATCTCTCGCCACACTACGATTTCCACTTTGATTCCCAGCATTTCGAGGCGGTCTACCTCTCGATGCAACACTATGCGTCTTAGTCGCTTATTCCTTATCAGCTACAGATCTTTCAGGACAATCACGTAAGTAGTGATCTAACGATCCACATCGAAAACAAGCTCCGCTTTTCAATCGGCATTCACCAAAATGTTTCCTATTACAATACTTGCATTCAAGTCCGGGAGTTCTCACACTATCAGCACTAGCTACCGAGGTTGCTTGAGGTCTCGAATGAGAAGTCTTAACACTTTTCTCTCGGAAAGATGTGCTCGTAGAAGCAGCAGGACGGGATGAAAATCTTTTGATCTTTTGGATCCAGACTGATACGGTTTACCCGCAAACCTTTTTCTAGCTTCTCTGAATTCAGAATCAGCTTTTCTCTTTTCTTTAGCAAGCTCTTCGTGTAACACTCTGAATTTGGGTCTAGAAGAATTGGGTTTCGAAGTCTGGGTTGAATAAATGGAAACCTGAGTAATTGAGAAGTTTTAAATATTATCATTCAAGAAAAATTTATTTTGAATTACTATTAGAAAATTCTTACTAAATTTATTATTACTGATATTTTAAATTCTTACTGTATCTATTGATGTTTTTAAATTTTCATGAAAATGATAAATTATTTTTTTATATAATTATTAGATAAGTATTGTTGTTAATTTGATGTTTAAATTAAATTATTAGAAATATTATTGTATTTATTTTTGCTGATTTATGGAAATTATAAATTATTTTTATTTATATATATATATATATATAATGTTTGGTTTTAAACTTTAAAAAAAAAAAGAGAGGAAAAGAAAGAAATTGTTTTAAATTTGCTTCATATAGGAATCTGGGCATTAAGGGGTTATTAAATAGTTGGGCAAAGATTGATCATAAAGGAAAGCTCGGCCCAGTGGTTAGAACGCTAAGCTGTAGGTTGGAGGGCCGGAGTTCGACTCCCAGCGTGCGCAAATGGTATTACTTTTTCTTTTAAGTAAAGAGGGTTGCTTTACAATACCTTAAGAGGTGTTGCGATTGGAATATGACACAAATAGGCTTGTGGTGTAACGGCAGCGGTGCGTTAGGAGTCCCAAGGTGGCACGGGTTCGAATCCAGGCGCAAGTAGGTTTTGATTTTATTTTTAAAGGACCAGGACTTCAGCAGGTATGGCTTATAATTAATTGAGACGATATATTACTGAAGGCAAAGCTACGGCGCAGTGGCCAGCAACGTGCTAGGCTTACCTGGAGGTCCCAGGTTCGAGCGGTAGTGCTAGCAGGAGAAGGCTATTTTTGCTGGGCTCGCGTGGGAAGTGGCGTGCTGGGCTGGGACGCTTCCTAGCAGCAGGATGGAGCGGTCAAAGCGGCATGGAGTGCTGCTGATTCGGTTACGAGATTTGGATGAAATCCAAATCCAATTGTTGTTAAAATCAGGGAAGAAATTGGAAGCAATCCAAATTCGTTTTGGATGGAATTTAAGTCTGATAGTAGCATAATTCAAGGAGAAATTAAGGGAATTTAAAGTGGATGGGAGACTTTAATAAAGGATTTTTGGAATTAAATAAGGGGGAGGTATTAGCCGAATTTATTTTTTTCCTCTTTAACTATTTTTTTTTGTTTTATTTTTGTTGCTTATTTCTCTCTACATAAAATCCTCTGCAATTATTCTTTCGAATTTGTTCCTTTGATTTCTTTCCCTATTAGCCGAAGTTGGTTCTCATGCAAACGGTTCTTGTTCTACTATATATTTTTACTCTTTTTCTCTTCTATTGGTTTCATCAAAGCCGATTCCTCATTAGCCTCATATCATCTTCTTTTTGTTCATCCACACTTCTTTTGTTACCGTTGAACCGGTTGTTTCTACTTGACCGAAACTCCCCATTCTTTTGGCCGATTTCTCTCTAGTCTCAATTAATTCCTTCTTTTAATTGGATCGTGATTAAGGGGGTATTTGGAGACACTTCTAGAACCGACTAGCGCTTTGTGTGGACATAAGACGTGCAGCCAGGGGAGTTTTGGAAGGCTAATGCAGGTGGGCAGCAAGAACTAGTCCATATTCGGCAGAAGGTAGGGACTTTTGGAGACTTAGGCCATGTGGCCGATTCTAAGTATGAGTTTATGGGTTTTCACTTATTATCGTATACTAGACTAAAACGTTAGTTTTCAATTGTAGGCTCGTCGTACTTGGAATTCGTCAACGCTCCGACAGTTAACAGGTGTGTACCATATCTCCTCTTAGACTTGAACGGCAAAGGCCGTAATGACCGAAAACTGACCGGGGGTGACTGAAAAGTCAGTTTTGAAAGGACCTATGAGTAATCGCTACTCTGTTATGGTCAATCTTGGATTCGACGGTGACAGAATTGTGAAGGGTGCAATTCTGAGCAATTCGGGTAAGTTGGGCTTTAATGGGTCAAAGGTGGGCCAATGGGCTTCCGAGCCCATCTCGGTAAAAAAACTATCGTTAAGGGTATTCTGGTGACCTGTTGATAGTAATACAATTAAATTGGTTGTCTGAGCATAAAATTAGGCTTATTGGGCTTAAGACGTTAGTGGACTCAATAGGGCCCATTAGGGGCTTTTGGGCTGAAAAGGGTAAATCTGGAAACTGAGTTTAAACAGACTTCTATGGACTATTACTTAACTGAATATGCATAAAATCTCTGAAAATGTGAAAAAGGACTAAAATACCCCTAAGGGTAGAAAATTACCATTATACCCCTAGGTGCAAAATGACCATGATACCCCTAGGGCTAAATCTGCATGAAACACATGATATTTTGTTTCTGTATGTTGTATCTTGTAATATGTATATCTGATGCATGCTATTTTGTATATAATATGACATAACATGTACATCTGTTGCATATATATATCTGTTGCATGGGGAAATGGGTTTATGATAGAGGAAGCGTTCTGGCAGCCTCGCTGCAATCTGGTGACTTTGTCACAAAATATCTGGCAGCCTCGCTGCAATCTGGTGACTTTGTCACGTTATATCTGGTAGCCTTGCTGCAATCTGGTGGCCTCGCCACAATATCTGTATCTGGTGACCTCGTCACAATATCTGGCAGCCTCGCTGCAAATTATATCTGGCAGCTTCGCTGCAAATATCTGTAGTGTGTAGCGGTTGGGTGGGTCGAGTAGTCTCCCCACATGGTGTATGGCTGGTACGGGGGTGTATGGATGGATCTGGGTTGGGTTTCATGTTTGCATTTCTGAATATCTGATCTGTATCTGTTATGGGCCTATGGGCTTAACCTGGTTTCTGAAATGGGCTAAGGCCCAATTAAATCTGATTCTGAGGCCTGATCTGTTTGGGTCTATGGTTGAAATCATGTTACACACTGAGTTTTCCAAAACTCACCCCTTTTCCTTCTATCCTTTCAGGTGAGCCCTAGACTGTGGCCTTGGAGCTGGGAGGGATTCAGAGTAGGCCACGAAGACTGCGTTTCGGGTTTTAAATTAACTAATTCAGTATTTTAATTTAATCTTAGTTATTCTTATTTTGGTTTTGGGTTTGTAATAAGGGCCTCTTTAATTATTTTTATTTTGGGTTTTTATTCTTTACTTATTTAAATTGGTTTTAGCTTACGTAGGATATTATTTAAATCGAGTTGAAAATAAATGATTTTAAGATGCGATTTTTATAAAAGTTACTTGCTTTCAAAATAACACGATAACCAAGCAAAGCTTCCGCAATTTTAAATGATCTTGTAGATAAATATTTTAAATAGTTAAAGTGTGGCAATGGATGTGTGCATGTCTAGGAGTGGACCTAGGAAGAGCTTGGTACTTAAGCGGTCTAAATGACTCACCTCCTCTTCTCTTGAATCCTACCTGGTGCATAGTATCCATTCACTTTCAGCCATGACAAAGAGGATCTGATTTTCTAATTACCTAAACTATTTTTAAAATAACATATTTTTCGCAAGTACAGATGTTTACGAGTTTTCAAAGTTTCCCATAAGATTTACCAGGGTTGTTTACAATGTCTTGATTATTACAATGTATCATGTTTTGATAAAGCTAAGGTTTTATGCAAATTTTCCGACAAAAGTTTCTAAACATTACGAAGGGTTTTCAATGAAAGTACGGTTTTCGAAAAACACTTCAATGTGACACACCAGACTTGGCCGTAACGTCTGGGCCGGGTTTGGGGTGTTACACTTCGGCTTTACAGGCCCGATCAACGAGAACTACAAACTCTCTCAGCTCAAGTATCAAGACTAATAGTCGAATTTCTTCATTTAGCCATCTTCGAACCTTTTGCACATTATTGCTTCGGTAGAAACACATTCGCGAGCATATTTGCTGAGTCGAACGAACTCTCTCTCGTATTCAGTTACAGACATTCGACCCTGTTTCAGCTCTAAAAACTCTTTTCTTTTCTGATCGATGAATCATTGACTGATGTATTTTTTTCTGAATTCCGTCTAGAAGAAATCCCAATCGACTCGTTCTCGTAGTACAACTGAGGTCAATTATTCCACCATTGATATGCTGAATCCCGAAGCAAAGAAATAGCACATCTCAGGCACTCATCAGGAGTACAAGCCAGTTCATTAAAAACTCTGATCGTATTCTCAAGCCAAAATTCAGCCCTCTCAGTATCATCACTTGCTGAAGCTCGAAATTCCTTAGTACCATACTTCCGTATCTTATCGACAGGAGGTCTGTTCAATCTCAGAGGATCCACAACTCATACATTATCAGGGTTAGGTTGTGGGACGAGAGGGGGTGGAGGTTGCGGAGCAGCCGGGTTTGCTCGCACAAACTCACTAAACCAACCAGACATCATTTGGAAGAAAGCTTGTTTAATTTCTTCCTGATTGGTCACAGCAGGGCCCGATTCAGAAGGCACAGCCCCTTGAGTGAGTGCTGGCGCAATACTTTCAACATCATCAGCTAAAGCTCGATTCGGATCCATTACTATATAAAAAAGATTTCAAAGGATGTCAGGAGATATCACACTATCACATTTCATGTACATGGAATGTATAGCTAGACTAATACTCACTACGGTAATCCTAGAATCGACTAAACTGTAGCTCTAATACCATCCAAATGTAACACCCCTATCCTGTAACGGTCGCCGGAATAGGTAAGGGGCATTACCGGACTTGTAACATATATCGAAACAGTAAAATTTCAAACTTTATAATCAAGAACCATCACGTATCCTCTGTCATTAGAGCATGCTTCAATTGATCATAAAATGATGTATATAATTATTGGAAAACTAATTGGAAACATGCTAAAAGATAGGAAAAATTTACAAAATTTCAAAGTTAGGGACACACGGCCGTGCCCCTAGCCCGTGTTCTTCACACACGGCCGTGTCCCTCCAAACACGTCCAAACCTTTCAGCCCGTGGTCGAATCTGACTTACCCCACACGGCTGTCCAACACGCCCATGGGGTTAGGCCGTGTGTCGCCCACGGCCTAGGCACGCCCGTGCCCTTACCCCGTGGCCGAAACTGTCAAAAATCACACGGTTACAAGACACGCCCGTGTACAAAACAGAGCAGGCCGTGTGACTATACTGCTAAATTTCACACGGCTACAAGTTACAAGACACGCCCGTGTGTCTAGGCCGTGTACCAAAACTGACCAAAACATTAAGGTGCAGGGGACACACGGTCGAAGCGCACGCCCGTGTTCCCAGGCCGTGTGGCACAAAAATAGGCTTGGTTTAAGCCAATTTGCCACCCAATATGGGTCATTTCTACTAGCCATTAACCAGCAACATTTCATGCCATTCTACCAACCTAAAACATACCAATTAAGCACAAAATGGACCCCAAAATCATCTCAATTCATTCACAAATCAAGCACACCAACTCAAAGGCCTAAATAACCATTTCCATGCACTCATCCACACATATATACATATCAATTATGCAAGCTTATAACGTCATCAAAATCACATATCTTTCCATAAGCACATATAGCTAAAGGACAACTCAAGTACTTGATTATAAACACATGTATGACTCAAGCCACATCCCATAACTTGAACATTCCCAAAATGTATCATGTTCACTAAACATCTAGCCTATACATGCCATGACCATTTTATTTACAAAAGTTTCAAAAGTACCAAAGTTTGATAGATAGTGTGATGGCGATCTCCGACTCGTCCAATTATCGAGCTAGCTTTCGAATCTATAAGACAGTGAAAGAAATGAACAGAGTAAGCTTCTAAAGCTTAGTAAGTTCGTATAATATAGAAATTAAACCTTACCGAACCAATGCGATAATTACAACAACAATGCCAATTCAGTTCATATACTCAAGTTGCCTATTTCACAAGTATACACTTGTTAGTCCATGTAACATATAAATTCATTCATGTACTAACCACAACATTCATGTATTATATCATTGCTCAAATACTTGTACATGTATTTCATATAACATATACCATATAATCCATGAAATTCTCATGTCTCATATAACATGTAATACATATATCGTTCAATCTCTATGTAACATGTATCGGCAGTTGCCCGTTGAACCTATAAGAACATCGAGGGATACTCGGGTTATACACACATAGTGTATATATATATAACCTGTAATCCATCAATGCATCATGTATGCTCTTTCGAGCCTGTATCGGTATGCCCGAAGGCTGAACATGTGATCCCGAAGGATGAACAGTAAGCCCGTAGGCTCAACGGTGAGTCCGAAGACTAAACATGTAATCCCAAAGGATAAACCTGTAGCTCATAAGCACGTGGTGAGTCCGCAACAAATGCAGGAGCTCGAACCACCCTGTGGCCCTAGTAACATGTCACTCGTATCCTATTCGACTTCTACGGTTCTAACGGGGCTCGGTATTCAATTTATCACTTGTAACAATTTAACATTTCTATTTCAATCTCATATATACTCGTTCCATTAGGCTATTTAATCATCTAGCATTTCACATTTTCAAATAACAATACGTATGAACATATATAAATACATTAAATTTGTTATACGAATTTACCTAGTAATCCCGTATCTACTCGTCTATTTTCTGTTTTCCTCGATCAAGTTCCGGGATTCGATCGTCTTTATCTATATTAATGCAAAATTTAGCTATTTACTAACTCACATATTCAATTCAATCCAAAAACATATAATTTGACATATTTACAATTTAGCCCCTATATTTTCAATACTTTGCAATTTAGTCCTCTCATCACAAAAATGACAAATTACACAATCAATCCCCCAGTTCACTATAGCCGAATATTCAAGGGACTTATACAAGCATATATCTTTTAATTAATCACAAATTTAACCTCAAAAATTCTACCTTTTTACAATCAAATCCTCAAAACCCATTTTCTTCAAAAAATTACTTTAAAATTCTTGTATATTTCCACATAATAATCAATAATTCATCAAAATCCATCAAAATAACATAGATTCATCAATGGCATTTTTCAAAAACATAATCAAAATCAGAAATTGAGGTACGGGTCGGTTAATATACGAAGAAACGATTTCAAAAACGTAAAAATTATCGAAAACGGAACAAAAACGAACCTCAATTTGAAGCTTGAAGTAGCCGAATATTTGAAAGCATAAAAACCTTTATTTTTGTTCATATAATTGGTGAAGAAGGTAATGAAAATGAAGACATTTTATGTTTTGTTTTAATTAAAACATATAATAAATCAAATGACCCTTTTACCCTTTGTAAAATTATTATAAAACCTTATAAAATATGGACATAATGGTCCATCACCAACCACTCCAAATAAAAATGGCATAATTGCCATGCAAGTACCTCCTTTTATAAAGCCATGCTCAAATGAGTCATTTAT
Organism: Gossypium stocksii; assembly: GCA_020496765.1. Lineage (NCBI taxonomy): Eukaryota > Viridiplantae > Streptophyta > Magnoliopsida > Malvales > Malvaceae > Gossypium > Gossypium stocksii. Next base: position 49,060,118 of record CM035631.1, read on the forward strand.
AAAATAGAACTCTAATTTATCGCTTTACGTGATTTAATCCTTTTTATCAAATTAACCAGTCAAACGATAAAATTTCTAAACCAAACTTTCACACTGTGAGTCTATCATGCTGTAAAGCATATCAAAGCAATAAAAATAATAATTCGACTCGGTTAAGTGGTCCTGAAACCACCCGTTCCGACTAGGGTCTAAAGTGGGCTGTTACACGCTCTATTGCCTCATACGGCCCAATAGACCTTAGACTCAATTTACCTTTGCGACCAAATCTAAGTATGTTCTTCCATGGTGAGACTTTCAAAAAGACTTTATCTCTAATTTGAAACTCGATATCTTTATGTTTCAAGTCTGCATATGATTTTTGACGATCCAATGCTGCTTTAAGACTTTCACGGATCACTTTCACTTTTTGTTCAGTTTTTCAATGTAACACCCCAAACCCAGCTTGGACGTTAGGGTTGAATCCAGCATGTCAAATTGAAGTATTTTATCGAATAATGTGTTTTCATTGAAAACCCTTCTAAAAGAAATTTCAAGTAAAGTCCTAGTTTGTATTTGTTTCTAGAACGAGGTGTATTCAAAGTTATTTCTTGGTTACGTGTTAATAGTTACTTTGTAAAAATTCTCTTTAACTACAGAAGCTTAATAAAAAAAATAATAATTGATTTTAGAAAAACTTGAAAGCTGTTTGAAATAACTAAATCTATGTTCCGTGTCAAATATATATAAAGCTTAGTAACCAATAATGAAATAATAACCAGAGGGAAGGCCTTATTACAATCCGGATTAAGATAATCAAAATACTAGAGATTTAAAAAAAAAACAAGTCTAAATCATCTTGCTAGTTGGCCACCTCTGAGTCCTTTCATCTGTCGAACCGCCTATTGAGATTCACCTAAGAAAAATAAAATAAAAGAGGGAGTGAGTTTTTGAAAACTCAGTGTGTACAACCCTCAGCAACAATATATATATATCATGCAACACAAGTCATCTTGGGTCTGAGCCCAATACAATAATAGTAGAAAATTAGAGCAATCAGATATGCAAAAATGCTACCCATCCATCCTCTACACAGCATCTCCGTCCAACCGAAACACACCATGTGGGGATAACCATATCAACCCACCTATCCGATACACTCTAAGGGTAGTCCTAGTTGTGGTACTACCTAACGTTGCAGCAAAGCTGCTAATCTTATAGTGGGCTTAAAAAGCCATTGGTGGATCCACAGTCGTCAAGCAACCATGCGATCCTCAATTTTTCCTCCATTCCATAATTCCCACCCATATGCAACATAAAATTATATGAATGCAATAGATATCCATGTGTTATGCGTAAATCTTTCATGTTTTGTAACCCCTCAATTTTTCGGGTTTTTAATTTTTTGCTTGAATTTATCTTTGCATGTCATGATATGTTGAAGTAATGAATTAAGTGCGGCTAGTGGACTTTTAGAAGGCCTAAGTTAAGTTTAAAGCCTGGTAGAATTTTTAAATTCTAGATTTAAAGGAGAAATGGCATTGGTTAAGTGGACTTTTAATAAAAAGATGGGGTTTAGTAGCACAAGAAAGCTTGTGTTAAAGTGGTAAGGTGGCGCCACTTAAAACACAGGGGTGGCGTGTGAAGGGTGTGAAGGAGCTAAGATTCGGATCCCTTGGTGAGCAAAGTGGTGTTTTATTTCTAATACTTATGCATGGTAAGTGATGGAACTCAAGTTGAACTCTGAAGGAAAGTGTTTGAACTACTCATGAGATTGAATCAAGGAGTGATAGGGGAGAAAGTTGAGGAATTTTAAAAGGGGGGAGAAGTTGGCCAATTGTGGGAGACTTGGAGGTGCAAGTTCTTCTAGGGCTTTAGGAGGATGCATTTTCGTCAATTGTGTGATGAGTGTGCCGAATACCCCTTTTTGGTTCTTTTCAAGATTTGTTTTGGTCAAGCCTTAGTTCCAATTAGGTAAGTTTCAAAGGTGTTTCCATTCTTGTTCTTTCTTTTCTTCTCTTCTGAGTGTGTCAATAGTCGAAATCCCGAAGTTGTTAGCTCTTCTTTGTCAATTTACCCAAAGCTGAACTCTTTCATCACTTTTCTTCCAAAGCCGAACCAAGTATCTTCCTCTTCTCTCTTCATTTTTCTCTTTTTCTTCTCTTTTTTTCCACCGATTGAAGCAACCACCCTCAAAGCCTTGCTAGCCAATTGTTATCAAAAGTTGAAACTCTAACTATTTGTTAGCCAATTCTTCTTCTTTGGTCGAATCTCCTATTCTCCTTAACTCTATTATTCCAAAAGCTAAAACCCTCAACTCTCTTATCCCTCTATCGATCATCTCCTCTCTTTTTCATAAACTTCTTTTCTTCTTCCTGTTTCTACAAAAGCCGAAACCTCCATACTCTCTAGTGTTTTTGGAAGCCGAATCTCTTAGATCACTCATCTTCTTACATTTTGACTATATCTATAATAGATCTAGACTAGGCTAGTGTTAGAGACTCTCTTTTTCCAAGACAAGCACTCAAATCCTTTCTTTCGTAATGTTGTGATTTAAGAAAAGCCGAAAACCCCTATCTTTTCAAGGTGGCTGTCGGTTTTGATTCCTTATGGATAAATACCTATGTTAGCCTTTTCTTTTGGTTCTCATGTGTTCTAGTTTGGTAAAGAGGCGATCTAAGAAGGAGCAATTGGAGGCTAGAGCCGTTGAAGTGATCTAGATCTAGATCTGTGGTCTAGATTTTGGCTAAGGTAAGGGATGGTGATATGGTAGTAGTTGCTGAATGTGTAAGTCAATGTGATGATAATTTTCGATTGGGTTGTGGTCTAATGTGTGATTAATTTCTTTAGGTTTTTTTTGCGGGAGCGTCTGATGTTAATCGTAATCAGGTGTGTAACCGACACCCTTTAGTAGATTTGATCGACAAAAGCCGAAAAGCTGAAATGCCGAAATACCGGCGTTTTGAGGCCTTGCGAGTGTGTGAGTGCTCATGGGTCAGTTTGAAATGGTAAGGTTGGTATTCACGATCGTAAGGCTGTTGTGCACATTTTTGTACATTTGGGTGGTTTTAGGCCTCGATGGGCTGAAATTGGGCCCAATGGGCTGACAGGCCCATATGGGTGAAATCAGGCAGTAAGTATATTTTGGTAATCTGGTTATTAGATCTACTAAAACTTGTGTAAAATTTGGACTTAGTGGGCCACAGTAGTATGTGGGCTCCGTCGACCCCATTAGGGGTTTTAGGCCGATGACACTGTATTAATGAAATGGGCTAACTAAGTCGCACGGACGATGTTAGATTTGTTAGTAGACTTTAATAAGCATAAAACCCTAAAATCTAGCAAAATTACTGAAATACCCTTAAAGGGTGAAAATTACTGTTTTACCCCTAGGTGCTAAAAGACCATTTTACCCCTAGGGTTAAGTTGACTGATTTGCATGCTACTATATCTGATATTCTGTATACCATGACATGTATATTCTGAGTGCATGGGTTGGGATATTATTATGGTGGAAGTGCTAAAAGTGGAAATGCCACGTATTCTGCTCAGAGGCTCTGCCTCGTATTATTATTCTAGTGGCTTGGCCACGATATCTATTTAAACAACTCTACTGTGACTGTGGTGTGTAGGGCTGAGTAGGTTGAGTTATTCCCCACATGGTGTGTAGGGGTGGCACGGGTGGTGTGTAGGGCTGGATTGGGCTTGGGTTGTGCATACATGCGTATAATACTATAATCTGATCTGTTACTGTAATGGGCCCAAGGCCTCACTGTTTTTTGAATAGTTCCAAGGCCTAATTAAAACTGTATCTGAATAGGGCTTCGGCTGTAACACCCCATACCTAGCCTAGAAGTTAGGCCCGAGTCTGGCGTGCCACATTGAAGTGTTTTTTGAAAACCATGTTTTCAAAGAAACCCTTCTTAGAGAAACTTGTTGCAAACTAAAACTTGTGTTTGTTTATTTTCAAAACGTGGTAACCTAAAAGTTAATCCCTTTTAAAAACATTATTACCTTTAAAACTTTCTTTGTTCTGAAAGCTTAAATTAGTTAGTTATGGAAGACATAGTGTTCGAAAACAGTTAACATTTTGGAAAACCGCGATTCACCTCTAGCAGATATAATTCAAAGTAAATAAAAACCTTAAAATTAAAATGCAGAAATTATAAAAGGCCTTAAAGTGCTTGAGAGTAAATAATCAAAATAGAAAGCATAAGCAGTGTGTGGCCTTCTCCGAGTCCCTCGCAGCTCCGATCCGTCTAAGGCTGGGGATTACCTGAAAGGTTAATAAACGGGGTGAGTTTACGAAAACTCAGTGTGTAATCCCTTACTACAAATACGAACAGTCAGTCATGTAAAAGAATTAAAAAGTTTACCCCACCACAGTTCCAGTATCAATTGGGCCTTAGCCCACTATAACAGACTACACTAGATGGGCCTTAGCCCATGACAGAATCAGAAATCATTATCATAACTAGAATCAAAATGAGAATCAGAATCAGAATCAGAATCAAAATCAGAATCAGAGTCAGTATCAGTATCAGAATCAGAAACGAAATCAGAATCATAATCAGAATGTGAATGCAATCCCAACCCAGTCCAGCCATCACACCACCCGTACCAACCAACACACCATGTGGGGAATAACTCAACCCACCCAGCCCACACACCAATGGGCAGCAAAGCTGCCAATAACAAAATATCGTGGCAGAGCCACCAGAATAAGATAACGTGGCAAAGTCACTTAACAGAATACGTAGCACAAAGCCATCGGTAACGTGTCTATAATCGGCACAAAGCCTGTGATATTGGCACAAAGCCTTCGATAATGGCACAAAGCCCATAATAACATCACGAAGCCCATAATATCGATACAAAGCCCACAATAATGGTACACAGCCTTTGGTAATGGTACAAGCCCGTATAACGGCACGAAGCCCACAATACCGATACGAAGCCCACAATAACGGCACACAGCCTTCGGTAACATGATCGGCACTTAGCCATCGGTTGGTCCACAGTTGTCTCGGGCCACCCGTGCGACCTTATCAAATCAGTACGAATATACGGCTCTTAAGCCTTCGGTGGATCCACAGTCATCAAGCAACCATGCGATCCTAACAGATCAGATTTTCCTCCATACAAAATCCCAACCCATGCAACATGTTATGTATCTAGAATGTCAGGCCCATATTTGAATCAAACAATCACAGTCAAGTCATTCATATCACCAACATATATTCATAATCAAATCCGTCAAACACACAGTCTAAGTTAGTCACTTGCCCACAAGGGCAAAACAGTCATTTAACACCCTAGAGGTGAAGTGGTAATTTTACCTCACATGGGTATCTCGGTAATTCTACCCTACTGGGGTATTTCGGTAATTCTACCCTACATGGGTATTTCGGTAATTCTACCCTATAGGGGTATTTCGGTAATTCTACCTTACAAGGGTATTTTAATAATTCTACCCTACAAGGGTATTTTAGTAATTCTACCCTACAGGGGTATTTCTGTAATTTCACAAATTAAGGGTAAAACGGTAATTCTATAAATTGGGGGTACTTTGGTAATTTTACAAGTCGAGGGTATTTCAGTAATTTGGTAAATTAAAGTATTCTAAACAGAGATAACAATGCGAATGGGCCTAGGGCCCATTCTCGACCCTAATGGGCCCACACGCTCGTGTGGCCATTTTAGCCCAAATCTAGCCATAGATATGCGATTCACCTAGTCTAGTCCAATATTTACTACACAATCAAACAACTTGTCCAATTGGGCCTGTAGGCCCATTGGGCCCACATAGCCCCTTTCGGCCCATCGCGACCCGAAGTAGCCGTCCTAAAGCTAAAGTAGTGAGAAATGTACACCTGATAGGAGACTAGAGTTCATCCGCGCTCCGAGCACTTTTAGCCGACGCCCAACCCAAACGAGCCCGCCATAAAGCGAAAGGGATCAGCCAAGAAAGGTACCTTTACTCTCCTCATGGTTCTCCCTATTTAAAGCCAGCTTCGCATCCAGTCTTATGTTAGCTTCCCGATGTGGGATCCCCCATCATCAGAGTTGAAATTCAACACCAGCTCTTGTCGCCCCCTGTTAACAAAATAAAAGCTCTTTGATTGCCATGAGTTTCGAACCTTGGACCTCCTTGCCAACTCTATGATGCCACCTTCCTGCCTCTTATGTAGTACTACTTTGCCACTAGACCACAAGGCTTTTTGTGGCACAAATTCTCTAACAATATTCTTAAGGCCTACCTACTACACCCAGGGTTTAATTCACCTTAAACCAAAATTTTTGCTAGAGTCCAGGTTTGAACCCAGGACTTCTCCAATACTTCTCAGCACACTTAACCACTAAAACAAGCCTTCATTAACGGAATTTACATGCACAACAAAATATTATAAGCTGCTTTCAACATCTCCCATGCTCAAGGCCCAAAACTTCTAGGCCCGATTTCAGGGTGTTACAACTCTACCTCCCTTAAAGAAATTTCGTCCCCGAAATTTTCATCTAACAAGATAGTCATGTAACATCTACCCCACTACGCTACCGCTGCGCACTCTGATCCTACCATCACTATCACACTTCAACTAGAACTTGAAACATCTCATACATACAACACTTAATCACTGAAGCAGACAAATATTTATCACACATATATACAATTTCTATATCCATACATCACATCCACATAAAATAAATACCAAATTAAAATTCAAACCAATATCTCAAGAATCCACAGTACTTCAATTTCTAAACAGACAAAAGTATTCAGAAGACTTACGGATTCAGCACCGGAGACTCGGTTTGCCACACTTTTTAAGAGAAATACCTCAAAAATACCACATGTTTGAAAATAATTTTCTGAAACTCAAACTTTGAAAACCCAATCCAAAACTGAGTTGTTGCAACTTGGCTCTGATACCACTAAATGTAACACCTCATACCCAGCCTAGAAGTTAGGTCTGAGTCTGGCGTGCCACATTGAAGTGTTTTTCAAAAACCATGTTTTCAAAGAAACCCTTCTTAGAGAAACTTGTTGCAAACTAAAACTTGTGTTTGTTTATTTTTAAAACGTGGTAACCTAAAAGTTAATCCCTTTTAAAAACATTATTACCTTTAAAACTTTCTTCGTTGTGAAAGTTTAATTTAGTTAGTTGCGGAAGACGTAGGGTTCGAAAACACTTAACATTTTGGAAAACCGCGATTCACCTCTAGCAGATATAATTCAAAGTAAATAAAAACCTTAAAATTAAAATCCAGAAATTATAAAAGGCCTTAAAGTACTTGAGAGTAAATAATCAAAACAAAAAGCATAAGCAGCGTGTGGCCTTCTCCGAGTCCCTCGCAGCTCCGATCCGTCTAAGGCTGGGGATTACCTGAAAGGTTAATGAACGGGGTGAGTTTACGAAAACTCAGTGTGTAATCCCCTACTACAAATATGAATAGTCAGTCATGTAAAAGAATTAAAAAGTTTACCCTACCATAGTTTCAGTATCAATTGGGCCTTAGCCCACTATAACAAACTGCACTAGATGGGCCTTAACCCATTATAGAATCAGAAAACATTATCAGAACTAGAATCAAAATGAGAATCAGAATCAGAATCAAAATCAGAATCAGAGTCAATATCAGTATCAGAAGAATCAGAATCGAAATTAGAATTAGAATCAGAATCAGAATCAATATCAATTAACAGAATCAGAATCAAAATTAGAATATGAATGCAATCCCAACCCAGTCCAGCCATCACACCACCCGTACCAACCAACACACCATGTAGGGAATAAATCAACCCAAACAGCCCATACACCAATGGGCAGCAAAGCTGCCAATAACAGAATATCGTGGCAGAGCCACCAGAAACAAATAACGTGGCAAAGCCACTTAACAAAATACATGGCACAAAGCCATCAGTAACGTGTCTATAATCGGTACAAAGCTTGTGATATTGGCACAAAGCCTTCAGTAATGGCACAAAGCCCATAATAATTGCACGAAGCCCACAATATCGATACAAAGCCCACAATAACGGCACACAGCCTTCGGTAATGGCACAAGCCCGTAATAATGGCACGAAGCCCACACTACCGATACGAAGCCCACAATAACGGCACACAGCCTTCGATAACATGATCGGCACTCAGCCATCGATCGGTCCACAGTCGTCTCGGGCGACCCGTGTGACCTTATCAAATCAGTACGAATATACGGCTCTTAAGCCTTCGGTGGATCCACAGTCATCAAGCAACCATGCGATCCTAACAGATCAGATCTTCTTCCATACAAAATCCCAACCCATGCAACATGTTATGTATGTAGAATGTCATGCCCATATTTCAATCAAACAATCACAGTTAAGTCATTCATATCACCAACATATATTCACAATCAATCCGTCAAACACACAGTCAAAGTCAGTCACTTGCCCACAAGTGCAAAACAGTCATTTAACACCCTAGGGGCGAAATGGTAATTTTACCCGATAAGGGTATCTCGGTAATTCTACCCTACAGGGGTATTTCGGTAATTCTACCCTACATGGGTATTTCGGTAATTCTACCCTAAAGGGGTATTTCAGTAATTCTACCCTCTAGGGGTATTTCAGTAATTCTACCCTCCATGGGTATTTTGGTAATTCCCCCTACAGGGGTATTTTAGTAATTCTACCCTACAGGGGTATTTCTGTAATTTCGCAAATCAAGGGTAAAATGGTAATGCTATAAATCGGGGGTACTTTGGTAATTTTACAAGTCGAGGGTATTTCAGTAATTTGGTAAATTAAAGTATTCTAAACAGATATAACAATGCGAATGGGCCTAGGGCCTATTCTCGGCCCTAATGGGCCCACCACACGCTCGTGTGGCCCTTTTAGCCCAAATCTAGCCACAGATATGCGATTGACCTAGTCTAGTCCAATATTTACTACACAATCAAACAACTTATCCAATTGGGCCAGTAGGCCCATTAGGCCTACATGGCCCCTTTCAGCCCATCGCGACCCGAAGTAGCCGTCCTACAGCTAGAGTAGTGAGAAATACACACCTGATAGGAGACTAGAGTTCATCCGCGCTTCGAGCACTTTTAGCCGATGCCTAACCCAAACGAGCCCGCCATAAAGCGAAAGGGATCAGCCAAGAAAGGTACCTTTACTCTCCTCATGGTTCTCCCTATTTAAAGCCAGCTTCGCATCCACTTTTATGTTAGCTTCCTGATGTGGGATCCTACCATCATCAGAGTTTAAATTCAACACCAACTCTTGTCGCCCCCTGTTAGCAAAATAAAAGCTCTTTGATTGCCGTGAGTTTCGAACCCTGGACCTCCTTGCCAACTCTATGACGCCACCTTCCTGCCTCTTATGTGGCGCTACTTTGCCACTAGACCACAAGGCTTTTTGTGGCACAAACTCTCCAACAATATTCTTAAGGCCTACCTACTACACCCAGGGTTTAATTCACCTTAAACCAAAATTTTTGCTAGAGTCTAGGTTTGAACCCAAGACTTCTCCAATACTTCTCAGCACACTTAACCACTGAAACAAGCCTTCATTAATGGAATTTACATGCACAATAAAATATTATAAGCTGCTTTCAACTGCTCTCATGCTCAAGGCCCAAAACTTCTAGGCCTAATTTCAGGGTGTTCCATCGGCTCATTCTATGCTTAAACTGATCTTTGACACTAGTTGGGTTAGCTTACACACTGAGTTTTCACAAGCTCACCCTTCTTCCTTCATACTTGCAGGAAATCCCCAATCGTAGAGGACTTGGAACTATGAGGGATTTGAGGTGGGTTCTTTTTTCTTGAATTTACTTATTTATAGTTTATTTCTTTTCCTTTTAATTTGGGTTTTGTTGTCCAAGTTGTAATAAGGCCGCTCGTAATTGTTTTATTTGGGTATTTCTTTTATTTTCATTTATCACTTGTTTAAAACACTAGACTAGACTGTCAGGTTTTTATTTGAAACTTAACAAGCATTTTCAAACCATAAGTTACGTGACAAATGGGTGAAATAATAACGATGACTAATCAACAAGATCTTTTAAAAGCTAACTTCAATTGGTAGTGGATAGGGCTTTTATAAACTAAAATAGTTTTTATTTACAAAAGGTATAATGTGGTTTTGCTTAAGTCACCGTAATGGTTATTAAGAAGATCGAAGCGTAATCAACTGTCCAGGTGACACACCAGATCTGGCCATAACATCTAGGCCGGGTTTGGGGTGTTACATTTAGTGGCATTAGAGCCAAGTTACAACAACTCAGCTATGGAACTGGTCTAAATGTTTTTTAGAATTAAGGCCCAAATTTGTATTTTGAAAATTCAGTTTTGGAAAATTCCCTTAATAAATTCTTTTAAATTGATTCTCTTCTGAAAAATGTTTTTCATTTTTCTGGAAGTCTAGGGTTTTGGAAACAAAGATTTTTCAAAGTATTTAGTATGGATAAAACTTGGTTTTTCTGAATCTGGTTTCTAAAGAGTGGCACACCGAATCTCCGGCACCAAGTCTATAAGTACCTTCTACTTTACTATATTTGATTAAGATACTGTGATACTGAAAACTTACTATAGTACTAAGACTCTACTGAGATTCTGTAGTTAGGGTAATACTCAGATTGTAGAGGACTGAGACAGTAGAAAAACTGAAGACTCTAGAAGACTGAGACTGTAGTTAGGCTGCGATTTTTTGAAAAGAAACTCTAAAATACTATCTATACATAAGACATCTGTAATAAATACTGGAATATTGTACTGATTCATAAAATTCATAATCAGATAATACGGTATGAGTACGAGGGCAACAAGTGGAAGAGCCCGTGGACGTGGCCGAGGAAGTGCACAAGCTGGGTCATCATCTTCGGGACATATGCTAGCTGAGGAGGCGCGAGTGCCACCAGCAACTAAGACTAGGTCCTATGATTGGGCTGCAGGGGACGATGCTTTGTCCCAAGCAATGTTGCGGGTTCTGAAAAGGGTTGCTGGAGCGAGTAGTGGGACTGTGAATCGAGGATCTATTTTTGAGTGACTCCAAGCAAACGGAGCGGAGATTTTTAGGTGTGTATCTGGTGTAGCCCCGAATGTGGCTGAATATTGTTAGAGGCCACGGAGTAGATCATGGACGATATGAACTGCTCAGTGGAGCAGAAGCTGAAAGGAGCAGTATCTTTACTGCGTGACGAAGCCTACCAGTGGTGGATCACTGTGAGGGATGGTACCCCAGCTGAGCAGGTGACTTGGGAGCTATTTAAGACGGCCTTCAAATAGAAGTATGTCGGGGTGAGCTATGTGGACGCTCAAAGAAAGGAATTCCTGAATCTGATTCAGGGAAATAAGACTATTACAGAGTATGAGGCTGAGTTTCTAGGGTTAAACCGGTATGCTAGTGGGATCGTCACTACCGAGTATGAACGTAGCGTACAGTTCGAGGATGGCCTCAAAGATGAGTTAAGGGTACTGATTGCTATGTAGAGGGAGTGTGACTTTGCTGTTCTAGTGGAAAAGGCTAAGATTGCTGAGGAAGTGAAGCACACAGAGCTGCAGAATCGTGAGAAGGATCGAAACCGATTCAAGAGGGATTCAGGACCCTCAGATGCTATGGGTAGGACTGTAAAAAGGGCTAGAGTGGACGAGCCGGTTCGAGCAGTTCTGATGAATATGGTTAGACCACAGGCTTGTGGCGATTGTGGTAGAGTGCATCTAGGTGAATGTTGGAAGCATACTAGAGCATGTTTTCAGTGTGGGTCCAAAGATCATAGAGTTAAGGATTGTCCTCAAAGACCGACTCAGACGTAAGCTGTTGAATAGAGGGTTGCTCAGCTAGTGCGAGGTGGGCTACAACCACCGAGAGGCTGTGGTCAAGCTAAGGGCGACAATGGAAATGGACGTAGACATGGAGCACTGGGCAGGAGTGCTGGAAATGCTGAGGCTCGTCAGCCAGCATTGGTTTATGCTGCTCGTCACCGAGAGGAATGTGACACATCTGATGTCATAACTAATATGTTTTTAATTTTTAGCACGCCATACACTGCCTTGATTGACATAGGATCTACTCATTCGTATGTTGCTTGTGATGTATCTAGGACGTTGGGTGCGCAATCTGAGAAAACTGTGAGCATGGTATCTGTGATAAGTCCACTGGGTCACTCGGTTAGGGTAGACAAACGTTTTAGAAATGTACCCTTAGAAACGCAAGGTAGAATTTTCTCTGCAGATTTAATGGAGCTACCGTTTGGAGAGTTCGATCTCATCTTGGGTATGGACTAGCTTTCTAAGCATAGGGCAACTTTGGATTGCACTGTCAAGTGGATTATGTTAAAAATTAAGGAGGATGAGGAGGTCATGGTTATAAGGGAGTAAAGAGATTACTGGTCCAATGGTATCTCGGCTTTAAGGGCTGAAAAACTGATTCGCAAGGTTTGTGAGGTATTTTAGGCATATGTGAGTTAGTTTGATTCTGAGGATTTGGCGGTGGGAGAGGTTAGAACCGTCAAAGAATTTCAGGATGTTTTTCCAGATGAGCTCCCTAGGTTGCCTTCGAACCGTGAAGTCAAATTTGGAATTGACTTATTGCCTAGAACGGCTCCAGTGTCCATCGCTCCTTACAGGATGGCATCGAAAGAATTAGTGGAGTTGAAAGCGCAAATCCAAGAGCTGCTGGATAGAGGTTTTATTAGACCAAGTGTACTGTTCGTGAAGAAGAAGGATAGGACGATGCTTATGTGCGTCGATTATTGTTAGTTAAACAAACTGACTATTAAGAACAAGTACCCTCTACCAAGGATTGATGACCTATTTGATCAACTGAGAAGGGCTTTGGTATTTTCCAAGATCGATCTTCGGTCTGGATATCATTAATTAAGGGTCAAAGAGGTGGATATTCATAAGACAACATTCAAGACTCGGTATAGACATTATGAGTTTCTGGTAATGCTGTTTGGACTGATGGATGCACCAGTGGCTTTCATGGATCTGATAAATCGGGTATTTCAACCCTACCTGGATCAATTCATGGTCGTCTTCATAGATGATATTCTGGTGTATTGAAAGACTGAGGAGGATTATGATGAGCATCTCCGGATTGTTCTGCAAGTGTTGAGGGAGAAGCAACTGTATGCAAAAGTCAACAAGTGTGAGTTTTGGTTGCGAGAAGTGACATTTTTAGGTCACGTTGTTTCTGCTAAGGGGATTAGAGTGGATTCTCAAAAAATTGAGGCTGTTTTAGAATGAAAGCCACCGAGATCTGTGTAAAAAATTTAGAGTTTTCTAGGCTTGGCAGGGTACTACAGGAGATTTGTGAAAGGCTTTCTGTTGATTGCAGCACTGTTAAAGAAACTTTTGAGGAAATGAGTACCGTTTGTCTGGACTGAGAAACAGTAAGAGGCTTTCGAGAAATTGAAGAAAGTTTTGACTAATGCGCCTGTCTTGATTCAACTGGAGTCTGGGAAGGATTTCACTGTGTACAGTGATGCGTCGCACGTTGGGTTGGGCTGTGTGCTGATGCAAGAGGGTAAAGTGGTTGCTTATGCATCACAACAGCTTAAGCTTCATGAAGTGAACTACCCTACACATGATCTGGCGTTGGCGACAGTGATTTTTGCATTAAAGATCTGGAGACACTATTTATATGGAGAAAAGTGTATTATATATACGGATCTTAAGAGTCTTAAGTATTTGTTGACTCAGAAGGAGTTGAACCTTAGGCAGCGGAGATGGATAGAGTTGCTTAAGGACTACGATTGTTCTATTGAGTTTCACCTAGGCAAAGCTAATGTGGTAGCTGATGCACTGAGTCGAAGAGCTATAACCGAGTTGAGAGTGATGTTTGCTCATTTGAGTCTATATGACGATGGTAGCTTGTTAGCGAAATTACAAGTAAGACCAACCTAGATAGAATAGATTAAGGAAAATCATTTAGATGATGAGTCACTGGTTCCTCGATTTCAACAAGTTAAGAGTGATGAGGCTTCTGATTTTGGATTGAACAGTGAAGGAGTTCTGTGTTTCTAAGGAAGAGTTTGTATTTCGAGGGACTCTGACTTGAGGCAGTCAATTCTGAGAGAGGCTCATGGCGGTCCTTGTGCCATGCATCCTGGAGGGAATAAGTTGTATCGGGATCTACGAGAGTTGTATTGATGGCCTGGACTTAAGCGTGAAGTAACAGAATTTGTAGGTAAGTGTCTGACATGCCAGCAGGTGAAAGCTGAGCATCAACTGCCTTTTGGACTTCTACAACCGGTGAAGATTCCACTTTGGAAGTGGGAAAGAGTCACTATGGACTTTGTGAGTGGGCTACCCTTGACGCCTACCAAGAAAGACTCAGTTTGGGTGATTGTGATAGGCTAACTGAATCTGCTCATTTCATACCTGTCTGAATCGGTTACTCACTTCAAAAGTTGGCCAATTTGTATGTGGCGAAGGTAGTGCGAATTCATGGAGTGCCAGTTTCGATTATTTCTGATCGGGATCCTAGGTTTACATCTCGATTCTGGAAGAAGTTGCATGAGGCGTTGGGTACACGGTTAGATTTCAGCACTGCTTTTCACCCTCAGACGAATGGACAGTCGGAAAGGGTGATTCAAGTTCTAGAAGACATGTTGAGGGGATATGTTATTGATTTCCAAGGTAATTGGGAGGATTACTTGCCGTTAACAGAATTTGCGTACAACAACAGTTACCAGGCGAGTATTCGAATGGCACCATATGAGGCGTTGTATGGGCAAAGGTGTCGTACACCTACTTGTTGGATAGAATTAGGAGAACATCAGGTTCTTGGGCAAGAATTAGTAGTAGATACAGAAGATAAAGTAAAGCTAATTAGGAACTGGTTGAAAGAGGTATCTGATAGGCAGAAGTCTTATGCTAACTTGAAGTGTAGAGAAATTGAGTACTCTATGGGAGATTTGGTTTTTTTGAAGGTCTCGCCGTGGAAGAAGATTTTAAGGTTCGAAAAGAGGGAAAGTTGAGTCTGCGGTTTATCGTGCCTTATTGAGTTTAAATGGGTAGGTCCGGTAGCATATCAGTTGGAACTACCTCCGGAGCTGGACCAGATTCAAGATGTCTTTCATGTCTCCATGTTAAGCCGGTATTGGTCTGATCCTTCCTACATTGTACCAGTTAAAGAAATTGAGGTTAAAGTTGATTTGACTTTTGAAGAAGAACCTGTGCAAATTCTGGACCGTGATGAGAATGTGTTAAGAAAGAAGTCAATTCCTTTGGTGAAAGTGCTTTGGCGTAATCATGGCAGAGAAGAAGCTACGTGGGAGCTAGAAGAGGTGATTCGTCAACAATACCCTCACCTGTTTGGACCAGGTAAATTTCAAGGCCGAAATTTCTTTAAGGGGGTAGAGTTGTAACGGCCTAATTTTTCGGGTTTTTAATTTTTTGCTTGAATTTATCTTTGCATGACATGATAAGTTGAAGTAGTGAATTAAGTATGGTTAGTGGACCTTTAGAAGGCCTAAGTTAAGTTTAAAGCCCAGTAGAATTTTTAATTCTAGATATAAAGGAGAAGGGGCATTGGCTAAGTGGGCTTTTAATAAAAAGATGGGGTTTAGTAGCACAAGAAAGCTTGTGTTAAAGTGGCAAGGTGGCGCCACTTAAAACACAGGGGGTGGCGTGTGAAGGCTGTGAAGGAGCTAAGGTTCGAATCCCTTGGTGAGCAAAGTGGTGTTTTATTTTTAATACTTATGCATGGTAAGTGATGGAACTCAAGTTGAACTCTAGGGGAAGTGTTTGAACTACGTGATAGGGGTAGAAAGTTGATGAATTTTGAAAGGGGGAGAAGTTGGCCGATTGTGGGAGACTTGGAGGAGCAAGCTCAGTTAGGGCTTTAGGAGGATGCATTTTTGGCAATTGTGTGATGAGTGTGCCGAATACCCCTTTTTTGGTTCTTTTCAAGATTTGTTTTGGTCAAGCCTTAGTGCCAATTAGGTAAGTTTCAAAGGTGTTTCCATTCTTGTTCTTTCTTTTCTCCTCTTCTGAATGTGTCAAAAGTCGAAATCCCGAAGTTGTTAGCTCTCATTTGTCGATTTACCCAAAGCTCAACCTTTCATCACTTTTCTTCCAAAGCTGAACCAAGTATCTTCCTCTTCTCTCTTCACTTTTCTCTTCTTCTTTTCCTTTTCTCCACCGATTGAAGCAACCACCCTCAAAGCCTTGCTAGCCAATTGTTCTCAAAAGCCAAAACCCAAACTATTTGTTAGCCGATTCTTCTTCTTTAGCTAAATTTCCTATTCATCCCTCTGTCGACCATCTCCTCTCTTTTTCATAGACTTCTTTTCTTCTCCCTATTTCTACAAAATCTGAAACCTCCATACTCTTTAGTGTTTCCAGAAGCCGAATCTCTTAGGTCACTCCTCTTCTTGCGTTTTGACTAGATCTATAATAGATCTGGAGTAGGCTAGTGTTAGAGACTCTCTTCTGTCAAGACAAGCCGATGGTAAGTACTAGAATCCTTTCTTTCGTAATCTTGTGATTTAAGAAAAGCCGAAAACCCCTATCTTTTCAGGGTGGCTGTTGGTTTTGATTCCTTATGGATAAATACCTATGTTAGCCTATTCGTTTGGTTCTCATGTGTTCTAATGTGGTAAAGAGGCGATTTAACAAGGAGCAGTTGGAGGCTAGGGCCGTTGAAGTGATTTAGATTTAGATCTGTGGTCTAAATTTCGGCTAAGGTAAGGGATGGTGATATGGTAGTAGTTGCCGAATGTGTAAGTCAATGTGATGATAATTTCCGATTGGGTTGTGGTATAACGTGTGATTAATTGCTTTAGGATTTTCGTTCACGGGAGTGTCTGACGTCAATTGTAATCAAGTGTGTAACCGACACCATTTAGTATATTATATCGATAAATGTCGAAATGCCGAAATACCGGCATTTCGAGGGCTTGCGAGCGTTCGAGCACTCATGGGTCGGTTTGAAACGATAAGGTTGATATTCACGATCGTAAGTCTGTTGTGCACATTTTTGTGCATTTTGGTGGTTTTGGGCCTCGATGGGCTAAAATTGGGCCCAATGGGCTTACGGGCCCATATGGGCGACATCAGGCGGTAAGTATATTCTGGTAATATGGTTATTAGATTTGCTAAAACGTGTGTAAAATTTAGACTTAGTGGGCCACAGTAGCTTGTAGGCTCCGTCGAGCCTATTAGGAGTTTTAGGCCGATGACACTGTATTAATGAAATGGGCTAGTTAAGTCGCATGGACGACGTTAGATTTGTTAGTAGACTGTAATAAGCATAAAACCCTAAAATCTAGTAGAATTACTGAAATACCCCTAAAGGGTGAAAACTATTGTTTTACCCCTAGGTGCTAAAAGACCATTTTACCCCTAGGGTTAACTTGACTGATTTGCATGCTACTATATTTGATATTCTGTATGCCATGACATGTATATTCTGATTGCATGGGTTGGGATATTATTATGGAGGAAGTGCTAAAAGTGGCAATGCCACGTATTCTACTTAGAGGCTCTACCTCGTATTATTATTTTGGTGGCTTGGCCATGATATTTGTTTAAGCAGCTCTGCTGCGACTGTGGTGTGTAGGGCTGGGTGGGTTGAGTTATTCCCCGCATGGTGTGAGGGCTGGTACAGCTGGTGTGTAGGGTTGGATTGGGTTTGGGCTTTGCATACATGCATATAATACTGTAATCTGATCTGTTACTGTAATGGGCCCAAGGCATCACTGTTTTCTGAATAGGGCCAAGGCCCAGTTAAAACTATATCTCAATAGGGCTTCAGCCCAGTCTATGCTTAAACTGATCTCTGACACTGGTTGGGTTAGCTTACACACTAAGTTTTCACAAACTCACCCTTCTTCCTTCATCCTTGTAGGAAATCCCCAACGGTAGAGGACTTGGAGCTGTGAAGGATTCGAGGTGGTCATGTGGTTCTTTTTTCCCGAATTTACTTATTTATAGTTTATTTCTTTTCCTTTTAATTTGGGTTTTTTTCCAAGTTGTAATAAGGCCGCTCGTATTTATTTTATTTGGGTATTTTTTTATTTTCATTTATCACTTCTTTAAAACACTATACTTGTAACACCCCCTTACCCAAGACCGTCGTCGCAGTTGAGCTTGAGGCGTTAACAAACTTAATTTATCACTTAAACAATTTCAAACCATTAATTTCACCTTTCGTTATAAACTATTCATCTGCGTCACTGTCTCTTAAAAAATCATATCTTGAGTTACAAAACTCAAAATTTAAATCCGTAAATTTTATTTGAAACTAGACTTATATATCTATTTACTAATTTTTCTAGAATTATTGGTTGGGCCAATTAGTACAGTTTATTAGTTAAAGTTTCCCCTGTTATAGTGTTTGACTACTTTGACCTCTGTTCACTACGAATCACTTTTCTCTCTGTACAAAATTCAGATGACTAAGACATATATTTTTCATAAAAGTAGACTCAAAAAGGAATCTATACATATAAAGCATGACTCCTAAATTCAAAACAGGGGATTCAGAAATTGCTCTGACCCTATTCCACCAAAACTCAAATATCTTATAAAATACAACTCATTTACCTGTTTTGTTTCTTCCATATGAAAATAGACTCAATAAGATTCAATTTCATATTTTATTCAACATCTAATTTTGTCTCTACTATTTTTAGTGATTTTTCAAACTCACATCATTGCTGCTGTATGTTACTGATTTATAGAAAATTTCACGTTTTTATGAATATCCATGACTTAGGTAACACATTAAACATACATAACACCAAATATAATCTTTATTGGCCGTTCCAATGGCTAATCATTACCGAGCATTTCCTTACCACTCAATAACCGTATCATGAGATCATATACACAAAATGATTATAATGCTATACATGCCATACTCAAAATATACAAGCCACTATAGCAAAATGGTCCACGGATAGTGTGAACGAGCCTCCGACCATTCTCGATTTCCGAGCTAGTTTGTCAAAACTACAAAGAATGGAAAGGAGGGAGTAAGCATAAATGCTTAGTAAAGTGACATGCAAATAGCAAGTAACATAACCATACAATCCATCATAAAACATAAATTGTATAATTATCACTAAGACATTCATGTTACAAGTGTATTTACTATCTTACCACGATTTCATCACACCATACCAAGTTCTCAACCCGAGGGCTTAAGCTCATACCTGTCAAGTTTTCTCATTCACCACACTTAGCAATAGGTCACTTTCATTTTAAGTATTCTCCTTATTCACTTGAGATTCACCCGTTGAACACATCGAAATATAATTCGGATACTCGGATTGCATGCACATAAGTGCCATACCCATAGCTAGAAAAATTCAATAGCCTACGATTTATGTAGCCAAGCTACCATGTAACCCGCCCATAAGCGAACTCCGACTTAACTCAATGAGCTCGGATGCCTAGTTACATCTCACGAACTCGGACTCAACTAACGAGCTCGGAACTCAACTATCCTAGTGACATGTCACTTGTACCCTAATCTACTTCCAAGGTTCAAACGGGATTTTCCTCAATCACATATTTTTGTCGTCTTCCTCGGAATGTCGGAACCGAACTTGATAGCATTTCATATTTATCAAGTAGCTCACATAATTTGCATATTACTAAATAATAATTCACAAAGCATAATATTTCATGATAATAAACATCATATCATATAAATAATATTAAATTACTTAAAATAACAATTATGTTACCACATTTACACATGAACTTACCTCGGTACAAAATGTTAAAAATCGAACCTATTCTTTGTAAACCTTATTTTTCCCTCGATCGTGACTTGAATCTCTTTTCTCTTGATCTAAAATGTCAAATTAATTTATTCAATATACACATTCATCAAAACAGCCACTAATATTGGCTTGAATAAAAATTACCATTTTACCCCTAACTTTTCAATTATTTACAATTGAGTCCTTAGGTTTGTACAATGAGTTACATGCATTTCCCATGACATCTAAGCATAGCTGAATTTCCTAGTGTCCATAACAGCCCCTATTTCACATTAAAATCAGATTTCTACCATCAATTTTATGCTTTTCACAATTAAGTCCCTTTTTAGGTGTTTTCACATAAAACTACTAGGTAAAAGTTGTTAAACACACATCAAACCATCATATTCCTTCATTATTCATCAAAATACAATTATGTCACACATGGGTAATTTTTCATACATGCATCCTAGCTCAAAATATTGCTAAAAAATGATAGAACATGCTTTCTAGATTTTAAAATCGAAAAGAACATTAAAAACAGGCATGAAAATCACTTACAATCAAGGCTTCAAATGTTGAAAACCCTAGCTATGGTGACAAGCAAAATTCAGCAGCCCTATGGAGAAGATAAGTCTATTTTTGTGTTATTTTTCCCTTTTTAATGACCATATTTACCATTTGACAAAAATACCCTTAATGCCTTTCTTTGTAATTTTTCATGTAAAAGCCCATTTTTGTCCAAAATTTTAGAAATTTGTTAAATTGCTATTTAAGACCTCCTAGTTAATCTTCTAAAGCAATTTCATATTAAAAGCTTCTAGAATGCAAGTTTTGCAACTTATTTAATTTAGTCCCTAATTTTAAATTAAGCATTTTATCAATAGAATTTCTTCACAAAATTTTCACACAATCATGCAATCATATCATAAACCTTAAAATAATTATAAAATAATTATTTTTATCTCGAATTTGTGGTCACGAAACCATTATTCTGATTAGGCCCTAATTCGGGATAGTACAAGACTCGACTGTTCGGGTTTTTATTTCAAACTTAACAAATGTTTTCAAACCATAAATTACGTGACAAATGGGTGACATAATAAAGATGACTAATCAACAAGATCTTTTAAAAGCTAACCTCAATTAGTAGTGGATAGGGCTTTTATAAACTAAAATAGTTTTTATTTACAAAAGGTATAATGTGGTTTTACTTAAGTCACCGTAATGGTTATTAAGAAGATCGAAGTGTAATCAACTGTCCATGTGACACACCAGATCTGGCCATAACGTCTGGGCTGGGTTTGGGGTGTTACATGTTTCACATGGGGGTAATTTATTCATTTTATCCTACAAGGGTGTTTTGGGTAATACCTATCTTACAGGGGTATTTTGGTAATTTCTTAATAGTATGGGTCTTAATTAAGAACTTTGGCCCGTCAACAAGTCCTCGTTGGCTCAAATGAATAGATACTATGCACCAAGTAGGATTCTAGAGAAGAGGAGGTGGGTCATTAAGACTACTTAAGTATGAAGCTCTCCCTAGATCCAATCCTAGACATGCATATTCCCATTACCACACTCTAACCTCATGACTTGTCCACAGACGCACTTGATAAATTAATTAAGTTTTATGCTCGCTTAAGGATTCAATAGAAACTAGGTCTAAAAGTCTATTATAAAACCCTAGCAAGTCCACATGCTTTCATACATTCATATAGCCCATCATGCCCAATCACATTTATATGGCCCATTAGGCTCAATCACAATTATACGACCCATCAAGCCCAATCCATTTCAAACCATTCAACAAACTTTATCAGCTCGTCACTTATTATGAACTTATCAATTTTTGCTAATTTAGGCCTACGAGCAGTTGGGCCCATTTGGCCCATTCTGGCCCGGTTGGCCAAAATGTGACCCAAGCCCATGAGATTGCTGATGGGGCCTCTGATAAAATATCAATTACCCTCATACGAGTATTTGGGCACTCGCATGACTACCGTAGCCAAACTTTTGACTTTTTAGCATTTCAGCTTTTCGGCATTTCGGGATTTGCCGATCTATTGTGTGTGTGTGTAGTGTATGTACACACTTGGTAATAAAACGTGCTGTGATCTCGTTAGACACGAACCTACAAATGATGTCACTCATCAATTAATCACACACTTATCAAATACTATCACCAAAAATCGTAATCCTACCTTTGCCTTACCTTGGACGACAAGCCTTAACATCCCTTCCTTGATCACCAATCACGAGTATTTCTTAAATTTGCATCAATCTTAATCATTAAGAACTAAACAACAAGTGACTTGCAATCATCTTAAGTCATCTTTAAACCATTCATGACCATTCGACCAACCTTAACCAATAAAAGGGGGATACTTACCAAAAACCCCAAAACTCTTAATGAGTAATTTGGCAGAGATCTGAAATTTGAGATTCGATACTAATCCCCTACTAGAACCGATTTAGAAGGAGTGAGGGAGAGATGGAATCGGTACTAGAAAGACCAACTAAAAAAAAGTAAAGTACTTACACAAGAACTGATCGGCCAACGTTGAAGAAAAAGCGGCGACACCACAGAATTTCGGCCAAAAGATATTTGGCTTTAGGGAAGTTAAACTAGAAGCAAGAAAGAAAAGATTCTGATGAGAAAGGAAGGGAAGAAATCGGCACAAAATAAAAGAGAAAGAATAAGGGATTTCAGATTTTAGATATTTGGAGAGAAAAATGTTTTTGGCAAAATGGAAAGGAAGAATTTGACATTAGCCTAGAACCCCCAAAATCGGCACCTATATATACTATAGTCGAATTTACCTATCCCCAAATTCCCAATTCGGCTCCACTTCTCTACTCCTCAATCTCTTCCTAAGATTTCTCTATTATCACTTCCTTGAATTTCTCTTCTAATTACCCCTTCAGAGTCCACATCCAACGCCACTACTAGCTTTTTAATGGGAAAAAATAAACCCTTCTTTTGAGCAAGAAGGGATTTGAACCCCAGTCTTCCTTACCATGCTTGTGACGCCATCCCATGCTCCCTATGTGGCGCCACCTTGGCACTAGGCCACAAGGTAATTTGTGTCCTATTTCTGCTCCATTTATTTAACAACCTAGTTACTCAAGATCAGGGTTCCTTTAATATTAAACTAAAATTTTCCCACTTTCAAGCTTGAACTCAAAACTTAACCAATGGCCTATTGACACATTAATACTTAACTAAAAATATCAAACACATACTCCACATCAAAATCGAGAAGGAAAGTTTAGGATTTTTGGGGCGTTATGTGACAGCCCTATTTCGGCCCTAATCGGAAAAGTGGTTTTAGAACCACAAAACTAAGTCAGAAAATTTTTAATATATTATTTTTAGTGTTTTTATCATTTGAATTGCCTATTATGAAAGTTTGGTGTTTTGATTTTGTCATTTGGATGTAAAATTAGCTAAAAACGATTTGTTTGAAAGATTTTGCATATGTGGTGGATAAATTTTAAGTGACTCAATTAGTGGATGGCCAAAGTGGAGGGTTTGCATGGAAATTAAACCCTTTTCTTTTAATGCACGGTAATGGATGAGTAGTAAAAACCATTATATGCATTTTATAATTATAATTTACAAAGTTATAATTTTTTTATATAATAAAATATATTATTATAAGTGAGTGGGAGATAAAAACAAAGTTATTATTTTATTTCCTCACTTTAGCCGAAACACTTAAAATAAGTTAAGGAAGAAAAGAAATTGGAAGCAAGGGCATTCGGCTAGCTTGTGTTCAAATTAAGGTAAGATTTTGAGGTTAATCCTTTAAATTTTTGTGAATTTGGGATATTTGTTTGGTAGTTGCCATAGCCCATGTAGAAATTATGGATTTGGTGTTCATTCATGCTTTCGGTCATGAAATAGAAGTATGAAATGGTTGTGGATTTCATGCTTTATTTAGAAATGGTGAATAGATGATGTGGAGCTATTAATTAGGTAAATTGTCATTAAATGGTGGGATTAAAAGCATAGGGTGATGAATTAGACATTAGTATGGAGAGGAAGTGTTTTGTGATTACCTTGTGTGAATTAATCTTTTGATGGATGGGAATTGAGACTTGTCGTGTATAAGTAGTTGTAAACAAATATTTAAAGAATCAGCTTTAAGCTTTGATATTATAATTTTCATTATGAATGATGCTTTGGTATGTATGTATAATCGGCTGCTTGATAAGTATAAGTAGGAAGTATTAAAGTTGGTTCATGAATGAATGTATTTGAGGTTATGTATACTTGGTTAATTAATGATATTGTGATTTTGGGATGATTTGTGATGAGGTGCCGATTATGTGGTCATGTTTAATTACTAGTGTTGCCGTATATGTATGTGATCATTAAGAAATTATCTTGTTAATTATATTGAGTTAGTGAGGTAATTAAACTAGTTTAAATTTTGTTGCATTAAGCTCAAGAGCCAAACTTGGATAGAGGGAAAGCGAAAGTACTTGAATAGCCGTTTTAAATCGTTCGACAACTTTTGAGGTAAGTTTTGAGTAATTAAGCATGAGACAGAATCGAATATGTTATGATATAATTATATATATGTAATTGCATACTTATCATAAAAACCAAGACTCTATTATGTTTGTATTATAGGCGAATGTAGTTAAGTGATATATATATTTGATATGGTTGAATGATCAATGTGAATCAAATGAAAGTTGTATATGTGGTAAAGCTGAATGGCTAATGTGAAATATGTATAAAATATGTATATGTGGTAAGGCCGAAATGGCTAATGATAAATGTGTGCAAGTTATATATATATAGTGAGGCCGAATGGCTGATGAGTAATGTTGTTTGGCCTAATGGTTAATATAAAATGAAAGCAAAGTATGTGTTGTATGAGTAGGTGCGAATGAAAGCATCATCTTATTAATATGCTTGTGTTATGTGAATATTAAAAGTATAGGAAATGGTATATGATAAACTTTGTGAATTGACTATCGTACGATATTATTCGGGTCTTTGACCTAGCAAGCTTCAAAGCTAGTGATTAGTATCAGGCTTTGAGCCTAGCAGGCGAAAAGCCAGTGAATGTGCATCGGACTTAAAGTCCAGCAGGCAGTGAGCTGGTAATAAGTTCGGGTTATACCTAGTAGGCTAACCGCTTGTGAAATGATAAAGGTTTAAAGCTACGAAACTTGTACTATGCGGCAACTGAACTTGATCAATAGATACAAATCACTAAGGTACGTAAAATTCTTACATGTATGTGAAGATGAAGTGATTTGAGTTGTGGTAATGAAATGGAAAGTGATTGTGATGTGATTATTTATACGTATTTGGTTATTGCGAAACTAATACTTGAAAGTACATGTTATGCCCATGATTATGACTATAGAAAATTTATGTGTATATTGTGCCTTAGATTTATTCTAATAAGTGAATTAAAGAGTGACTTTGGAAGCATTGATGATATGGTTATGTGACTATGAACTTTAAACGAATAAAATGTTAATGGAAATGTGTTTGATATAGCCAAGTATATTCGGCCCAATTGAGGTTATATTTAGATTATATATATATATATGATTGATGTACTTAATTAAGTCGATTTGTTTACTTGAAACTTACTAAGCTAATTAGCTTACTTTGAGTGTCTTGTTACTCTGTTTTATAGATCTCGATCGCTAGCTACGAACTCAGGAATTCAAGTCAAAGTCATCCACACTATCTTTTTGATAATTTTGGTACCTTTTATAAATTGATATTTTGATAATGGCATTTATAGGCTTAAACTCTCTCTCTTTTAAATCAAGTTGTGTTCTGAATATGTATTTATAATCAAGCCATGCAAAAATGGCTTATTCATTTTGTTTAGTATGGTCATATAGTTGAACTAATAGTCGTGAGATGTTTTAGTCATAATGGTATACTCGGTTATGTTATATCTATATATACAAATTGCATAATCGGTAGTTATATATATATATATTTCAATTATTAAGTATGATCAAATTATGAATGTATGGTTCAATGATTCAGGTGGTTTGTTATTCTGTTAAATAGGTTAAGTGAGTGAGTAAGTAAAGTGGTTATATTACTCATGTATGTTTGGATGAAGTAGCATAAGTTTACAATGGTGTTAAATGTGTTTTGAACTTCAAATTTAGTTGCTTTGTTACTAAAAGATTTGGTCATGCTGTTTGAAAAAGAAATTAACCATTTTTTTTGAAATTTGATAAGTGCTCTTTTGGGTAACTCAATGAAATATATTGATATGAAATGATTCATATTAGCTAGCTGTTATATTCGGCTATGAACAAGATTAGATTAAACTTACTATTTGATCTTTGAGGTACAATTGAAATTATATTGGTGTATGTATTTATAAACATTTAGAAATTTGTTCAGTCAGGTAATACCTTTTAACCCTGTTCTGACAACGGATATGGGTTAGGGGTGTTACACATTACACTCTAATCAAGTCAACCTCGTGTACCTTAATCTCAAAGAGTTTAGTCTAGTATAATAGTGACGACACTTATGACCGTACAAAGCTTCATAAGGAGCCATTTTGATACTCGACTGGAAACTGTTATTATATGCAAATTCATCAAAGATAGCTACCATTCCCACGTACCTTCAAACTCGAGAATGAAACATCTCAACATATCCTCAAGTATCTGAATGATTCACTCAGACTGGCCATCTGTCTGCGGGTGGAAGGCGGTGCTAAGATTGTAAGAGTATGCCCAAAGATCAATCACGAGATGGTTGTAACAACATACTTGATTTATCATGTTTATTAATATAAGGCTTTGCCATTATTATTTCAGTTTCATTTCTGTGTGCATAAATAAACTGTTTTATAATAATGTCCTAAGAATAATATGATTATTCTTAAAAGATCCTTAGTCAAGTATTATTGTTGGCTAGGACAATAATAATGCATTGAGACTAACATGTAGTTGATTGATGATAAAGAGTTGTCATTGATATCGAGTATCAGAATCAATGCATGAATGTGTGTGTTAGAGAACAACATATTGGACCGACCCGCTATGAGTATGTTTCTTGGATTATTATGTAATTGTCACAATATTACTCATAGTGATTAATATGTATATGATCCTCATACTTGAGATCATCATCATTCCAACATCGTGAGTTGTATATTTTGATATAGTCAAACGAACACTGTAATTGGTTGTTCTATTAAGACTAATGTTGGATATACCACAATCTATGTAGAGGGATATGGTTGATCAATATAGGATAAGTCCCTCCTACATAATAGGAGTAATATCTCAGGCCACTTGATTTAGTGAGACTAGAAATGCATGGCCATGCTCAAATAAGTTGATATGAGATGTCATACTTATTTGTATATCATAGTCTACTCAAGGTATCAAGAAACATAGGATGGACTATGCAAGTGTGACTATTCCATGACTTGTGTCTATTCTAAAGATATTGGACTTAAGGATTAATGCATGAAAAGTTAATCACAAAAGGTTATGTCGAATCATGACTTCTTGTAACTTAGGTAGCAATGATGCATTGCTAGATGCCACTCATTGTTTGTAATATTAGAATAGTTCTAATATTACTGCTAATGTTACAAGAACCTATAGGGTCACACCTTTTAATTGAAATGAACGGAGTAAAACATAGTTGGTATTGTGTCTGGTTGTCACATGAATTAAATTAATTATAGAATTAATTAAATTCGGCAATCAAATTATTGAACATACTATATGTACAAGGATGTTGTACACATAATCAAGAACATAATTTTCTAATATATGATTTTGGTTCATATATATATAAATTTAAATAAATATAGTTTACCGAAATCTTTATTATAATTAACGTAATTATAATTTTCGGTTAAACGTTATTATATTTATTTAATAACGATTATTATGATTCGGATTATTTATGGTAATAAATATTCATTATGAATATATACCAATTAACACAAAGTTTTAAATATGGCAAGGGTAAAAACCCTAAAGGGAATATACATAGGCAATCCCGAAACCATAAAAGAGAGGCCTAGCAGCCGTCAAAAGTGATACTCTCTGAAAATAGTTTCTGAGAGATTTCCGTTCATTGTCAATTGGGTGGACTACGTAGAGGCCGACATCGTTAAAGGTTGCGGCTTGGTTCGATAGTGCTTTAGGATTCCCGTTGCCTTGGCGTCGCTGTCTACTCAGATTGAAGTTTCGGTAATTTCGAAACCTTTATCACCCCGATTCGTTCCTTACACATGGATCCATGGTATGGATCGCCGGTAAAATTTATTATTCTAATTTTCCGCTGCGCCTTGGAGGCACCGGGCGATCCTACAAAGATGTAATTTTGTACCTAATGCATCTTGCAGTTTCTTCCAAAACCATGATGTAAACCTTTGATCTCTGTCTGAAACAATAAATATGAACACGCCATGTAACCTCACAATCTAAGAGATATACAATTCAGCTAGCTTATCAAGCAAGTAATCTCTATGAATCGGAACGAAATGAGCTGACTTAGTCAATCTATCAACAATAACCTAGATTGCATCTTTCTTTCTTGGAGTCAATGGTAACCCAGATACAAAATCCATCGTAACTCTATCCCATTTCCACTCAGGTATCGTAATCGGCTGAAGTAATCTAGAAGGTACCTGATGTTTAGCTTTTACCTATTGACAGATTAAGCATTTCGAAACATAGTAAAAAAATGTCTCGTTTCATACTATGCCACCAATAAAGCTATTTCATATCGTTATACATCTTCGTACTACCTGGGTGAACAGATAACCGACTGTTATGAGCTTCATTCAAGAGCATCTGAATCAACTCTGAATTCGTCAGAACACATATTCGGTTTCTAAGTCTCAAACAGTCTTCCGTATCAACACAAAACTCTGAATCAACATTTGAATCACACTGAACTCGTTTTGCTATCAATTTATTATCAACCTTCTAGGCTTCATAGGTTTGTTGAATAAATAATGATCTTGCTTTTAATTCAGCTATTATCAAACCATCATGAGACATAGCTATATGTGCATTCATTACACGCAAAACAAACGATGATTTTCGGCTTAAAGTATCAACAACAACATTAGCCTTTCCCAGATAGTAGTCAATCACAAGCTCATAGTCTTTCAACAACTCCAACTAACGGCGCTGTCTCAAATTCAGATCTTTCTGAGTCATCAAATACTTTAGGCTTTTATGATCAGAATAAACATGACATTTTTCTCCAAACAAATAGTGACGCCAGATCTTCAATGCAAACACAATAGCTACCAACTTTAGGTC
This sequence comes from Gossypium stocksii, assembly GCA_020496765.1. Classification (NCBI taxonomy): domain Eukaryota; kingdom Viridiplantae; phylum Streptophyta; class Magnoliopsida; order Malvales; family Malvaceae; genus Gossypium; species Gossypium stocksii. The sequence goes on from CM035631.1 coordinate 49,089,106, forward strand.
GTGTGTCTGATAATTCCTTTCGTGTGGCTTTAACTATCTCGAGGCATAAGCTATAACTCTGCCTTCCTACATCAAAACACAACCTAGACCATTTAAAGATGCATCACTGTAGATAACAAATTCTTTACACATTCTGGCTGAACCAGTATTGGAGCTTCAGTCAAAAGGGCTTTCAACTGATCGAAACTTTTCTAGCATTTTTCTGACCACTCGAACTTAACATCTTTCAGCAATAGCTTTGTCATTAGAGCTGCGATCATAGAGAAACCTTTCATGAACCGACTGTAATAACCAGCAAGTCCTAGAAACCTTTGAACTTCATAAACATTCTTCGAAGGTTTCCAATCAAGTATAGCTGAAATTTTACTTGGATCAACCTGAATACCCGAAGCTGATACAACATGACCCAGAAAACTGACTTCACTTAACCAGAACCCACATTTACTAAACTTTTCATACAACTGTTTATCTCGCAAATTTTTTAACACCAATCTCAAGTGTTCAGCATGCTCGGTTTCATCACAGGAGTAGATTAAAATGTCATCTATGAACACAACCACAAACCAGTTCAGATACTGTCTGAAGATTCGATTTATCAAATCCATAAACACAGCAGGTGCATTAGTGAGTCCAAAAGGCATGAACAGAAACTCATAGTGTTCGTACCTCGTTCAGAAACTAGTCTTTGGCACATCGGAGTCTTTAATTCGCAACTGATAATAGTCTAATCTCAAATCTATCTTTAAGAACACTGTAGCCCCTTTCAGCTGATCAAACAAATCATCAATCCGTGACAGTGGATATTTATTCTTTATAGTCATTTTATTGAGCTGTCTATAATCAATGCACATTCTCATAGTTCCATCTTTCTTTTTCACAAACAACACTGGTGCACCCCAAGGCGAGAAACTCGGTCGTGTGAAACCTCTGTCTGTCAACTCTTGCAATTGAGCTTTCAATTCTTTTAATTCAATAGGTGCCATTTTGTACGGAGCTATGGATATTGGAGTCGTCCCAGGCATTATCTCAATACAAAACTCTACCTCTTGAATAGGTGGCAAACTGGTAATTCTTCAGGAAACACATCCAAATACTCACATACAACTGGTACTAATTCAATATTTATTTCAGCCACTTTACTGTCAAGTACATAAACAAGATAAGCTTCACAACATTTCCTTACCTATTTCTGAGCTAGCATCGAAGAAATCACTACTGGCAACCCATTCAGATCATTAGATTCAACTCGAATAATCTCACCATTCTGACACCGTATATTAATAGTCTTCCTTTTGCAATTCACAACGGCATCATGCAAAGTCAACCAGTCTATGCCCACCATTAGGTCGAACTCATCGAATGGCAACAACATCAAGTCAGCCAAAAAACACGAATCTCGAACCATCAAAGGACAATTCTTGCACACCTTGTCAACCATAACACACTGGCCCAAGGGGTTTGACATTCTAATCACAAACTTAGCAGACTCAACCAATAGAGTCTTACTAAATACTAACGTCTCACACACATAAGAATGAGTAGAACCAGGATCAATCAATGCAATTACATCAGTATCATAAATAGTGAGTATACCAGTAATAACATCTAGGGATGAGGCCTCCTCTCGTGCATGAATAGCATAGGCTCTGGTAGGTGCACGAGCTTCAAATTGAGCTGCAGTGTCCGTAGTTCCTCGCTGAGTACCACTCCTAACTTCCATGTTTCTGGGTGGTCTACCTCTAGCTGCCGCGTTATTCGACCTCTAACTCTAAACATTGTCTTCTCAACCAGCATCGGACAACCTCGGATAAAATGATCTTACGAACCACATTTGTAACACACTCTGTTGTTATACTTGCCCCAGCATTGACAAAACGCCGTCTTCCACATTGTTGACACTCGAGTTTACTTGGTCGAGTATTGCCAACACTGACAATCGAGATGGCTCGTGAACTCCTTGGTGGTAGATCTCGTGTAAAAAACCTGACAATAGCTTTAGATCGACTAACAGCAACCCTGAATTTCTTTGATGCTGACTGAAAAGTTTTACTCGTAGATCTTTTGCGGAAATCTCTAGCTTCAAACTCAGCTTTTCTTTTTTCTTTCTCGAGCTCTTTAGCTTTGTATGCTCGCTTAACTAGTACCACAAATTCTTTCGTTTCAAGTATGCCAACTAATAGTTTAATATCTTGATTTAGCCCATCCTCAAATCTTTTGTACATTATGGCTTTGGTAGAAACACACTCTCAGGCATACCGACTGAGCCTCACAAATTTCTGCTCATACTCTGTCACAGTCATCCGACCCTGTTTCAACTCAAGAAATTTTTTGTGCTTCTGATCAATAAATCTCTGGCTAATGTAATTCTTACGGAACTCAGTCTGAAAAAATTCCCAGGTCACTCGCTCTTTCGGAACCACGAATACTAGAGTATTCCACCAATGGTAAGTTGTATCTCAAAGCAACGATATGGCGTATTTCAAACACTCATCGGAGTACAAGATAACTCATCAAACACACAGATAGTATTATCAAGCCAAAGCTAAGCTCGCTTAGCATCATCATCATCTACTGCTTTAAACTCTTCAACCCCATGTTTTCTGATTTTATCAATAGGTGGCCTATCTAGTCTCAACGGATCTCTTACTAGGGTATAGCAGGCATCCAGAATGGATTAATTGGGGGTGGAGGGTGTTGTGTAGCCTGGTTGGTCTAAATATATTGAGTAAATCAGTCATTCATCATTTGATAAAAGGCTTGTTTAGCCTCACTCTCTTGATTACTCGAAGTCAGTTGAGAATCAGCAGGCGCTGTCGGCACTGTCCCTTGTGCGGAGCAGGCGCTACACTCTTGATATCATCAGCTACAGCTCTGTCGGGATCCATTCACTATATGAAAACACATTTTCAGATGTCAGAAGTCATCATACTATCACAATATATAATTATGGCATGTATAGCTAGACTTACACGCGCTACGTTAGTCCTAGAATCGACTAAACTGTAGCTCTGATACCAATCAAATGTAACACTCCCAACCCATATCCGTCGTCGGAACGAGATTACGAGGCATTATCGATATAGACAGTTCATGACAGACTTTCATCACAAAGTAAATCATCTAATAAGTTTTTTTTTAAACCAAACTAACATGTTACAATTATACTATATTTGCAATTATTCGAATTACTGTTACTCAATGCAAACAAATAATCGTAGAAATTAAATGCTCAACTCATAATCCATTGTGTTGACTTCATATTCAAATCATATAAACAACTTAATATTTATAGCATTTGAATGATTTACATGTGAAATAAGTTATCTACTTAGTAATTTGTTGCACATAATTTAAAATACTATTGCCGACTCACAAATATAACATTTTAATAAATCTAATTAATATACCAAATCAACTCTACTTATCTATTTCAATATCTTAACAACCATGACCTATGCACATCTATATAAACACACACTTCGTTATCATAAATGAATTGATATAATAAATCCCATTCAAATATATGTAGATATTTCATTATCAGCTCATTTCACTACTAGATTGTCTTAATATACAATTTTTGATAATAAATCATATCGAAATTTATCATATGAAAAAGTATTAATATATAAATATAAATATCATTAGACGAATATACATACATGCCATATACCAATTTCCAAGCAAGTTTTCCAAGTCAAATTATATATCAAGGTTTGTGTCAGTACTACGATACACCAAATAACTAATTTTAATATATACCAAAATTATCACATAACTTAACCAAAAGATGTACCGAATATCACACATTAATCCATTTTCAATCTTAGTTATCTAATTCATCTATTCATGATGTCATACAATTCATACACATTTACTATGTTAATAAAATACACATTACCTATAGACATGATTAGCTAAAGTCATTCATTAAACATATAACTCAACAAATATATCAAACACCTCACACATACCTATATGTACATATATATATGTATGCCTAAAAACATACATATACAAGTGTTGAATCATCAATGAAACATATTCATTATCCAAATCCAGCATTTGTCAGAATTTACTCATCAATCAAAAATAACTATTAATATCTAATGCAAAATATACACATATCAATTTTATCATGAGCATGTAACACCCCAAACCCGGCCTGGACGTTATGACCAGATCTGGTGTGTCACATGAACCTATAACTAAGTTTACGACCTTCTGCTTGTTGTGACTTAGGTGATATTTTTAGTAAAACAGCATGATTGTGAAAAATCATTTTGATAAGCCTTTAGGTTATCCATATTTGAATTTGTTGAATTTTGAAAACCTTTTTAGGAGTTTGAAAAACCCGCGCAGCCTATAACTGGCAATCTCGATAAAATATGAATTAAACCATAAAAGAAAATAAAACCAATAAAGAAATTTAATTAGTGGCCTTATTGCAATTAAAACCCAAAATAGAATAATTAAATACTTAAAATGAAAAGAAAACTGAAATTTCAGATGCTGTGGCCACTCCAAATCTCTCCCAGCTCCAAGCCCACTATGGTTGAGGGTTACCTGCAGAGATGAAATTAAAGGGGGGTGAGTTTGATAACTCAGTGTGCAACATAATCTCAACCATAGGCTAAAACAGATCAAGCCTCAGATTCAGATTAATTGGGCCTTGGCCCATTACAGAAATCAGGTTAAGCCCATAGGCCCATAACAGATACAGATCAGATATATTATGCAAACAGAAAACCTAACCCAGATCCATCCATAACACCCCCGTACCAGCCTTACACCATGTGGGGAGACTACTCGACCCACTCAACTGCTACACACCACAGAAATTCGCAGCGAGGCTGCTAGATATTGTGACGAGGTCACCAGATACAGATATTGTGACGAGGCCACCAGAACAGATATATACGTGGCGATGCCACCAGATTGCAGCGAGGCTGCCAGAACAGATATATATGTGGCGATGCCACCAGATTGCAGCGAGGTTGCCAGAACAGATATATATGTGGCGAGGCCATCAGATTGCAGCGAGGCTGCCGGAACAGATATATATGTGGCGATGCCACCAGATTGCAGCGAGGCTGCCAGAACAGATATATATGTGGCGAGGCCACCAGATTGCAGCGAGGCTGCCAGAACGTTTCCTCCATCATAATCCCAAACCCCATGCAACAGATATCATGATATGGCATATAACATACAAAATCTCATGCATCAAATATACACATGTATTATGAGATATGACATACAGAAACAGGAAATCATACGTTTCATACAGAACTTACCCTAGGGGTATGAAGGTCATTTTGCACCTAGGGGTAAAATGGTAATTTTCCATACTTAGGGGTAATTTAGTCTTTTTTACCGATTTTCAGGGTTTTTATGCAAGTCTAAGTAATTACTAGTCCATTAGTGATTGCGGAAGTCCTTTTAACTTAGGTTCCAATTTTACCCTTTTTAGCCCCAAAATCCCCTAATGGGCCTTACTAAATCCATTATCGTCTTAAGCCCATTAAGACCAAATTTTAATGTTCAGATTGTTATTTTAACCGGTTTATTCTCAACATACCACCAGAATGCTTCTAATGACAATTCTACTGATATGGGCTCGGAAGCCCATTGGGCCCACCTTTGGCCTATTCAAGCCCAACTTACCGAAATGCTCAGAATCGCCCCTTCAACAATTCTGTCACCATCGAATCTAAAATTGACCCTAACAACGTAAACGATTACCCAGAGATTTCACAAGACCAAGTTTTCGGTCACTTTCTGTTATTTGTCGGTCACTTTTGGTCATTAGGGCCGTTGCCGTCCTAGTCTATAGCGGGAGTATGTTACATACCTGTTAACTGTAGATCGTTGATGAAACCCACGTAGAGAGAGCCTACAATTGAACACTAACTTTTAGTCTAATATTCGATAACCAAAGAGCCATAAACCCTTACCAAAATCGGCCTACATGGCCTAAGACCCTAAAGTCCCTACCTTCTGCTGAATATGGACTAGATCCCGCTGTCCTCCTGCGATTAGCCTTCCGAATCCTTAGTTGCATAACCCCTTGATCACACTAACGCAAGCAAAATAAGAGAAAGAGGCCAACAAGCCCTTAGTCACTAACGTTAGCCTCCCCCTAAAAGTGTTTTGACTTTTTACCTTAAACAAACATAAACGAATGCACATAAGGTCTCGAGCACTTACCAACACTTCTCCTCGAAGAAGACGTCTCTACGCTTCCACTAATTTAGATCTATACTAGATCTAACTCTAACAACTACAAGAATGTCTCCAAATAGATTCGGCTTCTAGATCCCCTTCTAGGTACCCTTGTCGACACAACACTAAGTTGGGAACATGATTCGATGGCTCAAATAATGGGTATTAAGAGGTTCGGCTTGCTAGATAATCAAGGAGAAGAAGAAGTGATAGATTTCAGTCAATAGGTAAACAAAGGAGTATGGTTTCGGTCACATAAGGTATTTGGCCATGGTGGGGTTTTGATCAAATGATCATTCAGCTTAATGAGGGATTTGGGTAAAAAGGTGGTCGACAGTGGCTTGTAGAAGAAGAGAATAATTCGGCTTAGAAAGCAAAATGAGTAAAAGAAGAGAATGGGTGAAGAGGAAAGCAGAAGAGTGCTTTTGGTTACTAGAGAGAATTAGGCAATGGAGTTTTAGAGGGGTAAGTGATTCGGCTATTAGGTTTGATAGGGAGAACAAAGTGGCAAAAAAAGATACCTAATAGGCTATGCAAAAATTGACAAAAGAGGGAAGCTTACTCACTTAGGGAAATCGGCACAAAATCATAAAAGATCCTAAGGAAAATCGGCACCACTAACACCTAGTTTCCGAAAATGCATTACAAGGAAACCCTTGGCCGGCCACCTCCTTTCAAAATTCAAACTCACCTAGAAATCCTCCTCAACAAGCTCCCCTTATCACTCCACAAAATCCTCTCATGACCGATTCAACCCCTCCTCAACAGAGTTAAACTCTGCTTCCAACTCTTACCTGCTGAAGCACAAAAAATAAAACGCCTCCTTTGCAACCCCCGGAGCTTGAACCTTGGACCTCCAAGCTCTCTTAGGCGCCACCTTTATAGCTCTTAAGTGGCGTCATGTTGCCACTCCACCACTGGCCAACTTATGCCTTACTTCACAGATATTTTCTTGTATCACCTACCTCCAAGAGACCCCTAACTCCTAAGTCAAAAATACAAAATTTTGCCGAGATTCCAACCAACACCTAGGCCTTTCATTGACCCATTAGCACTCTCCAACCATGCAATACACACCCAAATACTAGAGTTTAAACATTTTATCAGATGAACAACAATCTAAGAGAAACTTGAGAATTAGGGCGTTACAATTCTACCCTCCTTAAAGAAATTTCGTCCTCGAAGTTTACCTGATTCAAACAAGTGGGGATATTGCTGACGCATTGCCTCCTCTGGTTCCCAAGTAGCTTCCTCTTTGCCATGATTACGCCAAAGTACCTTTACTAATGGGACTAATTTTCTTCTTAGAACCTTCACGTCTTGATCTAAAATTTGCACAGGCTCTTCCTCGAAAGTCAAGTCAGGCTGTTCTTCCACCTCTGCAACTGGTAGAATATGGGTAGGGTCAGAACGATATCGTCTTAGCATGGATACATGAAACACGTCATGGATTCTATTTAACTCTGGAGGTAATTCCAACTGATACTCTACCGGTCCTACTCACTTAAGAACCCGATAAGGCCCAATGAACCGCGGACTTAGCTTGCCTTTCTTACCAAATCTCAGTATCTTCTTCCAAGGCGAAACCTTCAGAAAGACCATGTCACCCACTGAGTACTCAATCTCCTTACGCCTCAAATCTGCGTAAGACTTCTGCTGATCAGATGCCTCTTTTAACCGATTCCTAATCACCTTGACCTTCTCTTCAGTCTCTGCTACCAATTCAGGTCCAAGAACTTGCCGCTCACCCAGCTCCGTCCAACAACTAGGTGAATGACACTTACGCCTATACAGTGCCTCATAAGGTGCCATACGGATGCTAGCCTGATAACTGTTATTATACGCAAACTCTGCTAATGGTAGATAATCCTCCCAATTGCCTTAAAAGTCGATGACACATCCCCTCAACATATCCTCCAGAATCTGAATAACCCTTTCTGATTAACCATCAGTCTGAGGATGAAAAGCCGTGCTAAAGTTCAGTCGCGTTCCCAACACCTCATGCAACTTTTGCCAGAACCGAGATGTGAATCTAGGATCTCGATCTGAAATGATAGATATTGGCACCCCATGCACTCGTACAATCTCTGCTACATATAATTTGGCTAACTTCTGAAGGGGATAATTAGTACGTACAGGGATGAAATGAGTAGATTTAGTCAACCTATCCACAATCACCCAAATCTAGTCCTTCTTCAACGGCGTCAAGGGCAACCCACTCACAATATCCATGGTCACCATCTCCCATTTCCACAGTGGTACTTTCACTGGTTGCAGAAGTCCAGAAGGTAACTGATGTTCAGCTTTCACTTGCTGACAAGTCAGACATTTCCCTACAAATTTTGTTACCTCTTGCTTCAGCCCAGGCCACCAATACAACTCCTTTAAGTCATGATACATCTTATTCAAGGATGCATAGCACACAGTCCCCTATGGGCCTCAGTTAAAATTGCTTACCTCAAATTAGAGTCCTTAGGAATACAAACTTTACCTCGGAAACATAGAACTCCTTCATTGTTAAGTCCAAACTCAGAAGTATTCCCATCCTTAATCTGCTGAAATCGAGAACCCAGAGACTCATCCCTCAACTGCTTTTCTTTAATCTCCTCCATCCAGGTTGGCCTTAATTGCAGTTCTGTTAACAGACTACCGTCATCATACAGACTCAATCGGGCAAACATCGCTCTCAGATCAGATACAGTTCTACGACTTAGGGCATCAGCCACCACATTAGCTTTGCCTGGATGATACTCAATCGCACAATCATAATCCTTAAGCAACTCTAACCATCTCCGTTGCCTAAGATTCAGCTCCTTCTGAGTCAGCAAGTACTTAAGACTCTTATGATCTATGTATATAATACACCTTTCCCCATACAGGTAATGTCTCTAAATCTTAAGGGCAAAGATTACTGCCGCCAACTCCAAATCATGGGTAGGATAGTTCACTTCATGAGGTTTAAGCTGCCGCGATGCATATGCAACCACTTTACCTTCTTGCATCAGCACACAGCCAAACCCAACATGTGACGTGTCGCTGTACACGGTAAAATCCTTTCCAGACTCTGGCTGAATCAATACAGGTGCCTCGGTTAGAACCTTCTTCAGTTTCTCAAAAGCTTCCTGCTGCTGCTCGGTCCAAATAAATGGTACTCCTTTCCTTATAAGTTTTGTCAACAGCGCTGCCATCACAGAAAATCCTTCCACGAACATTCTATAGTACCCAGCTAAACCCAGAAAACTTCGAATTTCTGCCACTGATTTTGGTGGTTTCCATTCCAGAATTGCTTCAATCTTTCGAGGGTCCACCTTCATCCCCTCAGCAGAAACAACATGCCCCAAGAAAGTTACCTCCCTCAACCAGAACTCACACTTACTGAATTTCGCATAATGCTCCTTTTCCCTTAACACTTGCAGCACCACACGGAGATGCTCATCATGCTTCTCCTCAGATTCAGAATAGACCAAAATATCGTCGATGAATACGACTACAAAATGATCCAAGTATGGCTGAAACACTCGATTCATCAGATCCATAAATGCTGCCGGTGCATTGGTCAGCCCAAATGGCATAACCAAGAACTCATAGTGACCATACCAAGTTCTAAATGTTGTCTTGTGGATATCCACCTCTTTTACCCTTAACTGATGATATCCAGATCGAAGGTCAATTTTAGAAAACACTGAAGCTCCTCTAAGCTGGTCAAATAAGTCATCGATCCTTGGCAACGGGTACTTATTCTTAATCGTCAATTTATTCAACTGCCGGTAATCGATGCACATTCGCATAGACCCATTTTTCTTCTTGACGAACAACACTGGTGCTCCCCACGGAGACACACTTGGCCTAATAAAGCCTCTATCCAACAGTTCTTGAATTTGAGCTTTCAGTTCAACCGACTCCTTCGGTGCCATCCTATAAGGTGCAATAGACACCAGTGCTGTACCAGGCATCAAATCGATCCCAAACTCAACCTCTCGATTCGAAGGTAATCCTAGAAGCTCTTCAGGAAACACATCTTGAAAATCGCTAACAGTCCTAACTTTGTCCACAGTCAGTTCCACAGTTTCTACTTGACTTATGAATGCCAAATAAGCCTCGCATCCTTTTCGAATCCATTTCTCGGCTCTTAATGCCGACACCACATTGGACAAATAATCTCTATGTTCACCTATCACCATAACCTCCTCATCCTCTGCGGTCTTTAACCTCATTTGCTTAGCAGCACAATCCAGAGTAGCCCTATGCTTAACAAGCCAATCCATTCCCAAGATAAGATCAAATTCTCCGAAAGGTAGCTCCATCAAGTCTCCAGAAAAGATTTTTCCTTGAGTCTCTATAGGCACATCTCTGTACAGTTTGTCTACCCTAACCGAGTGACCCAAAGGACTTAGTACAGATACCCCACTCACTGTCTCCTCAGAGCGCACACCCAGCAACCCAGATATAGCACATGCAACATAAGAATGGGTAGATCCAGCATCTATCAATGTAGTATATGGCATACTAGAAATCAAAAACGTACCGGTTATGACGTCAGGAGCATCACCCTCCTCTCGACGACGAGCTGCATACACCAACGCTGGCTGACGAGCCTCAGCAAAACCAGCACCCCTGCCAGGTGCTACTCGTCCCCGACCATTACCATTTCTACCTCTACCTTGTCCACGACCCCTCAGAGCTGGTGGTCCACCCCTCACTGGTTGAACAACCCTCTGATCCATAACTTGTCCCTGATCTAGTTCTTCGGGACAGTCATTGATCCTATGCTCCATCGATCCACATCAAAAACAAGCTCTAGAACGTTTCCGACACTCGCCCATATGTATCTTACCACAACTCCTACAACCCTGCGGTCTAACAACATTCATTGGCACCGCTCGCACTGGTTCTGCCACTCTTGCTCTCTTAACATTCCTGTTGGCCCCACTTGATGGTCCAGAATCCCTCCGGAACCGATTCCTATCCTTTTCGCGATTCTGCCTTTCTGTCAGTTTCACCTCTTCAGCTATCTTAGCTTTCTCTACCAAAGCAGCAAAGTTACGCTCCCTCTGAGGAGCAATCAGCACCCTCAGTTCATCCCTCAGGCCATCCTCGAAGCGCACGCTACGCTCATATTCAGTAGCAACTATCCCAGAAGCATATCGGCTCAGCCTCAGAAATTCAGCCTCGTACTCAGATACTGTCCTACCTCCCTGAACCAAATTCAAGAATTCTTTCCGGCGGGCGTCCACATAGCTAGCCCCAACATATTTCCCTTGAAAGGCTGTCTTAAACAGGTCCCAAGTTACCTCACCAGCTGAAGTTCCATCTCTCACCATGAGCCACCACTGATAGGCTTCATCTCTAAGCAACGATACAGCTCCCTTCAGTTTTTGCTCCACGGAGCAGTCCAGATCATCCATGATTCGCTCTGTGGCCTCCAACCAATACTCGACCATATTTGGGGCCACCCCAGATACGCCCCTAAAGAATTCTGCTCCATTAGCCCGGAGTTATTCAGAGATAGATCCCCGGAATCCATTACCGGTACTTGCCCCAGCAACCCTTTCTAGAACTCGTAGCATTGCTTGCGATAGGGCGTCATCCCCTACACCCCGATCATGCGACTCCACCTCTGTTGCCGGTGGTATCGGTACATCAGCTGCTGGCGCATGACCCGAAGATGAAGATTCAGCTCATGTACTACCTCGGCCACGTCCACGGCCCTTACCATGAGCTGCTCGCGTACTCATTTCGTATTATCTGTTTTAGAAATTTTATGAGTCAGATTCATATTCCAGTGTTTATTACAGATGTCTTATGAATAAATAGGATTTCAGAGTTTGTTTTCTTTCGCGGTCGCCTAGCTACAATCTCAGTCTACTTATCAAAGTTTCTATAGTTTTAGTAATATCCTAACTAAAGTATCACAACAGAGTCTTAGTCAGGCATATAATCAGAATTGCAGAATTATTCAGAAAAGTTCAGAAAACTTACAGGCTTGGGCCGGAGATTCGGTGTGCCACTCTATCGAAAGATTACAAAGGAAAACTTAATTTATTGTTTGAAAATAAATCAGTTATGCATGAAAGAAGTTCATCAAAACAAGTTCCAATTAATTTTGAAAACACTTGTTAAAAACATGATCTCTCAAAAATCTTTGTTTTGACTGTTTGAAAACTTCCTATTTTTAGACCCGATCTACAGCCGAGTTGTTGCAACTTAGCTCTGATACCACTAAATGTAACACCCCAAACCCGGCCTGGATGTTATCACCAGATCTGGTGTGTCACATGAACCTATAACTAAGTTTACAACCTTCTACTTGTTGTGACTTAGGTGATATTTTTAGTAAAACAGCATGATTGTGAAAAATCATTTTGATAAGCCTTTAGGTTATCCATATTTGAATTTGTTGAATTTTGAAAACCTTTTTAGGAGTTTGAAAAACCCACGAAGCCTATAACTAGCAATCTCGATAAAATATGAATTAAACCATAAAAGAAAATAAAGCCAATAAAGAAATTTAATTAGCGGCCTTATTACAATTAAAACCCAAAATAGAATAATTAAATACTTAAAATGAAAAGAAAACCGAAATTTCAGATGCTGTGGCCACTTCGAATGTCTCCCAGCTCCAAGCCCACTATGGTTGAGGGTTACCTGCAGAGATGAAATTAAAGGGGGGTGAGTTTGATAACTTAGTGTGCAACATAATCTCAACCATAGGCCAAAACAGATCAAGCCTCAAAATCAGATTAATTGGGCCTTGGCCCATTACAGAAATTAGGTTAAGTCCATAGGCCCATAACAGAAACAGATCAGATATATTATGCAAACAGAAAACCCAACCCAGATCTATCCATAACACCCCCGTACCAGCCTTACACCATGTGGGGAGACTACTCGACCCACCCAACCGCTACACACCACAGAAATTCGCAGCGAGGCTGCCAGATATTGTGACGAGGTCACCAGATACAGATATTGTGACGAGGCCACCAGAACAGATTTATACGTGGCGATGCCACCAGATTGTAGTAAGGCTACCAGAACAGATATATATGTGTCGATGCCACCAGATTGCAGCGAGGCTGCCAGAACAGATATATATGTGGCGAGGCCATCAGATTGCAGCGAGGATGCCAGAACAGATATATATGTGGCGATGCCACCAGATTGCAGCGAGGCTGCCAGAACAGATATATATGTGGAGGCCACCAGATTGCAGCGAGGCTGCCAGAACGCTTCCTCCATCATAAACCCAAACCCCACGCAACAGATATCATGATATGGCATATAACATACAAAATCTCATGCATCAAATATACACATGTATTATGAGATATGACATACAGAAACAGGAAATCATACGTTTCATACAGAACTTACCCTAGGGGTATGAAGGTCATTTTGCACCTAGGGGTAAAATGGTAATTTTCCATACTTAGGGGTAAGTTAGTCTTTTTTACCGATTTTCAGGGTTTTTATGCAAGTCCAAGTAATTACTAGTCCATTAGTGATTGCGGAAGTCCTTTTAACTTAGGTTCCAATTTTACCCTTTTTAGCCCCAAAATCTCCTAATGGGCCTTACTAAATCCTTTATCGTCTTAAGCCCATTAAGACCAAATTTTAATGTTCAGATTGTTATTTTAACCGGTTTATTCTCAACATACTGCCAGAATGCTTTTAATGACAATTCTACTGATATGGGCTCGGAAGCCCAATGGGCCCACCTTTGGCCCATTCAAGCCCAACTTACCGAAATGCTCAGAATCGCACCTTCAACAATTCTGTCACCATCGAATCTAAAGTTGACCCTAACAGTGTAAACGATTACCCAGAGATTTCACAATACCAAGTTTTCGGTCACTTTCGGTCATTTGTCAGTCACTTTTGGTCATTACGGCCGTTGCCGTCCTAGTCTATAGCGGGAGTATGTTACACACCTGTTAGTTGTAGAGCGTTGACGAAACCCACGTATAGAGAGCCTACAATTGAACACTAACTTTTAGTCTAATATTCGATAACCAAAGAGCCATAAACCCTTACCAAAATCGGCCTACATGGCCTAAGACCCTAAAGTCCCTACCTTCTACTGAATATGGACTAGATCTCGCTGTCCTCCTGCGATTAGCCTTCCGAATCCTTAGCTGCACAACCCCTTGATCACACTAACGCAAGCAAAACAAGAGAAAGAGGCCAACAAGCCCTTAGTCACTAACGTTAGCCTCCCCTTGAAAGGGTTTCGACTTCTTGCCTTAAATAAACATAAATGAATGTACACAAGGTCTCGAGCACTTACCAACACTTCTCCTCGAAGAAGACGTCTCTACGCTTCCACTAATTTAGATCTATACTAGATCTAACTGTAACAACTACAAGAATGTCTGCAAATAGATTCGGCTTCTAGATCCCCTTCTAGGTACCCTTGTCGACACAACACTGAGTTGGGAACGTGATTCGATGGCTCAAATAATGGGTATTAAGAGGTTCGGCTTGCTAGATAATCAAGGAGAAGAAGAAGTGATAGATTTCGGTCAATAGGTAAACAAAGGAGTATGGTTTCGGTCACATAAAGTATTCGGCCATGGTGGGGTTTTGGTCAAATGATCATTCGGCTTAATGAGGGATTTGGGTAAAAAGGTGGTCGACAGTGGCTTGTAGAAGAAGAGAATAATTCGGCTTAGAAAGCAAAATGAGTAGAAGAAGAGAATGGGTGAAGAGGAAAGTAGAAGAGTGCTTTTGGTTACTAGAGAGAATTCGGCAGTGGAGTTTTAGAGGGGTAAGTGATTCGGCTATTAGGTTTGATAGGGAGAATAAAGTGGCAAAAAAAAGATACCTAATAGGCTATGCAAAAATTGACAAAAGAGGGAAGCTTACTCACTTAGGGAAATCGGCACAAAATCATAAAAGACCCTAAGGAAAATCGACACCACTAACACCTAGTTGCTGAAAATGCATTACAAGGAAACCCTTGGCCGGCCACCTCCTTTCAAAATTCAAACTCACCTAGAAATCCTCCTCAACAGGCTCCCCTTATCACTCCACAAAATCCTCTCATGACCGATTCAACCCCTCCTCAATAGAGTTCAACTCTGCTTCCAACTCTTACCTGCTCAAGCACAAAAATAAAACGCCTCCTTTGCAACCCCCGGAGCTTGAACCTTGGACCTTCAAGCTCTCTTAGGCGCCACCTTTATAGCTCTTAAGTGGCGTCATGTTGCCACTCCACCACTGGCCAACTTATGCCTTATTTCACAGATATTTTCTTATATCACCTACCTCAAAGAGACCCCTAACTCCTAAGTCAAAAATACAAAATTTGCCGAGCTTCCAACCAACACCTGGGCCTTTCATTGACCCATTAGCACTCCCCAACCATGCAATACACACCCAAATACTAGAGTTTAAACATTTTATTAGATGAACAACAATCTAAGAAAAACCCAAGAATTAGGGCGTTACAGAGTAACCTAACAAATATATTTTATAATTATGTATAAACTAATACCGATTCAACCAAATCACATCCAAAACCATCAATCATATTCCATGCATATAAAATATATAATCATGACTAAATTTATATATTCACTTATCATATTAGCCATTTTCGCATGGCTTAATATATACACCACGTTATACCTATCCAAATATAACCTAGCTTATGCATGCCATAGATCCAAGTTTAAACTCATAATGTACCAAAAAGAATCGATAGTGTGATAGACTTTGCTGACGATCCCTGAGCTCGTAACTTGATCCAAAATCTATAAAACAGAGTAAAAAATACATACAGTAAGCTAACTTAGCTTAGTAAGCTATAAGAAAATGAACAACACAATTGTTTTATCAACTTAATTAAATAAGAACAAGAATTTAACCAAAACACATTAAAACCCAAGTACATACACACGTAATTTGTGTTTTACATGCATATTTTCTTTGCTAAATGCCACCTTGACCGAATGTTCATGTGGCTGAATTTACATAGCTATATTGGACTTCTCAAACCAAACAATCGCTAGTCACTTGGCTCAATAATGTACAATGACACAAGCTTATGCATCATAAAACATCCTCATGAACATATATTAAATTTATGGTCAATTTCAATAATCACATATGCATATAATTGAAACTTATTCATTTCTATACTCAAGGCCAAACACTCATAATCACATAAACAAATAATTTTCACTAATATTACACATAACTTAATACAAATGATAGGTTATTCACTTACCTTGCCTTAATTAACTATCCGGTTAAAACATACCTGGCCTTTTAATTTGATTTTACAATTATAATTCGGTTCCTTTAAAGGATCAGCAAACCTGTACACTCAGTGCTACATCCTTGTAACGTATCGCACACTTAGTGCCGTTACATTAACATCTCGTACACTTAGTGCCATAATTCATACGATCAGTTATGCACATAAGTTTTATATATTACAAATCAGCATATAAATTTTATGTTTAAATATAAATATCACACATATATGCTTAGGACGGCTAGTCGACAACTTTCGTTTTTCCCCAATCCAAATCTTCTTTATTTAGTTCTTGATCTAAACATATTCAAATTAAACTCATTCAAACATATTTTCATTCAATTTAGTCCAAAAACACACAAATGGGCAAATTACCATTTTGCCCCTAATATTTGCACTTTTCACAATTTAGTCCCTATTGCATAAAACACAAAATACACAAAATTAACAATGCTCTAGTTAGGCCAAATGTGTAATGCCCCGAATTTTGGGCCTAGAAGAATTTGGCCTTGGGCTTGGGTGCATTTAAAATTCTTGAGTGTAAGACAGCAGCTCAATTTTACAAGTTAGAATTGTTGGGTTAGTGATTTTGGTAATGTTAGAGGGTTTTTATGAAGTTCTGGGTTCAAGCTAGGGTATAGGAAAAATATTGGTTTTGGCCTTAAGGGATCCCTGAGCTCAAGTGGGATAACTTATAAATAAAAGGGGCTAAAATAAGACAGAAAATGAGATGTGGTCTAGTGGCAAGGAAGTGATGCCATAGGGGAAGTAAGGGGTCCAAGGTTGATGTCTTGGTTCTTACAATTGATTTTGGTTTCTCTTTTAAATAAATCTAGAAGCAAGAATGTGGGCTTTAAAGTTAAATGTGTTGGACTTATGATACAAAGGAGCTTGTGTCTTAGTGGTGATGGCGTGGCATGGCTGTCGAGAGGACTTTGGTTCAAATCCATTTGCACGCAAAGGTTGGTTATTTTACTGATGAGTTGGTTTTGGAGGATTGATGGAGAATCCCACATCGGAAAGATAACATGAGAATAGGCGAGAAGCTGGCTTTAAATAGAGCAAACCATGAGGAGAGTAAGCATACCTTTCTTGGCTTATACCTTTCGCGTTGTGGAGTGTTCGTTTGGGTTAGGTGTTGGATCATTCCTTGATCTGTATGCCGTTGGGTCGCGGTGGTGGTGACCGTAGTTGATCGACACACCCCCTGGGGAGTCAAGGCGCAATTATTGTTGGCTTCTAGGCATAACAGCATTCAGTGTGCGGATTAACTTCATATACCTATCAGGTGTGTATTTCACACTACTCTAGCTGTAGAACGACAAATGCTGAAATGCCAAAATGTCGGTCACACGGCAATGGTAGCCACACGAGTGTGCGAGTGCACATGTGGGACCTTTAGCATGATAGTTGAGACCATCATAAGTATTCTCGTGGTTTTAGGCTACTTTGGGCCACGATGGGCCGGAATGGGCAATGTGGGCCCAATCGGTCAAATTGTATGATTGTGTAATAAATATTGGACTGGACTATGTGAATCTCATATCTGTGGCTAGATTTGGGCAAAAAGGGCCACACGAGCATGTGGGCCTACTTGGGCCGAGAATGGGCCTTAGGCCCATTCATAGTGTTTCTCTGTTTAGAATGCTTGAGTCACTCGAGGCGACTATAAACCTTCTGAGGGATTTATAAAATTACAGAAATACCCCTGATTTGTGAAATTACCGAAATACTCCTGATTTGTGAAATTATGGGATACCCCTAAATTACAAAATTACCAAAATACCCTTGGTTTGTAAAATTACCAAAATACCCCTGGTTTGTGAAATTAACAAAATACCCTTGGTTTGTGAAATTACCAAAATACCTCTAGTTTGTGTAATTATCAAAATACCCTTATAGGGTAAAATTACTGGTACACCCCCGTAGTATGAAATTACCAAAATACCCTTGTAGGATGAAATAACTAAAATACCCCTAATGGGTAAATAGACCGTTTTGCCCCTCGAGGGTAAGTGACTCACTGGTGATACAATATGATTGATTTGATTATGTTTTGACTGAGAATGTATGACTATGATTGGACTGTTGTGACTGTGATTTGTATGGTTGTTTATGGGTATGCCGTTTCACATACATAACATACTGCATGGGGTTGGGACGTTGTTTATGGATGAAGTTCTGTTCTGAAGGGTCGTGCGGGTCGCGCAGACGACTATAGACCCACTTCTATTCTGATAGGATTGCATGGGTCACACGAGATGACTGTGGATCCAGTATTGATGGCTTTAAGCCACGTATTCTGATTGTGGCTCTGTGCCAACCTAAAAATCAACCTGCACTCTGCATCCCATCCAACCCTAGACTCCTGTGGGGATTAAATCAACCCACCCATTCCTACACTCCCAAAGTAGCACCGATTGCGGCACTAATCAATATTGCAGTAGAACTGCCAATCACATAGTAGGCTTAAAGCCGTCGGTGGATCCACAATCGTCAAGTGACCATGCGACCCTATGAAGTCATACACTTCCTCCAAACAATAATCCCATCCCCCGTGTAGCATAGTATCACATGAATGCAAACATATCATATATATGGCGTACAATATCAATCATATAACATGTAAGGGATTTTTAGTCTTTTTGCCCTTTAGGGCATAACGGTCATTTGACATTATGGGCCTAAGTACCAGTATTGACCCATTAATAAGACCACAGTCATTCCACACAACTTGTGTCACTTTTTGCCATCAATAATACACTTGGGCCCAAAAGCCCAATATGTGGCCCAAATGGGGCCCACACACTCGTATGGCCAACTGAGCCTAAATCTGCCCTTAGCCATGTAAACAACATAGCTGGCTCATTATTTCCTATCCATCCATGAATTTTTCTCATGTAGGGCCCACGGGCCAATCAGCCCATCTGGCCAAAAAGCGACCCAAGTCCATTAGATCGCTCATGGGGCCTCTACCGTTGTATCGATCTCTCCACACAAGCGTTCGTGCACTCGTGTTGTTATCATTGCCAAACTTTAGGCATTATGACATTTCAACTTTTCAGGATTTTGGCTTTTCAGGATTTTGGCTTTTGCCGATCTATAGCTAGAGTGGTGTGGGTACACACCTGTTTGTGGAACGTGTGATTAACCCACTCGTACTGAACCTATAATCCAATCAGAATAACCCGTAAGTCCGCTATCCAATAAGGTTAATCACTTAATCACATAATCTTACATACTCCTTCCTTACCTCATTTGCACGTACGGTCTTGATCCTTCCAAGATCACTAACCCTAATCAGTTCATGCCCTTAACACAAATCTATAATGTAACAGATCACACAAAATCAGTCATTCACCAATGTGATTTAGAACCACATATACTGTGATATTAGACAATAGCATATTCAACCTAATCTCAAAAGAATGAAGGTAACCGTTTATCTATTGCGTAATGGAGCTATGGATTGTGATTGCTTCCCGAACATAAATGTTTCCTTACTTCTTTGAAAGTACCTCGAACACAATGTGAAAAAGAAGAGATTCACAGTTAGCACTCGAATGATTAACACATTCAGCTTTTACCCAAAAATGCCAAAAGGAAAGAAAGATAAGTGTTTACCGATATTTAACCTTTACCCCATTAACTAGATTGCCTAAAGGAGCGGTTCAGCTTATGAGTGATCAAGATAAGAAGATTTGGCCACCAGAATTGAGAAGAAGGAAAGAAGATCAGAGATTTAGCTTCAAGTGTCTAGAGATCAAAGGGAAAGAAAGGCCTATTTGGTTAAGGCTTTAGATGAATTTGGCAAAAGTGTTGAAAATGATAACAAGAAGAGAAAAGAGAAAAAAATGATCAATTGCACTAGTGTGAGGGTAATGGAATGTTCAGTTCCAATAATGAAGGAAAGATGAGTAGGAAGTTTGAAGAAGAGAAAGAAATAGCGTTCAGTTTTAGAGAAAAGGAGCGAAACTTCAAAGTGAGAGAAGCGGCAATTCGAAAAAACACAAGAGAGCTAGAAAAGAAGGCAATTTCGACACTTTAGGGATTTTTAAGCCAAAACCAACACGAAAGAAAAGACCAAAATGATTTCCCCACATAACTAAAACCTCATTCAGTACAACTAACAAAACACCTCCCTAAAAGCTTCCCAATTGCCGAAGACACACAAGCAAAGCCCCATAGTCGAATTTTGTACTCCCACAATTCCCAAATCGGCTCAACTCTGTACAAATAAAATCTCCTTGATTTTCTCCCCTTATCACTCCATAATCCCTTCCTTAATTTCCTCCATGATCCACTCCTTGATTTCCTCACTTGACCAATTCAAACTTTCTCCACCAGAGTTCAATTTCAACTCAACCACTGGCTAATTAGAGGTGCAAAATGAATACCCCTTAGTGAACCATGCCAACACTTGAACCCTGGACCTCATTGCCACCCCTATGGCGCCACCTCCTGCCTCTCATGTGGCGCCACTTTGCCACTAGACCACTTGGCTCTTTTGTGTTATTTCTTAACCACAATTATTTAAAAGGCTTCGTATTTAAAGTTAGGGTTCCTCTAATGCTAAAAATAAAAATTTTCCACAGCCCCAGGCTTGATCCTAGGACTTCATAGAAACCCCCTAACACTCCAAAATCACTTAGCCAATAAATCAAACATGCATTTAAAGCCATAACACACAAAAATTAATAACTCCAGTTTTTTGGGCATTACAACTCTACCCCCTAAAAAAAATTTCGACCCTAAAATTTACCTAATTAAAATAGTTGAGGGCATTGTTATCGCATTGCCTCCTCGGGCTCCCACGTGGCTTCCTCTAAATTGTGATTACACCAAATCACCTTGACGAATAGGACGAATTTCCTTCTTCGAACCTTAACGTCACGATCAATTATCTGTACTAGTTCCTCTTCAAATGTTAAATCAGGCGTAACTTCAATCTCTTTGACCGGCACTATATGTGAAGGATCCGAGCGATAATGTCTCAGCATGGAAACATGAAAGACATTATGGAGCTGATTCAACTCAGAAGGTAACTCAAGCTAATAGGCAACCGGCTCCATACGCTTTAGTACACGGTATGGCCTAATGAATCTAGGGTTAACTTACCCTTCCGCCCAAACCTTAGTACTTTCCTTGTAATACTCGAATTAGGGGATAAACGGAAAAGTGGTTTCAAAACCATGAATTTGAGGTTTAAAATATTATTTTGATTTAGTTTTGATGTTTATTGGTGTTTAGATAAATATGTGAAATTTTGGTGTGTGAATTTTATTGGTTGCATGTCCAATTTGGTATGTTGGACTAAATTGCAATAGATGAAAAATATGGGTTTTATTTCATAGAGTACTTGATTGAATTAGGTTTTGAAATTAGAAGTCCTTATATGGTAATTAAACTATTTTAACTTACTTTAGACAAAAATGCCCTAGAAAGGGTGGAATACTAAAGGTTTTTAATGAAGGTCATTTTGGTCATTTGGTAAATGAAAGAATAAAAAGGGAAAAATAAGGCAAAATCTTGTCCATAATCTCTCCTCCTTGGCCGAATATGGTGGGAAGCCATAGCTAGGGTTTTGTTGATTTTCAAGCTCACAAGTAAGTGCAATCGAGCCCGGTTTTTAATTTTCTTCGTATTTTTTGAATTCTCGTAACTTGCTCTATCTATTTCTACCATTATTTTAAGCTAGGGTTGATGTTTAAAATTTTACCCATGTATGACATGTAAGTATTTTGATGTCTAATGGTGGAATATGAAGGTTTAGGGTGTGGTAAACTATGATTTCTAGGTGACTTTTCATAGAAGTCCCTAAAACAGACCAAATTGCAAAGTTAATAAATTGAAGGGTAAAATTATGAATTAGTGAGAAATATGGGCTATTTTGAATGCCATAGGCTTGGGTAATCAAAGAAATTGATACATTTCAATTTACGAGCCTAGGGACTTAGTTGTAAAAATTGATAAAGTTAGGGGTAAAATGGTAAAAATTATTGTAGGATAATTTTGGACTAAATTGAACAATGTGTGTATTAAATGAGTTAAATGTGTCAGTATAGATCGAGAAGGTTCAGGAATTGACCTTGATCGAGGCAAGGGCAAGGTTTCAGACTAAATTGCAAATTATCACATTTTGTTATCGAGGTAAGTTTATATGTAAGTAATTTAGTTGTTTTAATTATGCATTAATGATATTTAATGGTTATGATGAATTGTTGATGATTAAAATTTTCTATGGTGTTTGGTTGAGTTGGAAATGAGAGTTCCCAGTTGAACCTTCGGAATAACGAGTGATACAGATAAAATATGGTTCAGTTACATGTGTGATAAAGTGATCTTCACCATGTAGACCCTAGGGCTATGTAGCTCAGTGGCTAAGCCACATGTGTGATAAAGTGACCTTCCCCATGTGCAATGATAGTTATGGGACTTGACAACTATGCCTCATGGGTGATAAAGTGACCTTCACCATGTATACATGAGAGCAATGTCATATGTAGCTAAGTTACATGGGTGATAAAGTGACCTTCACCATGTGCATACGAGGGCTACGAGAAGAAATGATTAAGTCACATGGATGATAAAGTGATCTTCACCTTGTGTACACGAGAGTTAGACATATGTGATTGGTGGAATCATGAATGGAAAATCCATCGAGTATCAAATGTTAATCAGAAAAGTTCAACGGGAATGCTCACTAAAGAGATTTGGTATGGTAGTTCGATATGTGTGTGCAAGTATAATCCTTGGGCAAGTGAGATTATGGAAAAATGTATGCGGATGTAAGGGTGCATGTGGACTTAAATAAATGAAAATAATGTGTATGAATTGTTAGGGAAGTTGGAAAGTTTTGGGTGGTAAATTGGTATATGAAAGATATCCTTGGTGTGGTTGAATGATACATTAATGTTAATTATTTACATATAGACTTACTAAGCTTTGAAGCTTTCTCCTTTCTCTTTTCCTTGTTTTAATAGATTCAGTCAAGCCAGCTCAGGATTGGATCGAGTCAGAGGATCACCCACACTATCAACATTATCTTTTGGTATAGATAACAAACTCTTAGACTATGGCATGTATAGGGACTTAGTGATGTTGTTGGTGTCATGTTGGTTCAGCCATAATGTGGGCAAAGGTCATTTGATAAGTCATTTTGTAAATAAGGCCATGTGACATGGCTAATGAAAAGAATGGTTCATATATGTCTTTTGAGGTAGTTCATGGTATGCTAAGTGATATTTTGATGTTTAAAGATGTCTTGATATGTGGTGTCAAATATGGTAGTGTTTGTATGTGTTTTGGGGCAAGAAATGGCTTGGAATATAGCCTAACTTAGGGCCACACGGCCAAACCCCATAGCTTTATGTGTTGGGCATGTGAACCCTACTTGTAATTTTCAGAGCTTAAGGACGTCACACGGCCTGGTCACATGGGTGTGTCCCGTGGCCGTATGACCGAAATGGCATGCTGGCGTGATAAATAGAATGTCCCAAGTTTTTCAGACGGGGAGCCACACGGGCGTGTTGAGGCCGTGTGGTAGGATACGGGGTAGGGACACGAGCGTGTGCTCGGCTGTGTGAAAACCCCTATAGGTTTGAAATGAAAAATAATTTTCCAATAATTCAACACAGGTAGGAGACATGGGCGTGTGTGACCACACCGCCTGCCTGAACGGGCGTGCCCCTGTCTCACACGAGCGTGTGCCCTGTATTAGGTCAAAATTTCTAAAAATTTTCTCAGTTCTTGGTTAGGTCTCGGGTTACTCCCAAACCATGTTTTGTGCCTTGTAAGCCCATTTTAAAGGTTGTATGATATTTTATGATTAAGTTTTAAATTGGAACCAAAATTTGTGGCTCGATTGTGTATGAATGGTTGAGATATTGTCCGGTAATGCCTCATGCTTGGGTAAGGCGTTAAACCTTGGTAAGGGGTGTTACATTCTTCCATGGGGAGACCTTAAGAAACACAAAGTCCCCCACTGTGTACTCAATCTCTCAATGTTTCAGATCGGCATATGATTTCTGCCTATCAGATGCCTCCTTTAACCGATCCCGAATCGATTTCACCTTATCCTTAGTATCAGCTACTAACTCTGGCCCCAAAAGTTGCCACTCCTAATTTGGTACAACATGTAGGAGTCCGACACTTATGCCCATATAGTGCTTCATACGGTGCCATCCCAATACTTTCTGATAGCTGTTGTTATACGTAAATTCTGCTAACGGTAGATATTCTTCCCAACAACTTCGGAACTCAATTATGCAGCCTCTCAACATATCTTCTAGCACTTGAATTACCCTCTCTGACTGACCGTCCATCTGAGGGTGGAAAGTTGTACTGAAATCCAATCTAGTACCCAGTGCCTCGTGTAACTTCTTCCAAAACCAAGATGTGAAACGAGGATCTTTGTTAGATATTATAGAGACCGGCACCCCATGCAGTCTTACAACTTCAGCCACATACAACTTAGCCAGCTTCTATAACGAGTAATCAATTTGGACTGGTATAAAATAGGCAGACTTAGTTAACCGATCCACAATAACCCATATTGAATCTTTCTTAGTAGGCATCAGGGGTAGCCCACTAACAAAGTCCATAGTTACCCTTTCCCACTTCAAAAGTGGATTCTTCACTGGCTGAAGTAATCCTAAAGGTAACTGATGTTTCGCCTTGACTTGTAGGCATGTCAAGCACTTACCTACAAACTCAATCACCTCGCGCTTAAGTCCTAACCACCAATAAAGTTAACAAAGATACCAGTACATCTCGTTCCCACTGGGATGCATAGCATAAGGACTACTATGCACTTCCCGCAGTATCGACTGCCTTAAATCAATATCCTTCGGCACACAAACTCTTCCACGGAAACACAATACCCCTTCACTATTCACCCCAAAGTCTAAAGTTTCCCTATTCTCAACCTGTTGAAATCGAGGACCCAGGGTCTCATCGACCAACTGCTTATCATTAATTTGCTCAATCTACAATGGCTTAACTGGAAGCTTAGCTAGCAAACTGCCATCGTCAAACAAACTCAAGCGGCTGAACATAGCCCTCAAGTCGGACATCGCCTTATGGCTCAAAGCGTGAGCTACCACATTTGCTTTACTAGGGTGGTACTCAATCGAGCAATCATAGACCTTCAGCAGCTCAATCCATCTACGCTACCTATGGTTTAACTCCTTCTGGGTAAGGAGGTATTTAAAACTTTTGTGATCCGTGTAGATTATACACGTCTCACCATATGGATAATGTCTCCATATTTTAAGTGCGAATACCACCACAGCTAACTCCAAGTCATGAGTTGTGTAATTCACCTTGTGAGTCTTAAGCTGACTCGATGCATATGCAACCACTTTACCCTTCTGCATCAAAACACAGCCCAAGCCAACATGCGATGCATCGCTGTAGACCATAAACTCCTTCCTATGCTCTGGCTGAATCAACACAGGAGCCTCCGTCAAAAAATTTCTTAAGTTTCTCAAAGCTTTCTTGCTGCTTATCAGTCCAAACAAATGGTACCCCTTTATGCAACAACTTAGTTAAGGGAGCAACAATCAGCAAAAACCCCTCAACAAACCGTCTATAGTATCCAGCCAATCCCAAAAAACCTCTAAATTTTAGACACCGTCTTAGGCGGTTTCCAGTCCAACACCGCTTCAATTTTCTGAGGATCCATTCTAATCCCCTCAGCTGAAACCACATGTCCCAAAAAAGTGACTTCTCTCAACCAAAATTCGCACTTGCTGAATTTGACATACAATTGCTTCTCCCTCAAAATCTATAAAACCACTCGAAGGTGTGCATCGTGCTCATCTTCCGTTCTCAAATACACCAAGATATCATCTATGAATACTACAACGAATTGGTCTAGATAGGGTTGGAACACCCTGTTCATAAGGTCCATGAAAGCGGCAGGTGCATTCGTTAGCCCAAACGGTATCACAAGGAACTCGTAGTGACCATAACGAGTCCTAAAAGCTATCTTAAAGACATCCGCCTCCTTAACCCTCAGTTGGTGGTACCCCGAACAAAGGTTAATTTTTGTAAAAACCGAAGCTCCTCGCAACTGATCAAAAAGGCCATCTGTCCTTGGCAAAGGGTACTT
Organism: Gossypium stocksii; assembly: GCA_020496765.1. Lineage (NCBI taxonomy): Eukaryota > Viridiplantae > Streptophyta > Magnoliopsida > Malvales > Malvaceae > Gossypium > Gossypium stocksii. The sequence goes on from CM035631.1 coordinate 49,115,706, forward strand.
GTTCTTAATAGTCAACTTGTTCAACTACTGATAGTCAATGCACATTCGCATGGGCCCATCCTTCTTTTTCACAAATAACACCGGTGTTCCCCACAGAGACACACTCAGTCGAATGAATCCCCGGTCCAGTAACTCCTGAATTTGAGCTTTAAGTTCCACCAACTCTTTTAGTGCCATTCTGTAAGGAGCGATGGACACTGGAGCTATACCAAGTAAAAGCTCGATTCCAAATTCCACTTCTCAATGGGGAGGTAACCCAGGTAACTCATCGAGAAAAACATCAAGAAATTCCTTAACCATTCTCAAATCCTTGACAAAAGGACCCTTAGAATTCACATTACTAACGTAAGCCAAATACGCTTCACAACCCTTATGTACCAACTTATTGGCCCTTAATGCAAAAATTACATTCGACAGATAATCCTGACATTCCCTAATTACCACCACCTCCTCATCCTCTGCAGTCCTCAGAACCATACACCTTGCAGCAAAATCTAACGTTGCTCAGTGTTTCACCAGCCAATCCATGCCCAAGATTAATTCAAATTCGCCAAAAGGTAATTCCATCAAGTTTGCTAAAAAGGTAATCCTTTGGACTACTAAAGGTACATCCCTAAATAACTTGTTCACTTTCACCGACTGACCTAGAGGACTAAACACAGTGACCTCATTTGCAGTAATTTCAAACACATTACCCAAGGTTTTAGTCATGTTGCAAGCAATGTATGAATACGTTGACCCAATGTCAATCAATGTAGTGTAAGGTAGGCCATGAATAAAGAATGTACCTGTTATTACATCTAGGGCGTCTTCATCCTCTCTGCGACAAGCAGCATAGACCAGGGTTGCTACCTCACCTCAACATGTCCTGCACCTCTGCCTAGTGCTCCACGAGCGCATCCCAAACTGTTATCGCCCCTGGCCTGACCACAGCCCCTTGGCTGTTGCTGACCACCCCTCGGCAGCTGTACATTACCCCTATCCATGGCTTGCATCTAATCCGGCCTTTTGGGACACTCCCTGATACGATGGTCCATGGAACCGCAACTCAGACAACCTCCCGTCTTTCTCCAGCACTCACCTGTATGGCCTTTCCCACAAATAACACACACCGGTACACCAGCAGTAGCAACAAGGGACCCAGTTCTGACTGGCCCATCCACTTTGGCCCTCTTCTTAGGCCTCTGCACAACATCGAAAAACTCTGAATCTCTTTTACTCTTTGCCCTTTTCTCTTTCTCGGTTTAGACGCTCAGTGCGCTTCATATCCTTAGTGATTTTTGCTTTTTCTACCAATGTTGTGAACTCCCGCTCCCTCTGTGGAGCTATCAGTACTCGAAGATTATCTCTGAGGCCATCCTCAAACAAAACACAACACTCATAAACTGTTGCCAATACCCCTTTTGCATACCGACTGAGTCGAAAGAACTCCGCCTCATATTCTGCCATAGATTTGTCTCCCTGAGTCAAATTCAAGAATTCTCTCCTCTGGGCATCCACATAGCTTACGCCCACATATTTTCCCTAGAACGCCGATTTGAAAAACTCCCAAGTTATCCGGTCAGGTTGAACGCCCTTTTTAACGGTAAGCCACCACTGGTAGGCTTCCTCTCGCAGCAATGATACTGCCCCTTTCAGCTTTTGCTTAGAAGTGCAATCCAAGTCATCCATTATCCATTCTGTGGCCTCCAGCCAATATTCAGCCACATTAGAAGCCACACTCGCGACACCCTTGAAAATTTCTGCTCCATTCGATTGAAGCCACTTTAAGATTGACCCTTGGCTCCCTATACTAATGTTGGGCCCAACGACCCTTTCCAAAATTCTTAGCATTGCTTGGGACAATGCGTCATCCCTAGCTCCCTATCATATGATCTTGTCTCGATTACTAGCGAAGCCGGAGCCTTTCTTGCTTCAACATTGGGCATATGGCCTGATGCCGAAGACCTAGCCCTAGCGCTTCCACGGCCTTTGCCGCGGCCTCTGACACCTCTTCTAGCACTCATATCGCTTCGCATATTATTTGAATTAAAAATTTTATGAAATTAAGCTCATAGTTTCAATAATTAATCAGATGTTTTATGCAAGTAGTAGTTTAAGAGTTGTTTTCGTAGTTGTAGGCCCTCTATAGTTGTAGTTTTCCTACTGTTTCAATTTTACTTTAGCTAAAGAGTTTCAGTAGCCTCTAAAGTAATCCTAGCAACTAACTACAATATAATAGATTAAGATAATTTCAGTATCGAGAGAACTTACTTGGTTTGACGCCGGAGACTTGGTTGTGCCACACAATAAAAATCCTTCACAAAGTTTTAATTGTCTTGTAAATATCTTGAAAATCGAAAACCAAAGCCCATTTCACAGCTCGAATTTTGCGACTGGGCCTTGATACCACTAAATGTAACACCCTAAACCTGGCCTGGACGTTATGGCCAGATCTAGCGGTGTCACATTGAAGGGTGAAATGTCACGTTTAATATTGTTAAAAAACTTTGAAAACGTTTGATCGCTCGCAGTTTAAAATAGAATCTACAAAACGGGTTTTTATCTTCAAAAGCCAAGCCTCACTTGAGAAGTATTTAAGTTTAAATCATTTACCAGTGAAAACTTATATATGTTAAAGATTGTTTAAAACTTTAAGTTATTTTCTTTGAAAATCTCAGTTTTTATATTCCTTGCTAATCTCCCATGTTTGGAATGTAGGGGATGCTTACTCTTTGAAAATGTTTGCATACTTCCGTTCGATTTGTAAAATGTTATTACTTTTCTTTATTTATAAATCATGTTTAAAAAAATAGTAGTTAAGCAATCAAGCATAAATAAAATCTTGAAATTAAAGCAATACCAGAGCAAGGCCTTATTACAACCCGAAAACAAAAACCCAAAAACAATAAAGTAATAAGAGCAAAGTAAATTAAATTACGGGACCAAAAGTCCATAGCCTGGCCACCTCCGAGTCCTCCAATACGTCAAACCACCTACTGAGGATTACCTGAAAAAAATTTAAAAGAGGAGAGTGAGTTTTCGAAAACTTAGTGTGTACAACCCTCATCGATCATATAGCATACATCAATCAATTTAGGCATAAGCCCATTACAATAACGGTGGCACTTGGGCCTTAGCCAATAATAGCCTCAGTTGGGCCGGAGCCCATATCACAATCAGAATCCATAAATGCAATACACAATAACCAAATCCAACCCTGCACTCTGCATCCCATCCAACCCTACACTCTTGTGGGGATTAAATCAACCCACCCATCCATACACTCCCAAAGTAGCACCGGTTGCAGCACTAACCAATATTGCAACAGAGCTGCCAATCACATAATAGGCTTAAAGATGTCAGTGGATCCATAGTCGTCAAGGAACCATGCGACCCTATCAAGTCATACACTTCCTCCAATCAATAATCCCATCCCCCATGTAGCAGAGTATCACATGAATGCAAACAAAACATATATACGACGTACAATATCAATCATAGAGCATGTAAGGGATTTTTAGTCATTTTGCCCTTCAGGGCATAATGGTCATTTGACATTATAGGCCTAAGTACCCGTATCGGCCTATTAATAAGACCACAGTCATTCCACACAACTTGTGTCACTTTTAGCCATCAATAATACACTTGGGCCCAAAAGCCCAACATGTGGCCCACACGCTCGTATGGCCCACTGAGCCTAAATCTGCCCTTGCCCAAGTGAACAACATAGCCGACTCATTATTTCCTATCCAGCCATGAATTTTTCACGTGTAGGGCCCACAGGCAAATCGGCCCATATGGCCCATTTGGCCAAAAAGCGGCCCAAGTCCATGAGATCGCTCATGGGGCCTCTGTCATTATATCGATCTCTCTACACGAGCGTTCGTGCACTCGTGTGGTTAACGTTGCAAAACTTTCGATATTTCGGCATTTTGGCTTTTTGAGATTTCAGCTTTTGCTAATCTATAGCTAGAGTGGTGTGGGTACACACCTGTTTGTGGAACGTGTGATTAACCCACTCGTACCAAACCTATAATCCAATCAGAATAACTTGTTAGTCCGCTATCCAATAAGGTTAATCACTTAATCACATAGTTTTACATACTCCTTCCTTACCTTATCTGCACGTACGGTCTTGATCCCTCCAAGATCACTAAGCCTAATCAGTTCATGCCCTTAACACAAATCTGTAATGTAACAAATCTCACAAAATCAGTCATTCACCAATGTGATTTAGAACCACATATACTGTGATATTGGGACAATAGCATATTCGACCTAATCTCAAAAGAATGAAGGTAACCATTTACCTATTGCATAATAGAGCTATAAATTGTGATTGCTTTCCAAACATAAATGTTTCATTCTTTAAAGTACCTCAAACCCAACGCGAAAAAAAAAAGATTCACAGTTAGCACTCGACTGATTAACACATTCGGCTTTTACCCAAAAAAACCAAAAGGAAAGAAAGATAAGCGCTTACCAAGATTTAACCTTCGACCCCATGAACTAGATTGCCTAAAGGAGAGGTTCAGATTTTAAGTGATCAAGAGACGAAGATTTGGCCACCACAATTGAGAAGAAGGAAAGAAGATTAGAGATTCGGCTTCAGGTGTCTAGATATCGAAGGAAAAGAAAGGCCTATGCGGTTGAGGCTTTAGATGAATTCGACAAAAGTTTTGAAAATAATAACAAGAGGAGAAAAGCGAGGAAAAGGATAAATTGCACTAGTGTAAGGGTAATGGAATGTTCGGTTCCAAGAAAGAAGGAAAGGTAGTAGGTAGTTTGAAGAATAGAAAGAAATAGCGTTCAGTCTTGGAGAAAAGGAGCGAAACTTCAAAGTGAGAGAAGAGGCAATTCGGAAAAAGACAAGAGAGCCAGAAAAGAAGGCAATTTCGACACTTTAGGGATTTTTAAGCAAAAACCAACACGAAAGGAAAGACCAAAATGATTTCCCTACATAACTAAACCCTCATTTGGTACAACTAACAAAACACCTCCCTAAAAGCTTCCCAATTGCCGAATGCACACAAGCAAAGCCCCATAGCCGAATTTTGCACTCCCACAATTCCCAAATTGGCTCCAACTCCCCAAAAATCAAATCTCATTGATTTTCTCCCCTTATCACTCCATAATCCCCTCCTTAATTTCCTCCATGGTCCATTCCTTGATTTCTTCACTTGATCAATTCAAACTTTCTCCACCAGAGTTCAATTTCAACTAAACCACTGGCTAACAAAAGGTGCAAAATGAATACCCCTTAGTGAACCATGCCAACACTCGAACCCTGGACCTCCTTGCCACCCCTATGATGCCACTTCCCTGCCTCTCATATGGCGCCAGTTTGCCACTAGACTACTTGGTTCTTTTGTGTTATTTCTTAACCACAATTATTTAAAAGGCTTCATATCCGAAGTCAGCATTCCCCTAATGCTAAAAATAAAAATTTTCCAAAGCCCCAAGCTTGATCCCAGGAATTCATAGAAACCCCTTAACACTCTAAAATCACTTAGCTAATGAATCAAACATGCATTCAAAGCCACAACACACAAAAATTAAGAACTCCAATTTTTAGGGCATTACATCATGGGCCATTTCAAAGTTGCAAAGACGTTTGCCATGCTCTATGAGCATTTCTTTTGGCCTAGAATGAAACGAGACATAGAGAAGGTTTGCAATCATTACATAGCTTGCAAAAGGGCTAAATCGAGGATTAAGCCTCATTGGTTATACATGGCCTTGCCAATTTTCGAGGAGCCATGGGTTGATATTTTGATGGACTTTGTCCTTGGTTTACTTAGAACTAGAAATAGGAAAGATTTAATTTTTGTTGTGGTTGATCATTTTTCTAAAATCGCTAGCTAATATATTTCTTCCAGAATTCGGTCTGAAAGAAATCCCAATTAACTCTTTCATGCGAAACAATTGATATTAGAGTATTCCACTATTGTTATGCAGCATCTCGCAACAATAAAATATCACCTTTCAAACATTCTTCCGGTGTACAAGCTAATTCATCAAAAACACTAATCATATTTTCAAGCCAGAACTCGGCCCTCTCAGCATCATCACTAGTTGTCACTCGAAATCCTTTAGCCTCATATTTTCGTATCTTATTAACAGGTGGTCTATTGAATCTTAAAGGATTCGTACCTTAGATAATTTCAGGGTGTGGTTAGGAAACAGGAGGGGGTGGAGGTTGTAGAACAGCCAAGTTTGCTAGCACAAATTTAGAAAACGGTTCAGACATCATTTGGAAGAAAGCTTGTTTAGCTTCTCCCTGACTACCCGTAGCAGGACTCGATTCAGGAGGTATAGCCCCTTGAGCGGGAGCTAAAGCATTACTTTCAACATCGTTGCCTATTGCTCGATTTCGATCCATTTACTAAATAAAACAATGTTCAAAAGTTGTCAGGAGATTATCACACTATCACAGTTTGTATATGGCATGTATAGCTAGACTCATATACTATACGGTAGTCCTAGAAATGACTAAACTGTAGCTCTGATACCAATAAAATGCAACACCCATATCCCGTAACTGTCGCCAAAATAGGTAGGGGCATTATCAGACTTGCAACTCAAACCGGAACAGTAAAACTTTAAACTTTTTCAAACATTTATTCATTATAGCAATATCAATCATATAAAAACATATCATGCTTAAAACAGACATATAAAGCTTCAATCATACAACAGGGACTAATTTGATAACATATAAAATATATGTGTAAACTTAAGAAAATTTTCAAAATAGGGTCACACGGCCATGTACCTAGGCTGCGTGCCTCACACGGGTACCAGACATGCCCGTGTGTTCAGGCTGTGTGAAAATAGGGCCTACATACTAACTTATGCACAGGGCCACCAGACACGCCCGTGTGTCTTAGCCGTGTAAAAATTATGAAGCTACTGACTTGCACCCACGGGTATAAGACACGCCCGTGTGTCTATCCCGTGTAGCATCCTGACCACAATAACTAAGGGGCAAGGGTCAAACGGTTGAGTCAAACACCCATGTGCTCTAACCGTGTGGCACGAAATAGGCTTGGTTTAAGCCATTTTCACACCCTAATAGGTTATGTACCTAAAACATCAATTGCATAACAATTACATACACTCAATATACAACCATTTCAGCCAATTCTAAACATCAAAAAGACCATTCCATATCAACTAATTCAATGTCACATAAATAACATAAACATGAATGCATTTCAAGTACCCATTTCAAGTCATCATCTATTTTTTATAATTCAATCTTAATTCACAAATAACCTCATACCAAATGACTATTTCAACTTCTCTAAGTCATACATATAGCAATTCATTCAAGACCATAAAACATACTATTTCCACATTCATCAAATTAAGGTCATTTACCAACTTACCATTTCAATGCATTCACATATCATATAAAAGACATATCATATAAAGTCTTCATACCAAAACATCCATTTCAAGATCAAGCCATATCACATAGCTTGATTAGGTGCCAAAATCATACCACATGTATTAACAAAAAAACAACTATAAACGTTAACTTATAAACTAGCCTATACATGCCATATTCACAACATTTACAAAGATCCAAAAGTACCGAAAGTTTCTTGGATAGTGCGATTGTAATCTCCGTCTTTGTCCAAAATTGAGCTAGCTTCCGAATCTATAAAACACGGGAAAAATATATAGAGTAAGCTTTAAAAGCTTAATAGGCCCGTATAATATAGAATTTAACTTACCGAATCAACATTTAAGAAGTGAACAACATTACCAAACAAAGTCACACATTCCCAATGCGTATTCAACCATTATACACATGTTAGTCATGTAACAATCATGAATTCATCCAATTCAAAGATGAAACAAACATATAACATCCATGTAAACATAATCCATGTATCAATGTATTCATTTATCACAAACTTATATAGCATATAATCATATAACCATGTAACAATTTATTTAAACATATCATATATCTTATAGTCATATAATTCATGTAGTCCATATATTTATATAACTTTTATGCATCTTATATCTTTGATATCATGTATCACATACCTTGTAAGCATGTACTTGTACCATGTACTTCATTTATTCTATATCATTCATATGAACATATACTTGTAACATATAATCTATGTACTTGTACCTTGTTCAACAAAAAATCACATATGAATCATGTACATATATCATGTAATTTATGTATTCCTTATACCTTTTATAATATGTATTTCATATATTACAAATCGGTAAATTACCCGTTGAACCTTTGGAAACATCGAGGGATACTTGGGTGATACACACACTGTGTGTATATGTAAACGTATACTCTGTCAATTCGTCCTGTATGCTCTTTCGAGACATGTACGGTATGCTCCTTCTGAGCCGGTAATGGTACGCTCGAAGGCTGAACATGTAAGCCCAAATGCTAAACGGTAAGCTCGAAGGCTGAACATGTAAGCTTGGAGGCTGAATGGTAAGCCCGAAGGCTAAACATGTATGCTCATGAGCTGCGATGAGTCTATAACAAATGCAGGAGCTCAACCAACCTGTAGCCCTAGTGACATGTCACTTGTATCCTATGACTTTCTACGGTTCAATCGGGACTCGGTAATCATTTTACACATATAATCAATAGGCATTTGAATTCATTACTTTATATACATATTTATACATTATAATGTTCAAACATTTCAATTATAAAAATAGATTAAATTCTAATTATACGAACTTACCTCGATTTAGCTCGTAACTCGATATTTACTTGTCTACCTTTCGTTTCCCCCGATTAACTTCCAGGATTTGTTTATCTCGATCTATATTAATTCAAATTTAAATCCATCATTCACTAACACATTCAATTTAGTCCAAATACATGTAGATTTGGAAAATTACATATTTGCCCCTATACTTTTAACTACTTTGCAATTTAGTTCTTTGTGCACAAAATGAAAAATTACTCAATATTATCCACAATTCAACATAGCCGAATATTTCTATGTTCCATACAAGCACATATCTTTTATTTATTTACATTTCTACCCACAAAATTTCTATCTATTTCAATTTAATCCCAAATACTCAATTTTATCAAAAATCACTTTATAAAACTTATATATCACTAAACAACCATCAATAATTTATCAAGAAACATCAAAATAAATATGTATTCAATAATGGAATATTTCAAAAACATAACCAATTTTAGAAATTAGGGTACAGGTCAGCTATATCAAGCTGCAATGAGCTTAAAAACATAAAATTTGTTAAAAACAAAATTAAAATCGTACCTTAATTAATTTAAGAAGCCATTATCGAATGCAAGGTATGAAAATAGCATTGTCTTTCTTGTTTATTTGGTGGAGATGATGAAATGAAGCCATAATTCCATGTTTATTTTATTAAACATATATTTTATTATCAAAAGACTAATTTAACCTTTTAAATATAACTAAAATTCTTATAATATTTGGACATGAATGTCCTCTAACATAATTAAAGGTAAATTAACAATTTAAAGGCTTCATTTAATAAAACCATAGTCAATTTAGCCATTTACTAATAGAACTCATATTTATTACCTTATGCGATTTAGTCCTTCTTACCGATTAGCTATTTAAACGGTAAAATTTCTAAATTAAATTTTCACACAGTAAATCTATCATGCTATAAGACATAATAAAATAATAAAAATAATATTTTGACTCGGCTAAGTGGTCCCAAAACCACCTGTTCTGATTAGGGTCAAAATTGGGTTGTTACAACTCTCTCCCCTTTAGGGATTTTCGTCCTCAAAAATCTTACCGGTAAATAGGTTAGGGTACTGTTTTTGCATAGCTTCCTCAGGTTCCCACATAGCTTCCTCTATTTCGTGTTTACACCAATGAACTTTCACAAGTGCTATACATTTATTTCTCAACTCTTTGATTTCTCGTGCTAGAATCCGAATCGGTTCTTCATTGTAAGACAAATCTAACTGTATTTCCACATCAATGGGAGATATCACATGTGATGGATCCAATTTGTATCGACGTAACATTGAAACATGAAAAGCATTGTGTGGAACACCCCTAAACCGTATCCGTCACCAGAGTAAGGTTTCGAGGCAATACCTAACATCATCTAACTTTCAACAGTCACAAAATTCAAACATGATCTAATCGCATTACATAGATTATAAGACTAATTAAATAATCAAATATACTTTATTAACCATGATACAAAATATTTTATATCTCAAGTCAAGCATAAAATGCTTTTTATGTTAAATCACATTCAATTAGATACCTATTATAAAACGAATATATCTTGAGCATTAATGAACACTCATATAATATCTCAAAATTTATGCACAAAACTCTTATCTATTTAGCAAGTTCATATAAACATTTTAACCTCAATGAGCAAAAAGTTACTATTCATTTGGTCACTTTTCACTTCCTTAGCCGAACATATATATATAACCCATTTCACTTCCAACTTGGTCCATCAATTAACTAACATACAATCTCATATGGAATTATAAGAAAACTTACTATAAGATGCAAAAACCTCAAAGCTAAATCAAATGGCTAGTTTCACATATATACCATAAGATTCCACATTTTTAGTATTATTCAACAAATGGTCTATCCATCCAAAACAAAGCATCTATTATTTATCCTATAAAGCCGAACATATAATACACATATCAAAGATTTCAACCATCATCGATCCATGCAAGGTTATTGACAACTACATTAAACAAACATGCATAAGTATCTTTACGAAACAAACATATCTTAAACGTTATAATTTCCACATCAAGATAATAAGCAATATTCGCATGGCATATTATATACACATTATTCAAAATGCAATATTTACAAACTTGTCCAACCTATACATGCCATAAGTCAAGTTTAAGTAATTAATACCGAAACAAAAGGTAGTGTGATAAGATTTTTGCCGATCCCCGAGCTCGTAGCTTGCTTCAAAAGTTTATATAACATAGAAACATAACATTCAAAGTAAGTTCTCATAACTTAGTAAGTCCTGAGAAAAATATACAACTGTTAATAGCATGTTTCAAATGTCAAATAACAAATATATAACTATATCATACTCAAGTATCACTAAGCCGAATACTTAACTAACCCCTTAACATCTTATAATCCACCTCTAATGTTAATTATCATCAACACATATATTCAATCAATTTATAAACTAAATTTCAACCTCCGTAGAACATTGCCTAAATTTGAAATCGTATGAGTTACAAGTTAGTTATACTAAATCAATACACACATGCCTATGACACATCTCAACTATGCACACTTTGATCATTGATCAACCCAATACACACATCTATCACATTTGTAAAATTCACTACTCAACTTTAAGCATCAAATCACATTTGTACATACATTCATAGCATAATATTCAAAATCTAAATAACCTTACATAGCTCAATTTCACTTGATCAATCCTTCCACCTCAACTTGAAATCTTATAAACATAGGTTTGAAATTAAATCATCGGTAATAACCCTGCTAGGCATAAACCTGAATTATACACCGGCACAAGGCCTGCTAGACACGAGGTATGATATTTATTCACCGGCACTTAGCCTGCTAGACACGAGGTTTGATATTTAATCACCGACACTAAGCCTGCTAGACACGAGGTTTGATATTTAATCACTGGCACTAAGCCTGCTAGACACGAGGTCTGATATTTAATCACCAGCACTAAGCCTGCTAGGCACAAAGCCCGATCATGTCACCAGCACAAAGCTTGTTAGGCATAAGCCCGAAAATCATAATTATATAGTCAATTCATAACCATTTATTTATCAAATTAAGCAAATGTTCCATATAATCCATACTAACTTTCGAAAGTTCTAACACATTCAAATGCAACTCAACCACATCCATATAACACCAAAGCATTCGGTTACTATACTAATGAACAAATAAAATTCAAATTATCATAGTAAAATATTTTACAATTGAAATAAACGTTATTTGATTGCTTAAGGACTTACCTCCGATATTAACATACGGTAAAATAGATTACTCGGCTACCTTTGCCTTTCCCCAATCCAAATCCGATTGCTTTAATTGTTGAGCTTCAAATTTTAAAATAAGATCCATTCAAACTCAATTTCATTCAAATAAATCCAAAAATACTTAATTGAGCAAATTACCCTTTTTGCCCCTACTATTTATACTTTTAGCAATTTAGTCCAAATTTCAAAACACACAAAATAAGCAAACTTTTCTTATACCAAACTTAGGCCGAATGTTCCCTATATACATAAAAGTCCTCACATTTCATTTATCTAGCAATTTAGTCCCTCTATTTACTATTTTAACAAATTAGTCCTAATAATTTAAATTCATCAAAAGTTCCAATATAAAACTTATAAATTCAACACAACTTTCATTTAACTACCTCAATTATCAATTTCACCAAGCTCTCAACCATGGCAAGATTCGACATACACATTAATAACAAAAATTCGAACATGGGTCTGATAGTATACAAAGCAACGATCTCAAAAACGTAAAAATTATCAAAAATCGAAATAAAACATACCTTCAAATTGAATCTACAAGTGTCGAATACCTAACTTCTTATCCTTTTCTTTCTTCTTTTTATTTTCAACAATCACAAGGTAATATGAAACCTTATTTTATTTTTTTTATGAATGATATATTATAAGTTATTTCATAAGTTACCATTTTAACCTTTATTAATTAATACCAAACCAATATTCATTAAGGTCATGACTGTCCAAAGCATATTATCAAGGGCAATTTACAACATAAATACGTCATATTAAAAATCCATTATCACTTTAGTCCTTATGCATTAAATCATCAAGTTTTCATTTTATGCAATTAAACCTTTTATTTACTTTAAGCACCCAAACAATAGAATTTTTGTACGAAACCTTCATACATGCAAATTTATATATAATATACACGAAAAATAATATTTAAATTTTTTTTCTAACTCGGGTTTGTGTTCCAGGAACCACTCTTCTGATTAGGGTCTAAATCGGACTGTTACATTGTGTATCCTTTCAAGTTCAAACGATAGTTGATAAGCTACAGGTCCTATTCTTTCAACAATTTCATATGGCCCAATGAATCGCGAACTTAACTTTCCTTTACGACCAAAACGGAGAATTTTCTTCCACAGTGATACCTTTAAGAATACTCGGTCCTTGACTTGAAATTCTATTTCTTTACGTTTCAAATTCGCATATGATTTCTATCTATCAGAAGCTATTTTTAAACTGTCACGAATAACTTTCACTTTTTTCTTCGGTTTCTCTGATCAATTCAACCCCGTGTATCTTTTTCTCACTCAATTCAGTCCAATATAACAGTGTTCAACATTTACGACCGTATAAAGCTTCATATGGAGCCATTTTCAAACTCGTCTTAAAGTTATTATTATAAGCAAATTCAATCAGAGGTAAGTGTTTCTCCTAGTTACCTTCAAATTCAAGGATGCAACATCGTAACATATCCTCCAGAATCTGTATAACTCTTTCGAACTGCCCGTCAATCTGAGGATGAAAAGTTGTACTGAATTCAATATCGTTTCCAAAGCTTTTTGCAATTTCTTCTAGAATCTTGATGTGAATCTTGGGTCTCTATCGGAGATAATAGACAACGGTACACCATGCAATTGTACAATCTCAGATAAATACAATTCGGCTAATCTATCCAGGGAAAAATCTCTACCTATCGGTATAAAATTAGCAAATTTTGTTAATCGACCAATAATAACCCAGATCGTATCTTTCTTTTTCTAAGTCAGGGGTAATCCTGATACAAAATTCGTCGTAACCTTATCCCATTTCCATTCCGGAATCATCGCTGGCTGTAATAAACCTGACGGTACCTGATGTTTGGTCTTTATTTGCTGACAGATTAAACATTTAGATACAAAATCAGATATATCACGTTTTATTCCTGACCACCAGTGTAATTGTTTCAAATCATTATACATTTTAGTGCTACCAAGATGAACAGAAAAGTGACTATCATGTGCTTCGTGTAAAACTTTTTGATTAAACTCGGTATCTTTCGGTATACAAATTCTATTTCAGAGTATTAAACAATCATCAGTTCCAATAGTAAATTCAGAATTAGAATTAAACTCACATTGAAGTCATTTAGCTTGTAACTCTCGATCATTTTTCTATGCTTAACAAATCTCGTGCAGAAATGCCAGTTTAGCTTTTAACTCAGCTAGAATAGATCCATCATCACATAGCATCATCTGAGTGTTAATAGCCTGCAAAGCAAATAGGGACTTTCGACTCAAAGCATCCGCTACAACGTTAGTGTTTCCCAGATGATAATCAATTATAAACTCATAATCTTTCAATAGTTCTAGCCATATCCGTTGTTGAAGATTCAAATCTCTTTGTGACATCAAATACTTCAGGCTTTTATGATCTATGAATATTCAACATTTTTCACTGTATAAATAGTGACGCCAAATCTTTAATGCAAAGACTATAGCGGCTAACTCGAGATCATGTGTCGGGTAATTCTTCTCATGTGATTTCAACCGTTAGGAAGCATAAGCTATGACTTTTCCATCTTGTATCAATACATAACCCAGTCCTTTTAACGATGCATGGCTGTAAATCACGAACTCTTTACCCAATTCAAGTTGAACTAAAATCGGTGCCTCTGTTAACAATGCTTTCAAATGTTTGAAACTCTGTTGACACTTCTCAGTCCACTCAAATTTCACGTTTTTCTAGAGTAATCAAATTAACGAAACTGTAATCATCAAGAATCCTTTCACAAATCTTCGGTAATAACCCGCTAAACCCAGAAAACTTCTGATCTCAGATACATTTTTCAGTGGTTTTGTAATAGCCCAATTTTGACCCTATTTAGAATGGTAGTTTTGGGACTATGAATCTGAGTCAGAAAAATATTTTAATATTATTTTCTATGTTCATTTTGTGTGAATTTGCATGTGTGAAATTTTTTTGAATTAATTTTGTTGTTTGAGTGCTCGATTAAATAAAAGGGCTAAATCGTGTAAAATAAAAATTTCATAGTTTAATTATTAAGGGCTGGATTGATTGTGTCTTTATATTATGGAGTGTTTAAGCTATAAATAATCCATATTTAAATAGTGGGGCAGTAGTGGCCATGCATTATAAGGTTTAGTAATTAATTTTAAAAGGTTAAATTTGTAATTTAAAAAGTAAGTTAAAGTATTATAAAACATAAAAATTGAAAAGCCATTAGTTCATCTTTATTTTGACTGAATATAGCTAAAGAAAAGAAAAAGAAAAAGCAAGCAATATTCAGCCTAGGTTCAAGCTCAATTCAAGGTTTGTTTTTAATCAGTTTTTGTTAATTTTTACGTTTTTGAGATCGTTGCTTCGAATATTACCCGACCCATGCTTCAATTTCTAATTGTGATGAATATTTTGAGTTATTCCATTAATGAATAATTGTGTTTTGTGATGTTTGATGATGAATTATTTAAGATATGTTTTGGGTTAGTAAGTTTTATATTGGAAATTTGGATGAATTTGAGTAATTAGGGCTAAATTGCAAAAATAATAAATTGAGGGACTAAAATGTGAAATAAATGAATTGTGTGGGCTTGTATGGGCATAATGAAGATTCGGCCAAAGTTTGGTATGTGTAAATTTTGTATGTTTTGTGTTTTATACAAATTGGGCTAAATTGTAAAATGTATGAAATGTTAGGGGTAAAATAGTAATTTTCTCATTTATATGTTTTTGGACTAAATTGAATGAAATTATATTGAATTGGTTTATTTTGAATACATTTAGATCAAAAACCAAAGAAATCTAGTGTGGATCGGATGAAAACTAAAATCGTCAATTAATCGTCCCGTTCTGATTACTGTTGTCCGAGGTAAGTTTATAAGCAAATAATCGTAGTTATTTTTAAATAAAAATAAGCTACATGTGATGAATTGATATATTCAAGAATGTATAAATGATAGCTAAATATGTGTACACTTGGGAACTATGTTTACGATTCGATTCGACCAAAATTCGATGTTCGAAAGGGTCCGTGCGAACCTTAAAGAATAGTTAAAATTTTTTATATATGAATTATTTGTAAGACCGACTTTGTATCAGTGATACTCGGGCTTTATGCCAAGCAGGCTTTGTGCCGGTGTAATATATCAGGCTTTGAACCTAGAAGGCTTCGTGCCAGTGTAATATATCAGGTCTCGCGCCTAGCAGGCTTTATGTCGGTGTATTATAATAAGATTTCCAACTAGTAGGCTTTATGCCAATGTGGTATTGATATGTGATTACATGTAAGACCCCGTCTGGGATGCTGGCATTGTATGATATGTGTAAGGATAAGTTACAAATGAATGTGGAAACAAGTTAAAGTGAACAGGAATATGCCAAATTATTACCTATTCAGAAATAAGGTAAGTTGATTATTTGATATGTTATACAAGTTATAAATGATGTTAATGGTAGTGATTGTGTATATGAAAATCTACATGTGGATTAATGTATAAGTATGTGATATTAATGGTTGATTTTTGAGCTTATATTCGGCCTAATGTTATATGAGGAATTAATTGAAATGTGAAATTCATATTGATATTAAAGGATTTATGTGCAATCGATTAGTAGGTATTTGAAATGTAACCTTTGAACGTGTTTATATGGAAGTATATATATTCGGCAAAATAAGGTCTATGTGATATTAAACATGTTAATAAATCAATGTGTGTTTGGAAATGTTATAAATTATGTATAGATAATTTTTTGGTAATTAAATTTCATAAGTATGACTTGGTTATGCCTTAATGAATCATTAATGCCATTGAGATAATTTT
This sequence comes from Gossypium stocksii, assembly GCA_020496765.1. Lineage (NCBI taxonomy): Eukaryota > Viridiplantae > Streptophyta > Magnoliopsida > Malvales > Malvaceae > Gossypium > Gossypium stocksii. The sequence continues at coordinate 49,132,560 of CM035631.1, forward strand.
TGAATTAAGAATTGAGCTATGAATGAAGTGAATGAAACCATATGTTTAAGTATATGATTGGTCATATTCGGTTTAATGATATGTATATGTACGATATGGAAATGTGGATTTCATACTTATGCCAAAGTTTATATGTGCATTTGTCTATAAGGTAATTGAGTGTGAAATTATGATTAAGGAAATGTGAATTGTATAAATGTATTATGATAGTAAGTAATCGGTCAAGTGAAATTTTCATTGATATTGAGTATGAAAGATGATTTTGGATAAAGAGCGAATGCATGTTTGGAAAAAACTTAATTCATGTTTAGTTATATGTGGATATTTGAATTTTACAAGTATGGTTTGGTTATGTATTATTAAATTATGATTGTTATTGAGTTAATATTTGCTTATGACTTACTAAGCTAAGATAGCTTACTCTATGTGTGTATTTTACTTCTATTTTATAGATTTTGGAGAATAGTTGCAAGCTCGGGGATCATCAGCGAAGTTTATCACACTATCGACTATTTTTCGATACTATTAAAAATTAGATTTCGAACCTAGGGCTTGTATAGGCTAGTTAATATTTGGTTATGTTTGAAGTTGTGTATATGTTATGCCATGCGAAAATGGCTAAATCGATATGTGTATTTGCTATCTTGAATTATGATTCTTATATGTGTGTTGCTTGGTTTATATGCTACTATCAAGTAATGTTACGTTTGCTTGTGGTATTAACGATGTGGATATGATATATTTTTGGGGTGTAGTTGGTATGCTAATTGTGTCATTTTTGATATGATGCGAATTTTTGGTTAGACATATTAAATAAGTGATATATATATGACTCACTAGCGTGAAGCATATGATAGATGGCTGTGGTTTGTGGGAGAATTAATTGGTTGTAATGTAATGAATTTTGGTAAATGAAAGTAAGTTAGTTTATAAGTTAAATAATTTACAAATTTCTTTTGTGATATCAATACTGACTTAATAAGGATATATATTTTTTCAATGATATATGGCATGATATGCAAATTATAAATGGCATATATATACGTTCGGTTATGGCTTTTAATTTAAATTATATATATGTCTTATTTACTAATCTTTATAATGTTATAATATAGTTAAATTGATGGGTTAATAAATGCTACTTTGGTACATGAATTGATGCGCATAATTGGATAGAAACTATTGTTTAAGTTTAATTTGTGTTTCGGCTATGTGGCTATTATTGTAAGTATATTAAGTGTATGGCACGTTTCTAATGGTCTTGCTAGGAATAAGAATAATTTAAGTTTATTTGTACTTGGTTATGTTTAATATGAAATCTTGAAAGTACTTGACATGATATGTACTATGTTTAAAATAGGGATTTAATTCTATATGAATCTATATGCATGTTACCATTCGGTTTAAGCATTGGAGAAAAATGTCCTAATGAATAGTAATGTACTAATTATGATATGGACATAAGATGAGTGTTTAACTTGTTCGTTTTATTAGATTCATGTAATCTAATGATTTGATTATTTAGTTATGCGCATATGCTTGTATGTGAAAATGATATATTTGATAATTTGTTTATGAATTAAATGTTTACATTTATATTAGTTTTGTGATATGATACGATTTAACATTTGATTGGTTTAAGAGTCTTGATCACGATTAAGTATATGAATATATAATAGTTTAGAGGCTATGTCTCGTCTGATAATACCTCGTAACCCCTTTTTCGGTGACGGATACGTGTTAGGGGTGTTACAGGTTTCCAGCCTAAAATTGTAGATATTTTGCGCAGATCAACCCTGATGCCTTTTGTTAAAACAATGTGACCCAGAAATTTGACTTCTCGAAGCTAGAATTCACATTTACTGAATTTAGCATATAACTGTTGTACCGCCCTAGTTTTTCGGGTTTTTGTAGTTTTTAGCATGAACTTATTTTTGCATGACTGGATGTGTTATATTGATGTGTTGGGTGTTTTTAGTAAACCTTTAGAAGGCTTAAGTTAAGATTAAAGTCTAACAAATTTTTATTTTTGGGCCTTAGGGGAGAATGGACCTAAGTTAGTTGGGCTTTTAAATTAATATAGGGGTTTGAGACACCAGAAGGCCCGTGGTAAAGTTGCAAGGTAGTGCCACTTAGAGTTTAAGGAGGTGGCGTGTCAAGGCTTGTAAGGGAGCTGAGGTTCGAATCTCTTGATGAGCAAGTGTTGTTTATTTTTATGCTTGTGCAAGATAAGTAGTGGACTCCAAGTGGAATTTTGAAGGAAGGTATTTGAATTGCTCATGGAATTAGGATGAGGAGTGATAAGGGGAGTTTATCTAGAAGGAAATTTAGGAATTTTTAAAAGGGAGCAAGAGTTGGCCGATTAGGGGTCTCTTGGAGAGCAAATTCAGCTAGGGCCCCTAGGAGGATGCATTTTTAGCCTTTGTTGTGTGTGTGCCGATTCCTTGTTGTCTATCATTTGGGATTTGTTTTGGTCATCCTTTAGTGCCAAATAGGTAGGTAAAAGTGGGCATTCGGTTGCTTTACTTTCTTTTCTTCTCTTCTCCTCCTCTAGTCTATCTTCAAAAGCCAAAAGTCTCTGAACCCAAAACTTATTTTGGCCGACTACTTTAGGGCCAAACCTATCTCCTCTTTCTTTCATCTTCTTTTCTTCATTTGTTGAGATCGACTGACATAGGATTCCCCTTGGCCGATTGCCTAACAAAGCCGAAACCCCAAAATTTGTTAGCTTTTCCCTTATCGATTTACCTAAAGAATTGAACCCTATCACCCTATTTCTCTTAAGCACTACCTAGCCGAATCCTTTTGCCTTTACTTTGAAAGAGCCAAAATCTCTTTACAGTTTCTTCTTTTCTTCTTTTAGCCTCTTTTCCCAAAACCGAAACCACTTTTCCCAAAACCGAAACTACTTTTCCCTTTCTTTGTTGTTCTTCTAACCCTTGGAGTCATTATTTCTCTTCTCTTGTGGTTTGATTGGACCAAGTGTAGATCTGGGATTAGAGGGGTGGGAACAACATCTAGTAATTGCAAAATTGACCTAGCGAAGTCGGTGGTAAGTTCTCGGATCCCTTCTCTCATGTTCCTGTGATTTAAGAAAAGCCAAAAACCTCTATCTTTCTAGGGTGGCTATCAATTTTGTTCCCTTTTGGTTAAACACCCATTTTGGCCCTTTTCTTTTGGATCTCATGTATATTAAGGGTGGTAAAGCGGTGATCTAGCGAGGAGCAGTGGAGGCTAGGGCCATTGAAGTGATCTAGATCTAGATCTAGTGGTTAGATTCGGCAAAGGTAAGTATGGAGATGTTTTAATATTGGCCGAAAAGGGTATGTCAGGGTGTTATTGATTATTCAATTGGATTATAGTTGACGAATGGTTAAACAGTTGTAGGTTAATCGTTCGAAGGACTTCAGCATATTTCGCAAACATGTGTGTAATCGACACCCTCTAATAGACTAGATTGGCAAAAGCCGAAATGTCGAAATGCCGGTATTTTGAGGGCTTGCGTTCGTGCGAGTGCTCGTGGGTCGGTTTGAAATGGTAAGGTTGGTATTCATGATTGTTAAGACTGTTTTGCGCATTTTCGTGTATTTGGATGGTTTTGGGCCTTGATGGGCCGAATTTGGACCCAATGGGCCTACAGTCCCATATGGGTGAAATCAAGCGGTAAGTATATTCTGGTAATCTGGTTATTAAATCTGCTAAAACATGTGAAAATTTGGACTTAGTGGGCCACAGTAGCTTGTGGGCTCCGTCGGGCCTATTAGGGGTTTTAGGGCTCGATGACTCTATATTAATGAAATGTGCTAATTAAGTCGCTCGGACGACGATAGATCTATTAGTAGACTGTAGTAAGCATAAAACCCTAAAACCTAGCAAAACTACTGAAATACCCCTAAAGGGTGAAAATTACTGTTTTACCCCTAGTCACCAAAAGACCATTTTACCCCTAGAGTAAAGTTGACTGATTGGATGTTACCATATCTGATATTCTATATGCCATGACATGTATATTCTAATTTGCATGGGTTGGGATATTATTACGGAGGAAGTGCTAAAAGTGGCAATGCCACGTATTCTACTTAGAGGCTCTGCCTCGTATTACTGTTCTGGTGGCTTGGCCACGATATCTATTTAAGCAGCTCTGCTGCGACTGTGGTGTGTAGGGCTAGGTGGGTTGAGTTATTCCCCACATGGTGCTAAGGCTAGTACGGGTGGTGTGTAGGGCTAGATTGGGCTTAGGCTTTGCATACGTGCATGTAATATTGTAATCTGATCTGTTACTGTAATGGTCCCAAGGCCACACTGTTTTTGAATAGGGCCAAGGCCCAGTTTAAATTGTATCTAGATAGGGCTTCAACCCAGTCTATGCTTGAACTGATCTCTGATACTGGTTGGGCTAGCTTACACTCTGAGTTTTCACAAACTCACCCCCTTTCTTTTCCATCCATGCAGGTGACCGCCAACCATAAAAGACTGAGAGCTGTGAGGGATTCAGAGTGGCCACGTGAATTATTTTTCACTTTAATATTTCCTAAATTTACTTTATTTTAGTATTCTTTAATTTTTGGGTTTCAAGTTGTAATAAGGCTGCTAGTATTTTTATTTTGGTATTTCTTTTATTTTTATCTATCACTTATTTAAAACAATAGACTAGTCTGCGTGGGTTTTTATTTCAAACTTAGCAAATGTTTTCAAAACATACAATTCGTGACAAATGGGTAACCTAATAACGATGATTCAACAATAAGATCTTTTAAAAGTAAACTTCATTGGTAGTGGATAGGGTTTTTTAAAACTAAACAAGTTTCTTAATTATAAAAATGTAATACAGTTTTGCTAAAGTCAACATAACAATTATTAAAAAGATCAGAGCGTAATCAATTGTCCATGTGACACACCAGATCTGACCATAACGTCTGGGCTGGGTTTGGGGTGTTACATTAAGTGATATTAGAGCTCGGTTGCAACAACTCAGCTGTGGAACGGGTCTAAATGTTTTTCTTAAAATTTAAATTAAGGCCCAAAGTGGTATTTTGAAAAGTTGATTTTGGAAATTTCCTTGAGAAAATCTTTTTAAATTGATTTTTTTCTCAAATGTTTTCACACTACTGAGAGTCTAGGGTTTTGGAAACAAAGTTTATTCAATGAATTTAGCATCAACAAAACTTGTTTTTCTGAATCTGGTTTTTTGAAGAGTGGTACACCGAACCTCTGACACCAAGTCTGTAAGTACCCTATACTTTATTGTATTTGATTAAGATACTGTGATACTGGAAACTTACTATAGTGCTAAGACCCTACTGAAATTCTGTAGTTAGGGTAATACAGAGACAGTAGAAAAACTGAAAACTTTAAAAGACTGAAACTGTAGCTAGGCTACGATTCTACGAGAACAAAAAACTGTAACGCCCTGATTTTCGGGATTTTTTGGGTTTAGTGTGATTTTGGAGAAATTGCAAAAATTGTGTGATCTGATATTTTAATATGTGTCTGAGCATGTTAGTGGGCCTTTAGGAGGCCCAAACTCCGGTTAAAATTCGATAAAAATGTCAAAGTATGTTTTAAGTGAAAGAGGGAACTGGAGCAAGAGGGCTCTTAAGAAAGACTGGGTAAAATGTGTCATAAAAGGAGCCTTGGCAAAGTGGCAAGGTGACACCACTAAGCTCCTAAAAAAGTGGTGCTTAAGAGGTGTAAGAGGTCCATGGTACGAGTCACAAGGTAAGCATTAGTGACTTTTATTTTTATTTGCTTGTGTGCTAAGTGATGGCACTCAACTAGAACTCTATCTTGAGGAATTTGAACTGCTCAGGAGAGTAAATCAAGGAGTGAATTAAGGTCATTCGAATTTGGAAAGGAAGTGGTCGGCCAAGGGATTGTTGGGAAGGCAAATTAGGCAAACAACCCTAGGCATAGCACAATCGACATTTGGGTCTTTTTGTGCCAATTTCTCTAGGTAAGTAAATTCTTCCTTTTTGTGCCGATTGAGTATATTAGGCCTCCTTTTACCATCCTTTTGTCTCTTCTTTTCTTTCTATTCTGACATAGTAGTCGAATCTTATCCCTAAACACTTGGTTGCCGATTTCTACCCTAACCGAATCTACTTCTCCCCTATTTTCTTCTTTTCTTCTACTCTCTTTCTCTTGCACCTTGAACCGAATCTGTCCCCATTGCAAACCATCACTCCTTTTCAAAGCGGAATCAACCTGTTCTTCTTCTCTTCTTCTTCAAGCCTTTGTCGGCAACCATTGAAGGCTAACCTCTACCATTGCCAAATATCTTGTAGACCGAAAGGCAACTCTTCTGTCTCTTTAAACTTTCACCAAACCGCATCTCTACTCCTCCATACTACTCTTTTGTTGTTTCACTCTATCCAATCCCTTGCTAAAGCCAACAAGAGCATATTGCCATAGATTCAAAAGCCGAAAACAACCCCTTTTAAACCCTTCAAAAGCTAAATCTTCTAGGACTATTCTTTGCCAGCGTGTGGGTAGAGACCTATCATAGATCTAGGATAGAAAGGGAGTGGAGACAATATTCTTCGAATAGAATCATCGGTAATTGATCGAAACTTTGAGTACATGTGTGTTCTTAGAAGTTATGGAAAAGCTGAAATCCCTGTATATATTTAGGGAGGCTGTCGACATAGCCTATTGGTGTGTTAATAATGAATGTTGGTTCTTATGTGCTTTAGTTAGCGAAAAAGGAGAGCAAACGAGGAACTGAAGGCATCGATTCAACCGGATCTAGATCTAAGGGGATCTAAGTCGACAAGGTGAGATTTTAAGGTTATTAGAGGTGCTGGCCGATTGTGGTAAGGGACTTTTTACTATGATTTTCATCAGCATTGAGGATTTCGTCAGCAGTTTCGCAATCAGGTGTGTGTATCGAACACCCCCTCCATGGTTCAATCGGCAAAAGCTAAAAAGCTGAAATGCTGAAGTCCTGGCATTTCATGGGCTTGTGAGCATGCGAACACTCTCAAATCGATAGGAACATGTTAAATCTGAAATCACTACTAGTAGGTAGAGTGCGAAATTTCGGGCACTTTGGTATGTTGGGCCTCGGTGGGCCGAATATGGGGCCAATGGGGTTTTAGGCCCATTTGGGATAAGAATAGGTTTAAAGGTATTTCAGGATGGACCATAAGTTAAAACTGCTAAAATGGGTAATTGGTTATGGAATGTAGCCTAAATGGGCTTAAACTGTTAGATGACACTTTAGGGCCCATTAGGGGTTTTAGGGGCCAATAACTGAAACTGCTAAAGGCTGTTGAGATGAATGCTAAGATGGAAATAGTGACTGTTAACTACTGTAATACATTTAAAACTGGTAATAATAGTGTAAATGACTGAAATACCCTTAGGGTGAGCAATTACCGTTTTACCCCTAGGTGTAAAATAACTATTATACCCCTAGGGCTAGAATCGACTGTACTGCTTAATCTGACTGTCTCTGTTACCGCATACCATGTTATATGTATATCTGTTGATGGGTTGGGTTGATATTGGAGGAAGTGTGAGTGGCACTGCCACGTTTTTTGAAAGAGGCTATGCCTCGTACTGTATTCTGAAAGGGGCTTTGCCTTATTATTCTGTTTATCTGAGCAGCTATGCTGCGACTGTGGTGTGTGGGCTGGGTGGGTTGAGTTATTCCCTACATGGTGTGTTGGCTGGTACGGGTGGTGTGTAGCGGTTGGGTGGGTCGAGTAGTCTCCCCACAGGATATGGGCTTGCATTTATACTATTATTTTGTACTGTTCTGTTTTGGGCCTATAGGCCATACTGCTATCTGAATAGGGGTACGGCCCAGGTTACTGCTATCTGAATAGGGCTTTGGCCCAGTATCTGACTGAGACTGGTTGGGCTTAGGCCCAATGGGCTTGAGCTGACCTGGGCTTTGGATGGCCTTCTACACACACTGAGTTTTCCAAACTCACCCTTTTCCTTTCCATCCTTGTAGGTGAGCCCTAGCTCATGGACTTGGAGCTGGGAGGGATTCAGAGTGGCCACAAGGACTGAACTTGGTTTAAGACTTGCTTTATTATTATTTCACATTTTTCTTTAATTACTCGTTTTACTTTTATTTTTGGGGTTATAATAAAGCCGCTTTAACTATTTTATTTTGGGTTTATTACTTATGCATGACGTATTTCATCTACAACAACACACGTTTTTAAAATTAAACTAAAGTTTTCAAAACCAACCATGCAATACAACCAGTTAAACTAGATAATGGTTCTAAAATGAAGCGTGTATCAAACGAATAGAGAGTAGGATAATTATCAAATAAACCGAGAATTTCTATTAACCCAAGCACTACTTTACAAAACTCACCATCAGACTTAGTAACTAGGCAACGCGACTTAGTTTAGGTGATGTAGCACACCAGATTTGGCCATAACGTCTAGGCCAGGTTTGGGGTGTTACAAAAACTCTGAAATACTATTTATGCATAAGACATCTATAATAAATACTGAAATATTGAATGAATTCATAAAATTCGTAATCAGATAATACGATATGAGTAAGAGGGCAGCACGTGGAATAGGCCGTGGACATGGCCGAGTAAGTGAGCAAGCTGGGTCTTCATCTTCGGGACATTTGCCAGATGAGGAGGCACAAGTGCCACTGGAAACTGAGACTGGGTCCTATGATCGGGCTGCAGGGGACGATGCTTTGTCCCAGGCGATGTTGCGGGTTCTAGAAAGGATTACCGAAGCCAGTACTGGGACTGTAAATCGAGGATCTATTTCTACGTGACTCCGAGTTAACAGAGCGGAGATTTTTAGGGGCGTATCTGGTGTAGCCCCGAATGTGGCCGAATATTGGTTGGAGGCCTCGGAGCGGATCATGGATGACCTGGACTGCTCATTGGAGCAGAAGCTGAAAGAAGCAGTATCGTTGCTGTGTGACGAGGCATACCAGTGGTGGATCACTATAAGGGATGGTACCCCAGCTGAGCGGGTGACGTGGGAGCTGTTTAAGACGGCCTTCAAAGGGAAGTACATCAGGGTGAGCTATGTGGACGCTCGAAGGGAGGAATTCCTGAATCTGATTCATAGAAATAAGACTGTTATGGAGTATGAGGGTGAGTTTCTAAGGTTAAGCCGGTATGCTACTGGGATAGTCGCTACGGAGCATGACCGTAGCGTACGATTTGAGGATGGCCTCAGGGATGAGCTAAGGGCACTAATTGCTCTATAGAGGGAGTGTGATTTTGCTACTCTGGTTGAAAAGGCTAAGATTGCTGAGGAGGTGAAACGCACAGAGCGGCAGAACCGTGAAAAAGACTGGAATCAATTCAAGAGGGATTCTGGACCCTCGGGTGCTGCGGGTAGGACTGTCAAAAGGGCTAGAGTGGATGAGCCGGTTCAAGCAGTTTCGGTGAATGTGGTTAGATCGCAAGCTTGTGGGGATTGTGGAAGAGTGCATCTAGGTGAATGTTGGAAGCGTATTGGAGCATGTTTCTGGTGTGGGTCCAAGGATCATAGAGTCAAGGATTGTCGTCAGAGGCCGGCTCAGATGCAAGCTGCTGAACCAAGGGTTGCTCTGTAAGAGTGTGCCCAAAGATCAATCACGAGATGGTTGTAATAACATACTTGATTTATCATGTTTATTAATATAAGGCGTTGCCATTATTATTTTAGTTTCTTTTCTATGTGCATAAATAAACTGTTTTATAATAATGTCCTGAGAATAATATGATTATTCTTAAAAGATCCTTAGTCAAGTATTATTGTTGGATAGGACAACAATAATGCATTAAGACTAACATGTAGTTGATTGATGATAAAGAGTTGTCATTGATATGGAGTGTCAGAATCAATGTATGAATATGTGTGTTAGAGAACAACATATTGGACTGACCCGCTATGACTATGTTTCTTGGATAATTATGTAATTGTCACAACATTACTCATAGTGATTAATATGTATATGATCCTCATACTTGAGATCATCATTATCCCAACATCGTGAGTTGTATATTTTGATATAGTCAAACGAACACTGTAACTGGTTGTTCTATAAAGACTGATGTTGGATATACCACAATTTATATAGAGGGATATGGTTGATCAATATAGGATAAGTCCCTCCTGCATAATGGGAGTAATATCTTAGGCCACTTGATTGAGTGAGACTATAATGCATTGCTGTAACACCTCTAACCCGTACCTGTCACCGGTTTAGTGTTACGAGGCATTACAGATTAGAAGACAGATCGAACTAGTCATTCATTAACGAACATGCATAAATAACGAAGTAACCTTACAATTGTCACCATTTCAGGATCATACCCGAAGGTATGTATATAAGTATTAAAAGAGCCTTTCACCTAACTAAGTTTCGAATTTCCATACTAAACAAAGTAAAGCTTAATTGATAAGCTAAACATGTACATCGGATTGAACAATTTATCTATAGGCCGATTATGCAACTTACAAAATTTATACTATTCATTTGGTAATTACCTAAAGCTATAGCCGATTATAAGACTTTTCCAAGCTTATGACACATTTGCTAATTCATATAATTAGGCCCAATTAACATCAACAAATATTTACAAAATTATCAGCCACATAATTTCGTCAAACTATACATTCATACTTAGCAATTAGGCAAGCCATTTTCGCATGGCTTTAATATATACATAGCCAAAATAAAAATTGTTTCAAAAAGGAGTTAAGCCTATACATGCCATCTTCAAAAATATAGACTTTTTAAAGAGTACCAAAACAGTAACGATAGTGTGGACGACTTTAGACTTGAATCCCCAAACTCATAGCTTCCGATCTAAATCTATAAAATAGAAGAGAACACAACATACATAGTAAGCAATTAAACTTAGTAAGTCTTAAGTAATTTAAACAATTAACTTACTTATGAACTTTATTCATATGTGTACTCACATTATAAAAACAATTTCTACTTAATAATCAAATATCCAACGTAACATAAAACATTATCAAAGCTTATTACCACATGGCCGAATATACTAAATTACATACGTATAATTATAATCTATCATTCCATTAGCTTCGAATTCATGTAAACATGAACACTTTAACATTTCAATGCCAACTTTAATTCACCCAAAATGAACAAGAATACATAGCCATATCCACATTTATAATATTCTTTCCATATTCAAAAATCACATATTCCATATTCGAAATCACATATATATACACTTCCACGCATAGTTTCACAAGGACCAATTGTTCGTAATTCAACATAAACATAAAACTATTTCTCATATGTTCACTTCACATAATTCATCTGATTCATTCAATTTCTCACGTACGTAAATGGGTTGTACATACCTGAATAATTTAATTTATGGAACAAATTCACATATCGTATGAGCACATAGCCTCATATCTCCACACTTTTTAATAGTTCACCGGTAATTTGCTTGCTAGGTAATAAACCGAATTCGTCACCGGCAATATACCTGCTAGACTTTTAAGTCCGATATCATTTCACTGGCATTACGCCTGCTAGGCTTGGAGCCCGATAATATTCACCAGCATAAAGCTTGCTAGTCCAAGGCCCGAATATCACATTACGATAATCAAAACACATATCATCTCATACCTTTTTAATCTACCTTTAGCACTTGTATATATGTTTATATATATATATAGCCGAATATGTATTTATTCACAAAGGTTTCTATCCTTCGAGTATATCACATACAGAGTAGTTCACTCTTCATAATTGATCTTTAAACACATCATATCATCACATCCATTTCAAATTAGATCTATTAGTCACATTCGGCTTATAGCCTTAAATTCAATAATCATGCGATACATTGACCATATAAAATTTGCATTTTCTTTGCTATATTCATTAACTCAATCATACGAAAGAATCAAGTTTAAACACTTAAGAACTTACCTCGAATTTCGTCGAACGACTACGAATCGACTATTCAATTAGTTTCGCTTTTCCCCTTTCTGAGTTAAGCTCCTTTTGCTCTTAAGCTAGGTAAAATAAATCGATTTGTTTAAGTACTTAACTAATTTATTTAGGTTCAAACATCAATAATTTCTCATAATATGAAACATACGGCAACTCATTAACACAGTCCATTCACATAATTATTCATGACCACATTCGGCCATTGTAATATATATATCTATATGCATATTAGCCACATTAGCCGATATCAAATATCCACTAAGTCACTGATATCAATTATTTTTTACAAGCTCAAACTCGTCCTTATCGCCATTTCTCATCTTAGTTCACATTCGACAACCATATAACACATACTAACAATTTAACTATACATTTCTAATTTTAGACACCAATATACACATTCGGCAAAACCTCATTTCAATTCACTTTAAAACACAAACAAACTAAATTATTCCTTGACAATTTATCACTAGGTAGGTAAATTCTTAGAAATCAAAATTTACTTCTATTAACTAGCATGAGGTTTTACAATTTAACCTCCATTGCCGAATGCCCCTTATCCATAAACCATTTTGTACTTTCAATCACCTAAATAAACAACAAATTACTTAATTACTTGCTTAAGTCCACATTCAGCATCTATATTCACATAACCACAATAGCCGATTGCTATTTATCATCTAATTCAAACTTTCAATAACCTCAAATTTTAAACAAATATTCAATTCATTAACTAACAAGTCATTCGGCAATTATACAAGTATAGATTAACACTTAGGCATTGTTTTCTAATATTTAGCTAAAACCCTCACATTAAAACACTTTAGCCGAATGTCCATTTTAAACAATTGAACCACTCAAGCACCAATTTCTCAATTTAAACTTACAAAATTATAATCACCTATATTTTAACATTATAATGTCCATCAGACACCCATTCATCCATTTCTATCATAATTTCCAAATTTAATAATTTCTTATGCATTATCGAACATGAAATCACTACTAATTCAAGAGATAAATTTGTGGGTTTAAGAAAGAATCGACAAGAAGCTCAAGAACATTAAAACATAATCAAATTAACATGAATTTACCTTGAAATTTTTGTTCCTAGAGTGCCGAATGCTTAAGAATTCCCTCCTTAGTTCTTTCCTTTTAGTTTTCGGCAAAACCAAAGTAAAAAAGTGCAACCATTACTTGATTTACTATTACATGCATGAACACTACTTATTAATTTACCATTTTAGCCCTTTTATAATCATTTCTTATCCACTATCACATGGCCGATTTTGTCCATGCAATTTATGCATGGTCTAATTACATCTTAAGTCCTTTATATTTAAAGAACATCTACAATTCTGCACTTGCACATTGTCCCACTAATTTTCCTTTTGTGCAATTGAGCCATAAATTAATAAATTGACATCCAATTGACAAAATTAAAGCACAAATTTTCACACATGATAATTCACATAGTATAAACACAGAAAATAATATTTTAAAAATTTTCTGATTCGGTTTCGTGGTTCCGAAACCACTTTTCCAATTAGGGCCAAAATAGGGCTGCCACAACTCTCCCCCCTTAGGGATTTTTGTCCCCGACAATCTTACCAGTGAATAGGTTAGGATAACGTTCTTTCGTCGAGTCCTCAAGTTCCCATGTTGCTTCTTCAACCCCGTGTTTTAGCCACAATACTTTTACTAACACAATTTTCTTATTCCGTAATTTTTTCACCTCGTGAGCCAAAATATGAACCGGTTCTTCCTCGTATGTCAAATCAGACTGAATTTCAATCTCTGATGGACTTATCACATGCGAGGGATCGGATCTATATCGTCTAACATTGAAACATGAAAAACATTATGAATCTTTTTGAGTTCGGGCGGCAAATTTAATCTGTACACAACCGGCCCAATTCGTTCTGAAATCTCATACGGTCTAATAAATCTTGGGCTCAATTTGCCTTTACAGTCGAATCTGAGTACCTTTTTCCAAGGTGAAACTTTAGGAAACACTTTGTCTCCGACTTGATACTCTATATCTTTCCATTTCAAATCTGCATACGATTACTGACGATCTGATGCTGCTTTCAGACTTTTACGGATCACTTTTACTTTCTGTTCTGCCTCTTTAACCAAATCAACTCCGTAGATCTTATTCTTACTGAGCTCGGTCCAAAACAACGGTGTACGGTATTTACGACCTTACAAAGCCTCGTAGGGTGCCATCTTGATACTCGATTATAACTATTATTGTATGCGAATTCAATTAGAGACAAGTATTGTTCCCACGAACCACTAAACTCAAGGATGCAACATCTCAACATATCCTTGAGTATCTGAATAACTCGTTCGATTTGACCATCGGTTTGGGGATGGAAAGCGGTGCTAAAATGTAACTTGGTACCTAATGCTTCTTGCAATTTCTTCTAAAATCGCGAGGTGAATCTCAGATCTCAATCCGACACAATAGAAGTAGGTACCCCGTGTAATCTTACAATCTGAGAAGCATACAATTCGGCTAACTTATCAAGTGAATAATCCGTACGAACGGGAATAAAATGAGCCGACTTTGTCAATCTATCAACAACCCAGATTGCATCTTTCTTGCTCGGTGACAATGGCAACCCAGATACAAAATCCATTGTGACACGATCCTATTTCCACTCAGGAATCATAATCGGCTGAAGCAATCTCGAAGGCACTTGATGTTCCGCTTTCACTTGTTGACATATTAAACATTTCGATACAAAGTAAAAAATGTCTCGTCTTATACCGTGCCACCAATATTGAAGCTTTAGATCATTGTACATCTTCGTGCTACCCGGATGAACTGACATTCGGCTACTATGAGCTTCATTCAAAACCATCAAAATAATCTCTGAATTTCTTGGAACACACAATCAATTTCTGAATCTCAAACAATCATTTCCATCAATCTGAAACTCGAAATCCTCATTTGAACCACATTGAGCCCGTTTAGCGATCAAATCATCATCAACTTCTGAGCTTCACGGATTTGTTGCATTAACGCTGGTTTTGCTTTTAATTCTGCTACCAACGCATCATCAGCGGACATAGACAAATGTATGTTCATAGCTCGTAAAGTAAACAGTGATTTTCGACTTAAAGTGTCAGCAACCACATTAGCTTTTCCTGGATGATAATCAATGATAAGCTCGTAATCTTTCAATAATTCTAGCCACTGTCGCTGTCTCAAATTCAAGTCTTTTTGAGTCATCAAATATTTGAGGCTCTTATGATCGGAATAAACATGACATTTCTCTCTGAACAACTAATGATGCAAAATTTTCAGAGCGAAAACAATAGCAGCTAATTCGAGATCATGAGTCGGATAGTTTCACTCGTGAGGTTTTAATTGTCTCGAAGCATATGCAACAACTCTGCCCTCTTGCATCAAAACACAGCCTAAACCGTTCAAAGAGGCATCACTATAGATTACAAATTCTTTACCGGATTCCGGCTGAACTAACACTAGAGCTTCAGTTAAAAGAGATTTTAACTGATCAAAACTTTTCTGACACTTTTCTGACCACTCAAATTTGACATCTTTCTGAAGCAACTTTGTTAACAATGTTGCTATCATCGAGAAACCTTTTACGAATCGTCTATAATACCTGGCAAGTCTCAAAAAGCTCCAAACTTTCGAAACATTCCTCAGAGTTCCCAATCAAGTATAGGTGAAATTTTGCTCGGATCAACCCCGATACCCGATGCAGATACAACATGTCCCAAAAAGCTAACTTCACGCAACCAGAATTCACATTTACTGAACTTTGCATAAAGTTGTTTCTCTCGTAAAATCTATAACACTAATCTGAAATGTTCAGCATGCTCAGTTCCATCGTGTGAATAGTTCAAAATGTCATCTATAAACACGACTACAAATCGATCCAAATACTGTCTGAAAATCTAGTTCATTAAATCCATAAAAACCACAGGGGCATTAGTGAGCCCAAACGGCATCACTAAGAACTCGTAGTGTCCGTACCTCGTTCTGAAAGTAGTTTTAGGTACATCGAAGTCTCTAACTCGCAACTGATAATAGCCCGATCTCAAGTCTATTTTTGAAAATACTGAAGCTCCCTTTAGCTGATCAAATAAATCATCAATTCGCGGCAACGGAGATTTATTCTTTATCATGACTGTATTAAGTTGATGATAATCAGTGTACATTCTCATGGTTCCGTCTTTTTTTTTTCACAAATAGCACTGGTGCACCCCAGGGAGAGAAACTCAGTTGAGCGAAACCTCTATCTGTTAATTCTTGCAACTGCGATTTCAATTCTTTTAATTCAGTTGGTGCCATTTGATACGGAGCTATCGAAATCAGAGTCGTTCCGGGTACTAAATCTATACCGAACTCTACTTCTCGAATAGGTGGCAAACTAGGTAATTCCTCGGGAAATACATCTGCATATTCACAAACCACAGGTATGGTTTCAAGTTTCTTTCTAATACTTTACTATCCAGAACATACGCCAAATAAGCTTCACATCCCTTTTTCACATACTTCTGAGCCAACATCGAAGATATCACTACCGGTAACCCGTTCACATCAGTAGACTCATTATTCACCATTCGAACATCGCAAATCAATTGCTTTTCTTTTACAATTCACTACAGCATCGTGCATAGTTAACCAACCTATACCGAGAATGATATTGAACTCGTCAAATGGTAATAGCATCAAATCAGCCCGGAAACAAGAATCTCAAATCATTAGGGGACAATTATTGCATACTTTGTTAACTAATACACACTAGCCCAAAGGGTTTGACACTCGAATCATAAATTCAGTAGACTCAACAGGTAGAGTCTTACTAGATGCCAAAGTTTCACACACATAGGAATGAGTTGAACCGGGGTTAATCAAAGCAATAACATCAGTATTGAAAAGGGTAAAAGCACCAGTGATAACGTTTGGGGAAGAAGCCTACTCGCGCGCACGTATGGCATAAGCTCTAGCAGGTGCACAGGCCTCAGATTGAATAGTAGTATCTTTGGTCCCTCTCTGACTACCACTAGCATTACCCGTATACCTAGGTGGTCTACCTCGTGCTACGGTGTTCCTAGGACTCCCACTCAGATTAGTATTCTTTTCAGCTAATTTCAGACAGTCCCGGATAAAATGATCAGTCGACCCACATTTGAAACAGGAGCGATCACGCAATCAGCAGCTCCCCGAATGCCATTTACCATAATGCTTGCACTCGGATCTATTCTGGCGATCATTGTCAACACTAGCAATGGAGGTAGCTCGTGTACTCACAAGAGGTTGATCGCGATCTTGTCTGGGGAAACCCGAAGTATTCTTGGATCGGCCCGAGTCATCTCGAAATTTCTTTGATGATTGTTGAGATGTTTTTCCCGAAGATCTTTGACGAAACTCTCTAGCTCTAGCTTCAACCTTCCTTTTCTCAATTCCGAGCTCTTCGGCTTTACAAGCTCACTCAACAAGTACTACGAACTCTTTAATTTCCAAAATGCCTACTAATAGTTTGATGTCTTCATTCAATCCATCCTCGAAGCATTTACACATGATAGCTTCGGACGAGATACACTCACGGGCATATCGGCAGAGTCTTACAAATTCCCGTTCATATTCGGTAACTGTCATTTGGCCTTGTTTAAGCTCAAGAAACTCTTTGCGCTTTTGATCGATAAATCTCTGGCTGATATACTTTTTACGGAATTCTGTTAGAAAGAATTCCCAAGTAACTCGCTCTCTCGGAACAATTGTAATCAGAGTATTCCACCAATGATAAGTAGCATCATGTAATAGAGATACGGCACATTTTAAGCATTCATCAGGTGTACACGATAATTCATTGAAAGCACGTATAGTATTGTCAAGCCAGAATTCCGCTCTCTTTGCATCATCGCTAACAGTGGCTCTAAACTCTTTAGCCCCATATTTTTTAATTTTATCAACTGGGGGCTTACTCATCTCAACGGATCGGTCATAGAAGGCACTACAGGTGTTGGAAGCGGAGTATTCAGGGGCGGGGGTTGTGGAACAGCCGGATTAGTTCGAATGAATTGAGTGAACCAATCACTCATCATAGCATAGAAAGCTTGTTTCGCCTCCTCATCTCGGTTACTCGCATTCGACTGAGAGTCATTCGGCGCTGTCCCTTGAGCGGGAGCATGCGCTACGCTCTCAACATCGTCAGCTACGGCTCAATCGGGATCAGGATCCATTTACTATACGAAAAACACATTTCAGCTGTCAGAAGTCATCACACTATCGTATTAATACATTATGGCATGTATAGCTAGACTCACACACGCTACGTTAGTCCTATAATCGACTAAACTGTAACTCTAATACCAATAAAATGTAACACCTCTAACCCGTACCCGTCGTCGGTTTAGGGTTACGAGGCATTACAGATCAGAAGACAGATTGAACTAGTCATTCATTAACGAACATGGATAAATAACGAAGTAACCTTACAATTGTCACCATTTCAAGATCATACCCGAAGGCATGTATATAAGTATCAAAAGAGCCTTTCACCTAACTAAGTTTCGAATTTCTATACTAAACAAAGTAAAGATTAATCGATAAGCTAAATATGTACATCGGATTGAACAATTTACCTATAGGTCGATTATGCAACTTACAAAATTTATGCTATTCATTTGGTAATTACCTAAAGCTATAACCGATTATAAGACTTTTCCAAGCTTATGACACATTTGCTAATTCATATAATTAGGCCCAGATTAACATCAACAAATATTTACAAAATTATCAACCACATAATTTTGTCAAACTATACATTCATACTTAGCAATTAGGCAAGCCATTTTCGCATGGCTTTAATATATACATGCCAAAATAAAAATTGTTTCAAAAAGGAGTTAAGCCTATACATGCCATCTTCAAAAATATAGACTTTTTAAAGAGTACCAAAATAGTAACGATAGTGTGGATGACTTTAGACTTGAATCCCCGAACTCGTAGCTTCCGTTCTAAATCTATAAAATAGAAGAGAACACAAACATACACAGTAAGTAATTAAGCTTAGTAAGGCTTAAGTAATTTAAATAATTAACTCACTTATGAACTTTATTCATATGTGTACTCACATTATAAAAACAATTTCTACTTAATAATCAAATATCCACAATAACATATAACATTATTAAAGCTTATTACCACATGGCCGAATATACTAAATTATATACGTATAATTATAATCTGTCATTCCATTAGCTTCGAATTCATGTAAACATGAACACTTTAAAATTTTAATGCCAACTTTAATTCACCCGAAATGAACAAGAATACATAGCCATATCCACATTTATAATATTCTTTCCATATTCGAAAATCACATATTCCATATTTGAAATCACATATATATATACTTCCACGCATAGTTTCACAAGGACCAATTGTTCGTAATTCAACATAAACATAAAACTATTTCTCATATGTTCACTTCACATAATTCATCTGATTCATTCAATTTCTCACGTATGTAAATGGGTTGTACATACCTGAATAATTTAATTTATGGAACGAATTCACATATCGTATTAGCACATAGCCTCATATCGCCACACTTTTTAATAGTTCACCGGCAATTTGCCTGCTAGGTAATAACTCGAATTCGTCAACGGCAATAAGCCTGCTAGACTTTTAAGTCCGATATCATTTCACCGGCATTACGCCTACTAGGCTCGGAGCCCGATAATATTCACCAGCGTAAAGCTTGCTAGGCCAAGGCTCGAATATCACATTACGATAATCAAAACACATATCATCTCATACCTTTTTAATCTGCCTTGGCACTTGTATATATGTTTATATATATATACACATAGCCGAATATGTATTTATTCACAAAGGTTTCTGTCCTTCGAGTATATCACATACAAAGTAGTTCACTCTTCATAATTGATCTTTAAACATATCATATCATCACATCCATTTCAAATTAGATCTATTAGTTACATTCGGCTTATAGCCTTAAATTCAATAATCATGCGATACATTGACCATATAAAATTTGCATTTTCTTTGCTATATTCATTAACTCTTAATCATACGAAAGAATCAAGTTTAAACACTTAAGAACTTACCTCGAATGTCGTCGAATGACTACGGATCGACTATTCAATTAGTTTCGCTTTTCTCCTTTCCAAGTTAAGCTCCTTTTGCTCTTGAACTAGGTAAAATAAATCGATTTGTTTAAGTACATAACTAATTTATTTAGGTTCAAACATCAATAATTTCTTATAATATGAAACATACGGCAACTCATTAACACAGTTCATTCACATCATTATTCATGACCACATTCGGCCATTGTAATATATATATCTAAATGCATATTAGCCACATTAGCTGATTATCAAATATCCACTAAGTCACATATATCAATTTTTTTTTACAAGCTCAAACTCGTCCTTATCCCCATTTCTCATCTTAGTTCACATTTGGCAACCATATAACACATACTAACAATTTAACTATACATTTCTAATTCTACACACCAATAAAAACATTCGACATAACCTCATTTCAATTCACTTTAAAACACAAACAAACTAAATTATTCCTTGACAATTTATCACTAGGTAGGTAAATTCTTAGAAATCAAAATTTACTTCTATTAACTAGCATGAGGTTTTACAATTTAACCTCCCTTGCCGAATGCCCCTTATCCATAAACCATTTTGTACTTTCAATCACCTAAATAAACAACAAATTACTCAATTACTTGCTTAAGTCCACATTTGGCATCTATATTCACATAACCACAATAGCCGATTGCTATCTATCATCTAATTCAAACTTTTAATAACCTCAAATTATAAACAAATATTCAATTCATTAACTAACAAGTCATTCAGCAATTATACAAGTATAGATTAACACTTAGGCATTGTTTTCTAATATTTAGCTAAAACCCTCACATTAAAACACCTTAGCCGAATGTCCATTTTAAACAATTGAACCACTCAAGCACCAATTTCTCAATTTAAACTTACAAACTTATAATCACCTATATTTTAACATCATAATATCCATCAAACACCCATTCATCCATTCTATCATAATTTCTGAATTTAATAATTTCTTATCCATTACCGAACATGAAATCACTACTAATTCAAGAGATAAATTTGTGGGTTTAAGATAGAATCAGCAAGAAGCTCAAGAACATTAAAACATAATCAAATTAATATGAATTTACCTTGAAATTTTTGCTCCTAGAGTGCCGAATGCTTAAGAATTCCTTCCTTAGTTCTTTCCTTTTAGTTTTCGGCAAAACCAAAGTAAAAATGTGCAACCATTACTTGATTTACTATTACATGCATGAACACTAGTTATTAATTTATCATTTTAGCCCTTTTATAATCATTTCTTCTCCACTATCACATGGCCGATTTTGTCCATGCAATTTATGCATGGTCTAATTGTATCTTAAGTCCTTTATATTAAAAGAACATCTACAATTCGGCACTTGCACATTGTCCCACTAATTTTTCTTTTATGCAATTGAGCCATAAATTAAGAAATTGACATCCAATTGACAAAATTGAAGCACCAAATTTTCACACATGATAATTCGCATAGTATAAACACAAAAAATAATATTTTAAAAATTTTCTGACTCTGTCTCGTGGTTCTAAAACCACTTTTCCGATTAGGGCCAAAATAGGGCTATCACAATGGCCATGCTCAAATAGGTTGATATGAGATGTCATACTTATTTGTGTATCATAGTCTACTCAAGGTATCAAGAAACATGGGATAGACTATGCAAGTGTGACTATTCCAGGACTTGTGTCCATTCCAGAGATAAAGGACTTAAGGATTAATGCATGAAAGGTTAATCACAAGAAAAGGTTATGTCAAATCATGACTTCTTAGAACTTAGGTAGCAATGATGCATTGCTAGATGCCACTCATTGTTTGTAATGTTAGAATTGTTCTAGTAATACTACTAACGTTACAAGAACCTACAGGGTCACACCCTATGGTTGAAATGAATGGAATAGAACATAGTTGGTATTGTGTTTGGTTGTCACATGAATTAACATAATTGTAGAATTAATTTAATTAGGCAATCAAATATCGAACATATTATATGTACAAGGATGTTGTACACATAAGGAGAACATAATTCTATTAATATATGAATTTGGTTCGTATATAAATTTAAATAAATATAGTTTACCGAAATATTTACTATAATTAAGGTAATTATAATTTTTGGTTAAAACATTATTATATTTATTTTTTATGACTATTATGTTCGAATTAAAACTTAATGAATTAAGAATTCATTATATACATACCAATTAAGAAAGGGTTTATATATAGAAAGGGAGAAAAAAAACCTAAAAAGAGAATAAATATAAAACCCCGTTTTTTGCTACAAGGTCTAGCAGCCGTCAAAGAAAAATACCTTTAAAAATAGTTTTGGGGATTTCTCTCGTTCATTGTCAACTTGGTGGATAAAGTGGAGGCCGAGATTATAAGGATTGCGGCTTGGATTCGATAGCACAACAGTATTTTTGCAGCTGAGGAGTCGCTGTCTACTTAGATTGAAGTTTCAGTAATTTCAAAACCTTTTATCACCCCGATTCATTCCTTACACATGGATCCATGGTTTGGATTGCCGGAATATTTTTTTTCACTGCGCCTTGGAGGCACCGGCCTTCTAACATGCTCAACCAGTGAGAGGTGGGCCACAACCACCGAGAGGCTGTGGTCAAGCTAGGGGCGGCAATGGAAATGGACGTGGACGTAGGGCACCAAGAGAAAGGAGACGCACCTGACGTCATAACTGGTACGTTTTTAATTTTTAGCACGCCATACACTGCTGTGATTGACATTGGATCTACCCATTCGTATGTTGCTTGTGATGTGTCTGGGATGTTGTGTAACACCTCTTACCCGTGTTTAATGCCAGAACAGGGTACGAGGCATCACTAGATTTGTACACTTACAAATACACAAAACCGACTATAAAATTTCTTTCAATTTGGAATCTAATCACATTTTTATCATATATATACATATATTAAAGTCCTTATACATGCCATAAACTTATAAATATTTTGAAATTTTTTTTATACTAACCTTAGCCTGATAGTGTGATAGTATCTCCGGCGACCTCCAACTCAAGCTAGCATTTGAAACTCTATAGGAAAAATGAAGGGAAAGGAGTAAGCATTATAGCTTAGTAAGTGCATATGTAAATAATAATAATAATACATTATTCATGGCATTTATAAGTCCCAAAATATGTCTCCACAATTATACAATCTTAATCTCACATGAAATTATCATTTACTTAAAATCAATGCAAGCTGTCCATTCGAGTCCCAGTCACTAAATTATTTTTATCCAGAGATACGGAGTCCAAATTAAGATTTATAAATTTTCTTAGAAACTAGACTCATATGTATTCTTACCATAAAAATTTAAAAATTTTTGGTTGGGCCAATTAATACAGTTTATTCATTGAAGTCTCCCCTGTTTCACGGTTCAGTAGCTCCGATCACTGTTCACTAAAATTTCAATTTCTCTTTATACAAAATTCTAAAGATGTTCACATTTGTTTCTTTCAAAAAGAGACTCAAGAAGTAATCTAACCATATAAATTATGTTCCTTAACTATTTTTGTGCAATTTTTAATGATTTTTACAATTCAAAATAGGGGATCACAAAATCAATTTGAACTAGTCTTACAAAAATATAAATATCTCAAAATACAGAAGTCCTTTGTTTGTTCTGTTTCTTTTATATGAAAATAGATTCAATAAGCTTTAATTTCATATCTCATTCCACTTCTAACTCAATTTTTACCATTTTTAGTGATTTTTCAAAATCACTCCCCTGCTGCTGTCCACAACTGCTATATTTCCAATTTCACCATTTCCATATATTCCCTTGTATCAATTTTTTCATAGTTGCACTTAACCATATCAAACGTACCTAAGTTTGATCATTTATCAAGCACATTGCTTACAACACATATATTCATGTCCTTATACTTATCACCATATTTTCATATAAATTCACAATTAATAGATTTTCCCGTTGAACACATCGGAATAGTAACAGATATTCGGTGGCCTGCACATAGTACCACCCTTGTAGCCAAAGCTAGTTGGTGCACATAGTAGCCTGCACTTAGTACTACACATGTGACCAATATCATCTGATACACGTAGCAGCCTGCACATAGTACTACACACGTGATCGAAATAATCGAGTACGCATAGTAGCCTGCACATAGTACTACACATGCGACCCATCCATCTAGTACACGTAGTAGCCTGCACTTAGTACTACACATGTGACCTAAACCATCTTGAACACATAGTAGCCTGCACATAGTACTACACATGTGTTCTTACAACGGATCATTTATATTTTTTCTATTCCGAAGGTTCAACCAGGAAATTCTTCACTTTTCAACATTTTACCAATTCATCCAAACTCAATTTCAATTCATAATTTACCTCAAGTGAGCATTCAATATACAACCGTAGCTCATACAATAACAAAATATTATAACATAGATAAAAACGATACATTATTTACATATAAACTTACCCCGGTGCAAAATAAAGAAATTTTGCAATTTAGTCCACAATCTTTTCATTTTCCCAATCAAGGTCGATTCCACATCTTTCTTGATCTAAAATAACACATTTAGCTTATTTAATACTCACATTTATCAAAAATGTCCTTAACTCTAACTTTAGAAAAATTACAATTTTGCCCCTAAAGTTTTGCATATTTACACTTTTACCCCAAAACTCGGAAATTAAACTTTTTCCCTAATTCTTATGTTTTAGAACATGCTGATCATTTATTTACTAATGGCAACATCAAATTCTCACTCTAACATATACTTATGAACATTAGGTATTTTTACCAATTATGTCATTTTACTTGTTTTCACTTAAAACCGAGTAGCACAAGTTATTCAACATAATTTAAAACCTCATAATCTATCATAAAATATGAAAAAACACAATTATACAACATGGGTTAATTTTTGAAATCAAACCCTATCTCAAATAAATGGTAGAAAAAGAGAAATTATGTTATCGGGATTTCAAAAACATAAAAATCATTAAAAACGGGGCTAGAACGGACTTACAATCGAGCTTGGAAGCTTGAAAAACCAAGCCATGGTTTCTCCATGCTATTTTCAGCCTTAAGGAAGAAGATGAGCAAAAATTGGCTTTTAATTTGATTTTTTAATTCATTTAATCATTAAATGACCAAAAAGCCCTTAACTTAAAAAATTCTTTTTCACCCATTTCATGTCCATTTTTGTCCAATAAATTAACCAATGGTCTAATTACCATTTAAGGACCTTCAATTTAAAATTTCATAACAATTGGACACCTCTATTATGTAGAACTCAACTTTTGCACTTTTTACAATTTAGTCCTTTTGACTAAATTGAGTGCCCAAATGTCGAAATTTTCGTACGAAATTTTTACAAAATAATTCCATAACAATGTAAACTATAAAAATATAAATAGAACCCATTTCAATTAAACACCTTTACCTTCTAGAATGCACATTTTACTACTTTTGTAATTTAGTCCAATTTATCAAATTGGACAAACAAACAATAAAATTTTGTAACGAAAATTTCAAAAAATATTGAAAACACAAAATAAATTATAAAACTCAATTGGAATAAATATTTTGACCTCAGATTTGTGGTTTCGTAACCATTATTCCGTTTAGGCCCTGTATCAGGCTATTATACGTTGGGTGTGCAATTTGAGAAAATTGTGAATGGGGTATCTGTAATAAGTCGACTGGGTCACTCAGTTAGGGTAGAAAAACTCTTTAGAGACGTACCTTTAGAGACACAAGGTAGGATTTTCTCTGCGGATTTGATGGAGCTACCCTTTGGAGAGTTCAATCTCATTCTGGGTATGGATCGGCTGGCTAAGCATCAAGCGACTTTGGATTGCGTGGCCAAGCGGATGGTATTAAAGACCATGGAAGATGAGGAGGTAATGGTAATTGGAGAGCAAAGAGATTACTTGTCCAGTGTTATCTCGGCTTTGAGAGCTAAAAATCTAATTCGCAAGGGTTGCGAGGCATTTTTGGCACATGTGAGTCAGTCTGAATCTAAGAGTTTGGCCATAGGAGAAGTTAGAACTGTCAAGGAATTTCAAGATGGTTTTCCAAATGAGCTCCCAGGGTTGCCTCCACGTGAAGTCGAATTTGAAATCGACTTGTTGCCTAGAACGGCTCCAGTGTCCATCGCTCCTTATAGGATAGCACCGAAGGAGTTAGTAGAGTTGAAAGCTCAAATTCAAGAACTTCTGGATCAGGGTTTTATTAGGCCAAGTGTGTCTCCATGGGGAGCACCGGTACTATTCGTGAAGAAGAAGGATGGGACGATGCGTATGTGCATCGATTATCGTCAGTTGAACAAACTGACGATTAAGAACAAGTACCCTCTGCCAAGGATCGACGACCTGTTTGACCAACTAAGAGGAACTTCGGTATTTCCAAGATCGATCTTTGATCTGGATATCATCAATTAAGGGTTAAAGAGGTAGACATTCATAAGACAGCATTCAAGACTCGGTATGGTCATTACGAGTTTCTGGTAATGCCATTTGGATTGACGAATGCACTAGCGGCCTTCATGGATTTGATGAATCAGGTATTCCAACCTTACTTGGACCAATTCATGGTCGTCTTCATAGATGATGTTCTAGTGTATTCTAAGATTGAGGAGAAACATGACGAGCATCTCCGGATTGTTTTGCAAGTGTTGAGGGAGAAGTAACTGTCTGCAAAATTCAAAAAGTGTGAATTTTGGTTGCGAGAAGTGACGTTCTCAGGTCACGTTGTTGCTGCTGAGGAGATTAGGGTGGATCCTTGGAAAATTGAGGTGGTTCTGGAATGGAAGCCACCAAGATCTGTGTCGAAAATTTGGAGATTTCTGGGTTTGGCAGATACTACAGAAGATTTGTAGAAGGGTTTTCTTTGATTGCTGCACTATTGACAAAACTTTTGGGAAAAAGGAGTACCGTTTGTCTAAACTGAGAAATAGTAGAAGGCTTTCGAGAAATTGAAGAAAGTTTTAACCGAGGTGCTTGTATTGATTCAGCCGGAGTCTAGGAGGATTTCACTGTGTACAGTGATGCGTCGCATGTTAGTTTGGGCTGTGTGCTGATGCAAGAAGGTAAAGTGGTTGCTTATGCATCACGACAGCTCAAGCCTCATGAAGCGAACTACCCTACGCATGATCTGGAGTTGGCAGTAGTGACTTTTGCATTAAAGATATTGAGACACTATTTATATGGAGAAAAGTGTATTATATACGTGGATCGTAAGAGTCTCAAGTATTTATTGACTTAGAAGGAGTTGAACCTTAGGCAACGAAGATGGATAGAGTTGCTTAAGGACTACGACTGTTCGATTGAGTATCACCCGGGCAAAGCTAATGTTGTAGCTGATGCACTAAGTCGAAAAGCTGTAACTGAGTTGAGAGCGATGTTTGCTCGTTTAAGTCTGTATGACAATGGTAGCTTGTTAGTAGAATTACAAGTAAGACCAACCTGGATAGAGAAGATTAAAGCAATTAGGGGATGAGTAATTGGTTCCTCGATTTCAACAAGTTAAGAGTGGTGAGACCTCTAATTTTGGATTGAACAGTGAAGGAGTTCTGTATTTCTGAGGAAGAGTTTGTGTTCCAAGGAACTCTGACTTAAGGCAGTCAATTCTAAGAGAGGCTCATGGCGGTCCTTGTGCCATGCATCCTAGAGGGAATAAGTTGTACCAGGATTTACGAGAATTGTATTGGTGGCCTGGGCTTAAGGGTGAAGTAATGGAAGTTGTGGACCAGTGTCTGACATGCCAGCAGGTGACAGGTGAGCATCAACTGCCCTCTGGACTTCTACAACTGGTGAAGATTCCACTTTGGAAGTGGGAAAGGGTAACCATGGACTTTGTGAGTGGGCTACCCTTGACGCCTACCAAGAAAGACTCGGTTTGGGTGATTATGGATAGGCTAACTAAATTTTCTCATTTCATACCTGTCCGAACCGACTACTCACTTTAAAAGTTGGCCAAGTTGTATGTGTCGGAGATAGTGCGACTTCATGGAGTGCTAGTTTCGATTATTTCTGATGGGATCCTAGGTTTACATCTTGATTCTGGCAGAAGTTGTATGAGGCGTTGGGTACACGGTTAGATTTCAGCACTGCTTTTCACCCTCAGACGGATAGACAGTCGAAAAAGGTGATCCAAGTTCTAGAGGACATGCTGAGAGGATGTGTTATGGATTTCTGAGGTAGTTGGGAAGATTACTTGCCGTTAGCAGAGTTTTCGTACAACAATAGTTATCAGGCGAGTATTCGAATGGCACAATATGAGGCACTGTATGGTCGAAGGTGTCGTACGCCTACTTGTTGGACAGAGTTGGGAGAACGTCAGGTTATTGGGCCAGAGTTGATAGCGGATACTGAATATAAGGTTAAGTTGGTCAATGATCGGTTAAAAGAGGCATTTGATAGGTAGAAATCTTATGCTGACTTGAAGCGTAAGGAAATTGAATATTCGGTGGGAGATATGGTTTTCTTAATGGTCTTGCCTTGGAAAAAGATCTTAAGGTTTGGAAAGAAGGGCAAATTGAGTCCGCGATTTATCAGGCCTTATCGGGTTTTAAAATGAGTGGGTCCGATAGCATATCAGCTGGAATTACCTCTATAGTTGGACCGGATTCATGACGTCTTTCATGGGGTGGTATCAGTCTGATCTTACCCACATTGTACCAGTGGAAGAAACTGAGGTTAAAGCTGATTTGACTTTTAAAGAAGAACCTGTGGAAACTCTAGACCGTGATGTGAAGGTGTTAAGGAGGAAGTCAGTTCCTTTGGTGAAAGTTCTTTAGCGCAATCATGGTAGAGAAGAAGCTACGTGGGAACCAAAAAAGGCAGTTTGTCAACAATACCCTCACCTATTTTGACCATGTAAATTTCAAGGCCGAATTTTCTTTAATGAGGTAGAGTTGTAACGCCCCAGTTTTCAAGTTTTTGTAGTTTTTGGCATGAATTTATTTCTGTATGACCGGATGTGTTATATTGATGTGTTGGGTGTTTTTAGTAAACCTTTAGAAGGCTTACGTTAAGATTAAAGTTTGGTAAATTTTTATTTTTGGGCCTTAGGGGAGAATGGACCTAAGTTAGTTGGGCTTTTAAATTAATATAGGGATTTGAGACACAAGAAGTCTGTGGTAAAGTGGCAAGGTAGCGCCACTTAGAGTTTAAGGAGGTGGCGTGTCAAGGCTTGTGAGGGAGCTGAGGTTCGAATCTCTTGATGAGCAGGTGTTGTTTATTTTTATGCTTATGCATGATAAGTGGTGGACTCCAAGTGGAATTCTGAAGGAAGGTATTTGAATTGCTCATAGAATTAGGATGCGGAGTGATAAGGGGAGTTTATCTTGTATAAAATTTAGGAATTTTGAAAGGGGAGCAAGAGTTGGCCGATTAAGGGTATCTTGGAGAGCAAATTTGGCTAGGGCCCCTAGGAGGATGCATTTTCGGCCTTTGTTGTGTATGTGCCGATTCCTTGTTATCTATCCTCCGGGATTTGTTTTGGTCATCCTTTAGTGCCAAATAGGTAGGTAAAAGTGGGCATTCGGTTGCTTTGCTTTCTTTTCTTCTCTTCTCCTCCTCTAGTCTGTCTTCAAAAGTCGAAAGTCTCTGGACCCAAAACTTCTTTAGGCCGACTACTCTAGGACCGAACCTATCTCCTCTTTCTTTCATCTTCTTTTCTTCATTTGTTGAGATCGACTCACATAGGATTCCCCTAGGCCGATTGCCTAAGAAAGCTGAAACCCCAAAATTTGTTAGCTTTTCCCTTATCGATTTACCTAAAGAGCTAAACCCTATCACCCTATTTCTCTTAAGCACTACCTAGCCGAATCCTTCTTGCCTTTACTCTGAAAGAGCCAAAATCTCTTCACAGTTTCTTCTTTTCTTCTTTCAGCCTCTTTTCTCAAAACCAAAACCACTTTTCCCTTTCTTTGTTGTTCTTCCAACCCTTGGATTCATTATTTCTCTTCTCTTGTGGTTCGATTGGACCAAGTGTAGATCTGGGATTAGAAGGGTGGGAACAACATCTAGTAATCGCGGAATCAACCTAGCGAAGCCGGTGGTAAGTGCTTAGTTCCCTTCTCTCGTATTCTTGTGATTTAAGAAAAGCCGAAAACCTCTATCTTACTAAGGTGGCTATTGGTTTTGACCCTTTTTGGTTAAACACCCATTTAAGCCCTTTTCTTTTGGATCTCATGTATTTTAAGGGTGGTAAAGGGGCAATCTAGCGAGGAGCAGTGGAGGCTAGGGCCATTGAAGTGATCTAGATCTAGATCTAGTGGTTCGATTCACCAAAGGTAAGTGTGGTGATGTTTTAATGTTGGCCGAAAAGGGTATGTTAGGGTGTTATTGATTATTCAATTAGATTATATTTGATGTATGGTGAAATGATTGTAGGCTAATCATTCGAGGGACTTCAGCATATTTCACAAACAGGTGTGTAATCGACACCCTTTAGTAGACTGAATTGGCAAAAGCCGAAAAGCCGAAAAGCCGAAATGCCAAAATACCGGCATTTCGAGGGCTTGCGAGTGTGCAACCGCTCGTAGGTTAGTTTGAAACAGTAAGGTTGGTATTCACGACCGTTAAGACCATTGTGCGTATTTTCATGCATTTGGGTGGTTTTGGGCCTCGATGGGCCGAATTTGGGCCCAATGGGCCTACAGGACCATATGGGTGAAATCAGGCTGTATGTATATTCTGGTAATCTAGTTATTAGATCTGCTAAACATGTGTAAAATTTGGACTTAGTGGGCCACAGTAGCTTGTGGGCTCCGTCGGGCCCATTAGGGGTTTTAGGTCCCTATGACTCTGTATTAATGAAATGTGCTAATTAAGTCGCTCGAATGACGATAGATCTGTTAGTAGACTGTAGTAAGCATAACACTCTAAAACTAGCAAAATTACTGGAATACCCCTAAAAGGTGAAAATTACTGTTTTACCCCTAGTCGCCAAAAGACCATCTTACCCCTAGAGTAAAGTTCACTGATTTGCATGCTACCATATCTGATATTCTGTATGCCATGACATGTATATTCTAATTTGCATGGGTTGGGATATTATTACGGAGGAAGTGCTAAAAGTGGCAATGCCACGTATTCTACTTACGGGCTCTGCCTCGTATTACTATTCTAGTGGCTTAGCCACGATATATGTTTAAGCAGCTCTGTTGCGACTGTGGTGTGTAGGGCTGGGTGGGTTGAGTTATTCTCCACATGGTGTGTAAGGCTGGTATGGGTGGTGTGTAGGGCTAGATTAGGCTTGGGCTTTGCATACATGCATGTAATACTGTAATCTGATCTGTTACTGTAATGGGCCCAAGGCCACACTATTTTCTGAATAGGGCCAAGGCCCAGTTTAAACTGTATTTGAATAAGGCTTCGGCCTAGTCTATGCTTAAACTGATCTCTAATACTGGTTAGGTTAGCTTACACACTGAGTTTTCACAAGCTCACCCCCTTTCTTTTCCATCCATGCAGGTGACCCCCAACCATAGAGGACTTGGAGCTGCGAGGGATTCGGAGTGGCCACGTGAATTATTTTCCGGTTTAATATTTCCTAAATTTACTTTATTTTAGTATTCTTTAATTTTCGAGTTTCAATTTCTAATAAGGCCGCTCGTATTTTGATTTTGGTATTTCTTTTATTTTTATCTATCACTTGTTTAAAACAATAGACTAGTCTGTACAGGTTTTTATTTCAAACTTAGCAAACGTTTTCAAAACATACAATTCGTGACAAATGGGTAACCTAATAACGATGATTCAACAATAAGATCTTTTAAAGGTAAACTTCAAAGGTAGTGGATAGGGTTTTGAAAACTAAACAAGTTTCTTAATTATAAAAAGGTAATATAGTTTTGCTAAAGTCAACATAACAATTATTAAAAAGATTAGAGCGTAATCAATTGTCCATGTGACACACCAGATTTGGCCATAACGTCTGGGCCGGGTTTGGGGTGTTACAATTACTATCTCTTAAGGTCTGCAACACGATTCTCAAATGTTCGGTATGCTCCGACTCATCTCGTGAATAGATTAGAATGTCATCAATGAATACAACAAGAAATATGTCTAGATACAGTCTGAATATACGATCCATCAAACCCATAAAACTGTAGGAGCATTAGTCAAATAAAAAGGCATAACTAAAAATTCATAGTGACCGTACCGCGTTCTGAAATTAGTTTTTGGTATATCAAAATCTTTAACCACAACTGGTAGTAACCTAATCTCAGATCAATCTTTGAAAATACTGTAGTCCCTTTCAACTAATCAAACAGATCATCTATTCGCGGTAGAGGATACTTATTCTTTACAGTCACTTTATTCAATTACCGGTAATCGATACCAATTCTCATTGATCCGTCTTTCTTTTTCATGAACAAATCAGAGCACCCGAAGGTGAGAAGCTAGGTCTTGCAAAACCTCTATCTATTAATTTTTGCAACTGTGCTTTTAACTCTTTTAATTCAGTTGGTGCCATTCTGTACGGAGCTATTGATATCAGTGTAGTACCCGGTAACAACTCAATACCAAATTCAACCTCTTTGATCGGTGGTAATCTCAGTAATTCTTCTAGAAATACATTTGAAAATTCACAAACAACCGATACAACTTTAAGCTTTGATCCCGATATTTTAGTATCCAGAACATATGCTAAGTATGCATCACAACCCTTTTTCACACATTTCTGAGCTCGCATAGTAGATATCATACTCGGTAATTCATTCGAATCATTTGATTCAATCTGAAGAATTTTATCGTTCTGACATTTCCACTCTATACACTTTCCTCTACAATTCACAACCGCTTCGTGCATATTTAGCCAATCCATGCCCAGTATCACATCAAACTCGACAAATGGTAGGAGCATCAAGTCAGTCGAAAAATAGTATCCCCGCGTCATCAATGGATATTTCTTACATATTTTATCAACTAACACTGGTTTGCCTAATGGATTCGATACTTTAACTACAAATTTTGTAGACTTTACATGTAAACCCTTTTTAAACACTAGTTCTATACAGATATACGAATAAGTTGATCCAGGATCTACCAACGCAACTACATCAGTGTTAAAAAGAGAAAAAGTACCAGTAATGACATCAAGCAACGAGGCTTCCTCGTGTGCACATATAGCATAGGCTCAAGCAGGTGTGTGTGTCTCAAATCTAACATTTGAATCTCGTGTAGCACTGTGGTTTCCACTTTGATTCCCAGCATTCCGGGGTGGTCTACCTCTAGTAACAGTATTGCTAACTTTTACGGATTGTTCTTTAATAGCAGTAGATCTCTCTAGATACTCTCGAAGGTAATGATCTTATGACCCACATCTAAAACATGCTCCAATTTTCATTCAGCATTCACCAAAGTGCTTTCTGTTACAATGCTTGCATTTAGGTCTGGTTTTTCTCACGCTACCCACACTAGCAATGGACATCATTTGGGGCTTCAGATTAAAGGATCTTGCATCTATATCTCTGATCGTTACATCCGTAGACGTAGTGGAATGAGGATGAAAGTCTTTTGATTTCTTTGATCTGGACTGATGTGACTTACTCACAAATCTCTTTCTAGACTCTCTCGATTCAAAATCAGCTTTTCGTTTCTCTTTAGCAAGTTCCTTGACTTTACAAGCCCTATCAACTAGAACAACAAACTCTTTCTGCTTAAGAATCTCTACTAATAATTAGATATCTTCATTCAATCCATCTTCAAATCCTTTGCACATAATACCTTCGGTAGAAACACACTTGTGAGCATACTTACTGAGACGTATGAACTCTCTTTCATATTTAGTTACTGTCATACAGCCCTATTTCAGATCGAGGAACTCTTTTCTTTTGTGGTTGATGAATCGCTAGCTAATATATTTCTTTTGGAATTCGGTTAGAAAAAATCCCAGTTAACTCTTTCATGCGGAACAACTGATATTAGAGTATTCCACTACTGTTACGCAGCATCTCGCAGCAATGAAATAGCACATTTAGAACTCGGCCCTCTCAGTATCATCACTAGCTATTGCTCAAAATTCTTCAGCCCCATATTTATGTATCTTATTAACATGTGGTCTATTAAATCTCAAAGGATCCGTACATCATATAATTTTAGGGTTTGGTTGGGGAACCAGAGGGGGTAGGGGTTGTGGAACAGCCGGGTTTGCTTGCACAAATTTAGAAAACCATTCAGACATCATTTAGAAGAAAGCTTGTTTAGCTTCTCCCTGACTACCCGCAGCAGGACTCGATTCGGTAGGTACAACCCATTGAGTGGGAGCTGGAGCATTCCTCTCAACATTGTCAGCTATTGCTCGATTTTGATACATTTACTAAGTTAAACAATGTTCAGAAGTTGTTAGGAGATTATCACACTATCACGGTTTATATATGGCATGTATAGCTAGACTTATATATTCTACGGTAGTCTTAGAATCGACTCAACCGTAGCTCTGATACCAATAAAATGTAACACCGCTATCCCGTAACCATAGCCGGAATAGGTAAGGGGCATTATCGGACTTGTAACTCAAGCCGGAACAGTAAAACTTTAAACTTTTTCAAACATTTATCCATTACAGCAATATCAATTATATAAAAAAATATCATGCTTAAAACAGACATATAAAGCTTTAATCATACAACAGGGGCTAATTTGATAACATAGAAAGGATATGTGTAAACTTAAGAAAATTTTTGGAATAGGGTCACACGACCGTGTGACCAGGCCGTGTGCCTCACACGAGCACCAGACACGCCCATGTGTCTAGGCTGTGTGAAAACAGGGCCACATATTGACTTGTGCACATGGCCACTAGACACGCCCATGTTTCTTGGCCGTGTAAAAATTATGAAGCTACTGACTTGCACCCACGGGTATAAGACACGCCCGTGTGTCTATCCTGTGTAGCATCCTGACCACAATAACTAAGCTGCAGGGGTCACACGATCGAGTCACACACCCATGTGCTCTAATCGTGTGGCAAGAAATAGGCTTGGTTTAAGCCATTTTCACACCCCAATAGGTTATGT
Source organism: Gossypium stocksii (assembly GCA_020496765.1). Lineage (NCBI taxonomy): Eukaryota > Viridiplantae > Streptophyta > Magnoliopsida > Malvales > Malvaceae > Gossypium > Gossypium stocksii. The sequence goes on from CM035631.1 coordinate 49,167,662, forward strand.
ACCTAAAACATCAATTGCATAACAATTACATACACTCAATATACAACCATTTCAGCCAATTTTAAACATCAAAAAGACTATTTCATGTCAACTAATTCAATGTTACATAAATAACATAAACATGAATACATTTCAAGTACCCATTTCAAGTCATCATCTATCTTTTATAATTCAATCTTAATTCACAAATAACCTCATACCAAATGACTATTTCAACTTCTCTAAGTCATACATATAGCAATTCATTCAAGACCATAAAGTATACTATTTCCATATTCATCAAATTAAGGTCATTTACCAACTTACCATTTCAATGCATTCACATATCACATAAAAGACATATTATATAAAGTCTTCATACCAAAACATCCATTTCAAGATCAAGCCATATCACATAGCTTGATTAGGTGCCAAAATCATACCACATTCATTAACATAAAGATAACCATAAACGTTAACTTATAAACTAGCCTATACATGCCATATTTACAATATTTACAAAGATCCAAAAGTACCAAAAGTTTCTTGGATAGTGCGATTGCAATCTTCGACTTTGTCCAAATTTGAGCTAGCTTCCGAATCTATAAAACACAGGAAAAATAAACAGAGTAAGCTTTAAAAGCTTAGTAAGCCTGTATAAAATAGAATTTAATAATCACATGTTAATAATCATGTTAGTGATGTAATAATCATGAATTCATCCAATTCAAAGATGAAACAAACATATAACATCATGTAATCATAATTCATGTATCAATGTATTCATTTACCCCAAAGTCATATAGCATATAATCATATAACCATGTAACAATTTATTTAAACATATCATATATCTTATAGTCGTATAATTCATGCAGTCCATGTAGTTATACAACTCATATGCATCTTATATCTTTGATATCATGTATCACATACCTTGCAAGCATGTACTTGTACCATGTACTTCATTTATTCTATATCATTCATATGAACATATACTTGTAACATATAATCTATGTACTTGTACCTTGTTTAACATAAAATCACATATGAATCATGTCCATATATCATGTAATTTATGTATTCCTTATACCTCTTATAACATGTATTTCATATATTACAAATCGGTAAATTGCCCGTTGAACCTTTGGAAACATCGAAGGATACTCAGGTGATACACACACAGTGTATATATGTAAACTTGTAATTTGTCAATTCATCCTGTATGCTCTTTCGAGCCATGTACAGTATGCTCCTCCTAAGCCGATAACGGTAAGCCCAAAGGCTAAACATGTAAGCCCAAAGGCTGAATGGTAAGCCAGAAGGCTGAACATGTAAGCTCATGAGTTGTGGTGAGTCCGCAACAAATGCAGGAGCTCAACCAACCTGTAGCCCTAGTGACATGTCACTTGTATCCTATGACTTTCTACTGTTCAATTGGGACTTGGTAATTGTTTTACACATATAATCAATAAGCATTTGGATTCGTTATTTTATATACATATTTATAATTATAAAGTTCAAACATTTCAATTATAAACATAGATTAACTTCTAATTATACAAACTTACCTCGATTTAGCTCGTAAACTCGATATCAACTCGTCTACCTTTCGTTTCCCCCGATCATGTTTCGGGATTTGTTTATCTCGATCTATATTAATTCAAATTTAACTCCATCATTCACTAACACATTCAATTTAGTCCAAATACATGTAAATTTGGCAATTTACATATTTGCCTTATACTTTAACTACTTTGCAATTTAGTCCTTTATGCACAAAATGAAAAATTACTCAATATTATCCACAATTCAACATATCTAAATATTCCTATGTTCCATACAAGCACATATCTTTCATTTATTCACTTTTTTACCCACAAAATTTCTCTATTTCAATTTAATCCCAAATACTCAATTTTATAAAAAATCACTTTATAAAACTTGTATATCACTAAACAACCATCCATAATTTATCAAGAAATATCAAAATAAATATGTATTAAATAATGGCATCTTTCAAAAACGTAACCAATTTCAAAAATTAGGGTATGGGTCAGCAATATCAAGCTGCAACGAGCTCAAAAACATAAAAATCATTAAAAACGAAATTAAAATCATACCTTAATCAATTTAAGAAGCCATGGCCAAATGCAATAGCTTTGTTTTTCTTGTTTATTCGGTGGAGATGATGAAATGAAGCCATAATTTCATGTTTATTTTATTAAACATATATTTTATTATCAAAAGACTAATTTAACCTTTAAAAAATATAACTAAAATTCTTATAATATTTGGACATGAATGTCCACTAACATAATTAAAGGTAAATTAACAATTTAAAGGCTTCATTTAATAAAACCATAGTCAATTTAACCATTTTACTAATAGAACTCATATTTATTACCTTACGCGATTTAGTCCTTTTTACCAAATTAACTATTTAAGCAGTAAAATTTCTAAACAAAATTTTCACATAGTAAATCTATCATGCTGTAAGAGATAATAAAATATTAAAAATAATATTTTGACTCGGTTAAGTGTCCCAAAACCACCTGTTTCGAATAGGGTCAAAATTGGGCTATTATAATATTGGCCAATTTCTTATGGCCTTATACAAAATGAATCAAATGTCATCATGAGCTACATATTTGGCTAGACCAATATGACATATAACAAAAAGACCAAGTTCCTATACATGTCATACTCAAAATGTTAAGACTAGTTATACCCAAATTTTCCAATTTGATAGTGTGATCAAGTCGCCGACATCTTTTGATCCCTGAGCTAGCTTGGTGATACTATAAGAAAAATGTAAAAGAGAGGGGAGTAAGCATAAACTTTAGCAAGTTTGCATGTAAATAATTAACAACATTATTCATGCAATATCATACATATGACATAAGTATAACTTGTCACAATGTCATCAAGTATCATAGACACATTTTAGGTCATGTTTATAACGCCCTGATTTTCGGGATTTTTTGGGTTTCTGTGATTTTTGGTGAATTTTTAAAATTTTGGTGTTCTAGATATTGGAATTGAGTTTAAATGTGTTATCGGGCCTCTAGAAGGCCCAAGCCTAAGTTAAAAATCGGTAAAATGTCAAGTTTGGATTTTAAGTGAAAATAAGACTTGGTTAAGTGGGCTTTTAAGAAAAACTTCGTAAATTATGACACAAGAAGAGCTTTGGCAAAGTGGCAAGGTGGCGCCACTAAGTTCCTAAGAAGGTGGTGCCTGGGAAGGAATTTAAGATCCTGGGTTCAAGTTGCAAGGTAAGCGTACTGTTACTTTTTAGTTTTTAGGCATGTGCCGGGCATGTGATCACTTAAATGAATTTCGACAAGGGCCTTAGGGAGGTTGGGCCGATTATTGTTGTTGATATTAGGGTTAGGTTCTTTTCTTTTTCTGTCTTGGAGAATTAGGGTTAGCCACCTGAAAGCTTTCACTTTCATTCATCCTTTTCTAAGTTTTCACAAAAGTTGAAAACGCAAATTACTTCTCCTTTGCGTCGATTTCTTCTTCCTCTTCTTCTCCTCCATTATTTTCTTTTCCTTTTTACTTCCTACCTCAGCCAAACACCCTTATTACTCAAATCCATCTTCTCGTTCAAATCCATCCTCCCTAAAACCACCATAGCTGATTCCCATAAAAGCCGAAATCCTGAAAACTTACTTTTTGTGCCGATTTTTCCAAGCCAATTCCTTCTTTTCTTTTTATTCCCTTTTGATCGATTTTCATCTTCTTTAAACCCTTAGTATCTGTCGGCAACACTACTCCAAAGTTATAGCCTCAAATCATCATCTTCTTCGTCACTCAAAAGCCAAAACCACCATAGATTTAGGAGCTTGTAGCCGAAACTTCAGATCTCTTGGATTCGAGTTCTACTATCATTTAGGGGCTAGATATACATCAGATCTGAGTAGAAACAGAAGGGAAATCAGTGGTAAGTGCTCATTAAGCCAGATCTATAAGTTATTTTACAGTTTAGAAAAAGCGAAGTCCCTAAAATCTAGGGAGGCTGTCGATTGGGGCATAGGGCCCTAATGATTTCTTTTGGTGATTAGTGTATAATAGAGGTGATTGATCGAAGGCTTGGATATTTGAAACAACTAGACTTAGATCTAGTCATCGATTTTCGGCAAAGGTAAGATTTTGAAGGCTTTAGGGGCATTGGCCTAATATGGGTAAGTGAATATTGGGATTGTTTGTTGTAGATTTGCATTCTAAGAATTGTGGTAATCAATTGTAGGACATCGTGGGGGATCTCAGTAGCAGTCGTCGTGAAACAGGTGTGTATCGAACACCCTCTCTAGTTCAATTCGGCAAAAGCCAAAATGCCGAAATTTCGGCATTTCATGGGCTTGTGAGTGTGCGAGTGCTCACAAGACATTTAGGAAATGTTAGATCTGAAATTGGAAAGTGGTAAGTTATTCGTGTGTGAAAATTCGTGCAGTTCAGTAATTGGGCCTCGATGGGCTAAAAATGGGCCCATTGGGCTTACGGGCCTGTATGGGTGAAAATAGGTAAATAATGTGTACTGATAGACTGTAGGTTCAAAATCATTTAAACTGATAAATTGATCATAAAATTTGAACTAAATGGGCTTAATTTGTTAATAGACGCTGTAGGGCCTATTAGGGGTTTAAGGCCTAGTAGCTAAAACTGATAAACTAAGTTAAATAGACTTTTGGAATGACGGATGGATAATCGGTGAGTGTAATATGCATGAAAACCCTAAAAATTGATAGAATTACTGAAATACCGTTAGAGGTGGAAAATTACTATTTTACCCTAGGAGCAAAATGACTGTTATACCCCTAGGGCTAAGTTTGAGCAAAAAGTATGATTATACTGTTACTGTATACTGCATGCCATGTCATTATTATCTCTTGCATGGGACTGGGATATTGTTGGAGGAAGTACTGAAAGTGGCTTGACCACGTACTGGAGGCTTTGCCTCAATTTACTGTTATTTAAGCAGCCATGCAGCAACTGTGGAATGTAGGGCTGGGTGGGTTGAGTTATCCCCACTTGGTGTGTAGGGCTGGTACGAGTGGAGTGTAGCGGCTGGATTTAGGTTGGGTTTGGGCTTGCATTCATGTTATTATCTGTTCTGTTCTGAAATGGGCCTATGGGCCATACTATTATTTGAAAAGGGATAAGGCCTAGTTTACTGTAACTGAATAGGGCTTCGGCCTAGTTAAAACTGAGACTGATTAGGGTTTAGACCAATAAGCTTGAACTGACTTAGGCTCTGGATGGGCATTCTTTACATACTGAGTTTTCCAAACTCACCCCTTTCTTTCCATCCATGTAGGTGGGCCCTAGATGGTGGACTTGGAGCTGGGAGGGATTCAGAGTAGCCACGAAGATCAAATTTCTGGTTTTCAATTATTTTATTTTATTATTTATTTAGATTATTTTTATTCTGGTTTTTGGGTTGTAATAAGGCCACTCTATTTATTTGATTTTGGGTTTTTAATGATTTACATATTTAATTTGTTTTAACTTGAGAATAATATTGTTTAAATTATTTTTGAAATCGGATTTACTTGCTTTCAAAATCACACGATAAACAAATGATTTCCAAACTAAATACACTTCCCAAAGAGTTTCAAAAAGACATGTTTTTAAATAAACCATTCACGATCAATAGTAAGGAGGACATTTTTTTAAGCAAATCAGGAATTTCTTTCAAAATAACAAACACGATTTTGGCAAAGCTCACCCTAATCTCAGTAACTAGGTAACATGGTTAGATGTAGGTGATGTGACACACCAGATTTGGCCATAACGTCTGGGCCGGGTTTGGGGTGTTACATTTAGTGGCATCAGAGCTCGGTTGCAACAACTCAGTTGTGGATTGTGTCCAAAAAGCTTTTCAAATTTTTTCAAATTTTGGTCTAAAAAGGGTATTCTCACAATGGCTTCAAAATTTTGTAAAAATATTTTCTCTTCCAAACCCGTTTTCTTTAAAATGAACGTTTTAAAGTTGGATTTTAAAATTTGAGTTTTCTGGGTTTTGAAATCTGATAACTGAAGAAGTGACACACTAAATCCCCGTCACCAAGTCTGTAAGTACCTCTTACTTTTATTGTACTGTACTGTAATACCACTGTAGATAGAACTGAGACCCTACTATGGTACTGTAGATAGGGTAGAACTGAAAACTGTAGAGACTGAAACTGTAGGGAAGCTAAACCTTAGAAAAATTGAGACTGTAGTTAGGCAATGTATTCGTGAAAACAACTCTGAAACTCTATCTCTACATAAGACATTTGTAATAAATAATTGAAATATTAACCTACTGTCATAAAATTCTAAAATAGATAAGTTGATATGAGTACGAGAGCTACTCGTGGACGAGGCTAAGGATGTGGCCGAGGCAGTACGCAAGCGGGGTCTTCATCCTCGAAGCATATGCCAGCTGGTGGGGCACGACCACCACTGGTAGGTAAAAATGGGCCACACGATCGGGCCGCGGGGGACGACGCTCTGTCCCAAGCTATGTTGAGGGTTCTAGAAAGGGTTGCTAAAGCTAATGTCGGGCCTATTAATAGAGGGTCCATTTCTGAGTGACTCCGGGCTAACGGAGCAGAGGTATTCAGGGGCGTATCTGGAGTAGCCCCGAACGTAGCTGAGTATTGGCTGGAAGCTACGAAAAGGATTATGGACAACCTGGGCTGCTCGGTGGAGGAAAAGCTGAAGGGAGCAGTGCCTTTGCTGCGAGACGAAGCATACCAATGGCAGATTACTGTGAGAGAGAGTACCCCAGCTGAGCGGGTAACTTGGGAATTGTTTAAGACGGTTTTCAAAGGAAAATACGTCAGAGCCAGCTATGTGGATGCTCGTTGGAAGGAATTTTTGAACCTGACCCAGGGCAGTAGGTCAGTTGCTGAGTATGAGGCAGAGTTTTTAAGGTTGAGCTGATATGCCAGCGGAATTGTTGCTACTGAGTACGAGCCCAGTGTTAGCTTTGAGGATGGCCTCAGGGATGAGTTAAGGGTGTTGATAGCTCCGCAGAGAGAGCGCAATTTTACTGCACTGGTAGAGGAGGCTAAGATAGCCGAAGAGGTAAAGCAAGCTAAACGAAAGAACCGCGATAGGGATCGAAACTGATTCGGGAGAGATGCTGGACCAGCTGGTGCTGCAAATCGGAATGTTAAGAGAGCTAGGGTGGAGGACCCGGTTCGAGCAGTTTTGGTAAACACGGTTCAGAGATTGTGGTAGAGTGCATCTGGGAGAATGCTGGAAACGTGGCCTGTCTTCGTTGTGGGTCAAAGGAACATAGGATCAAGGATTATCCTCGGAGGCCAGCTTAGGCTCCAGTTGTTGAGCAAGGGGCTGTTCAACTAGTGCGAGGTAGACCGCCGCCGCTGAGAGGGTGTGGACAAGGTCGAGGTGGCAATGGCCGTGGACGTGGAGCACCTGGCAGGGGTGCAGGTAATGCGGAGGCTCGTCAACCAGCTCTGGTTTATACTGCTCGTCGCCGAGAGGAGGGTGATTCACCTGACGTACCTTATACTACTTTGATAGATGTGGGATCAACCCATTTGTATGTTGTATGTGACATTTCTGGGACGTTAGGTGTGTACTCTGAGGAAACTGTGAGTGGGGTAACTATGATAAGTCCTCTAGGTCACTCGATTAGGGTAGATAAACTTTTTAGGGTAGTGCCTTTAAAGACTCAAGGTAGGATCTTTTGTAGAGACTTGATGGAGTTACCATTCGGCGAGTTCGATCTGATCTTAGGAATAGATTGGTTGACTAAGCATAGGGCAACTGTGGATTGTGCAGCTAAGAGGATGGTGTTAAGGACTATAAAGGATGAGGAAGCAATGGTTATTGGAGAATGAATGGACTACTTGTCCAATGTGGTTTCAGCTTTAAGGGCTGAAAAGCTAATTCACAAGGGATGCGAGGCGTATTTGGCTTTTGTAAGCCAAACTGAAACTGAGAATGTGACTGTGGAGACAGTCAAAACTGTTAGGGAATTTTAAGATGTTTTCTCAGAGGAGCTTCCTGGATTACCTCCAAATCGAGAAGTTGAGTTCGGGATTGATTTGCTGCCTAGAACAGCTCCAGTCTCTGTCGCGCCCTATTGGATGGCACCAAAGGAGTTGGTGGAATTGAAAGCTCAAATCCAAGAGTTGTTGGATAGAGGCTTCATTAGACCGATTGTGTCTCCGTGGGGAGCACCTGTGTTGTTTGTGAAAAAGAAGGATGGGACGATGCGTATATGCATCGATTATCGCCAGTTGAACAAACTGATGATAAAGAACAAGTACCCACTACCAAGGATCGACGACCTATTCGATCAACTTAGGGGAGCTTTGGTATTTTCCAAGATCAATCTTCGATCTAGATATCATCAACTAAGGGTAAAGGAGGTGGATATTCACAAGACAGCATTCAGGACTCGATATGGTCACTACGAGTTTCTGGTTATGCCATTTGGGTTGACGAACGAACCTGCAACTTTTATGGATCTAATGAATCGATACTTGGACTAATTCGTAGTCGTCTTTATCGATGATATTCTGGTATATTCGGAAGTTGAGGAGAAGTATGATGAGCATCTCCGTGTTGTGCTGCAAGTGCTGAGAGAGAAGTAACTCTATGCAAATTATATAAGTGTGAATTTTGGTTGCGAGAAGTGAGTTTTCTAGGGCATGTTGTTTCTGCTGAAGGAATTAGAGTAGATCCATAGAAAATTGAGGCAGTTTTGGAATGGAAGCCACCGAGGACAGTATTGAAAATTTGGAGTTTTATGGGTCTGGCAGGCTATTACAGAAGGTTCGTAGAGGGATTTTCTCTGATTGCTGCACCTTTGATGAAACTGTTAAGGAAAGGAGTAGCGTTTGTCTAGACTAAAAAATAGCAAGAAGCTTTTGACAAGTTGAAAAAGGTATTGACTGAGGCACCAGTGTTGATTCAACTATAGTTTGGGAAGGACTTCACTGTGTACAGCGATGCGTCGCATGTGGAATTAGGATGCATACTGATGCAAGAGGGTAAGGTGGTTGCTTATGCTTCGCGACAGCTTAAGCGTCATGAAGTGAATTACCCTACGCATGATCTAGAATTGGCCGCAGTGGTCTTCGCATTGAAAATTTGGAGACACTATTTGTATGGAGAAAGGTGTATTATCTACACAGACCATAAAAGCCTAAAGTATCTGTTGACTCAGAAGGAGTTAAACCTTAGGCAACGAAGATGGATAGAGTTGCTTAAGGAGTTAAACAATCAAAAGGATTGTTGCTGATTTAAGAGCTATGTTCGCTCGTTTGAGTTTGTACGATGATGAAAGTCTATTGGCAGAGTTAGGAGAGCGACAAGTTCTTAGACCAGAATTAGTGGCAGATACTGAGAGTAAAGTTAAGTTAATAAGGGATCGGTTAAAGGAGGCCTGTGATAAACAGAAGTCGTATGTGGATCTGAAGCATAAGTAGATCGAGTTCGCTATTGGGGATATGGTTTTCTTGAAGGTTTCACCATGGAAGAAGATTTTTTGGTTTGGTAAGAAAGGCAAACTAAGTCTGCGGTTTATAGGGCCTTATCGGGTTCTCAAACGGGTAGGGCCAGTAGCGTATCAATTGGAGTTACCACCGGAGTTGGATAGAATCCATGACGTCTTCCATGTGTCAATATTGAGACGATATCGATCGGATCCTTCACATATTGTGCCAATAGAGGAGATTGAAGTAAAGACTGATTTGACCTTTATGGAGAAACCCGTGCAAATTCTAGATCGAGAGGTTAAAGTTTTAAGAAGGAAGTCGATTCCGTTGGTAAAAGTACTGTGGCGCAATCATGGAAGGGAAGAGGCTACTTGGGAGCCAGAAGAGACTATGCATCAACAATACCCTCAATTATTTGGATCAGGTAAATTTCGAGGCCAAAATTTCTTTCAGGGGGTAGAGTTGTAATGCCTTGATTTTCGAGATTTTTTGGGTTTCTGTGATTTTTGGTGAATTTTTAAAATTTTGGTGTTCTGGATATTGGAATTGAGTTTAAATGTGTTAGTGGGCCTCTAGAAGGCCCAAGCTTAAGTTAAAAACCGGTAATATATCAAGTTTGGATTTTAAGTGAAAAGGAGACTTGGTTAAGTGGGCTTTTAAGAAAAACTTCGTAAACTATGACACAAGAAGAGCTTTGGCAAAGTGGCAAGGTGGCGCCACTAAGTTCTTAAAAAAGTGGCGCCTGGGAAGGAATTAAAGGTCCAGGGTTCAAGTTGCAAGGTAAGCATATTGTTACTTTTTAGTTTTTAGGTATGTGTCAGGCATGTGATCACTTAAATGAATTTCGGCAAGGGCCTTAGGGAGGTTGGGCCGATTGTTTCTGTTGATATTAGGGTTAGTTTCTTTTCTTTTTCTGTCTTGGAGAATTAAGGTTAACCACCTGAAAGCTTTCACTTTCATTCATCCTTTTCTAAGTTTTCATAAAAGCCAAAAACGCAAATTGCTTCTCCTTTCTACCGATTTCTTCTTCCTCTTCTTCTCCTCCATTGTTTTCTTTTCCTTTTTGCTTCCTACCTCAGTCGAACACCCCTATTACTCAAATCCATCTTCTCTTTCAAATCCATCCTCCCTAAAACCACCATAGCCGATTGCCATAAAAGTCGAAATCCTGGAAACTTACTTCTTGTGCTGATTTCTCCAAGCCAATTCTTTCTTTTCTCTTCATTCCCTTTTGACCGATTTTCATCTTCTTTAAACCCTTAGTATCTGTCGGCAACACTACTCCAAAGTTATAGCCTTAAATCATCATCTTCTTTATCACTCAAAAGCTGAAACCACCATAGATTTAGTAGCTTGTAGCAGAAACTTCAGATCTCTTGGATTTCAGTTCTACTATCGTTTAGGGGCTAGATCTACATCATATCTGAGTAGAAATAGAAGGGAAATCAGTGGTAAGTGCTCATTAACCCAGATCTATAATATTTTACAATTTAGAAAAAGCCAAAGTCCCTAAAATCTAGGGAGGCTGTCGATTGGGGCATAGGGCCCTAAGGGTCATTAACCAATGATTTCTTTTGGTTAGTGTATACTAGAGGTGATTGATCGAAGGCTTGGATCTTTGGAACAACTAGACTTAGATCTAGTCATCGGTTTTCGGCAAAGGTAAGATTTTGAAGGCTTTAGGGGCATTGGCCAAATATGGGTAAGTGAATATTGGGATTGTTTGTTGTAGATTTGCAGTCTAAGAATTGTGGTAATCGATTGTAGGACATCGTGGGGGATCTCAGTGGCAGTCGTCGCGAAACAGGTGTGTATTGAACACCCTCTCTAGTTCAATTCGGCAAAAGCCAAAATACCGAAATTCCAGCATTTCGTGGGCTTGTGAGTGTGCGAGTGCTCACAAGATGTTTAGGAAATGTTAGATCTGAAATTGCAAAGTGGTAAGTTAGTCTTGTGTGAAATTTCGTGCAGTTCGGTAATTCGGCCTTGATGAGCTAAAAATGGGCCCAATGGGCTTACTGGCCTGTATAGGTGAAAATAGGTAAATAATGTGTATTGATAGACTGTGGGTTCAAAATCGTTTAAACTGATAAATTGATCATAAAATTTGAACTAAATGGGCTTAATTTGTTAATAGACGCTGTAGGGCCTATTAGGGGTTTAGGGCCCAATAGCTAAAACTGATAAACTAAGTTAATTAGACTTTTGCAATGACAGATGGATTATTAGTGAGTGTAATATGCATGAAAACCCTAAAAACTGATAGAATTACTGAAATACCATTAGAGGTGGAAAATTACTATTTTACCCCCAGGAGCAAAATGACTGTTATACCCCTAGGGCTAAGTTTGAGCAAAAAGCATGATTATACTATTACTGTATACTGCATGCCATGTCATTATTATCTGTTGCATGGGACTGGGATATTGTTGGAGGAAGTATTGAAAGTGGCTTGACCACGTACTGGAGGCTTTGCCTCAATTTACTGTTATCTGAGCAGCCATGCTGCAACTGTGGAGTGTAGGGCTGGGTGGGTTGAGTTATCCCCACATGGTGTGTAGGGCTGGTACGAGTGGAGTGTAGCGGCTGGATTTAGGTTGGGTTTGGGCTTGCATTCATGTTATTATCTGTTCTGTTTTGAAATGGGTCTATGGACCATACTGTTATCTGAAAAGTGCTAAGGCTAAGTTTACTGTAACTGAATAGGGCTTCAGCCCAGTTAAAACTGAGACTGATTAGGGCTTAGGCCAATGGGCTTGAGCTGACTTGGGCTCTAGATGGGCATTCTTTACACATTGAGTTTTCCAAACTCACCCCCTTTCTTTCCATCCATGTAGGTGAGGCCTTGATGGTGGACTTGGAGCTGGGAGGGATTCAGAGTGGCCACGAAGATTAAATTTCTGGTTTTCAATTATTTTAGTTTATTATTTATTTAGATTATTTTTATTCTGATTTCTGGGTTGTAATAAGGCCGCTCTATTTATTTTATTTTGGGTTTTTAATTATTTACATATTTAATTTGTTTTAACTTAAGAATAATATTGTTTAAATTGTTTTTAAAATCAGATTTACTTGCTTTCAAAATCACACGATAAACAAACGATTTCCAAACCAAATGCACTCCCCAAAGAGTTTCAAAAGTCACGTTTTTAAATAAACCATTCACAATCAGTAGTAAAGAGGACATTTTTTCAAGCAAATAGGGAATTTCTCTCAAAATAACAAACACGATTTTGGGAAAGCTCACCCTAATCTCAGTCACTAGGTAACATGGTTAGATGTAGGTGATGTGACACACCAGATTTGGCCATAACGTCTGGGCCGGGTTTGGGGTGTTACAATGTCATTTATATAATGTACCATAAACCCTATGTTCATGATTCATTCATTCACTTGTTACCGAAACCTTATCAATACATAACTTAAGAATTATGAGCTCCGTGTACATACCTATACCCTTTCAACATGTTCATACCTTGTCATTTCTTTGACATACTCTTGAATTACCCATTGAACCACTTGGAATACTAAAGGATATTCGAAAAATCTTATACACATATTAGGATGCCAATGCCATATCACAAATATGGTCTTACATGAGATCACAAATCGATTCCGATGCCATATCCTAGATATGGTCTTATATGGGATCTCATATTGACGCCATGTCCTAGACATGATCTTATGCGAAATCTCATAATGAAGCCATGTAACACCCCAAACCCGGCCTAGACGTTATGGCTGAATCTGGCGACGTCATATTGAAGTGTTTTTCATTAAACAAACTGATGCTAAAACTTTAGTTTATTTAACCCCCTTTTATGAATCTATCCCTTATTTGAAAACATGTCTTTCATTTAAAAATGTTGTTTATTATCCAAAAATCATTTACTTACTAAATCGTTATTATTTTCAAAATAACTTTTTATCGTAGAAGCTTTTTAAAATAGTTGGCGTATTCATTTGCAAGTTTGCTTATTTTGGAAAACTCAAGTTCCTGGTTCTAGCAGATATAACTAACATGTCAACAAATCCCAATTTAAAACTTAAAACTTAAAGAGGCCTTATTACATAAACGAATACCCAATTAAAATTACATGCAAATTTAAAAGAAACTAAGAATTATGTGCAGTAGTGTGGCCACCTTTGAGTCCTTCGCAGCATCGATCCGCCTAAGACTCGGGATTACCTACGCAGATAAACAGAATGGTGAGTTTACGAAAACTCAGTGTGTGATAAACCGTAAATTATACATATTTTACCTCATGCTTAGCCTATTTTTGGATGAATTATTCCTTGATTTGTGGAATTTGATGCTCCTAAACCTTTAATTGCATGTTTTATACTCAGGTGAGCTTAAGGGAGTGAAAAGAACAAGAAACGGGCTGAAAACGGAGAAAATGGGCCAAGGTGTGAAAACAACACGGCCTGAAGTTCAGTACATGGGCAACTCACACGGTTGTGCCACATTAACAGGCTCGAGCACGGTCTAGACTCGATTCACACGGGCAACCCACACGGCCGTGCCACATTAACAAGCTCGAGCACTGACTAGCATTGACTCACACGGACGTGGTACACGAGCGTGTCCCTATCGTGATGAAGTTCAAATTCACGAAGAAAAAGATACTTAGGGGCTAAGAAAGACATTCCAAACTCTATATAAAGACCCTAGGAGGCAACTACAAGGGTGTACAGTTTGAAGAGAAATAAGAAGAAGCTTGTGATACCCAGAACAAGGACAAGAAGTAGAACTTGAACCTACTGAAGAGATGGAGGCAAATCAAGATAATCAGCTACCTCCTGTAGTAGCCACAAATCATGCCGAGCAAAATCTTATTCCTCGTACTATGTATGATTATGCTAAACCTAATTTGGCTGGTACTGAATCTAGTATTGTTAGGCCTACTATTGCTGCAAATAATTTTGAACTAAAACCTAACACTACTCAGATGATACAACAGTTTGTTCAGTTTGATGGTTTGCAGGATAAAGATCCTAACGTTGGTTTAGCCAACTTTTTTGTAATTATGCGACACATTTAAGATAAATGGTGTTTCTGATGTTGCCATTCATCTTCAGCTATTCCCATTTTTCTTGAGGAATAAAGCTAAACAGTGGTTAAATTCTTTACCACGAGGATCTATCACTACATGGGAACAAATGACCGAAAAATTTTTACTCAAAATTTTTTGCCGGTTAAAACGGCTAAATTAAGGAATGATATCTCTTCTTTTGTGCAGATGGATTTAGAAACACTTTATGATGCTTGGGAGAGATACAAGGATTTATTGAGAAGGTGCCCTCACCATGGGTTACCCCTATGGTTACAAGTTCAAACTTTTTACAATGGTTTGAACCCTTTAATAAGACAGATGATAGATGCAGCCGCCGGTGGAACACTCAATAACAAAACACCAAAAGCAGCTTACGAGTTTATAGAGGAGATGTCACTGAATAATTATCAATGGCAAGTCATGAGAACAAAGCCACAAAGAGCTGTAGAGGTTTTTAATGTTGATGCGGTCACTATGCTTTCTAATCAAGTAGAACTCTTAAATAAAAAAGATGGTGGTTTAGTTGGTTCTACGTAGGTACACCCAGTGATGCAGTGTGACATGAGCAATTCTGAGTACCCCACCTATGGATATGGCATGGAAAATGAGCAAGCGAACTGTATGGGTAATAATCCTAGATCTCAAAACAACCCCTATAGTAACACTTACAATGCAGGTTGGAGGAATCACCCCAATTTTTCATGAGTAGGGCAAGGTAACCGAGGAAATCAAAGACCACCTCTTCTAGGATTTCAGCAACCACTGTACCAGTAAGAGAAAAAGCCGAATCTTGAGGAGATGCTCACAAAATTTATCTCCGTGTTAGAAACCCATTTCCAAAACACCGAGACAGCACTTAAGAACAAGCAAGCATCCATCCAAGGACTCGAGACTCAAATAAGCCAGCTCGTTAAGCTAATTTCTGAAAGACCACAAGGTGGTTTACCAAGCAACACTGAGACTAACCCTAAGGAGCAACTCCATGCCATCGACACAATTGATGAAGAAGGGTTGGCCAAAACCACATCAGAGCTAAGTAAAGCGACTGTGGTAAGTAAAGGTAAGGACGAGGTAAGTCACAAAGAACTAGTTGTCAAAGAGTATAAGCGTCATGTCCCATATCGTAACGTGATAAGGAAAGACCGCATAGACGAGCAATTTGGTAAATTCCTTAAACTCTTAAAGAAATTACATATTAACTTACCGTTTATTGAAGCTCTGTCGCAGATGCCAAACACTGTTACGTTTCTAAGAGAGCTCCTGACGAACAAACAAAAGCTAGATGAGACATCTCATGTGGAACTGAATGCAATTTGCTCAGCTATTTTGCAGAATAAGCTACCCAACAAACTAAAAGATCCAGGGAGTTTTACAATTCCTTGTTTACTTGGTAGTTTATATGTTAAAAATACATTAGCTGATCTAGGAGTGAGTATTAATGTAATGCCTTATAAATTGCTTAAAAAACTAAGTCTTGGGAAACCTAAACAAACTAAGATGAGCATCCAATTGGTTGATAAAACCATTAGATGTCCTAGGGGCATAATCGAAGATGTGCTTGTCAAAATTAATAAATTTATATTCCCTGTCAACTTTGTTATTCTAGACATAGATGAGGATAGCAATGTACCTTTAATTCTAGGGCGACCCTTTTTAGCAACTGCTAGAAGCATAATTGATGTAGGTATAGGAAAGCTCAAACTTTGCGTAGGTGATGACAAAATTACTTTGCAAGCTCGTAACTCTAAAAAGATTGTTGATGATAAAGATATTATTACGAGTCCTGATAATAAAAATGATATCACCACCCAACCTTCTTTGCAAGATACTATTCACATAGGTACGATCAAACAACAGACGAATCCATCCAAGGGGACCACCCATGAAAAATGAATGCTACAGATTGAAGAATTGGACGAGTGGCTGAACTATCAACAAGAGAAACCAAAATATGCCACATCAAACCAGAGCATCACCGTGATGACCCTAAGGTAAAAATGAATCAATTTAAGGTAGAGGATAAGGTATACTTAGAGGAGGAAGATCCTCGAATTTCGAATTCAAAAGTTCATACAAGTGACACCCCTCCCTTCATGATAATGAAAATTTTCCCTTATGGTACAGTCGTGATAACACATAAGACATTTGGCACTTTCAAGGTTTACACTCGAATCAAACCTTATTTCGATTGTAAGACTGATAGCAAGAGAGGAGTTTGAACTCCTCAAACCACCGTGACCATGCAAGCTCGAAGGAAGTCGAGCTGAGATTATAAACTAGTGCTTCTTGGGAGGTAAACTCGAGCATTGACATAGTAAAGTTCTTTTATTTAAGTTCTTTAATTCATCAACTAACCTTCTGAATACAGGTTTTTCATGCCACACGGCCATGCCCCCATGCGTGCCTAATGTTGTGTGGACACCATGGGCAAAGACACAGTCATGCGATATGGCCGTGGACAAACAGGACAAAAATTTTCCCAACACACGGGCTGCGACAAATAGCCACGACTGTGCAAAGTGGCCGTGGCCAATCTTGACAAGTCAATATGGGCTGCGACAATTAGTCGCAGCCGTGCGAGGTAGCCAGGGTCAAACCAAACAAATCAACATGGGCGTGCGACACGCCTGTGTCCCAAGGTCGTGGTGGATCCTGTTAATTCAACACAGGCAAGCGACACGCCCGTGCCTTAACCCCATGGTCAAACCTGCCAATTCATACACGGGCGTGTGACTCCATACATGGGTGTAGGAGAAGCGAAAATCGAAGGACACGGCCGTGCGACATGACCGTGTGCCCTAACACGCCCAAAGAACACGGGCGTGTGCCACGACTCAGGCGCTCTAAAACCCTTGAAATTCAAGCCACACGGGCTAAAAACGACTCACACAGGTGTGTGACACGCCCGTATGCCCTAATTTCTATAAAACCCCTTCACTATTCATCATCTTCTTCATTCAAAACCCTAAAACCTCTCCACCCACAGCCTATACCAGCCCTCCCTAGCACCACCGTTGATGTAGGCCATGCCACCACGCCTATGCAAGCACCACCACGACCGTGCTCCGCCCCTATAACTACTCATTCGGTTCCCCTTTCTCGCTTTTCTTTTAATCCTTTCTTATATGTTTAATTAGTTCTATTTTTATTGTTGTTTCATTCATTCATTCATACATGTTTTATTCTTTTAATTTTACTTTCAATACCTACTTGATATCCATGTAATACCCATGATCTATGGACTTAAAATAATGCCATTTTGAATCATTCTATTGCTGCCATCTCAAACCATCTCATGCCATTGATTTTAGCATACATAGATGATAAAAACTCATTTTTAGCAACCATTGTCTTCATTAGTTTGTTCAATTCTATGCTTAGAACGAATCGAATTACTTTTCTAGGATTAATTTTTGCATTGAAATAGGTATTAATCCCTGATTGAAAAATCTAATTTGATTATCATTAGTCATCACTTACTTATTAACACATGAATAATGACAATACATGCCCATTTTTATTGATTTTCGTTTTGTTCCTATTTTCAGGAATCATGTCATCCTCCAGAGGAAAGAAAGCTGCTGTCCCTGCTTCTAAAAAGTGAAAGGGGCCCAGTGGTTCCTCTTCCAGAGCCACAATCGAAATCAGACACCCCTTCCTCCAATTTTCGCAAAGTTCGCAAGATGAACTGTTTCAAATTTTAAGGGCAAGACCACTCAGAGTAGGAAGGTGCATCGATTGGGCCGCATTAGAATGGGTCCAATTGCTAGACGTAGTACGACCCTGTTGACGACACACCAGTGGGACCAATTCTTCCAGATCGTTGAGCCCATCTATCTCAAGCTTACCTTAGAGTTATGCTCCACATTCTACCTCCAAACAGTCATGGCTCAACACGATGATCCAAGGACGATCAAATTCCACCTCAGAGGCATTGTTTGATAGCTTAGTGTACCAGAGTTCGGTACCGCACTAGGTTTATACACCGACCAGTTTTTGAAGGAGGAAAACCTCTCAGAGCTCCACCGCCATATCCACTTCTCACCGTCTAAGTGGTGACACGCCCTGGTCCCTACTTCAGCCACATAAGGCCCCAGTCACTCCAAATGGCTCTCGCCCTATCTCTGAGGTACCTACATGCTATACTCGCACACACGTTGACGGGTAGACACGACAGCACCGATGTCGTTGGAACGGTGGAAATGTGCAAGTGTACACAATCGTAACAAGAAATAAAGTGACAAGTAAATGTCTAGTTATCGTACCCACAGGGACTGTAAAAAGAATTATTTATGAAATTAATTTAAAAAACTTTGGTGAGAAAAAAAATTTTGGGTCGAAAAGAGTGATTTAAAAACTAAGATTTTAAAACTAAATAAAATAATTTAATTAAAAGAATAAGTTTTGATGCACGATTTCAAAAAGATTTAATCAAGATGATATAATTGTGTTGGATTAATTACATTTCTTTAACTTAGAATTATTAAAGTCATGCTTATGCTATTACAAATAAATTCATGGCAACTCGGTAAAATCGCTAACTATTGCTCATACATACTTATTAAAGTCAACTAATCTCTTGTATGTTCCCATGTCAATCCAAACAATTAATTAAATTCAATAAGCATATAAAAGATTATGTGGAGTAACAAGGTAGCCATACCTTGAAACAATTTAATCACAACAATCTTGCAAGTTATGCAAGGCAGAGGTATTGCCAAATACAATGCTAATTCAAGCTTCAGCTACCTTAGAAGAATGAACATGCACAAATTAAGTATTGGGTCCATTAATTACAATTTCAATGCGCTTAATAATTAATTCACTAGTTATCTAACAATTATAATGCAAGAATAACCTAGCCATGATTTTTACTTAATCAATCATTTTTATCAACGCCTATAACAACATAAACACAATTTTAATAATTCAAGCAGGCAAAATATAATCAACCCAACACGAATTAAATTCAAGCTAAATTGATTAAAATAACCATTTTAACAACAACAATATTCATAGATATGTTCATCATAAAAACAATAGAAATTAAAAAAGAAAGGGAACAAGAGGCAAATTCGGTGTTTCTCCATGGTTTGACTGATGCTCTGTTCTTCGTCTCCGTTGCCTTCGCCGAGCAAGGCTTCTATGAACCCTTGATTACTGCCCAAGATGGCTGAAGAACACCTCTTTTTCAAGAGAGGAAATTGGCACAGGAGGAAAGGAAAATAGAATGGAAAAAGACGAGAGAAGTGAATAGAGAATGAGAGAATGCGAGTGAATGCGGGATGATTGAAATGAGCAGCAAGGGGTGGATTTTATAGCTGATTGTGGCTGCTAAAAATAGCAATTTCCAGCAGCCAGAGAGCCCCCCTATGGCTGGCCACACACATGGCAAGGTTGAAGCTTTCAACTTTGCTATTTTAGGCATGGGGCAAATCTACAAAGCCTTAAATAAAGTTGGGGTTTGAATGCAAATTGGAGGTTTCTCAAGGGCCTTCTTGCAAGCACTTTTAATCAACTAATTTGCTAATTTGGGTCAGCCTATGGACGGTTCTGATCAGCCCAATTAGTGGCTGGTTCAGCTCACTCCATTCGGTTCAACTAGTGCGGTTCACTAGGCCCTTTCTCCATAATTAATTAAAATTAATTTATTTAACCTAAATTAAATAGGAAATAAATTAAAATTAATTTAATTATGAATTAATACACATTTCTGGACTGTCTTGGGCTAGAAATTAGTTCACCTCGATACTTCAAATTGCTTCTCGGTTTTGTTCTTTTCACAGTGTCCGTTGGGCCATTTTTCGCCCTTTGTGCAATTCTGTCAAAAATAACCTAAATTAATCAAAATTAACTATAAAATTAATTAAAATTCACCATGTTCATATTTTTAACACAATTTAATTATTTTATAATATTTAATTATTTTTTGACAATAATTTAATCAGAATAACATGATTTTAAGCCAAAAAGGGCATGAAAAAGTATATAAATTTTTGTGTTTCCACACCCCCAAACTTAATTCATTGCTCGTCCCGAGTAATACACAAAATTTGAAAAGAATTTCTCAGAAATACTTTGAAAACCTTCTTCAGAACAACATTTTTCTCAAAATTATGAATTTGATATACTTATGCTCAAAGAATAAGAAATTTGATCATTATGCTACTCAAGTGTTCATATTATTCAAATTAATCTCAACAATTATTACAATAGCAAAATTAGACTAAATGTTTCCTAATAAAGACATTCTGATTCCTACCAATTCAATTTTTTAATCCTTTATTCAAGATTAAGTTGCAATCATTAAGCTTAACTTATGTCTTCATATGTTGAACAAAGCAATTTCTCTCCACTAATGTAGGTAACTTTGGAACTTCAAATTAATAGGTCTTTAACAAGGTTGTAACGTGGCTGGGCTTAGGGGTAGGTAAAAAAAAAAAGATAGATAAATTTCGGCTAAAAACCCTAAACTCAATGTAAATCGAACCTTCAGAAATTTTCACCTTCAATACCAACTTTCACATGCTATTTTTCAAATATATGTGCTCTTTTTTTTTATTGAGCACTTGCTTTCTGCATACAAATTTTTTTAAGCATTTGATATTTCTTTTCAACTCCCCCAAACTTATTTTCACACGATATTCTTGAATAGTACTGAGTCTAGTGTTTGGGACAATTTAAAGATAATTAAGAGAAACGTGATGGGCTAAATTTGTATAGGTTCCAAAAATTAGGCCATATAGTCTCAAAGTTGGGTTTCAAAGGATAAAATTTACCATGGTGGGCTTGAAAGGCTCAAACGGTCCAAAGAATAGCTGCCTAAATCATTTTCAATGTTCCAAGCTTCCTAGGATTTCGCCTCAAGAAACTACTAAGTTAATTCTAAAGACTTAAACTTTCATGCATACCTCACTTTCCTAAAGAGATAAAAATTTTATGGTATGAAGTTGCACGCTTTATTAAAAATACATTCATGTCATCATTAAACTACATAATAATTTATTGAAAAAAATAGAACTTTATTCATACTCAAGTTTAGCATACTTAACAAAATTCAAATTTATTGAACAGAAATATACCCTAACCATAATTAAAAGAAAAATTTTATTCTGGACGAAAATAATTTCAAATTTTGATCCCCCCAACTTAAAATGAACAATGTCCTCATTGTTTGAAGTGAATAGATACTATACACTAGGTAGGAATTCAAAAAAGATGAGGTGAGTCAATGTGACTGCTTAAGTACCAATCTCTTTCGAAATCCAATCCTAGACATGTATATATCTATTGCCACACTTTATACTTTATGACTGGTCCATATTTATTCAGGATTTCCTTCTCTTGTTTTATTATGCAGAAATAAAAGTTCATAATTAACCTAATCCTAACTTAACCTAAAAACAAAAATAACATAAAGTCAAGATCCCTCCCTTTTATTTATTTGTAGATCCTTCCAACTTGGACTCATCTTTTGCTCCATCATTATTGCCTTTGCATGAATCGCTTCGCTCCTTTTTCGAGAGTGGAGTCCATGGCTCGAATATGAAATTTGGAAATTCAAGCACAAAAATAAGTGGGTCATTGTATATTCTCTAGAAAGCACTTCGAAACGGGTCATCCCTTATTTTTTAGTATCTCTAGTATGCTTGTTGCTGCCATTGCATGTGTTGCATTAAGTCCATCAAATTTGACAGCTCATATTGAAGGTCTTGGCTAGGCGACTGAGCTCTAAACATTGGAGTTCCAACATCTGATTCATCTTTTGGCTTCACTAGGTCCACTTTATCATGGGCTTTAAATGATTACATCGTGGGATCTTCTTCTTCATCAGGTTCCTCAGGTTCTTCACTTTCTTCAACTTGTTGTTGTAGAACTGAGTCTCCAGCTACTCGGTAGAGGTCCCAATCTGTAATTGTGCCTTGGGTGTACCCTGTCTTCTTGACATTAGCAAGAATTTCTGCTTTCAAGCACAGAATAGTTATTGCAAAGGGGACGTAAGCAGGGCCAGAACGTCTAGCGAACCATTTCGAATTTCTTTCATGATGATCTTTCCCACATCAATGGTCTCACTCGTCAAGATCGAGTATCGTAAGACCATTTGCTCTAATGAAATTGTAGTCCCATGTGAGCTAGGTAGAAGGCTGAAACGGATAAAATAGAACCATACCTTCGCAATAGGTGTCAAGTACTCTTTTCGACAAGTGTGGGTTCCTTGTTTTGACACAGTCCAACTGGAACCTTCAACTGTAAGCTCCTCGAGAATTTCTTGCAAAAGTTCCGGCTTGATATTACTCATCAAAGACGAATACTCGTCGTTCTCAAAATCAGGCAATTCAAAGAACTCATTAAGAGTATTCAAATTTAGAGGTATCTTGATTCCACAAACAGGGACTTCTGCCATCTCGCTTGAGGTTAAATTCGCGTAAAACTCACAAACTAGCTCCTCATCCATACTAGGTCTCTTTTCACAAAATAGTTCCCAATTGAGAGCTTCAGCAATTTGACGAATACGTGCCATGAAGTCTCTGTAGTTGCTCTCCTTCAATGTGAAGCCTTTCTCAGGATGCATCTATTGATTTTTGTAGATACTTTCGTATCTCACTTTAGCTTCAACACAATGGAACTTGCTGTGTGTTTCGTCTATTTGAGCGAAGGCACGAGTTCTCTTGCGAGGCATAATTAACCTAAACATGAGATGGAAAAAACAACATTTATTCTCTCAAAAATTTAAATCATAAAATTTATTAATAATTCAAAGAATTGAAAAATTAAATAATTTAAATAAATTAAAATTTAAAAGAGAAATTAAATCTTACCACCTTTTTGCAAAAATATAAGAACTCAAAGAAAATTAATGCAAGAAAAAGATGGCAAATTAAAAGGAGGAGGGTTGAAGAATTTTGGCTTAAGGCTTGGTACATAACAGAGTGCCACACAAGGCTAGAGAACAAGCAGCTGCACGCAAGGGTGTGCAGCAAGAGGCGCGCGACACTTCGTTGAGCAGAACTAGGTGCAGGTGCAGGACGTGACCTGGGCAGCAGCAACAAGGGCGTGCAGGTGGGGTGCTAGAGCAGTAGGATGCGACCTGGGCAGCTGCTGGACTGAAGCAGCAGACACACAAGTAGAAGCTGGGTGCTGATCGGGTCGTACGGCGTGATGCTGCTGGGTGTTTGCCGACTAGGCTGCTGGAGCTAGGGGTGTTGCGGCACAAGGATGGGTTGGTGATTTTGGGGTTGAATGATGCATGGATGGGAGATATAAGGTGGTATTTATAGAATAATCAATAGGAATTAGAGTAGAAGTTTTAGTAAAATTTAATAATTAAAAATAAGAGTTTAATTCTAATCCTACTTAAGTTTAACAGCAATTAATAATTAAGTATATGCATATAAAATTATCAATTGTTATTAGTTATTAAGATAAACATAAATTAAAAATTGAAATTAAATTAATCCTAATTCTACTCTAAGTTGATAAAAAGTAATATATAAATTATAATGAATTTAATTATAAATTAAAGTTTATCCTATTATTAACAGTATATAAAAAATAAAAATACTTCTTCTAGATGCCTTAAAAAATATATTTACAAAGAAAAGCATCTAATTTTTATTATTCACAAAAAGAGCAATCAAATTGAATTAAGTCCCTAGACTTAATGAAAATTAAAAATTGAGTTGCAAATTAAAAGTTGGATCAAATTAACCCTTTTATTCGAAAAACAAAAATTCATTTTATTGATTAGGGAATAATTTCTTGGAGAATTATGTTAAAATAAATTCCCAGGAAAGATTGGAGGGGTCATAAATGGTCCCGCTTAAGTTCCAACTTCCTAGACAGAATTTATTAAAACATACTAAACCCGAAAAATAGACCCTAAATTATTTATGAAAAAAATGAAATATTAAATATCTGATAAAATGAATGAGATGTTATCCCTTTCGATTTTATCCCCCCAATAGTGTTTGAAACGTTGAGAATTAGCTCGGAAATTACCTCCCTTACCTTGGAGTTCAACAACTCCGTATGGATAAACTTGATGAATTGTAAATGGACCGGACCAATGTGATTTTAGCTTACCTGGAAAGAACTTCAATCTAGAGTTGAATAACAATACTTGCTGACCTACTTCAAATTCTCAAATTTGGATGTGTTTATCATGCCATTTCTTGAGTCTTTCTTTGAGTAGTTTGGCATTTTCATACGAGAACATTTGGAATTCTTCTAACTCCTTTAGTTGGAACATCCGTTTTTCTTTCGCGAGCTTAGGATCTAAGTTGAGTTGTCGAAGAGCCCAGTAAGCTTTGTGCTCTAACTCCAGAGGTAGATGACATGCTTTCCCAAAGACTAGCCTATAGGGTGACATTCCTAAAGGTGTCTTGTATACTGTTCTGTAAGCCCATAAAGCATCATCTAGTCTTTTGGACCAATCTCGTCGGTTAGGGCAAACTGCCTTCTCGAGTATGCCTTTGATCTCCTTGTTTGCCAGTTCAGCTTGCCCATTTGTCTACAGATGGTAAGCTGTTGCAACCTTGTGTTTCACCCCGTGCTTGTCTAGCACCCATTTTAACCACTTGTTTACAAAGTGGGACCCTTCATCACTAATGATAGCTCTTAGGGTTCCAAACCTTGTGAACACGTGCTTCTGCAAGTACTTCATTACAACCTTCGCATCATTTATCTGATATGCCTCCGCCTCGACTCACTTGGACACATAGTCTACTGCTACCAATATATACTTATGACCAAAAGAAGGAGGGAAAGGCCCAAGAAAATCAATACCCCAAACATCGAACAATTCAACCTCAATGATGTTTGTTCGAGGCATTTCATTCCTGTTGGTGACATTTCTGATCCTTTGGCATCGGTCATAGCTCTTTACATAGGCGTATGCATCCTTGAATAGTGTTGGCAAAAGAATCCGGCTTGTAGAACTTTGGCCGCAGTACGATTACCTTCGAAATGTCCCCCACTTGGAGCTAAGTGACAGTGGTATAAAATATTCGGTATTTCTTCTTATGCCACGCATCTCCTGATCATCTAATCTGCACACTTTTTAAATAGATATGGCTCTTCCCAGAAATAGTACTTCACATCATGAAGAAACTTTCTCCTTTGTTGATATGTCTTATCACATGGCATCAAACCACAAGCTAAAAAGCTAGCAATATCAGCAAACCAAGGGGTATTATGGACGTGACTTACCTTTAGTATATGTTCATCTAGAAATGTTTCTTGAATTGGCACAAATGGAGCATTTCCTTCTTGCGGCTCCAACCTGGATAAGTGATCTGCTACTTGGTTTTCTACTCCTTTACGATCTTGAATTTCCAAATCGAATTCTTGAAGTAGAAGTACCCATCGGATCAACCTCGGCTTAGCGTCTTTCTTGGCAAGTAAGTACTTGATTGCCGAGTGGTCCGTGTAGACAGTGACTTTAGTACCTACAAGGTAAGATCGAAACTTGTCGAAAGTAAATACAATAGCAAGTAACTCTTTTTCTGTTACTGTATAGTTAAGTTGAGCTCCTGTAAGAGTTCGGCTTGCATAGTAGATGGGATGAAAAATTTTGTTCCTTCGCTGGCCCATGGCAGCTCCTATAGCAAAGTCACTTGCGTCACACATCAGTTCAAATGGCAAGTCCCAATCTGGTGTGACGATTATTGGTGCCGTGACTAATCGACTCTTCAAATCCTTGAAAGCTCTTAAGCATTCATCATCAAATTTGAATGTTGTGTCCTTCTCCAACAATTACACAAAGGTTTTGCAATTTTAGAGAAGTCCTTAATAAACTTTTGATAGAAGCCGGCATTACCCAAAAAGCTCCCAACACCCTTTACAGATGTTGGAGGTGGGAGTTTCTCAATAACGTCTACCTTTGTTCTGTCTACCTCGATCCCATGTCTCGATATCCGATGCCCCAGAACAATTCCTTTTTGTACCATGAAATGGCACTTTTCCCAGTTAAGTACTAGGTTTGTTTCTTTGTATCGTCTTAGGACCTTAGCCAGATTGGCTAAGCAATCATCATAAGTGTCCCCAAATACTGAAAAGTCATCCATGAAAACTTCCAAAAATTTCTCAACCATGTCAGTGAAAATAGACATCATACATCTTTGAAATGTAGCAGGTGCACTACATAATCCAAATAGCATGCGTCTAAATGCAAATCTACCGTACGGGCAAGTGAAAGTTCTTGTGTTGATCTTCTGGTGCTACCGTAATCTGGTTGTATCCTGAGTATCCATCGAGAAAATAGTAGTACTCTCGCCCCGCGAGTCTATCCAGCATCTGGTCTAAGAACGACAAAGGAAAGTGATCCTTCTTAGTTGCCCTGTTCAACTTCCGGTAATCGATGCAGGTTTTCCATCCCGTAACTGTTCTAGTTGGTATCAACTCGTTGTTCTCGTTCTTTATGACTATGATACCTCCTTTCTTTGGTACTCATTGGACCGGGCTTACCCATGAACTGTCTGAGATTGGGTAAATGATCCCGTATCTAGCCACTTGATAATCTCTTTTTTCACTACGTCCTTCATGATGGGGTTCAGCCTTCGTTGTCCGTCGATCATCCCTTTTTCGCCATCTTCCAAGATGATCTTGTGTATGCATACAGATGGACTAATACTGCAAATATCAGCTATGGTCCATCCGATAGCCTTCTTGAATTGTTTTAGTACTAAGATAAGTTTCTCTTCTTGCTCAGTAGTTAATTTTGCTGAAACAATCACAGGTAGAGTAGAAGCGTTACCTAAATAAATGTATTTTAAATGAGAAGGTAATACCTTGAGTTCTAATTTAGGTGGCTCCTCAATTGACGCTTTTGGTTGAATATATTCCCTCTTTTCCAATTCCAAAGACTCAAAACGGGATTGTAGATTAAATCCCCTTTGATTAGCTTCTAGCAAAGCTAAGTATTCATCCTTCTCTTCATTACTTGGAGGGTTTGATGTCAGAATTCTTTCCAGTGGATCTTCAACAGAGTTGAGTTCCTTCTCTACTACTAAATCCTCTAAGTCGGATACTGCAGCACAATCATCAACTGCGTCAGGAAATCGCATTGACCTAAAAATATTAAATGTTACCTGATCGTCCTAAACACGCATAGTAAGTTCGCCCTTCTGCACATCAATGAGTGTTCTCCCGGTTGCTAAGAAAGATCTTCCTAGGATAATTGGTACTTCTTTGTCTGCTTCAAAATCCAAGATTACAAAGTCAGCAGGAAATATAAACTTGTCCACACTTACCAATACATCATTGATTTTTCCTTTTGGATGTGCTAAGGATCGATCTGCTAGCTGAAGTGTAACCGTAGTCGGTCTAATTTCACCTATCCCCAACTTCTTAAAAATCGAAATAGGCATCAAGTTGATACTTGCGCCCAAGTCACATAGTGCCTTACCACATTATGTTGCTCCAATATTGCATGGTATGGTAAAACACCCAGGATCCTTCAGCTTAGCGGGTAATTTATCTTGAAGATATGCACTGCATTCCTTCGTTAGGGCTACCGTCTCAAATTCTCCAAGTCTTCACTTTTTGGACAAGATATCTTTCATGAACTTGACATAATTCAGCATTTGCTTGAGTGCTTCAACCAACGGGATGTTGATATGAAGTTGCTTGAGTACGTCAAGGAACTTCTTAAATTGAATCTCCTGCTTCTGCTTTTAGAGTCTTTGAGGGTAAGGTGGTGGAGCTTTATATACTGGAACTGGTACTGGTTAATTTGTCTTGGGCGGTAATTCTGTTGCTAACAGAGTGGTTGGCTGATCAGAATTGGCTGGTTCTGAGGTTTCCTTATCAGGTCTTACACGTTCTGGTTTAGGTGGAACTAGAACTTCAACACTCGGTTGAACTTCTTCTGAATCTTAAGCCTTAGCTAGCTCATTCTCTACTTCGACAGTGTTGGGCTCTACCGTTTTTCCACTCCTCAATGTTAGTGCTTTACAATGCTCCTTCCCTGGATTTCTTGGATTCTCCGTATCACTAGGTAGAGTACCTTGAGGATGGTTCCTGAGTTCAGTAGCAAGTTGGCCCACTTGATTCTCCAAATTCCTTAGAGTGGCGTCATTCTTTGCCATGTATGCCTTCAATAAATTCTCTAAGCTATTGGATGATTCAGCTTGAGCTGGTTTCTGAGCTTGCCGTGAAAAACTAGGTGGCTGGGTTGGTCTAGGTTAGGCGTAGTTGTTGCTGCCCCCCAGCCCCTTGGTTACTCCAGGAAAGATTGGGGTGATTTTGCCACGATGGGTTATAAAAGATGGATTGCAGTCCCTGCCTCCCTCGGTTCTGGTTCTGATTTCCTATGTAGTACATGGATTCTGGGTTTGATGGACATTCTTCAAACACATGTCCTTCCCCATAATAGACACAGGCTATATTCTTAAAGTGATTAGGTGGCTGGGCTACAAGACTATTAGACCCATTAGTGGTAAGATTCTTTAACATCAAAGATATTGATGATACCTGAGATGCGAGTGAAGTGAGAGCATCTACTTCATGTATTCCAGTGACTCATCTTCCTAATGCTGCTCAATTGGTTGGCCATTGATAATTGTTACTGGCGATCTTCTCAATAATCTCATAAGCCTCATTGTACGACTTAGATAGGATGGCACCGTTAGCAGAAGCGTCTGCTACCATCCTTGTGTGAGCGTTGAGACCATTATAAAATGTCTCAAGTTGGATCAATACAGGATTCCGTGATGAGGGCATTTTCATAATAACTCTTTGAATCTTTCCCATGCCTCATACAAGGACTCATCATCCATTTGTTGGAAAGAAGTAATCTCATTTCTTAGCTTAGCAATCTTGCTAGGTGGGAAATACTTCACAAGAAATCTCTCTGCTAACTCTTGCCATCTAGAAATCGAGTTCGGTGGAAGTGAGTTTAACCAGGCTTGAGCTCTGTCCTTCAATGAGTACGGTAATAGCTTTAATCGTAGTGCATCTTCGGGTACTCCGACGAGTTTGAAAGAGTCACTCACCTCCATAAACAATCTTAAGTGAAGATGAGGATCTTCAGTAGGCATTCCACTGAACTGGCCTACTGTCTGAAGCATCTGGAACATGACTGGCTGTAGCTCGAATTGTTGTGCCTCGATCTCGGGTCTTCTAATACCCAAATTAAGATCATTGAACATGGGCACGGCATATTGTCGTAAGGCTCTATCCCTATCATCAGCGAGAAGGATAGGATTTTGAGCAAGGTTTGCTTCGTTTCCTTGATTCATCTCTTCGGTCCTTCTTTGGTTCACTTTTCTTCTTCGTTGTCGAAAGATTTCTTCTATTTTAGGGTCCACAAGGAGTAAGTCAATAATCTAGTCAATACTCATAAACACCTGAAATATTCAAAGAAAAATTAAGTAAATTTGAACAGGAAAATAAATGAACCAAAATGTAAAAATAAATTCATAAACAATATATATTTTTTAAAACAGTCCCCAGCAACGGCGCCAAAAACTTGGAACGGTGGAAATGTGCAAATGTACACAATCGTAACAGATAATAAAGTGACAAGTAAATGTCGAGTTATCGTACCCACAGGGACTGTAAAAAGAATTATTTATGAAATTAATTTAAAAACACTTTGGTGAGAAAAAATAATTTGGGGTCGAAAAGAGTGATTTAGAAACTAAGATTTTAAAACTAAATAAAACAATTTAATTAAAAGAATAAGTTTTGATGCACGATTTCAAAAAGATTTAATCAAGATGATATAATTGTGCTGGATTGATTACATTTCTTTAACTTAGAATTATTAAACTCATGCTTATGTTGTTACGAATAAATTCATGGCAACTCGGTAAGATCGCTAACTATTGCTCATACATACTTATTAAAGTCAACTAATCTCTTGCATGTTCCCATTTCAATCCAAACAATTAATTAAATTCAATAAGCATATAAAAGATTATGTGAAGTAACAAGGTAGCCATACCTTGAAACAATTTAATCACAACAATCTTGCAAGCTATGCAAGGCATAGGTATTGCCAAATACAATGCTAATTCAAGCTTCAGCTACCTTAGAAGAATGAACATGCAAAGATTAATTATTGAGTCCATTAATTACAATTTCAATGCGCTTAATAAGTAATTCATTAGTTATCTAACAATTATAATGCAAGAATAACCTAGGCATGATTTTACTTAATCAAGCATTTTTACCAAGGCCTATAACAACATAAACATAATTTTAATAATTCAAGCAGGCAAAATATAATCAACCCAACACGAATTAAATTCAAGATAAATTGATTAAAATAACCATTTTAACAACAACAATATTCATAGATATGTTCATCATAAAAACAACAGAAATTAAAAAAGAAAGGGAACAAGAGGCAAATCCAGTGTTTCTCTGTGGCTTGACTCATGCTCCGTTCTTCTCCGTTGCCTTCGCCGAACAAGGCTTCTATGAACCCTTGATTGCTGCCCAAGAGAACACCTCTTTTTTCAAGAGAGGAAATTGGCACATGAGGAAAGGAAAATAGAATGGAAAAAGATAAGAGAACACTTGAGAGAAGTGAATAGAGAATGAGTGAATGTGAATGAATGAGGGATGATTGAAATGAGCAACAAGGGGTCACTTTTATAGCTGATTGTGGCTGCCAAAAATAGCAATTTCCAGCAGCCAAAGATCCCCCTATGGCCGGCCACACACATGGCAAGGTTGAAGCTTTCAACTTTGCTATTTTAGGCATGGGGCAAATCTACAAAGCCTTAAATAAAGTTGGGGTTTGAATGCAAATTGGAGGTTTCTCAAGGGCCTTCTTGCAAGCATTTTTAATCAACTAATTTGCTAATTTGGGTCAGCCTATGGACTATTCTGATCAGCCCAATTAGTGGCTGGTTCGGCTCACTCCATTCGGTTCAACCAGTGCGGTTCACTAGGCCCTTTCTCTATAATTAATTAAAATTAATTTTTAACCTAAATTAAATAGGAAATAAATTAAAATTAATTTAATTATTAATTAATACACATTTTTGGACCGTCTTGGGCTGGAAATTAGTTCGCCTCGATACTCCAAATTGCTTCTCGATTTTGTTCTTCTCACAGTGTCCGCTGGGCCATTTTTCGCCCTTTGTGCAATTCTGTCAAAAATAACCTAAATTAATCAAAATTAACTATAAAATTAATTAAAATTCATCATGTTCATATTTTTAACACAATTTAATTATTTTTTGATAAGAATTTAATCAGAATAGCATGATTTTAAGCCAAAAAGGGCATGCAAAAGTATATAAATTTTTGTGTTTCCAGTCGTAAACACCCACGACACCTACTTCTTGTGGAGCATGGTGCACGCACACGTGCTCGACCTTACCTACTTCATCGCCCATGCCATTCAGCACCAAACAGAATGGCATCGAAGGGGTGTGATCTTGATGGGCCCGTATGTGACCTGCCTGGCCCGCTATTTCGACCTCTTCAACATAGAGGCCCAGACATCCTCCTACACTCTCATCAGCCAGATATCCTCATAGGGCATCCAAAGTATGCTTCATGTAATGATGATCGAGGGCCGACGTGGGACTGAACCTCCTCAATACCGCCTAACCCAGTCTACCGAGCAGAAGGACCCAGAGGACATTCCTAATGATGTCCCCCCATCCCACGAGGAGCCACCACCCACTTGCTGTCCAGTTCATGCGGCAGCTTCAGATTATGTCACTTCTGAGCAGTTTGCACAATTCCAGCAATAATGTTTTCAGTGCCTTGATCACATTGATGCTACTCTATCTCAGATTTGTCAGCATCTCCATCTCACATCGCAGCCCCCACCTCATGAACCATTTGAAGATTAGGACTCACAAGTCCTCTTATCTTCTGCTTTATTTTCCTTTTTATTTTACTTTTTCCTTTTATTTTATTTAAACCTTATCATTTTCATTATTTGAATTTTAGTATTTTAAGAACTTAGTTTATTTTATTTCAAATGTTTAATATTGGCTATTTCCTAACGAGTACATTGTGCTAATCCAAATTCCCTAAAAATTTATAAATGCTATCGCAGTTTTAAAGGAGCTTTACAGCTCAAATCCACCTCTAATGGGAAAACCCTGCCACGACTGCTGGTTCCTACATGACCACAACTCTAGCCACCACGACATCGATCATCATATTCTTGTGGCATAGAAATTGTGGATCAACACCCTTAGAAATCTTCCCACCTCCAACTCAAGGAATTCATCCAATATTCAGGGAGTTTCACTTCTCTCCCTATCTTATGATTTTATGCTTCTATTATCACTAACTATATCTTTGCACATTAAGGGCAATGTACATCTTAAGTGTGGGGGGAGTTCACTTTCATTCTTTGCATTATCCTCGAACCCTTGAAAATTTTTGCCACTAACTTGTTGCATTGTTCTCAAATCCCAAATTGTCACTTTCACTCTCTGCATTATTCTCAATTCCCTATTAAAATGAATTTTGATTGATTCATGATTTTTATTGATATGTTGAGAATTAAGACATAGGTACTTATGCTTTGATTATTCAAACTTTAAGACATTAGAGAATCAAGCATGATAAGTTGAAATTTTTGAGAATTTAAAATTTTTTAGGTTATTTTTCCTCAATTTTAAGTGTTATCTTGAAATTTGAAATTCGCAGGTTTGACATCAAAAGCCATAATTCTAGTGAGATTTTTGAGCCTTTTGAGCATACATGTAACGCCCTCTTGCCCGAGACCGCCGCCGGAGTCGAGCTTGAGGTGTTACTAAACTTATTTCATCACTTTTTAAATTTTAAATCAACTAATTTAATTCTCGTAGCAAGCTGTCTTTTTGCTTCATGGTCGCTTAAAAAATCATATCTCGAGTTACGAAACTCAAAATCAAGATCTGTAAATTTTCCCTGAAACTAGACTAATATATCTATCTACTAATGTTTTTCTAGAATTTTGGTTTGGCCAATTAGTACAATTTATTAGTTAAAGTTACCCCAGTTTCAGAACTCGACTGCACTGACCTCTGCTTACTACGAACCACTTTAGCTCAGTACAAAATTCATATGACCATTCCGTTTGTTCCTATTAAACCTAGACTAAACAAGGATTCTGAAAATATAAAGTACATCTCCTAATTATTTTGTACAATTTATAGTGAATTTCTAAAGTTGGAACAGGGGATCTAGAAATCGCTCTAGCCCTATTTCACTAAAACTCAAATATCTCATAACAAATAACTCCTTTACCTGTTTTGCTTCTTCTATATGAAAGTAGACACAATAAGCTTCAGTTTCATATTCAATTCATTACCTAATTTGGTTTCTACTATTTTTAGTGATTTTTCAAACTCACATCATTGTTACTGTAATGTTCTATTTTATGGCAATTTCATCTTTTTATGAATTTTCATGAACTAGATAACATATTAAACTCGCATGGCATCAAACATGATCTAGACTAGCCATTCCAATGGCTAATCATCATCAAGCATTTTCTCAACCAAACCACAACCATATCACAAGATTATTTACACAAAATAGGTATATTGCCATACATGCCATACTTAAGTTTTACAAGCCATTTTACCAAAAAGTTCTTCGGATAGTGTGAACGAGCCTTTGACCTATCCCGATTCCTGAGCCAGCTTGTCCAAAACTATAATGAATGAAAAGGAGGGAGTAAGCATAAATGCTTAGTAAGTTCACAAGCAAATAACAAGTAACATAACAAAGCAATTCTTCCAAACAACACTAGCATGGTATCACCAAAACATATATCACATTTCTAATCATCAATTATCATCTTACCACACTATTGATGTTGTATCAAGTTTCAACCCGAGGGTTAAGGACATACCTGTCCAAAGTATCCATTTCACAACATTTATCAAAATGATACTTGCCTCCTGAGTGTTCTTCCATTTCGCTAGAATTTTACCCGTTGAACACCTCGAAATATAACTTGGATAAACGGATAATTTACACATAAGTGCCACATATATAATCAAGTAACCATGTAACCCGCACATAAGTGAACTCAGACTCAACTCAATGAGCTTGGGTGTTTGCATCCATAAGTGAACTCGGACTCAACTCAACGAGCTCGGATGCCTAGTTACATCTCACGAACTCGGACTCAACTCAACGAGTTCAGACATTCGCATCCATAAGTGAACTCGGACTCAACTCAATGAGCTCGGATGCCCAACCATCTTAGTGACATGTCACTTGTATCCTAATCTATTCCCAAGGTTTAAACGGGATTTTCCTCAATCACACATTTCCCAGTCGTTCTCCTCGGAATATCGGAACCAATACGTTGCTTGCATCTCATACTTATCAATTTAATCACATACTTTTCATACCAATACATAATATTGCATAAAGCATAATATTCATAATAACAAGTATCATATCATATAAATAGCATTAAATCACTTAAAATAGCAATTATGTTACATTATTTACACATAAACTTACCTCGATACCAAAATATCAACAATTGAGCCTATTCCTTGTAAACTTTGTTTTTCCCTCAATCACGACTTGTATCTCGTTTTTTTATCTAAAATAGCATATTTAGCTCATTTAATACTCAAATTTATCAAAATAGTCCTTGACCCTAACTTTGTCAAAATTACAAATTTACCCCTAAACTTTTGCATATTTATGCTTTTTCCCCAAAGCTCGGAAATTAAACTTTATCCCAAATTCTTATGTTTTAAGACATGCTGATCATTTATTTACTAATAACAATCCCAAATTCCAACTACAACATGCATTTTTGAACAATTGGTATTTTTACCGATTAAGCTGTTTTACTCGTTTTTACTCAAAACCGAGTAGCACAAGTTGTCTAACATAATATGAAACCTCATATTCTATCATAAAACATCAAAATACACAAATTTCACCTATGGGTATTTTTCCAAATATGAACCCTAACTTAAATTATTGCTAACATAAGCTTTATCGAGCTACCGGGATCACAAAAACGTAAAAATCATTAAAAACAGGGCTCGGAATCACTTACTATGAAGCTCGAAAATTGAAGAAACCCTAGCTATGGAGAGAGGGAGCATTTGGCAGCAACTAATGAAGAAGATAATCAATTTTGTGTTATTTTTCCTTTTTTATTTCATTTAATGTCCAAATGTCCAATTTTTGTCCCTGAACTTAGAATTTGGTCAAATTGCTATTTAAGACCTCCTAATTAATATTCCAAGTCAATTTCATACTAAAAACTTCTAGAATGCAAATTTTGCAAGTTATTCGATTAGTCCCTAATTTCAAATCAAGCACTTTATGCATAGAATTTCTTCACGAAATTTTCACACAATCATGCCATCATATCATAAACCTCAAAATAATTATAAAATAATTATTTCTATCTCGGTTTTGTGGTCACGAAACCACTATTCTGATTAGGCCCTAATTCGGGATATTACAACTCTCCCCCCTTTTTGGATTTTCGTCCTCGAGAATCTTACCAGTAAACAGGTGTGGGTATTGATTTCTCATAGTTTCCTCAGGCTCCCATGTAGCCTTTTCTACTCCATGCTTTTGCCACAACACTTTCACAAGAGCAACACTTTTTTTCCTTAGTTGTTTGACTTCTCGAGCTAAAATCTTAATCAGTTCTTCTTCAAAGGTCATGTCCGGTTGTAATTCAATTTCTATCGGTGAAATTACATGTGAAGGATCCGAACAATACCGACGTAACATAGACACATGGAACACATCATGAATCTTCTCTAATTCAGATGGCAATGCTAATCGATAGGCTACCGGTCCAACTCTTTCAATTATTTCATACGGCCCGATAAAACGCGGACTCAACTTACCTTTTCGTCCAAATCTAAGAACTTTCTTCCAATGAGATACCTTTAAAAATACCTTATCACCAACTTGAAACTCAATTTCTTTTCGTTTCAAATCTGCATAAGATTTTTGTCTATCTGAAGCAGCTTTTAAACAATCTCGGATCACTTTCACTTTTTCTTCAGTTTCTTTTATAAGATCAACTCCATAAATCTGATTTTCTTTGAGTTCAGTCCAATACAACGGCGTCCGACACTTACGACCGTATAATGCTTCATAAGGTGCCATCTTCAAACTTGTCTGATAACTGTTATTGTAAGCAAATTCTACCAACAGTAAATATCTTTCCCAACTTCCTTGAAATTCCAATACACAACATCTGAGCATGTCTTCAAGAATCTGAATTACTCTCTCTGATTGTCCATCAGTTTGTGGATGAAAAGCAGTGCTAAAATTTAACTTCGTACCTAATGCCTCTTGTAACTTTTGCCAAAACCACGAGGTAAATCTCGAATCTCTATTTGAAATGATTGACAATGGTATTCCGTGTAATCTAACAATTTCTTTGATATACAGTTCAGCCAACTTGTTAAGAGAATAATCTATACATACGGGAATAAAATGAGCTGATTTAGTCAATCTGTCAACTATTACCCAGATGGCATCTTTCTTTCCTGGAGTCAACGGCAACCCTGAGACAAAATCCATAGTAATTCGATCCCATTTCCATTCAAGAACCATAATAGGCTGAAGTAATCCCGAAGGCACTTGGTGTTCAGCTTTCACTTGTTGACAAATTAAGCATTTAGATACAAATTCCGATATATCCCTCTTCATTCCATTCAACCAGTACATTTTCTTCAACTCATTATAAATTTTCGTACTGCCTGGATGAATCGACAAACAACCATTATGTGCTTCCTGCAAGATCTTTTGAATCAAGTCCTCATTCTTTGGTACACAAATCCGATCTTTAAACATCAAGCACCCATCAGAACCGATTCTGAAATCTGACTCTGTATCAACCTCACATTGCTTTCTTTTGGCTTGCAAGCCTTCATCGCTTTTCTGAGCTTCACAAATCTCTTGTAAAAACATCGATCTTGCTTTCAACTCAGCTAGAATCGAACCATCATCTGACATGTCCAACTGAGTGTTCATAACTCTCACAGCAAATAACAACTTTTTGCTCAAGGCATCAGCAACTACATTTGCTTTTCCCGGATGGTAGTTAATCACAAGCTCATAATCTTTCAATAACTCCAACCATCTTCGCTGTCTCAAGTTTAAGTCTTTTTGTGACATCAAGTATCTAAGACTTTTGTGGTCGGTATATGCTCGACACTTTTCACCATATAGATAATGTCGCCAAATCATCAAAGCAAATACTACCGCAGCCAATTCCAAATCATGAGTCGGATAGTTCCTTTCGTGAGGTTTTAACTGTCTCGAAGCATAAGCCACAACCTTTCCTTCTTGCATCAGAACACATCCTAAACCATTTAGAGAAGCATCACTATATATCACAAACTCTTTACCTGACTCAGGCTGCACTAACACTGGTGCCTCTGTTAATAACTTTTTCAATTCTTTGAAACTCTGTTGACATTCTGCCGTCCACTCAAATTTAACATCCTTTTAGAGTAATCTAGTCATAGGGGCAGCAATCATAGAAAATCCATTCACAAACCGTCGATAATATCCAGCTAGCCCCAAGAAACACCTAACTTCGGTTACATTCTTCGATGGTTTCCAATCAATAATAGCT
Organism: Gossypium stocksii; assembly: GCA_020496765.1. NCBI lineage: Eukaryota > Viridiplantae > Streptophyta > Magnoliopsida > Malvales > Malvaceae > Gossypium > Gossypium stocksii. The sequence goes on from CM035631.1 coordinate 49,205,713, forward strand.
GAAATTTTACTGGGATCAACCTGTATACCATCACCTGAAACAATATGACCTAAAAATCCAACTTCCCAAAGCCAAAATTCACTTTCACTAAACTTGGCATATAACTGCTTGTCTCGCAAGGTTTGCAAAACTATCTTCAAATGTTTGGCATGCTTTGTCTCATCTTTCGAATAAATCAAGATGTCATCTATAAATACCACAACAAACTTGTCCAAGTATGGTCGAAATATACGGTTCATCAAATCCATGAACACAGCAGGAGTATTTGCTAATCCAAACGGCATAACTAAAAATTCATAATGACCATACCTTTTCCTAAAAGCAGTTTTAGGCACATCTGACTCTTTTACCCGCAGCTGATAGTACCCAGATCTCAAGTCAATCTTTGAAAACCATGTTGCTCCTTTTAGCTGATCAAACGAATCATCAATTCTCGGCAACGGATACTTGTTCTTGATTGTCACTTTTTTTAATTACCGATAGTCTACACACAATCTCATAGAACCATCTTTCTTTTTCACGAACAATACAGGAGCACCCCAAGGCGAAAAACTCGATCTCACAAAGCCTTTGTCGGTCAACTCTTGCAATTGTGACTTTAATTCTTTCAACTCTGTTGGTGCCATTCTATACGAAGCAATTGAGATCGGAGCTGTTCCCGGCATCAACTCTATACCAAATTCTACTTCTCTGACTGGAGGTAAACCCGGCAATTCCTCTGGAAATACATCCGTAAACTCACACATAATCGGCACTGATTCCACTTTCTTTTCAATTTCTTTTGTATTCAACACATACGCTAAATAAGCTTCATAACCCTTTCTTAAATACCTCTGAGCCGACATTGAAGAAATCACACTAGACAATGCCTCTGATTTATCTGATTCAACTCGCAGAGTTTCGCCATTTTCATATTTTAATTCAATAACTTTCTGTTTACAATTCACTATAGCATCATGCAATGTCAACCAATCCATACCCAAAATAACATCAAATTCATCAAACGGTAACAACATCAAGTCGACTGGAAAGTAATAACCCCAAATCATTAAAGGACATTTCTTGCATACTTTATCAACTATAACACATTTGCCTAACGGATTTGACACTTTAATCATAAATTCTGTGTTCTCAACAGGTATATTCATACTAGACACCAATTTCATGTACACATATGAATGAGTAGAACCGGGGTTAATTAAAACAGTAACATTAACATCATAGAGAGAAAATATACCGGTAATCACATCGGGTGAGGAAGCATCTTCACGCGCTTTAATGGCATAAGTTTTAGCCGGAGCCCTTCCTTCAGATTTAACTGCTGAATCTCTGACCACATTCTTGCTGCTTGCTTCACTCCCAGCTTTTCTTGGATACCTTCCTCTCGAATCCGCACCACCTGCTTTTGTACTCTGAAATTTTTCTTTTTGAATTCTCTTTGGGCAGTCTCTAATAAAATGATTCGGAGAACCACATCGAAAACATTCATTTGCTCTGCACGAACCAAAATGATTCCTACAACACCGCTGACACTCGGGCCTAACAAATCTCGAATTCCCAATACTAGCTGCCGAGGTAGTCTGGGATTTAGGACCCATATTTTTCTTCTTAAAATTCCCATATGATTTTCCAGTTGAAACTTAGGAACGAGGATTCATATTTCTTGATTTTCCGGGTTGCTGTGAGGGTGCATTGCTCATTGGTCTTTTCTTCCAATTTCGTGTCTCAGATTCTACTTTTTTTTCTTCTCTTTAAGTAGTTCTTTAGCTTTGCAAGCTCGATCGACAAGTACCACCATTTCTTTTAGTTCAAGAATCCCAATAAATACCTTAATGTCTTCATTGAACCCGTCTTCAAATCGTCTGCACATCTTGGCCTCTGTAGGAACATATTCCCTGGCATACTTACTCAATCTGACGAACTCCCTTTTGTATCTTTCGTATTTAGTGACTGTCATATTACCTTGCTTCAGCTCAAGAAACTCTTTACGCTTCTAATCAATAAATCTTTCCCTGATGTATTTCTTTCGAAACTCTTCTTGAAAGAATTCCGAGGTTACTCTCTCTTTCGGTACCACAGAAATCAATGTCTTCCACCAATTATAGGATGAATCCCTCAGTAAAGTTATTGCACATTTCAAGCATTCTTCCGGTGTGCAAGACAGTTCATCAAATACCCGGATAGAATTTTCAAGCCAGAACTCTGTTTTCTCAGCATCATCATCCATATTAGCTCTAAATTCTTCGGCCCCTAATTTACGAATTTTATCAATTGGAATTCTTTCGAATTTCATCATATCCACTCCTTGGGGCATCAGGGATATAGGTTGAGGAATTGGGGGAGGTGGGGGAGGTTGTACATTCGGGTTCGTACGAATGAACTCAGTGTACCATGCCCTCATCATTTGGAGAAAGGCTTCTCGATCACTTTCTCCTCCTCCCTACCAATAGTAGGAGGTGGATTTTCAATTGGCGCTGCCCCTTCAGCCGGAGCTGGCGCATTACTCTCTACTTCATCTGCCACAGCTGGATCGGGATCCATTTACTATAAAAAAAATCATTTAAAAGGTCAGAAGTCGTCACACTATCACAATATACACATATGGCATGTATAGCGAAATCCGTACATAAAACACGTTAATCTGAGAACCGACTAAACCTGCTCTGACACCACCAAATGTAACGCCCTCTTACCCGAGACCGCCGCCGGAGTCGAGCTTGAGGTGTTACTAAATTTATTTCATCACTTTTTAAAATTTAAATCAACTAATTTAATTCTCGTAGCAAGCTGTCTTTTTGCGTCATGGTCGCTTAAAAAATCATATCTCAAGTTACAAAACTCGAACTCAAGATCCGTAAATTTTCTCTGAAACTAGACTCATATATCTATCTAATAAGGTTTTTCTAGAATTTTTGGTCTAGCCAATTAGTACAGTTTATTACTTAAAGTTACCCCTGTTTCAGAACTCGATTGCACTGACCTCTTCTTACTGCGAACCACTTTTCTCTCTTTAACAAATTCATATGACTATGTCGTTTGTTTCTCTTAAAACTAGACTCAACAAGGCTTCCAAACATATAAAGTACATCTCCTAATTAGTTTTGTACTATTTATGGTGAATTTCTAAAGTTGGAACAGGGGATCCAGAAATCACTCTGGCCCTATTTCACTAAAACTCAAATATCTCACAACAAATAACTCCTTTACTGTTTGATTATTCCATATGAAAGTAGACACAATAAGCTTCAGTTTCATATTTAATTCATCACCTAATTTGGTTTCTACTATTTTTAGTGATTTTTCAAACTCACATCATTGTTACTGTAATGTTATGTTTTATGGCAATTTCATCTTTTTATGAATTTTCATGAACTAGATAACATATTAAACTCACATGGCATTAAACATGATCTAGACTAGCCATTCCAATGGCTAATCATCATCAAGCATTTTCTCAACCAAACCACAACCATGTCACAATATTATTTACACAAAATAGGTATATTGCCATACATGCCATACTTATGTTTTACAAGCCATTTTACCAAAAAGTTTTTCGGATAGTGTGAATGAGCCTTCGACCTATCCCAATTCCCGAGCCGGCTTGTCCAAAACTACAATGAATGAAAAGGAGGGAGTAAGCATAAATGCTTAGTAAGTTCATATGCAAATAACAAGTAACATAACAACGCAATTCTTCCAAACAACACTAGCATGGTATCACCAAAACATATATCACATTTCTAATCATCAATTGTCATCTTACGACATTATTGATGTTGTATCAAGTTTCAACCAGAGGGTTAAGTACATACCTGTCCAAAGTATCCATTTCACAACATTTATCAAAATGATACTTGCCTCCTGAGTGTTCTTCCATTTCGCTAGAATTTTACCTGTTGAACACCTCGGAATATAACTCGGATACATAGATAATTTACACATAAGTGCCACATATATAATCAAGTAACCATGTAACCCACCCAGAAGTGAACTCGGACTCAACTCAATGAACTCAGGCGTTCGCATCCATAAGTGAACTCAGACTCAACTCAACGAGCTCGGATGCCTACTTACATCTCAAGAACTCGGACTCAACTCAATGAATTCGGACATTCGTATCCATAAGTGAACTCAGACTCAACTCAACGAGCTCAGATGCCCAACCATCCTAGTGACATGTCACTTGTATCCTAATCTATTCCCAAGGTTCAAACGGGATTTTCCTCAATCACACATTTCCCAGTCGTTCTCCTCGGAATATCGGGACCAATACGTTGCTTGCATCTCATACTTATCAATTTAATCACATACTTTTCATACCAATACATAATATTTCATAAAGCATAATATTCATAATAACAAGTATCATATCATATAAATAGCATTAAATCACTTAAAATAGCAATTATGTTACATTAGTTACACATGAACTTACCTCGATACCAAAATATCAACAATTGAGCCTATTCCTCGTAAACTTTGTTTTTCCCTCGATCACGACTTGAATCTCATTTTTCTTGATCTAAAATAGCACATTTAGCACATTTAATACTCACATTTATCAAAATAGTCCTTGACCCTAACTTTGTCAAAATTACAAATTTACCCCTGAACTTTTGCATATTTACGCTTTTACCCCAAAGCTCGAAAATTAAACTGTATCCCAAATTCTTATGTTTTAAGACATGCTGATCATTTATTTACTAATAACAATCCAAAATTCCAACTATAACATGCATTTATGAACAATTGGTATTTTTACCGATTAAGCTGTTTTACTCGTTTTTACTCAAAACCGAGTAGCACAAGTTGTCTAACATAATCCGAAACCTCATATTCTATCATAAAACATCAAGATACACAAATTTCACCTATGGGTATTTTTCCAAATATGAACCCTAACTTAAATTATTGCTAACATAAGCTTTATCGAGCTACCGGGATCACAAAAACGTAAAAATCATTAAAAACGGGGCTTAGAATCACTTACTATGAAGCTTGAAAATTGAAGAAACCCTAGCTATGGAGAGAGGGAGCATTTGGCAGCAACTAACGAAGAAGATAATCAATTTTGTGTTATTTTTCCTTTTTTATTTCATTTAATGTCCAAATGACCAGAATGCCCTTCCTTACTAAACTTTCAAAAATTCCCCCCATGTCCAATTTTTGTCCATGAACTTAGAATTTGGTCAAATTGCTATTTAAGACCTCCTAATTAATATTCCAAGTCAATTTCATACTAAAAACTTCTAGAATGCAAATTTTGCAACTTATTCGATTTAGTCCCTAATTTCAAATTAAGCACTTTATGCATAGAATTTCTTCACGAAATTTTCACACAATCATGCCATCATATCATAAACCTCAAAATAATTATAAAATAATTATTTCTATCTCGGGTTTGTGGTCACGAAACCACTATTCCAATTAGGCCCTAATTCGGGATATTACAATACATCCTCTCGTGCTCACTTTTATTGTTGCTTTGAGTGAGTCAATATTGATATGTTATTCTAGAACTTGCTTCAATTATACATGTCGAGACCACATTATTGATTTGATATATCGAAATGATAAAGGCACTTAGGTTTTAACCCACTTACTCCATAAAAACCTACCTTTAAAATTAACCCCTAGTGAACCCCATTGAGCCTAACATACCATTCATTGACTTACCTTCAATATTAAACTATAACCCATTTTTTGTTGAATTCCCTTCAATTATTTTGATCCCTATTTTTGTCGAGATTTGAGTTGAATAATTATCTAGCTTTGTTCTCCTTTTCAGCTTGTAAAGTTTATAAATATTCAATTTGTTCTTAAAAAAAATGTATATTTCAATTGTAATTCAATGTTATGCATATTTCCATGTAATTTTTTAAGCTTCTGTTCTCAGATGATGTTATCCAAAAGAGAAAGGCTTTACTCTAGGAATCTATTTAGTGATAGAGATTTTTCTAGTTAGATGATTTTTTAATTCGATCTCGATTCTAACCTTTTTTTTAGCTTGTGACCACACCCCTAACCAAGAACATGTTACAACCATTGAAAGACCTTTTGATCGATGTATCATGTCAATACATAGTGGTGGAGATTTGATTTTCCTGCAAGCTTATGGTAATAACTTTTCATGTTGACTAATGAGTGCTTAATTTCTGAACCATAAACGCTTCGAGTGGATAGGGTGAATCTTTAGTGACGATGTCAACTCTTGTTGATTTTGAGTTCAAGGTAATTACCTAGAATAAGGGAGGAAACCTATGTTTCTGTGATAAAATTCTCAACTTAGATTGTTTAAGACTTTCATTTTCTTTTGGTTGAATTTTCAATGTATGATTACTTGTGGATTAGTTTGAAACACTATTGATAAGGATTATAAGTTCAGAGGAATGATTTTTAATTGTGAGTTGAGATTTTGCTTGAGGACAAGCAAAGGCTTAGGTAGTTGAGATTTTTACCTCCTGCTTAGCCTATGTTAGGATGAATTATTCGTTGATTTGTGGAATTTGATGCTCCCAAACCTTTAATTTCATGTTTTATACTCAGGTGAGCTTAGGGGAGTGAAAAGAATAAGAAACGGGCAAAAAACAGAGAAAATGGGCCAAGGTGTGAAAACAACACGGCCTGGAGTTTAGCACACGGGCAAGTCACACGGTCATGCCACATTAATAGGTTCAAGCACGATCTAGACTCGATTCACACGGGCAACCCACACGGCCATGCCACATTAACAGGCTCGAGCACAGCCTAGCATCGACTCACACGGGTGGGGCACACGAGCATGTCCCTATCGTGATGAAGTTCAAATTCACGAAGAAAAAGCTACTTAGAGGCTAAGAAAGACATTAAAAACTCTATATAAAGACCCTAGAAGGCAACTACAAGGGTGTACAGTCTTCCCGCCAAGACGGAGAGCTAAAGTCAGGGAATTACTCGAGGGAAAGCCAATTGATCCCTCTTAAAAGCCAGGATCTACATCAAGACAGAGGATCTCCCTTCATTCCTTTCAAGAGTTTTTGGGTTTTCTTATGTTTTGTTATTTTCTTTATTCTGAAATGTTTCTTTTTATAAACATGAACTAAAACCCCAAATATCTAAGGGGGATGAAACCTAAGACGAACCTTGTTATTGTTATCTAAACTATATGATAAATATTTGACTTGTTCTTAATTGTGTTTTTAATTCTTGAATTGATATTTTTGGGATATTAATTTAAGTCGAATGTGCTTCGGCAGAGGAGCAAAAGTCTATGTTTAAAAGTAGATCCAACACAATTAAGCGGAGATAATCGCAATCCTAGACATAGGACGACGAAAATCTACCGGATTAGAGCCAAATCTAATATGGGGATCCATAGATCGAGTTAGTGCAAGACTAGGGGTTTTAATTAGAAAGAGATTTCAATTAATCAACCTAGGATTAGTTGTTCTTATTCTCGATGGAGATAATAACATAATTTAGGGATTTTTATGGATGAAGTCAAATGAAGAAATCGTCTAGTTTAGAGTTAGATAACAAGTAAAGTCTAGGTGGATTCTTCCTTAGGTATTGTCCTCATCAATCAGTTCTCCCAAAGTAATTTACCCAATTTATTCTTTTTCGTGTCTTTAGTTTAATTTAGATAGTTTACAACCAAACCCTCTTTGTTTTTAGGCTAGATAATAGGAAGAAAGTCATTACTAGTACTTTTAGTTCCTTGGATTCGATATTCGGGTCTTGCCACTAGCTATATTACTATTCGATAGGTGCGCTTTGCTTTTATCGTGATAATAGTTAGTTTTTAGGTACGATCAATTTATTACTTCATCACATCACGAGATCAGTGTGTAATCCCTTATCAAAGAAACAGACAAACATGCGGTATGCAATTACAGTCTGGGCCTTAACTTGTTATAGTAATAGTACAAATATACAATAAAAAATCCTACCCAATCAAGCCTCTACATTCCACTCCATCCAGCCCTACACTCTATGTGGGGATAAAATCGACTCACCCATCCCTACACTCCAATGTTAGCACCGGTTGCGGCACTAAACAGTTTCACAGCAAAGCTGCCAGTAATATGATATGCATAAAGCCATCAGTAGGTCCACAGTCGTCTCGGGTGACCTGTGCAATCTTAGCAGTATAGTACACTTCCTCCAAATATAGTAATCCCATCCACATGCAACATGTCATACATCATGTCATAATATCATGCATGGATGCAATATATATAAATATAAATTGTGGCATGCTCAAAAGCAGTCATACAAAACAAGAGGGCATACAGTCATTTTAACTCATAGGGGTATAAAAATCATTTTTATCAGTTTGGGGTCCAAGTATACTTACCAACCCATCAGTTGGTCCACAGTCTTCTCGGGCAACCCGTGCGACCTTAATAGACAAGTAGTGAAAATGGGCCCATAGCCCATTATGCGAGCCCATGAGGGCCCGCATGCCCGTGTGGCCCACAAAGCCCAGAAATGACCTTGACCATGTGAACTACATAGCCTGGTCCAATATCTTCCACACATCCGTGTGGTTTACCCGTGTGGGCCCCTTGGGCCCACATGGCCCATTTCGGCCCAACAAGGCCCAAAATGGCCTAAACCCATGAAATCGCTGATGGTGGTCTCTACGATCAAGCTCCCATGTTTTATACGTTCGAATTACCACACGAGTGAGCACACGCTCGTGTAGCGTCAACTGTCATAATTTTCAACTTTTGTCAATTTACGATTATAGTAGTGTGGTTACACACTTTTTCGACTTTTTCACCGATTACCATCTATAGAGTACTATTACACACCTTGTTTGTGAATATGCACACACGATCCTTTGGGGACTTTAAATCTAAATACAATTGCAAATATTCGATTAGTCGCATGTCAATTGAAATACAACCAGCCTTAATCAACATACTCAGTCACTTAAACCATAACCACTTACCTTGCTTTAACCACCAAATATTTACACCTAACTGTCGATTAAGAGTGATTACCCGCTCCTCGGTTAATCTCTGTATTCCAATCGAAACCTCCCATTAACATCCATTCATGTAAATAATTGATCCCAAACAAAAAACATTGTAACACCCTAACTCTGACCTAGAAGTTAGGCCCGAATCTGGCGTGTCACATTGAAGTGCTTTTCGAAAACCTTGTTTTCATTGAAAAACCCTTCTTATTTAAATCTTGTTGCTATTTTTAACTGGTGTAAAATCTCGATTTGCGCTTGCCTATTTTTAAAACTTGGTTTATTAAAAGACATTCTCTTGTAAAACATTATTACCTTTAAAACCTTATTTGTTGCGGAAGCCTAATTTAAAATAAACAATTTGGGAAAACGTGATGTTTAAAAATAGTGTTGGAGAAACATTCGAAAACATTACGGAATCGTAGTGTTTATGAAAATAATTATCGATTTTGAAAATCGTGTCCTAAAACTAGCAGATATAAAACTAAGTACCGTAAAATCCCAAATTAAAGTCCAAAAGTTAAAAAAGCCTTATTACAACCCAAACGAAAATACTTGAATGTAACTAATCAAAACTAAAAACATTAGCAGTGTGTGTGTCGCCTTCTTCGAGTCCCTCGCAGCGCCGATCCTCCTAAAGCTAGAGCTTACCTACACAGTTAATAAACTGTAACACCCTATACCCCTGTCCGTCGCCGGAATAGGGAATTAAGGTATTACATATCTAAATACAACCTACCGAGGTTCATAGTTACAAGCTGGACTTAGGTTTATTGAGTTCTATAACCGAATGTATATCACTTGTAAAAAGGTTCGGTCAGTACATCATATCTCATTAAAATCGTTTACAAGCACGCTAGCAAATTTCCACCATGTGGCTACTAACAATTTGGCCAAATCAATATTTTCAAATAACAGAACACTATATTCGAAACTCATTGCATATGGGGTACTAACTAAAAATCATGCCACAAACATCGAGCCATATGAGTATCATCAAAACATATATTCAAACTAGAAGACTAGGCAAGCCATTTTCGCATGGCTAGAATAATTACAACTCAAAATGTAATTTGGTTCAACAAAAAGGAGATTAGCCTATACATGCTATTGATCCAAAATAACTATCAAATGTACCAAAATAACAATGATAGTGTAGGTGACTAAGGCTTCAATCCCCGAGTCCGTAGCTTCCAAAATGAGATCTATAAAACAGAGTAAACGAAGTAAACGGAGTAAGCATTACAATGCTTAGTAAGTTTTAAGCAATGACAATGGATAAAACTCAAATTATAACATAGTTGTTCGTATTTTTGTTTCCCTCTTCTTTTGGGTACGTCACCCCTTAACCGAACATACACATTCTCATCATATACAAAAGTAGATAACTTTCACTTATAGTGAGCTCATGTAAACATAGACATATCGCATAATTTCACATAACATTTCGCATTGACCAATTGTATTTTTACCATATTAATAGTCTCATTTCATGCACACATATGTAATCGCATAATGACCTTAGGATTTGGTCCAAAAACCAGCTTGCATATAAGCTTAGGGTACATACCTATATAACTTAACACTTTAAGCGCATTCATTAGCAATCGTTACTATGAAGTCTTTTAGTCTTAGACTTTACTCGCATCATCATCGAGACCTTTAGCTCGGATAAAATCTCCATACATAGCCATCAGGCCCTTATCTCGGATATAATCTCCGCATATAACCTTCGGGTCTTAACCCGTACATCATCTCCGCATATAGCCTTCGGGTCTTAACCCGTACATAGTCTCCACATATAGTCATCGGGTCTTTAATCCCGGATTCACATCACAGAGTCTCATACATATGTATTCACATGTTGCCACATTTCACATAGCAAGATCACACTTGTAATTCAATCAATTCATTTGCATACAAACATATAACATGCTCCTTGACTTTTTATCGTAAGTATCATTCAAAACTTATACATGTATACTCTTTTTCTAGACTTTCGGCCCAATGAGCAAACATACATAAGCAATACATTTCAAATCCCAATTTCAGTTTCTTTCTCTATGAGCCATTCGGCTATATAGCAAACATGTATAAGGTTTCTTTCTCAATGGGACATCGTTCAACTATCATGCATGTATTTCATGGCATTTTAAATTAAATACCAAATTCAATTACTCAAAACTTACCTTGAACCTTTCCGGGCAACTGTGAGTTGGCTATTCGACCACTTTAGCCTTCCCTTTATCCGAACTTGTCTCTCTATGCTCTTGAGCTAAATAAAATATTTAATTTTATTAATCCTCGTTCAAACATCTCAATTGATCAATTTCACTTATAGTCAAATAAGAAACGCATATACTTCTCATAGCAAACACATACATTCGGCCAATCACATAAATATCACAAGTCACTTCAAGCTGACTTCCTGAGCAACATTCACTAAATTATTCATAACTGGAGCTACGAAACTCCAAATCACATTCCGTAAATTTTCCATGAAAATAGACTCATATATCTTCTACCCATAAAATTTTCAGAATTTTTGGTCTGGCCAATCAATACCAGAATTTTCTTAAAGTTTCCCCTATTTCACTGTTTGACTATACTGACCACTCTTCACTACGAATCAAAATTCTCATTGTACAAAATTCAAAATATGTTCTTGCCTATTTTATTCAAAACTATACTCATTAAGGAGTCTAAGAATATAAATTTTATCTTATAAAAATTTTTATACAATTTATAGTGATTTTCTAAATATAGAACAGGGGATTTCGGAGTCATTCTGACACTGTCTCACACAACTTTAAAAATCTCTTTATCGCCAATTCCTTTGCTTACAAGGTTTCTTTTATAAGAAACTAGACTCATTAAGCTTTAATTAAATAATTTATTCAACCTCTAATTCAACTACCACAATTTATGGTGATTTTTCCAAAACACGTTACTGCTGCTGTACCAAGCAGATTTATGCAAAATTCACTCTTTAAAGTTCTTATTCACATAATTAAAACATAACATTACAAGGCATCATTTAGAGAATTCATTGATCTTAACATATATATACATAATTCATATTCATTTTAATCAAAGAATTTATGCACATGGCCGAATAGGTCATTCCTTTAACCAAGAAGCTCCCACAAGCACAAATTGATCAATTAGTCTAACTGCCATTTCTAAATGCATACATATTAAGGCCATTCGGCCATATGTCCAGGCATGGAATTTTATTCAAATCCATCTTCCAAACTTTAACTAACATTTTATAGCATTCCATCTCATACATAACACATTCATATAACTTATCCTACTATACAACTAATATCAAATCTTATTAGCACTACAATTCAAGAGTACTAAGTCCTTAAGACCACATGAAACAATCGTACATGCATATAAGGTATTTTAGACAACCTAAGCACACTCATGCATAACCAACACCTCATTCAAAAATAAAATCACATTACTTAAGAAGGCCGAATCTCAATTTGTTACGCAGTTCACCTTTAGCACCACTCTCTAAGCTTCATATTAAATCTCAACTATCCAAATCAATCAAAATAGCACGTACTAAGTTCATGTATAATTTCCCATAACCGAATACTTAAATACAACTATCAAAGACATCAAAATAGTCATGCTCACATTTCTATATCCCAAAATACCCCAAGGTTTTCAAGTCATCCATCAAGAGTACTTTCGGCATCCTTCTTAACCAAAGAAACAAATCCCGAACACACCTCTTTACACACAAAAACATCAAAATAGCATCAAAGGTACATTCGGCCATTTGAGTTTACAAAATCAAATTACTCTAAAGTCTTATATTCATGAACCACAAGCCGAATACATATCCATTATAAGAGTGTTTAAGCCAAATGTACTTATAACACCTTTCTAAAACAAATTTTATCAATTAAAACCATTGTTCAAATTATTTATCACTATAATGCTATAGTCGAATCCCTCAATTAGCTAACATAGCCCTTGTATTCAATCTAATCACATATATACAATTTAAATTACAAAATTTTCAAAACCAAGCACAATCTCTTCATTTAACCAAAATAGCCGTATGAAATTACTCTCATACTACTCTAATAGAATTTCCATGTATCACAAGGGCTTATACATATCAATTTAACTAGCTTCCTACTCATCTTTCTATCATTTTCATTTTAAAACATAAAACACCCAAAATTTATCACATTTCCAACGTAAAACACCCGAATGCAAGCTTCACCAAAACTCAAAATTGTACATGGGTCATGACAAGAGCTTTAAAACCAACTCAATTTCACAATTTCAAAAGAAATTAACATGAAACACTTACCTTAATCAAAGCCTAAAATGACCGATTACTTTAGCTTGAATTCTTTCTTTTATTTTGCCTTAGTTTCGGCAATGGAAGAAGAGAAAGATGGATGACTTTGTTTTTATCACCCCATTTACTTATTAAAAATAACCTTTATTTCATTTTATTAATATCATTTTCATTTCCATTTATTTAATACACATAATACACACTCATCACAAAGTTACAAAACAGAAACAAACAAAAATGTCATCATGTTAGTAGGTTGGCCAGCCATCACAATAAAAAGAGGGAAATTTGACATGCAAGGACATTAATTCTCTTGCATGCACTTTCTAGTCATCACATAATTACCTAGCTCATTTTCAAAGTTCACAATTAAGCCCTTTTAGGTGCAATTCACAATTATAAAGCTATATTAAAGCACCCAAAATATCACACATGAATTTACACATATAATAGGCATCAAAATAATTATTAAAATATTTTTGTGCCCCGGTTTTGTGGTCCCGAAACGATATTCCGACTAAGGTCATTTTAAGGCTGTCACATAAACGGGGTGAGTTTTAAGAAAACTCAGTGTGTAAACCCCCTACTATAGAGAACGAGCAGTCATACATACAAAAGAATTAAAAGTCTGGGCCCTGGCCCTACTACAGTTTTAGTAACAATTGGGCCTTAGCCCATTAGAACAGACAGTACCAGATGGACCTTAGCCCATTCTAGAATTAGAAACATTATCAGGATCAGAATCAGAATCAGAATTAGAACCAAGTGGGCCTAAGCCCAATACAGAATGAGTAACAGTACAAAATAGATATGCAGTAGTGTGATTATGCATCCCAACCCAGTCCAACCATAAGGCCACCTGTACCAACCCTACACATCTGTGGGGAATAACTCGACCCACCTAGCCTGCACACCAATATGCAGCATGGCTGCTAATAACAGAATACGCGGCATAGCCACCAGAATCAAAATATGTGACGAAGCCACTAACAATAGAAATACATGGCAAGGCCGCTAGCACAGAACTTCTTCCAAATCAAACCCAATCCCAGGCAATGCAATATGTCAAGTTCAACATTACACATGTATGCAAACTGGCCATGCGCAATAACATACATTTAAACATATATTACACACATATCAATCACACAACCATAGTTACATCAGTCAAATCACTATCACACAATCACATCAAATCAGTCAAATACACAGCCTAAGTCAGTCATTTGCCTACAAGGGCAAAACAATCATTTTACACCCTAGGGGCAACATGGTCGTTTTACCCTACTAGGTAGTTCGATAGTTCTACCTTGCAGATGTATTTCAGAAATTCTACCCTACAAGGGTATTTTGGTAATTTTGCAAACTAGGGGTATTTCAGTAATTTTGCAAAATATGGGTATTTTGGTAATTTTGTAAATCAGGGGTATTTCGATAATTTTACAAATTAGGGATATTTCGGTAATTTTGTAAATTGGGGGTATTTCGATAATTTTGCACTATAGGGGTATTTCGGTAATTTTTACAGTACAGGGTCTTAACACTCAATAGAAGGTCCACCATCGCCTCGAGCGACTAAAGTAATCTAAACAGACATAACGGTGTAAATGGGCCTAAGGCTCATTACTCGGCCCAAGTAGGCCCACAACCTATATGACCCAATTAGCCCAAAAAATAGCCTCAACTATACAAACTACACAGTTCAAACCACCAGTAGCCATATAACATACATTTCACCTGTGTAGGGCCCACAAGCCTATTGGGCCCACATGACCCATTTCAGCCCAACGAGACCCAAAACAACCTAAGTCATGTGCGCGACATGACAAATCTATCTACTTCCTACTAAACAGTGAAATTTACCTCCGCGGCCCCACAACCCATTGAACCCACTTGGCCCATCGAGGCCCAAAATGGCCCATGCCATATACGGGACATAGCCAGTCCAACCTTTTCCCACCTAATTGTGGAATTCACCCATGTGGGCTCACAGGCCCATTGGGCCCAACGTGGCCCATTACAGCCTAAGCCCATGAGACAACTTGTGGTGGCCACAACAGTCTAATGCCCATGTTCATGGGCTCGATTCACCACACGCACAATCGTACGCTCATGTGCCATCATTCACCTATACATCGGTTTTTTGGCCTTTTGTCGATCTACGGTCAAGCACAGTAAACAACATACACATTTTTGGCTTTTCAGCCGATTTTCAAGACAAGGCATACGATTACACACCTGGTTATGAATCGAGTCGAATGACACATGAACAACCAACCTACAATCGCCCAAACAATAATTAATCATACAATCTGGTTTTGTTAACCATAACTATCAAATCCCTATCATATTCAGCCAACATCTCAAAAAGAAACACCAAACACTTACCTTGGCTGAAGACTAACCGCTAGGCCTAAATCGCTTCAACAACACTAGCAACCAATCACCTCTTGCAAAATTGACCACTAATCAATGCCTACGAAATCAAAGCAGAACGGTCAAGAATGAAAGAACTTCGAAATCGATCTCCAATGAAAGAATCCAAGGCTGATTAACACATAAGAGAGAAGAAATTCGGCTATCACAAGACAACCCAAAAGGAAAAAGAACACTTACCCAATAATAGTTGGTAAAGACGGCAGATAGTAGTAACGAATGCTCCCCTCATAGAGTCCCACCTCTCAAACCGAAACAATTCCAAAGCAATGGAAAAAGAAGTATTTGGTTAAGAATTAATCAAAAAGAAACCACAACCGAAATAAGGGTATAAGAGAGAGATCAAAATCAGCCGTATCAACCCTTAGAAACCTAAGGAGAATATTTAGAGAGAAGGAATGATAGGTTCGGTTATGAAAGTGAAGTTGAAAGAATAAAAGGGAATGCCACGATCCAAAATCGAAAAAGAAAAAGAAAGGCAGAGGTTTGGCTAGAAGGTGATTGAATTATGCCAAAGGAAGATGAGGAGAAAAAGAAGAGAATAAAAAAATTAAAATAGAACAAGGTTCAGTAATGGTTTAGATAGGTAATCACAAAATGGGATATGCTTTGGTACTAAACAAAAATAGGAGTAGAGAAATGATTCGACAAAGTGATCAAAAAGATTAGAAGCTTACTAACCCGAGAAAGACCCAAATGGTCAAAACAGTAAGTACGAAAATGGTCACACTCAAGAGGAATGAACATCACCGAAAACAAAATTAGAGAGAAAGGCTCTACTCTAACTCGGCTCCTACACTCTCCAAATGCCGAATTTTCCCTCATCCAACAACCTAATTTAGCTACGACAACACCCACCTTGAAACCCCCAATTTGCTCCTTAATTCACTCAACTTCCCAATTTGAATTCAAATTCAAATTTTCAAGGCCAAGTCATCTCTTACCAGGTCTTCAACCATCTTGATAGAGTTTGCAAGCAAGTCCACCACTTGCCATCCCAAACTAGCAAAATAATAACCATTTAAACGCACTAAGACTTGAACCCTGGACCTCTTTGCCAAGCATGTGACGCCACCTCCCTGCATCTCAAGTGGTGCCACTTTGCCACTCCACCACAAGCTTCTTTGTGTCAAGAAATAGCAATAACTAAACTTAAGTCCTATAGGCTAACATCTATGTTCACTCAAGGCAAAAATTAAAATTTTTGCCAAAGGTCCAACTTGAACCCTGGCTTCCTAAGAACCCCCAAACACACCTAAACCATCAAGCCAACATGCCAAACACGTAGTTTTTGAAAACATGCACAAAATTCTACCCCATATATTTTGGGGCGTTACAAACATACTTATTGAAATCGCAAAACATAGAACAGAAATATAATTCAAAATCAGTACAGAGGGTAGTTGAGCAAATTCAGCATAATGAGGGTAAAAGAAAGATGGAACACCGGCAAGAATAGAGAGTAGAAGAATGTTCTAAACTTAGCAATAATGACTGACTTTCGGCAGCAATAAAAGGGAATACAACAACAAAGAGAAGAGGAAGGAAAAAAGACATGAGTCGACAAAGTAACCCAAACAATAATAGGCAATCAAAGAGAAGAAAACAATATGTAATGAATTCAATTGAGAGTAATCAGCACAAATAACTGGGTTTAGTCGACAAAATAGAAAAGAGGACAACGAGATTAAGGGAAAAACCGGTAGAGAAAACCTACAGGGTGTGGCGATAGAGAAGAAAAAGTAATAAACGAAAGGACAAAAACTCTATGAAAGACCAAAAAAAAGGGCAAAATGAGAGGGAGGGTGCCGAATCAACCTCTACCAAATTAGGATATTGCCTCAATCCCATAATTTCCTCCTAAAAACACTCCAACTAGCTCACCAAATCCCTTCATCCACTCCTTAAACTCTCCTCCAATCTCTCCACCCACTAGTTTGAACTCCCTTCAAATTCTTTAGAGTTTCGGTCAAACCACAACACCTCCACAACATTAGTAGAAAAATAAAACACTCCACTACCTTCCTCAAGATTCAAACCTCAACCCTCTGGCATAGGTAACACGCCACTTACCCCCTATACCATTAGGCTCTTTGTGTCATAAAATACCCATATTTATTTAAGAAGCCTACTGACTAGAGACAAGGGTTATCCATTAGAAACAAAATTTTTGCATAAGCCAAGGCCTAAACCCAAGACTTCTCAGACACTCCCAGAACACTTAACCATTGAAATAGACATGTATTTGTGTCACTTTCTTGCACAACTAAACTTTTATGTGCAGCCTCCTAATTGTTCCCCTGCTCTAAACCCAATACTTCTATGCCCAAAATTCGGGGGGTTACAAGCCTTATCCCAGATATGATCTTACACATAATCATACAATCGGATGCCAATGCCATATCCTAGCTATGGTCTTACACGGGATCTCATAACCCTAATGTCATGACATTTGTATCCTATCTATTCCTAGGGTTCAACTGGGATTTTGAGACATCAAAACCTCGTCATATCGTCATTGAGTCATTGTAAATCAAAGTTCATAGAACAATTATACATATCATGCAATAATGAAAACATTAGGTACATAATGAAGTAATGTTGCATTATTTACCTACAAACTTACCTTGGTAACAAAATATGACTAGTTATACAATTTAGTCCGCAACTTTATTCTTCTCATTGTTCCAATCATCACATTGTTCCAATTACTCCATAGATTATACTTTGGCAAAATTACAATTTCACCCCTAAACTTTCATATATTTACAACATAGTCTCTAGGCTCGTAAACTGAAACGTACTCAATTTCTTTAACATACAAGCCTAGCCGAACTATTCTCATGCTTATAACAACCCACATTTTCTTTTAAAACACATTTTTACTACCAATTTTATAACTTTTACAATTTGGTCCTTTTTAGGTGTTTCCATGAAAAATCACTTGGTAAACGATGCTTATCACACATCAAACTTTCATATTCCTTCATTAAACATCAAAATACATGTATGTCAGACATGGGTAAATTTTTTAACATGAACCCTAGCTCAAAATAATGGTAGAAATAGCAAGATCGGTTGATAATGACTTCAAAAATGTAAAAAACATTAACAATGGAGCTAGGATGCACTTATTATTGAGCTTGAAAGTTGAAGAAACCCTAGCTATGGTTTCTTGTAAAATTCAGCCCTAGCTTGAAGAAGATGAGCACATTTTTTCTTTCTTTTTTCCCTTTTTATTCTTTTAATAACAAATGACCAAAATGCCCTTTTTACTAAACTTTCAAATTTTACCCATACATGCCCATTTTTGTCAAAAATATAAAAATTGGGAAAATTCCTATTTAAGGACCTCTAATTAATAATCTAAAGCTGTTTCATACTAAAATCTTCTAGAATCTCATATTTTGCGACTTTTGCAATTTAGTCTTAAAAGTCAATTTGGACTCTTATTTACAAAATTTCTTCACGAAACTTTCACACAATCATGCAATCATGTCATGGACTTAAAAAAATCATAAAACAAATATTTCTAATTTGGAATTGTAGTCTCGAAACCACTATTCTAACTAGGCCCTATATCGGGATGTTATAAATTGTAAATTTGATAAAAGGTATCAAAATGAAACAGTATAATGCTATAGAATCAATTGTGTATATACATATGGATTATATAAAGAAAGTATGTGAACTTTTATGTGAATTATGTGAATCAATTGAAAATGAGCCTTGGGGGCCAAAATTAATACTAATGAGTCAGTAGACTCTAGAAAAAGATTTGAATGATTCATAAATGTTTTATTGATGTGGAATGAACATCGAATTGAATGTCACAATGTTAATGAAAATGTTTGATTCATGATTAATATTGAATGTTAAAAAGGCTTTAATATAGATGTTTGGCATGTAAATGGAATTGGTCACTTCTACTGCAATGCTAAATGAATTGGTTTTCCATTTGATATATGTATATTCTCATGTGTATATGATTATAGAATTGGTTGACATTATAGGATACGTTTTGGTTAGACATTGACTTTTTGTGCATTATGTCAAATTGCTAATGTTATGTTATATTATCTTGCACAATCATTAATTAAGCCATTCAACTAATAAAAAGCAATACCGATTAACTTTTACAATTTTTAAGATTTAGTTATTCTTCCTTATTCGGCTATTTAAACACTAGAATTTTTGGACCAAAATTTAATTAACCTATATACTTGTTCTATAAATATTCAATAATAATATTTTTAAGCTTGATTTATGAAAACAAAGTCCCAATACCTCATTTACAAAATCACTTAACTTTCAGTATACAGCACTTGTACCTTGACGAACTGACCAATTAATAAAATCTATTAAATCACGATTCACTATTTTTATATTTAACTCACAAAAATTAATTTTTAAAAAATATGAACTCTCTCATGGGAATTGTGGTCCCAAAATCATTGTTTCTAACACCACTAAAAAACGAGCTGTTAAAACTCTCCCCTATTAGGAAATTTCGTCCTTGAAACTTTTACCTTTAAAAAGGGTTCAAGTACTGTGATTGTAACAACCTGTTTCAGGACCCAAATGAAATAGTGGTTTTGGAACCACGAATCTGAAGTAGAAATTTTATTGCGATTAAGTTTTAAGGTTTAACGTGTGATTGAATGATTGTGTGAAAATTTCGTTAAGAAATTTTATTAATAGGGAGTCCAATTTGACTGATAAGACTAAATTGCAATAAGTGAAAAGTGTGTGCTCTAGAAGCTAAGAGTGTTTATTTGTGATGAGTTTTAAATTGGGGGTCCTTAAATGGCAATTAGACCATTATACTTTAGTTTGGACAAAAATGGACATGGAGGGATAAAATTTCAAAGTTTGTCATTAAGGGCATCTTAGTCATTTGGTAATTAAAATGAATTAAAAACCAAAATAAGGCCAAACCTTGTCCATCTTCTTCTTCCACGGCTGAATATAGCAAGAAGAAACCATGGCTAGGGTTTTGTAAGCTTCCAAAGTCAATTGTAAGCCCATTTTAGCCATGATTTTTATGATTTTGAGATCCTTGTGACATGATCTACCTATTTCTACCATTATTTTGAACTAGGGTTTATGTTTAAAAATTTACCCATGTATGACATGCATGTGTTTTGATGTTTAATGGTAGAAAATGAAAATTTGATGTGATAAACGAGTTTTGCTAAGTGATATTCGGTGAAATTGTCAAGAAGGACTTGTTTGTAAAAGTTGTAAAATATGTGAGTAAAAGTGTGAATAAATGGAAAATGTGGGCTGGTATGAGTGTGAATATGAACCGACTAGGCTTGGGATTTGAGAAAAATGGGTACATTTCATTATAAGAGCCTAGGGACTAAAGTGTAAAAGTGTAATTTTGCTGTAGTATGATTTTTGGACTGAATTGAACAATGTGGTAATTTGATAAGTCAAATGTGATATTATAGATCAAGAAAAATGATGTTTAGACTTATAATGGGGGAAAAATGAGTATTGGGCTATTAGGTCCTTTTCTCTATTTTATGTCGAGGTAAGTTCATATAGCAAACCTTAATGCTTATTTGTTCAGCTGGTGAATAATTCATGAATTTAATTGTACTATTTGTTGTATATTGAAAACCAAATGTTCGAAACAAATGAATACAAAGTTGAGCACTTTCGTTCAGCACCAAAAGATGAATTGACAGAAAAGACCATGGATGAACCATGGCAAAGTGTGAATAAGTGAAATCATGTAAGACCATAACTGGGCTATGGCGTCGATATGTGATGCTATGTGCAATGTGATCCGGGCACTGGCCCGTATGTCTTACTGGTGGATGAGTTATCCAGCACGTGTTGCTGATACTCGTCAGCTTGTTTGAGTAACACCATGTAGTTTCGTCATGACTGTCAGCTTGTGTGAGCAAGCTCGTGAATGTTATGTGAGCCAAGTGCTGGTCTTGTATGTTCTACCAGTGGCTAGGTATACCGACATATATTGTGGATACCTGATAGCTTGTGTGAGCAGCACTGAGTAGTTACATAATGACCGTTAGCTTGTGTGAGTAGGCTCATGAATAGCTCTAGAGCGAGCCTATGTGTGTTATGAGATGTGTGGTAGTTTCAGCTGCAAGTGATAAGTGGTAGCTTCGGCTATAAGTGATAAGTGGTAGCTTCGGCTACAAGTGATAAGTGGTAGCTTCGGCTACAAATAAATGTGGCACTATTGTGCAAGAGTTCTAACTATCTGTTATCATTACGAGTGTTTAATGGGGATGTTAAAGTTGTGAATGGTAATGATTATGATATGAATTGGTACAGGTATGTATGCATAACTCATATGTAATGTGTTCGGTATGAGGTAAAATCTTGGTAAAATTTATGATGGAATAAGTTATTGTTGGATGCCAGTACCCCCATGGCGCAGTAAAATAAAACTAATTCTGGCGATCCAAACCATGGATCCAAGTGCGAGGAATGAATCGGGGTGAAATAATGGTTTCGAAATTATCGAAACTCCAATCTGAGTAGATAGCGACATCTCGATAACAAGAATTTTGATCTACTATCGAACCAAGCTGCAACATTTTATGATGCCAACCACTATGTAATCCACCTGGTTTGACGATGAACGGAAGAAATCTTCAAAAAATAGTTTTTTTGGAGATTTCTTTGCTTGACGGCTGCTAGACCTCACAAGCAAAGTGTTTTTTTTTAGTTTTTTTTTATTTTAGGGTTTTTTTCTATATTTAAAAAAACTCCCCATATCTCTCACATTTTATAATTGGTATATATATAACGAATCATAATTCATAAAACTTTTATCCGAACATAATAATCATAATTAAAAATAAATAAATATAATAATGTTTTAACTGAAAACTATAATTACATTAATTATAGCAAGGATTCCGGGAAACTATATTTATTTAAATTTATATATGAACCAAATTCATATATTAATAGAACTATGTTGTCATTATGTGTACAACATCCTTGTACATATAATATGTTTGATATTTGATTGCCCAATTAAATTAATTCTATAATTAATTTAATTCGTGTGACAACCAAACACAATACCAACTATGTTTTATTCCGTTCATTTCAACCATAGGGTGTGACCCTGTAGGTTCTTGTAACGTTAGCAGTAATACTAGAATGATTCTAATGTTACAAACAATGAGTGGCATCTAGCAATGCATCATTGCTACCAAAGTTACAATAAGTCATGATTCGACATAACCTTTTATTTTGTGATTAACCTTTCATGCATTAATCCTTAAGCCCTTTATCTGTGGAATGGACACAAGTGATGGAATAGTCACACTTGCATAGTCCATCCCTTGTTTCTTGATATCTTGAGTAAACTATGATACACAAATAAGTAAGACATCTCATATCAACTTATTTGAGCATGGCCATGCATTTCTGGTCTCACTCAATCAAGTGGCCTAAGATATTACTCCCATTATGTAGGATGGACTTATCCTATATTGATCAACCATATCCCTCTACATAGATTGTGGTATATCCAACATCAGCCTTTATAGAACAACCAGTTACGGTGTACGTTTGACTTTATAAAAATATACAACTCACGATGTTGGGATAATGATGATCTCAAGTCTGAGGATCATATACATATTAATCACTATGAGTAATGTTGTGACAATTACATAATATTCTAAGAATCATACTCATAACGGGTCAATCCAATATGTTGTTCTTTAACACACATATTCATGCATTGATTTTGACACTCCATATCAATGACAACTCTTTATCATCAATCAACTACATGTTAGTCTTAATGCACTATTGTTGTCCTAGTCAAAAATAATACTTGAATAAGGATCTTTTAAGAATAATCATATTATTCTCAGGACATTATTATAAAACAGTTGATTTATACACACAGAAAAGAAACTGAAATAATAATGGCAATGCCTTATATTAATAAACATGGTAAATCAAGTATGTTATTACAACCATCTCATAATTGATCTTTGGGCATATTCTTACACATATTACCACACCAAATCCCTTTAGTAAGCTTTCCCGTTGAACTCTTCGGATTAACATTCGATACTCGTTGGATTTTTAGCTCCCAGCTCCATCAACACATAAATTAGCTGTCGTGTACACATGGTGAAGTTCACCTTATCACCCATGTGACATAACCATTACATGCCATAACTATTGTGTCTACATGGTGTCCAGTCCCTTGGATCTACCCATGGTACCTAGTTACATATAATATTGCTCCCATGTACACATGGTGAAATTTACCTTATCACACATGTGACATAACTATCTTTAGTCTGCAGCTCTCGTGTACACATGGTGAAGCTCACCTTATAACCCATGTGACATAGCTACATTTTATCTGTATCTCCTCTTTTTCTGAAGGTTCAACCGGGACTCACATTTGCAAGACTTTCAGCGTCATAGAAGATTTACCAATATTAAAATTTCATAGCATACATCAAAATTCTTAATGTATAAATAAAATTGACGTATTACTTACATATAAACTTACCTCAGCTGTAACACCTCTAACCCATATCCGTTGCCAGACTAGGGTTAAAGGCATTAGCGGATAGTTTAAAACTTTTACAGACTTTATACAATCATTCATCTCAAAATATAATCAAAAGTAATCATTTTGTCCCTTATGAAGGTCTTCAAGACTTCAACATGCATTAAAAGTAGGTCAAGACTAAACCGAACACTTGGAAATTTTTTTAAAACTTTTAATATTTTTCAATACTGCATAGGTCACACGCCCCTGTGACCAAGTCGTGTGCCTCACACGGCTACTGTAACGCCTTGAATTTGGGCCTAGTATGATTGGGCCTTGTGCTTGGGAGCCGCTAAGAGGCTGCACAGAAAAGTTTCTGTGTGCAAGAAATATCACAAATTGTTTGTTGCTTTAGTGGCTAAGTGATTTAGGAGTAGTTGAGGGTGTCTGAGAAGTCCTGGGCTCAAGCCCTAGCTTCCATAAAATTTTTTCTTGTTTAAGATACAACCCCTATCTTTGGCCAGTAGGGTTATAATTTTATTTTGGTAAAGTATGACACAAAAAGTCTACTGGTCTAGTGGATAGTGGCGTGTGTAGTGTGTTAGTGGTTTGAGGTTCAAATCCTTGCTTGTGCAAATGGAGATTGTTTTTTCTGGTGACCATGGGAAGAAGTTGTGTTTGACTGAAACACCAAGAATTTGAACAGGTTTGAATGGGTTTGTTGTTAGCCTAATTTAAAAGAGATGGAGGGGAGGATATTGTGGAGGAAATCAGGGAACTTGAGTGGTTTGAAGGTGTTGTGCCGAAATAGGACTATAGGCACACAGAGTTTCGGCTAAGGTTGGCTACTCTATCATAAGTTCTGGTTTTGTCTACTTGGGGAATTCTTTTGCTTGGTGGCCGAATGTGATAGAGTTCTTTTAGGGCAGTTTGCGTTTTGTTACTTTGTTTTTGACAATCGATACAGCTTTTGATTTCTCCATTATGTTGTGTGTTGGGCGAACTTTTTATTGGATCGATTGGTTCTTGCTCTCTCCCTTTCTTCATTGTAACTATTGTAGCTGAATACCCTATTGCCCTCTTCTATTCTTTTGGTTTGCTAGCCTTTGGCTTAAGACTAAACCTTTTTTGTTTTACCCTTCCAATCGGTTGTTGGTTCTCGACCAGATACCATTCTTCTCCTCTCATTCGGTTTCCATCAATCACCATTTCTTTTGTTTTGTTGATTCATTTAATGTAATACTTCATCTCTTTTAAGTCAATTGTTGGCATTTTGTTTTCGGTTGGTAGGAGTTCTCTAATGATCGTTAAGTGCTTGTATTACCCTTTTTGTTTCTGTCTACCATGGAGATCTTTTCTTTTGAACATCTCATTCTTTCTGCCAACTGATGATAGGGGAAAATGAATGTTACACTTCACCTCTATTCACTCTATGTAGTTTTGGCATTGGGTAAGTGTGGCCAATTGTACTTTCTCTCGAATCTGGACGTTGCGGTTTCGGTAAGTAACTTATTGATTAGTACAACTGTTCAGGGATTGACAGTTGATAAGTGTGGTGTGGATTGCAAATAGCCCTAAGGCCTTTTGATTGGTCTTTTACAACAGATTCGGGGAGTAAGCCATAATCAGATTGATTGGTTCTAGTGAGAGGCTGGAGTACTCATGGACTTTTCAGCGTGTTCTCATTAACAAGTGTGTAACCGTATACTATGTCTGTTAATCAGCTGAAAAGCCATAAGTGTGTGTTCTAACACCACTTTCACTGTCGATCGGTGGAAGTCGAAGAGCCAAAACTTCGGCATTTGATGACACAGGAGCGTGCGATCGCACGTGTGGTGAACCGAGCCCACGAACATGGATGTTAGATTGAAGGGGCCGCCATGAGCATTCTCATGGGTTTGGGCCGTTATAGGCCACGTCCGGCCGAAATGGACCTTGTGGGCCCAATGGGCTTGTGGGTCCCACACGGATAAAATGTACGTCTTGTGGTAAGTATTGGTTTGGGCTGTGTCATTCGCTTAACCATGGCTAAATCTAGGCTAATTGGGCTACACGGGCGTGTGGGCCCACTTGGGCTGAGTAATGGGCCTTAGGCCCATTTACATTGTTATGTCTATTTAGGTTACTTAATGTAACACCCCTAAGCCGTATCAATCGCCGGACTA
The DNA here is from genome assembly GCA_020496765.1 of Gossypium stocksii. Classification (NCBI taxonomy): domain Eukaryota; kingdom Viridiplantae; phylum Streptophyta; class Magnoliopsida; order Malvales; family Malvaceae; genus Gossypium; species Gossypium stocksii. The sequence goes on from CM035631.1 coordinate 49,232,124, forward strand.
GGGTTAAAGGCATTACCAGACTTATCTGAACTTTTACAAACATTATACAATCATTTATCACAAAACATAATAAAAAATAATCATATAGTCCCTTATGAAGGTCTTCAAGTCCTTCAACATGTACTAAAAGTACGTCGGGGCTAAACTGAACACTTAGAAAATTTTTCAGAACTTTAACATTTTTCATTACTGCATAGGTCACAAGCCCGTGTGACAAGGCTGTGTGCCTCACACGGCTACCAGACACGCCCATGTGTCTAGGCCGTGGCAAAATAGGGCATAAATACTGACTTGTTCACACGGCTATAGCCGTGTGAAAATTAAGGAGGCTGTGACACAAAATGGGCTTAGTTTAAGCCCCATTTTTCCATCCAATTGTCAAGTACCTACAATACAACTTGTATGACATTCAAGATATAACAATGACCAACCATTTTAGCCAATTACCAAACCAAATCATATCTTAATTCATCATCATCCAATTCATACTCATCGCCCAAAATAAATCATATTAAAGTCTCAAATACAATAGCATATCAATATACACTTACCTTAACCTAATGGCATCATATTTAATCACTTATAAAACTTACCAAAACAAGCATATTCATAAACATTTGTTAGCCACACCACATGACATAACTAAAATTTAATTCAAAACATAACCTAAAGACATCTAGCCTATACCTGCCATAAGTCAACATATTCACTTACAAAATATACCAAATAAAGATTGATAGTGTGGTGATGATCCTTGACGATCCCCGAGCTTTCGGTAGCTTCGTTAACTATAAAACAAACTAAATATACACAAAGTAAGCTACAAAGAGCTTAGTAAGCCACATATACAAATAAATTCATAACATAGGACAATTTTTAACCATTATAAACATCTGATCTATGGCATGACATAAACACAAGTTATATTTCTCATTGATCTCAACTAATCAAATTCATTTAATCAAATTCACATATCATATTCATATAGCTCACATATCAAATGATCATATACATACATAGCTCCTATTCTCCAAATTTCTTATACATTCATACGTACCGAAGTTCAAATGCACATTCGTATTCTCCTTCACTTTCTCAAAGTGCCCGTTGAACCAATCGAAATTAACTAGGACATGTGGATAGCTCAGAAAACTCATACAATACTGACATCCCAGGCGTGGTCATGTTATCGGATATCGATGCCACTGTCCCAGATAGGGTCTTACTCGAATCAATATGATGCTAATGTCCCAGACATGGTTTTACACCTTAATCTCATATCGACGCCAACGTCCCAAATGTGGTCTTACACGAAAACACATATTGGATCCTATGTCATGACATATGTATCCTAACTATTCCTAATGTTCGGACGGGGCTTTTTGGACTTGATCACATGCTCAGAATTTATTTCGGATTTCACATATTCAGCTCTCATATCCATATAACACAATTCAATCAACATAATAACATATATAATTCAATTTAATACATTTATTTGTATAATGACTTACCTCGTACGAATTCGGACAATTACGAATGGCTATTCAACTACTTTTGACTTTCCCCGATCTAATTCTGTTCTCTTTGATTCTTGATCTATAGAAGTTCAAATTAAGCTATTTTATTCAACAATTCATCCAATTCAATTCAAAAACACATAATTAGGTCATTTTACAAATTAGCGCTGACATTTGCACACTTTGACTATTTAGTCCATTTTTCACAAAATCACTAATATGCCAAATTTACCCAGACCATGGCATGACCAAATTTACATGTAGCTCATACCAATTCATACATTTCATTTATTTAACAAATTAGTCCTCCAAAATTTCATATTTCGCAATTTAGCTCAAAAGCTCAAATTCATCAAAAATTCATGGGAAAACATATTAATTTCACACCAAGCTTCCATAATTCATATGTTAACAGTTCAAAGCTCTTAAAATCAACAATGGCATCTCATGAAATCTTTAACAGAAGCAGAAATTGTGACATGGGCATTGTAGAACACAAAGCAATGATCACAGAAACGTAGAAATTATCAAAAACAGACCCAAATACATACCTAAATCAAGGATGAATGTAGCCGAACCCTAGATTTCTTTCTTCCTTTTTATTTCCTTTGATATTCGGCTATTATAACATGAAAATAGGCATATTTTGTGATATGTTTTATTATAAACATATTAATAACCAATTTACCTTATTGTCCGTCATTTATAAACATGATAAACACATGTATTAAGGTTATTTATGACACTTAAATATTCAATGATATAATTGCCATATAAGGCCATTATAATCAAAAGCTATTTCAATTAAACTCATGAACATGTAGCATGCTAATTTTACCATTTTTGCATTTTCATCCTTTTTCAAAGCAAACACTCAACCAAACAAATTAAATCACAGAAATTTCACAGATATCAATTCACATGTTATAAACACAGAAAATAATAACAAAATATTTTTTGGACTCGGATATGTGTTCTCGAAACCATTGTTCCGACTAGGGTCCAAATTGAGCTGTTACAACTCTCCCCCTTTATAGATTTTCATCCCCGAAAATCTTACTGTTAAACAGATTCGGATGTTGTTGTTCCATCACATCTTCAGGCTCCCACGTAGCCTCTTGTAGACCATAACGATGCCATAATACCTTGACTAATGGAATCTTTTTATTTCGTAGTTCTTTCACCTCATGAGCTAAAATACAAATCAATTCTTCTTCATAAGTTATATCGGGCTGTATTTCTATCTTAGATGGACTAATCATATGGGATGGATCAGATCTATACCGTCTAAGCATCGATACATGAAATACATTATGAATCTTTTCAAGCTCGGATGGCAAAAGTAATCTATAAGCAATCGACCCAACTCTCTTGATGATTTCATACGATCCAATGAACCTCAAACTCAATTTTCCCTTTTAACCGAAACGAAGAACTTTCTTCCACGGAGAAACTTTCAAAAAGACTTTGTCACCAATCTCAAATTCGATATCTTTGCGTTCAAAATTAGTGTATGATTTTTGATGATCAAAAGCTATTTTTAGGCTATCTCGGATTACTTTCACATTCTGCTCAGTCTCCTGACTCAAATCAATTCTGTATATCTTATTTTCACTGAGCTCAGACTAGTATAAAGGTGTACGGCATTTTCTACCATACAAGGCTTCGTACGGTGCCATTTTAATACTAGATTGAAAGCTATTATTGTAAGCAAATTCAATCAATGGAAAATACTGTTCTCAAGTACCTTTAAACTCAAGAATGCAACATCTCAACATATCCTCGAGTATCTAAATGATTCACTCAGATTGTCCATCATTTACGGGTGAAAAGTAGTGCTGAAATGTAATTTCGTACCTAAAGCCTCTTGTAATTTCTTCCAGAATCGCGAAGTGAATCTCGGATCTCGATCTGACACAATAGACAATGGCACCTCGTGTAATCTCACAATATTAAAGATATAATGTTCAGCTAACTTTTCAAGTGGGTAACCGAATCGTACCGGGATAAAATGAGCTAATTTCATTAATCTGTCAACTACAACCCAGATTGAATCTTTCTTTCTTGGAGATAGGGGCAAACCAGAAACAAAATCCATTGTTACTTGATCCCATTTCCACTCTGGTATCATGATTTGTTGTAATAAATTAGAGGGCACCTGATGTTCAGTTTTGATTTGTTGACATACTAAGCATTTCAAAACAAAATCAAAGATGTCTCTTTTCATTCCTGGCCACCAGTATAGCTGTTTCAAGTCATTATACATTTTTGTACTTCCCAGATGTACAGAGAATTTACTACTGTATGCTTCATTCTAAATCGTCCAAATTAACTCTGGATTTCTCGGAACACAAAGTCTATCTTGGAATCTAAAACAATCATCAACATCTATACAAAATTTAGAATCAGAGTCGGAGCTACATTGAGCTCGCTTGGCTAACAATTCAGTATCCACTTTTTAAGCATCAATAATCTATTGCAAAAACAAAGGTCTCACCTTCAACTCAGCTAATATTGAATCATTACCAAATAGATCTAAACTAGTATTCATAGTACACAATACAGATAGTGATTTCTGACTCAAGGCATCAGCTAGAACATTCGCTTTACTCGGATGATAGTCAATGACAAGCTCGTAGTCTTTCAATAGTTCTAACCATCTTCGCTGTCACAGATTCAAGTCCTTTTGAGTCATCAAATATTTTAGGCTTTTATGATTAGAAAACACGTGACATTTCTCACCGAACAGATAGTGACGCTAAATCTTCAAAGCAAAAGCAATAGAAGCTAACTCAAGGTCATGCGTCGGATAATTCTTCTCATGAGGCTTTAACTGTCTAGAGGCATATGCTATAACCTTGCCTGCTTGTATTCAAACACAACAGAGGCTGTTTAATGAAGCATCATTGTATGTCACATATTCTTTACCTGATTTAGGCTGTACAAGTACCAGAGCTTCCGTTAACATAGCTTTCAACTGATCAAAACTGTGCTGACATTTATTTGACTATTCAAATTTCACGTCTCATTGTAGCAATCTCATCAACGGAGTTGCGATCATAGAGAAGCCTTTCACAAATCGACGATAATACCCAGAGAGTCTGAGAAAACTGCAAACTTCAGAAACATTCCTCAGAGGCTTCCAATCTAGAATAGCTAAAACTTTACTCGGATCCACTCGAATCCAGATGCTGACACAATATGACACAGAAAGCTAACTTCTCGTAACTAGAATTCACATGTACTGAAATTTGCATATAGTTGCTTATCCCGCAGAGTCTGAAGCATAAATCTTAAATGCTCAGTATGCTCACTTTCATTCCGTGAATAAATCCAAATGTCATCAATGAATACAACAACAAATTGATCTAAATATTGGCTGAAAATTCTATTCATCAGATCCATAAAGACTGCAGGGACCATTTGCTAATCCGAAAGGCATAACTAAGAATTCATAGTGTCTGTACCTCGTTTGGAAAGCTATTTTCAGAATATCTAAATCTTTCACTCTCAACTGATAATAACCCAATCTCAAATCTATTTTGGAAAACACAGAGGCACCTTTCAACTAATCGAAAAAATCATCGATTTTGGGCAGAGGATATTTATTCTTTATGGTCACCTTGTTCAATTGATGGTAATCAATACACATTCTCATCGTGCCGTCTTTCTTTTTCACAAACAGAATCGGAGCACCCCATGGTGAGAAACTCGGTCTAGCAAATCCTCTATCAGTCAATTCTTGCAACTGAGGCTTTAGTTATTTTAATTCGGTCAGAGCCATTCTATAAGGAGCTATCAAAATCATAGTAGTTCCCGGTATCAATTCAATGCCAAATTTGACTTCTCGAATTGGAGGTAATCCCAGAAGTTCCTCCAGAAACACATCAGGAAATTCGCAGACAACAGGCACTGATTCAACTTTCCTTTCCAACATTTTTGAATTAATCACATAAGTAAAGTAAGCTTCATAACCCTTTTTCACATATTTTATAGCTTTCATTGCAGATATCACAGCAGGCAACCCACTTTGATCACTTGACTCAATCCGAACTATCACACTATTCTTGCATCTCAAATTAATAGTTTTCTGTTTGCAATTCACAATAGCATCATGCAAAGTTAACCACTCCATACCCAGAATTATATCAAATTCATCAAAGGGTAAAAGCATTAGATCAGTCGAAAAACACACATCTCGAAACATCAACGGGCAATTCTTACAAACTTTGTAAACTAGGACGCTTTGACCTAAGGGGTTCGATACTCTAATTACAAATTCAGTAGACTCTACAGGCAAAGTCTTACTGTGCACTAAATTCATGCATATATACAAATGAGTAGATCTTGGATCTATTAATGCAATCACAGAAGTATCGTATAGAGTAAAAGTACCCGTTATCACATCTAGAGATGAAGCTTCCTCCCGAGCTCCGATGGCATAAGCCCTGGTTGGTGCTCTAGCCTCAGATCGAATGGCAGTATCTTTCGTAGCTCTTTGGCTACCACTCACATTACCCGCATTTCTAGAAGGTCTACCTCTAGTTGAAATATTACTCGATCTCGGATTCTGCACAATCTTTGGTTCCGTAGACTTAGGACAATCTCGGATGAAATGATCCATAGATCCACATCTGAAACAAGCTTAATCATTCAATCTACAACTTCCCAGATGTCTTTTACCACAATGCTTGCTTTCAGGCTGTTCAGATCGAACATTTCCAACACTAGCAACAGAAGTAGCAGGAGTTTTGAAACTCGTGTGCGATCTGGCTCTATCCCTACTCAAATGTCCCGCATTAGACTTTGAACAGCTATAATCATCTAGGAATTTCTGCGACGCAAAATAAAATGATTTGCTTGTAGATCTTTTTCTCACTTCTCTAGCTTCAGAATCAACTTATCGTTTCTCCTTACTAAGTTCTTCAGCTTTACATGCTCGATCAACAAGTACAACAAACTCTTTAATCTCGAGAACACCAACTAACAGTCGAATATCTTCATTTAAACCATCTTCAAATCTCTTGCACAATGTTGCTTCAGTCGAGACACACTCTTGAGCATATTGGCTTAATCGAACAAATTCTCTCTCATATTCTGTAACAGACATATGGCCTTGTTTAAGTTCTAGAAACTCTTTCCTTTTCTGATCGATGAATCTCTAACTGATGTATTTCTTATGAAATTCAGATTGAAAGAAATCCCTTGTTATTCGCTCTTTCGAAACAATGGAAGTCAGAGTTTTCCACCACTAGTAAGCTGAGTCTCTAAGCAAAGAAACAAAACATTTCACACACTCATCAAGAGTACTCGACATTTCATTGAAAACCCGAACGGTATTCTCGAGCCAAAACTCAGCTCTCTCAGCATCATCATCACTTGTAGCCCTAAACTATTAGACTCCATATTTTCTTATTTTATCCATAGGAGGCTTATCCAATAGAATCAGATTATTTACCAGAGGTACAATAGATGTCTGAGGGGGAATAGCTGGGGGCAGAGGTTGTTGAGCTGCCAGATTAGTACGAACATATTCTATACACCACTCACTTATCATTTGTAAGAAGGCTTGTTTTGCCTCTCCCCTATGGCTACTAGATAGGTTTTACAAATTAGAAGGCACTGCCCCTTGTGCAGGAGCTGGTGCATTAGTTTCACCATCATCAGCTACCGCTCATTTGAGATCCATTACTATATGACAAATACATTTCAGATGTCAGGATTCATCACACTATCATATTTTCAAATATATGACATGTATAGCTAGACTCACATACGCTATTGTTGTCCTAGAATTGACTAAACCATAGCTTTGATACTAACCAAATGTAACATCCCTAACTCGTATCCATCGCCAGACTAGGGTTAAAGGCATTACCGAGTTGATCTGAACTTTTACAGACATTATATAATCATTAATCACAAAACATAATAAAAAATAATAATATAGTCCCTTATGAAGGTCTTCAAGTCCTTCAACATGCATTAAAAGTAGGTCGGGGCTAAACCGAACACATAGAAAAGTTTTCAAAACTGTAACATTTTTCATTATTGTATAGGTCACACTCTCGTGTGACCAGGCCATGTGCCTCACACGGCTACCAAAAATGCCCATGTGTAACAGGGCATACATATTGACTTGTTCACACAGCCACGAGACACGGCCGTGTGAAAATTAAAGAGGCTACTGACTTGCACACATGGCCACAACGCACGCCCATGTGCCTAGCCCGTGTGACACAAAATGGGCTTAGTTTCAGCCACATTTTTCCATCCAATTGTCAAGTACCTACAATACAACTTGTCTGACATTCAAGATATAACAATGACCAACCATTTCAGCCAATTACCAAACCAAATCATAGCTCAATTCACCATCCTCCAATTCATACTCATCGTCCAAAATAAATCATACTAAAGTCTCAAATACAATAGCATATCAGTATACATTTCTCTTAACCTAATGGCATCATATTCAATCAATTATAAAACTTACCAAAATCAAAACATTTTCCCATACCAAAATGACCATTACTCAAGGCTATACTTGCATCACATAAACTTACCAAAACAAGCATATTCATAACCATTTGTTAACCACACCACATGACATAACTAAAATTTAATTCAAAACATAACCTAAAGAAATCTAGCCTATAGATGCCATAATTTAACATATTCACTTACAAAATATACCAAATAAAGATTGATAACCTGGTAATGATCCTTGACGGTCCTCGAGCTTTTGGTAGCTTTGTTAACTATAAAATAGAGTAAATATACAGAAAGTAAGCTACAAAGAGCTTAGTAAGCCATACATACAAATAAATTCATAACATAGGACAATTTTTAACCATTATAAACATCTGATCTATGGCATGACAAAAACACAAGTTATATTTCTCATTGATCTCAACTAATCAAATTCATTTAATCAAATTCACATATCGTATTCATATAGCTCACATATCAACTGATCATATACATACATACCTCTTATTCTTTCTTATACATTCATACGTACCAGAGTTCAGATGCACATTCCTATTCTCCTTCACTTTCTTAGAGTGCCCATTGAACCAATCGGAATTAACTAGGATACGTGGATAGCTCAGGAAACTTATACAATGCCGACATCCCAGATGTGGTCTTACATGTAATCGGATATCGATTCCACTATCCCAAACAAGGTCTTACTCGAATCAATATGATGTCAATGTCCCAGACATGGTCTTACACGTTAATCTCATATTGATGCCAATGTCCCAGACGTGGTCTTACACAAAAACACATATTGGATCCTATGTCATGACATATGTATCCTAACTATTCCTAAGGTTTAGACAGGGCTTTTCGGACTTGATCACATGCTCGGAATTTATTTTAGATTTCACATATTCAGCTCTCATAGCCATATAACACAATTCAATCAACATAATAACGTATATAATTCAATTTAATACATTTATTTGTAGGGCAGAATGACTGTAATACCCTTATGGGGAAGAATAACCGTAATACCCCTATAGGGCAGAATGACCGTAATACATCTGTAAGGTAGAATGACCGTAATACCCTTATAGGGCAGAATGACCGTAATACCCCTGTAGAGTAGAATGACCGTAATACCCCTGTAGGGCAAAATGACCATAATACCCCTGTAGGGCAGAATGACTGTAAAACGCTGTAGAGCAGAATGACCGTAATACCCCTATAGGGTAGAATGACCATAATACCCTTGTAAGGTAGATGACTGTGATACTCTTTTAAGGCAGAATGACCGTAATACCCCTGTAGGGTAGAATGACCGAATTACCCTCGAAGGGTAAAATGACCGAAATACCCCTACATTGGTAAATCTCACGGACATGTGGGAATATTGGACCCAGCTATGTCGCACATATGGCTAAGGTTGTTTCTAGGTTTAGTGGGCCATACGAGCGTGTGGGCCCACATGAGCCGCATAATGGGCCTTGGGCCCATTCACACTATTATGTATGTTGAGGTTACACGAGTCACCCTACACAATTGTGGACCTTCTAATGGGTTGGTAAGTGTGTCTATACCTATTCTGATGAAAATGACTGTTATGCCCCTAGTGGTGAAATGATTGATTTGCATATGTTAGGTATGTCTGTAATTGAACATGACTGTTCTTTCTGAGCATGACATGTTGCATTCACATATGATGACATGACATGAAATGACTTATTGTATGGGGTTGGGATATTGTTATGGAGGAAGTACTGTACTGATCTGTTAGGGTCGCACGGGTCGCACGAGACGACTGCGGACCTATATAAGGCTTTGTGCCGTTCTGAGGCTTTATGCCGTTCTGAGGCTTAGTGTCATTCGTTTGACCGATGGCTCTGTGCCGTTCATACTACCAATGGCTTAGTGCCGTTCATTTTACCAATGGTTTGTGCCATGCACATTATCGATGGCTTAATGCTGTCCACTTTACCGATGGCTATGTGTCACGCATATTACCGATGGCTTAGTGCTGCCCATTTTACCGATGGTTTTATGCCACACATATTATCGACGGGTTAGTGTCGTTCATATTATCGAAAGTAGGTTGTATTAATGGCTATAAGCCACTTATCTTGCTAGCAGCAGTGCTACGGTTCTGATTACTAGCAACTGAGCTGCGATTCTGTTATCTGGCAGTCTTGCTGCGATATTGTTGTGCTGGTTGGGTGGGTCAAGTTAGCCCTATATGGTGTGTTGGCTGGATTGGGGTAGGATGTACTATTGCATGTTTGTTCTGGATTAATACTGTATTGGGCTTAAGCCTACATATGTTCTGCTTCTGATTCTACTTCTGAAATGGGCTAAGGCCCATTTGGTACTGTCTACTATAATAGACTCAGGCCCAGTCTGCTACTGTTTATGTATCATGTTTGTCTAACTGACTATTCTCATATTAGGAGATTACACACTGAGTTTTCATAAACTCACCCACTTTTAACTGTGCAGGTGATCCCTAACATTAGGTGGGTCAATGCTGCGAGGGACTCGGAGGTGGCCACACATATGCAGATATTTGCACATTTGATTTGTTCATACCTTTCCTTTTGTTTTGGGGTTTTCATTTATGTAATAAGGCCTATTATGGTTTAAACTTTTATTTAGGCTTTCCTTACTTATTTTAAACTGTTAAACACGGATTTTCAAAGTGATATCTTTTTTCAAAGACAAATGCTTTAATGTTCAAAATTTTAATGTTTCCGTAAAATATTGCAAAAGCTTTTGCAACTTTCTTGTTTTTTAAATATAAAAAAACTAATAATGTTTTAAAGTAATGACATTTTTCAATGGCCAGTAAAGTTAATAAAGAGGGTTTAACCTCCAAACAGGTTTTATCAACAAGTATGGTTTTCAAAAAGCACTCCAATGTGACACCGCTAGATTCGGCCCTAACGTCTAGGTTGGGTTTGGGGGTGTTACAGCTACCAGACGCGCCCATGTGTCTAGGCCATGTCAAAATAGGGCATACCTACTGACTTATGCACATGGCCACACGACACGCCCGTGTGTTTAGGCCGTGTTAAATTTTGGGAGCTACTAACCTGCACCCACTGCCACAAGGCATGCCCGTGTGTTTAGCCCGTGTGACATCCTGACCAATTCAACTAAGGTGCAAGAGTCACACGGTCAAGTCACATGCCCGTGTGCTTTGGCCGTTTGGCACAAAATGGGCTTGGTTTAAGCCATATTTCCCATCCAATGGGAAGTACCTACAAAACATCAAAGTATGCCATTCTATATGCAACAAAGATCAACCATTTCAACCAATTACCAAATCAAAACATAGTTTAATTCGTCATCATTAAATTTATACTCACCATCCAAACCAATTCATATCCAATTCTCAAAATAAAGACATACCAAAGTACACCTTACCTAACTCAATACATTACACATATAGTCACATGATAAACTTACCAAATTCACAACAATTTACATAACAAGATGACCAATTCACATTAGGCCATATTTGTATCGTAAAGCTTACCAAAACAAGAATTATCACAACCATTTGATTAGCCATATCTCATGGCAAAACTTAAAAACATTTCAAAACATAATTCAAAGACATCTAGCCTATGCATGCCATAATTCAACATAGTCACTTACTAAATATACCAAATAAAGATTGATAGTGGGGTAATGATCCTTGATGATCCCCTAGTTTTCGATAGCTTCGATATCTATAAAATAGAGTAAACAAATACAAAGTAAGCTACAGGTAGCTTAGTAAGCCATACACAAATAAATTCCATAACCAAGAACAATTTTAAACCATTTTAAACACATGATTTATGGCATAACATAATGAAAAGTCACAACTCTCCTAGGTCTTAATTAATCAAATTCACTTACTCCATTTCACATATCTTATCCATGTAGCTCAAATATCAAGTGATCATATACATACATACCTCTTATTCTCCAAATTTCATATACATTCATAAGTATCGAAGTTCAGATGCGCATTTGTATTCTCCTTCACTTTCTCAAAGTGCCCATTGAACCAAATGGAATTAACTAAGATATGTGGATAGCTCAGAAAACTCATACAATATCGATTTCCCAGACGTGGTCTTACATGGAATCAGATATCGATGCCACTCTCTCAAAAAGGGTTTTACTCAAATCAATATGATGCCACTGTCCCAAACATGGTCTTACACATTAATCTCATATCGATGCCAACGTCCTAGACGTGGTCTTACACGAAAAAACACATCGGATCCTATGTCATGACATATGTATCCTAACTATTCCTAAGGTTCAGACGAGGCTTTTTGGACTTGATCACATGTTCATAATTTATTTCAGATTTCACATATTTAGCTCTCATAGCCATATAATACAATTCAATCAACATAATAGCAAATATAATTCAATTTAATGCATATATTTGTGTACAGACTTACCTCATATAGATTCGGACGATTACGAACGGCTAATCAACGACTTTCGACTTTCACCGATCTAATTCCATTTTCTTTAGTTATTGATCTATATGAATTCAAATTAAGATCTTTTATTCACTAAATCATTCAATTTAATCCAAAAAACATATAATTAGGGTATTTTACAAATTAGCCCTCACATTTGCACATTTTGACAAATTAGTCCCTAATTCATAAAAATCACAAAATACTTAAAACTCACTTAGACCATGACTTAGCCGAATATACATGAAGCTCATACCAACTCATACATTTCATTTATCTTACAAATTAGTCCTCCAAAATTTCATATTTCACAATTTAGCCCAAAAGCTCAGATTCATCAAAAATTGATGGCAAAACATATTAATCTGACAACAAACTTCCATAATTCATCAATTAACACATCAAAGCTCATAAAATCAACAATGCCATCTCACGAAATCTTCATCAAAAATAGAAATTGAGACATGGGCTTTGTAGTATACGTAGTAACGTTTTCAAAAACATAAAAATTATCAAAAACGGATCAAAATTCATACCTTAATCAAGTGACTCAATGGCCAAAACCTAGAACTCTTTCTTGTTTTTTATTTCCTTTGATATTCGACTATTATAGCATGAAAATGGCCATATTTTATGATATGTTTTATTATAAACATATTAATAACCAATTTACCTTATTGTCCATCATTTATAAACATAATAAGCATTAATATCAAGGTCATTTATGACCACCATCCTTTTAATTAGTTTAATAACCATTTAAGGCTTCAACAATTAAAAGCCATATTCAAATCAACACATAATCACATAATTAGCTACTTTTACTTGCTATAGAATTTTACTTACTATACAGAATCAGACAAATTCAATCATAGAAATTTCACAGAAGTTAATTCACATAACACAGACACAGAAAATAATATTAAAATATTTTTCAAACTCGGATATATGGTCTCAAAACCACTATTCTGACCAGGCTCTAAATCGGACCGTTTCAACTCTCCCCCTTAAGGATTTTCGGCCCCGAAAATCTTACTGTTAAATAGATTCAAATATTGTTGTCATATTGCATCTTCAGGCTCCCACGTAGCCTCTTCTAAATCGTGACAATGCCATAATACCTTGACTAACGAAATCTTTTTATTTCGTAGTTCTTTCACGTCACGAGGTAAAATACAGATCAATTCTTCTTCATAAGTCATATCGGGCTGTATTCCTATCTTAGATGAACTAATCACATGGGATGGATCAGATCTATGCCGTCTAAGCATCGATACATGAAATACATTGTGAATCTTTTATGTTCAGATGGCAAAAGTAATCTAAAAGCAACTAGCCCAACTCATTCGATGATTTCATACGGCCTGATAAACCTCGGACTCAATTTGCTCTTTTTACCGAATCAAAATAGTTTCTTCATAGAGATATTTTTAGAAATACTTTATCGTTGATCTCAAATTCAATATCTTTTTGTTTCAAATCCGCATAAGATTTCTGACGATCAGAAGCTACTTTCAAAATGTCTCGAATTATTTTCACTTTTTGCTCTATTTCTTTTATCAAATCAATTCCATATATCTTATTTTCACTGAGCTCAGACCAGTATAATGATGTACAACATTTTCTACCATACAAGGCTTCGTATGGTACCATTTTAATACTCAATTAACGCTGTTATTATAAGCGAATTCAATCAATGGCAAATACTATTCCCACGTATCTTTAAACTCAAGAATGCAACATCTCAACACATCCTCAAGTATTTGAATGATTCGCTCAGATTGACCATCTGTTTGCGGGTGAAATGCAATGCTGAATGTAATTTCGTACCTAAAGCTTCTTGTAATTTCTTCCAGAATTGCGAAGTGAATCTCGGATCTTAATTTGACACAATAGACAATGGCACTGCGTGCAATCTTACAATATTAGAAATATAAAGTTCAGCTAACTTTTCAAGTGTGTAATCAGATCGTACCAATATAAAATGGGTTGATTTCATTAATCTGTCAACTACAACCCAGAATAAATCTTTCGATCTCAGAGATAGGGGCAAACCAGAAACAAAATCCATCGTCACTCGATCCCATTTCCACTGCAACACCCCAAACCTGGCCTAGAAGTTAGGCCCGAACCTGGCGTGTCACATTGAGGTGTTTTTCAAAAACCTTGTTTCCATCGAAAACCCTTCTTATTAAAACTTGTTGCCGTTTAAAACTTGTGTAAAATCTCGAATTTCGTATGCATATTTTTAAAACGTGGTTTATTAAAAGACGTTCTCTTGTAAAATGTTATTACCTTTAAAACCTTAATTGTTACGGAAGCCTAATTTAAAATTTTTGTGGAAACGTGATATTTTGAAAAATAGTTGTTTTGGGAAAACCATGTCTAACTTCTAGCAATTATAGAATAATAAACAAAATCCCAAATGTAAAAGCAGAAAGTTTAAAAGGCCTTAAAATCCCAAATGTAAAAGCAAAAAGTTTAAAAGGCCTTATTACAACCCAAACTGGAATAAAGTACTTAAAAGTAAATCAAGATAGAGCATAAGCAATATGTGGCCTTTTTCGAGTCCCTCACAGCACCAATCCTCCTAAAGCTAGGGATTACTTGAATAATTATTAAACGGGGTGAGTTTTATGAAAACTTAGTGTGTAATCCCTTACCATATAAAACGAACAGTTAGTCATACAAAAGAATTACAAGTTTGGGCCCCAGCCCTACTACAATTCCAGTATCAATTAGGCCTTAGCCCACTATAACAGACAGTACCAGATGAGCCTTAGCACATTACAGAATCAGAAACATTATCATAATTAGAATCAAAATCAAAATCAGAATCAGAATCAGGTGGGCCTAAGCCCAAAACAGAATCAGTAATAGTATAATGTAGATATGCAGAACAGACTAGGTCGAAGCCGTATACAAAACAGATCAGTCTGGGCCTTAGCCCTATATAGAACAGTGTAGGCCAAGCCCACAGCAGAATCAAAACAATATGCGAATGCAACCCCAACCTAGTCCAACTATCACACCACCCGTACCAACCTAACACACCATGTAAGGAATAACTCGACCCACCCAGCCCGACACACTAATGATGCAGCCGTGCTACTAATAATAGATAATGTGGCGAAGCCACCAGAATTAGAATACGTGGCAAAGCCACTAGCACAGAACTTCCTCCAAATCGATGTCCCAACCTAATATGTCGTGTATGCTATGCTCAATCATTACACATGTATACAGAATGGCCATGTAACGCCCCCACGCCCGAGACCGTCGCCGGAGTCTAGCTTGAGGTGTTCTGAACATAATTTGCTATTTTAAGAACTTTGAATCCTTTATTTCTACATTCGCAACATGCTGTCTACCTGCGTCACGGTTATGAAAAAAATCATATCTCGAGTTACGAAACTTGAAATCAAGATCCTTAAATTTTCCTGAATCTAGACTCGTATATCTATCTACTAATTGTTTTTCTAAAATTTTTGGCTGGGACATTTAGTACAGTTTATAGTTAAAGTTACCCCTATTTCAGGACTCGACTGCACTGACCTATGCTTACTACGAATCATCTTTCTCTCTGTACAAAATTCATATGACTATCTCGTTTATTTCTCCCAAAACTAGACTCAATAATGATTCTAAACATATAAAGTACACCTCCTAATTATTTTTGTACAATTTATGGTGAACTTCCAAAGTTGGAATAGGGGATCCAGAAGTCGCTCTGGCCCTGTTTCACTAAAACTCAAATATCTCACAACATATAACTCATTTACCTGTTTTGCTTCTTCCATATGAAAGTAGACACAATAAGCTTCAATTTCATATTTAATTCATCACCTAATTCGATTTCTACTATTTTTAGTGATTTTTCAAACTCACATTATTTCTGCTGCAATATTCTGTTTTTTTATAACAAAGTTCACTTTTTATGGACTTTCATGAACTGGATAACATATTAAACTCACATGGCATCAAACATGATCTAGACTAGCCATTCCAATGACTAATCATTATCAAGCATTTTCTCAACCAAACCACAACCATATCACAAGATTATTTACACAAAATAGGTATATTGCTATACATGCCATACTTAAGTTTTACAAGCCATTTTACCAAAAAAATTTCTTCGGATAGTGTGAACGAGCCTTCGACCTATCCCGATTCCTTAGCCGGCTTGTCCAAAACTACAATGAATGAAAAGGAGGGAGTAAGCATAAATGCTTAGTAAGTTTTAAGTAATACAGTCATTAAACTCAATCGAATAGATATTATTCAAATTCGAGAATAGTACTTCTAAGGCCTATTATCTCTTTTTGGCCTAGCACACCTGTGAACAAATATACAACGTTTAACACACATTTAACCTTTTAACTTCTCATGAATCAGTATTGATAAAACACAAATGATCCTAATTATAACACATAATTCCACACTTTGATCGAATACACACATATACTTAGAGCCAAGTTTATCATATTATTTCAATTGAATTTGAAATATCATATAAATTAAATAAGCCACATACTTTCACATAGCAATGTACTTTGACCGAGTGTATCACCATTTCCGTTGTAACATAGTATTCAATCACATATATTCACTATGATACTTAATTAAATGAAATTTTGAATCAACATTTGAGTACATGATACATACCTGGCCAGTTTAATGTTTCGAACATATTCAATTGAGTATAATTTCAATTTCATCATAATGTCATACTTTGCTAAAATTACCAGCGCGAAGCCTGTGAGTTCTCAACCCAGATATAATTCCAGCACAAGGCCTGCGGGACTTAGCCTGGATATAATTCTAGCACAAGGCCTGCGGGACTTAGTCCGGATATAATTCCAGCACAAGGCTGCAGGACTTAGCCCGGATATTTTTCTTCACTGAGTTTCATGCATATTATTCATATATTAATACATTTCACATAGTATATCGCATTTGTAATTCAATTGCTTCATTTTACTATCTTATCTTATTTCTTAAAAACCATTCGACTAAATGCCATATGCACAATTTATTTCACCATTAACCTTATTTAAAAATAAGGACAAAAGGCCACAATTTAGCTATTATACATATATCATGTTATCATCGATTATATATATGTGTTAAATGTAATTACTCAAAACTTACCTCAAAAGTTGTTGATGACTATATATCTACGGCTATTCGTTTAATTTTGCCTTTCCTTTATCCAATTTTTGTCCTTGATGCTCTTGAGCTTAAAATTAAACAAATTTATCTTATTAAAACTCAACTATGTAAACATTATATCAAGTATATTCGGTCTTCATGCACATAGAACATATCAATAATCACATGTATTATAAGACATTTTTCTCTTAACCTTTCTATTTTATTTATTTTGAACTACTCTCTCAACCAAAACACATTCGGCACTATCATCTAAAATTAGCTAGCATTACCTAATTTCCAATACAAATAATCTCATACACATAGACATCCAGCACTTCGTTACTATCCACTAGTACTCATGAGTCACAAAAATCATTTTAATACTAATACATTGTCTTTTAATTTCTAGAATATGATCTATCATTAGTAACTATAACCAAATACTCCTTAACAACTTCTTAAATCATTAACATCATGGAATTTCAAGCTAAAGTCTATAATCGGCAAAATTTACACAAGAGAACACATTTTTCCGACTACCAAATAACACCTCATTTTCACATAATTATTCGATTCATTATCTAATGAATTATTAAACTAATATGTTAACAAAAATTAATACAAATGATCGAATGCCTCATAGTCTTTGCTTTCATTCTTAAAACCAAAATTTTCCAAGCTTCAAGCTCAATTTAAAGTCATATGAATCAATTAAATTACCTATTACTAAACCTTATACATTTCTTACCATGGCCGAATGTCCTTGCAACAATTGAGCCATATACACGGTTCTAATTCCACATTTTAACTCATAAACCTATATCTTCCTATAGTTTGACATCATAAAATCTATCAAACACCCCTTAATCCACCTTTATCCCCAATATCAAAATTTATACTTTTCTTTCCATAACCGAGCATATAGCTTTTAGTAATTCAAAATTTCATACACACACTACTTAACCTCTTCATCTATCCCTTATTTTCACAAATCAAAAGCTCAATTTTTACAATTTCACAAGAATTACAAGTTTTTAGCTCCAAATCAAAATTTTTGGCAATTTGCCGTATGCCTTTACACTCAAAAATTTCATGGATTCAAACCATGGGTTCAAAGCACATTGCATTTATCTAACAAATTCACAAACCATTAGAAAATCACATTGACATACCTCAATTGGTTCAACTCTCATGACCGAACCCCTTGAAGCATTTTTCTTTCTTCTTTACTTAGTGTTTTCGGCAATGGGAAGGAGAATGGATAAAAACTTTGTTTTTATCACCATTATTATTATTTAATTCATTTTATAATTTATAAAATATAATAAACTTATTTATTATAAAACTATTTGATTTTATTAACTAAAATACAACACACAAAATGCCAAATTATAACATCATTACTGTCCACTACATGTCAAAACTGGATATTTGACATGCAAGTCCCCCCTTTTGCGAACCATTTATTATTCGGTCCTCTAGTTTTAAATTATCACATTTTCAAAGTTCTCACTTGAGTCCTATTTAATAAAATTCACATTCAAATGACAAAATTAAGACATCATACTTTCACACATAATACTTCACATATAATAGGCATAGAATTTAACATTTAATTATCTTTACGACTTGGTTTAGTGGTCCCGAAACCACTTCCCGACTAGGGTCAAATTAGGGCTATCATAGGCCATGTTCAGTATCAGTCATTTAAACACATATTAAAACATATCAATCAGACAACCACGGTCACGTCAATCAAATCACTATCATACAAACACAGTCAAATCTGTCAAACACACAGTCCAAGTCAATCACTTGCCCACAAGGGCAAAATAGTCATTTAACACCCTAGGGGCAAAATGGTAATTTTACCCCACAGGGGTATCTCGATAATTGTACCCTACAGAGATATTTTGGTAATTCTACCTCACAGGGGTATTTCGGTAATTCTACCCTATAGGGTATTTCTGTAATTTTGCAACCCAGGGGTATTTAGGTAATTTCACAAACTAGGGGTATTTCGGTAATTTTGCAACCCAGGGGTATTTCAGTAATTTCACAAACCAGGGGTATTTCGATAATTTCACAAACCAGGGGTATTTTGGTAATTTTATAGTTCAAGGATATTTTGGTAATTTTCTAATTTGGGGTATTTTCGTAAACTGGGGTATTTCTATAATTTTGTAAACCAAGGGTAAAAAGGTAATTCTAACAAATCAGGGGTAAAATAGTAACTTTACAAATTAGGGGTAAAACGATAATTTTACAAATTAAGGGTGAAACATAATTTTACAAATTATAGGTGAAACGGTAACTTTACAAATTAGGGGTAAAACAGTAATTTTGAAAATTACGGGTAAAATAGTACTTTTACAAATTGAGGGTATTTCTGTAATTT
This sequence comes from Gossypium stocksii, assembly GCA_020496765.1. Lineage (NCBI taxonomy): Eukaryota > Viridiplantae > Streptophyta > Magnoliopsida > Malvales > Malvaceae > Gossypium > Gossypium stocksii. Next base: position 49,252,166 of record CM035631.1, read on the forward strand.
TACAAATCAAGGATAATTCAATAATTTTGTAAATCGGGGGTATTTCTGTAATTTTATCAATCCCTCAGAAAGTCTACAGTCGCCTCAGGCGACTCAAGTGTTCTAAAAAAAGATAACGTTGCGAATGGGCCAGAGGCCTGCTCTCGGCCCAGGTGGGCCCACATGCTCGTGTGGCCCTTTAGCCCAAAACGAGCCATAGATACGAGATTCACCTAGTCTAGTCCAATATTTAATACACAATCATATAATTTGCCAGATTGGGCCCACGGGCCCATTGGGCCATGTGGGCCAATTTCAGCATTTCGGCATTTTTCATTCTACAGCTAGAGTAGGGTGAAGTACACACCTGATAGGTATCTAAAGTTAATCCACACTCTGAATGCTGCTATGCCCAGAAGCCAACAATAATTGCACCCTTGACTCCCTAGGGGGTGTGTCGATCAACTACGGTCACCACCACCGTGACCCAACGGCATACAGATCAACAAATGATCCAACGCCTAGCCCAAACGAACATGCCACAATGTAAAAGCGATAAGCCAAGAAAGGTATGCCTACTCTCTTCATGGTTTGCTCTATTTAAAGCCAGGTCCTCACCTATTCTCATTTTAGCTTCCCGATGTGGGATTCTCCATCAATCCCCCAAAACTAAAGCATTAGCAAAATAATCAACCTTTGCATGCAAAGGGATTCGAACCATAGTCCTCTCAATAACCAAGTCACGCCACCACCACTAGGACACAAGCTCCTTTGTGTCATATGTCCAACACATTTAACTTTAAAGCCTGCCTACTCCTTCCAGATTTATTTAAAAGAAAAACCAAAATAAATTGCAAGACCCAAGACTTGAACCTTGGACCCCCTTGCTTCCTTTATGGCATCATATCCTTGTCCCCTAAGTAGCGCCACTTTCCCACTACACCCCACTCCTTGTTGTGCCATATTTTACCTTCATTTATTTAAGAGTCATACCACTTGAGATCAGGGTTCCACTAAGGCTAAAAATAAAAAAATTTTCCTATGGCCTAACTTGAACCCGTGACTTCATACTACCCTTCAAACACTCCAAAATCACATATTTGAATTATTTAAGTTGCCTTTTAACTGATCCAAAACTCAAGGCCTAATACTTCTAGGCCCAAAATCCAGGGCGTTACATCCACTCTGGTATCATGATTGGTTGAAATAAACCGGAGGGCACCTAATGTTCAGCTTTGATTTGTTGACATACTCAGCATTTCAAAACAAAATCTTAGATGTCTCTTTTCATTCCTAGCCACTAGTATAGCTGTTTCAAGTCATTATACATCTTTGTACTACTCGGGTGTACAGAGAATTTACTACTATGTGCTTCATCCAAAGTTATCTGAATCAACTCAAAATTTCTCAGAATGCAAATATGATCTCGATATCTCAAACTATCATTAACATCAACACAAAGTTCGGAATCTGAATCTGAATTACACTAGGTTTGCTTGGCTAACTATTCATTATCCACTTTTTAAGCATCAATAATCTATTGCACAAAAGGTTCCGCCCTTAATTCAGCTAATACTGAACCAATGATGGACAGATGGAAACCACCATTCATAGCACGTACTGCAGATAGTGATTTTCGACTCAAGGCATTAGCTACAACATTCGCTTTACCCAGATCATAATCAATGACAAGTTCATAATCTTTCACTAGTTCTAACCATCTTCTCTTTCGCAAAGTCAAATCTTTTTGAGTCATCAAGTATTTTAGGCTTTTATGATCAGAAAACACGTGGCATTTCTTACCGAACAGATAGTGACGCCAGATTTTCAAAGTAAAAACAATAGCAGTTAACTCAAGGTCGTGTGTCAGATAATTCTTCTCGTGCAGCTTTAACTGTCTAGAGGCTATGCTATAACCTTGCCTTCTTGCATTAAAACTCAACCGAGTCCATTTAGTGAAGCATCACTGTAAATTACAGATTCTTTACCCGATTTAGGCTATACGAGTACCGGGGCTTCAATTAACATAGCTTTCAACTGATCAAAACTATTCTGATATTCATCGGACCATTCGAATTTCATGTCTTTTTGTAGCAATCTCCTTAACAGATTTACAATCATAGAGAATCCTTTCACGAATCGGTGGCAATAACCAGCAAGTCCTAGAAAGCTGCGAACTTCAGAAACATTTCTTAGAGGTTTCCAATCTAGAATTGTTGAAATTTTGCTTGGATAAACTCGGATACCAGATGCTGATATAATGTGACCCAAAAAGCTAACTTCGTGCAACCAAAATTCACATTTATTGAATTTCTCATATAATTGCTTATCACGCAGAGTTTGAAGCACAATTGTTAAATGCTCGGCATGCGCACTTTCATTCCACGGATAAATCAAAATTTCGTCAATGAATAAAACAACAAATTGATCTAAATATGGTCTAAAAATTATGTTCATCAGATCCATAAACACAGCAGGAGCATTTGTTAGTCCGAAAGGCATAACTAAGAATTCATAGTGTCCGTACCTCGTTTAAAAAGCTATTTTCAGAATATCTGCATCTTTCACTCTCAACTGATAATAACTCAATCTCAGATCTATTTTGGAAAACACAGAGGAACCTTTTAGTTGATTGAACAAATCATCGATTCTGGGCAGAGGATATTTATTCTTTATAGTCACTTTATTCAACTAACGGTAATTAAAGTACATTCTCATCGTGTCGTCTTTCTTTTTCACAAATAGAACCGGAGCACCCTAAGGTGAGAAACTCGGTCTCACAAAACCTCTGTCAGTCAATTATTGCAACTAAGACTTTAGTTCTATCAATTCGGTCGGAGCCATTCAATATGAAGCTATCAGAATCGAAGTAGTTCCCGGTATCAATTCAATGCCAAATTTAACTTCTCGAATTAGAGGTAATCCCGGAAGATCCTCAGAAAACACATCAGGAAACTCGCAGGCAATAGGCACTGATTCAACTTTCTTTTCAGACATTTTCGAATCAATCACATAGGCAAAGTAAGCTTCACAACCCTTATTCACATATTTCACAGCTTTCATTACAGATATCACAGTAGGCAACCCACTGAGATCACTCGACTCAATTCAAACTACCTCACTATTCTTGCATCTCAAATCAATAGTTTTTCATTTGTAATTCAAAATAGCATCAAGAAAAGTTAACCAGTCCATATCCAGAATTATATCAAATTCATCAAATGGTAAAAGCATTAGATCAGCCTTAAAACATACATATCGAAACATCAACGGGCTATTCTTACAAACTTTGTCAACTAGGACGCTTTTGCCTAAGGGGTTCGATACTCTAATTACGAATTCAGTAGACTCTACAGGCAAAGTCTTACTGTGCACTAAATTCTTACATATATACGAATGAGTAGATCCTGGATCTATTAATGCAATCACTAAAGTATCGCATAGAGTAAAAGTACCGGTTATCACATCTGGAGATGAAGCTTCCTCCCGAGCTCAGATAGCATAGGCCCTGCCTAGTGCTTTGGCTGCAGATTGAATAGTAGTATCTCTCATAGCTCTCTGACTACCACCACATTTCCCATATTCCTGGGGGGTCTTCCTCTTGCAGAAGTATTATTCGATTTCAGATTCTACGAATATCTGGCTCCACAGACTCGGGACAATCTCGGATTATCTATCGAATGTGATTTTGGCTTTAAGGGTAGAAAAGTTGGTGAGGAAGGGCTGTGGAGCTTATTTAGCCTACATTAGTGATGTGGAATCTAAGAGCGTTACTGTTAAGGATTTGAGAACAGTAAAGGAATTCCTTGATATTTTTCCTGATGAATTGCCTGGGTTACCTCCTAATAGAGAGGTGGAGTTTGGAATAGAATTGTTGCCTGGTACGGCTCCAGTGTCCATCGCTCATTACAGGATGGCACCGAAGGAGCTGATGGAGTTAAAAGCTTAGATTCAGGAGTTATTGGACCACGGATTTATCAGGCCAAGTGTGTCTCCATGGGGAGCACCGATATTATTTGTGAAGAAGAAGGATGGGTCCATGAGGATGTGCATCGATTATCAGCGGTTAAACAAGCTAACCATCAAGAATAAGTACCCTCTACCGAGGATAGATGATCTTTTTGATCAGCTTAGGGGAGCCTCAGTTTTCTCAAAAATTGACTTACGTTTAGTATACCATCAACTGAGAGTTAAAGAGGCAAACGTTGATAAGGCAACTTTCAGAACTCATTATGCACATTACGAGTTTCTAGCGATGCCATTTGTGCTGACGAATGCACCTACTACTTTCATGGATCTTATGAATTGGGTTTTTCAACCATATCTAGATCAGTTCATAGTAGTTTTCATAAATGACATCTTAGTATACTCGGGAACTGAAGATGATCACGATGCACACCTAAGGATTGTGTTGTAGATTTTAAGAGAGAAGCAGCTATATGCTAAGTTTAGCAACTACGAATTTTGGCTAAGGGAAGTCACTTTCTTAGGGCATGTGGTCCCTGCTGAGGGGATAGGGTTGATCTTAAGAAAATTGAAGCAGTGTTGGACTGGAAACCACCTAAGATGGTGTTAGAAATTTGGAGTTTTCTAGGCCTGGTGGGGTACTATAGGCAGTTTGTTGGCGGGTTCTCATTAATTGCTGCAACCTTGACCAAGCTGCTACGGAAAAGGGTACCATTTGTGTGGACCAATAAGCGGCAAGAAAGCTTTGAAAAGCTTAAGAAGGTTTTAACGGAGGCCCTTGTTTTGATTCAACAAGAGCCTGAGAAGGAGTTTACAGTTTATAGCGATGCGTCACACGTAGGCTTGGGCTGTGTCTTGATGCAGGAAGGGAAGGTGGTTGCATATTTGTCGCGTCAACTTAAGGCTTACGAGGGAAATTACCTAACCCATGATTTGGAGTTGGCAGCGGTGGTAGTCGCGCTTGAGATTTGGAGACATTACTTGTATGGAGAGAAGTGCACCATTTATACGGATCACAAGAGTCTGAAGTATCTCCTAACTCAGAAGAAGTTGAATTTGAGGCAGCGCAGATGGATTAAGCTACTAAAGGATTATGATTGCACGATCGAATATCAACCAGGTAAAGCAAATGTGGTGGCTGATGCGCTGAGTTGTAGGGCTATGTTGGATTTGAGGGCAATGTTTGCTTGATTGAGTTTGTATGATGACGGTAGTTTGTTGGTCGAGTTACAAGTGAAACCACTGTAGGTTGAGCAGATCAAGGTTAAGCAGCCATTGGATGAGACTCTGGGGTCTCGTTTCAAGCAAGTTGAGAAGTGGGAAATAACGGATTTTGGGTTAAATAGTGATGGGTTACTGTGTTTCTGTGGTAGAATTTGCGTGCCACAAGATGATGAGCTAAGGAAGTCTATACTGCGGGAAGCGCATAGTAGTCCCTATGCTATGCATCCTAGAGGTAACAAGATGTATCAGGATTTGCGAGAGCTTTATTGGTGGCTGGGGCTGAAGTGCAAGGTTACGGGGTTTGTGAGCAAATGCTTAGTATGTCAGCAACTGAAAGCGGAGTATCAGTTACCATCAGGGTTACTCCAGCAGGTTAAGATCCCACTCTGGAAGTGGGAGAGGGTTACTATGGATTTTGTTAGTGGGTTACCCCTGACACCTATTAAGAAGGACTCTGTGTGGGTTATTGTGGATTGGTTCACTAAGTCTGCCCATTTTATATCAGTTTGCACTGACTACTCATTACAGAAGTTGGCAAGGTTGTATGTGGCGGAGATTGTGCGATTGCATAGGGTATCAGTCTCTGATATATCTGATAGAGATCCTCGATTTACGTCTCACTTTTGGAAGAAAATACATGAGGCACTGGCACGAGATTGGATTTTAGTACAGTATTTCACCCTCAGACTGATGGTCAGTCGGGGAGGGTAATTCAAGTTTTGGAGGATATGCTGAGAGGGTGCGTAATTGAGTTTCAGGGCAGTTAGGAGGATTACTTATCGTTAGCTGAATTTGCATATAATAACAGTTGTTAGGAAAGTATTGGAATGGCACCGTATGAAGACTATATGGGCGAAGATGTCGTACTTTGACTTGTTGGATTGAGTTGGGCGAACGGCAAGTGTTAGCTCCAAAGTTAGTAGCAGACACTGAAGATAAGGTGAAGCTGATTTGGGATCAGTTGAAAGAGGCATCAGACAGGCAAAAGTCCAATGCAGACCTTAAACGGCGAGAGATTGAGTATGCGGTAGGGGACTTGGTTTTTCTCAAGGTTTCCCCTTGGAAGAAGGTGTTAAGATTTGGACGCAATGGCAAGTTAAACCCTAGATTCATTGGGCCGTACCGAGTGTTAAAGCTAATAGGACTAGTTGCTTATCAGTTAGAATTACCTTCTGAACTAATTCAGATACACGATGTGTTTCATGTGTCTATGTTAAGGCGTTATCGCTCAGATCCTTCGAACATCGTGCCGATTAAGGAGATCAAGGTTAGGCCAGACCTAACTTTCGAGGAGGAACCGGTCCAAATAATTGATCAAGATGTTAAGGTGCTAAGAAGGAAGTCTGTCCCTTTGGTCAAAGTGCTTTGGCATAACCACAATGCCGAGGACGCTACATAGGAACCTGAGGGGGCAATACGACGGCAATACCCTCATCTGTTTCAATTAGGTAAATTTCAAGGCCTAAATTTCTTTTAGGGGTATAGTTGTAATCCCCAAAATCCCGAAACTTTTAATTTTGTGTGTTGAAGTTGACGTGTATGATTAGCACAATTAGAGTATTAATTTTAAGGTATTACAATGGTTCTTTGAAGTCTTGGGGTTAAGGTAGACCATAGGGAAAATTTTAATTTTTGCCGTAATGGAACCCTAATCTCAGGTATTAGGCCTTTTAAACAAATTAAGAGGAAATAAGGCACAGATGGGCCTGTGGCCTAGTGGCAAAGTAATGCCACTTGGGGGACAAGAAGGTGGCGTTACTGGGACTTGGAGGTCCAAGGTTCGAATGGCAAGGTAAGCATTGAGGATTTTTTTTGCAGTTGTGCTGTGTAGGTGGTGGAAGTGGAATTAAACTCTTCATGAATGAAATTTAAATGGGTTTTGTGGCTTGGATAAGTGATGGGGTGGATAAGGGGAGAAATAATAAGAAGTGATCAAGGATTGGATGAAATGGAGCCGAATAGGACTTTAGGGGGCTTGGAATCAGTTTTAAAGGGGTCTAGGGTGAGTAGTGTCGAATTCTTTAGGCAATTCGGCTATTGGTTTTATCTGTTAGAAACCGAATACCCTCTTCTTTGTTTCTTCCATACTCATTTGTCCTTGAGCCGAATTCTCTTCTTCCTCTCATGCTCCCTATTCAATTGTCGAATACCCCATCATCTTTTTGCCAAAATTCCTTTTGGTGTTGTGCTCCTTTCTCTTTTTTGCATCTCAAGTGCCGATTCTTTACTTGTCTTCCCAAAACGATTACGTTGTTTCTTCCAGATCTACACTTTCACAATCCATTGTGTTGCAGGCCAATCTACTTTCTTCTTCTTCTCTTAAAAAGCCGAATACTATCCCTACTCTCTTATGACTGAATAGCCCTACCTCTTTGTCAATTTGTTGGTGCTTCTCTTCCATCTCAAATCTATTTAATTCATAGAGCCGAATATCACCGTTAAGCTATTTGGAACGAGGGATCAAATGTTAAGTTCGGGTAAGTACTAAGTTAATCCTTCTTTAGTGCGTTTTGGTAAAAGCCGGAGGGCTTATCTAACTCTTTCTTTTCGTTAACCTTAGCTTAACAAGGGTAGGTTTCAGAGATTGCACTCGTAGTAAGGATCGCTATCAAGTAGTAAGTGTATTAGCTTCTAATTTAGGATTAGTAAGTGGCCGAATATAGGTATGGCGTTTTAGGGGTGACTTGTGTGGGATATGAGTCACTTGTTGTTCAACTTTTGATAGTGTATGTATGGATGCAGATCTTGGAATCAGTGGTGGCTAGTGGTTCATAGGGTTGGCTATCTGGGGTACTGATTTCCAATAAGGTGCGTACATACATAGCACACACGACAAATCAGCAAAAGCCGAAATCCCAAAAAGCCGAAATGCCGAAAAGCTGAAAAGCTAAAAGGTTGGTGCCGACAACCACACGAGGGTACGAACACTCATGTGGAGATACCGATACAATAACTGGGGCCAAAAGAGCGATCTCATGGTCTCGGGCCCCTTTTTGGCCATCCGGGCCAAAATGGGCTAGATGGGCCCGACGGGCTCGTGGGCCCAAATCAGTAAAAGTTGTTAAATGATAGTAAGTGATGAGTTGATGAAGTTGGGTGAATGTTTAGTATGGATTGGGCCTAATGGGCCATACATTTGTGAATGGGCCTATTGGGCCATATTAATTGATTGGGCCTAATGGGCCATATGTAAACTTAGGAAAGTATGTGGACTTGTTAGGGTTTTATAATGGACTTTTAGGCCTAATTTCTAATGATTCCTCAAGCGCATAAAACCTAATCAATTAATCAAGCATATCTGTGGACAAGTCACAAGGTTAGAGTCTAGCAATAGGCATATGCATGTTTAGGATTAGATCTAGGGAGAGCTTGGTACTTAAGCAGTCTTAATGACCCACCTCCTCTTATTTGGAATCCTACCTGGTGCATAGTATCTATTCATTTTAGCCAACGAGGACTTGTTGATGGGCCAAAGTTCGTAATTAAAACCCGTACTGTTAAGAATTACTAAAATATCCCTGTAGGGTAAAATTACTGAAATACCCCTGTAGGGTAGAAATATCAAATGAAATGACTGAAATGCCCTCATTGTATTAAGGACTAAAATACCCCTAGGTGCCTAATATGTGGAAATATGTATGTTGCATTCATGAGATGTATGTTGTACTTGGGTGGGTTTGATGGTACGGAGGAAGATATGTGAGGATCACATTGTCGCTTGACGACTGTGGATCCACCTGTGGCTTTAAGCCCATTATATGATTAGCAGCCTTGCTACAACGATTGAGTAGTGCTGCAACCGTGCTACCATTGGAGTGTAGGGATTGGTGGGTTGATATTTATATCCCCACAAGAGTGTAGGGTTGGAAGGAAAAATGGAGTGTAGGGATGGATTGGGAGGGGAGCATTGCATACATGTGATATTGATGTGATATGGGCTAAGGCCCAACTGAGGCCACTAACGGCTTAGGCCCGAAGGCCACTGTATACTGTGTTATGGGCTCGGGCCCAACTGAGGCCACTGTAAGCTAAGGCCCAAAGGCCACCGATGTTGATAGGGCTTAGGCCCAATGTGATAATTGCATGTTGATATGATTGTTGAGGGCCGTACACATTGAGTTTTCGAAAACTCACACCATCCCTTATTTTTTTAGGTGACCATCAGTAGGTGGCTCGATGTAGAAGAGGACTCGGAGGTGGCCACACTGCAAGTTAATTAGGAATTTTTAATAATTTCAAATTACTTTATCTTTTATTTATCGATTGGAATCCATTACTATATGAAAACATGATTTAAAAACTGTTAGGAGATATCACACTATCATAGGTTAAATATGGCATGTATAACTAGACTCATATACTCTACATTAGTCTAAGAATCTACTAAATCGTAGCTCTAATACCAATAAAATGTAACATCCCTAACCCATATCCGTTGCTGGAATAAAGTTACGGAGCATTACCAGACTTATCACTTAAACAATCAGACATTTCATATTCATTTATCATATCCAAACAAAAGTCATCCAAATCCAGTCATATAGTCCTTAACACGAGCCCTCGATGCCCAAAAAAAGTATTAAAAACAATTGAGACTAAATTGAAAACTTAAGGAAAATTTGAGAAATCATTGAAAATCTTCAAAGTATAGAGAACACACGCCCGTGTTGCTAGGCCGTGTGTCTTACATGGTCAAGAGACATACCCATGCCTCAGACCATGTGGACATTCGAAACAGGTTCACATGGCCGTGTCCTAGTCCGTGTAGACAAAAATAGGCTATTTTTTAAGCCACATTTCTCACCCAACTTTGGTAGCAACCTGCACACTTCAATAAGCATATGACCACAACATAAATAGACGTCTAAACCAACCACAACCAAGTCTAAATCATGCAATTTCATTATCAACAATCATAAGCTCTTAAGCATCTCAAATGATCAATTTAAACATGCCAAAATCATTTCCAAAAGCTACCTAAACGGTCACTTGCATATATGCACCATAATGTCTAAAGCATAACATGTATACCATTCCTCCAATTCATCTAATAGGTACCAAACTACCAACTCACAAACAAGGCATTCCCAAGGCAATCACAGAACATGTAAAATGAGGCTAATTACACTTATATATATACATACCAACACATATACCATGTCAAGTAAAATTAAATGGTTAATTACATAACAAAACATATAGCTTTTCATTATCCAAAGACCTATACATGTCATATAATCAAAATACATTAATCAAATGTACCAAAACAACCGATAAATAATGTGTTGAGATCTCCAACAACTTCCAATCCGAGCGAGCTTTTGAATCATTATAAAACACTGAAAAATAAATAGAGTAAGCAATTAAGCTTAGCAAGTTTGTATAACTTAGAATTTAACTTATCATTTAATCACAATTTAAGAAAGTAAACATAGTATCTTCCAATTCAATTTGGCCAAATGCCTAACCAAATATATTCACCAATATGTTACCATGTGAAACACATATAATAATCAATAAACATGGATGAACTCAACAATTAAGCAAGTTTCTTGTACATGTGTCCTCCATTTCATGTTTCAATATATCATACAATGTCATTTCCATATCATTCATGTAACACTTGTTCTAATTCATATCAATCTCATATAATCTATTATAGAAATGTGCCTATTGAACCGCTTAGAATATCGTAAAATACACGAGTAGTACACACGAGGTGCGCTGAACTATAATCTGTTAGTTCCTGTACATATATCTTTTACGAGTTATAAACGGTAAGCTCTTCCAAGCTGAAAGAACGATAAGCTCATACGACCTGATAATTGGTAAGCTCTTACGAGCTGCAAATCAGAAAGCTCATACGAGCTGTGGTGAGTATACAACACATGCAGGATCTCAACCAAATCGGTAACCCTAATGACATGTCATTTGTATCCTACGAATTCTTAAGGTTCAAATGGGACTTGGTATTCATCAAACTTCATCGATTAGGCATTCGATAATCATATTTCTTAATGACATAATCCATATACAAACATTTCAATTAAAGTATATATACAATTACTCAATTTTAATTGCATGAAGTTACCTCGATTTCAAACGACGAAAAACAGTTGTTTAATCGATAACTTTGTCCTTTCCTCGATCTATATAATCATATTTAACTACTTAATCATCATCCTATTCAATTCAATCCAAAATTTCATATTATGGCAAAATTACTATTTTGCCCCTATACTTTTGACTTCTTTACAATTTAGTCGCTAGCTCATAAAAATTCAAATTCATGCAATTTAATCACACTCGATGCTAGCCAAATTTCATACAAGCTTATAGCAGCCCATACATTTCATTATTTCACACATTTACCACATAATTTTCACTTTTCCCAATTTAACCCTAATTTGCAATTTCATTCAAATTTATTTAACAAATGTTGTTTATCTAACAACAAAGATTTATTTTCTTCTATCTAATATCAAAACACATACACATTCATTAATGGTGAAACCCTAACTTTTTAACAGTTTTGCAAATTAGTCCCTAGGCTAGCTAGGTTAAGCTTTAACGACCCCAAAAATATAGAAATCATTAAAAACGGGATGAAATTTTACTCACATGCATGGATTAACTATGGCTAAACCTAGCAAGCTTCAATGGAGGTTTATTTCTTCTTCAATGCCGGTGGATGGTGCATTTAGGAATATGATGTTTTTGAATTTATTATTTTTACTTAACTTATTTACCAATTTACTTAATTAATTGTAACCCCCAAATTTTAGGGTTTCAGGATTTCTATCAATATTTACATGCTTGGGTGTGTTTAATTCATGTTTTGAGTGTACCTAGGTGGCTTTTGGAAGGACTAGGGTTAGGCTCAAACCTTGGCAAAAATTTTAATTTTAGCCTTAAGTGGATCTGAACACTGGTAGGTAGGACTTAAAAATTTATGGTGGGGTTTCATAACACAAAAAGCCCTGAGGTGGAGTGGCTTGAGGTGCCACATGTAGGGCTTAGTGTGGTGTGTGGAAGCATATGGGAGAGCTGAGGTTCAAGTCCCTTTGCACACAAGATGTAACTATTTTGCTAGTTGGATTCGGTAAGTGATGGAGTTGAAGGTAAACTCTTCAGGTGGTGGTAAGATAGAGATGATATGGTCTTGGAAGTTTAAGTTAATATCTAGGATAAATTGAAGATAAACATGGACAAAGTTGTTGAGGTTTTCAAGGATATGGAAGTGGTGGCCGAATGTAGGTAAATGGTAATAGGCAAATCGGCTTGGGACTTGGAGTATATTCGGCAAGTAGGGATTTGGTATGCCGAATTCATTCTATGGTATTTCGTTTTCCATAGTGAATTGTGACCATTTAGGCATTAGTGATCTCTAGAACCGAAGCTTCACAGTTTTCCCAATAATCTCGGTTGTCATTGCCGAATGCTAATGCCATTCTCCCCTTTACTTTCGCATAGCATCTTTACTCTAAAAGCCGAAGCCTTCAAAACATTCTTCTCTCCATCGTTATCTTCTCCCTTTCTCTACTTCTCTTGACCGATTTCTTCAAAACTTGAAATCCTAAAACACTTAGCCTCCTTTCTTTGTCGATTTGTTCAAGGGTTGAACCTCAGTGAGCTTCTCCTCTTTTTCTTTGCTTGAGTCCTTTTTTAAAGTCGAACACTACCACTCTCTTCCCTTAAACACACTTTGGCCGAACCCTGTCTAGTAATCTCTTCTAAAAATTGAACCCCGTCTTCTTTTCTTTGTTTTTCTTCCAACCCCTTTAATCTATTCTTCTTCTCCCCCAAAAACACATACTTGGCCAATTGTCCCTCATCAATTATTCACCCCTTTTGTTGCCTAGCTAACTGAATACTTTGGATCTCTTCTCCCTTTATGCTTCAATTAGATCAGGTGTAGATCTGGGCTTAAAGTAGTGGAAACGACTTCTTGTGGTACCAATTCAGTCAAGCAAACTTTTGGGTAAAGACTTTATTCTTTCTTCTCTTATCTTATGTATTTTATGAAAAGTCGAAACCTTCTGACTTCCTTTCTGATAATCGCCTTAGATCCCTTCTTTGGAAGCTGATTTATGGTTCTTTTCGTTAACTGATTGAGTTTCGTGGTCGTTCGTAAAGGTTGATCTCGTGGGGGCTAGTTGGTGGTTAATATCATCGAGGTAGTCTAGATCTAGTGGCTAGATTTCGGTAAGGTAAGTAATTGATGGGATTTTTGATAGTGGCCGAATGCGTGAAGGTTTAAGTAAGAAGGGTTTTCAATCGGATTATAGTTTAATGTTGTGGTTAAACTATTGTAGGTTAATCATTCACGGGATCGTCTGACTCTAATCGTAAATAGGTGTGTAACGACACTCTTCAATAGCGTACATCGGCAAAAAGCCAAAATGCCAAAATGCCAAAATGTTGGCATTTCGAGGTCTTGCGAGTGTGTGAATGCTCATGGGCTGAACCAAAACCACGAATCATGGATATTGGACTGTAAAGGCCACTGTGCGCGTTTTCGTGCACTTGGGTTGCTCTGGGCCTCGATGGGCCGAAATAGGCCCAACGGGCCCACAGGCCCATATGGGTAAAATTATGCGGTAAGTGTTTTCTGGTACATTAGATGGTAAATCTGTGATAATATGATAAGCTTAGACTAGCGGGCTATACGAGCATGTGGGCTCCCTCGGGCCCATTAGGGGTTTTAGGCTCAATTTCACTATGTGACTATTTGGACTCCTTCAGTCGCTCAGAGCGACGTTAGACCTACTAGAAGGTCATATTAGGTGTTGAAACATCAAGACTTAGTGAAATGACAAAAATACCCTTGAAGGGTAAAATTACCATTTTACCCCTACCTGCCAAAAGACTATTTTACCCCTAAAAATAGGTTGACTGATTTGTGTATGTCTATATCTGTATCTGATAATCTGTATGCATATGACATGTGGTACTGTATTCTGCATGGGGTTGGGTTTTGGATTTGGAGGAAGCTCTATATAGTGGCACTGCCACGTATTCTGTTTAGAGGCTCCGCCTCGTAATTCTGTTCTGGTGGCTCTACCACGATCTTTATATTAGCAGCTCTACTGCGTCTATGGTGTATAGGGCTAGGTGGGTTGAGTTATTCCCCGCATGGTGTGATGGGCTGGTACAAGTGGTGTGATGGGCTGGACTGGGATTGTGACAGCCCTATTTTGACCCTAGTCGGAATGTGGTTTCGGGACCACAAAACTGAGCTGAAAAATTTTCTAAATGCTCATTTCTATGTCCATTTTATGTGTTAATCCATGTGTGAAAATTTTTGTGCTTCAAATTAGTCAATTGGATGTGAATTACACTTAAAAGGGCTTAGTTGTGTAACTTTGAAAGTATGCTAGGTAAAAGTGTGATGACCAATTAATAGTATGGTTTAAAGACATGACTTTGCATGTCAAACTGCCCAAAAATAATTAGTGGCCAGCCATGATATGAAACATTCCACTAATTCATGTTTTCTCATATTATTAAATTTGAAATTTGGTTAGAAATATGTATTAAAAAAATAAATAAAATGTGTTCACCTTTTCACCATTTTTGGCCAAAATTTGAAAGAGAAATAGGAGAAAGGAAAACAAGCATTCGGTCTTTTGGCATCAAAATTTAAGGTATGGAGTCATGATATTTTCTTAAGAAATTGTGAGTTTTAGTTGATAGTTAAGTATATGCATTAACCCATGAGTTAATTTTTAGTTGGATGGTAAATTCTTCATTCGGCCATTGTTAAGAGAATGAAGCTTTTGAGTTTGAATGTTAGAAATATATTATGGAGTGTTTGAAGGTTATATTGAGGTTAAATTCATGTGATTTTTGTTAAGATGCTTAAATAATGCAAATTTTGTTGTATGTAACTTAATTAGCTTATGGGGACATTCGGCTATGTCTTTGGAGAATGAATGAATTGGTGATAATTGTTAAGGGAGGTTCTTGCAAGTATAGTAAATTGGAAGCTCAATCAATTTTTTTTGATAAATTCAAGGACTATAAAATAATTGGCTAAAGGTTTTAAATTTGGAGAAAACCGTGTATTAGATTGAATTTTTATTGAGTTTGTGAAATTTGGTTAATGGTATTTTTTCTTTAATGAGCATGTATGATGCGGTTGAGAGTTAAAACATGGAGTTTTGATGTGTTATGATTATTGCCGTAGTAAATTGTTGTAATTTTGTATATTATTGATGAATTTGTGATATCTTCCTTGAAATAGCTGAAAATCATTGAAGAATTTGTATTTTAAGGTGTATTAGGTTCGGCATTAGTGAATATGAACTAGGAAAAATGCAGTTGAAGATAGAAGGTAGTGAATGAGTGTTCCTACAAAGAAATTGATACTAAATACGTATGTTTTTGAGCTTGTGAGCTTATTTTCTTAAATCGTATGCTTCATGTGAGTAGATTGTTAAAAAGGGGGGAAGGCATTCAGTAATGTCATTTTGAATAAATGGATTTGGTGTTGGATAGAGGGTTTTTTTTTTACAAGTTAAATATATGTGTTTTCGGCTATAGAATAACAAATTAGTGAATGCGAAAACATGATTTGGATTATAGTGTTTGAATTGTTAATGGGTTGAGTTAGTCATAGTGTGCCGAATGTATGCTATATTAAAGAATACATATCTTAACATGAGTTTAGATAGTTGAAGATGAAAGAACCGTAAGCTATTGTATATGGTATTAAAAGTATTTGTATTATAATGATTTGATGAGGCCATCGAACTAGTCTATGGTTTATTTTAAGCCCAAGAGCAAGGGGATCCGGTCTTGAATAAGGGAAAAGCGAAGGTGGTGGAATAGTTGATCTATAATCGTTCGACAACAAATACAGTAAGTTTTAAGTAGTGAAACCTAGCATAAGAATTGATTAAACATGATATACATATTTATATGTACATGTGGTTGATGAATTGAGGTCTATTGACAATGTTTGATTATGGGTGATGCAAAGTAAGTTGTGAATATGGCAAATAGCCGAAAGTTCTTTAAAAATGTAAGCTATGATAATTGACTTGATATGTGATCTATATATGTGCCTTTTAGACCAAATATTAAGTGAAAATGTTACATTATGCGCTAATATGTAAATGAGGCGAATGAATTTCAATTGAGATAGATTTTTGTGAAATGTAAACCTGATGGGAACATATGCATAAAGGTTCAGTGTTATATCCGGGTTAATTCCCGAAGGGCATTCGTGCCAGTGTTATATCCGGGTTAATTCCCGAAGGGCATTGTGCCAGTGTTATATCCGGGTTAACTCCCGAAGGGCATTCGTGCCAGTGTTATATCTGGGTTAATTCCCGAAGGGCATTTGTGCCAATGTTATATCCGAGCTAAGTTCCGAAGGGCTTTAATGCTAGTATTATAACTGGGCTAAGCCCCGAAGGTATTCATGCTGGAAATATGTGATTTATGTCGTAATAATCTCAAACAAATGTGCTCACTACCCTAAGTTTATCAGGTGTGTACTTCATCCTCATTGTGAAATTGATTCACTGTAGATTATGAATACACATTTGGATAGGGATGCTTTGGCTATTGTTTACGGTTACATGAATGTCTATGACTTACTTATGATGAGTGAATTTCAATTCAAGTGGACTTGTATTAAGATGGATCTTTAGTATATGAGCATATTAGATCAAAGTGTGAAGCTACATAAATATGTGAGTATGTGTATAAGCTTATGTTTAGCATTGTAATTGCAATGTATGCTTTCGGCTAAGGGAGATTTTAAATGGGTACAATGAAATTACCTATGTGATTTGAATTTATGTTTAAAGGAAGTGAAAGTGTTATGTATGAAAGATAGTAGTATTTTTAATCAAGGTTATATTCGGCCAAAGTGAAGAGGTTTAGCATTAATAGAACTATGCTTTTAAATTCAAAATGAATTCATTGCTTAAAACTTACTAAGCATTGAAATGCTTACTCTGTTGCCCTTAATTCTTTGTTTTTTTAGGTCTCGTTCGTTAGCTACGGTCTCGGGAATCTCAAAGTCAAAGTCGTTCACACTATCCGAACTTTATTCGGTACTTTTCGGTAGTTAAATTTTGATAATGGCATGTATAGGTTTGACTTTAGGTTCTAATAAGTATCTTTTGATATTGTAAAAATGAATAGCCATGCGAAAATGGCTTGCCAAGTTATCATATGTATTTTTGTATAGTTAATATGAATGGTGGTATGACTAGTGAATGTTTAAAACATCATGAATTTGGACACCCACCGAAAAATATGTTTACGCAATTATAAATGGTATTAGTAGAATAAGTGGCGCATTTGACTAAGTTTAAATATTACCATATGAATAGTAGTTGTCACTTTACATGTATAATGGATTCAAGGTGAAAATTGTTGTGCACGCTTATATGATTTAGTCTTATGAGTGTCGAAATCAGATTGAGTTGTTGGATGGATGTACGTTTATGTATATGTGTGTATATCTTTTATTTGAAAATTTTATATACTTTTAAATTATTATCCATAAGTTTTATCAACATGATTTATGCGAATGAAGTTTAATGAAATTAGGTGTTTGTCTTGTAATGCCTCATAACCCTCCGGCGACGGGTGCGGGATTAGGGGTGTTACAGGGATTGGGTTTTTGCATATATATTCTATTCTATATCTGTAATGGGCCCAAGGCCCACTCTGTTTTTGAATATGGCCAAGGTCCAGATTGATCTGTATTTGAATAGGCCTTCAGCCCAGACTGAACTGCATGTCTGATCTCTGATATTGGTTGGGCTAAATTACACACTGAGTTTTCACAAACTCAACCTATTATTTTCACCTATGCAGGTAACCCCCAACCATAGTGGATTTGGAGCTGCGAGGGACTTGGGGTGGCCACGTGGTTTATACTTCTGGTTTTTATTTGGTTTTAATTTATTTTTATTTCTATTTTAATTTCGTATTTATTTTGTAATAAGGCCACTATGGGTGTTTGGTTGGGTGATACTATTATTGGTTTTAAAGTGGTAGACTAGGATATGCAGGTTTTCAAAATTAATAGCAAACGTTTTCAAACAAGCTTTACGTAATGATCGGATGACTTAATAATAAGAACGACAACAAATGGGATTTCGGTACAAACACTTCATGGTAGTAAAAATAATTTTTATCTGGTTTTGCTTAATAACTACAAGCTACTAGTCGTGGACCTCCAATAAATAACATAACGAATTGTCAAAGTAACTGGTGGAGAATAAATTGTCAATGTGACACACCAGATCTGGCCATAACGTCCAGGCCGGGTTTGGGGTGTTACATTAACCTTATAAATTAACCTTTAAAATTTCCTACTCCATGTCTAAGAACGTCGACTAGCAATTTATATGGTCTAACTACCACAAAAGGACCTCCACTTCAAAGTTCTATAGCTATTAGACACCTTTACTAATAGAACACAACTTTTACACTTTATCTGATTTAGTCCTTTTCATCAAATTGAACATGCAAATGACAAAATTTCTTCATGAAATTTTCATATGACTCTACTAACATGCTATATTCATTAAAATAATAATAAATAAATATTTTGACTTTAGATTTGTGGTCCCGAAACCATTGTTCTGATTTCACTAAAAACGGGTTGCTACAACTCTCCCCCTTAGGAATTTTTGTCCCCAAAAATCTTACCAAAAGTTAGATTAGGGTATTCTTTTCTCATAGCTTCTTCGAGTTCCCACGTAGCCTCTTCAATGCCATGACGTTGCCAAAGTACCTTCACTAAAGTTATGCCTTTTTCTTAACTCTTTCATCTCTAGAGTTAAGATTCTAATTGGTTCTTCGTTATACGATATGTCGGGCTAAATCTCAACCTCTATCAGAGAAATTATATGCGAAGGGTCTAATTGGTATCGTCATAGCATAGATACATGAAAGACATTGTGAATCTTTTCAAGTTCCAACAGTAAATTAAGTCGATAAGCCACTGGACCTATTCTCTTGATAATCTCATATAGCTCGATAAATCGCGGACTCAACTTTCCTTTGTGACCAAAATGAAGAACCTTCTTCCACAGTGATACTTTTAGAAACACTCTATTGCAAATTTGATATTCAACATCTTTACATTTCAAATCTGCATACGATTTTTGTCAATTTGAAGCTGCTTTCAAAGTGTCAAAAATTATTTTCACTTTCTCTTTAGTCTCTCTGATCAAATCAACCCCATGAATCTTTTTCTCACTAAGCTCGGTCTAGTATAATGCAGTTCAACATTTACAACCATATAGCACTTCATAAGGTGCCATCTTTATGCTCAATTGAAAACTATTATTATATGTGAATTCAACCAATGGTAAATATTTTTCCCGGTTGCCTTCAAACTCTTAAACACAGAAACGAAGCATATCTTTGAGAATTTGAATCACTCTCTCAGACTAACCATCGGTTTAAGGATGAAATGTAATGCTAAAATGCAATTGTGTACCCAAAGCTTCTTGCAATTTTGTAACACCCCAAACCTGGCCCAGACGTTACGGCCAAGTCTGGTGTGTCACATCAACGACGGACTAACCATGTTTCTTAGTTATTACGATTAGGTTGAGTTTTGAAAAACTGTTATTAAAGTTTAAAGAGAAAATCCAGGTTTAATTTGTGAATGTCCTTTCCACTACCAAATCTTAGGGTTATTCTATTATAAGATATTGGTTTAACTCTTGTTATTCGTTTGATACGTGTGATGAATTTTGAAAACATTGATTAATTTTTAAGAAAACTCGCGTAGCCTTATTCAAATCCTTTTAAGTAAGGTATAAATAAATATTTGAAAACCAAATTAAAATAATTAAAGCGGCCTTATTACAAACCCAAAACCAAAATGCAAAATAATTAAAAGTAAATAAGAAAATAAATAACTTAATTAAAACCAAAAAAGCTGTCCATGTGGCCACTCTGAATTCCTCCAGCTCCAATCCACCAGCCTAGGGCTCACCTGCATGGATGAATGGAAAGGGGTGACTTTGGAAACTCAGTGTGTAAAGAAAGCCCATCCAAAGCCCAAATCAGCTCAACCCACTGGGCCTAAGCCCTATCCAGTCTCAGTAATAACTGGGCCGAAGCCCTATTCAGTATTCAAGTAACTGAGCCGTAGCCCTATTCAGATATCAGCGCGGCCTATAGGCCCATAACAGTAACAGAACAAAATAATGCATGTATGCAAAGCCCCCATCCTATGTCCACCCGCTACACTCCACCCGTACCAGCCATACACACAATGTGGGGAATAACTCAACCCACCCAGCCCTACACTCCACAGTCGTAGCATAGCTGCTTAGATAATGTGGCCAAGCCACTAATAGTATAACGAGGCAAAGCCCCTTTTCCGTAAACGTGGCAATGCCACTTAGCACTTTCTCCATCAATAAACCTAGTCCCATACAACAGATAATCATGTTATGGCATACAGTGAACAGAAATAGTAAAGCATGCATTTCAGTCAAATTGAGACCTAGAGGTATAACGGTCATTTTGTACCTAGGGGTAAAATAGTAATTTCTCACCCATAAGGGGTATTTCAGTAATTATACCAATTTTTAGGGTTTTATGTATATTTCAATTATTAATAGTCCAACTTTCATCTCAGTAGCTCATTTAGCTCATTTTAGCAGTTTAAAGTTGTTGGGTCCTAAAACCCCTAATGGGCCCTACAGTGTCACTTAGCTATATTGGCCCATTTAGCCCAAATTTTATGACTAGTTTAACAACTTTAACCTACAGTATACCAGAACATGCTTACCACTTATTTTTACCCATATGGGCCCGTAAGCCCATTGGGCCCAATTTCAGCCCATCGAGGCCCAAATTTACCAAAGTGCACGAAATTGTGCACTTACCAATTTTACCGATTTCAATTATAGATCTTACTGCTTCCAACTGACCCACGAGCGTTTGCACACTCGCAAGCCCACGAAATGCCAGAATTTTGGCATTTTGGCTTTTGTCGATTTAGTCTACTAGAGGGTGTTCGTTTACACACCTGATTTGCGACGGATGTTAAGGAGATCTCCTATTCGATTCCTCCTACAATCGATCACTAAAGATATTAGACCACAAACCAATGATAACCTAACGCAACCATTAACACCATATTCGACCAATATCCTACATGGCCCTTAAGTACTTACCTTTGCTGAAAATAGTGACTAGATCTAGATCTAGTCTCTCCAATGATTCAGGCCCTCGATCGGTAGCCTTTAGTCCCCACTAGCACAAAACAACCCAATTAATAACACCAATAAAGCCTTTAGCCTTAGTCGACAGCCACCCCATGCACATAGGGGTTTTTGGCTTTTCCTTAAATCTCGAAATAATGAATGGAAAAGAGAATCTGAGAACTTACCAAAGTTCACTTACCCAGAATACTTTTAATCCCACTTCTAGCTCAGATCCAACGCAGATCTAGCCTCCAAACATGAGCAGAGAATGAATCCCACTATTTCGGCTTTTGGGATCTATCTTAGAATGTCTATTTCGACTTTTGGTGCACTGAAGAAGAGAAAGATAGAAGTTGTAATGGTAAAAAGAAGATTTCCACAAGGGGTATGGGAGTTCTGAGATTCGGCTAAGTGGATTAAAGAAAGAATGTGGTTTCGGTTAAAAAAAGAAAATGGCAACACATGTTTGGTTTTGGCTTTTGTGAAAGTCGACTACTAGTCTTTGAGGAGTGACTAGTTGATAAAGATGGAAGGAGAAGGAATGGGAAGGAGAGATGGGTTCGGCTTGAGAAGAAAGTATGGGAGAAAGGAAGAAAAGAAAGGAAGAGAGTTGAGATGGAAGAAGAGAAAAGAGAAGAGGTTCGGTTATGGTCAAATCGGCACAAGGGGAGTATGGAGGCCTAGGTTTCGGTTTCTAACAAAAAGAAAGAGAAGGAAAAGAACCTTAAGGCACTATACCCTAAATTAGCAAGACAGAAGAGAGGCCAAAACAAATCCCAAAAGGTCCTACACCAAGCACTCGGCACACACTAACTCCACTTGCCGAAATTGAAACCTCAAAACCTAATGCCAAAATTGCTTCCAAAACCCCCACAATCGGCCACCACCAACTTTCATTCAAATTTCCTAAAATCTCTCCCCCTTATCCTCTTTGATCAAATCCTATGAACAACTTGAACTCCTCCCAGCAGAGTTTCACTTGAGTTCTATCACATGCCCAACACATGCACAAAAATTAAAAACACACACTACTTATCTTGTAACTTGAACTCTAGCCCTTGCACACACCCTCACACGCCACTTTTTTAGGAACTAAGTGGCGCCATATTGCCACTTTACCAAGGGCTTCCTTGTGTCTTAGTTTGCTCACTTTTTTCTTAAAAGCCCACTTAACCAAGCCCTCTTCACTTTAAATCTAAAATTTGATATTTTTGCTAGGTTTTATCTTAGGCTTGGGCCTTCTAAAGGCCCACCAACATACTTAAAACATAAATTTCATGTTTTAACAACAAAATTTCAAAATTTCACCAAAATCGCAAAAATCTCGAAAAATCTCAAAAATTAGGGCGTTTCAAATTTCTTCCAAAATCGTGATGTAAATTGCATATCTCTATCCGAAATAAGAGAGACTAGCACTACGTTGTAACGACCCGTTTTTGGTCACTCAGAATAGTGGTTTTAGAACCACCAATCTGAAGTCAAAATAATTATTTTATTATTTTATTAAGCTTTATTGCATAATAGAATAATTGTGTGAAAATTTTGTTAACAAATTTCACTATTTGAATGCTGAATTTGATAAAAAGGACTAAATCGCGTAAAGTGTAAAAGTTGAGTTCTATTAGCTAAAGGTGTCTAATAGCTATGGAAACTTAAAGTAGAAGTTCTTATGTGATAATTAACCAATTAAAGGTTAGTGGATGATAGTGGCTGTAATGCCCCAAACCCGGCCCAGACATTACGGCCATGTTCGGTGCGTCACATTACGTACAACTAATCGTGTGACCTAGTTACTAAGATTAGGGCAAGCTTTGCAAAACTGATATCAAAGTTTAAGAGAAATTCCCAGTTTATTGGTGAACGTCCTATCCATGATCAGTTATTAAGAGATTTATTATAAAACTTAACCTAGTTACTCGTCTGAAACGTGTGATTGATTTTGAAAACGTTGGAATAAATTTTAAGAAAACTCGTTGAGCTTTGTTCATAGCATTAAAAGTAAAGTATAAACAAAAAGTTGAAAAAAACCAAAATAATTAAAGCGGCCTTATTGCAACCCAAAACCATACTAAAAATAATTTAAAATAAATACAAAAATAAATTAAAATAAAACTTAATTAATTAACTGCAGTCCACGTGGCCACTCTGAATCCCTCCCAGCTCCAAGTCCACCAGTCTAGGGCTCACCTGCATGGATGGGAGAAAATGGGTGAGTTTGGAAACTTAGTGTGTAAAGAAGCCCATCCAGAGCCCAAGTCAGCTCAAGCCCACTAGGCCTAAGCTCTATCTAGTTTCAGTAATATCTGGGCCGAAGCCCTATCCAGAAGCAGTAAACTGGGCCTTAGCCCTTTTTAGATAACAGTACGGCCCATAGGCCCATTACAATAACGGAACAGATATCAGTCATGAATGCAAGCCCAAAACCCAACCTAAGTCCAATCGCTACACCCCACCCGTACCAGCCCTACACACCATGTAGGGAATAACTCAACCCACCCAGCCCTACACTCCACAGTTGCAGCACAGCTGCTCAGATAATAGTATAACGAGGCAAAGCCCCTTCAGTACGTGGTCAAGCCACTATCAGTACTTCCTCCGTCAATAACCCAGTCCCATTCAACAGATAATCATGTAGTGAACAGAAACAGTAAAACATGCATTTCAGTCAGATTTAACCCTAGGGGTATAATGATCATTTTGCACCTAGGGGTAAAATAGTAATTTCCACCTATAAGGGGTATTTCAGTAGTTAAGCCAATTTCTAGGGTTTCATGCACATTTTAATCAGTGATAGTCTAACTTTTATCTCAGTAGCTTATTTAACCCATTTTAGCTAATTTAGCTAATTTAGCTAATTTAGCGCGTTTAGCCCAAATTCTAAGTCTAGTTTAACAGTTTTATCCTATAGTATTCCAGAATACACTTACCGCTTACTTTCTCCCATATGGGCCCGTAAGCCTATTGGGCCTAATTTCAACCCATCGAGGCCCAAATTTACCGAAGTGCACGAAATTGCACACTCATCCATCTTACCACTTGTGATTACAGATCTAATGATTTCCAACTGACTTATGAGTGCTCGCACACTTACAAGTCCACCAAATGCCAGAATTTTGGCATTTTAGCTTTTTGACTTTTGCCAATTTGAACTACAAGAGGGTGTTCGATACACACCTGATTTGCGACTACCACAACGAGATCTCCCACATGATTTCCCTACAATCAGTGACTACAATATTAGGTTACAATCCCAAAAATAACCAACCTAAACACCTCTTACCACATTCCGCCATCATCACCTAAGGCCCTTGAGATCTTACCTTTGTGGAATTTATTAACTAGATCTAGATCTAGTCGTTCCACTTGTCCAAGCCCTCAATCAGTAGCCTCTAAATCACACTAACACAAAATAAATCGATTGTTAATACCCATAGAGCCTTAAGCCCCTAAATCAACAACCTCCCTATGCACATAGGGGTTTCGACTTTTCTAAATCCTGAAACAAAGAATAGAATCAGAGATTTCGAGCACTTACCATAGGTTCTCTTAATCAAAAAAATTTCACTTCCGTTTCTACTCAGATCTGATGCAGATCTAGCCCCTAAATACTAGCAGAGAATGAATATTAGAGGTCTAAGGACAGGCTACCAAGTCCCTATAAATATGGTGATTTCGATTTTTGGGCACAACAAAAGAGAAGGAAAAATGGAAGCTTTGCAATGAAAAGAAAGGGATGTCGACAAGGCTATGCAATTCAGCTAAATAGAAAAGAAAGTAAAGGTTTACAAACAAGAAGAAATCGGCACACCTAGAACCTTTCGGGGATTTCAACTTTTATGAGTATTCAGCTATGGAGAATTAGAAGAGAATGAGGATAAAAGAAGAGATTAGAATGAAAGAAAAGATGGGGGTTTGGTTATGGACAAACGGTGCAAAAGGAATATGGAGGCTTAGGTTTCGGTTAGGAGATAAAAGAAGTAAAAAGAGAGGAATAAAAGTAGAGAAGAGATTCGGCTAGGTGAAGAAGTTGGCAATGGATAGCTTAAGATTTAGGGTTTCGACTTTTAGAATAGTAGAAAGAAAGAGTATGAATCGAGAGGGTCTCATTACCAAACCTATTCGGCACTTAGGGTAATTGACAAAATCCCGAAGGCCACCCTAAAGCAATCAGCTACCAAGAACAAATGCCGAATGGCCACCTAACTCCACTAGCCGAATGCACCCTAAGCCAAAAGTCCCAATCTGCAATGCTTTCCTTGGAGTCCCCCAATCGGCCATCAACTGCCTCTTTCAAAATCCCTAAAATCTCTCCCTGATCTAACCTCATGAAAAATTCAAACTCTCTACAGCAGAGTTTCACTTGAGTGCCATCACTTGACCAACACATGCACAAAAATAAAAGTATCATCTGCTTCCTCGCAGCTTGAACTCTAGCCCTTAAACACCTACTGTGATAGCCCGATTTAGACCTTAATCGGAACAATGGTTTCGGAACCACGAATCTGAGTTAGAAAAAAATATCATTAAAAATTATTTTATGAGTTTATTTTGAGTGAATTTGTGTTTGCTAAATTTTTGTGATTCAATTTTACCGTTTGAGTGTTAAATTAAATAAAAGGACTAAATTGCGTAAGTTGGAAAGTTTGCTAGCTTAATAAGTTAAGTATCTATTTGTTAGTGGCTTTTAAAAGTGAGGGTTTTATGTTGTAAATAACCCTAGTTAATATTGGTGGGACGGCATTAGACATGAGTTATGTAAGTTTATTATTATATCATTAAGGGTAAAATGGGAAAAGAAGAAAAATGTCATATTATAACTTAGTAAAACATAAAATAAAACGTATATTATCATTCATCATCTTCAAGTAGCCGAAACAAAAGGGGAAGAACACAAGCTTAGGGTTCGGCAACTCATCTAGCTCATTAAGGTTTGTTTTCTTGTTGGTTTTCGATTATTTTTACGTTTTTTAGATCCTTGCTTATTAATATTTAAAACCCAAGCTTTAATTTTTTATTTTGGTGAGTATTTTGAATGTTGCCATTGATGAGAGCTTGTGATTTCTAAGGTTTGATGATGAATTATGGAATATATGAATTAGGTTAGAATATATTATAAAGGAATTTTTGATGATTTTGAGTAATTAGGATTTAATTGCAAAAATAAATATATGGAGGGACTAAAATTTGAAATTGATGAAAAATATGAGCATATTAGGACCCTAGGAGTATTCGGCCACCCTTGAATGTGATTAATTTGGTATATTTTGAATTTTATGCATTAAAGACTAAATTGTAAAAATTATAAATGCTAGGGGTAAAATGGTATTTTTCCCATTTGTGTGTGCGAGGACTAATTTGAATGAAAATGTGTTTAAATCAGCATAATTTGAATATTTTTTAGATCAAGAACAAAAGAAATTGGATTTGGATCGGGGAAAAAAGAAAGTGGTCGACTAGCAGCTCCGTTCCGCTTTATGAGTCCGAGGTAAGTTGTTAGGGAAAGAGATATAAGTATCAATATTTAAATGATATGTTTATTTGCTATTTTGTACTTTTAGAAATTAATAGTGCTATAGTCGAATATGAATAAATGTGGTTAACATATTTTCGAGTTCGATTCAAATGAGTTACAACATCCGAAAGTCCCGTGCAAACCTTAGGAATAGCTAGGATACCTATGTCATGACATAGAATTCCCTCAAATGTGAGCGAGTAAGTCCATGGCATCCATCAGTAATTTTCAGCATATGTTTACAAGTAAGACCCTGTCTGGGACAGTGGCATCGTTCTGTATTTACATGTAAGACCACGTCTGGGACGTTGGCATTGTACAACTTAATGATTGTTCGAGTGTCCTAGTTAATTCCGAATGGTTCATTGGGCGAAAGTTTTGTTCATGGATTATGTGATGTGAGCTTAATAGACAAGCATGAATTAATTCAATAATAGTAAGTACAAGGTAAGCATACCCGACTTATTGTATAGCTTTTAATGGATATTTAATTTAACGTGTATATGTATTTCCATTAAATTCAGCTAGATGAATACTTCTAAAAGAATTCTCATTTTTTGTTCATAAGTCCATATGTTATGAATATGGGAGTTGGGTACAAATGAACGTTCGGCTTTGGTGATAAATTGTGGTTGGCAAGGTGGTTTATGCATGAATTTGAATTTGATTATTATGTCAAGGAGTATAGTATCTATGTGAACATATAGAATTTTTGTGTATATTTAATAATAAACGTGTAGGGTTACGTTTGATCTTGTAACATTTTTCATTGAATAAATCATTGAATTTGTTGTTGCCTAAGACTTACTAAGCTTGCGAGCTTACTCCTTTTATGTTGTGTTTACTTTGTTTTATAGATTTTGAAGTCACGGTACAAGCTCGGGAACTAGCAGTCGGACTCATTACACTATCAACAACTTCGGTACCTTTAATCTGAACTTGAATTATTGCATGTATAGGTTCAATATAATACGTTAAATTTTGAGTTGTATATTATATGCCATGCAAAAATGGCTAACTTAGTGCTTATGTTTAGGTTAACTTGAATATGGTGTGTATGTCTGCTATGCTTCAGTGATGGCGTAAGACTTTGAATGAGGAATTGCTTAATTCGGTCATGAGGTGAATAAATTATCATGTGCATGTTTGGTAATTTTCTTGAAGGTGACTTAGTTGGTTTAGTTGGCAATTATGTGATTTGGTTGTTTTAATTAAATATGGTTGATGTTTTGGTTATGCATGTATTTGTTGTGAATGATGCTTAATATATTTGGTTAACATTAGATAAAAAGTTTAGGTATGAGCGAAATGGGTAAATATGTTTCAAAATGTTAATTCTGAACTTACAAATTCGAGTGTTAAAGTCAATTTATGGCATAGTATTAACTCTTAGCTAATAGCCGAATGTGTTTCTTGATGTTTGGATTTGGCTTATGTGATCTTTATATTTACTTGGAGTTTTGTTTAATTGGTTGATCAACAAGTCATGTATAATGCATGCCCATATTTTTAGCTGGTAATAGGTAATATTAATGCGCACTTGGTGGTGGTATTAATGGTTTTGAATTCGATAATCTTCACAAAGTAGGGTAATAAGTGTTTTATATATATGTGGCACCTTACAAAGATTATAGATTGGGTATGTATAATTCTGGTTTTGCATCTGGATGTAACTTGCGATTAGTATATTCATAGTAGATATTGAATCTTGTGACTAAAGCTAATTAGCATATGATTATGTTTTTATAAAGTGAATGTGGTAAATTCGGGTTGTTATAATGGTGTAATAATTTATGTTTAAATTCGATGTATTAAACATGGCTGAAAATAATGGTATATTGAGAAGGTTGTGGCTCGTTCGGTAATACCTTGTAACCCCATTTTAGCGACGAATAAGGGTTAGGGGTGTTACATTTTATTGGTATTAGAACTACGGTTTAGTCGGTTCTAGGACTAACGTAGCGCATATGACTTTAGATATACATGCCATAATTATATGCTGTAATAGTGTGATGATTTCTGACATCTGAAATGTACTTTTATATAGTAAATGGATCCCGACAGAGCTGTAGCTGATGATGTCGAGAGTGTAACGCCTACTCCCGCGCAAGGGACAACGCCGACTGATTCTCTACCGACTTCAAGTAACCCAGAGAGTGAGGCTAGACAAGCCTTTTATCAAATGATGAACGACTGATTTACTCAGTATATGTGGGCTAACCCAACTGTGCAACAACCTCCACCCACGATTAATCCATTCCAGGTGCCAGATGTACCTCAAGTAAGTGATCCGTTGAGATTGAATAGGCCGCCTGTTGATAAAATCAGAAAACATGGGGCTAAAGAGTTTAAGGCTATCGATGATGATGATGCTGAGTGAGCTGAACTTTGGCTTGATAATACTATCCGAGTGTTTGATGAATTATCTTGTACTCCAGATGAATGTTTAAAATGTGCCATATCCTTGCTTCGAGATACAGCATATCATTGGTGGAATACTTTAGTATCAGTAGTTCCGAGAGAGCAACTGACATGGGAATTCTTCCAAACTGAGTTCCCTAAGAAATATATCAGTTAGAGGTTTATTGATCAGAAATGTAAAGAATTCCTGGAACTAAAGTAGGGTCAGATGACTGTCACAGTGTATGAGCAGAAGTTCATAAGACTCAGCCGTTATGCCAGAGAATGTGTTTCCACGGAAGCTATAATGTGTAAAAGATTTGAAGATGGGTTAAACGAAGACATTAAACTGTTGGTTGGCATACTGGAGATTAAGGAGTTCGTGGTGCTGGTAGAGTGAGCTTGTAAAGATGAGGAGCTTGAGAAAGAGAAGAGGAAAGCTGACTTTGAAGTTAAAGATGCACGTAAAAGAATACCTGGCAAGTCATTCCAATTAGCATCAAAGAAGTTCCGCGATGATTTCAGTCATTCTAAAACTACTCCAGGTTACTCTAGACGAGGTCAGAATAGACCACCTACTAGTTCGAGCGCTACTTCAGTGGCCAGTGTGGGTATTGTCAGATCTAATCAACCCGAGTGTGAACATTGTGGCAAACGACACCCTGGTAGTTGCAGATTGCATGATAGGGCCTGTTTGAAATGTGGATCAACAGGTCATTTCATTCGAGATTGTCCAAAGTTAGCAGAAGAAAATCCAACACAGAATATGAAGCCTGAAAATACTACAGCTCGGGGTAGACCATCCAGAAATGATGGTAATATGGGTGGTAATCAAAGAGGAACTAGAGACACAACAGTCAGATCAGAGTCTCGTGTACCGGCCAGAGCTTATGCTATTCGAGCACAGGAGGAGGCTTCATCCCAGATGTTATTACTAGTACATTCACTCTTTATGATACTAATGTAATTGCATTGATTGACCCTGGGTCTACCCATTCTTATATATGTGAGACGTTAGTATTCAACAAGACTCTACATATGGAGTCTACTGAGTTTGAGATGAGAGTGTCAAACCCTTGGGCCGGTGTGTTATGGTCGATAAAGTGTGTAAGAATTGTCCCTTAATGGTCTGAGATCTGTGTTTTCCTACTAATTTGATGTTGTTACCATTCAATGAATTTGATATAATTCTGGGTATGGATTGGTTGACCTTACATAATGCCGTGGTGAATTGTAAAAGAAAGACTATTAATCTGTGGAGTCAGAATGGTGAAGTTATTCGGATTGAGTCTGGAGATTTGTGTGGTTTACTAGCAGTGATTTCTTCGATGTCAGCTCAAAAATATGTGAGGAAAGGGTGTGAAGCCTATCTTGCCTATGTACTCAACAGCAAAGTGAGTGAAAGAAATATTGAATCGGTACTAGTTGTATGTGAGTATTCGGATGTGTTTCCAGAGGAATTACCAGGTTTGCCACCTATACGGGAAGTAGAGTTTGGTATTGAGTTGATGCCTAGGACGACTCCGATATCCATAGCCCCATATAGAATGGCACTTACAGAATTAAAGGAATTGAAGGCTCAGTTGGAAGAATTGACAGATAGGGGATTCGCGCGACCAAGCTTCTCTCCGTGGGGTGCACCTGTATTGTTTGTGAAAAGGAAGGATGGAACTATGAGAATGTGTATAGATTACAGGCAGCTTAATAAGGTGACTATAAAGAATAAATATCCGTTACTGTGAAGTGATGATTTGTTCGACCAATTAAAAGGCGCTACGGTATTTTCAAAGATAGATTTAAGATCAAGCTACTATCTGTTGCGAGTTAAAGATACGGATGTGCCAAAGACTGCCTTCAGAACAAGATATGGACACTATGAGTTTTTGGTGATGCCTTTCGTACTCACAAATGCACCTGCTGTTTTCATGGACCTGATGAATCAGATTTTCAGACCTTATTTAGACAGGTTTGTGGTTGTGTTTATAGATGATATCTTAATCTACTCTCGAGATGAGATGGAACATGCTGAACATCTGAGACTTGTGTTACAAACCTTGCGAGCTAAACAGTTGTATGCAAAATTCAGTAAGTGTGAGTTCTGGTTAAGTGAAGTCAGTTTTCTGGGCCCATGTGGTGTCAGCATCAGTATTCAAGTTGATCCAAGTAAAATTTTAGCCATTTTGGATTGGAAACCCCCGAAGAATGTTCCTAAAGTCCGAAGCTTCCTAGGACTTACTGGTTATTATAGGCGGTTCATGAAAGGTTTCTCTATGATTGCAGGCCCAATGACAAAGTTGTTGTAGAAAGATGTTAAGTTCGAATGGTCAGAGAAGTGCCAGGAAAGCTTTGATCAATTGAAAGCCCTTTTAACTGAAGCTCCAGTGCTAGTTCAGCTAGAGTCGGGTAAAGAATTTGTTATCTATAGTGATGCGTCATTGAACAGATTGGGTTGTGTTCTGATGCAGGAAGGCAGAGTGATAGCTTATGCCTCGAGATAGTTGAAGCCACATGAAAAGAATTATCCTACACACGACTTAAAATTGGCAGTTATTGTTTTCGCTTTAAAGATTTGGCGCCACTATCTACTCGGTGAGAAATGTCACGTCTATTCTGATCACAAAAGCCTGAAATACATGATGACCCAGAAAGAGTTGAATTTGAGACAGCGCCAATGGTTGGAACTGTTAAAAGACTATGAACTTGTGATTGATTACCATTCGGGGAAGGCCAATGTTGTTGCGGATGCTTTAAGCCAAAAATCACTATTCGCCTTGCATGCAATGAATACACATATAGCCATATCTGATGATGGTTCGATAGTAGCTGAATTGAAAGCAAGATCGTTATTCATTCAACAAATATGTGATACCCAAAAGGTTGACAATGAATTAATTGCAAAACGAGTTCTTTGTGAGACGGATGCTAATTCAGAATTTAAAGTTGATGCTAATGACTGTTTGAGATTTAAAGATCGAATATGTGTGCCGAGAAATTCAGAGTTGATTCTGATAATTTTAAATGAAGTTCATAATAGTCAGTTATCTGTTCATCCGGGTAGTACAAAGATGTATAATGATTTGAAACAGCTCTACTGGTGGCAGGGTATGAAGCGGGATATCTCTGACTTTGTTACCAGATGTTTTGTTTGTCAACAAGTGAAAGCCAAGCATCAGGTACCTTCAGGATTACTTCAACCAATCATGATACCAGAATGGAAGTGGGACAGAGTTACGATGGATTTTGTGTCCGGACTACCGCTAACACCGAGCAAGAAAGATGTAATCTGGGTTATTGTGGATAAATTGACTAAATCGGCTCGTTTCATTTTGATACGCATGGATTATTCACTTGAAAAGCTAGCTGAATTATATGTCTCTTAGATTGTAAGATTACATGGTGTACCTATATCCATTGTTTCAGATCAAGATCCGAGGTTTACATCGCGGTTTTGGAAGAAACTGCAAGATGCACTGGGTACAAAGCTACTTTTTAGCACTGCCTTCCATCCACAAACTGATGACCAGTCCGAGCGAATCATTCAGATACTCGAAGATATGTTGAGATGTTGTATTCTTGAGTTTTAAGGTGCATGGGAACGATACTTACCCGTGATTGAATTTGCATATTATAATAGTTTTCAATCGAGCATCAAAATGGCACCTTATGAGGCTTTGTATGGTCTTAAATGCCATACACCACTGTATTAGACCGAACTTCGAGAGGATAAGATACACGGGTTGACTTGGTCAGAGAAACCGAACAAAAAGTGAAAGTAATCCACGAAAGTTTGAAGATAGCATCAGATCGGCAGAAATCTTATGCGAATTTAAAACGTAAAGATATAGAGTTTCAGATCGGAGACAAAGTCTTCTTAAAAGTCTCACCATGGAAGAAAATACTCAGATTCGGTCGTAAAGGCAAGTTGAGTCCAAGGTTCATTTGGCCGTATGAGGTAATAGAGCGTATTGGGCCAGTCGCTTACAGATTATCACTACCACCTGAGTTAGAAAAGATCCACAATGTATTTCACGTTTCAATGCTTTGAAGATATCGATCTAATCCCTTACATGTAATTAGTCCGTCTGAGGTTGAAATTCAGCCAGATATGACCTACGAAGAGGAAATGATTCGCATCCTGACTTACAGAGTAAAAGGATCCCGTTAGTAAAAGTGCTGTGGCAGAAACACAGAGTTGAGGAAGCAACATGGGAGCCAGAGGATGCAATGAGAGAACGTTATCTGAACCTATTCACTAGTAAGATTTTCGGTGACGAAAATCCCTAAGGGGGAGAGTTGTGATAGCCCGATTTCGACCCTAATCGAAATGGTGGTTTCAGAACCACGAATCCGAGTTAGAAAAAATATCATTAAAAATTATTTTATGTGTTTATTTTGAGTGAATTTGTGTCTGCTAAATTTTTGTGATTCAATTTTGCTATTTGAGTGTTAAATTAAATAAAAGGACTAAATCGCGTAAGTTGGAAAGTTTGCTAGCCTAATAAGTTAAGTATCTATTTGTTAGTGGCTTTTAAAAGTGAGGGTTTTATGTTGTAAATAACCCAAGTTAATATAGGTGGGACGGCATTAGACATGGGTTATGTAAGTTTATTATTATATCATTAAGGGTAAAATGGGAAAAGAAGAAAAATGTCATATTATAACTCAGTAAAACATAAAATAAAACATATATTATCATTCATCATCTTCAAATTGCTGAAACAAAAAGGGAAGAACACAAGCTTAGGGTTCGGCAACTCATCTAGCTCATTAAGGTTCATTTTCTTGTCGGTTTTCGATTATTTTTACGTTTTCGAGATCGTTGCTTAGTAATCTTTAAAACCCAAGCTTTAATTTTTGATTTTGGTGAGTATTTTGAATGTTGCCATTGATGAGAGCTTGTGATTTCTAAGGTTTGATGATGAATTATGGAATATATGAATTGGGTTAGAATATATTATAAAGGAATTTTTGATGATTTTGAGTAATTAGGATTTAATTGCAAAAATAAATATATGGAGGGACTAAAATTTGAAATTGATGAAAAATATGAGCATATTAGGACCCTAGGAGTATTCGGCCACCCTTGAATGTGATTAATTTGGTATATTTTGAATTTTATGCATTAAGGACTAAATTGTAAAAATTATAAATGCTAGGAGTAAAATGGTATTTTTCCTATTTGTGTGTACGAGAACTAATTTGAATGAAAATGTGTTTAAATTAGCTTAATCTGAATATTTTTTAGATTAAGAACAAAAGAAATTGGATTTGGATCGGGGAAAAACGAAAGTGGTCGACTAGCAGCTCCGTTCTGCTTTACGAGTCCGAGGTAAGTTGTTAGGCAATTAGATATAAGTATCAATGTTTAAATGATATGTTTACTTGCTATATTGTAATTTTAGAAATTAATAGTGCTGTAGCCGAATATGAATAAATGTGGTTAACATATTTTCGAGTTCGATTCAAATGAGTTACAACATCCAGAAGTCCCGTGCGAACCTTTGGAATAGCTAGGATACCTATGTCATGACATAGAATTTCGTTAAATGTGAGCGAGTAAGTCCATGGCATCCATCGGTAATTTTCGGCATATGTTTACAAGTAAGACCCTGTCTAGGATAGTGGCATCATTCTGTGATTACATGTAAGACCACGTCTAGGACGTTGGCATTGTACGACTTATGTGATTGGCCGAGTGTCCTAGTTAATTCCAAATGGTTCATTGGGTGAAAGTTTTGTACATAGATTGTGTGATGTGAGTAGAATAGACAAGCGTGAATTAATTCAATAATAGTAAGTACAAGGTAAGCATACCCGACTTATTGTATAGCTTTTAATGGATATTTAATTTAACGTGTATATGTATTTCCATTAAATTCAACTAGATGAATACTTCTAAAAGAATTCTCATTTTTTGTTCATAAGTCCATATGTTATGAATATGGGAGTTGGGTATAAATGAACGTTCGGCTTTGGTGATAAAGTGTGGTTGGCAAGGTGGTTTATGCATGAATTTGAATTTGATTATTATGCCAAGGAGTATAGTATGTATGTGAACATATATAATTTTTGTGTATATCTAATAATAAACGTGTAGGGTTACGTTTGATCTTGTAACCTTTTTCATTGAATAAATCATTGAATTTGTTGTTGCCTAAGACTTACTAAGATTGCAAGCTTACTCCTTTTATGTTGTGTTTACTTTGTTTTATAGATTTTGAAGTCACGCTACAAGCTCGGGAACTAGCAGTCGGACTCATTACACTATCAATAGCTTCGGTACCTTTAATCTGGACTTGAATTATGGCATGTATAGGTTCAATATAATACGTTAAATTTTGAGTTGTATATTATATACCATGCAAAAATGGCTAACTTAGTGCTTATTTTAGGTTAACTTGAATATGGTGTTTATGTCTGCTATGCTCCAGTAATGGTAGTAAGACTTTGAATAAGGAATTGCTTAATTTGGTCATGAGGTGAATAAATTATCATGTGCATGTTTTATAATTTTCTTAAAGGTGACTTAGTTGGTTTAGTTGGCAATTATATGATTTGATTGTTTTAATTAAATATGGTTGATGTTTCGGTTATGCATGTATTTGGTGTGAACTATGCTTAATTTATTTGGTTAACATTCGATAAAAGGTTTAGGTATGAGCGAAATTGGTAAATATGTTTCGAAATGTTAGTTCTGAACTTACAAATTCGAGTGTTAAAGTCAATTTATGGTAGAGTATTAACTCTTAGCTAATAGCCGAATGTGTTTCTTGATGTTTGAATTTGGCTTATGTGATCTTTATATTTGCTTGGAGTTTTGTTTAATTGGTTGATCAACAAGTCATGTATAATGCATGCCCATATTTTTAGCTGGTAATAGGTAATATTAATGCGCACTTGGTGGTGGTATTAATGGTTTTGAATTCGATAATCTTCACAAAGTAGGGTAATAAATGTTTAATATATATGTGGCACATTACAAAGCTTATAGATTAGGTATGTATAATTATGGTTTTGTATCTGGATGTAACTTGCGATTAGTATATTCATAGTAGATATTGTATCTTGTGACTAAAGCTAATTAGCATATGATTATGTTTTTTTAAAGTGAATGTGGTAAATTCGGGTTGTTATAATGGTGTAATAATTTGTGTTTAAATTCGATGTATTAAACATGGTTGAAAATAATGGTATACTGAGAAGGTTGTGGCTCGTTTGGTAATACCTCGTAATCCCATTTCAGCGACAGATAAGGGTTTGGCGTGTTACACCTACCCACTCGCCACTTTTTTAGGAGCTTCGTGGCGCCACATTGCCACTTACCAAGGGCCTTTTTGAGTCCTATTTCACTAACTTTTTCTTAAAAGCGCACTTAACCTAGTCCCCTTCACTTTAAATCCAAAATTTGATATTTCTACCAGGTTTTATCTTAGGCTTGGGCCTTCTAAAGGCTCACTAACATACTTAAACACAATTTCAACAACCAAAACACCAAAATTTCAAGATTTCACCAAATTCACAAAAATCCTGAAAAAATCCAGAAAATAAAGGCGTTACAACTCTACCCCCTTATAGAAATTTCGATCTCAAAATTTACCTGATCCAAATAGTTGAGGGTATTGTTGACGCATCGCCTCTTCTGGCCCCCAAGTAGCCTCTTCTCTACCATGGTTGCGCCAAAGTACTTTCACCAATGGAACTGACTTCATCCTCAGTACTTTGACCTCTCGATCCAGTATTTGCACAGGCTCCTCTTTAAAAGTCAACTCGGTCTTTACCTCAATCTCATCCACAGGTACAACATGCGAAGGATCCGATCGATACTGTCTTAGCATGGACACATTAAAGACATCATGAATACGGTCCAACTCCGGCGGTAACTCTGACTGATAAGCTACTGGCCCTACCCGTTTAAGAACCCGATAAGGCCCAATAAATCGCGGACTCAACTTGCCCTTCTTACCAAACCTCAAAATCTTCTTCCAAGGTGAAACTTTTAGAAATACCATATCCCCAATAGCGAACTTGATTTTCTTACGCTTTAGATTAGCATATGACTTCTATCTGTCAGACGCTTCCTTTAACCGATCCCTGACCAACTTAACCTTAGTCTCAGTATTTGCCACTAACTCTGGTCCAAGAGCCTGTCGCTCTCCCAACTCTGTCCAACATGTCAGCGTGTGACACCTTCACCCATAAAGTGCCTCATAAAGAGCCATCTGAATACTCACTTGATAACTGTTGTTGTACGCAAATTCTGCCAATGGCAAGTAGTCCTCCCAACTACCACGAAAGTCAATAACACAACCTCTTAACATGTCCCCTAGAACCTAAATAACCCTTTTTGACTGTCCATCCATCTGAGGGTAAAAAGCAGTGCTGAAGTCCAATCGCGTACCCAATGCCTCATGCAACTTCTGCCAAAATCGAGATGTAAACCTAGGATCCCGATCAGAAATAATCAAAATTGGCACCCCATGTAGTTGCACTATCTCCGCCACATACAATTTGGCTAACTTTTGAAGTAAGTAGTTGGTTCGGACAGGTATAAAATGAGCAGATTTTGTTAATCTATCCACCACTACCCACACAGAGTCCTTCTTGGAGGGTGTCAAAGGTAGCCCACTCACGAAATCCATAGTAACCCTTTCCCACTTCCAGAGTGGGATCTCCACTAGTTGCAATAGTCCAAAGGTATTGATGCTCAACCTTTACTTCTTGGCATGTCAGACATTTTCCCACAAATTCAATCACCTCTCGCTTAAGTTCAGGCCACCAATACATCTCTCGCAAGTCTCGATATAGCTTATTCCCTCCAGGATGCATGGCACAAGGTCCACCATGATCCTCTTTCAGAATTAACTGCCTCTTTTAGAGTCCTTCGGAATACAAACTCTTCCATGAAAACAGAGAACTCTATCAGTATTCAGTCCAAAATCTGAATTCTCATCATTCTCAGCTTGCTGAAATCGAAGAACTAACGAATCATCCTTTAACTGCTTCTCTTTAACCTGCTCAGTCCATGCTGGTCTCACTCGCAACTCCGCTAACAGACTTCTATTGTCATATAGACTCAAACGAGCAAACATAGCTCCCAACTTAGCAACAACCCTTCGACTCAGTGCATCAGCCACCACATTCACCTTGCCTGAGTGGTACTCAATCGAATAGTCGTAATCCTTAAGCAACTCTATCTATCTTTGTTTCCTAAGATTCAACTCCTTCTGAGTCAACAGATACTTGAGACTTTTATGGTCTGTGTATATAATACACTTTTCCCCATATAGATAGTGTCTCTAGATTTTCAATGTGAAGATACCGCTGCCAACTCTAGATCATGCATAGGGTAATTCGCTTCGTGAGGCTTAAGCTTTCATGAAGCATAAGCGACACTTTACCCTCTTGCATCAGTACACAGCCTAACCCCACATACGATGCATCACTATACACAGTGAAATCCTTTTCAGGCTCTGGCTGAATCAACACTGGCGCCTCAGTCAATACCTTTTTTAGGTTATCAAAGGCTTCTTGCTGTTTCTCAGTCCATACAAACACTACTCTTTTCCTCAGCAGTTTCGTCAATGCTGCAGTAACCAAAGAGAATCCTTCTACAAATCTTTTGTAGTAACTTGCCAAACCCAAAAAACTTCGAATTTTCGATACTAACCTCAGTGGCTTCCATTCCAGAGCTGCCTCAATTTTTCGACGATCTACCTAATTCCTTTAGCAGAGACAACATGATCCAGAAAAGCCACTTCTCGTAACCAAAATTCACACTTACTGAATTTTGCATAAAGTTGCTTTTCTCTTAATACCTGCAGAACAACACGAAGATGTTCATCATGCTTTTCCTCAGTTTTTGAATACACCAAAATATCATCGATAAAGACGACAATGAATTGATCCAAGTACGGTTGGAATACTCGATTCATTAGATCCATAAAAGCCGCAGGCCCGTTCGTCAGTCCAAATGGCATAACAAGAAACTCGTACTGACCATACCGAGTTTTGAATGCTATCTTATGAATATCCACCTCCTTTACCATTCACTGATGGCATCCAGACCGAAGATTGATCTTGGAAAACACTGAAGCTCCTCTAAGCTGGTCAAATAGATCACCGATCCTAGGCAGAGGATACTTGTTCTTTATCGTCAGTTTGTTCAACTAGCGATAATCGATACACATACGCATCATCCCATCCTTCTTCTTCACGAACAGTACTGGTGCTCCCCACGGAGACACACTCGGTCTAATGAAGCCTCTATCCAACAACTCTTGGATTTGCGCCTTTAGTTCCACTAACTCCTTCGGTGCCATCCTATAAGGTGCGATGGACACGAGAGTCGTTCCAGGCAGTAAGTCGATTCCAAACTCGACTTCTCGATTCGAAGGTAATCTAGGAAGCTCCTCAGGGAAAACATCTTGAAATTCCTTAACAGTTCTGACTGTCTCTACAGTCCAGTCCTCAGTCTTAGTCTGACTTACAAAAGCCAAGTACTCCTCGCAACCCTTGCGAATCAGTTTTTCAGCCTTAAGGCCGAAACAACATTGGACAAGTAGTCCCTTTGCTCCCCAATAACCATTACCTCCTCATCCTCAGTAGTCCTTAACACCATTCTCTTAGCCGTACAATCCAGAGTCGCCTTGTGCTTAGTCAAGCAGTTCATTCCCAAAATCAGATCGAACTCTCTGAATGGTAGCTCCATTAAGTCTCCAGTAAAGATCCTCCCTTGATTCTCTAAAGGCACCTCTCTAAAGAGTTTATCTACCATAACTAAGTGACCCAGTGGACTTATCACAATTACCCCACTCACAGTTTCCTCAAAATGCACACCCAATGACCCAGAAATGTCACA
Source organism: Gossypium stocksii (assembly GCA_020496765.1). Classification (NCBI taxonomy): domain Eukaryota; kingdom Viridiplantae; phylum Streptophyta; class Magnoliopsida; order Malvales; family Malvaceae; genus Gossypium; species Gossypium stocksii. The sequence continues at coordinate 49,292,307 of CM035631.1, forward strand.
CGCAACATACGAATGTGTTGAACCCACATCAATCAAAGTAGTATATGGCATGCTAGAGATAAAAAACGTATCGGTTATGACGTCAGGTACATCACCCTCCTCTCGGTGACAAGCAGCATACACCAATGCTGGCTGGCGAGCCTCAGCATTACCAGCACCCCTGCCAGGTGCTCCACATCCACTACTAATACCATTACCACCTCTACCTTGACTATGGCCTCTCAGTGGTAGCGGTCCTCCTCGCACTGGTTGAGCAACCCTCTGTTCAGCGACTTGAGTCTGAGCTGGCCTCTGAGGACAATCCTTGATTCTATGTTCCTTGGACCCATATCGAAGACATGCCCCAGTACGCTTCCAGCACTCTCCCAGATGCACTCTACCACAATCCCCACAAACCTGTGGTCTAACCGTATTTACCAGAACTGCTCGAACTGGTTCCTCGACCCTAGCTCTCTTGGCAATTCTGTTTGCAGCACCAGAGGGTCCAGAATCCCTCCTGAATTGGTTCCGATCCTTATCACGGTTCTGCCGTTCAGCTCGCTTCACCTCTTCGGCTATCTTAGCCTTCTCCACCAATGCAGTAAAACCGTGCTCTTTTTGCGGAGCTATCAGCACCCTTAACTCATCCCTGAGGCCATCCTCAAAGCAAATACTTCAGTCATACTCAGTAGCAACTATACCGCTGGCATACCGACTCAACCTCAGAAATTTTGCCTTATACTCAGCAACGGACTTGTTGCCCTAGGCTAGGTTCAAAAATTCCTTCTTACGCGCATCCACATAACTTGCTCCGACATACTTTCCCTTGAAAGACATCTTAAATAGTTCCCATGTTACTCGCTCAGCTAGGGTACTCTCCCTCACAGTGATCCACCATTGATCTGCCTCGTCTCGCAGTAGCGATACAGCTCCCTTCAGCTTTTGCTCACCAAGCAATCCAGGGCGTCCATAATCTGTTCCGTAGCTTCCAACCAATACTCAACTACATTTGGGGCTACTCCAGATATGCCCATGAAAACCTCTGCTCCATTAGCTCAAAGTCGCTCAAAAATGGATCCCCTATTCACTGGCCCAACATTCGCTCCAGCAACCCCTTCTAAGACCCTTAACATTGCCTGGGACAAGGCATCATCCCCTGCGGTCCGATCATACGGCCCATTTTTGGCTACCGGTGGCGGTCGTGCCTCCTTAGCTGGCAAGTGTTCTGAAGATGAAGACCCAGCTTGAACACTGCCTCAGCCACGTCCACGGCCTTGTCTACGAGCAGCCCTCGTACTTATAACATCTTATCTGATTACGAATTTTATAACATTAGTTTAATATTTCAGTTGTTCATTACAGAATGTCTTATGTACAGATAGAGTTTCAGAGTTTGTTTCGCGATTTTGTAGCCTAACTACAGTCTCAGTCTTACAGTTTCTAGTACTACCCTATCTACGGTATCATGGCAGGGTCTTTGTTCTATCTACAGTGATGTCTCAGTACAGTACAGTATAAGAAACATAAATACTTATAGACTTGGTGCTGGGGATTCAGTGTGCCACTCCTTTAGATACCAAATTTTAGAAAGCCCAGAAAACTTAAACTTCTTAGAATTAAAACCTTAAAACATGCATTCCTTGAAAAAAACGAGTTTAAAAAGGGTTTTTCCCTAAGAGTTTCCAAAACTATTTCCAAAATACCCTTCTTGGGCATTGAAAAAAATAAATTTTCAAAAACTTTTTAGACTCGATCATAGCCGAATTGTTGCAACCGGGCTCTGATACGACTCAATGTAACCCCCCAAACTAGGCCCAGATGTTACGGCCAAGTCGGTGTGTCACATTACCTACAACTAACCGTGAGACCTAGTTACTAAGATTAGGGCGAGCTTTGCAAAATTGATATTGAAGTTTTAAGAGAAATTCCCGATTTATTGGTGAACGTCCTATCCACGACCAGTTATTAAGAGATTTATTATAAAACTTAACCTAGTTACTCGTCTGAAACGTGTGATTGATTTTGAAAACGTTGGAATAAATTTTAAGAAAACTCGTTCAGCTTTGTTCATAGCATTAAAAGTAAAGTATAAATAAAAAGTTGAAAAAAACAAAAATAATTAAAGTGGCCTTATTACAACCCAAAACCATACTAAAAATAATTTAAAATAAATACGAAAATAAATTAAAATAAAACTTAATTAATTAACTACAGTCCACGTGGCCACTCTGAATCCCTCCCAGCTCCAAGTCCACCAGTCTAGGGCTCACCTGTATGGATGTGAGAAAAGGAGTGAGTTTGGAAACTCAATGTGTAAAGAAGCTCATCTAGAGCCCAAGTCAGCTCAAGCCCACTAGGCCTAAGCTCTATCCAGTCTCAGTAATATCTGGGCCGAAGTCCTATCCAGATGCAGTAAATTGGGCCTTAGCCCTTTTTAGATAACAGTACAGCCGATAGGCCCATTACAGTAATGGAACAGATATCAATCATGAATGCAAGCCCAAAACCCAACCTAAGTCCAACCACTACACTCTACCCGTACTGGCGCTACACACCATGTGGGGAATAACTCAACCCACCCAGCCCTACACTCCACAGTTGCAGCACAGCTGCTTAGATAACAGTATAACGAGGCAAAGCCCCTTCAGTACGTGGTTAAGCCACTATCAGTACTTTCTCCGTCAATAACCCAGTCCTATGCAACAGATAATCATGTAGTGAACAGAAACAATAAAACATGCATTTCAGTCAGATTTAATCCTAGGGGTAACGGTCATTTTGCACCTAGGGGTAAAATAATAATTTCCACCTATAAGGGGAATTTCAGTAGTTAAGCCAGTTTCTAGGGTTTCATGCATATTTTAATCAGTGATAGTCTAACTTTTATCTCAGTAGCTTATTTAACCCATTTTAACGGATTACAGTCACTGGGCCCTAAAACCCCTAATGGGCCCTATAGTGTGATTTAGCTAATTTAGCCCGGTTAGCCCAAATTCTAAGTCTAGTTTAACGGTTCTATCCTACAGTATTCTAGAATACACTTACCGCTTACTTTCTCCCATATGGGCCCGTAAGCCCATTGGGCCCAATTTCAGCCCATCGAGGCCTAAATTTACCGAAGAGCACGAAATTGTGCACTCATCCATCTTACCACTTGCGATTACAGATCTAATGATTTCCAACTGACTTACAAGCACTCACACACTCACAGGTCCACGAAATGCCAGAATTTTGGCATTTCGGCGTTTTGACTTTTGCCAATTTGAACTACAAGAGGGTGTTCATTATACACCTAATTTGCGACTACTACAGTGAGATCTCCCACACGATTTCCCTACAATCATTGACTACAATATTAGGTTACAATCCTAAAAATAACCAACCTAAACACCTTCTACCACATTCGGCCATCATCACCTAAGGCCCTTGAGATCTTACCTTTGTCAAATTTAGTGACTCGATCTAGATCTAGTCATTCCACTTGTCCAAGCCCTCAATCAGTAGCCTCTAAATCATACTAACATAAAATAAATCGATTGTTAATACCCATAGAGCCTTAAGCCCCTAAATCGACAGCCTCCCTATGCACATAGGGGTTTTGACTTTTTTAAATCCTGAAATAAAGAATAGAATCAGAGATTTCAAGCACTTACCACAGGTTCTCTTAATCAAAATAATTTCACTTCCGTTTCTACTTAGATCTGATGTAGATCTAGCCCTTAAACGCTAGCAGAGAATGAATCTTAGAGGTCTAAGGATTTAGCTACCAAGTCCCTATAAACATGGTGATTTCAATTTTTGGGCACAACAAAAGAGAAGGAAAAATGGAAGCTTTGCAATGAAAAGAAACGGATGTCGACAAGGCTATGCAATTTGACTAAAGAGACAAGAAAGTAAAGGTTTACAAATAAGAAGAAATCGACACACCTAGAACCTTTCGGGGATTTCAGCTTTCATGAGTATTCGGTTATGAAGAATTAGAAGAGAATGGGGATGAAAGAAGAGAAGATAGTGAAAGAAAAGATGGGGGTTTGGTTATGGACAAACGACGCAAAAGGAATGTGGAGGCTTAGGTTTCAGTTAGGAGATAAAAGAAGTAAAAAGAGAAGAATGAAAGTAGAGAAGAGATTTGGCTAGGTGAAGAAGTTGGCAATGGATAGCTTAAGGTTTAGGGTTTTGACTTTCAGAACAGTAGAAAGAAAGAGTATGAATCGAGAAAGTCTCACTACCAAACCTATTCGGCACTTAGGGTAATTGACAAAATCTCGAAGGCCACCCTAAAGCAATCAGCTACCAAGAACAAATGCCGAATGGCCACCTAAGTCCACTAGCCAAATGCACCCTAAGCTAAAAGATCCAATCGACAATGCTTTCCTCAGAGTCCCCCAATCGACCATCAAGTGCCTCATTCAAAATCCATAAAATCTCTCCCTGATCCAACCTCATGAACAATTCAAACCCTCTACAGCAGAGTTTCACGTGAGTGCCATATCTTGACCAACACATGCACAAAAATAAAAGTGTCATCTACTTACCTCGTAACTTGAACTCTGGCCCTTGAACACCTACCCACACGCCACTTTTTTAGGAGCTTAGTGGCGCCACATTACCACTTTACCAAGGGCCTCTTGGTGTCCTATTTTACTAACTTTTTCTTAAAGGCCCACTTAACCTAGTCCCCTGCACTTTAAATTCAAAATTTGATATTTCTACCGAGTTTTATCTTAGGTTTGGGCCTTCTAAAGGCCCATTAACATACTTAAACACAATTTCAATAACCAAAACACCAAAATTTCAAGATTTCATCAAACTCACAAAAATCCCAAAAAAATCCTAAAAATCAGGGCGTTATAGTGGCATGGTATTAGTGAAATAATTAAAGTTTTTAAAGGTTAAATTTGTAAATTGATTATTAAAGGTTAAATAAATAAAACCAAATTAAAGCTTTCTTTTTATTTTCTTTCTTCAACTAAAAACGGAGAATTAGAATGGCCATGGAAGAAGCTTGTTTCGGCCAACCCTAAATTGTCAATTGGTAAGTGAATTTTGTCCCTTTTTTAGTGATTTTTATGTTTTTGAAATTGTTGCAGCTTAGTTTAGCTAGCCCAGGGCCTAATGTGAGAGATTGTTAAAGTATTTTAGTTTTTCCATTGATGAATATAGGTGTATTTTGATGTTTGACAATGGTTGTTGTTAGATAAACAACATTTGTAAAGTGATTTTTAGTAAAAATGTCAAATAAGGATTAAATAGAGAAATGTGAAAATTTTGTGGTTAAAAGTATGAATAAATGAAAAATATGGGCTGCTATGGGACTATATAGAATTCGACTAAGCATGGGTATGGGCTAAATTGCATGAATTTGTATTTTTATGAGATAGAGACTAACTTGTAAAAATGTTAAAATATGAGGGGGAAATTGTAATTTTGACCAAATGTGTAATTTAAATTAAATTGAATAGAATGAATAATGAATGTATTGAATTTGATATTATATAGATCAAGATAAGCAAAGACCAAACTTAGATCGAAAAAAGGGCAAAGTTGACGAATAGATGACCATTTCTGTCTGAACGATACGAGGTAAGTTCGTATAATTAGAATTAAGCTTTAATTATATGTATTTGGTTAATATGTATGTATTTGAATTGAGAAAATAAAATATATCATTATTGAATGCCTAATGATGAAATATTAACAATACCGAGCCACGTTTGAACCTTAGGAATTCATAGGGTATGAGTGACATGTCACTAGAGTTACCGTTTGGTTGAGATCCTGCATGTGTTGCGAACTCACCACAGCTCGTATGAGCTTACGGATATTTTACCTCGTAAGAGCTTACTATTTTCAGCTCGTCAGAGTTTAGTATTCTCAGCTCGTTAAAGCTTACTATTGTCACAACTCAGGAGGAGCTTACCGATCTTAGCTCAAAAGAGGAAATATGATAGGAATTGCTGGATTACCAATTAGTACAATTTGTGTGTACCACTCGTGTATCTATCGGTATTCTAATTGGTTCAACGAGCGTAATTCTATTATTGGTTATATGAATGAATTACTGGTTATATGAACAAATTACTTATATGAACGAATTACTAGTTATATGAATGAATTACTAGTTACATGAATGAATTACTAGTTATATGAATGAATTATTTGTTATATTAATGAATTATTGGTTATATGAATGAATTACTAGTTATATGAATGAATTACTAGTTACATGAATGAATTATTGGTTATATGAATGAGTTACTGATTATATGAATGAATTTCAGGTTATATGAATAAAAATGAATTAGTACAAATGTTATGTGAAATATATGAAATTGATGTTATAGGATGAATCAAAGTATGAAAGAAAAGATATGAGTATATAAGCTTGAATGCTCATTGATTTCATCTATGATGACTTGATGATTATATGTACATTGTGGTACTAACCTACAGATAGTTTTCATATGCTTAGGCATTTGGCAATTCGATTGAATTATGTTATACTTATTTGATTAAATATTGAATAAATGGTAAGTTTAGTTCTAAATTATACGAGCTTACTAAGCTATAAAGCTTACTTTGTTTCCTTTTCTATGTTTTATAGTGATTCGGAGGCTCACTCGGGTTGGAAGTCGTTGGAGATCGCATCACACTATCCAGCTATCATTTCGATATTTATAAACTTTGTGACTTTGGTTATATGGCATGTATAGGCTTTGTGGTTTGGTATGAAATTTTGGCTAAGGAAGCCTATGTGTTTTGGTATAAAATTAGCCATGTAATTTGGATTAAATGAGGTATATGTGGAAGTATATAATTATATGAGTATATGACTTATGATGTTTGATCTATAATTGCTATATGAAAGTCTTGATTGAGAAATGGTAAGCTGAGTTTGTAACAACCCAATTTTGACCCTATTCAGAATGGTGGTTTCGGGACCATGAATTCGAGTCAAAAAAATATTTTAATATTATTTTTTGTTTTTATTTTGTGTGAATTTGCATTTGTGAAATTTTTGTGAATTAATTTTGTTGTTTGAGTGATCGATTAAATAAAAGGGCTAAATCGCGATTAAATAAAAGGGCTAAATCGCATAAAATAAAAATTTAGTAGTTTAATTGTTAAGGGCTGAATTGATTGTGTCTTTATATTATGGAGTGTTTAAGGTGTAAATAAGCCATATTTAAATAGTGGGACGATAGTGGCCATGCATTATAAGGTTTAGTATTTAATTTTAAAAGGTTAAATTTGTAATTTAAAAATTAATTTAAAGTATTATAAAACATAAACATTAAAAGCCATTAGTTCATCTTTATTTTGACTAAATATAGCTAAAGAAAAGAAAAAAAAAGTAAGCAATATTCGGCCTAGGTTCAAGCTCAATTCAAGGTTTGTTTTTACTCAGTTTTTGTTAATTTTTAAGTTTTTTGAGATCATTGCTTCGAATACTACCCAACCCATGCTTCAATTTCTGATTTTGATGAATATTTTAAGTTATGCCATTGATGAATAATTGTGTTTTGTGATGTTTGATGATGAATTGTTGAAGATATGTTTTGGGTTAGTAAATTTTATATTGGAAATTTGGATGAATTTGAGTAATTAGGGCTAAATTGAAAAAATAATAAATTGAGGGACTAAAATGTGAAATAAATGAATTGTGTGGGCTTGTATGGGCATAATGAAGATTTGGCCAAAGCTTGGTATGTGTAAATTTTGTATGTTTTGTGTTTTATGCAAATTGGACTAAATTGTAAAATGTATGAAATGTTAGAGGTAAGATAGTAATTTGCTCATTTATATGTTTTGGGACTAAATTGAATGAGATTATATTGAATTATTTTTTTTGAATACATTTAGATCAAGAACCAAAGAAACCTACTGTGGATCGGAGGAAAACTAAAATCGTCGATTAATCAGCCCGTGTTGATTACCATTATCCGAGGTGAGTTTATAAGCAAATAAACGTAGTTATTTTTAAATAAAAACAAGTTACATGTGCTGAACTGATATATTGGAGAATGTATAAATGATAGCCAAATATGTGTACACTAGGGAACTATGTTTACGATTCGATTTGACCAAGATTCGACGTTCGAAAAGCTCCGTGTGAACCTTAAAGAATAATTAGAATTTCTGATATATGAATTATTTGTAAGACCTACTTTGTATCAGTGATATTCGAGCTTTATGCCTAGCAGGCTTCGTACTAGTGTAATATATCAGGCTTTGAGCCTAGCAGGCTTCGTGCCGGTGTAATATATCAAGCTTTGAGCTTAGCAGGCTTCGTGCCGGTGTAATATATCAGGTTTCAGGCCTAGCAGGCTTTATGCCGGTGTATTATAATAGGATTTACAACTAGTAGGCTTTATGTCAATGTGGTATTGATATGTTATTACATGTAAGACCACGTCTCGGACGTTGGTATTGTACTATATGTGTTATAATCCGAGTATCCTTTTTAATTCTAAATGGTTCAATGGGTAAGGATAAGTTATGAATGAATGTGGAAACAATTTAAAGTGAACAGGTATATGACAATTTATTACCTATTTGAAAATAAGGTAAGTTGATTATTTGTTATGTTATACAAGTTATAACTGATGTTAATGGTAGTGATTGTGTATATGAAAATCTATATGTGGATTAATGTATAAGTATGTGATATTAATATTTGATTTTTGAGCTTATATTTGGCCTAATGTTACATGAGGAATAAATTGAAATGTGAAATTCATACTGATATTAAAGGATTTATGTGTAACACCCTAAATTTTGGCCTAGAAGTGTTGGGCTTGTGTAACGTCCTGATTTTCGGCATTTTTCAGGATTTATGAGATTTTGGTGAATTTTTGAAATTTTGGTGTTCTGAATATTGGAATTGTGTTTAAGTGTGCTAGTGGGCCTTTAGAAGGCCCAAGCCTAAGTTAAAACCCGGTAAAATATCAAGTTTGGATTTTAAGTGAATAAGAGACTTGGTTAAGTGGGCTTTTAAGAAAAACTTTGTAAATTATGATACAAGAAGAGCTTTGGCAAAGTGGCAAGGTGGCGCCTGGGAAGGAATTAAAGGTCTAGGGTTCAAGTTGCAAGGTAAGCGTATTGTTACTTTTTAGTTTTTAGGCAGGTGCCAGGCATGTGATCACTTAAATGAATTTCGGCAAGGGCCTTAGGGAGGTTGGGCCTAATGTTTTAGTTGATATTAGGGTCAGGTTCTTTTCTTTTTCTGTCATGACAAATTAGGGTTAGCCACCTAAAAGCTTTCACTTTCATTTATCCTTCTCTAAGTTTTCACGAAAGCTGAAAATGCAGATTCCTTCTCCCCTGTGCCGATTTCTTCTTCCTCTTCTTCTCCTCCATTCTTTTCTTCCTTTTTGCTTTCTACCTCAGCCGAACACCCCTGTTACTCAAATCCATCTTTTCTTTCAATTCCATCCTCCCTAAAACCACCAGAGTCGATTGCCATAAAAGTCGAAATCCTGAAAACTTACTTCTTGTGCCGATTTCTCCAAGCCAATTTCTTCTTTTCTTTTCATTCCTTTTGACCGAATTTCATCTTCTCTAAACCCTTAGTACCTGTCGGTAACACTACTCCAAGATTAAAACCCCAAATCACCATCTTCTTCACCAGTTAAAAAGCTGAAACTGCCATAACCATAGGAGCTCATAGCCGAATCTTCAGATCTCTTGGATTCGAGTTATACTATCGTTTAGGGGCTAGATCTACATCAGATCTGAGTAGAAATAGAAGGGAAACCAGTGGTAAGTGCTCATTAACCAAGATCTATAAGTTATTTTACAATTTAGAAAAAGCCAAAGTCCCTAAAATCTAGGGAGGCTGTCGACTGGGGCTTAGGGCTCTAAGGGTTATTAACCAATGATTTCTTTTAGTGATTAGTGTGTTTTAGAGGTGATTGATCGAAAGATTGGATCTTTGGAACGACTAGATCTAGATCTAGTCATCAATTTCGGCAAATGTAAGATTTTGAGGGCCTTAGGGGCATTGGCCGAATATGGGTAAGTGAATATTGGGATTGTTTGTTGTAGTTTTGCAATCTAACAATTGTGGTAATTGATTGTAGGACATCGTGGAGGATCTCTCTAGCAGTCGTTGCGAAACAGGTGTGTATCGAACCACTTCTTTAGTCTAATTCGGTAAAAGCAGAAAAGCCGAAATGCCAAAATTCTGGCATTTTCTAGGCTTGTGACTGCGTGAATGCTCACAAGGCGTTAGAAATCGTTAGATCTGAAATCGCAAGGTGGTAAGCTACTTGCGTGTGGAATTTCATATACTTCAATAATTAGGCCTCGATGGGCTGTAAATGGGCCCAATGGGCTTGTTGGCCCATATGGGTAAAAATAGGCAATAGGTATGTTTTGTTAGACTGAAGGATTGAAACTGATAAAACTAGAAAGTTGGTTATGAAACTTGGACTGAATGGGCTTAATTTGCTAATAGACACCGTAGGGCCCATTAGGGTTTTTAGGGCCCAATAGCTAAAATTGTTAAACTAAGCTAAATAGACTACCGTGAAGACAAATGGATTAGTAGTGACTGTATTATGCATGAAAACTCTAAAAACTGATAAAATTAATGAAATACCCTTATAGGTGGAAAATTACTATTTTACCCCTAGGAGTAAAATGACTATTATACCCCTAGGGTTAAGTTTGACCCAAAATGCATGTTTTACTGTTACTATTTACTGCATGCCATTATTATCTGTTGCATGGGAATGGGATATTGATGGAAGAAGTACTGAAAGTGGCTTGACCACATACTGGAGGCTTTGCCTCAATTTACTATTATATGAGCAGCCATGCTACAACTGTAGAGTGTAGGGCCGGGTGGGTTGAGTTATTCCCCACAAGGTGTGTAAGGCCGGTACAGGTGGAGTGTAGTGGATGGATTTAGGCTGGGTTGGGCTTGCATACATGATATTATCTGTTCTATTCTGAAATGGGCCTATGGGCCATACTGTTAACTAAAAGGGCGAAGGCCCAGTTTACTATATCTGGATAGGGCTTCGGCCCAGTGGGCTAGAGCTGACTTGGGCTCTGGATGGGCATTATATACACACTGAGTTTTCCAAACTCACCCCCTTTCTTTCCATACATGCAGGTGAGCCCTATTTGGTGGACTTGGAGCTAGGAGGGATCCAGAATGGCCACGAAGATTTAAATTTCTAGTTTTCAATTATTTCATTTTATTATTTATTTAAATTATTTAATTTTGGTTTCTGGGTTGTAATAAGGCCGCTCTATTTATTTTACTTTGGCTTTTTAATTCTTTAATTCTTTAATTGTTTTTAGCTTAAGTAAGACATTGTTTAAATCGTTTTGAAATCGGTTAGCTCTCCAGTGCGTTTTTGTAAAAGTTACTTGTTTTCAAAATTTTTCAAAAATAGAGCAAAGCTTCCGCAACATAAATGTTTTCATAAATAAATATCTTAAATACGTTTAAACTTAATTTGTTGTTCGTGTACAAGTCATAAGGTTAAAGTGTGGCAATGGATGTGTACATGTCTAGGATTGGATCTAGGAAGAGCTTGGTACTTAAGCAGTCTAAATGACTTACCTCCTCTTCTCTTGAATCCTACCTGGTGCATAGTATCCATTCACTTTAAGCTATAACAAAGAAAGTCTAATTTTCTAATGCTTAAACTGTTTTTATAATAACTTGCTTCCGCAACTATAAAGGTTTACAAGCTTTCACAATTTTTCCACAAGAATTTACAAAGTTGTTTCGATTATTACAATGAATCATGTTTTGGAAAAAATAAAGGTTTTATACATGTTTACCGGTAAAAGTTTCTAAACATTAAGAAGGGTTTTTAATGAAAACATGGTTTTCGAAAAACACTTCAATGTGACACACCAGACTTGGCCGTAACGTCTAGGCCGGGTTTGGGGTGTTACATTTAGTGGTATCAGAGCCCGGTTGCAACAACTTGGCTGTGGATCGGGTCTAAAAATATTTTAGTAAATTGTTAACTTAGGCCCAAAAAGGGTATTTTTGGAAATCAATTTTTGAAAAATTTAGTAAAACTCTTTCAAACTAGCTTTCATCAAAATATACATGTTTTGAAGCTCTGATTTTGAAAAGTTTTGAGTTTTTTGAAATCTAACGACTGAAGAAGTGGCACGCTGAATCCCCGGCACCGAGTTTGTAAGTATCTCTGCTTTATATTTTGTACTGTACTGAGATAATACTGTAGATAGAACTGAGCCTTTGATATTGTACTATAGATAGGGTAGTACTTAAGACTATATAGACTGAGATTGTAGGGGAACTAAAAGCCCTAAAAAAAATTAGGACCGTAGCTAGGTTATGATTCTGTAAAAACAAAAACTTTAAAATATTATCTCTACATAAGACATATGAATTAATAATGAATTTTTGAGATCTTTGTAGTTATTTGATATGTGTACTGGTAATGTAGAATATTGATCTTTGTAGTTATTTGATATGTGTACTGGTAATGTAGAATATTGATATGGGTTCTGAGGGTACGTAAAGTTTGCCAATCTTATTCGAGTTAGGTGTGTGATGGTTGGAAATGAATTGTATGCACAAGTGATAATGTTTATTTACTTCGGTAATTAGATGTTCTGGGTCGTACTAAAATTATTTAGAACAGAGTTGTAACACCCCAAACCCGACCCAGATGTTATGGCCATGTCCGGTGTGCTACATCACCTAGACTATCCTACGCCGCCCTATTTACTAAGTCCGATGGTGAGTTTTGAAAAGCAATGTTTGACTTTCTTGGAAATTCCCGTTTTAATAACTATTCAACTTGCTCTCGAATCCATTTGTTAAGCGATTCACTTTAACCTTATTATCTTACTTAGTCTCTTGTAATAACAGGTTGGTTAAGAAAACATTTGTTTAATTCTCAAAAACAATAGGTAATTGTGGATGAAATAAAATAGTTGAAAGTCCCAAATAAAAACAGGTATAGTGGCCTTATTACAACCCTTAACGAAATAAAACCAATAGGAAAAGTAATTAAATTAATAAACCAATTGAAATACGAGTTCAGTCTTCGTGGCCATTCTAAATCCCTCCCAGCAACCAAGTCACGATCTAGGGCTCACCTACAAGGATGGAAAGAGAAGGGTGAGTTTGGGAAAACTCAGTGTGTGCAGAACCCATCCAAAGCCCACATCGGCTCGAGCCCACTAGGCCTGAGCCCTTACCAGTCTCAGTCAGATACTGGGCCGAAGCCTTATTCAGATTACAGATACTGGGTCAAAGCCTTATAACAGGTACTGGGCCGAAGCCCTATTCAGATAACAGTTTGGCCCATAGGCCCATAACAGTACAGTACAGTATAACAGTATGAATGCAACCCAATTGGGGAGACTACTCAACCCACCAACTGCTACACACCACCCGTACCAGCCAACACACCATGTAGGGAATAACTCGACCCACCCAGCCCACACACCACAGTCGCAGCATGGCTGCTCAGATAAACAGTATACGAGGCAAAGCCCCTTTCAGTAACAGTACGAGGCATAGCCCCTTTCAGTAACGTGGCAGCGCCACTCACACTTCCTCCAATATAAATCCAACCCATGCATCAGACATACATACATCATGATATGCAGTAGCAGAAACAGTCATGTCAAACAGTACAGTCGATTTTAGCCCTAGGGGTATCATAGTAATTTTATACTTAGGGGTAAATTAGTAATTTCTCACCCTAAGGGTATTTCAGTAATGTTGTTCTCTTATTAAAATTTTTATTATTATTACAGCCTCTATTATTACAGTGGTTGTTATAGAAACTCATTTAATTCAGTTTATCAGTTTTAGCACTTAGGCCCTAAAACCCCTAATGGTTCTACCATGCCATTTTAGCCCATTAGGCCCATTTAAGCCTTAATTTCCAACCCATTATCTTGTTTTAACAGTTTTTATGCCTGTAATCCATATTATTGCCTTTAAACCTATTTTTACCCAAATGGGCCAAAATTGCCCATTGGGCCCATATTCGGCCCATCGAGGCCCAACTTACCGTAGCACCCAAAATTCCGCAGACAGCCCGCCTGACAGAGCTGATTCCAAAACCAACCTTCTCCTACCAACTTGAGAGCATTCGCACGCTCACAAGCTCTTAAAATGCCAGAATTTCGCCATTTCGGCTTTTCAGCTTTTGCCGATTTGAGCATTGAAGGGTGTTCGAAACACATACCTGTTTTGCAGTTTCACCGATGAGATCTCCTATGCGACAGTTCCTACAACCCAATATCCACTCGATTAATCAATAGATCTACGAAAAACCAAAGCCACAATCCCTTACCACATTGGGCCACACCCTTAATGGCCATGAAAACTTACCTCTGACGATTTAGATGCACTAGATCTAGATCTGGTGATACCGATGCCTTCAACTCCTTGCTTGATCACCTTCCTCGCTAACTATCACTCAAAAAGAATAAAAATACCACTTTGAATTACTAAAAGTCCAAATCGACAATCCCCCTAACTTTAGGGACTTTCGGCTTTTCCAAAACATGAAATAATGCACAGATTTGAGGTTTTAAGCACTTACGAACGATTTCTCTTTGATTCCTATGCAGATCTGATGTAAATCTGACCCTTAAACGTTAGTAGAACCCTTATCTCTGAGATTTGCAAATTCGACTATCTCCCTAAAACTATGGTGATTTCGGCTTTTCAACTAGAGAAGAAGATGGCGATTTGGGCTATGAGTTTGAGTGATGGTGTCAACAATGATGTGGCTCAAGGGGATGCAGTAATCGGCCACAACAGGTGAAAGGAATAGGGGTAATTGGCTTAGAAAGATTCGGCAAAAGAAAACAGTTTTTGGGATTTCTGGCACTTTGAGCAATCGGCTATGGTTGATTTTGAGAGGGATAAAAAGCAAAAGAAAGAGTGGATTTGAGTAAGGAGGGTATTCGGCTAGGGAAGAGATCAAAGAGGAAAAAGAAAAGTAGAAAAAAATAATGGTAGAGGTGAAGAAGAAGAAATCGGCTAGAAGCTTTCTAGGGAGGCAAGTTTCAGATTTTCTGACAGTAAAAGAGAAGATTAATTCCTAAGGTGGCTAACCCTAATTCTTATGACAGAAAATAGAAAAAGATATAACCCTAATAATCTCTCTAAAGCAATCGGCCCAAGTCCCTAAAAGCCCTTGCTGAAATTCACTTAACTTAGGCACATGCTTAAAAATTAAAAAGAATACTACGCTTACCTTGTAACTCGAACCCTTGTCCTTGAATACCCACTTAGGCGCCATTTTTTTAGGAGCTTAGTGGCGCCACCTTGCCACTCTACCAAGGCTCCCTTTGTGACATATTTTACATGGGTTTTCTTAAAGGCCCACTTAACCAAGTCCCCTTTCACTTGAAAATCCAACTTAATATTTTACCGGGTTTTAACTTAAGCTTGGGCCTTCTAAAGGCCCACTAACACATGTACATACATTTTCAACCTTCAGAACACCAAAATTTTAAAATTTCACTAAAATTCACGAAACCCGAAAACTCTCGAAAATCAGGGCGTTACAACTCTACCCCCTTAAAGAAATTTCGGCCTTGAAATTTACGTGATCCAAATAACTGAGGGTATTGTTGACGCACAGTCTCCTCTGGCTCCCAAGTAGCTTCTTCTCTACCATGATTATGCCATAGCACCTTTACCAATGGAACAGACTTCCTCCTTAAGACTTTGACTTCACGATCTAAGATCTCCACTGGTTCCTCTTCAAAAGTCAAATCGGTATTTACTGCAATCTCCTCTACTGGTACAATATGCAAAGGGTCTGACTGATACCGTCTTAGCATAGACACGTGAAAAACGTCATGGATACGATCTAACTCTGGTGGCAACTCCAACTAATATGCTACTGGCCCAATCCGCTTGAGAATCCTATAAGGCCCAATAAACCGCGGACTTAGCTTGCCCTTTTTACCAAATCTCAAGATCTTCTTCCACGGCGACACCTTTAGGAACACCATATCCCCAACAGGGAACTCAATATCCTTACGCTTAAGGTCAGCATAAGACTTCTGCCGATCAAACGCCTCCTTTAACCGATCTCGAATCAGCTTAACCTTACTTTCAGTATCTGCCACTAACTCTGGTCCAAGCACTTGGCGCTCTCCCAACTCTGTCCAACAAGTAGGAGTACGACATCTTCGCCCATAAAGTGCCTCATATGGAGCCATCTGAATACTTGCTTGATAACTGTTGTTGTATGCAAATTCTGCCAACGGTAAATAATCTTCCCAACTACCACGAAAGTCGATAATGCATCCTCTTAACATGTCTTCCAACACTTGAATGACCCTTTCAGACTGACCATCTGTCTGAGGGTAAAATGCAGTACTAAAGTCTAATCGCGTACCTAATGCTTCATGCAACTTCTTCTAGAATCGATATGTAAATCTAGGGTCTCGATTAGAAATTATCAAAACTGGCACCCCATGCAAACGCACAATTTCTGCTACATACAACTTGGCCAACTTCTGCAGTGAGTAATCGGTTCTGACCGGTACAAAATGAGCAGACTTCGTCAACCTATCCACGACTACCCAAACAGAGTCTTTCTTCGAAGGTGTCAAAGGCAACCCACTCACAAAATCCATCGTTACTCTTTCCCATTTCCACTGCGGAATCTTCACTGGCTGCAACAATCCAGACGGCAGTTGGTGCTCAGCTTTAACTTGCTGACACGTCAAACATTTCCCAACGAACTCAGTCACCTTTCGCTTAAGTCCAGGCCACCAATAAACCTCTCACAAGTCTTTGTACAACTTATTACCTCCAAGGTGCATAGCACAAGGTCCACCATGAGCCTCACCCAAAATCAACTGCCTTAAATCAGAGTTCTTAGGAACGCAAATTCTCCTACGGAAACAAAGAACCCCATCAGAATTCAGTCTAAAATCCTCACTCTCACCATTCTTGACTTGCTGAAATCGGGGAATCAATGAATCATCCTTCAACTGTAACTCTTTGATTCTCTCAGTCCAAGTCGGTCTTACTTGAAACTCCGCTAGCAAGCTCCCATCATCATACAAACTCAAACGAGCAAACAAGGCCTTTAACTCAGCAACGGTCCTTCGACTAAGTGCATCAGCCACTATGTTAGCCTTGCCAGGAAGGTATTCAATCGAACAGTCATAGTCCTTAAGCAACTCTATCCATCTCCGTTGCCTAAGATTCAACTCCTTCTGAGTTAACAGATATTTGAGACTTTTATGGTCAGTGTATATAATACACTTTTCCCCATAAAGGTAGTGTCTCCAGATTTTCAATGCAAATACCACCGCTGCCAACTTCAAATCATGCGTAGGGTAATTCACCTCGTGAGGCTTAAGCTGTCGCGAAGCATAAGCAACCACCTTACCCTCTTGCATCAGTACACAACCTAATCCCACATGCGAAGCATCGCTATAAACCGTAAAGTCCTTCCCAGACTCTGGCTGAATCAACACTGGCGCCTCAGTCAATATTTTTTTTAGGTTGTCAAAAGCTTCTTGCTGCCTCTCAGTCCAATTAAAGGCTACTCCCTTCCTTAACAATTTCGTTAATGGAGCTGCAATTAGAGAAAATCCCTCAACAAACCTTCTATAATAGCCTGCCAAACCCAGAAAACTAGAAATTTTCAACACCATCCTAGGCGGCTTCCAATCCAGAACTGCCTCAATCTTGCGAGGATCTACCCTAATTCCCTCAGCAGAAATAACATGACCCAGAAAAGTCACTTCTCGAAGCCAGAATTCGCACTTACTAAATTTCGCATACAATTGCTTTTCTCTTAGAGTCTGCAGAACGATTCGAAGATGCTCATCATGCTTCTCCTCTGTTTCGAATACGCCAATATATTGTCAATAAAGACGACCACAAAACGATCCAAGTACGGCTGAAATACTCGGTTCATTAAATCCATAAAAGCTGCTGGTGCATTCGTTAATCCAAAGGGCATAACCAAGAACTCGTAGTGACCATAACGAGTTCTGAATGCTGTTTTATGCACATCTACCTCCTTCACCCTTAACTGATGGTATCCAGATTGAAGGTCAATCTTGGAAAACACTGAAGCTCCTTTAAGCTGGTCAAACAGATCGTCAATTCTTGGTAGATGATATTTATTCTTTATTGTCAGTTTGTTCAACTGGCGATAGTCGATACACATACGCATCGTTCCATCCTTCTTTTTCACAAACAGCACCGGTGCTCCCCATGGAGACACACTCGGTCTAATGAAGCCCCTATCTAACAACTCTTGAATTTGGGCTTTCAATTCCACTAGCTCCTTTGGTGCCATTCTGTAAGGCGCTATGGACACTGGAGCTGTTCCAGGCAACAGATCCATCCCAAATTCCACCTCTCGGTTAGGAGGTAATCTAGGTAGCTCCTCAGGAAATACATCTTGAAATTCATTAACGGTCCTCACTGTCTCCACTATCACCCCTTCGGGTTCAGTTTGACTTACGAACGCTAAGTATGCTTTACAACCTTTGCGCATCAACCTTTCAGCCTTTAAGGCAGAAACCACATTGGACAAATAGTCCCTATGTTCACCAATAACCATCACCTCCTCGCCTTCGGTTGTTCTCAATACCATTCTTTTGGCCGCGCAATCCAGCGTTGCCTTGTGCTTGGTTAACCAGTCCATGGCCAGAATCAAGTCGAATTCTCCAAAAGGTAACTCCATCAAGTCTCCCAGAAAGATCCTACCTTGAGTCTCTAAAGGCACATCTCTAAAGAGTTTATCTACCCTAACAGAGTGACCTAAAGGACTAATCACAGTTACCCCACTCACAGTCTCCTTAGAATGCACACCCAACGACCCAGAAATTTCACAAGCAACATACGAATGCGTTGAACTCGCATCAATTAAAGCAGTATATGGTGTATGATATATTAAGAACGTACCAGTTATAACATCAGGTGCATCACCCTCCTCGCGGTGGCGAGCAGCATACACTAAGACTGGCTGACGAGCCTCAACATTACCAGCACCCCTGCCAGGTGCTCCATGACCACGTCCATTACCATTGCCTCCTCTACCTTGACCACGGCCCCTTGGCGGTGGCAGTCCTCCTCGCGCAGGCCGAGCAACCCTCTGATCAACAGCTTGAGCCTGAGCTGGCTTCTGTGGGCAGTCCTTAACCTAATGATCCTTAGACCCACAATGAAAACAAGCTCCATTGCGTTTCTAGCATTCTCCTCGATGAACTCTGCTACAGTCTCCACAAGCCTATGGTCTAACAACATTCACTGGCACAGCTTGCACTGGTTCTTCTACTCTAGCCCTCTTTAAATTCCGGTTTGTAGCTCCTAATGTTCCGGAATCTCTTTTAAAACGGTTGCGATCCCTATCGCAATTCCGCCTTTCAGCTTGCTTCACTTCCTCGGCTACCTTAGCTTTCTCCACTAGTGCAGCAAAGTCGCGCTCCCTCTGCGGTGCTATCAAAACTCTCAGCTCATCTCTGAGGCTATCCTCAAACCGAACACTGCGCTTATATTCGGTGGAAACAATGCCGCTAGCATACCGGCTTAGTCACAGAAATTCTGCCTCATATTCAGCCACAGTCTTACTACCCTGGGTCAAGTTCAGAAATTCCTTCCTTCGTGCGTCCACATAACTAGGCCCAACATATTTCGCATTGAAAGACTGCTTGAACAATTCCCAGGTTACCCTCTCAGCTGAGGTACCCTCTCTCACGGTGATCCACCATTGATACGCCTCGTTCCTCAGCAACGATACCGCTCCTTTTAGCTTCTGCTCCACTGAGCAGTCCAAGTCATCCATAATTCGCTCTGTGGCTTCCAACTAGTACTCAGCCACATTTGGGGCCACTCCAGATATGCCCCTAAAAACTTCCGCTCCATTGCCCGGAGTCGCTCAGAAATGGACCCTCTTTTCACAGGCCCAACATTAGCTCCGGCCACCCTTTCCAGAACTCTCAGGATGGCCTGAGACAAAGCATCGTCCCCTACGGCCCGATCGTACGGCCCATTATCCTTAACCAATGGTCGTGCCTCGCCAGCTGGCGTATGCTCAGAAGACGACGATCCAGCTTGAGCACTAACTCGGCCTCGTCCACGAGCAGCTCTTGTACTCATATCGATTATCTGATTTACGAATTTTATGGCATCAGTTAATGTTTCAGTTGTTCATTACAGAATATCTTATGAACAGATAAAATTTTAGAGTTGTACTCACGTGATCGTAGCCTAGCTACTGTCTCAGTTTCCTAGGGTTTAGTTTACCCTACAGTCTCAGTTTTATAGCCTTAATACTACCTCACCTATAGTATCACATCCAAGGCTCAGTACTATCTATAGTTTTATTTTCAGTACAGTACAAAAGTTAAGGCAGAAAATACTTACAACTCGGTGCCGGGGATTCAGTGTGCCACTTCCTGATTTATCAGATCAAATAGTTTGAGGCCTCTTAAAAAAATCAATGTTTCAAACAACTTGTTTTAAAAACTACAATTTTGAAGGAAAAAAAACCTTTTAAAACCAAAAATTTTCCGAAAATATGATTTTTCCAAATATACCCTTCTGGACTCTACATATTTGAAAACCCTTTTTGAACCCGATCCACAGTCGAGTTGTTGCAACCGGGCTCTGATACCACTAATTGTAACACCCCGAACCCGGCCCAGATGTTATGGCCATGTCCGGTGTGCTACATCACCTAGACTATCCGATACCGCCCTATTTACTAAGTCCGATGGTGAGTTTTGAAAAGCAATGCTTGACTTTTTTGGAAATTCCCGTTTTAATAACTATTCAACTTACTCTCTAATCCATTTGTTAAGCGATTCACTTTAACCTTATTATCTTACTTAGTCTCATGTAATAACAGGTTGGTTAAGAAAACATTTGTTTAATTTTTGAAAACAATGGGTAATTGTGGATGAAATAAAATAGTTGAAAGTCCCTAATAAAAACAGATATAGTGGCCTTATTATATCCCTTAACGAAATAAAACCAATAGTAAAAGTAATTAAATTAATAAACCAATTAAAATACGAGTTCAGTCTTCATGGCTATTCTAAATCCCTCCTAGCAACCAAGTCACGATCTAGGGCTCACCTACAAGGATGGAAAGAGAAGGGTGAGTTTGGGAAAACTCAGTGTGTGCAAAACCCATCCAAAGCCCACATCGGCTCGAGCCCACTGGGCCTGAGCCCTAACCAGTCTCAGTCAGATACTGGGCCGAAGCCCTATTCAGATTACAGATACTGGGCCAAAGCCTTATAACAGGTACTGGGCTGAAGCCCTATTCAGATAACAGTTTGGCCCATAGGCCCATAACAGTACAGTACAGTATAACAGTATGAATGCAACCCAAATGGGGAGACTACTCAACCCACTAACCGCTACACACCATCCGTACCAGCCAACACACGATGTGGGGAATAATTCGACCCACCCAGCCCACACACCACAGTCGCAGCATGGCTGCTCAGATAAACAGTATACGAGGCAAAGCCCCTTTCAGTAACAGTACGAGGCATAGCCCCTTTTAGTAACATGGCAGTGCCACTCACACTTCCTCCAATATAAACCCAACCCATGCATCAGACATACATACATCATGATATGCAGTAGCAGAAACAGTCATGTTAAACAGTATAGTCGATTTTAGCCCTAGGGGTATAATAGTAATTTTATACTTAGGGGTAAATCAGTAATTTCTCACCCTAAGGGTATTTCAGTAATGTTGTTCTCTTATTACAGTTTTTATTATTATTACAGCCTCTATTATTATAGTGGTTGTTATAGAAACTCATTTAATTCAGTTTATCAGTTTTAGCACTTAGGCCCTAAAACCCCTAATGGTTCTACCATGCCATTTTAGCCCATTAGGCCCATTTAAGCCTTAATTTCCAATCCATTATCTTGTTTTAACAGTTTTTATGCCTGTAATCCATATTCTTGCCTTTAAACCTATTTTTACCCAAATGGGCCCAAATTGCCCATTGGGCCCATATTCGGCCCACCGAGGCCCAACTTACTGTAGCACCCAAAATTCCGCGGACAGCTTGCCTGACAGAGCCGATTCCAAAACCAACCTTCTCCTACCAACTTGAGAGCGTTCGCACGCTCACAAGCTCTCGAAATACCAGAATTTTGGTATTTCGACTTTTCGACTTTTGCCGATTTGAGCATTGAAGGGTGTTCGAAACACATACCTATTTTGCAGTTTCACCGACGAGATCTCCTATGCGACAGTTCCTACAACCCAATATCTACTCGATTAATCAATAGATCTACGAAAAGTCAAAGCCACAATCCCTTACCATATTCGGCCACACCCTTAATGGCCATGAAAACTTACCTCTGACGATTTAGATGCACTAGATCTAGATCTGGTGATACCGATGCCTTCAACTCCTTGCTTGATCACCTTCCTCGCTAACTATCACTCAAAAAGAATAAAAATACCACTTTGAATTACTAAAAGTCCAAATCGACAATCCCCCTAACTTTAGGGACTTTCAGCTTTTCCAAAACATGAAATAATGTACAGATCTGAGGTATTAAGCACTTACCAATGATTTGTCTTCGATTCCTATGCAGATCTGATGTAAATCTGACCCTTAAACGTTAGTAGAACCCTTATCTCTGAGATTTGCAAATTCGGCTATCTCCCTAAAACTATGGTGATTTCGGCTTTTCAACTAGAGAAGAAGATGGCGATTTGGGCTATGAGTTTGAGTGATGGTGTCGACAATGATGTGGCTCAAGGGGATGTAGTAATCGGCCACAACAGGTGAAAGGAACAGGGGTAATTGGCTTAGAAAGATTCGGCAAAAGAAAACAGTTTTTGAGATTTCTGGCACTTTGAGCAATCGGCTATGGTTGATTTTGAGAGGGATAAAAAGCAAAAGAAAGAGTGGATTTGAGTAAGGAGGGTATTCGGCTAGGGAAGAGATCAAAGAGGAAAAAGAAAAGTAGAAAAAAATAATGGTAGAGGTGAAGAAGAAGAAATCAGTTAGAAGCTTTATAGGGAGGAAGTTTCGGCTTTTCTGACAGTAAAAGAGAAGATTAATTCCTAAGGTGGCTAACCCTAATTCTTATGACAGAAAATAGAAAAAGATATAACCCTAATAATCTCTCTAAAGCAATCGGCCCAACTCCCTAAAAGCCCTTGCCGAAATTCACTTAAGTTAGGCACATGCTTAAAAATTAAAAAGAACACTACGCTTACCTTGTAACTCGAACCCTTGTCCTTGAATACCCACTTAGGTGCCATTTTTTAAGGAGCTTAGTGGCACCACCTTGCCACTCTACCAAGGCTCCCTTTGTGGCATATTTTACATGGTTTTTCTTAAAGGCCCACTTAACCAAGTCCCCTTTCACTTGAAAATCCAACTTAATATTTTACCGGGTTTTAACTTAAGCTTGGGCCTTCTAAAGGCCCACTAACACATGTACATACATTTTCAACCTTCAGAACACCAAAATTTTAAAATTTCACTAAAATTCACAAAACCCGAAAAATCCCGAAAATCAGGGCGTTACAAGAGTGCGCAGCGGTAGCGTAGTAGAGTAATGGATACACGACCATCTTATTATTTAGAAATTTCGAGGATGAAATTTTTTTTAGGAGTGGTGAATTGTAACACCCTAAATTTGAGCCTAGAAGTGTTAGGCTCGTGTAACGTCCTGATTTTTAGGATTTTTCGGGATTTATAAGATTTTGGTGAATTTTTGAAATTTTGGTGTTTTGAATATTGGAATTGTGTTTAAGTGTGCTAGTGGGCCTTTAGAAGGCCCAAGCCTAAGTTAAAACCCGGTAAAATATCAAGTTTGGATTTTAAGTGAATAAGAGACTTGGTTAAGTGGGCTTTTAAGAAAAACTTCGTAAATTATGATACAAGAAGAGCTTTGGCCAAGTGGTAAGGTGGCACCACTAAGTTCCTAAAAAAGTGGCGCCTGGGAAGGAATTAAAGGTCCAGGGTTCAAGTTGCAAGGTAAGCGTATTGTTACTTTTTAGTTTTTAGGCATGTGCCGGGCATGTAATCACTTAAATGAATTTCGGCAAGGGGTTTAGGGAGGTTGGGCCGAATGTTTTAGTTAATATTAGGGTTAGGTTCTTTTCTTTTTCTATCATGAAAAATTAGGGTTAGCCACCTAAAAGCTTTCACTTTCATTTATCCTTCTCTAAGTTTTCACAAAAGCCGAAAACGCAGATTCCTTCTCCTCTGTGCCAATTTATTCTTCCTCTTCTTCTCCTCCATTCTTTTCTTCCTTTTTGCTTTCTACCTCAGTCGAACATCCCTGTTACTCAAATCCATCTTTTCTTTCAATTCTATCCTCCCTAAAACTACCAGAGCCGATTGCCATAAAAGCCAAAATCCTGAAAACTTACTTCTTGTGCCGATTTCTCCAAGCGAACTCCTTTTTTTCTTTTCATTCCTATTGACCGAATTTCATCTTCTCTAAACCCTTAATACCTGTCGGCAACACTACTCTAAGATTATAACGCCAAATCACCATCTTCTTTACCAGTCAAAAAGCTGAAACAGCCATAACCATAGGAACTCATAGCCGAATCTTTAGATCTCTTGGATTCGAGTTCTACTATTGTGACAGCCCATTTCGACCCTAGTCGGAAAGTGGTTTTGAAACCGCTAAATCGAGTCATAAAAATAATTGAGTATAATATTCTATGGTTAAATTATGTTATAAGCTTATGTGTGAATTTTTGAATGTTTGAAAATGCCAATTGTATGTGAAATTGCTGGAACGGACTCATATGAGATGAATTAAAAACATAGGAGGCCAAATTCAAGGGATTTATTTGTGGATTGTAGTGAACAAATGGGCTTGCATGTCAATTTGCCATTTTCTCCATGAAGTGGCCGGCCATGTGACGTGATGATTAGAAAGTGTATATTATACATGTATTTTGTCTAATTATGCATACTTAAAATAAGAAATAACAAAGGTATCTTGTTAAATAAAATGATTTCATAAAATAGTTATAATAATAATAAAATTTGGTGAAAAGAACAAGGCACCATTCTCTTGTTTTGCCGATTTCATCAAAGGAAAGAAAAGGAAATAAAGAACAAAAGCATTCGGCTAGCATATGCTTAAATGAAGGTATGTTTTGGATGTTGTTTCTTGTAATTTTGTGATATTTGGTTGATCTTTAAGTTCTTAACGTAGCCCATGTATGAATTTTTAAGTTGGTATTGATATAGGCTTTCGGTCATGAATAAGAACTTTGAAATGGTTGTTGTTTTCATGCTTATGTAGGAAATGAAGGGTGGGTGAGGTTATGTTAGTTGAATGTGCAAATAGGTGGATTACATGATAATTTGAGAATAGGTTAATGTGCTAGGACATGTCCATATTGCCGATTGTGAACCTAGAGTTGAAATGGGTAACAAGTGTGTTCTATTTGATAAGAGGAGGTTTGAAATAGGTACATATGATTTTGATTTGTGTAATGCCATTTGTTTCATTAAAGGGACATTCGGTCTTGATGGTTGCCTAGCATAAACCGTAAGCTAAGGTTAGAAATGTTAGTATAATTATAATAAATTTTGGTTATATCATTACCATGTATGTTTATATCAAAGAAAGGTTATTATGAAATGGAAGAATGATAGTAAATACCATCTTGCCTTATAAATGTTGGAAAGTAGAAATGGAACCTTGATATGTTTTGTGGCTAAGACATATGTGTGATTTAATTTTAAGACAAAACGAATGAGTATATGTATATACTTATATGTGTGACCGTTTGTACATTTTGCATAAAAATATTTATGTGTATGCGGCCTTGGTATAAATGTATTGATTTGGTCAGAATTTAGATGTTAAAGCATTTGTACAAATATATGTACTTTGCCGAATGTGGTTGTAGGAAGAAGTCAAGTGGAATATATGTCATATGTTTATAATTAGTATGTGTGTGTGAATTGTTAACTTTATGGATCACTCGGCTATGAGCCTTTATAATGGGATTTTGATGAGGGAAATTTTGTACTTTAAGCTCAAGAGCATCGAGGGACAACTTCGGATAAGGGGAAGGCCAAAGTGACGGAATAGCCGACCCGTAATCAGTCAGAAAGATACGAGGTAAGTTCTTGAGTAACAAACTTTAGTTCATGACATGACGGAATCGTAAAACATATGCATAATGTACAAATTTTGATTTAAGGGTTATATCCGAATGATATGTGGAAAGATAATTTGAACAAATACTGGAAGCCGCATGTTAATTTTGAATTTAGTTATATCTTGAACCGAAATTTGTGTTCTTTTGGAGATAACTAGTGAACCGAATGATACGTATTGGTAAACATGCCGTAATTGTAATTGAATATCAGGAATGATATCTAAAAGTGTTATGATATATGTATGTGCTAATGTTTAATCGAGTTGAGATCCGAGCTTAGACTCGAAGGGCTTTGAGCCAGTGTTAAGATTCGAGCTTAGACTCAAAGGGCTTTGAGCCAGTGTTGAGATCCGAGCATAGACTCGAAGGGCTTTAAGCCATGGTTAAGATCCGAGCTTAGACTCGCAGGGCTTCGAGCCAAGGTTAAGAACCGGGCTTGGTCCCGAAGACCATCTGTGGAGGTTCCATAACTGGTTTAAAATCTCGTAGGCAATCAAACAAGATATCATATAATAAATGCGACCTATTTTAAATAAATGTACATCCTACTATAAAATAACTAGGTATGCATTCTACTCTCGTTGAGATTTTGATTTCCTTCGAATTTTGATTTCGAAATCTGGTAGGGATACTTAAACCATTACTTAAAATCAATTGAATGTTTACGATCCGATATTTGATATACGAGTCCTATTTTCGTTAAGAGTTCAACTTCATAAAATAAAAAGATATATGTATATACATGATTGGCATGGAAAATGAAATGGTTGTATTCGGCTATAGAATTGAAGTCATCTCCACTATCACAACATCTGTCAGTATTTTGTAACTAAACCTTCAAAATGGCATGTATAGGTTTAATATATTTGCTGTTAAACAAATATGATTTTGATGCTGTAACTAAGTTAGCCATGCGAAAATGGCTTATCGAATACCTTCCATCCATATTCCTGGTTTTAAACTTTGTTATATTATATGTTAGTGTAAGCTGAAATTATGTATTTTGGTAAACTAGTCTTGATGTATGTATATATATTAATATCTATGTTTGAGTGACACATATGTCATGAATGTGTTATAATAAACGAGTGTTCAAATGTAGGATTGAGTGTGACCTTTCGGCAAGTCCTTATGGGTTTAATAAAGTTTGTTTGAAGTTCGTTAGGTTGGATTAGGAAATATGAAATTTTGAAGCATGGCATTTCGGCTAAGAGAAATTTCTCAATGTATGCAAAGCAATTCATGAATGATTTACAAGTGTATGATTTGTTTTGAGTTTTAGTAAGATTAAATATCATGTATTTACTTGTATAATCGGCCTATTTGTTAAATCGTCAAAATTGGCCAAGTCATGATATCTCACCATGAAGAGAAATGGTTGTGTATGATTGTTGAATCAGTTTATGAATGTCAGGTAATGCCACTTAACCATCCGACGACGGAAATAGGTTTTGGGGTGTTACAACTATCATTTAGGGGCTAGATCTACATCAGATTTGAGGAGAAACAGAAGGGAAACTAGTGGTAAGTGCTCATTAACCCAGATCTATAAGTTATTTTACAATTTAGAAAAAGCTGAAGTCCCTAAAATCTAGGGAGGCTATCGATTGGGGCTTAAGGCTCTAAGGGTCATTAACTAATGATTACTTTTGGTGATTACTGTGTTCTAGAGGTGATTGATCGAAAGCTTGGATCTTTGGAACAACTAGATCTAGATCTAGTCATCAATTTTGGCAAAGGTAAGATTTTGAGGGCCTTAGGGGCATTGGTCGAATATGGGTAAGTGAATATTGGGATTGTTTATTGTAGTTTTGCAATCTAAGAATTGTGGTAATTGATTGTAGAACATCGTGGGGGATCTCTCTAGTAGTCGTCGCGAAACAGGTGAGTATCGAACCCCTTCTTTAGTCTAATTCGGCAAAAGCCGAATTGCCAAATTTTTGGCATTTTTTGGGCTTGTGAGTGCGCGAATGCTCACAAGACGTTAGAAATCATTAGATCTGAAATCGAAAGGTGGTAAGCTAGTCGCATGTGGAATTTCATATACTTCGATAATTGGGCCTCGATGGGCTGCAAATGGGCCCAATGGGCTTATGGGCCCAATGGGCTTATGGGCCCATATGGGTAAAAATAGGCAATAAATATGTTCTGTTAGACTGAAGGATCGAAACTGCTAAAACTGGAAAGTTGGTTATGAAATTTGGACTAAATGGGCTCAATTTGCTACTAGACACCGTAGGGCCCATTAGGGGTTTTAGGCCTCAATAGCTAAAATTGTTAAACTAAGCTAAATAGACTACCGTGAAGACAAATGGATTAGTAGTGACTGTATTATGCATGAAAACCCTAAAAACTGATAAAATTACTGAAATACCCTTATAGGTGGAAAATTACTATTTTACCCCTAGGAGTAAAATGACTAGGGTTAAGTTTGACCCAAAATGCATGTTTTACTGTTACTATTTACTGCATGCCATTATTATCTATTTCATGGGACTGGGATATTGATGGAGGAAGTACTGAAAGTGGCTTGACCATGTACTGGAGGCCTTGCCTCAATTTACTGTTATCTGAGCAGCCATGCTGCAACTGTGGAGTGTAGGGCTGGGTGGGTTGAGTTATTCCCCACATGGTGTGTAGGGTTGGTACGGGTGGAGTGTAGCGGATGGATTTAGGCTGGGTTGGGCTTGCATACATGATATTATCTGTTCTGTTCTAAAATGGGCCTATGGACCATACTGTTAACTGAAAGGGCGAAGGCCCAGTTTAGTATATCTGAATAGGGCTTCGGCCTAGTGGGCTTGAGCTGACTTGGGCTCTGGATGGGAATTCTATACACACTGAGTTTTCCAAACTCACCCTCTTTCTTTTCATCCATGCAGGTGAGCCCTAGTTGGTAGACTTGGAGTTGGGAGGGATCCAGAGTGGCCACGAAAATTTAAATTTTTGGTTTTCAATTATTTCATTTTATTATTTATTTAGATTATTTAATTTTGGTTTCTGGGTTGTAATAAGGCGGCTCTATTTATTTTATTTTGGGCTTTTAATTATTTAATTATTTAATTATTTTTAGCTTAAGTAGGACATTGTTTAAATCGTTTTGAAATAGGTTAGCTCTACGGCGCATTTTTGTAAAAGTTACTTGTTTTCGAAATATTTTGAAAAAAGAGCAAAGCTTCCGCAACATAAATGTTTTCATAAATAAATATCTTAAATACGTTTAAACTTAATTTGTTGTTCGTGGACAAGTCATAAGGTTAAAGTGTGGCAATGGATGTGTGCATGTCTAGGATTGGATCTAGGAAAAGCTTGGTACTTAAGCAGTCTAAATGGCTCATCTCCTCTTCTCTTGAACCCTACCTGGTGCGTAGTATCCATTCACTTTAAGCTATAACAAAGAAAGTTTGATTTTCTAATGCTTAAACTGTTTTTATAATAACTTGTTTCTGCAACTATAAAGGTTTACAAGCTTTCGCAATTTTTCCATAAGAATTTACAAAGTTGTTTCGATTATTACAATGAATCACGTTTTGGAAAAAATAAAGGTTTTATACAAGTTTATCGGTAAAAGTTTCTAAACATTAAGAAGGGTTTTCAATGAAAACATGGTTTTCGAAAAACACTTCAATGTGACACACCAGACTTGGCCGTAACGTCTAGGCCAGGTTTAGGGTGTTACATTATGTGCATTTGATTAGTAGGTATTTGAAATGTGACCTTTGAACGTGTTTATATGAAAGTATATATATTCAGCAAAATAAGGTCTATGTGATATTAAACATGTTAATAAATCAATGTGTGTTTGGAAATGTTATAAATTATGTATAGATAAATGTTTGGTAATTAAACTTTATAAGTATGACTTGGTTATGCCATAATGATTTATTAATGCCATTAAGATAATTTTTGAATTAAGAATTGAACTATGAATGAAGTGAATGAAACCATATGTTTAAGTATATGATTGGTCATATTGGGTTTAACGATATGTATATGTATGATATGGAAATGTGAATTTCATACTTATGCCAAAGTTTATATGTGCATTTATCTATAAGGTAATTGAATGTGGAATTATGATTAAGGAAATGTTAATTTTATTATGATAGTAAGTAATTGGTCAAGTGAAATTTTTATTGATATTGAGTATGAAAGATGATTTTGGATAAAGAACGAATGCATGTTTGGACAAAACTTAATTCATGTTTAGTTATATGTGGATTATGAATTTTACAAGTATGGTTTGGTTATGTATTATTAAATTATTATTGTTATTGAGTTAATATTTTCTTATGACTTACTAAGCTAAGATAGCTTACTCTGTGTGTGTATTTTACTTTTATTTTATAGAATTTGGAGACTAGTTGCAAGCTCAGGGATCGTCAGCGAAGTCTATCACACTATTAACTATTTTTCAGTACTATTATAAATTAGATTTGGAACCTATGGCATGTATAGGCTAGTTAATATTTGGTTATGTCTGAAGTTGTGTATATGTTGAATTGTGATTCTTATGTGTGTGTTGCTTGGTTTGTATGCTCCTATCAAGTAATGTTACTTTGCTTGTGGTATTAACGATCCGGATATGATATATTTTTGGGGTGTAGTTGGTATGCTAATTGTGTCATTTTTTATATGATGCGAATTTTTGGTTAGGCATATTGAATAAGTGATATATATATATATATATATGACTCACTAGTGTGAAGCATATGATAGATGGTTGTGGTTTGTGGTATAATTAATTGGTTGTAATGTAATGAATTTCAGTAAATGAAAGTAAGTTAGTTTATAAGTTAATTAATTTACAAATTTCTGTTGTGATATGAATACTGACTTAATAAGGATATATATATATTTTCAATGATATATGACATGATATGTAAATTATAAATGGCATATATTTATATATATACATTCGGTTATGGCTTTTAATTTAAATTATATATATGTCTTATTTACTAATCTTTATAATGTTATAATATAGTTAAATTGATGGGTTAATAAATGCTACTTTGGTACATGAATTGATGCACATAATTGGGTGGGAACTATTACTTAAGTTTAATTTGTGTTTCAGCTTTGTGGCTATTATTGTTGTATATTAAGTGCATGACACGTTTCTAATGGTCTTGCTAGGAATAAGAATAATTTAAGTTTATTTGTACTCGGTTATGTTTAATATGAAATCTTGAAAGTACTTGACATGATATGCACTATGATTAAAATAGGGATTTAATTCTATATGAATCTATATACATGTTTCCATTCGATTTAAGCATTGGAGAAAAATGTCCTAATGAATAGTAATGTACTGATTATGATAGGGACATATGATGAGTGTTTAACTTGTTTGTTTTATTAGATTCATGTAATCTAATGATTTGATTATTTAGTTATGTGTATATGCTTGTACGTGAAAGTGATATATTTGATAATTTGTTTGTGAATTAAATGTTTACATTTATATTAGTTTTGTGATGTGAAACAATTTAACATTTGATTGGTTTAAGAGTCTTGATCATGATTAAGTATACGAATATATAATAGTTCAGAGGCTACGTCTCGTTTGGTAATACCTCGTAACCCCTTTTCCAGGACGGATACGGGTTAGGGGTGTTACAGAGTTGGCTTGTAAATGTTATAAGTATGATATGTGTATAGCAATGTGAGTTGGGTTAATTTGGTCATTTTGATATGTGATGTATAATTGCCTTGGAAATGCTTGGTTGAAGCTGGATGAATGCTTAATTATGTCTTGAATTGGCACCATTTGGTTTGGTGTAGGTGTATAAAAAATTGGGTGGCAAAATGGCTTGGTAAATAGCCTATTTTTGTCCACATGGGTAGAGACATGGGCGTGTGTCTCAGCCTTGTGTGACACATGGTCATGTTACACGGCCTTGTGTCCCCTAGTGTTGAAATTGAATTCAAGTCAGCATGATCCACATGGCCTCAGACATGGGCGTGTGACTTGGTCGTGTGGCACAAGCTAGTATACCCTATAGGTTTGGCACAGCCTATCACATGGCCTGGCACACGGGCGTGTATGGCCATTTCGAAGGGCATACAGCCTAGACACACGGGCGTGTGGTCAACCGTGTGACCCAAGTCTAAGAGTTACATGGGGTGGGACATGGGCTCGGACACAGCCATGTGATCCTATTTCGAATGTCCATACAGCCTGTGACACGGGCATGTCTTGTGGCCATGTGAGACACACGGCCTGGACACACGGGCGTGCGTCCCCTGTATTTTGAAATTTTCTATATGTTCCCAAAATGTTTGTAAGTGATCGGTTTAGTCCCAAATCACTTCTAAATCATGAATTGGGCCTAGTAGGCTCGCAATAGGGAAAATGTGACTGATATTTATATGGAACTGATTTATGTATGTTGAATGTATGTGTTAACATGTTAATAATCTGGTAATGCTCCGTAACCCTATTCTGGTGACAGATACAAGTTAAGGGTGTTACATTTATTGGTATCAGAGCTACAGTTTAGTCAATTCTATGACTAACATAGCATATGTAAGTCTTGCTATAGATGCCATATTTAACCTATGATAGTGTGATATCTCCAGACTCTGATGAAATTTGTTTAATTGGACAGAGATACATTCCAATCGTGCTAATTCTGATAGTGTAATAGCCCATTTTAGGGCCCAAATAGAATAATGGTTTTGGAACCACGAATCTGAAGTAGAAAATTTTATTGCGATCAAATTTAAGGTTTAACGTGTGATTGAATGATTGTGTGAAAATTTCATTAAGAAATTTTATTGATAGGGTGTCCAATTTGACTGATAGGACTAAATTGCAGTAAGTGAAAAGTGTGTGTTCTAGAAGCTAAGAGTGTTCGTTTGTGATGAGTTTTAAATTGGGGGTCCTTAAATGGCAATTAGACCATTATACTTTAGTTTGGACAAAAATGAACATGGAGGAATAAAATTTCAAAGTTTGTCATAAACGGCATTTTAGTTATTTGGTAATTAAAATGAATTAAAAGCCAAAATAAGGCCAAACCTTGTCCATCTTCTTCTCCCATGGACGAATATAGCAAGAAGACACCATAGCTAGGGTTTTTCAAGCTTCCAAGCTTGATTATCAAGAAAAACAATGTTCAGACTTAGAACGGGAGAAAAATAAGTATTGGGCGAGTTGGTCCTCTTCGCCATTTTATGTTGAGGTAAGTTCGTATGGTAAACATTAATGCTTATTTGTTAAGTTGATGAGTAATTCATGAATTTAATTGTACTATTTGTTGTATATTGAAAACCAAATGCTCAAAACAAATGAACCCAAAGTTGATCACTTTCGTTCAGCGCCAAAAGATGAATTGACAGAAAAGACCATGGATGAACCATGGAAAAGTGTGAATAAGTGAATTTGTGCAAGACCATAGCTGGGCTATGGCGTCGATATGTGATGCTATGTGCAATGTGATCTGGGCACTAGTCCGAACGTCTTGTCGATGGCTGAGTTATCCGGCACGTGTTGCGGATGTAGTTTCGTCATGATCATCAGCTTGTGTGAGCAAGCCCATGAATATTATGTGATTCGAGTGCTGGTCTTGTATGTTCTACCAGTAGCTAGGTATACCGACATATATTGCGGATACTTAACAACTTGTGTGAGCAGCACTGAGTAGTTACATAATGACCATTACATTGTGTGAACAGGTCTATGAATAGCTTTAGAGCGAGCTTATGTGTGTTATGAGATGTGTGGTACCTTTGGCTACAAGTGATAAGTGCTAGCTTCAACTACAAGTGATAAGTGGTAGCTTCGGCTACAAGTGATAAGTGGTAACTTCAGCTACAAGTGATAAGTGGTAGCTTCAGCTACAAATAAATGTGGCATTATTGTGCAAAAGTTCTGACTATCAATTATCATTTCGGGTGTTCAACAGGGATGTTAAAGTTGTGAATGGTGATGGTTATGATATGAACTGGTACAGGTATGTATGTATGTATAACTCATACGTAATGTGTTCGATATGAGGTAAAATCTCGGTAAAATTATGATGGAATAAGTTATGTCTATGAAAAATGTATATGATTCATATGAATTGTAACAGTCTGATTTAGACCCTCATCGGAACGGTGGTTTTGGGACCATGAATCCGAGTTAGAAAAATATTTAAATATTATTTTCCGTGTTTATTATATGTGAATTAGCATGTGTGAAAGTTTCGTATGAAAATTTGATTGTTTGTGTGCTTAATTAAATAAAAGGGCTTAATCGCGTAAAATGAAAACTTAATACTTTAAAGCATAAGGACTATAGTGTTAGTGGCTTTTTAATATGGAGTACTTATGTTGTAATTAGGCCATTGCCTATATGAGTGGACGGTTGAAGGCATGTTTATATGGTTTTATAATTAAATTTTTAAGGTTAAAAATGTAAAGTAATAAATGGTATATATGATAAATTATAACATAAAAAAATAAAGCCATGCATTTGTTCATACTTGGT
This sequence comes from Gossypium stocksii, assembly GCA_020496765.1. Classification (NCBI taxonomy): domain Eukaryota; kingdom Viridiplantae; phylum Streptophyta; class Magnoliopsida; order Malvales; family Malvaceae; genus Gossypium; species Gossypium stocksii. The sequence continues at coordinate 49,326,903 of CM035631.1, forward strand.
GACCGAAACCTTAAAAAAAAAAAAAGAAAAGGAAGGAAGAATGCTTAGGTATTCAGCAACTTTGAAACTTGATTAAGGTATGGACTTTGCTCGATTTTTGATAATTTTTACGTTTTTTAGATCGTTGCTTGGAGTACTGCCCGACCCATGCTTGAATTTTTTATTTTGGTGAATATTTTGAGTTATGCCATTGATGAATATTTGTGTTTTGTGATGTTTGATGATAAATTATGAAAGATATGTTTTGGATTAAATTGAATGAAATTGTTTTTAAATGAGGTTAATTTGAAATTATATAGATTAAGAAAACAAGAAATTGGACTTGGATCGGGGAAAAGTAAAAATAGTTGAGTAGCCAATTTATAACGTCCGTCGATATCGAAGTAAGGCTTTAAGCAATTAAACATCATCTATTTCAAATATAAAATGGTTTACTATGATGATTCCAATTTTATAGTTGCATAGTAGGGTAGCTGAATGTGGTTTAACATTGAATTAATGTGGTTGAGTTTTATTCGACTGAGTGAATACCTCTGAAAGTTTGTATGGACCATATATGGAATGACTTTATAATAACGATATTCGGGCTTTAAGCCAAACAAGCCTTGTGCTGGTGAATTTGATCGGGCTTTGTGCCTAGTAGGCTTTTTGCTGATGAATAAATATCAGACCTAGGGTCTAGCAGGCCTTGTGCCAGTGTGTGATTCAGGCTTATACCTAGCAGGTTTTATACCGGTGATTTATTTTCAGGTCTATGTATATAAGACTTCACATTGATGTGGGAATTGAGCAAGTAAGTTGATCTAAATGACCTTGTATGTTCGGCTAAATAGATATGTACATATGTGATGATGTATTGAACTTGTATATTTGGCCACATGTGATGTTATATTAAACTTGAATATTCGACTACATGTGATGTTTTATTGAACTTGTATGTTCAGTCATATATGATGATATATTGTACTTGTATATTCGGCCATATGTGATGATATAATGAACCATGTGTATTTGGCCATACAAGTAAGAAATTATGAGATGATATATTGGATCTTGATTATCCGGCCAAATAGGTGTGTATATATGTGATATTATATTTGATTTTCTATAATCGGCCAAATGAATGATGTTGGTTTTTAAAGTTGAGTTTAATTCATAAGTATATATGTTTGAATGTAAACATAATTGAGATAGTGTTATTTTGGGAATGAAAAGTTGAATAATATTATGCTAAATAAGAAATATTAGCATTCGACCAAGGTAACTTATTTGTGTTAAAGTATAATATCAATGATACAATTCGACTTGTTTGAAAAGTTTTGATTATTCATTTGAGTTGTTTAATTTGCTTAAGGCTTACTAACCTAAGTTAGCTTGCTCTGTGTGTTTTTGTTACTCTATTTTATAGATTTTGGTTGTAAGTTACGAGCTTGGGGATCGTCATCAAAGTCATCCATACTATCGTCAACCTTCAGTACTTTTAAAAGTCTATTTTCAAACTTATGACATGTATAGGCTAATATGTATTTTGTTCATTCTTGAATATGTATAACTTGAGCCATGCAAAAATGGCTTAATTTCCATGGTAATTTCAGTTATACTTTGGTTATGGTTTGAGCTCACTTTTGGTTATGATGTTATATATTATACATGAATGGTCTATGTGCTAAATGTTATATGTTTGAAAATGGCTTGATGATGTTGGTAAATTTGGAAATGATTGATGTAATGATCATTGTATGTATACAATTACATAGCATAATTAATTGTTTCGGCTAAGGTTTTAACTTAGGTAAACATATATGAATTGATATGAATTTTATTTCAATAATGTATCGATACATTTGGACATAGGATGGAATTGAATAAGGTGGTTAGGTTTAAATCATGATTTGATATTGCTTTTATAAATACCCATGCATATGAGAATTTGACTTGATTTGTTTGATACATAGTATTTAATATTTATGTTTTAAATATGTCTATAAGTGATTAACATCTTGTAACGATAGATATAATTTTATTTAATTGATAAATATTTTTGGTTATATGTTAGAATGAGTTAAAGAATATGGTTGTTGAATGATTTAGCTATTTCTTATATACATATATATGAATGATGTGTTTAAAAAAATGCAAATTATAAAACGTTTGTACAGGTTTCCATGCGCGGTTGTATACTTGTTTGTGATGAAATAAAGTTGGAAGGAAAAATGATGATAAGTATGTGCATATTCGTTAATAAGATGAACATTAACCAAATGAATAGTAACTTTTGTCAATTACTATTATGAAGATTATATGTGTTTTATGTGATGTATAAATGTTTAACTTAATATTAAATGAATACCGAAAATGATATGATCTTTATCAAATGATTATAAGTAGTACATTTCGTGTAATCCATTTGTGTTTGGTTATAGTATGCGACTAAAGTGTAATGAAGTTTGTTTATCTGTATGTATTATAAGTATAAATTAAAGGTATAATCAGCTATGTGGTAGTAGAGATTAAATTGACTATTGAAATTCAAGTACGTGTATGTGATCGTTTTAATTTGTGTTCTTGACTGGTAATACCTCGTAACCCTAATTCGGCGACGGATACGGGTTAGGGGTGTTATATGAACATTGAAAAGAATAAATTTGGGAAATCCATGTCTAGCGTATGAATGAAATGTGAAAGAATTATGAAGCAATGATATTATCAAATATCGAATTGTGACAATATGTTTTCACTGATGCTTAAGTGTATTTTTGGGCATAGTAAAGACGAGGACAGAAGTATACTTGAGTGAAGTGATACAGGTATGTATAAAACCTATTTGAACACAGAAAGGAAGAAGCTAGATGAATTTCTATGAAAATATATGTATTGAACATGTGAAATGTTAGTGATGTGGTATGTGTTACCCCATATTTTACTATATTACATTTACGTGAATCTTGTCAATAAAATATGTGATCTTGGCATATGTTTGAATGAATGATTTAAAGTGATTGTGAGTGAAGTAGTAATTATTATCAAAATGTCATATAACACAAATGAATTGAAGAGATGTATTCAAAATAAATGAGAATTGGATTGATAGACTTGTGAAAGCTAAGTTGGTTATAAAAATCAGCATATGTTTGGATTGATAGATCTTGGCAGATGTTGGTTATAAATGAGAATTAATGTTACACTATGCGTAGTTACTTAAAATGTGTTTAATCACTGCTATGAGTTCTTTAGACATATGGATTTACTAAGCTCTATAGCTTACTCTCTTTCTTTTTCCATATCTTATAGGATGGTATGCTAGCTCCGGTTGGAGAGCATCAGAGATGCCATCACAGTATTAAGCTATCATGTTGGGTAAATGAACGTAAACCTTTGAGTCTATAGCATGTATAGAGTCTTAGTCATTTTGTTTATGTGTTATTAAGGATTTGATCTGTATATAGCCATTTGAATTGGCTTACATTGGATAATTGGGTTGTAAACCTATTTATATATATATGCATAAGTTATTATCTTTGATGATGAGTGAATGCCATTTTCAAGCCATGTTTATAGATGTTGCTAGACAATTAATGTCATGTTAAATGCTATTGAGATGTATAAGTGCATGAAGGAAGTTGAGGGTGGCAAATGGCTTAGAAACTAGCCTTAAAGTTGTCCACATGGGTAGACACATAGGCGTGTGTCTAGGTCGTGTGTGACACATGGTCTGTACCATTGACGTGTAGTCCTGGCATGTGTCCCTTGCACCGTAGTTTTACAAAACAAAATGTCCAGTAGTAAACACACGAGCAGAGACACGACCGTGTGTCTCAACCGTGTAAAGGACACGGCCCCGGAACATGGGCGTGTGAAGTCTGTACCTATTTTTTGAAAATTAAATTCACCACATGGCTTGGCACACGGGTGTGTGACTTGGCCGTGTGACTCTTCTTGGTGCATGATGTAATAAATAGAGAGTTTCACAGGTTGAGGGCACGGGCATGTGTGACCACATGGTCTACCCATATGTGTGACAGCCCTAATTTAACCCTAGTCGGAAAGTGGTTTCAGAACCACGAAACCGAGTCAAAAAAGTGTATGGATGCCATATCTTGTGATTAAAATACGTAAATTAGCATGTGTGATAAATTAATTATGAAAACTTGATAATTGGTATGTTTATTTGATTGAATTGGACTTGATTGTGAAATTTAAAAGATAAGGTGGCCAAATGTTATAGTGGCCGAATGTTGAGGTCTAAATTGCATTGTCTTTGCATGGCTTTTTGACCATTTTATATAATGCACGATATTGGATGGTTGACACAACCATTATATGCATTTTTATATATAGATAATTAATAAAGTTATAATGATGTTATATTATAAAATGTATTATTATATGTGAGTGGGAGTTAAAAACAAGGAAATATCTTTAGTTCTCACCCTTGGCTGAAACACTTAGAAAAAAATAAGGAAGAAAAGAAAATTTGAGAAGCAAGGACATTCGGCTAGCTCATGTTCTAAATTAAGGTAAGATTTTGTGATTTATTTCTTTGAATTCTTATGAATTAGGGATGCTTGTTAAGTAGTGGTTAAAGCCCATGTAGAAATTTTGAAATAAGTGTTTATTCATGCTCTCGGTTATGAATTAGAGGTAGAAATTGGTTGTGGATTTTATGCTTCATTTAGTGATAGTGAATAGATGAGGTGAAGCTAATTGAATGTAAAAATATGTGGTTTAAATGATGAATTAGAATCGGCTAATGTGTTCAATTTTATTTGCTAATTGCCGAATGTGGATGTGAGTATTATATTGGGAAAATTGTTGTTAAATGGTGGGATTAGAAACATAGGGTGATAAATTAGACATTAATATGGAGAAGAAGTGTTTTGCGATTTATCTATTGTGAATTTATCTTTTGATGGATGGGAATTTAGACTTGCCGTGTAGGAGGAGTTGCCGAATGGGAATTTAGACAAAGGGTAAGGTAATGTTTGTGTTTATTTCAAGGATTGAAGTTTTAATGTTTTAAAATAGTGATGAAGGGCAAGTTGAATTTGAACTTATAAATTTATTTTTTTTAAGGATGTTAGTTGAAATTAGTGAATCTTAGTGATGTATTCGGCCATTAGATGAATATGGTCATATGACATTAAGATTAGATATATTTTTAAGTAGTTGTAAACAAATGTTTGAGGAATCAGTTTTAAGCTTTGATGTTATAATTTTTCAATATGAATGATGTTTTAGTATATATATGTATAATCAGTTATTTGGTACGTACAAGTAGGAAATATTAAAGATGATTCATAAGTGAATGCATTTGAGGTTATGTATACTTGGTTAAATCAATGATTTGCTTGTGAAAGTGTCGATTGTTATTTAGAAATAAATAATTGATTCATTGAGTTACGGAATAATTGGTTATAGCTTGAAATGTATACGTATTGGTTTCGAAGTAAATATATATGTATATACTTGGCCGAATGTATGGTTCAGAAAGTATATGTGTTCTTGTTTTAAATGAAAAAGAAATGACCAAATGAGATCTACGAATAAGGTTTAATATAAGTTAAATTGTTTAATTCTAGCTCAAGATCAAAAAGAGCCAACCTCGGATCGGGGGAAGACAAAGTTAATTGAGTAGCCGGTCTGTAGTAGCTCAACGACACCGAGGTAAGTCTTAAAGCAATTATGACTATGGTTAGTACATATACAAGTACAAGTAAATAATTGTATGATACTCATTTACTATGTAAGATGTATGCGTACATATATGATATGCGTATGGTGGGGAATATAGTAGAATTCTCTAGAGCCGGTTGAATTGTCTTAATGTATTATCATTGTCGATGTGGCACTATGTGTGCTTACATTTCTAAGCTCGATATGGCAATATGTGTGCGTACATTTCTAAGCTCGATATGGCACTATGTATGCGTATGTTTATAAGCTTGAAATGGCATTATGTGTGCGTACATTTATAAGCTGAGATAGCACTATGTGTGCGTGAATGTGAGAAAGGAAACAACCATATGTGTGGGTAAACTATAAGAAAGGTAATGGTTCATTGTGTGCAAAGGAAGTTAAGTTTGATGTATGCGGTTTGAGTAGTATAAATTGAGGTTAAGTTAAAAATGTACAAGTGAGATATGGCAAGGTAGAAAAGTATAATTACATGTTAACAGAGGAATGTGCAATAAGTATGGTTGTGATGATTTTGTTTAAAGATGATTAATGATATTGGGTATGCTAGCTTTACAGGAAGCAAAATTTGTAAGAAGGGTACAGTTATATATACTACTTTTGGAATGTTAGACTTAACATTAGCTATTATCGGTTCCAAATCCATTATATTAAGTTGATTTATTATATACTATTGCTTATGACTTACTGAGTTAATAGCTCATTTCATGTGTTTATCTATTTTGATTAGATTAAAGATTCGTTGAAAGCTTGGGGTCGTTCCTTTTGAAGTCATCAAACCTATCAACTATATTTTGGTACTTTAATAATGGTTTTTAAATCAAACGATATGGCATGTAATAGCTATACTATGTTTTTGTGACTTGATAAGTTGAACCTTTTGTATATCATGCCATGCGAATATGGCTTATAAAATATTATAAAGTTTATAATATTTGAGCTAATATGATCTAGTAGTGACATGTATCTTTGTAATGGAATGTATTTGTTTGTGATTTGCATAATGGTTTTGGTTTATATACTTATGATTACTGCACCTATTTTATGATTGATTTGCTTAAAATATATAATTTTCGTGTGAAAGGAAATTGGTAGTAGAAATTGATTTGATTATGTGCCCTCTTAGACTTCGGCTAATTGTGATAGTTTCGTTGATTAAGTTCTTCAACTAGGAATTTATACATGTTTGGTTCATTGAAGTATTCAATGTAAATGAATGGATTTTGTGTGAAATTGGATTCGGCTAAAGAAAGACTTTATACTATATGAATAGTAAAATTTTTAATTGCTTGATAACTAATTCACAAGGCCTTGATTCTATATATATGCGCATACTTTAAGTTACGGCTTCTTTTATTTTGGATTGCTAGTTTATGAATATCCGATTAGGTTAAGGCCAGATTATTATTTATGTTTATAATTCGCATTTTATATTGTAAGTATGTGAGATGTGCATAAGCTGTGTTGACCTGGTAATGCCTCGTGACCCTATTTTAGCGACGGATTTGGGTATAGGGGTGTTACATTTAAATTGGTATCAGAGCCAAGTTTAGTCGATTCTAGGACTAACGTAGCGTGTGTGAGTATAGCTATACATGCCATAATGTGAATATATGATAGTGTGATGACTTCTGACGGTTAAACTGTTGTTTTCGTTTAGTAAATGGAACCTAATCTCGAGCGAGCCATAACGGATGACGTTGATAGTATAGCACCTGCTCCTACGCAAGGGACAGTACCGGTAGATTCTCGACCATCTACGAGTAATGAAGAGGATGGGGTTAGGCAAGCTCTTTTTTTCTTAATGAATGAGTGGTTTGCCCAGTATACTCGTACAAATCTGGCTACTCAACAACCCCCTAACTCAAATAATCCTTCCCTGGTACCTGTAATGCCTACGACCACTGATCCGATGAGATCAAACAAACCCCCTGTTGATAAGATCAGGAAGTATGGGGCCAAGGAGTGTAGAGCCATAGCTATCGACGATGCAGAGAAAACTGAATTCTGGCTTGATAATACCATCCGTGTCTTTGACGAGCTATCTTGCACATCCGATGAGTGTTTGAAATGCGCTATATCCTTATTGCGAGATTCAGCCTATTACAGGTGGAGAACTCTGAGTTCGATTGTCCCGAAAGAACGGGTTACGTGGGATTTCTTTCAGGTGAAGTGTCGCAAGAAATATATCAGCCAGAGATTCATTGATCGAAAACGTAAAGAATTTCTTGAACTTAAACAAGGCCGTATGACTGTATCCGAATATGAACGTGAGTTTGTGAGACTCAGTCGTTATGCCCGGGAATGTGTTGTTGATGAAGTTGCCATGTGTAAAAGGTTTGAAGAAGGATTGAATGAAGACTTAAAGCTGCTTGTGGGTATTCTTGAAATAAAAGAGTTCGTAATACTGGTCAAACGAGCTTGCAAGGCTAAAGAGCTCGGAAAAGAGAAAAAAAGTTGAATCTGAAGCTAGAGATTTCTGTAAGAGAACAGCGAGTAAAGCTTCTTTCTCGGCTGCGAAGAGGTTCAGGGACGATAGTAATAGATCAAAGACATCTGCGGGGATTTCTATTCGAGAGCGACCTCTAGTGGATTCTCGAGCTACCTCGGTAGCTAGTGTTGGCAGCAATCGACAAGATAAACCTGAGTGTCTACAGTGTGGTAGACGACATGTGGGTGAATGCTGGGGCAAGTCTATCAATAGAGCTTGTTATGGATGTGGTTCGCGAGACCATTTCGTTCGAGATGCACGAAACCTGATGATAAAAATAAGATGCAGAGTGCAAGATTGAGTGGTGCAACAGCTAGAGGTAGGCCACCGAGAAACGTAGGAGGCAGGAGTAGTAACCAGAGAGGGAATTCTGATGCAGCAGTTCAATCCGAGGCTCGTACACCTGCCAAAGCCTATGCCATTCGCGCACGAGAGGAGGCATCCTCCCCTGATGTTATCACTGGTACATTCACTCTCTATGATACTAATGTGCTTGCTTTGATTGATCCTGGTTCAACTCACTCTTATGTGTGTGAAACATTAGTATCCAGTAGGACTCTACCTGTTGAGTCTACTGAGTTTGTGATACGGATGTCAAATCCTTTGGGTCAATACGTGTTAATTACAAAGTGTGCGAGAAATGTCCCTTAATAATCTGAAATTCCTATTTTCCAGCTGATTTGGTGTTACTACCCTTTGATGAGTTCGATATTATTCTCGGAATGGACTGGTTAACCGTACATGACGCGGTGGTGAATTGCAAGCGAAAGACAATAGATTTGCGGTGTTCGAGTGGCGAAATGATTCGAGTTGAATCTAATGATTGGAGCGGGTTACCGACGGTGATATCTTCTGTGTTGGCTCAGAAATATATGAAAAAAGGCTGTGAAGCTTATCTTGCATACGTACTGGATAGCGAGATATCAGAATGAAAGCTTGAGACTGTGCCTGTAGTTTGTGAGTATCCGGATGTGTTTCCTGAGGAATTACTGGGATTGCCAACTATTAGAGAGGTTGAGTTCGGTATAGAGTTGGTTCCAGGTACGACTCTGATTTCGATTGCTCCGTATCGTATGGCACCGACCGAGTTAAAAGAATTGAAATCTCAATTACAAGAATTGACCGATAGAGGCTTTGCGCGACCTAGCTTCTCACCTTGGGGTGCACCAGTCCTGTTCATGAAGAAGAAAGACGGAACTATGCGAATGTGCATCGATTATCGTCAACTTAATAAAGTTACGATAAAGAATAAATATCTATTGCCGCGAATAGATGACTTATTTGACCAATTGAAAGGGGCTTCAGTGTTTTCGAAGATTGATTTACGATTTGGCTATTATCTGTTACGAGTTAGAGATTCCGATGTGCCTAAGACTGCCTTCTAAATGTGGTACGGACACTATGGGTTTTTAGTGATGCCGTTTGGGCTCACTAATGCCCCTGCGATTTTCATGGATCTGATGAATCGGGTGTTCAGACAGTATTTAGATCGATTCGTGGTTGTGTTCATAGATGATATTTTGATTTATTCTCACGACGAGTCCAAGCATGCTGAACACTTGAGGCTTGTGCTTCAGACTTTGCGAGATCATCAGCTGTATGCAAAATTCAGTAAATGTGAGTTCTAATTGCACGGGGTCAGTTTTCTGGGACATGTTGTGTCCGCTTCGGGTATTCGAGTCGATCCAAATAAAATTTCAGCCATTCTTGACTGGAAGCCTACAAGGAATGTTTTTGAAGTTCGTAGCGTTTTGGGACTCGCAGGGTATTATCGACGATTTGTTAAAGGTTTCTCGATGATCGCAACACCGTTGACGAGACTGCTTCAGAAAGATATCAAGTTTGAGTGGTCTGAGAAGTGTCAGACAAGTTTTGACCAGCTAAAAATCCTTTTGACGGAAGCTCTTGTGTTAGTTCAGCCAGAGTCTAGTAAAGAGTTCGTAGTTTACAGTGATGCTTCTTTGATCAGTTTGGGTTGTGTGTTGATGCAGGAGGGTAGAGTTGTCGCATATGCTTCGAGACAACTAAAGCCTCACGAGAGAAACTATCCGACTCATGATATCGAGTTAGCTGCGATTGTGTTTGCTCTTAAAATTTGGCGTCATTACCTGTTTGGAGAGAAATGCCGCGTTTATTCTGATCATAAGAGCCTAAAATATTTAATGACTCAGAGAGACTTGAATTTGAGACAACGATGGTGGCTTGATTTACTAAAAGATTTCGAACTTGTCATTAATTATCATCCGGGTAAGGCGAACGTAGTTGCCGATGCTCTTAGCCAAAAATCACTGTTTGCTTTGCGAGCGATGGGTGTACACTTGTCTATGTCTGCTGATGATGTGATAATATCGGAATTAAAAGCAAAACCTGTATTAATTCGACAAATTTGTGAAGCTCAGAAAGCCGATGGGGAGTTGGTTGCAAAAAGGGCTCAGTGTGATTCGAATGGGAATTCAGAGTTTTGAATTGACGACAATGATTGCTTAAGGTTTAGAGATCGATTGTGTATTCCGAAGAATTCAGAGATTGTTTCAACGATTTTGAACGAGGCTCATATTAGCTGAATGTCTGTTCACCCAGGTAGCACAAAAATGTATAATGATCTGAAAAGTCAGTACTAGTGGCACGGTATGAAACGAGACATCTCTGATTTTGTTTCTAAGTGTTTAATATGCCAGCAAGTGAAAGCAGAGCATCAGGTGCCTTCAGGATTGCTGCACCCGATCATGATACCTGAGTGGAAATGGGATCGAGTCACGATGGACTTTGTATCTGGCCTACCGTTGACTCTAAGCAAGAAAGATTCAATCTGGGTTACTGTTGATAGATTGACGAAATCTGCTCATTTTATTCCCGTTCGTACCGATTACTCACTCGATAAGTTGGTTGAGTTGTATATTTCCCAGATCGTGAGATTACATGGGGTGCCCACTTCTATTATTTTGGATAGAGATCCGAGGTTTACATCACGATTTTGGAAGAAATTGCAAGAAGCATTGGGTACTAAGTTGCATTTTAGCATCGCCTTTCATCCCAAAACTGATGGTCAATCGGAGCGAATTATCCAAATACTTGAGGACATGTTGAGATGTTGCATTCTCGAGTTTAGTGGCTCGTGGGAATGATACTTACCTTTGATTGAATTCGCATACAACAATAGTTTTCAATCAAGTATCAAGATGGCACCATACGAGGCTTTATACGGACGAAAATGCCATACACCACTGTTTTGGACTGAACTCAGTGAAAATAAGATATACGAGGTTGATTTAATCAGAGAAGCTGAGGAAAAAGTGAAAGTGATTTGTGATAGTTTGAAGGCAGCAGCGGATCATCAGAAATCATATGCGAATTTGAAACGCAAAGATATTGAATATCAGATTGGTGATAAAGTATTTCTAAAAGTCTCACCTTGGAAAAAGATACTCCGTTTTGGCCCTAATGGCAAATTGAGCCCGAGATTTATTGGACCGTACGAGATATCATAACAGATTGGGTCGGTTGCTTATAGATTGATTTTGCCACCTGAACTCGAAAAGATTCATAATGTGTTTCATGTTTTGATGCTTAGACGGTATAGATCCGATCCTTTGCATATGATCAGCCCATTAAAGATTGAAGTTCAGTCTGATTTAAGTTATGAAGAAGAGCCGGTTAGTTTATTGGCTAGAGAGGTGAAAGAACTACGGAATAAGAAAATTCCTTTACTGAAAGTGTTGTGGCTCAAAGACGGAATTGAGGAAGAGACTTGGGAGCTCGAGGACTCGATGAAAGAAAGATACCCTAACCTATTCACCGGTAAGATTTTTGGGGACGAAAATCCCTAAGGGGGGAGAGTTGTGACAGCCCTAATTTAACCCTAGTCGGAAAGTGGTTTTAGAACCACGAAACTGAGCCAGAAAAGTGTATGGATTCCATATCTTGTGATTAAAATACGTAAATTAGCATGTGTGATAAATTAATTATGAAAACTTGATAATTGGTATGTTTATTTGATTGAATTGGACTTGATTGTGAAATTTAAAAGATAAGGTGGCCAAATGTTATAGTGGCCGAATGTTGAGGTTTAAATTGCATTGTCTTTGCATGGCTATTTAACCATTTTATATAATGCACGGTATTGGATGGTTGACAAAACCATTATATGCATTTTTATATATAGATAATTAATAAAGTTATAATGATGTTATATTATAAAATGTATTATTATATGTGAGTGGGAGCTAAAAACAAGGAAATATCTTTAGTTCTCACCCTTGGCTGAAACACTTAGAAAAAAATAAAGAAGAAAAGAAAATTTGAGAAGCAAGGACATTCGGCTAGCTCATGTTCTAAATTAAGGTAAGATTTTGTGATTTATTTTTTTGAATTCTTATGAATTAGGGATGCTTGTTAAGTAGTGGTTAAAGCCCATGTAGAAATTTTGAAATAGGTGTTCATTCATGCTCTCGGTTATGAATTAGAGGTAGAAATTGGTTGTGGATTTTATGCTTCATTTAGTGATATTGAATAGATGAGGTGAAGCTAATTGAATGTAAAAATATGTGGTTTAAATGATGAATTAGAATCGGCTAATGTGTTCAATTTTATTTGCTAATTGCCGAATGTGGATGTGAGTATTGTATTGGGAAAATTGTTGTTAAATGGTGGGATTAGAAACATAGGGTGATAAATTAGACATTAATATGGAGAAGAAGTGTTTTGCGATTTATCTATTGTGAATTTATCTTTTGATGGATGGGAATTTAGACTTGCCGTGTAGGAGGAGTTGCCAAACGGGAATTTAGACAAAGGGTAAGGTAATGTTTGTGTTTATTTCAAGGATTGAAGTTTTAATGTTTTAAAATAGTGATGAAGGGCAAGTTGAATTTGAAGTTATAAATTTTATTTTTTTTAAGGATGTTAGTTGAAATTAGTGAATCTTTGTGATGTATTCGGCCATTAGATGGATATGGTCATATGACATTAAGATTAGATATATTTGTAAGTAGTTGTAAACAAATGTTTGAGGAATCGGTTTTAAGCTTTGATGTTATAATTTTTCAATATGAATGATGTTTTAGTATATATATGTATAATCGGTTATTTGGTAAGTACAAGTAGGAAATATTAAAGATGATTCATAAGTGAATGCATTTGAGGTTATGTATACTTGGTTAAATCAATAATTTGCTTGTGAAAGTGTCGATTGTTATTTAGAAATAAATAATTGATTCGTTGAGGTACGGAATAATTGGTTATAGCTTGAAATGTATACGTATTGGTTTCGAAATAAATATATATATATACTTGGCCGAATGTATGGTTAAGAAAGTGTATGTGTTCTTGTTTTAAATGAAAAAGAAATGACCAAATGAGATTGTGACAGCTCTATTTTGACCCTAGTCGGGAAGTAGTTTCGGGACCGCTAAACCGAGTCATGGAAATATTTGAATATAATATTCTATGTCTAATTTATGTGATAAATAAATGTGTGAATTTTGAATGATTGAATATGTCAAAATGAATGTGAATTTAGGAAAAAGGACTCATGTGAGAAGAATTAAAATATAAGTGGCCAAATTCAAGGGTCTAATTGTGGAATGAAGTGAAATAAATAGGTTTGCATGTTAAATAGCCAATTTCATGGTTAGTGGCCGGCCATGCAAATTGTTTTATTGGTTGTCTTATTATTTTATTTGTTAAAATAAGGTGAGTGGAATGATATCATATTAGACAATAAAAAAATAAATAAAAGAATTTGCGAAAGTAAACAAAATTGGTTTCTTGTGTTCTTCATTACCGATTCTAATGGAGGGAGAAGAGTGAATTTCGGCCATCTATTTCACACACCAAGGTATTTGAATCATGCTATTTTAGTTTCATGTTGGTGATTTTAGGTTGACAGTTAGGCTAGGGACATAACCCATGAGTTAAATTTTGATTTAGTGATGTGTGTTTCATTTGGCCATTGATGAGTAAATTGAAAGTTTGAAGCTTTGGTGGGTTTTGATGATATAATGTAAATGTAGCATGTTATTGAAGTGCTTTGAGGTCAAATTTCTATAAATTTGATTATATGTTAAATTGTACTTGATGGATGTCCCTTGAAATTTATGGAAGCATTCGGCCATGGACATTGGGATGCTTTGTGGATGTTTTGATGTTTTGGGATGTAAATCCTTTGTTTGATTAATGAAAAGAGCTAAATTGATGTTAGAATTGTGAGTTTAACATTCTTGATAAGTGTATATGTTAGCCAAATTGAAAAGATGCATGCTAAGAAAGTGACATTCAGTCATTTTGAGTTAATTAAGAGTTATGAGATTAAAATTGCAAAAATTTGAGTTTTTATGACCCAAATTGCTAAATTGAGTATTCGGCCATGGGAGATTATATACAAAATTTAGTATGTATGACTCAATTTATAATTGGTTGGAGTGATTAAGTTGCATTTTTTTTATTCACATCATGATGGCCGAATGTGGACATAGCTTGTTCAATGAACAATTGTGGCTAATGAATTGTCGTATGTGTGGTTGTGATTTGTAAATGAGATTGTTATATTTGGTTGACCGTATGTATGTATGTGAAGGCTAAAATTTGGACAAGGTTTGAGTTGTTATAAAATTTGTAATAACAAAATGAAAAAAAAAAGTAAGATGGTCCTAGTGTGTGTGCCGAATAGGAGCCATAAATTTGAGCTCACTATGTGAAAACATATTTGGCCTTTGATGACTATTATGTCATGAATGATAAGTTTAGTTCAAAAGACTATGTATACTTGATTTAATCCATAAGCTAGTCGTGACTTATAACATAGTGGTATATAGCCGAATGTTTTTGTAAAGTGTAACACCCCGAACCCGGCCCAAACGTTATGACCAGATCCGATGTGTCATATTGGAACATTTTCGTAAAAACCCATGGTTCGTTCCCAAAACCTTTTCTAAAAGAGTTTTAAAAGATTGTCTTTGCCATGAAAGTGAATGGAAGCTGTGCACCAGGTAGGTATCCGAAACAGAGGAGGTGAGCCATGAAGGCTGCTTAAGTACTAGGCTCTTGATTGGATCCAATCCTCGACATGCCCACAACCATTGCCACACTTTCGATTGATGAAAGGTTTTTGAAAATAAGTTGAGTTGGAGTTCATTCAAAGTGATAATTTAGATACAGCATTTTATTTTATCACTTGTATAATTGAAATCAAATGTCGTTTTAAAACGTAACCTAGGTCTAGCCCATTTAAAACATTATTAGTAGCATAGAACATCAAGTTTAAAACCAAATAACCCTAAAAAGAAAATAGTTTAAAATGGCCTTATTACAACCCAAAATCAAACAACAATAGTAATTAAATGAAACTTATTTAAACTGCAATTTTTGAAAATCCATTTGAACACCATGGCCACTCTGAATTCCCACCGGCTCCAAGTCTCCACATCAAGGCTCACTTGCAAGGTTTAGGAAAGGGGGTGAGTTTGGAAACTAAGTATATAACAAGCCCTTTCAGAGCCCAAATTCATACATGTACAATTTCAATTTCAACATATACTGGGCCGAAGCCTTTCGGTTAACTGTTACTGGGCCAAAGCCTTTATATTACTCATATTGCTAGGCCAAAGCCTTCCTGTAAACGGTATGGCCCATAGGCCCATCTCAATATCACATGTGTCAAATCATGCATGTATGCAAAAACCCGTTTGGGGAGACTACTTAACCCACCATCCTCTACTCTCCACCCGTACCAACCAAACTCTCCATGTGGGAAATAACTCAACCCACCCAGCCAAACTCTCCACTGGCAGCATAGCTGCTTTATCATATAACTGGAGGCCTAGCCTCTTTTAATAACTGGGGCAAAAGCCCTTTTCGGTAAACTGGGGCCAAAGCCCGTTAACACTTCCTCCATCATATAACCCAACCCATGCATAATACGAATATATCATGTATATCATGTGCGAATCATAACATATCATGTGCATATCATGGCATTTCATGTATAATAATAATATAACATGCATCATAATCATAATTAAACCATAGGGGTATAGTGGTAATTTGCACTCAGGGGCAAAATAGACATTTTCCATGTTTAGGGGTAATTTAGTAATTTTATCCGTTATTAGGGTTTTCCATGTTTATTCATCAATTCCAAGTGTTTAAACAGACATTTTAGTCTATTTTAGTAAAACCGAGTTATCGGGCCAAAAAACCCCTAATGGGCCCTATGTAGCCAATTTAGTCACCTAGGCCCATTTAGCCTATGTTCCATAACGGTTCTAACAGTTTCATCATGCAATTCATCCATATTTCATTTTCTATCAATTTTACCCAAATAGACTTGTAAGCCCATTGGGCCTAGTTTTAGCCCATCGAGGCCCAACTTGCCAAATTGCACGAAATCGTGCTCTGACCTATTCCATCAATTTTGTTTACTGCGCCCATCGAAATCGAACTCATCCACATACCATCTCGTGTTTACATGTTACAACAACAACAGAATTCGATATTTCGGCTTTTAAGCAATATGAATCTAAGCTATTACGGGGTATGTTACACACCTGATTGCAATGATTGACTTCCCAAAATCCTCCACGTACTCGTCCTATATTCATTTACTTGATGTATTAGATCTTTAAAATCCAAAAGAATAATACTATAGTCCTACCAATAACATTCGGCCACTATGCCTATTACTGTAGATCGCTTACCTTCGTAGGGTCGATTATTCGATCCAACTTATCCAACACTGCTTCTTCACGCCTTACTGCTCCTTCAAGGTTGTTCGTTCGCTACAGGAGACCATAAAACAAATGAAAAAGGCCTAAAAAAACTTAACCACAAATCGGCAACCTCCCTAATCCTTAGAGAGTTTCGGCTTTTCTTAACATCCATAACACCGAATAGACTAATGATACGAGTACTTACCACAATTACCTTTTCGTACTACTCTCAACTTGAAGCAGACCAAGCTCCCAAATGCTAACAGAAATCGCACCACAAGATCCTAAGATTTGGCTACCAAGTCTCCAAAAGGTGCTGTGCTTCAGCTTTTGGATCAAAGAAATAAGAGATAGTTATGGCCAAAAAGGAGTGTTGGTAGAAGAGTTTAAGGGCTTTTAGGAAAGAATAGGAATCGGCAAAAGAAAAAGGATAGGAGTTTACCTGTACATAGAAGTCGACTGCCCCTTTTGAATCCTTCGGGATTTGGCTTATGTACTATTCGGCTAACAAAAGAAAAGAGAGGATGATAGGTTCGGCTTTTACAATAAATTAATGGGAGATAGAGATGAGAGGAAGAAAGTTTGTGAGAGAGGAGAATGGAAGAAAAATGAGAGGGTTTTGTCCATGAAAAATCGGCACACAAGTGAAAAGGGAAAGAAAATGTGTCAACCTAATACCTAGTAGTCGAATTAACACTAAAAACTCACCCTTGGCCGGCCACACTCCTAACTCTCATTCAAATCCCAAAAATCTCTCCCCTTATCACTCCTAGATTTTAGCTTATGACCAATTCAAACCTTTAACCAACAGAGTTTCATTCAGCTTCGAACTCCTGCTTGCACAAGACACAAAAATAACTACACAATTGTCCACTCAGTGAATCGATCCTTGGTCCTCTCCCCTCACTTACACGCCACAATTTTAGCTCCCTAGTGGTGTTATTTAGCCACTCCACCAAGGATTCTCTTGTGTTGCACTTTACCCATATCTTTTAATATGACCACCTATCTAGCTACCAGGATTTGGCCAACTCATGGGCCTTCCATAGGCCCATTTACACACTCTAAACATAAACTTCACAACCACATACCAACACTTAAAATTTTACCAAACATCACACAAAATTACTAAGCCCCAAAAATCAGGATGTTACATTAAGGAAATATGTGTGTGTGTCATATTGAAATGAATGTGTATATATATATATAAGGTCGAATATGCATGTGTGACATAGAGAGGATATTGTATTTCCTGCTTTGATTAAGTGAAGTATATGAAAGTTGATATACTTAAATTGTTTAAATCAAGCTCAAGAGCATAGAGGGACAACATCGGATAATGGGAAAGCTAAGGTGACAGAATAGCTGACCCGTAATTATTCAGAAAAGTTCGAGGTAAGTTGATTGTGATCGATGCAAAGCCATTAGTGAAAATGGCAATAAAGCCGAAAGCACCTTAGAAATATAGGCTATGAAAATCAACTTGATATTTGATATACGTATGTACCTATAGACCAAACATTTAGTGAAAATGTTATGCTATGTGTTAATGTATGAATGAGGCAAGTGGGTATTAATCGTAATAGAATGTGTGACAAGTATATTTGATGGATTCAAATGCCTAAAGTTTCAGTGCTACATCCGGGCTAAGTCCCGAAGGGCCTTCGTGCCAGAGTTGTATCTGGGCTATGTCCCGAAGGGCCTTAGTGCCAGTGTTACATCTGGGCTAAGTCCTGAAGGGCCTTCGTGCCAGAGTTGTATCGGGGCTATATCCCGAAGGGCATTCGTGCCATAGCCACATCTGGACTAAGTCTCGAAGGGCCTTAGGGCTAGTGTTATAACCAGGTTAATCCCGAAGGCATTCATGCTCAAAATACGTAGCTTATGTTATAAACATCTCAAATGAAGGTACTCATTTCCTTAAGTCTGTCAGGTACGTACCCCATACTTGTTGTGAAATTGATTTGTTTAGATATTGACCACACAATGGGGTTGTGATGCTTTGACTATTGTTTAATGTTATACGAAAGTCAATGACATGCCTATGAGGTGTGAATCTCAATTTTAATAGAATCGTAATAAGTTGAACCCTTAGCTTAT
Source organism: Gossypium stocksii (assembly GCA_020496765.1). Lineage (NCBI taxonomy): Eukaryota > Viridiplantae > Streptophyta > Magnoliopsida > Malvales > Malvaceae > Gossypium > Gossypium stocksii. The sequence goes on from CM035631.1 coordinate 49,345,893, forward strand.
GCGCATATTTGATTAAAGTATGAAGCTACATGCATATGTGAGTATGAGTATAAACCTAAGTTTAGCCTTGAAATGATATTGCATGTTTCGGCCAAGGGAGAAATGTTGATAGATATGATGAGATTGTTTATATGATATGAATTGTTGTTTAGAGAAAATGAATATGTTATGTATGCAAGATGGTAGCCCTTTTAGTCATAATAATGTTCGGCAAAATAGAAGAGTTTTAGCTTAAATGGAAGTATGTTTTAAATTCAAATGAATTCATTTCTTAAAACTTACTAAGCATATAAATGCTTACTCCTTGCCTTGGATTGTCTGTTTTATAGATCTCGTTCGTAGCTACAGTCTCGGAAATCTTCAAGATCGAAGTCATTCACACTATCAAAGCTCTTTCGGTACTTAGTAGCTAAACTTTGAAATTGGCATGTATAGGTTTTACTTTTAGATTTATAAATCAGTATCATTTTGATGATGTATATATATATATAGCCATGCGAAAATGGCTTGCTATGTTATCTTTGTACATTAAGCATTAATTTGTGCTTGGTTATGTCAAATGTGAATGAATGTGATGGTTTGTGAAATTGGTTACTATCAAATGTAGTAATGTCATTTTGGGGTTTCTTTGAAAGAGCTTATATGAAAAAAAAAGGAGAACAAAATGACCAATGTTAGATCTTGTGTTAAGTGTAATGCATTCGGCAAATGTTATTATCCAAAAGTCTCATGAACATGATTTGTGCAGAAGAAGCTTGATTTAGTTGTTATTTGACTCGTAATGCCTCTTAACCCTCCAGTGACGGGTACAGGTTTAGGGGTGTTACATTTTTATTGGTATCAGAGCAACGGTTTAGTCTATTCTCAGACTAATATAGCGCGTATGAGTCTAGCTATACATGCCATTTAATGTTAATACTATAGTGTAATGACTTCGGACAATTTAAAAATGTGATTTTAGTATAGAAATGGATCTCGAACCTAATCGAGCTGTAGCGGATGATGTTGAGAGCGTAACGCCTGCTCCTGCACAAAGGATAGTGCCAAATGACTCTCAGCCGAATTCCGGTCATCGAGATGATGATACGAGACAAGCCTTTTACACAATGATGAGTGATTGGTTCACTCAATTTCTTAGAACGAATTCTGCTGTTCCACAATCCCCGCCCCCGAATACTCCGCTCCCAACCCATGTGGCCCCTCCTGTGACCAATCCGGTGAGATCGAGTAGGCCTCCAGTCGACAAAATTAGAAAATATGGGGCTGAAGGGTTCCAAGCTACACCTAGTGATGATGCTGAGCGGGCCGAGTTTTGGCTCGACAATACAATCCTAGTGTTCGGCGAACACTCATGCACGCCCGAGGAGTGTCTGAAATGTGCGGTATCTCTGTTACGCGACGCTGCTTACTACTAGTGGAACACTTTGGTTTCTGTTGTTCCGAGGGAACGGGTCACCTGAGAGTTCTTCCAAACCGAATTCCATAAGAAATACATTAGTCAGAGATTCATCGACCAGAAACGGAAGGAATTTCTTGAGCTTAAACAAGGTTGGATGTCAGTAACCGAATACGAGAGAGAATTTGTGCGGCTCAGCCATTATGCTCGCGAGTGCGTATCATCCGAGGCTATCATGTGTAAACGTTTCGAGGACGGATTAAATGAAGATATCAGATTGCTGGTGGGAATTCTAGAAATTAAAGAGTTTGTCGTGTTGGTCAAGCGAGCTTGCAAAGCCGAAGAGCTCAGAAATTAAAAGAGAAAGGCTGAAGAAGGAGCTAGAGAGTTCTGTAAGAGATCTGCGGGAAAGTCTATTCAGCAATCGTCCAAGAAAATTAGTGATGACTCGGGCCGATCCAAGAATACTTCAAGTTTTTCTCGACATGATCATCATCGACCCCCCATGAGTTCGCGAGCTACTTCTGTCGCCAGTGTTGGCAATGAACGTCGGGACAGATCTGATTCTAAATATTATGGTAAATGGCACCCGGGGAGCTGTAGATTTCATGATCGCTCCTATTTCAGATGTGGATCTGTCGATCACTTTATTAAGGATTGTCTGAAATTGGATGCATGCAATCTCGATCCGAGTCAGAGACCTAGTGGTACGATAGCACGAGGTAGACCAACGAGGCGTGGAGGAAATATTAGTGGCAGTCAGAGAGGGACTAGAGACATCACAGTCAGATTTGAGCCTCGTGCACCTGCCAGAGCGTATGCTATTCGTGCCCGTGAGGAGGCTTCTTCTTCGGATGTTATTACCGGTACTTTCACTCTCTTTAATACTAATGTTATCGCTCTGATTGATCCCGGTTCAACCCATTCATATGTGTGTGAAACTTTAGCCTCCAGTAAGATTCTTCCTGTTGAGTCTACTGAGTTCATAATTCGAGTATCGAATCCTTTAGGTCGTTGTGTTCTGGTTGATAAAGTATGCAAGAAATGTCCCTTAATGGTTCGAGATTTCTATTTTTCGACCGATTTGATGCTGTTACCCTTCGATGAATTCGATATTATTTTCGGAATGGATTGGTTGACTGTACATGATGCGGTAGTGAATTGCAAACGAAAGACTATCGATTTGCGATGTTTGAATAATGAGATAATTTGGATTGAATCCACTGATTTAAATGGACTATCGACCGTAATAACTTCCATGTTAGCCTAGAAATATGTGAGAATGTGCTATGAAGCGTACCTGGCCTATGTACTACACGACAAAGCATCCGAACGAGAATTTGGGACGGTGCCTGTAGTTTGTGAGTTTTCGAATGTGTTTCCCGTGGAATTATCGGGATTGCTGCCTGTTAGAGAGGTTGAGTTCTGTATAAAGTTGGTTTTGGGCACGACTCCGATTTCGATTGCCCCGTACCGTATGGCACCTACCGAGTTGAAAGAATTGAAATCTCAGCTGCAAGAGTTGATAGACAAGGGCTTCGCACGACCGAGTTTCTCACCTGGGGCGCACCAGTTTTATTTGTGAAGAAGAAAGATGGGACTATGAGAATGTGTATCGACTATAGACAATTGAATAAAGCCACTATAAAGAATAAGTATCCGTTGCCCCGAATCAACGACCTGTTCGACCAGTTGAAAGGAGCTTCAGTGTTTTCGAAGATTGACCTACGATTCGGTTATTACCAGTTGAGAGTTAGAGATTCCGACGTGCCAAAGACTGCATTCAGAACGAGGTACGGACACTACGAATTTTTAGTGATGCCGTCCGGGCTCACTAATGCCCCTACAGTTTTCATGGACTTGATGAATCAGGTGTTTAGACAGTATCTGGATCGATTTGTAGTGGTGTTCATTGACGACATTCTGATTTACTCACGAGATGAGATCGAACATGCCGAGCATTTGAGACTTGTGCTATAAACTTTACGTGAAAATCAATTGTATGCGAAATTCAGTATGTGTGAGTTCTAGTTACGTGAGGTCAGCTTTTTGGGACATATAGTGTTTGCTTCGGGTATTCGAGTCGATCCGAACAAAATTTCAGCTATTCTCGACTAGAAACCTCTGAGAAATATTTCAGAAGTTCAGAGCTTCTTGGGACTTGCCAGTTACTACCGGCGATTTGTAAAAGGATTCTCAATGATTGCGTCACCGATGAAAAAAGTACTACAAAAAGACGTCAAGTTCGAATGGTCTGATAAGTGTCAGCAAAGTTTCGATCAGCTGAAGACTCTATTGACGGAAGCTCTAGTATTAGTTCAGCCAGAATCCGAAAAAGCATTTGTGGTTTATAGTGATGCATCTTTGAATGCTCTGGGCTGCGTTTTGATGCAAGAGGGTCGAGTTGTCGCATATGCCTCGAGGCAATTAAAGCCTCATGAGCGAAATTATCCGGCTCATGATCTTGAGCTAGCTACTATCGTTTTCACTCTGAAAATCTGGCGTCACTACCTATTTGGTGAGAAATGTAACATCTTCTCCGATCACAAGAGCCTCAAGTATTTGATGACTCAAAGAGATTTAAATTTGAGACAAAGGCGGTGGCTGGAATTGCTTAAAGACTACGAGCTTGTCATTGAATATCACCCGGGAAAAGCTAATGTAGTCGTGGACGCTCTTAGCCAAAAATCGTTATTTTCCTTGCGAGCTATGAACGTAAAATTAACGTTGTCGGCAGACGATGTGTTGATTGCCGAGTTAAAAGCAAGACCTGTGTTACTACGACAAATTTGTGAAGCTTAGAAAGTTGACAATGATTTGGTTGCTAAACGAGTTCAGTGTGATTCAAATGTGAATTCAGAGTTTAAAGTTGACGTTAATGATTGTTTGAGGTTTAGGGATCGTGTGTGTATTCCGAGAAATTCAGAGCTCATTTCTACAATTCTAAATGAGGCCCATAATAGCCGAATGTCTATTTATCCGGGCAGCACGAAAATGTATATCGACCTGAAACGTCAATATTGGTGGTACGGAATGAAACGAGACATCTCTGATTTCGTATCTAAGTGTTTGATATGTCAGCAAATAAAAGCAGAACATCAGGTGCCTTCGGATTACTCCAGCCGATCCTAATACCAGAGTGGAAATGGGATCGAATTACAATGGACTTTGTGTCTGGTTTACTGCTAACGCCGAGCAAGAAAGACTCCATTCGGGTTATAGTTGACTGATTGACCAAGTCAGCTCATTTCTTTCCTGTTCGTACGGATTTTTCACTTAATAAGTTAGCGGAACTGTACGTCTCTCAGATTGTACGATTGTACAGGGTGCCTACTTTTATTGTTTCAGATAGAGATCCCCGGTTTACTTCGCGATTCTGGAAGAAATTACACGAGGCTTTGGGTACTAAGTTACATTTTAGCACTGCTTTTCATCCGTAGACTGACGGTCAATCTGAACGGGTCAGTCTAATACTTGAAGACATGTTGAGATGTTACATTCTAGAGTTTAGCGGATCGTGGGAAAATTTTTGCCCTTGGTTGAATTCATGTATAACAACAGTTTTCAATCGAGTATTCAAATGGCACTCTATGAAGCTCTCTACGGTCGAAGATGTCGTACACCTTTGTTTTGGACCGAACTTAGTGAGAATAAGATTCTCAGGGTGGATTTAATCAAAGAGGCTGAGCAGAATGTGAGAACGATTTGTGACAGTTTGAAAATGGCATCAGACCGTCAGAAATCCTACGCAGATTTGAAACGTAAAGATATCGAGTATCAAATTGGTGATAAAGTGTTTTTGAAAGTGTCACAGTGGAAAAAGGTACTCAGATTTGGCCGTAAAGGCAAGTTGAGTCCGAGATATATCAGACCATATGAGATTTCTGAACGAATTGGGCAGGTAGCGTATAGATTGATTTTGCCCCCTGAACTTGAAAAGATTCACAATGTCTTTCATCTCTCGATGCTTAGACGTTATAGATCTGACCCTTCCCATGTGATTAGTCCTTTCGATATTGAAATTCAGCCTAATTTGAGTTATGAAGAGGAGCCGATTCGTATTTTAGCTCGTGAGGTGAAAGAGTTATGAAACAAAAAGGTTCCGTTAGTAAAGGTGTTGTGGCTCAAGCACGGGATCGAAGAAGCGACTTGGGAACCCGAGAATGCTATGAAAGAAAGATACTCAAAACTATTTTCTGGTAAGATTTTCGAGGAGGAAAATCCCTAAAGGGGGGAGAGTTGTGACAGCCTTATTTCGACCCTAGTCGAGAAGTGGTTTCGGGACCGCTAAACCGAGTCATAAAAATATTTGAATATAATATTATATGTCTAACTTATGTGATAAATGTATGTGTGAATTTTGAATGATTGAATATGTTAAAATGAATGTGAATTTAGGAAAAAGGACTCATGTGAGAAGAATTAAAATATAAGTGGCCAAATTCAATGGACTAATTGTGGAATGAAGTGAAATAAATAGGTTTGCATGTTAAATAGCCAATTTCATGGTTAGTGGCCGGCCATGCAAATTGTTTTATTGGTTGTCTTATTATTTTATTTGTTAAAATAAGGTGAGTGGAATGATATCATATTAGATAATAAAAAATAAATAAATAAAAGAATCTGTGAAAGAAAGCAAAATTGGTTTCTTGTGTTCTTCATCGCCGATTCTAATGGAGGGAGAAGAGTGAATTTCGACCATCTATTTCACACACTAAGGTATTTGAATCATGCTATTTTAGTTTCATGTTGGTGATTTTAGGTTGATAGTTAGGCTAGGGACATAACCCATGAGTTAAATTTTGATTTGGTGATGTGTGTTTCATTCGGCCATTGATGAGTAAATTGAAAGTTTGAAGCTTTGGTGGGTTTTGATGATATAATGTAAATGTAGCATGTTATTGAAATGCTTTGAGGTCAAATTTCTATAAATTTGATTATATGTTAAATTGTACTTGATGGATATCCCTTGAAATTTATGGAAGCATTCGGCCATGGACATTGGGATGCTTTGTGGATGTTTTGATGTTTTAGGATGTAAATCCTTTGTTTGATTAATGAAAAGAGCTAAATTGATGTGAGAATTGTGAGTTTAACATTCTTGATAAGTGTATATGTTAGCCGAATTGAAAAGATGCATGCTAAGAAAGTGACATTCGGTCATTTTGAGTTAATTAAGAGTTATGAGATTGAAATTGCAAAAATTGAGTTTTTATGACCCAAATTGCTAAATTGAGTATTCGGCCATGGGAGATTATATACAAAATTTAGTATGTATGACTCAATTTATAATTGGTTGGAGTGATTAAGTTGCATTTTTGATATTCACATCATGATGGCCGAATGTGGACATAGCTTGTTAAATGAACAATTGTGGCTAATGAATTGTCGTATATGTGGTTGTGATTTGTAAATGAGATTGTTATATTTGGTTGACCGTATGTATGTATGTGAAGGCTAAAATTTGGACAAGGTTTGAGTTGTTATAAAATTTGTAATAACAAAATGAAAAAAAAAAGTAAGATGGTTCTAGTGTGTGTGTGTCGAATAGGAGCCATAAATTGGAGCTCACTATGTGAAAACATATTCGGCCTTTGATGAATATTATGTCATGAATGATAAGTTTAGTTCAAAAGACTATGTATACTTGATTTAATCCATAAGCTAGTCGTGACTTATAACATAGTGGTATATAGCCGAATGTTTTTGTAAAGGAAATATGTGTGTGTGTCATATTGAAATGAATGTGTATATATATATATATAAGATCGAATGTGTATGTGTGACATAGAGAGGATATTGTATTTCCTGCTTTGATTAAGTAAAGTATATGAAAGTTGATATACTTAAATTGTTTAAATCAAGCTCAAGAGCATAGAGGGAAAACATTGGATAAGGGGAAAGCTAAGGTGACGGAATAGCCGACCCGTAATTATTCAAAAAAGTTCGAGGTAAGTTTTAAGTAGTGAAACCTAGTATATGAGTTGATTAAACATGATGTACATATTTAGTTACATATGTGAATGATAAGTCGAGGCATGTTGATTATGATCGATGCAAAGCCATTAGTAAAAATGGCAATAAAGCCGAAAGCCCCTTAGAAATATAGGCTATGAAAATCAACTTGATATTTGGTATACGTATGTACCTATAGACCAAACATTTAGTGAAAATGTTTTGCTATGTGTTAATGTATGAATGAGGCAAGTGGATATTAATCGTAATAGAATGTGTGACAAGTATATTTGATGGATTCAAATGCCTAAAGTTTCAGTGCTACATCCGGGCTAAGTCCCGAAGGGCCTTCGTGCCAGAGTTGTATCCGGGCTATGTCCCAAAGGGCCTTAGTGCCAGTGTTACATCCTAGCTAAGTCCCGAAGGGCCTTCGTGCTAGAGTTGTATCCGGGCTATGTTCCGAAGGGCATTCGCGCCAGTGCCATATTCGGACTAAGTCCCAAAGGGCCTTAGGGCTAGTCTTATAACCGGGTTAAGCCCGAAGGCATTCATGCTCAAAATACGTGGTTTATGTTATAATCATCTCAAATGAAGGTACTCATTTCCTTAAGTCTGTCAGGTACGTACCCCATACTCGTTGTGAAATTGATTTGTTTAGATATTGACCACACAATGGGGTTGTAATGCTTTGACTATTGTTTAATGTTATACGAAAGTCAATGACATACCTATGAGGTGTGAATCTCAATTTTAATATAATCGTAATAAGTTGAACCCTTCGCTTATGTGCATATTTGATTAAAGTATGAAGCTACATGCATATGTGAGTATGAGTATAAACCTAAGTTTAGCCTTGAAATAATAGTGCATGCTTCGGCCAAGGGAGAATTGTTGATAGATATGATGAGATTGTTTATATGGTATGAATTGTTCTTTAGAGAAAATGAATATGTAATGTATGCAAGATGGTAGCCCTTTTAGTCATAATAATGTTCGACAAAATAGAAGAGTTCTAGCTTAAATAGAAGTATGCTTTAAATTCAAATGAATTCATTTCTTAAAACTTACTAAGCATATAAATGCTTACTCTGTTGCCTTGGATTGTCTGTTTATAGATCTCGTTCGTAGCTACGGTCTCGGAAATCTTCAAGATCGAAGCCATTCACACTATCAAAGCTCTTTCGGTACTTAGTAGCTAAACTTTGAAATTGGCATGTACAGGCTTGACTTTTGGATTTATAAATCAGTATTATTTTGATGATGTATATATATATAGCCATGCGAAAATGGCTTGCTATGTTATCTTTTTACATTAAGCATGAATTTGTGCTTGGTTATGTCGAATGTGATTGAATGTGATGGTTTGTGAAATCGATTACTATCAAATGTAGTAATGTCATTTTGGGGTTTCTTTGAAAGAGCTTATATGAAAAAAAAAAAAAGGAGAACAAAATGACCAATGTTAGATCTTGAGTTAAGTGTGTGCATTCGGCAAATGTTATTATCCATAAGTCTCATGAACATGATTTGTGCGAAAGAAGCTTGATTTAATTGTTATTTGACTCGTAATGCCTCTTAACCCTCCGGCGACGGATACGGGTTTAGGGGTGTTACAGAGATCTACGAATAAGGTTTAGTATAAGTGAAATTGTTTAATTCTAGCTCAAGATCAAAAAGAGCCAACCTCGGATCGGGGGAAGACAAAGCTAATTGAGTAGCCGATCTGTAGAAGCTCAATGACACCGAGGTAGTCTTAAAGCAATTATGACTATGGTTAGTACATATACAAGTAAATAATTGTATGATACTCATTTACTATGTAAGATGTATGTGTATATATATGATATGCATATGATGGGGAATATAGTAGAATTCTCTAGAACCGGTTGAATTGTCTTAATGTACTATCATTGTCGATATGGCACTATGTGTGCGTACATTTCTAGGCTTGAAATGGCACTATGTGTGCGTACATTTCTAAGCTCGATATGGCACTATGTGTGCGTACGTTTATAAGCATGAATTGGCACTATGTGTGCGTACATTTCTAAGCTGAGATAGCACTATGTGTGCATGAAAGGAAACAGCCATATGTGTGGGTAAACTGTAAGAAAGGTAATGGTTCATTGTGTGCAAAGGAAGTTAAGTTTGATGTATGCGGTTTGAGTAGTATAAATTGAGGTTAAGTTAAAAATGTACAAGTGAGATATGGCAAGGTAGAAAAGTATAATTACATGTTAATAGAGAAATGTGCAATAAGTATGGTTGTGATGATTTTGTTTAAAGATGATTAATGATATTGGGTATGCTAGCTTTATGGGAAGTAAAATTTGTAAGAAGGGTACAATTATATGTACTACTTTTGGAATGTTAGACTTAACATTAGCTATTATCGGTTCCAAATCCATTATATTAAGTTGATTTATTATATACTATTGCTTATGACTTACTGAGTTAATAGCTCATTTCGTGTGTTTACTTATTTTGATTAGATTAAAGATCCGTTGAAAGCTTGGGGTCGTTCCTTTTGAAGTCATCACACCTATCAACTATATTTTGGTACTTTAATAAAGGTTTTTAAATCAAACGATATGGCATGTAATAGCTATACTATGTTTTTGTGACTTGATAAGTTGAACCTTTTGTATATCATGCCATGCGAATATGGCTTATAAAATATTATAAAGTTTATAATATTTGAGCTAATATGATCTAGTAGTGACATGTATCTTTGTAATGGAATGTATTTGTTTGTGATTTGCATAATGGTTTTGGTTTATATACTTATGATTACTGCACCTATTTTATGATTGATTTGCTTAAAATATATAATTTTCGTGTTAAAGGAAATTGGTAGTAGAAATTGATTTGGTTATGTGCCCTCTTGGACTTCAGCTAATTGTGATAGTTTCGTTAATTAAGTTCTTCAACTAGGAATTTATACATGTTTGGTTCATTGAAGTATTCAATGTAAATGAATGGATTTTGTGTGAAATTAGATTCGGCTAAAGAAAGAGTTTATACCATATGAATAGTAAAATGTTTAATTGCTTGATAACTAATTCACAAGGCCTTGATTCTATATATATGCGCATACTTTAAGTTACAACTTCTTTTATTTTGGATTGCTAGTTTATGAATATCCGATTAGGTTAAGGTCGGATTATTATTTATGTTTATAATTCGCATTTTATATTGTAAGTATGTGAGATGTGCATAAGCTGTGTCGACCTAGTAATGCCTCGTGACCCTATTTCGGCGACGGATTCAGGTATAGGGGTGTTACAACACGGGCACGTCCTAAACCACACGGGCGTGTGACTCTCCAAAACATGAAATTTTTCTAAGTGTTCTAAAGATTCTGGTTTAGTCCTGAACCACTTCCAATGCATGTTTTGGGCCTTGTAAGCTTGCTTTAGAGACGATATGAATGTGTGTTGTAACACCCCTCTAGTCCATATAAGCCCATAGATTTCATAAATTTTACATTTTAGTCCCTCAAAATATAATTTTCACAATTTAGCCCAAAATAGCAAAATTCATCAAAAATCCAAAGACAAAACATATCTATCAAACACATATATTTCATTTTTCACCAATTATCAACACAAAGCTTATAATTTCATCAATGGCACATTTCAAAATCTTCATCAATTTCTCAAATTAAGGTATGGGCTTAATAGTAGGCTAAGCAACAATCACAAAAACATAAAAATTATCAAAAACAAATCAAAACACATATCTAAATTAGCCAAGCTGAGTGCCGAATGCTTAAACACCCAAAAACTCTTTCTTTCTTTGCTATAATCGACCAAAATGATGAACATAATAGTTAATTTATTGTTTTGTTTTATTTTATGCACAATAATAAACCATTTGCCTTTTTAACCTTAATATAAAACTAGGTAAAACATTTATTTAATGTCCATATTAGTCCACTAAAGATTCAAATGGTTTAATTACCATTCAAGACCATCATATTCAAACGCCAAAGTACTTTTAACACCTTAAGCATACAAAATGCCACTTTTACATTTTCTACGATTTTGTCCTTTTTGCAAATTAATCACTCAAATGAAAAAATTAAATCACGGAAATTTCACGGATATCAATTCACATACTATAAGCACAAAAAGTAATATTTAAATATATTTTTGACTCTAATTTGTGGTTTCGAAACCACTATTCTGACTAGGGTCTAAACCAGACTGTTACAACTCTCCCCATTTAGGGATTTTCATCCTCGAAAATCTTACTGTTGAATAGATTTGGATACTGCTGTCCCATTGCATCTTCGGGCTTCCAGGTAGCTTCTTCTACACGTGTCGGTGCCATGATACTTTTACTAATGGAATTTTCTTATTACACAATTCTTTCATCTCGTATATATCATATCAGACTGAATCACTATCTCGGACGGAGAAATCACATGCGAGGGATCAGATCTATATTGTCGGAGCATCGATACATGAAATACATTGTGGATCTTTTCTAGCTCAGATGGCAATAGTAATCTATACGCAACTGGCCTGATATGTTCTATTATTTCATACGGTTTGATAAACTTCAGACTCAATTTCCTTTTCTGCCGAATCGAAATAGTTTCTTCCACGGAAACACTTTTAAGAACATTTTATCCCTGATCTCAAATTCAATATCTTTTCGTTGCAAATTTGCGTATGAATTCTGACGATCGGAAGCTACTTTCAGACTATTTCAAATCGTTTTCACGTTCTACTCTGTCTCTTTTATCAAGTCAACATCGTGTATCTTATTTTCACTAAGTTCTGACCAGTATAATGAAGTTCGATACTTTCTACCGTATAGGGCTTTGTACGGTGCCATTTTAATGCTCAATTGAAAACTATTATTATAAGCGAATTCAATCAATGGCAAATACTGTTCCCACGTACTTCAAACTGAAGAATGCAACATCTCAACATATCCTCGAGTATTTGAATAATCTTCTCAGATTGACCATCCGTCTGCAGGTGAAAAGCAGTACTAAAATGCAATTTCGTACCTAAAGCTTCTAGTGTTTTCTTCCAAAATCATAAAGTGAATCTCGGATCTCTATCAGACACAATAGATAATGGCACTCTGTGCAATCTTACAATATAAGAAGTGTATAGCTCAGCTAATCTATCAAGTGAGTAGTCTGGTCATACTGGAATAAAATGAGCTGATTTTGTTAATCGTCAACTATAACCCAGATTGCATCTTTCTTTTTCAGATATAGGGGCAAACCCGAAACAAAATCCATCGTCACTCTATCCTATTTCCACTCGGGAATCATAATCAGTTATAACAAACCCAAGGACACCTGATGTTCAACTTTAACTTGTTGACATATCAAACATTTCAAAACAAAGTCAGAAATATCTCTTTTCATTCCAGACCACCAGTAATGATGTTTCAAGTCGTTATACATTTTCGTACTTCCTGGGTGAACAGATAAACGACTACTGTGAACTTCTTTTAAAATCATTTGAATCAATTCTGGATTTCTTGGAACACAAATCTGATCTCGGAATCTCATACAATCATTATTGTCAATTCAGAATTCAGAATCATAATTCAAATTACACTGAGCTCGTTTTACTATAATATCACTATCCACTTTCTAAGCATCATAAATCTGTTGCAAAAACAAAGGCCTCGCTTTCAATTTGGCTAAAAGCAAACCATCATCAGATAGATCTAAGTGAGCATTCATCGCATGTAATGCAAACAATGATTTCTAACTCAAAGCATCAGCAACAACATTTGCTTTTCCCAGACAATAATCAATAACAAGCTCGTAACTTTTTAGCAATTCTAGCCATCTTCTCTGTTGTAGGTTCAAATCTTTCTGAGTCATCAGATATTTCAAACTTTTATGATCAGAATATACGTGACATTTGCAAGGCCAATATGCCACCCAATTTTGGGTCATCCCTACAAGTTTAAAACCAATGCATTTCATACCAAATTTTTAACCAATTCACAACCAAATCATGTACAATTCATATCACATATTTATCACCCCATTTCATATTCAATTTCCATACAAAATCACATCAAATCATAAGTCAAAATCATACAAAATCGTTCATGATTGTTATCCAATTTAATACATTCATTCACAAGTCAAAAAATGCCAAATTCTCATTCAAGAACATATCCTATTGACCATTTCATTTGGTCTCTCATTAGCATCAAAACATGCCATTTTCTCATCACGTTTTCTATACCAAAACCAAACTATATTTGCAACCAAGATATAGCCATATCACATGGCATAATATTCACAACTCAAAACCATATCTCAAATTATCTAGACTATACATGCCATACTTAAACATTTACACTTTCAAAAGGTACCAAGGTTAAGTTTGATAATGTGCTGATGATACTCGATGATCCCGGAGCTCCCGGTAGCTTCAATATCTATAAAACAATGCAAACACACACAAAGTAAGCTTTCAAAAGCTTAGTAAGCCATATACAAATAAACTTATCACATATCACACTTATAGCTCAATTCATTCCTATATCTCATGCACAAACACAATCATAATACCATATTGCTCATATAGCTCATTTAATCAAAGCTCACTTGCACACATATCACATTTCATTTCCATTTACACATATATATAAATAATATATTTTTCTTATACATATTTCACATATACTCAATTGCACATATACATACCTTTCATTATCAAATATCTAACATATCTCAAACATTCCTGAATCTGATATATCTTAAGATAGTCATACATTTCTCAGAGTGCCCGTTGAACTGTTCGGAATCAAATAGGATACTCAGAAAGCTCAGCAAGCTTGTACAATGCCAACGTCCCAAGCGTGGTCTTACATGTAATCAAATATTAATGCCACTATCCCAAACAGTGTCTTACATGAAAAAAATATGATGCCGATGTCCTAGACATGGTCTTACACGTAAATCACAAATCAATGCCAACGTCCCAGACGTGGTCTTACACGAAACCACATATCAGATCCTATGTCATGACATATGTATCCTAACTATTCCTAGGTTCGGACGGGGCTTTTTCAGACGTTGTCACATTATCGGAATTATCTTGGAATTTCACATATTGAGCTCTCATAGCCATTCAACAAAATTCAAACATTATATAAGTAATAATAACTCAATTTAACACATTTATTTGTATATCAACTTACCTTGTACGGATTCGAAAGAAAATGAACGGCTATTCAACGATTTTCGACTTTCCCTGATCTAATTCTGTTTTCTTTGGTTCTTGATCTAAGCACATTCAAATTTTACTCATTCAAGTTCACATTCGTTCAAATCAATCCGTATACACATATTTAGGGCATTTTCAAATTAGCCCTCATATTTTCACATTTTTACATTTAAGTCCTTAATTCACAAAATCACAAAAATACACATAATTTCATTACACTATAGCTAGGCCGAATTTTCCTCTAGTCCATATAAGCCCATATATTTCATAAATTTCACATTTTAGTCCCTCAAAATATAATTTTTACAATTTAGCCCAAAATAGAAAAATTCACCAAAAATCCAAACACAAAACATATCTATCAAACACATATCTTTCATTTTTCACCAATTATCAACACAAAGCTTCTAATTTCATCAATGGCACATTTCAAAAACTTCATCAATTTTTCAAATTAAGGCATGGGCTTAATAGTAGACTAAGCAACAATCACAAAAACATAAAAATTATCACAAACAAATCAAAACACATACTTAAACTAGCCAAGATGAGTGTCGAATGCTTAAGCACCCAAAAACCCTTTCTTTCTTTACTATAATCAGCCAAAATGATGAACATAATAGTTAATTTAATATTTTGTTTTATTTTATTGTAACACCCTAAACCTGACCCAGACGTTATGGCCAGATCTGGTGCGTCACATGGATACTTGACTAAACCCTGATCCTTTTAAAATAAGATGTTAGGTCGTTTGTAGCGAAACTGTGTTCAATAGCTTGTAAATAAGAGTTATTATCAGTTTTAGAAACCGTTACTACTACTAAGTAAAATCTCACTTTTTAGTAAATCTCGTTATTGTGTTACTGTTGTTAGGTAATCCATTTGTTACATAATGTATGTTTTGAAAATGTTTGATTAGATTTGAAAAGCCCGCATGAACTAGTCTACCGTTGTAACAACAAGTAGTAAAGAAAATCCAAAATAAAATCCTCGAGCGGCCTTATTACAACTTAAAACCCAAAATTACTAAAGATAAAGTAAATTTAGGAAAATATAAAAAATTCAGAAAGTAATTCGCGTGGCCCCTCCGAATACCTCCTAGCTCCAAGTCCTTTATGTTTGGGGGTCACCTGCATGGATGGAAAAGAAAGGGGGTGAGTTTGTGAAAACTCTGTGTGTAAAGAAACCCAACCAGTGTCATAGACTAGTCCAAGCTCAGTCTGGGCCGAAGCCCTATTCAGATACAAATTAAACTGGGCCTTGGCCCCATTTAGAAAATAGTGTGGGCCTTGGGCCCAACACAGAAATAGATCAGTATATATATATGCATGAATGCAAAGCCCAAGCCCAATCCAGCCCTACACACCACCCGTACCAGCCCTACACACCATGTGGGGAATAACTCAACCTACCCAGCCCTGCAAACCACAGTCGCAACAGAGCTACTAATACAGATATCATGGTAGAGCCACCAGAACAAAAATACGAGGCAAAGCCTCTAAGCAGACTACGTGGCATTGCCACTTTTAGCACTTCCTTCGAATCAATAACCTAACCCCATGCAAATCAGAATATACATGTCATGGCATACAGAATATCAGATATAGTAGCATGCAAATCAGTCAACTTTTCTCTAGGGATAAAATTGTCATTTAGCATCTAAGGGAAAAACGATAATTTCCACCCTTTAGGGGTATTATGGTAATTGTGCTATCTCTCTAAGTCTCATGCTTACTAAGACCTTTTACCAGATCTAACGTCGCTCCAAGCGACTCTTATAGCCCATCTCATTTATACAGTGCCATCGGGTCTGAAACCCCTAATGGACCCGATGGAGCCCACAAGCTACTGTGGCCCACTAAGTCCCAATTTCACACACATTTTAGCAAATCTAATATCTAGTTTACCAGAAAATAATCACCGCATGATTTCACCCATATGGGCCCGTAAGCCCATTGGGCCCAATTTCGGCCCATCGAGGCCCAAAACCACCTAAGTGTACGAAAACACGCACAACCGCCTTCCCGGCCATTATTTCGAAGTTTACAATTTTGTACCGTCCTATGAGCACTCGCATGGTCGTAAGCCCTCAAAATTCCAGCATTTCGGCATTTTGGCTTTTTGACTTTTGCCGATCTAATCTACTAGAGGGTGTCGATTACACACCTAATTGCGAACCACGTCAAAATCCCTTGAAAGATCAACCTACAATCGTTTAACCATTATGTTAATCCATCATCCAATTGAAACTATTAACACCTACCCTTGAAGAATTCGACCATAATCAACTAATCTTATAGCCACTTACCTTTGTCGAGATCTACAAGTGGATTTAGATTGCTACGATAATCCTACACACTAACCGTTTCTCGTAAGATCGACCTCTACCACGGCCAAAACACATAAACAATTGTTAGTAGGTCCCTAATGACAGGATTAAGTCCGATTGTCCACAAAAAGTAGTGGATTTCGGCTTTAACAATCACTTGAGAGAAAAGAAAGAAAGATTCTTACCTAAATATTCGCTTGATTCAATTGCTATCACAAAAATCGCCTTACCCTAAACTAAGTCCCGATCTCTTATAGATCTACTCGAAACCGAAGATGGAGAAGGGATCTAAAGTATTCAGCCAAGGAAAATTGTTTGCCAAGATGGACAGTAAGGTTCAGCTACTAGAAAGTGCAAGAGAGGGAAAGATAAAGAAATAGGGAAAAGAAGACTAAGAGGTTTAGCTTAAGGAGAAGAAAAGGAATGAAGAAGTTCAGCCAAAGAAGAAATTGGCACAAAGGCTAAATATTTCAGGATTTTGGCTTTTGAGAAGTCGACCAGGATAGGTTTCATGAAAACCAACTCAAACAATGGAGGACAGAAATAGAAGAATAAGGTTGATTCAGCTCCTTAGTCAGTCGGCCAAAAGAAGATTGGGGTTTAGAGGCTTTTAGCTTTTGGAGACAGAAAAGAAGAGAGAAAAAAGGAAAGGTATGAACGACACCCCTCAATCCTACCTATTTGGCACCCAAGAACAACAAAAACACAAACCCCAAAAGAAACTAGAAAGAAAGCAGCATAAACAGAATCCCAAAAAAAAACCAAAAAGAATTCAGCCCCTTCTCTTAAACCTTATTGCTGAAAATGCATGTTTCAAAACCTACTAGTCGAATTAGCTCTTTCAAGACCCCCACAATCGGCCAACTCTCCCCCCTTTCAAAATTCCTAAATTTTCTCCCCTTATCACTCCTTAATCCAATCCCTTGAGCCATTCAAACACCTCCCCTTAGAGTTTAACTTGGAGTCCACCTCCTACCATGCACATGCAATAAAATAACACAAATACTTGCTCACAAGTGGATTCGAACCTCATCTCCCTCACAAGCCATGTCACGCCAACCCTTGCGTTTTAAGCAGCGCCATCTCACCACTTTAACACAGGCTTTCTTGTGCTATAAACCCCCAACTTTTAATTAAAAGCCTACCTAGCTTAAGTCCATTCTCACCTAAGGCTAAAAATTAAAATTTTACCTAGCCTTAGACTAAAACCTAAGCCTTCTAAAGGTCCAATAAACACACCCAAAACATAACTTAGCACTTCAAGACATGCACAAATAAATTCACGCAAAAATTCAAAAACCTGAAAAATTAGGGTGTTACATTTATGCACAATAATAAACCATTTACCTTTTTAACCTTAATATAAAACCATGTAAAACATTCGTTTAATGTCCATATTAGTCCACTAAAGACTCAAATGGTTTAATTACCATTCAAGGCCAGCATATTGAAAAGCCAAAGCTGTAACACCTTGAATTTGGGCCTAGAAGTATTGGTGGGCATCGGAACAGTTAGGAGACTGCACATAAATATTTAGTTGTACAAGAAAGTGACACAAGTGCATGCTTGCTTCAGTGGTTAAGTGTCCTGGGTAGTGCCTGAGAAGTCATGGGTTCAAGTAAGGGCATTTGCAAAAATTTTGTTTTAATTGAATAAACCCCTAGCTTTAGGCCAATAGGCTTATAATTAAATATGGGTAAACTATGACATGAAAGGGTTGTTGGTCTAGTGGTAAATGGCGTATGAATGCTTCTGAGGTATGAGGTTCAAGTTATGGCAATGCAGGGGGAGTATTTATTTTACTTATCTTGCCAGGGGAGAAGCAGAAGCTGGTTGAAATACTGTTGATGGAGTTTTAATAGGTCATGGAGGGATATGTGGAGAAAATGTAGGAGGAAAAAGGGGGATTTGGATAGGCTTGGTTGGGGTGTTGTTAAAGAGAGATTATGAGAGGAAAAATTAGAAATTCGAATGAGGGAAAGTATTTGGTGCTGTATAAGGATTCTAGGAATGGAAGAAATCAGCTTTGATTGCTTTTTCTAGCCAATTTTTTCTCATATTGGTTTGGTTTTGTAGAATTGTCGAATTCCCCTACCTGAGTTTCTTCTTCTTTTGTTTTTCGGGGACTTTGGGTTTGGCAATTGGTTTCTGGTTTGGGAATTGTTTTTTGAAATTCGATCCTCTTAGTTTTCTGTCACTACACCCTCGACCGAATACCCTCTTTCTTTCCCCCTCAATCTAATCACTTTTTCTTTTGGGTTGACCGAATACAATTTTCCTCCTCCCTCACCTTCTCTCTTTTGATTTTCTCTCTTAGTCAATTCCCTCTTCTCTCTTCTCTCTATTCTCTGTCGTCTTTTAGTTCTTGTTTCTTGGCCGATTATTCTACTTTTTTGCCTTTCACAATCATCGGTGGTTTGTATGCCAAATGTAACACCCCAAACTCGGCCCAGAAGTTAGGCTCGAATCTGGCATGTCACATTGAAGTGTTTATCGAAAACCATGTTTTCACTGAAAACCCTTCTTTCAGTAAAAAACTTGAGTAAAACCCAAGTTACTGTAACACCCCAAACGTAACACCGTTAACCCGAATCTGCCGCCGGAAGGGTTATGAGGCATTTCCTAAAATACACACCAATTTATATTAATCATAGGTAATCATTTTCATTCATTTTTTTAAAAAAACATGCATATTCGAAATATGCATCATCTTTATCTAACCCTATTCGGTACATGAATATTATTATTTGAAATATCACAAAACATCAAAACCACAAACAACATATCAAGCATAGTCCAGACTTATATTATACTTTGGTTGATTCCTCAACATGTGTAACCATTATTTAATCAAAGTACTAAACTAATTTGACATAATAAACAAGCCATTTTTGCATGGCTTATATATGTACAAATCAAAATGAATCATCGAGACTAGCCTATACATGCCACATAACCAAATCTCAAAACACTTATTTACCAAAACAAAAATTGGATAGTGTGAAGACGTTTCCCCAACTTCAAACCCGAGCAAATCTCTTAAGCTCTATAGACATAAGAAAAACACACAAAGTAAGTTTTGAAAGCTTAGTAAGCTATAAGCAAATAAATCATTTCAATGCTAATTGATTCCATAACACTAAACTAAACTTTTAAAACAATCTCAATCACATATACTTCCATTGCACTCTATAATTTATATAATCTCATTAAATAGATTCACTTATTTTATTTATCAAACTTACATATATTCCTTACGTAACCTATCAAACCATAACATTGTTTCACTAACCGATTTATAGATAAGTAAGCCATGCATCATAATATCACCGTCTTAATATCCAATTCATATCCATTTACAGTTTAAATAGCATATCCCAAAACCATGTTTCTTATTTCAGATTTCCCCTGTTCGAATCATGAGGCCACAAGGCCATATAGCAAGCACATATATTATATATTCTTCTGTGTACCTTTTGATAAACGATAAATTATACATATTTTTACCTCATGTTTAGCCTATATTTTGGATGAATTATCATTAGATTTGTGAGAATTGGTGCTCTTAATCCTTCTATTTCATGTCTTATACTCTAGAGAGCATAGGGAAGAGAAAAGAACGAGAAATGGGCCAAAAATAGAGAAAATGGGCCAAAATGAGAAAACGACACAGCCTAGGGATTCACCACACAGCCGTGGCAAACGGCTGTGCCACCCTCAACTGGCCTACATGGCCTCTTGTTGAAACCATACGGGCGTGGCACACGGGCGTGTCCCTATCGTGAGGAAGTTCAATTCTACTCGAAAAAGGATACTTAGGGGCTAAGAAAGCCATTCTAAACTCTATATAAAGACCCTAGGAGGCAACTTCAAGGGTGTGCTTATTTCCCGCTAAGGGAATACTCTTTTCTCTCAAGAATGAGCGCTATAATTTTGCCAACACAAGGAGTGAAAGCAAGGAATTACTCCAAAGGAAGCCGATTGATTCATCCTAGAAGCAAGAATTCTACATCAAGACAGAGGATCTCCCTAAATTCCTTCAGGGGTTTTTGGGTTCTTTATGTTTTGTTATCTTATTTCTTCTGAGACGTTTTTTTTATTAGTTATGAACTAAACCCCTCAAATACTTGAAGGGGATGAAACCTAAGATAGATCTTGTTATTATTTATTCTTGAATTATATGATAAATACTTGAATTGTTCTTAATTATGTGTTCTTCATTCTTGATTTAATAATCCTAGGTATTACTTCAAGAACTTGATGTGCTTAGGCAGAGAAGCAAAAGTCCCTGTTTTAAGAGTAGATCTACCATAATTAAGTGGAGTTGCATGCAACCCTAGACATAGGGCAACATAAATCTGTCGGATTAGGGTCAAACCTAATAGGGGGATCCATAGATCGAATTAATGCAACCTAGGGGTGGTAATTAATAAAAAAACTTTAATTAACCACCTAGGATTAGTTGTTCTTATTCTCGACGGAGGTATTAACATAAGTTAGGGATCTCTACGAATCAAGTCAAGTGAAGAAATCATCTAGTTCAAGAAATTAATAACAAGTGAAGTCTAGGTGGATTCTCCCTTAAGTATTGCTCATATCAATCAGCTTTTCCCTACAGTTTTCCCCAATTTACTTTTTGTGCACTTTTAGTTAGTTTTAGAATTAGTTTCAACTAATCCTCTTTTATTTTTAGGCTAGATAATAGAACGGAAGTAAGTATTAGTACTTTTGGTTCCCTTGGGTACAATAACTCAGTCTTGCCGCTAAAGTATACTACTGTTCGATAGGTGCGCTTGCCTTGAAAATTGTGATATTAGTTAGTTTTTGGTGTGATCAGTTTTTATAAATTTTATTACTTAATATCGCGAGTATCAAGTTTTTGGCGTCGTTGCTGAGGAACTAAAATATTAAGAAAACTCGATTTCTATTGCTTTAGCCAGTACTATTTTTATTTATTTTCAGCTTTTATTTATTTTTATTTTTATTTTAGTTTTCTTTACTTTTTCCTTTCTAGGTATCTCTAGTTTATGACTAGAAGAAACCCAGGAGGACCATTACTTTTCGACGACGATTTAGAAGCGACAGTTCGTCGAACTCGCCAAGAGATAAGAAGAAGTTTGCAATATCCAGAAGAAAGACAAGAAGAAGAACCTGAACTTACTGAAGAGATGGAAGCAAATTAGGATAATCAGCTACTTCTTGTAGTAGCCGCAAATCCTGTTGAGCAAAATCCTACTCCGCCTACTATGTATGGTTATGCTAGACCTAAATTAGCAGGCACTGAATCTAGCATTGTTAGGCCTACTATTACTACAAATAATTTTGAACTGAAACCTAACACTATTCAAATGATACAGCAATTTGTTCAGTTTGATGGTTTGCATGATGAGGATCCTAACTCGCATCTAGCCAATTTCTTGGAAATATGAAATACATTCAAAATAAATGGCGTTTCTGATAATGCCATTCGTCTTAGGTTATTCCCATTCTCTTTGAGAAACAAGGCTAAACAGTGGTTAAATTCTCTACTACGAGGCTCAATCACTACATGGGAATAGATGACTGAAAAATTTTTACTTAAATATTTTCCTCCAGCTAAAACAGCTAAATTGTGAAACGATATCTCTTCTTTTGTGCAGATGGATCTAGAGACACTTTACGATGCCTGGGAGAGATACAAAGATCTTTTGAGAAGGTGCCCTCACCATGGGGTGCATTTGTGGTTACAAGTTCAAACCTTTCACAGCGGTTTGAATCCATCAACAAGGCAAATGATCAATACGGCCGCCGGAGGAACAATCAACAATAAAACACCAGAAGCAGCTTCTGAGTTTATAGAAGAGATGTCACTAAATAACTATCAGTGGCAAGTCATGAGGACAAAGCCGACAAGAGCTACAGGAGTTTATAATATTGATGCTGTCACCATGCTTACTAACCAGGTAGAACTTTTAAATAAAAAGTTTGATAATTTTGTTGGTTCTACGTAGGAACATCCAGTGATGCAGTGTGACGCAATCCAGGGAAATATGTTCAACCCAGATTACTCCTCTTATGGACATGGCATGGAAACTGAGCAAACCAACTATATGGGTAACAATTCTAGACCTCAAAATAACCCTTATAGTAATACTTATAATGCAGGTTGGCAGAGTCACCCCAATTTTTCATGGGAAGGACAAGGAAATCAAAGACAACCGCCTCCTCTAGGATTTCAGCGGCCACTACCACAACAAGAAAAAAAGCCGAACCTAGAAGAGATGTTCACCAAATTTATGGCCATGTCAGAAACCTGTTTCCAAAATACCGAAATGACACTAAGGAACCATCAAGCATCTATTCAAGGACTTGAAACTCAAATAGGCCATCTTGCCAAGCTAATCTCTGAAAGACCGTAAGGTGGGTTATCAAGCAATATTGAGACTAACCCCAAAGAGCAATTTAATACCGTAGATACGATAGATAATGAGGGGTTAACCAAAACCAACCCAGAGCCATGCAAGGAGCCTATGGTAAGTAAAGGAAAGAATGAGGTAAGTTATAAAGATGAAATTACCAAAGAATTTAAACCTCGTATCCTATACCCAAACGCGCTAAAGGAAGACCGCACAGATGAGCAATTTGGTAAGTTTCTTAAACTCTTAAAGAAATTACATATCAACTTACCGTTTGTTGAAGCAATTTCACAGATGCCAAAGTATGCAAATTTTTTAGAAGAACTTCTTACAAATAAAAGGAAGTTGGAAGAACTATCCACAGTGGAACTCAACGAGGAATGCTCAGCTATTCTCCAAAATAAACTGCCAACCAAACTAAAAGATCCAGGGAGTTTTACTATTCCTTGTTTACTTGGTAGCCTAGACGCCAAAAATGCTTTAGCTAACTTAGGGGCTAGTATAAATGTCATGCCTTATAAATTATTTAAATAACTAGGTCTTGAAAAACCTAAGCAAACCAAGATGAGCATTCAACTGGCTGATAAAACTATTAGGTTTCCTAAGGGAATAATTGAATATGTGCTTGTCAAAATTGATAGATTCATATTCCCTGTTGACTTTGTTGTTTTAGACATTGATGAGGATAGTAATGTACCCTTAATTTTAGGGTGACCCTTTTTAGCAACTGCTAGAATAATAATTGATTTAGGAACAGGTGAACTTACACTACATATAGATGATGACCAAGTTACCTTACAAGCTCGAAACTCGATTAAGACTGTTGATAATAATATAGTCACGAGTCTTTGTAAAAACACTGAACTCACCACCTAACCTTCTGTGTAAGATACACTCCACATAAAGGCAACCTAATCACAGACAAGTCCATCCAAGGGAGATGCACCTAAAAAGCGAATGCTTCAGATCGAGGAACTAGATGAGTGGCTGAACTATCATGAAAAGCCCAAAGTATGCCAAACCAACCCAGAGTATCACCAAGACGACCTTCAGGTACAAACGAATCAACTCAAGGTAGGGGATAAGGTAATCTTAAGGGAAGACGATCCTCGAATCTTGAATTTAAAAGAGCATACAAGTGATACACCTTACTTCACGGTAATGAAAATCTTTCCTTATAGTACAGTCGAGATAAAACATGAGTCACTCGGCACTTTCAAGGTAAATCACACTTGAATCAAATCTTATATTGATAATGAAATTGTAAGCAGGATAGAAGAGTATCAACTCTTCAAACCACCTTGAACGTACAAGCTCGAGCAAAGTCAAGCTTAGACTATAAATAAGCACTTCTCAGGAGGCAACCCGAGCACTAACTTAGTAACTTTTCTTTTATTTTTGATTTTAGTATTTTTATGCATCAACTAACCCTTTTTAATGCAGAAATTTAGGACCACACGGCCACGCCCACGGGTGTGCCTCAGGCTGTGTGTACACTTTAAGCAGAGACACGGTCGTGCAACTTGGCCGTGTACAAGCAGATAAAATTTTCTTTAAGGCACGGGCTACGATAAATAGCCACGGCCGTGCGATATAGCCGTGCCAACACTGTTAATTCTAACATGGGCGTGTGACCCCATACACGACCGTGGGAGAAGTGAACATCGAAGGACACGGCCGTGCGACACGGCTGTGTGCCTCAACATGCCCTCGCAACACGGACGTGTGTCTCGAGCCAGGCGTGCCAAAATCCCTGAGATTTTTGTTTTTTCCATTTTATTTTATTTTATCTTTTTCTTTATTTGAATTTTAGTATTCTCAGAACTAGTTTATGTTATTTCAATTACTTTATATCGGTTATTTCCTAACGAGTAATTGTTCTAATCCTGAAATACCTAAAATCCCTTAAGTGCTATCGCAGTTTCAAAACCATGAACTTCAAGTATTCCTTCCCCCAAGACAACTTTCACAATTCAAAGGTTCCATCCAATATTCAGGGAGTTTTACTTCTCTTCCTAACTTATGATCTTGTGCTTCTATTGCTATTAATGTTATCTTTGTACATTGAGGGCAATGTACATCTTAAGTGTGGGGGGAAACTCACTTTCATTCTTTATATTATCTTTGAAATCCCTGAAAATTACACTCAAATTTTGAATTCTCTGCATTATCTTCAAATCTCTTGTTAGGAATTAATTCTGATTGATTTATGATTTATGATTTTTATTGATGTGTTGAGAATTAAGACATAGGTGTTTATGCTTTAATTATTCAAACTTTAAAACATTAGGGAATCAAGCATGATAAGTTGAAATTTTTGAGAACCCAATTTTTTCATAAGTTATTTTCGTGAATTTTAAGTGTTATCTTGAGATTTGAAATTCGCAGGATTGACATCAAAAGCCATAATTCTAGTGAGATTTTTGAGCCTTTTGAGGATACATTCTTTCATACTCACTTTTATTATTTCTTTGAGTGAGTCAATACTGATTTATTATTCTAGAACTTGCTTCGAGTATACATGTCAAGACCACATCATTGATTTGATATATTGAGATGATAAAGGCACTTAGGATTTAACCCACTTACTCCATAAAAAGCCTACCTCCATAAATTAACCCCTAGTAAACCCCATTGAGCCTAACAACCCATTCTTTGACTTACCTCTAATATTAACCCATAACCCATTTTTGTTGAATTCCATTCAATTATTTTGATCCCCATTTTTGTCGAGATTTGAGTTAATATTATTATCTAGCTTTGTTCTCTTTTTTAGTTGTAAAGTTTGTCAATATTCAAAGTATTGTACTTGAATTGTTCTAAAAAAAAGTGTATATACAGTCAATTCAATTGTAATCTGTAATAGTTCAATAATTTTTGCATATTTCTACAAGCTTCCAAATCCAGAACGATGTCATCATAAGGCTTAGCTCTAGGAATATGTTCCAGTGATAGAGATTTCTCTAGCTAGATGATTTTCAATTCAATCTCGATTCTAACCCTCTTTTTCAGCTTGTGACAACACCCCTAACCAAAACCCCATGTGTCGTATCAATCTATAGTGGTGGAGATTTGATTTTCTTACAAGCCTATGGTAATAACTTTTCAGATTGACTAGAGAGTGCTTAATTCTTGAACCCTAAACACTTTGAGTGGATAGAGTGAACCCTTAGTGAGGATGTCAAAACCTGTTGATTTCAATTGAGAGATGATTACTTAGAAGAAGGGAAGAAATTTATGTTTCAATGATAAAATTCTCAACTTAGAGTGATTGAATCTTTAATGTTCTTCTGATTTAATTTTCATTGTATGACTACTTGTGAATTAGTTTGAAACATTATTGATAAAGATTGTAAGTTGAGAGGAATGATTCTTAATTAGGTATTGAGATTTTGCTTGAGGACAAGCAAAGGCTTAAGTGTGGGGGTATTTGATAAACAATAAATTATACATATTTTTACCTCATGTTTAGCCTATATTTTGGATGAATTATCATTAGATTTGTGAGAATTGGTGCTCTTAATCCTTCTTTTTCATGTCTTATACTTAAGAGAGCATAGGGAAGAGAAAAGAACGAGAAATGGGCCAAAAACAGAGAAAATGGGCCAAAATAAGAAAACGACACGGCCCAGGGATTCACCACACAGTCGTGGCACACGGCCGTGCCACACAAGGTCCAACAATGTAACACCCCTAAACCCATTCTCGTCGCCGAAGGGTTAAGAGGCGTTACACGACTTTCATGAATCGATTCGATGATCATACACAACCATTACTCTATTTGTGGTAAAATATCGAAGCTTAGCCAATTTCAACAATTTAACATCTAGGTCGATTACACATGATATCTAATCATATCCAAAACTCAAAACATTTCATGCACATATAAGTCATTCATCAACCACATCACATACATTAAGAAATTTACTTAGCCGAAAGTCTATGCTCAAAAACAGCTCTACTCATGCTTCTAAGTTCATATTACCTAATCCAATCTAACGAATTTCAAACAAGTTTCATTCGATCTATATGGACTTACCGAATAGTCACCTTTAATTCCACATTTCAGCCTTCTTTTATCTAGTTCACATAAAAGTCATACGTCTCTCAATACATAGATATCAAGATATATATATATATAATACTTCAAACATATTTACAAAATGCATGACTTACTGCCATTCCCATATAACGTAACCAAGTTTAAAACCATGGACATAGATATAAGGTATTCGGGTAAGCCATTTTTGCATGGCTAATTTACTTACAAATTCAAAATCATATTGTTTAACAGCAAAATGTCAAGTCTATACATGCCATTCTCAAGGTTTAGTCACAAAAATACCGAAAGATGTTTTGATAGTGTGGATGACTTCAACCCTGGAATTCCTGAGACCGTAGCTACCGAGTGAGATCTATAAAACAGAAAGTAAGGGCAACAGAGTAAGTAATCATTTGCTTAGTAAGTTTTTGAATAACAAAATCATTTTAAAACAAATGGCATAGTAATATCTAAACTTGTTCAATTCATTCTTTGGCCGAATAAGAACATAACCAAAATACTACTTATATCATTCAAATCACCAAGGAAAGATTAATGTATTCAAATGACTTCAATCCTATAGCCGAATACGCTCATTTCATTTTCCATGTTAGTCATGTATATACACATACATTTCATTTTCATATATCAAAATTAGATCATAAATGTTTGAGTGATTCAAACCAATGGTTTAAATATCTGCACCGGATTTCAAAATCAAAATTCGAAAATAATCAAAGTCCCATCGAGAGTAGAATGCGTACCTGGCTATCTTATGGGAGGTAGTACATTTATTATATGATTTCTATTACTAATGCTTAAGAAAATTTAACCAAATTATGATGCCCCCACGGATGGCCTTCGGGACTAAGCCCGGTTCTTAACACTGGCTCAAAAGCCCTTCGAGTCTAAGCTCGGATCTTAACACTGGCTCAAAAGCCCTTCGAGTCTAAGCTCAGATCTTAACACTGGCTCGAAAGCCCTTCGAGTCTAAGCCCGGATCTTAACACTGGCTCGAAAGCCCTTCGAGTCTAAGGTCGGATCATGGCACTAAAACATACACATTTTGCTCCATCACATATATTTTTCACATAATCTATTACAAATCAACATTCATTTGCCTCTATCACAAAATAATGCATAATATAGAAATTTCACTACATGTTCGGTCAAAAAACATATATACATGTAAATCACATGTCAAATTGGTTTCTAAAACCATCATATGACAATAAACTTTCGGCTATTTGACCGTTTTTCACTACTACATTACATTAACCATAGTTCGCATGTTTCTCTTACCTTCTACAAGAATAACCAATGTCTACTTCATGTTAAAACAAGTCAAGTGTTAGGTTATAACACTAAAAACTTACCTCAAAAGTTGATGAACACTTTCAATAGCTATTCAAGTACTTTCGCCTTTCCCTTATCTGAATTCGGTGTCCCTTGTTCTTGAGCTTCAATTAAACAAAGTTTATTATTTAATAAACCACTCTCAATATTACAAATTCATCATTTAATTAAAATTCATACACAACTGAGAGTATACATCTTTTAATCAAATTCATTATACAAGATATAAAAGTCATCTAAAGCTGAAAATGATATCACTTAGTAAGCTCAAATTCATGCGAGCTTAAGTGTCCAAAAATTCTATGAAATATTTGTTCACTATCTTCTATCCTTAACTCAATTTCCTAACTCCCATTTGGCCACTAGGACCATCTTAATTCATTTCTCATTTTGGTTAATAAAACATGGCAAAGCTAATTTCCATAAACAATTATCAACAATTCATTTATTCATTCCCTAGAGACAGAGCCAAATGTTCACTAAACAAGCAAGGCACCAAAAGCATGACTTCTTCTATCAATTCAACCAATCCACCTTTTCATACTATTATTTTCTCAACACCACCTAAACAATGCCATTCAACAAATACATATATGTATATATTAATACCAAGACCGAATGTTTATTTTCTTAACATCAAATTTTCTATTCGGCTAGCATATATGCCTACACCAAAACAAATGTTAACCTATAAACCCAACATCAATTGGCATGAGTTACCGAATGCCTTCATGCTCTCGATTTAAGCACTTAAACTACCTTAACCGATTACTCAAGCTCAATTTGAGCTACGCATATATATATATATATAATTAATAAAATTTATTAATTCTTGTTCAATTTCATCATTTTTTCATGCTTAACTCAATTTAACAATAATTAAATCTATAAAATGTCATAGCCGAATGCTCCAAACAAAAAGAGTTAAGCCACACAATTTTCCTCAACTAAAAACCACATTCACATTCGGCAATTGTATCATTTCCCATACAATTCACAACCGATTATTCACTTGTTACAAAATCCTCAAAACAATCCTTTATAACACCTATTAACTCCATTAACACTTATCATTATCAACCATTAAGGTTTCATACAACCACAGTCATGGCCGAACAAGATTCTTGCAATTTAACTAAATTATAAGCCATGGGCTAGATAAAATACTAACTAACAACTAAAATGCACTTAAAATTTCAAAGAAAAATAATCATGCATACCTCAATCTAGCCTTATGAAATGCCGAATGTAAGAAGCTTGTTTCTCCCTTTTT
Organism: Gossypium stocksii; assembly: GCA_020496765.1. Classification (NCBI taxonomy): domain Eukaryota; kingdom Viridiplantae; phylum Streptophyta; class Magnoliopsida; order Malvales; family Malvaceae; genus Gossypium; species Gossypium stocksii. Next base: position 49,375,859 of record CM035631.1, read on the forward strand.
TCTCTTAAAAATCGGCAAGGATGAACAACCAAGAACAACTTTGTTCTTTTCACCCATTTCTTTTATTATTTTATTAACTAATATGTAAACAACCAATTACACATTTCTTAATATTATAAAATACTAAAATAATCATTAAAATGTTGCATGGCTGGCCACTAATAATGAAAAAATGGATATTTGACATGCAAATCCATTCAAATTACAACATTTCTATAATCACTCTCTTAAATTAGACATGCATTTGTTCAATTCTTCCACTTAAGTCCCTCTTATTTCGAAACACATTCAATTAGCAAAAATCAAAGCATTAAAAATTTACACATGCACAAGCACATATTCTGACACGAAATATTTTATTTAATTATTTCAGTGACTCGGTTTAGCGGTCCCGAAACCACTTCCTGACTAGGGTCGAAATAGGGCTGTCACAAATAAGGCCCAACCCCGACAAGCACGGCCAGGCTACACGGCCGTGCCACCCTCAACATGCCTACACGGCCTCTTGTCGAAACCACAGGGCATGTCCCTATCGTGAGGAAGTTTAATTCTACTCGAAAAAGGATACTTAGGGGCTAAGAAAGCCTTTCTAAACTCTATATAAAGACCCTAGGAGGCAACTTCAAGGGTGTGCTTATTTCCCACTAAGGGAATACTCTTTTCTCTCAAGAAAGAGCGCCATAATTCTACCAACACAAGGAGTGAAAGCAAGGAATTACTCCAAAGGAAGTCGATTGATTCATCCTAGAAGCCAGAATTCTACATCAAGACAGAGGGTCTCCCTAAATTCCTTCAGGGGTTTTTGGGTTCTTTATGTTTTGTTATCTTATTTCTTCTGAGATGTTTTCTTTATTAGTTATGAACTAAACCCCTCAAATACTTGAGGGGGATGAAACTTAAGATAGATCTTGTTATTATTTATTCTTGAATTATATGATAAATACTTGAATTGTTCTTAATTATGTGTTCTTCATTCTTGATTTAATAATCCTAGGTATTACTTCAAGAACTTGATGTGCTTAGGCAGAGGAGCAAAAGTCCCTATTTTAAGAGTAGATCTACCATAATTAAGCGGAGTTGCATGCAACCCTAGACATAGGGCGACATAAATCTGCCAGATTAGGGTCAAACCTAATAGGGGGATCCATAGATCGAATTAATGCAACCTAGGGGTGTTAATTAATAAAGAAACTTTAATTAACCACCTAGGATTAGTTGTTCTTATCCTCGACGGAGGTATTAACATAAGTTAGGGATCTCTACGGATCAAGTCAAGTGAAGAAATCATCTAGTTCAAGAAATTAATAACAAGTGAAGTCTAGGTGGATTCTCCCTTAAGTATTGCTCATATCAATCAGCTTTTCCCTAAAGTTTTCCCCAATTTACTTTTTGTGCACTTTTAGTTAGTTTTAGAATTAGTTTCAACCAATCCTATTTTATTTTTAGGCTAGATAATAAAAAGGAAGTAAGTATTAGTACTTTTGGTTCCCTTGGGTACGATAACTCGGTCTTGCCGCTAAACTATACTACTGTTCGATAGGTGCGCTTGCCTTTAAAATCGTGATATTAGTTAGTTTTTGGTGTGATCAGTTTTTATAAATTTTATTACTTAATATCGCGAGTATCACATTTCTTTCATTCATGGTAACATGTTTCACATATCATCTTTCAATACATAATCATTTTACATTTCTGAATTTCTACGATAATTTACATGTACCAGAATCATGTATTTATAAACACGGTTACCATATCAAGTTTTCCATGTACTTTATTTGATTATAGTCACTTGCCATTAATCACATCTCATTTTCACGTAGACTATATTATTATCTGATCATACTCATACCCACTTTCAATTCAAGTATCATAAACATCATTCATATATTTATTCACATAACAAATTCAAAATCCATAGTATAATATCACTCATATGTATACATAGCCTACATGGCAGATGATACCAATTCATGTAAATGTCATTATACATTCAACTATAATTCCACTCATTTATGCTATCTCACAAGACAAGTTTTAACTTCACATATACAAGCATCACTTAATTGGCTGAATAGTAACATTGGGAACATTACTTTATCTTAGCTAAGTGAACTTGACCAAATCTACTTAGTTAATTTCAACATTACATGATTACTTGCTCATAAGGTCAAATGTATAAAATTCACTACATTGTTTATATTCCGAAATGGTGAATAGGTATAGATATATGAATTCAATATATCATCACATGACACTTAATGATTCACTTCGATAGATTATTTCACAAGGCCAAATATATAATCCTTGTATAATCTAATGTATATATATAATCGAATATGTCAATTCTTTACAAGTTCATACCAATTCACATATGCCAAATCACTTTAAAATCACATATAACCAATTACACCAATTCAATCTAATTGCTCATATTGAGCCGTTTATGCTAAATGCGTAATTTCATTCCATCCAATGCATACAATTTAATTTATACTTAGGCCCAAAATCTATAATATAATATCTCAAATGCATAAGCATAACTCACAAGGCCGAATGCATTAATTCAAATAGGCACCCCTTTTTATGACATATTTCCCCAATTTGTACTAACTATTCATTGACAATCGAATTCGTATACATACTTATTTCACAATATATACATTTTAACAATAAATATCGAAACACATACATACCTTATTTGAGGTAATTAATAATCCCATTTATCCAAACCTTTAGAGCTCGTTTACAACATTTGATCTCACATCTATGCATAGCGTTCTAGACGTATATCTTAACACAATTCACTAGCTCAAGGCCTTCTAGGTTCAGAGCCCGAATCAATTTCACCGGCACATAGCCTGCTAGGCATAAACCTGATTTAATCACCGATACAAGACCTGCTAGGCTTTTAGCCTGATTTAATTCACCGGCACTAGGCCTGCTAGGCTCAGAGCCTGAATGTCTCAAACACATAGCTCGCACTTTCATTCATTAACCGAAATACTAGCAAACTCTTTGATTTATCACTTCCATCTCATAGTCACATTCGGCAACCTCATTATACATTAATTGGAACCATACATTTCTGTAGATCACATTCGGTAATCTCATATAATCCATAGCTATAATAATTCAACAATTAAATTTTTCATATTCGGCAATAATTCAATAAGCCTCTAATATATCAATTCATCATAGTTGTTATGTTTTTCATTGAATTCAAGTATAACCAATAGCTTAAAACTTACCTCGGTATTTTCATATGATTGAATCGACTACTCGGCTAATTTCTCTTTTCCCCGATCCAAGTCCCGTTTCTTTGGATCTTGAACTAATTTAAAACCAAATTTAACTTACTTAATCAATTAACCATTTTATTTTCACTCAAAAATCATATAATATAATAATTTAAAATAATACCCTTTTTAGAATTTGGCTTTAACATTTCGGTTCAAGCATCCTTGATACATCAAAATAATTAAATCCGTATCACTACTCATAACATTTTCAAACAAAAATGTTAAGCTTTTATAATTTACTATATAGCTTAAATAAAATAAAAATCCAGAATATGTCAAAACAATTTAAACTTATACAGGACATATAAGCCATCATTTTCTTCATAATTAAAAGTTAGGCCTGATCTTAAGTAAGCCATGTGCATATATAAGTTATACATTAAACGAAAACAAATTTCAATTCTAACTCTTCCATTAACAAGTGACATCAATATATTGGTCTGTATAAATTTCATATTTCATACACTACTATAATTTACTGCCTTCGAATCTAGATATACATAAATAAAAGCTCCTAAGCATATTTTAATGAGGCATTATAACAAGTAGTATTTTCGGTTTAGTAATTTTTTAACATATAAACGATGCAATATAAACCATTTTTTTCAGACAACAAATCAGCCCTTTACAGCAGCACATTAAGCATCTAAAATTAGCGTAAGTGAGCACATCTTTAAGGTAACAAATTAGTACTTTGCATCAACACATTAGGCATTTAAATCGAACGTAATTGAGGATATTTTTAATATAAAAACTCATCAATCGTACAGGACATTTAGTTTGTAAAATTATAAAAACATCAACAATGTAATTCACTAAATCAGCATAATAGCATCACAGTCGAACAGTGTTGTTAGCCCAAAACAGACAGCTTAATTAACACCAATTGGCAATATAACAACATCTCAATTTGAATGTGAAATCAAAAGATTCGGTTAGCTACATTTACTGAACAAAACAACATAAATGGTAGAGCATTGAACAGTGAATTTAACACATTCGTACAGCTACATTCACCAAACAAAATAACATAAATGGTGATGCTTTTAATAGTGAATCTAACACATTCAAACAACTTAATTTTAAGCTCACTATCAGTCAATTGGTGAGTGAATAGCATATAAAAATGTTGCATTTACAGCATGTTTTAATCGGCCTAAATAAGAGGAAATAAATGCTAAAATTTCTAGCATTCGGACCACAATTATCTCTTTCAAACAAAGACAAGGTTAACATTAAACAACTAATGTTTTTCCTTATTTACAACAGCAGCAGACCATTTACACCAGAATTTACTGCACTTTCAAGACAACAACTAAATGTTAAATCAATAAACATTCATATGGCAGATTTCAATAGCAACTTATGCATTTATTCATCAAAATTTTTCTTCATTTCTAACTGCAGTATTTTAGTAAAAAAAAATAACATGTATTTTAAGCTACTAACCTCTGCTTAACAACTAACGGCCGAACATCAATTATGCACCAAAACAAAAATTAACTAATGGGTTTTAGAGAAAATTAAGCAAGGAATTCAATGATACTGACAATTAACAAAAACAACATGAGTTTTACCTTGGATTTTTTCTTTCAAATGGCCAAAACTTCAAAGCCACAAATTTTATTTTCTTTCTCCTTTGTTCGGCCTCCAAGAAGAACTACATGCATGTTCTTTTTTTTTTTTTTATGCTTTGTTTTTATTAAAACTTCACTTAATTATAATTTACTAGTTTAACCTTTGAAAACAAATAACATAGCTTTATTTTTTTATGTCCCATACCGTCCATATCAATTGTTTAAGGTTAAATATCATCACAAGTACTCCAATTTACAAAAATAATTTCAATTCAATCCTAAAGATACAAACATGCATGGCTTTCCATTTTATGTTTTATAATACTTATAAAAAAAATTGTCTCACAAATAACTTTAAAATAAACATATAAAGACATCATGCATTAAACCATTACTGTCTATATATTTATTAATGATATAATTACCATTCAAAACCTCAATATTCAAAAGACATAACTCTTTAACATTTTCATGATAGCATGCCTATTAATAAATTGATGCAATTTAATCCTTTTTAATAATCAATCACTCAAATTTTCGAATCTCAACATGAAACTTTAGCACACCTAAATTTATACATTTCAAACACAAAAAAAAAAATGATATTTAAATATTTGTTTCTAACTCGAATTTGTGGTCCCGAATCCACTGTTTCGATTAGGGTCAAATTCGGGCTGTTACACCAAACTCGGCCCAGACGTTACGGCTAGATCTGGTGTGTCACATGGACAATTGATCACGCTTCGATCCTTTTTAATAATTGTTATGTTGACTTTAGCAAAACTGTATTACCCTTTTGTAATTAAGAAACTTGTTTAGTTTATAAAACCCTATCCACTACCAATTGAAGTTTACTTTTTAAAAGATTTTATCGCTGAGTCAACGTTATTAGGTGACCCGTTTGTCACGTATTGTAGGTTTTGAAAACGTTCGTTAAGTTTGAAATAAAACCCACGCAAAATAGTCTATTGTTTTAAACAAGTGAAAAATAAAAATAAAAGAAATACCAGAATAAAAATATGAGCGGCCTTATTACAACTTGAAACCCGAAAATTAAAGAACACTAAAATAAAGTAAATCTAGGAAAATTCAAAACTAGAAAATAGTCCACGTGGCCATTCTGAATCCCTCGCAGCTCCAAGTCCTCTATGGCGGGGGTCACCTACATGGATGGAAGAGAAAGGGGGTGAGTTTGTGAAAACTCAGTGTGTAAGCTAACTCAACCAGTGTCAGAGATCAGTTCAAGCACAGTCTGGCCGAAGCTCTATTCAATTACAATTCAGTCTGGGACTTAGCCCTATTCAAAAAATAGTGTAGCCTTGGGCTCATTATAGTAACAGATTAGATTACAGTATTATATGCATGTATACAAAGCTCAAGCCCAATCCGGCCCTACACACCACCCGTACCAACCCTACACACCATGTGGGGAATAACTCAACCCACCCAGTCCTACACACCACAGTCGCAGCAGAGCTGCTTAAACAGATATCATGGCCAAGCCACCAGAACAGTAATATGACGTAGAACCTCTAAGCAGAATAAGTGGCATTGCCACTTTTAGCACTTCCTCCATAAAAATATCCCAACCCATGCAAATTAGAAACATACATGTCATGGTATACAGAATATCAAGTATAGTAGCATGCATATCAGTGAACCTAACCCTAGGGGTAAAATGGTCCTTTAGCACCTAGGGGTAAAACAATAATTTTCACCCTTTAGGGGTATTTCAGTAATTTTGCTAGGTTTTAAGGGTTTTATGCTTATTCCAGTCTACTAACAGATTTAACATCGTCTGAGTGACTTAATTAGCCCATTTCATTAATACAGAGTCATCGGGCATAAAACCCCTAATGGGCCCGACGGAGCCCAGAAGCTACTATGGCCCACTATGTCCAAATTCTACACATATCTTAGCAGATCCAACATCCAGTTTAACAGAGAGTACTTACTGCTTGATTTCGCCCATATGGGCCCGTAAGCCTATTGGGCCAAATTCAGCCATCGAGGCCCAAAACCACCCAATTGCACGAAAATACGCACAACGGTCTTATCATTCATAAATATCAACTTTACCATTTGAAACTGACCCACGAGCGTCACACGCTCGCAAGCCCTCGAAATGCTGGCATTTCGGCATTTCAGCTTTTCAGCTTTTGCCGATCTAGTTTACTAAAGGGTGTCGATTACACACCTATTTGTGAAATATGCTGACCTCCCTCAAACGATTAACCTACAACCGTTTAACCATATGTCAACTATATTCCAATTGAACAATTACTAACACCTTAACATACCTTTTTGGCTAGCTTAAACATCACCACACTTACCTTTGCCGAATCTAACCACTAGATCGCTTCGATGGCCCTAGCTTCTACTACTCCTCACTAGATTGCCCCTTTACCACCCTTAACATACATGAGATCCAAAAGAAAAGAGCTAAAATGGGTGTTTAACCAAAAGGGGTCAAAACCGATTGCCACCTTGGAAAGATAGGGTTTTTGGCGTTTCTTAAATCACAAGAATACAAGAGAAGGGATCCGAGTACTTACCACTGGCTTCGCTTGATCGGTTTTGCGATTGCTAGATGTTGTTCTCACCCCTCTAATCTCAGATCTACACTTGATCCAAACGAACCACAAGAGAAGAGAAATAATGAATCCAAGGGTTGGAAGAACGACAAAGAGAGGGGAAGGTAGTTTCGGTTTTGAGAAAAGAAGGTGAAAGAAGAAAAGAGGAAATTGTGAAAAGACTTCGGCTCCTTCAGAGCAAGGCAAGAAGGATTCGGCTAGGTAGTGCTTAAGAGAAATAAGGTGATAGGGTTCAGCTCTTTAGGTAATTCGACAAGGGAAAAGCTAACAAATTTTAAGATTTCGGCTTTCTTAGGCAATCGGCCAAGGGGATCCTATGTGAGTCGATCTCAAAAAATGAAGAAAAGAAGATGAAAGAAAGAGGAAATAGGTTCAGCCCTAAAGTAATCGGCCAAAAGAAGCTTTGGGTTCAGAGACTTTTGGCTTTTGAAGACAAGCTAGAGGAGGAGAAGAGAAGAAAAGAAAGCAAAGCAACTGAATGCCCACTTTTACCTACCTATTTGGCACTAAATGATGACCAAAACAATTCTCAAAGGATAGACATCAAGGAATCGGCACACACATAATAACAAAGGCCAAAAGTGCAACCTCTTAGGGACCCTGACTGAATATGCTCTCCAAGAGACCCCTAATCGGCCATCACTTGCTTCCCTTCTAAAATCCCTTAATTTTCTCCTAGATAACCTCCCCTTATCACTCCACACCTAATTCCATAAGCACTTCAAACTTCTTCCTTCAGAATTTCACTTGGAGTCCACCACTTACCATGTACAAGCATAAAAATAAACAACTCTTGCTCATCAAGAGACTCGAACCTCAGCTTCATCACAAGCCTTCACACGCCACCTCCTTAAGCTCTACGTGGCGCAACCTTGCCACTTTACCACAGTCCTTCTTATGCCTCAAACCCCTATATTAATTTAAAAGCCCAACTAGCTTAGGTCCATTCTCCCCTAAGGCACAGAAATAAAAATTTGCTAGACTTTAATCTTAAACTAAGGCCTTCTAAAGGTTCACTAAAATCACCCAACACATCAATATAACACATCCAATCATGCAGAAATAAATTCATTCCATAAACACAAAAACCCAAAAAATTGAGGCATTATAGTTACGTTCGTTTATCTTTAAAATGTAGTACATTGAGCAATTAATTACTTTGTAAAACCCTTTATAGTTGCGGAAGCTAATTTAAAATGAAACCAATTTATGAAAACGTAATGTTTAAAGATTAAGTCTTGAAATCATTTTGAAAATGCTGCGAAAATGTTGTATTGTTTTAAAAACAATTAACATTTTTGAAAAACCGTGATTTACTTCTACAGATATAAATCAAAATAAATAAAAACCCAAATAAAAGAAAATTAAAATCCCAATGGCCTTATTAAAAATTTTAAAGAAAAACGGAATCTAAACCATGAATAAAGTCCAAAACGTAATAAGAAAACAGTCGTGTGGCCACCTCCGAGTCTCTCGCAGCAGCAATCCTCCTAATGCTGGGGATTACTTGCACAGTTAATAAACGGGGTGAGTTTATGAAAACTCAGTGTGTAATCCCCTTACTAGAGTAACAGTCAGTATACAAAAATAGAGATAGAAGCAGAAATAGTTAGGGCCAGAGCCCTTTAACAGTTACAATACTGTCCAATTCAAAGCACGTGTGGGCCAAAGCCCACAACAATATCATTTGGGTCACAGCCCATAACAGAATCAATTGGGCCTAGCCCAAACCGATAATAGAACAAATGGACCTAAGCCCAATACAGAACAGAATAGTATGTGAATGTAACCCCAACCCAGTCCAACCATCACACCACCCGTACCAGCCAACACACCATGTAGAGAATAACTCGATCCACCCAGCCCACACACCAATACGCAGCCATGCTGCTAATAACAGATAAAGTGGCAATGCCACCAGAATCAGAATATGTGGCGTAGCCACTAGCACAGAACTTCCTCCAAATCAAACCCAACCCCACACAGAATATCGTGTATGTCATGCTCAATCATCAAACATGTATGCATAATGGCCATGCTCAGTAACAGTCATTTAAACCTATATATTAAAAACATATCAGTCATACAACCACAGTTAAATCAGTTAAAACAGAATCATATAATCACAGTTGAATTAGTTAAAACACAGTCATACCATCACAGTCAAATTAGTTAACACACAGTCATACCATCACAGCCAAATCAGTCAAATTCATAATCCAAGTCCGTCACTTGCCCACAAGGGCAAAATAATCATTTTACACTCTAGGGCAAAAACGGTTATTTTACCCTATAGGGGTATTTTGGTAATTCTACCCTACAGGGTATTTCGGTAATTCTACCCTATAGAGGTATTTTGGTAATTCTACCCTACAGGGGTTTTCGGTAATTCTACCCTACAGGGGTATTTTGGTAATTTTAAAAATTAAGGGTATTTCGATAATTTTACAAATCGAGGGCATTTTGATAATTACACAAACTAGGGGTATTTCAGTAATTTTATAAACCACTGGTATTTTAGTAATTTTACAAGTCAGGGGTATCTCGATAATTTTACAAACCGGGTGTAACGCCCAAATTTTTAGGGTTTTGAATGTCTACTTAAATTTATTTTTTTCATGTCTTGATATGCTAAAGTAGTGAATTGAGTGTGGTTAGTGGGATTTTAATTTTAGCCTGGCAGAATTTTAATTTTAGCCCTATGTGAGAATGGAGTTGGGCAAAGTGGGATTTTAAATAAATGCTTGGGCTTTATGGCACAAGTGAGCCTCTGGTAAAGTGGCAAGGTAGCGCCACTTAAAACACAAGGAGGTGGCGTGTGGAGGCTTGTGAGGGAGCTAAGGTTAGAATCCCTTGGTGAGCAAGGTGCTTATTTTATTTTACTACATGTACATAGTAAGAGGTTGAATCCAAGTTGAACTTTGAGGGGAGACGTTTGAGTTGCTCATGGGATTGGATTAAGGAGTAATAAGGGGATAAAATTTAGGGATTGAGTTTTAAAGGGAGAGTTGGCCGAATGTGGGAAACTTAGAAGAGCAAATTCGGCTATTGGCCTTTTAAGTATGCATTCTCGGCACATGTGGTAGGAGTGAGCTGAATTTTTGTCAAGTATACCTTTTGAGATTTGCATTTTTGGGTCATTTTCTCCTTAGTGCTGATTAGGTAACTTGAAAAGTGCCTTTTTGTTCTTTTCTTTTCTTTCACTTCTTATCCCTTTTTGTTAAAAAAGCCAAAAGTCCCTAAGCTCTCAACCTATCTCTTGGCCGATTGGTGCAATAATAGAACCCTTCTATTTCTTTTTCTTCTCAAGCCGAACCTATTTTCTTCTTCTACTCATTCTTCTTTTCTCAATTGCTTGAATTGACTCACCTAGAACCCTTATTGGCCGATTGCCTCAAAAAGCTGAAACCCAAACCATTTGGTCTTCTTCTAGCCGATTTTTTCTTTGACCGAACCCTTTCTCATCTCTACTCTAAAAAGTCGAAACCTTTTCATAACTTATTCTCTTCTTCTTTCACTTTTTCTTTCAAAACCAAAACCTTAAACTCTCTTTAGTGTGCTCTTTTCTCAAAACTGAATCTTATATTCTCTTCTCTATTATTCATCCAACCCTTCCACTTATTCATCTTCTCCCTAAGTGCTTTGATTAGATCGAGTGTAGATCTGGGCCTAGTGTAGTGGAAACAACCTCTGGCGGTATCAATCAGGCTAGCAAACCCCTGTGGTAAGTACTCGATTCTTTTTCTTCGTGTTTGTGGGATTAAAGAAAAGTCGAAGGTTCTATCTCTTTATGTACTAATTGATTTTGGTCTATGTCTAGTAAGCCGATTTAAACCCCTTACTCTTGTGGTCAATGGTGTTTTCAGTTATTCATGGTGACAGATCTGGTAAAGGAAGGTTGGTGGTAGGACAAACGGAAGCAGTCTAGTGGCTGGGGCTAGATTTCGACAAGGTAAGAGATAGGTGATCTGTTAATGGTAGCCGAATATGTATGGGGTAAGATGATGGTAGTTTCAATTAGATTATGGATTAACATAGTGAGTAAACTGTTGTAGGTTGATCGTTTGCGGGATCTCGACGTAGTTCACAAGGCAAAAGCCGAAAAGTCAAAAAGCTGAAAAGTCAAAATGTTGAAATGCCGACATTTTGTGGACTTGCAAGCGTGCGAGCGAGCGCTCGTGGGTCAACCCAACATCGTGAATCTGGAATAATGGACGGTAGGGGCTGCTGTGCGCGATTTTGTGCACTTAGGCTATTTTTGGCCACGATGGGTCGAAATTAGGCCCAATGGGCTTTCGGGCCCATATGGGTAAAAGTATGTGGTAAGTGATTTCTGGTAAACTGGATATTAAATCTGCAGTAATATGTGTAACTAAACGGGCCACAATAGCATGTGGGCTCCCTCGGGCCCACTAGGGGTTTTAGGGCCCGATGGCACTATATGAATGTATGGACCATATGAGTCACTTGGAGCGACGTTAGACTTGCTAGAAGGTTGTATTAAGGATAAACCTAGAAACATAGCTAAATGACCGAAATACCCCTGAAGAGTGAAAATTACCGTTTTACCCCTAGATGCTAAATGACTGTTTTACCCCTCGAAATAGCTGACTGATTTGCATGTTACTGTATCTGATATTCTATATGCCATGTCATGTAGTACTCTAATGTGCGTGGGGGTTGGGTTATGGATATGGAAGAAGCACTAAAAGTGGCCTTGCCACATAATTTGCCTAGAGGCTCTACCTCGTGTTCCTATTCTAGTGGCTCTGCCACGATTTTTGTATTAGCAACTTTACTCTGACTATGGTGTGTAGGTCTGGGTGGGTTAAGTTATTCCCTACATGGTGTGTAGGGCTGGTAGGGTGGTGTGTAGGGCTAGACTGGGCTTGGGCTTTGCATACATGCATATATATATACTCTGATATGTTTCTGTAATGGGCCCAAGGCCTACTCTATTTCTGAAAAGGGCCAAGGCCCAGTTTGATCTGTATCTGAATAGGGCTTCAGCCCAGACTGAGTTTTGACTAGTCTTTGACACTAGTTGGGTTACTTTACACACTGAGTTTTCACAAACACACACTGAGTTTTCACAAACTCACCCTTTCATTCCAATCATGTAGGTGACCCCCAACCATAGTAGACTTGGAGTTGCGAGGGGTTCAGGGTGGCCACGGGATTCAAACTTCCAGTTTATAGTTTTTCTTAAATTTACTTTATTCATATTTTATTTCTATATTTCAGATTTATGTTGTAATAGGGCCGCTTGGGTATTTTGTTTTGGGTTTTCTTTATTACTTGCTTTATAACAGTAGACTAGTTTGTGCGGGCTTTTCAAACTTAATCAAATGTTTTTAAACATGTACTACGTAACGATTGGATAACTTAACAACGATAACACAACAATAAGATCCTTTAAAAAAAGTGAAATTTTACTTGGTAATAGCTACGGTCTTTTTTTTAGACTGAAGATGATTCTTATGTACAAGCTATTAAACATGGTTACTACAACCAACATAATGTTTTATTAAAGAAGATCAAAGCTTAGTCAATCGTCCATATGACACACCAGATCTAGCCATAATGTCTAGGCCGGGTTTGGGGTGTTACACTAGGGGTATTTCTATAATTTTGTAGTCTGAGGGTATTTTTGTAATTTTGCAAACCGAGGGTATTTCTGTAATTTTGCAAATCGAGGGTAATTTTGTAATTTTGTAAATCAAGGGTATTTTTGTAATTTTGTAAATCGAGGGTATTTTTGTAATTATGTAAATTAAGAGTATTTTTATAATTTTATAAATCGAGGGTATTTCTGTAATTTTGTAAATTGAGGGTATTTCTGTAATTTTGTAAACCGAGGGTATCTCTATAATTTTGTAAACTGGGGGTGTTTCTGTAACTTTGTAAACCAAGGCTATTTATGTAATTTTGTAAATCGAGGGTATTTCTGTAACTTTGTAAACTGAGGGTATTTTTTGTAATTTTGTAAATCGAGGTCTTAACGACCCAACCGAAAGTCCTTCGTTGCCTCAAGCAACTTTTGTGACCTAAACAGACAAAATAGGGTAATTGGGCCTAAGGCCAATTACTGGGCCCAAGTGGACCCACACTCTCGTGTGGCCCATTTAGCCTAGAAACAATCACGACTATGTGAACAACACAGCCCAAGCAACACTTACCTAGTTCGGTCTTTCCCTTTATTTAAAGAGATCCTTGCAAATAACAATGTTCGAATAGTAGGGGGAAGAAAAATAGCAGGGTTTGGCCAATGAAGGATATTTGAGCAAAGAAAGAAAGCAAGGTTCGGCTAGAAAGAAAGAGATAGAAGCAGATAGAAAAAGAGAAATGGGGTTTGGCTCCTAATGGAAGAAAAGAAGGAAGTATGGATGTAAAGACCGGCCTAAGAAAATGCACTTGATGACTAGTGTTTTTGATAAGATGGACAGAAGCAAAATGAGAAAAGGTTGAGATAGAAAATGACCCGAATTGTCAAGGATGCACCAAATAAAAGACGAAAAACTACCGAAAGGAGTGCTCACGAAATAACCAAAAAGAATACCTTTACCCCCATATTAATTCGGCACAAAAGACCGAATATTCAACCCCTCAAAGACCCCAAATTCGACCAACTCTCATCTCCTCTCCAATCCCATGATTTGCTCCACGAAATCCTCCCCTTATCACTTCCCAATTTCAAATTCAAGTAACCACCATGACCAGTTCAAATTTCCTCTTTTTACTAAGTCCACAACAACCTTTTACAGTTTGAATTCCATTCCACCTCTTGCTGCCCCTAATTAGCAAAATAGTCGTCCATTGCTTGCAGTGGGATTCGAACCCTAGCTCTCTTACATACTAAATCACGCCACACCACTAGATCATCAGATAATTTGTGTCACATTTTATCCTCAATTAAATATAAGATCTACTTCTAATCACCAAGGGTTTGCTTAGGAGCAAAAATAATAATTTTGCAAACGCCAAGACTTGAACCCTAGACCACATGCACACTCCTAATACCACCTTGCCACTAGACCACTTGCTTCTTTGTGTCATATTTTAACCAAAACTATTTATAAGGCCTTCCAACTAACGCCAAGGTCCTCCAAAGGGAAAAACTAAAAATTTTGCTAGAGCCCTGGTTTGAACCCAGGACTTCTCCAACACTCCCAACTCTTCCTAAATCACTTAGCCACTAAACTAAACATGCAATTTGTGAAATTTTTCTTGCACAACTAAAATCCAATTTCTCTGACACATGAAGCCCATTTCTTCTAGGCCCAAATTCAGGGCATTACACCGAACATCTTCCTTTCTCTTTTTTTTTTTGCTTCTCTGCTTTCTCCTTCAATTGCTTCATTGGTCGAATACTATTGGATTAAACCTGATACTCGGTTCGTTGTGTGCTACTTCTTTAACCAATAATCAATTATGTCAGGTTGGTAAGAAATGAGTAGTAGTCTTTCTGAGGGAAGATCAGGAAGGATGCCAGCTGAGGATGGACACATAGGCCCTGCCCCCAGATTTAAGCAATGTAAGGTGTCAGCTGTTTGGGATTTTTCGCCAGGGTGCGGAAAGGTGGCTACACCAGTCATTACATCAAGTGAGCAAGCCACAGTTGTCAATCAAGGTTTTGGGCTTGTGGATCTTGGCACGTTACCGCAACCAGGTGTGTATTCACACTATCTTACCTATAAATCGATAGAAGCTGAAAAGTTAAAAAATACGATGTTTGATGCCACATGGGCGTGCGATCACTCCTAGGGTAATCTGAGCCCACGAAACATGGGTGTTTGATCATAAAGGTCACCATGTGCGACCTTATGGGCTTAGGCCGTTTTGGGCCATGTTGGGCTGAAAATAGGCCATGTGGGCCAACGGGCTTGTGGGCCCCACATAGATATATGACACAGATGTGTGTAGGATATTGGACCCAGCTGTGTCATTCACACTGTAACGCCCTAATTTTCAAAATTTTTTCGAGATTTTTGTGAGTTTGGTGGAATCTTGAAATTTTGGTGTTTTGGTGATTGAAATTGTGTTTAAGTATGTTAGTGGGCATTTAGAAGGCCCAAGCCTAAGATAAAACCCGGTAGAAATATCAAATTTTGAATTTAAAATGAAGAGGACTAGGTTAAGTGGGCCTTTAAGAAAAAGTTAGTGAAATAAGACACAAAGAGGGCCTTGGTAAAGTGGCAATGTGGCGCCACTACGCTCCTAAAAAAGTGGCATGTGGGTAGGTGTTCAAAAGCTAGAGTTCAATTTGCGAGGTGAGTAGATGATACTTTTATTTTTGTGCATGTGTTGGTCAAGTGATGGCACTCATGTGAAACTTTGCTGTAGAGAGTTTAAATTGTTCATGAGGTTGGATCAGGGAGAGATTTTAGGGATTTTAAATGAGGCACTTGATGGTCGATTGGGGGAATCTGAGGAAAGCATTGCCGATTAGGACTTTTGGCTTAGGGTGCATTCGACTAGTGTAGTTAGGTGGCCATTCGGCATTTGTTCTTGGTAGCCAATTGCTTAAGGGTGGACTTTGGGATTTTGTCAATTACCCTAAGTGCCGAATAGGTTTGGTAGTGAGACCCTCTCGATTCATACTCTTTCTTTTTACTGTTTAAAAAGCTGAAACCTTAAACTTTAAGCTATCCATAGTCGAATACTCATAAAAGCTGAAATCCCCAAAAGGTTCTAAGTGTGCCGATTTCTTCTTGTTTGTAAACCTTTACTTTCTTTTCTCTCTAGCTGAATTGCATAGCCTTGTCAACATCCCTTTTTTTCATTGCAACGCTTCCATTTTTCCTTCTCTTTTTTTGTGTCCAAAAATCGAAATCACCATATTTATAAGCACTTGGTAGCCGAATCCTTAGACCTCTAAGATTCATTCTCTATTGGCGTTTAGGGGCTAGATCTACATCAGATCTGTGTAGAAACAGAAATAAATTGTTTTGATTAAGAGAACCTGTGGTAACTGTTCAAATCTCCAATTCTATTCTTTATTTCAGGATTTGGAAAAGTGAAACCCCTATGTGCATAGGGAGGCTATTGATTTAGGGGCTAAAGGCTCTATGGGTATTAACAATCGATTTATTTTGTGTTAGTGTGATTTAGAGGCTACTGATTAAGGGCTTGGGCAAGTGGAACAACTAGATCTAGATCTAGATCTAGTCACTAAATTCGACAAAGGTAAGATCTCAAGGGCCTTAGGTGATGATGGGCGAATGTGGTAAGAGGTGTTTAGGTTGGTTTTTTTTGGGATTGTAACCGAATATTGTAGTCACTGATTGTAGGGAATTCGTGTGGGAGATCTCACTGTGGAGTCACAACTCAGGTGTGTATCGAACACCATCTTGTGGTTCAAATTGGCAAAAGCTAAAATGCCGAAACGCTGAAATTCTGACATTTTTCTGCACTGGTAGAGAAGGCTAAGATAGCCGAAGAGATGAAGCGAGCTGGACGGTAGAACTGTGATAAGGATCAGAACCAATTTAGGAGGGATTCTAGACCCTCCGGTGCTGCAAACAGAAATGCCAAGAGATCTAGGGTAGAGGAACTAGTTCGAGCAGTTCCAGTAAATACGGTTAGACAGCAGGTTTGCGGGGATTGTAGTAGAGTGCATCTAGGAGAGTGCTAGAAGCGTACTGAGGCATGTCTTCGATGTGGGCCCAAGGAACATAGAATCAAGGATTGTCCTTGGAGGCCAGCTCAGACTCAAGTCACTAAACAGAGGGTTGCTCAACCAGTGTGAGGAGGACCGCTACTGCCGAAAGGCCGTGGTTATGGTAGAGGTGGTAATGATATTGGTCGTGGACGTGGAGCACCTAGCAGGGGTGCTGGTAATGCTGAGGCTCGCCAGCCAGCATTGGTGTATGTTGTTCATTGCCGAGAGGAGGGTGATGCACCTAACATCATAACCGGTACATTTTTTATCTTTAGCATGCCATATACTGCTTTGATTGATGTGTGTTCAACATATTCATATGTTGCATGTGACATTTTTGGGCCATTGGGTGCGCACTCAGAGGAAACTGTGAGTGGGGTAACTATGATAAGTCCACTGGGTCACTCGGTTAGGGTAGATAAACTCTTTAGGGAGGTGCCTTTAGAGACTCAAGGGAGGATCTTTACTGGAGACTTAATGGAGCTACCATTCGGAGAGTTCGATCTGATTTTGGGAATGGACTGGTTGACTAAGCACAATGTGACTCTGGATTGTGCAGCTAAGAGAATGGTGTTAAGGACTACTGAGGATGAGGAGGTAATGGTTATTCAGGAGCGAAGAGACTACTTGTCCAATGTTGTTTCGGCCTTAAGGGCTGAAAAACTTATTCACAAGGGTTGCAAGGCGTACTTGGCTTTTGTAAGTCAGACTGAGACTGAGGACTTGACTGTAGAGACAGTCAGAACTGTTAAGGAATTTCAAGATGTTTTCCATGAGGAGTTTCCTAGATTACCTCCGAATCGAGAAGTCGAGTTTGGAATTGACTTGCTGCCTGGAATGGCTTCAGTGTCCATCGTGCCTTATAGGATGACACCGAAGGAGTTAGTGGAACTGAAGGCGCAAATCCAAGAGTTGTTGGATAAAGGCTTCATTAGACCAAGTGTGTCTTCGTGGGGAGCACCAGTACTATTCGTGAAGAAAAAGGATGGGACGATGCGTATGTGTATCGATTATCGCCAGTTGAACAAACTGATGATAAAGAACAAGTATCCTCTGCCTAGGATCGACGATCTGTTTGAATAGCTTAAAGGAGCTTTGGTGTTTTCCAAGATCGATCTTTGATCTGGATACCATTAGTTAAGGGTAAAGGAGGTGGATATTCATAAGACAACATTCAGAACTTGGTATGGTCATTACGAGTTTCTTGTTATGCCATTTGGACTGACGAACGCACCTACAGCTTTTATGGATCTGATGATTCGAGTATTCCAACCGTACTTGGATCAATTCATTGTCATCTTTATCGATGACATTTTGGTGTATTTAGAAACTCAGGAGAAGCATGATGAGCATCTTCGTGTTGTTCTGCAAGTATTGAGAGAAAAATAACTCTATATAAAATTCAGTAAGCGTGAATTTTGGTTACAAGAAGTGACTTTTCTGGGTCATGTTGTCTCTGCTGAAGGAATTAGAGTAGATCCTCAAAAAATTGAGGCAGTTCTAGAATGGAAGCCACCGAGGTCAGTATCTGAAATTCAAAGCTTTCTGGGTCTAGCAAGTTACTACAGAAGATTTGTAGAAGGATTCACTCTGATTGCTACACCGTTGACGAAACTGATGAGGAAATGAGTAGTGTTTGTATAGACTGAGAAACAGTAAGAAGCCTTTGATAAGCTAAAAAAGGTATTGACTGAGGCGCCAGTGTTGATTCAGCCAGAGTCTAGAAAGGATTTCACTGTGTACAGTGATACGTCGCATGTGGGGTTAGGCTGTGTACTGATGTAAGAGGGTAAAGTGGTCGCTTATGCTTTGTGACAGCTTAAGCCTCACGAAGTGAATTAACCTACGCATGATCTAGAGTTGGCAACGGTGATTTTCGCGTTGAAAATATAGAGACACTATCTATATGGGGAAAAGTGTATTATATACACAAACCATAAAAGTTTCAAGTATCTGTTGACTCAAAAGAAGTTGAATATTAGGCAACGAAGATGGATAGAGTTGCTTAAGGATTACGACTATTTGGTTAAGTACCACCTAGGCAAGGCGAATGTGGTGGCTGATGCATCGAGTCGAAGGGTTTTTACTGTGTTGGGAGCTATGTTTACTTGTTTGAGTCTATATGACGATAGAAGTCTGTTAGTGGAGTTGCGAGTGAGACCAGCATGGACTGAGCAGATTAAAGGGAAGCAGTTAAAGGATGATTCATTGGTTCTTCGGTTTCAGCAAGCTGAGAATGATGAGAATTCAAATTTTGGACTGAATACTGATGGAGTTCTCTGTTTTCGTGGAAGAGTTTGTATTCCGAAGGACTCTAAGTTGAGGCAGTTAATTCTAAAAGAGGCTCATGGTGGACCTTATGCCATGCATCCTAGAGGGAATAAGCTGTATCAAGACTTGCGAAAGGTGTATTGGTTGCCTGGACTTAAGCGAGAGGTGACTGAATTTGTGGGAAAATGTCTGACATGCCAGCAAGTAAAGACTGAGCATCAACTACCTTCTAGATTGTTGCAACTAGTGAAGATCCCACTCTGGAAGTGGGAAAGGGTTATGTGGATTTCGTAAGTGGGCTATCTTTGACACCCTCCATGAAGGACTCTGTATGGGTAGTGGTGCATAGATTAACAAAATCTGCTTATTTCATGCCTGTCCAAACTGACTACTCATTTTAAAAGTTGGCCAAACTGTATGTGGTGGAGATAGTGCGACTGCATGGGGTGCCAGTTTCGATTATTTCTGACCAGGATCCCAGGTTTACATCGAGATTCTGGCAGAGCTGCATGATGCGTTGGGTACGCGATTGGACTTCAGCACTGCTTTTCACCCTCAGATGGATGGACAGTCGGAAAGGGTTATTCAGGTTCTAGAGGACATGTTAAGAGGTTGTGTTATCAACTTTCATGGTAGTTGGGAGGACTACTTACCATTGGTAGAATTTGCATACAACAACAGTTATCAAGCGAGTATTTAGATGGCTTGTTATGAGGCACTTTATGGGCGAAGGTGTCACACGCTGACGTGTTGGACAGAGTTGGGAGAAAGACAGGCTCTTGGACCAGAGTTAGTGGCAGATACTGAGACTAAGGTTAGGTTGGTCAAGGATCGGTTAAAGGAAGCGTCTGATAGACAGAAGTCGTATGCTGATCTAAAGCATAAGAAAATCGAGTTCGCTGTTGGGGATATGGTATTTCTAAAAGTTTAGCTTTGGAAGAAGATTTTGAGGTTTGGTAAGAAGGGCAAGTTGAGTCTGCAGTTTATTAGGACTTATCGGGTTCTTAAACGGTAAGGCCAGTAGCTTATCAGTTGGATTTATCGCCGGGGTTGGACCGTATTCATGACGTCTTTCATGTGTCCATGCTAAGACGGTATCGATCGGATCTTTCGCATGTCGTACCTGTAGAGGAGATTGGGGTAAAGACCGATTTGACTTTTGAAGAGGAGCCTGTGCAAATACTGGATCGAGAGGTCAAAGTACTAAGGAAGAAGTCAGTTCCGTTGGTGAAAGTACTTTGGCGCAACCATGGTAGAGAAGAGGCTACTTGGGAGCCAGAAGAGGCGATGCATCAATAATACCCTTAACTATTTGGATCAGGTAAATTTCGAGGCCAAAATTTCTTTAAGGGGGTAGTGTTGTAACGCCCTGATTTTTAGGATTTTTTCAGTATTTTTGTGAGTTTGGTGAAGTCTTGAAATTTTGGTGTTTTAGATATTGAAATTGTGTTTAAGTATGTTAGTGGGCCTTTAGAAGGCCCAAGCTTAAGATAAAACCCGGTAGAAATATCAAATTTTGAATTTAAAGTGAAGGGGACTAGGTTAAGTGGGCCTTTAAGAATAAGTTAGTGAAATAGGACACAAAGAGGCCCTTGGTAAAGTGGCAATATGGCATTACTTAGCTCCTAAAAAAGTGGCGTATGTGTAGGTGCTCAAGGGCCAGAGTTCAAGTTACGAGGTAAGCAAATGATACTTTTATTTTTGTGCATGTGTTGGTCAAGTGATGGCACTCAAGTGAAACTCCGCTTTAGAGAGTTTGAATTGTTCATGAGGTTGGATCAGGGAGAGATTTTAGGGGTTTTGAATGAGGCACTTGATGGCCGATTAGGGGACTCTGAGGAAAGCATTGCCGATTGGGACTTTTGGCTTACGGTGCATTCGGCTAGTGGAGTTATGTGGCCATTCGGCATTTGTTCTTGGTAGCCGATTGCTTTAGGGTGGCCTTCGGGATTTTTTCAATTACCCTAAGTGCCGAATAGGTTTGGTTGTGAGACCCTCTTGATTCATACTCTTTTTTTCTACTGTTCTAAAAGCTGAAACCCTAAACCTTAAGCTATCCATTACCGGCTTCTTCACCTAGCTGAATCTCTTCTCTACTTTCATTCTTCTCTTTTTACTTTTTTATCCCCTAACCGAAACCTAAGCCTTCACATTCCCTTTGCGTCGTTTGTCCATAACCAAACCCCCATCTTTTCTTTCATTCTCTTCTCTTCTTTCATCCCCATTCTCTTCTAATTCTCCATAGCTGAATACTCATAAAAGCTGAAATCCCCGAAAGGTTCTAGGTGTGTCGATTTCTCCTTGTTTGTAAACCTTTACTTTTTTTTCTCTTTAGTCGAACTGCATAGCCTTGTTGACATCCCTTTCTTTTCATTGCAAAGCTTCCATTTTTCCTTCTCTTTTGTTGTGCCCAAAAGCTGAAATCACCATATTTATAGGGACTTGGTAGCCGAATCCTTAGACCTCTAAGATTCATTCTCTGCTAGCATTTAGGGGCTAGATCTGCATCAGATCCGAGTAGAAATGGAAGTGAAATTATTTTGATTAAGAGAATCTGTGGTAAGTGCTCAAAATCTCTAATTTCATTCTTTATTTTAGGATTTAGAAAAGCCAAAACCCCTATGTGCATAGGGAGGCTATCAATTTAGGGGCTTAAGGCTCTATGGGTATTAAGAATCGATTTATTTTGTGTTAGTGTAATTTTGAGGCTACTGATTGAGGGCTTGGACAAGTGGAATGACTAGATCTAGATCTAGTCACTAAATTTGACAAATGTAAGATCTCAAGGGCCTTAGGTGATGATGGCCGAATGTGGTAAGAGGTGTTTAGGTTGGTTATTTTTGGGATTGTAACCTAATATTGTAGTCACTGATTGTAGGGAAATCGTGTGGGAGATCTTGCTGTGGGAGTCACAAATCAGGTGTGTATCGAACACCCTCTTGTATTTCAAATTGGGAAAAGCTGAAAAGCAGAAATGCCGAAATTTCGGCATTTCGTGGACTTGTGAGCGTGCAAGCACTCGTAAGTCAGTTGGAAATCATTAGATCTGTAATCGCAAGTGGTAAGATGGATGAGTGTGCAATTTCGTGCACTTCAATAAATTTGGGCTTCGATGGGCTAAAATTGGGCCCAATGGGCTTACGGGCCAATATGGGAGAAAGTAAACAGTAAGTGTATTCTAGAATACTGTAGGATAAAACTGTTAAACTAGACTTAGAATTTGGGCTAAACGGGCTAAATTTGCTAAAAGACACTATAGGGCCCATTTGGGGTTTTAGGGCCCAATGACTGTAACCTGTTAAAATGGGTTAAATAAGCTACTAAGATAAAAGTTAGACTATCACTGATTAAAATGTGCATGAAACCCTAGAAACTGGCTTAACTACTGAAATACCCCTTATAGGTGGAAATTACTATTTTATCCTTAGGTGCAAAATGACCGTTATACCCCCAGGGTTAAATCTGACTGAAATGCATGTTTTACTGTTTCTGTTCACTACATGATTATCTGTTGCATGAGACTGGGTTATTGATGGAGGAGGTACTGATAGTGGCTTGACCACGTATTGAAGGGGCTTTGCCTCGTTATACTATTATCTAAGCGACTGTTCTGCAACTGTGGAGTGTAGAGCTAGGTGGGTTAAGTTATTCCCCACATGGTGTGTAGGGCTGGTATGGGTGGAGTGTAGCGGTTGGACTTAGGTTGGGTTTTGGGCTTGCATTCATGATTGATATCTATTCCGTTACTGTAATGGGCCTATGGGCCGTACTTTTATCTGAAAAGGGCTAGGGCCCAGTTTACTACATCTGGATAGAGCTTCAGCCCAGATATTACTGAGATTGGATAGAGCTTAGGCCCAATGGGCTTGAGCTGACTTGGGCTCTGGATGGGCTTCTTTACACACTGTGTTTCCAAACTCACCCCTTTTCTCCTATCCATGCAGGTGAGCCCTAGGCTGGTGGACTTGGAGCTGAGAGGGATTCAGAGTGGCCACGTGGACTGCAGTTAATTAATTAAGATTTATTTTAATTTATTTCTGTATTTATTTTAAATTATTTTTAGTATGGTTTTGGGTTGTAATAAGGCCATTTTAATCATTTTGGTTTTTTTCAACTTTTTATTTATACTTTACCTTTAATGCTATGAACAAAGCTGAACGAGTTTTCTTAAAATTTATTGCAATGTTTTCAAAATCAATCACATGCTTCAGACAAGTAACTAGGTTAAGTTTTATAATAAATCTCTTAATAACTGGTCGTGGATAGGACGTTCACCAATAAACCGGGAATTTCTCTTAAAACTTCAATATCAGTTTTGCAAAGCTCGCCCTAATCTTAGTAACTAGGTCACATGGCTAGTTGTAGGTAATGTGACGCACTGGACTTGGCCGTAACGTCTGGGCTGGGTTTGGGGTGTTACACACACGGCCAGGGTCATTTTTGGGCTTAGCGGCCCACATGAGCGTGTGGGCCCACATGGGCCGCATAATAGGCCTTGGGCCCATTTATACTATTTTGACACTGTTAAGGTTACACGGGTCGCCCAGATGACTGTGGGCCTTCTGATGGGTGGATAAGTGTACTTAGACCATAAAATGGGTAAAATGACTGATATACCCCTCTTAGGTAAAATGAATTGTAACGCCCTGAATTTGGGCCTAAAAGTATTGGGCCTTAAGCAAGGGAATGGTTAGGAGATTGCACATAAAAGTTTAGTTGTGCAAGGAAATGGAATGAAGGAAAGGTTGCCTTAGTGGCTAAGTGAATTGGGAGTGTTTGGGGGTCTCTGAGAAGTCTTGGATTCAAACCTGAGCTTTAACAAAATTTTTGTTTTAATTGAATTAAACCCTAGGTGTTTGGAAGTAGACCTTATACTTAGTTGAGGATAAAATGTGGCACAAATAGCCTATTGGTCTAGTGGTAGGTGGCCTGTAGAGCTCTCATGAGGTCTAAGATTCAAGTCATGGTAAGGTAAAAAAAGTATTTATTTTGCTCTCTTGCTTTGTAAGAAGCAGAGGATGACTGAAACTTTGTCGAAGGAAGTTTAAACTAGTCAATGAGAGATTTGAGGAGTGTATTGTGAAGCAAATCATGGAGGATTTTTAAGAGGGGTTTGGGGGGAAAAGCAAGGAGTTTGAAATTGGTGGGCAGGTAGTGCCAAATTTGAGGGGTGGTTACCCAAATTTTAGCTTTAGTCTTCTATTCTATTTTCCCTCTAAAATTTTTGCCGAAAGCTTTCTTTTCTTGTCGATTTGTGCTGTACTCTAAAGTACCGAAAATGGTCCTCAGTTAGTGTCGTTAGTGTCATTTTGAGGTTTTTTCGAAATTGACCATTTGGGGGAAAATTGGTTAGTGTTGCCAATTACACTTTTTAAACATTTGACGAATTACTTTTCTACCTTTCTTTCTCTTGGCTGAACCTTGGCATATTTCTTCTCTTCCAGTCTTGACCGATTACACCCAATTTTCTTCCATCTCCATTTATCATCTGTCCCTCCTTTCCCTTTTCTTCCCTAAGCTGAATATAGTTTCTTCCTATCTCACATACCATGGTTTTGACAGACCAAATATTACATCTTTGCAGTTTGGGATGTTTTGGCCGAATACCTCCATTGCTTCTTCTCATTCCCTTTTTGACTGTTGGCCGGTTCTTTTCTTTCCTTTTAGGTTTTAATCAGTTTCATGGTGGTGGCAATTCTTTCTTTCTTCTCCTCTGTTGGTTGGTGGTAAAGGCTAAAATTTAGATTTTCGCTTTCTTTTCTCTTTACTGTCATATGAATAATGATTTCTTGACATTTCCTTTTTGCTATCAACATTTGCTAGGGCTGTGGTGGTTTTTATGTAACACCCTACACCCCTGTCCATCGCCGGAATAGGGTATTAAGGTATTACATATCTAAATAAAACCTACCGAGGTTCATAGTTACACGCTAGACATAGATTCATTGAGTTCTATAACCGAATGTATATCACTTGTAAAAAGGTTCGGTCAGTACCTCATATCTCGTTTAATTCGTTTTATAAACATGCTAGCAAATTTCCACCATGTGGCTACTAACAATTTGGCCAAATCAAACTTTTCAATAACCAAACACCATATTAGAAACTCATTGCATATTGGGTACTAACTAAATATCATGCCACAAACATCGAACCATATGTGTAACACCCTACACCCCCGTCCGTCGCCGGAATAGGGTATTAAGGCATTACATAACTAGATACTTCCTACCGAGGTTCATAGATACAAAGCTAGACGTAAATTCATTGAGTTCTATATTTGAATACAACACTTATAGGTCGGTTCGGTCAAACATCCTATCTCATTTAAAAACGTTCTATAAGCGTGCTAGCAAATCTCTACCTTGTGGCTACTAACGATTTAGCTAAATCGAACAATTTAATATCCAAACATCATGTTAGAAAAGTCATTGCATATTGCGTACTAACTAAATTTCATGCCTCAACATCGAATCGTATGAGAATCATTTCAACACATATAATCAAACTCGAATGACTAAGCAAGCCATTTTCGCATGGCTAGAAATATTACAACTCAAAATGTGGTTTAAAACGACAGAAGGAGATTAGCCTATACATGCCATCAACCCAAAAATAACCATCAAAATGTACCAAAATAACAGCGATAGTGTAGGTGATTAAGGCTTCAATCCCCGAGTCCGTAGCTTCCAAAATGAGATCTATAAAACAGAGGAAACAAGGGAAACGGAATAAGCATTTCAATGCTTAGTAAGTTTTAAGCAATGACATTAAATAGATTATCAAATTATAGTATAGTTGTTAGTATTTTTGTTTCCCTCTTCTCTTAGGTAAGTCACCCCTTTTCCACACATATACATTCACATCATATACGAAAGTGGATAGCTTTCACTTATAGTAAATTCACGTAAACATACACATGTCACAAAACTCACATATCATTTCACATAGGCCAATTTGTACTTTGACCATATTAATAATCTTATTTCATGAACACATATGAAATCACATAATGACCTTAGTATTCGGTCCAAAAATCTAGCTTGCATATAAGCCAAGGGTACATACCTGTATAACTTAACACTTTCAGCGCAATTCATTAGCAATCGTTACCTTGAAGACCATTAGTCTTAGACTTTACTCTCATAATCATCGAGATCTTTAGCTCGGGTAAACTCTATACATAGCCATCGGGTCTCTATCTCGGATTTAATCTCCGCATATAGCCTTCGGGTCTTAACCCGGACATCATCTCTGCATATAGCCTTCGGGTCTTAACCCGGACATAGTCTCCACATATAGTCAGTGGGACTTAATCCCGGATTCGCATCACAAATTTTCATACATATATATATATATATATATATATATTCGCATCTTACCAAGTTTCACATAGCAAGATTGCACTTGTAATTCAATCAATTCATGTGCATACAACATATAACATGCTTCTCGACTTTATATCATAAATATACATATAATTCAAAACTTATACACGTATACTTTTCTTCTCTAGACTTTCGGCCCAATAATCAAAAATACATAAGCAGTGCATTTCAAAACTCAATTTCGGTCCTTTTCTCTATGAGCCATTCGGCTATATAGCAAACATGAATAAGGTTTCTTTCTCAATAGGACATCGTTCAAATATCAGCATGTATGTCATGGCATTTTAACTTATTTACCAAATTCGATTACTCAAAACTTACCTTGAACTTTCCCGAGAATTTACGAGTTGGCTATTCGACCACTTTGGCCTTCCCTTTATCCGAACTCGTCCCTCTATGCTCTTGAGCTAAATAAAACATTTAATTTTATTAATCCTTATTCAAGCATCTCAATGAATCATTTTCACTTATAGTCAAATAATACATGCATATTCTTCTCATTGCAAACACATACGCACATTCGATCATTTCACATACATATCATAAGTCACAACAAGCTGATTTTCTGAGCAGCATTCAATAATTTACTCATAACTGGAGCTACAAAACTCCAAATGAAGTGCAGTTAATTTTGCATGAAAATAGACTCATTTATATTCCATCCATAAAATTTTCATAATTTTTGGTTTGTCCAATCAATACCAGAATTTTCTCAAAGTTTCCCTATTTCACTGTTTGAGTAAACTGACCACTCTATACTACGAACCAAATTTCTCCTTGTACAGAATTCCAAATATGGCCTCACCTATTCCATTCGAAACTAGACTCATTAAGGAGTCTAAGCATATAAATTTTATCTCATAACAATTTTTATACAATTTATAGTGATTTTCCAAAAACAGAGCAGGGGACTTCGAAGTCAATCCGACACTGTCTCACTCCATTCCAAAAATCTTTTTATCGGGAATTCCTTTGCTTGCAAGGTTTCTTTTATAAGAAACTAGACTCATTAAGCTTCAATTACACAATTTATTCAGCCTCTAATTCAACTCACACAATTTATGGTGATTTTTCCAAAACACGTTACTGCTGCTGTACCAAGCAGAATTTATACTAAATTCACTCTTTAGTGATCTTACCCACATAATTAAAACATAACATTACAAGGCATCATTTAAAGAAGTCATTGATTTTAACACAATGTACATATTTCATATTCATTTTAATCATTATACCACTCTTAAGACACCAATTATCAACACAAACATCAAAGATTTTATGCACATGGCCGAATAGGTCATTTCTTTAACCAAGAAGCTCCAACAAGCATAAATTGGTCAATTGGTTTAATTACCAATTCTAATGCATACTCACTAAGGCCATTCGGCCATATGTCCAGCATGGACTTTATTCAAATCCATTTCATACATAACACCTCCATATAACTTACCCTCTAAGCTCAAATTCGGCTAATACACATACACACAACCATGATAGCAAATTTTCTTTAGGGCCATCAAACAACTAAGAGCATTTTAACTAGCTCAATTACACAACCTTATAAATTTCCTATATACATTCGGTAATGAGCTCATATTACCAAGAGAATCGATTCTCCCATGCTCATTAAAACACAAGAAAACAATTTATTTCCTCCATTTTTCTTTTAGCAAAACCGAAAGCTTCATGGACACAAATCACATGAATATAGTACACGGGTCTTGTTGGAAACTTCAAGACCAACTAAAATCCACAACATTCAAAGAAAAATTCCATGAATCTTACCTCAATTTTCAGCTTCCCCTAGCCAAATGCCCCAAGCTCATGAATTTTTATTTTCTTCCTCAACTCACGGCAAAGAGAAGAAGAAAGGGACTAGCTTTGGTTTTTCCTCCAATTTCATAATAATAATCATAATAAAATCACATTATAACTTAAAATAAATATTAAGTTTATTTATTAAGCTAAAATACAACACACAAAATGCCAAATTAGCCATCATTGCTGTCCACTAGAGTAAAATTGGGCAATTTGACATGCAACTCCTTCTTTTCTCATGCATGCATTTATTGGTCATCACACATTTGTCTAGCACATTTTCAAAGTTCACTACTAAGTCCCTTTTAGTGAAATTAAATTTTATAACTCAAAATCAACACATCAAACATGTCACACACGAATTAACACATATCATAGGCATCAAAATAAATATTAAATATATTTTATGCCTCGGTTTTGTGGTCCCGAAACCACATTCCGACTAGGGTCGTTTTAAGACTGTCACAACTCTCCCCCACTTAAGAAATTTTCGTCCCCGAAAATTCTTACCGGAAAATAAGTTTGGGTAACGTTCTCTTATCGAATCCTCAAGCTCCCAAGTAGCTTCTTCGGCCCCGTGCTTGACCCACAACACTTTCACTAATGAAATCCTCTTATTCCGCAACTCTTTAACCTCGTGTGCCAAAATACGAATTGGTTCCTCCTCGTAACTCATATCAGATCGAATCTCAATGTCAGACGGATTAATCACATGCGATGGGTCAGATCTATATCGTCGGAGCATCGAAACATGAAAAACTTTGTGAATCTTTTCAAGTTCGGGAGGCAAAATCAATCGATATGCTACCGGTCCAATCCGTTCAGATATTTCGTATGGTCCAATGAACCTCGGACTCAATTTGCCCTTACGGCCGAATCTGAGCACCTTTTTCCAAGGCGACACTTTAAGAAATACTTTGTCTCCGACCTGATACTCGATATCTTTCCGCTTTAAATCAGCGTAAGACTTTTGACGATCTGAAGCTGCCTTAAGGTTAGCACGAATCACTTTTACTTTCTGCTCGGCATCTCTAATCAAATCAACTCCAAAGATCTTACTTTCACTGAGTTCGGCCCAAAACAACGGTGTACGGCTTTTGCGACCGTACAAAGCCTCGTACGGTGCCATCTTAATGCTCGATTGGTAACTGTTGTTGTAAGCGAATTCAATCAAAGGCAAATACCGTTCCCACGAACCACTAAACTCAAGAACACAACATCTCAACATATCCTCGAGTATCTGAATTACTCGTTCTGATTGACCGTCCGTCTGAGGATGGAACGCGGTACTAAAATGTAGCTTAGTACCCAATGAATCTTGTAGTTTCTTCCAAAACCGCGGTGTAAATCTCGGGTCTCTATCCGACACGATAGAGATAGGGACCCCGTGCAATCTGACGATCTGAGAAACATACAACTCCGCTAGCTTATCAAGTGAGTAGTCCGTACGCACAGGTATAAAGTGAGCGGATTTAGTTAATCGGTCTACGACAACCCAAATCGCATCCTTCTTGCTCGATGTCAACGGTAGCCCAGATACAAAATCCATCGTGACTCTATCCCACTTCCACTCGGGAATCAAAATCGGTTGCAACAAACCCGATGGCACCTGATGTTCCGCTTTTACTTGTTGGCATATCAGACACTTCGACACAAAATTTGAGATGTCTCGTTTCATACCATGCCACCAATATTGACGTTTCAAATCATTGTACATTTTAGTACTTCCCGGATGAACTGACATTCGGCTATTGTGGGCTTCCTCTAAAACCATCGAAACCAACTCCGAACTTCTCGGTATACATACTCGGCCTCGAAACCTTAAACAATCATGGTCGTCAACTTGAAACTCAGGATCCACATTTACCTTGCATTGAGTTCGCTTAGCAATTAAATCATCATCTGCTTTTTGAGCCTCACAAATTTTTCGTAGAAACACCGGTTTCGCTTTTAATTCCGCTATCATCACGCCATCATTAGCTACCGATAAATGCACATTCATTGCTCGTAGAGCTAGCAATGATTTTCGGCTAAGAGCATCAGCAACTACATTCGCCTTTCCAGGATGATAGTCAATGACAAGCTCGTAATCCTTTAGCAATTCAAGCCACCGTCTTTGTCTCAGATTTAAATCTCTTTGCGTCATCAAGTACTTGAGGCTTTTATGGTCGGAAAAGACATGACATTTCTCACCAAAAAGGTAGTGACGCCAAATCTTTAAAGCAAAAACAATAGCAGCTAATTCGAGATCGTGAGTCGGATAGTTTTTCTCATGAGGCTTTAATTGCCTCGAAGCATAAGCAACAACTTTGCCTTCTTGCATCAGAACACACCCCAGCCATTCAAGGACGCATCACTAAATACTACAAATTCTTTACCGGATTCAGGCTGAACTAAGACTGGAGCTTCCGTCAATAGGGCTTTCAATTGGTCGAAACTCTTTTGACACTTCTCGGACCATTCAAATTTAACATTCTTCTGCAATAACCTCGTCAACGGGGTTGAGATCATCGAAAAGTCTTTCACAAATCGTCGGTAGTACCCAGCAAGTCCTAAAAAGCTTCGGACTTCCGAGATATTTTTGGGAGGCTTCCAATCGAGGATAGCAGAGATTTTATTCGGATCAACTCGGATACCCGCGGCAGATACAATGTGTCCCAGAAAGCCGACCTCGCGCAACCAGAACTCGCACTTGCTGAATTTCGCGTACAACTGGTTATCACGCAAAACCCGTAGTACAAGTCTTAAATGCTCGGCATGCTCGATCTCATCGCGAGAGTAAACCAAAATGTCATCGATAAATATGACTACAAATCGATCT
This sequence comes from Gossypium stocksii, assembly GCA_020496765.1. Classification (NCBI taxonomy): domain Eukaryota; kingdom Viridiplantae; phylum Streptophyta; class Magnoliopsida; order Malvales; family Malvaceae; genus Gossypium; species Gossypium stocksii. Next base: position 49,407,288 of record CM035631.1, read on the forward strand.
AGGTACTGCTTAAACACTCGATTCATCAGATCCATGAAAATAGCGGGAGCATTAGTCAGCCCAAACGGCATCACTAAAAATTCATAGTGTCCGTACCTCGTTCTGAAGGCAGTCTTGGGCACGTCTGAGTCTTGAACTCGCAACTGATAATAACCGGATCGCAAGTCAATTTTTGAAAACACTGAGGCTCCCTTTAGCTGATCGAATAAGTCATCGATACGAGGCAACGGATACTTATTCTTTATAGTCACCTTGTTCAACTGTCGATAGTCGATACACATTCTCAAAGTCCCATCCTTCTTTTTCACGAACAAGATTGGTGCACCCCAGGGAGAAAAGCTCGGTCTTGCGAAACCTCTATCGGTCAACTCTTGCAACTGGGATTTTAACTCTTTCAACTCCGTCGGAGCCATACGATATGGAGCAATTGAAATCGGAGTTGTACCCGGAACTAACTCAATGCCGAACTCAACCTCTCTAACAGGCGGTAATCCCGGTAATTCTTCGGGAAACACGTCCGAATACTCACAAACCACAGGAACAGTCTCAAGCTTTAGTTCAGATATTTTGCCATCTAAAACATAGGCAAGATAAGCCTCGCAACCCTTTTTCATAAATTTCTGAGTCAACATAGAAGATATTACCGCCGGCAGCCCGTTTAAATCTGTAGACTCAATCCGAATGATCTCATTAGTCGAACATCGTAAATCAATAGTCTTTCGTTTGCAATTCACTATCGCATCGTGTACAGTCAACCAATCCATTCCGAGTATAACGTCAAATTCATCGAATGGCAAAAGTATCAAATCGGTCGGAAAACAGAAATCTTGAAACATAAGGGGACATTTCTTACACACTCTATCGACTAACACACAACGACCCAAGGGATTGGACACTCGAACCACAAACTCAGTAGACTCAATAGGGAGAGTCTTACTGGATGCTAAAGTTTCACATACATATGAATGAGTTGAACCGGGGTCAATCAAAGCAATTACATCAGTGTCAAAGAGAGTGAAAGTACCAGTGATAACATCGGGCGAAGAGGCATCCTCTCGTGCGCGAATAGCGTAAGCCCTAGCAGGAGCATGAGCCTCGGATCTTGTCGTGGCATCTTTAAACCTTCTCTGACCGCCGCTAGCATTTCCCGGATTTCTAGGTGGCCTACCTCGTGCTGAAGTAGTACTCGGTTTCCCACTCGGGTTCACATTTTGCTCAGACCATCTGGGGCAATCTCTTATAAAGTGATCAGCCGACCCGCATTTATAACAGGAGCGATCATGAAATCTGCAGCTCCCCGAATGCCATTTTCCACAATACTTACACTCGGCTCTGTCTCGACGGTCATTACCAACACTCGCAGCAGAAGTGGCACGGGTACTCATAGGGGGTCGATCACGGTCTCGTCTAGAAAAACCCGAAGTAGCAGATGGTCTGTCCGATTCACTTCGGAACTTCTTCGAGGATTTTTTAGTAGACCTCCCAGAAGACCTCTTACGGAACTCTCTGGCCCCACTATCAGCTTTCCTCTTTTCATTTCGAAGCTCTTCGGCCTTGCAGGCTCGCTCGACAAGAACAACGAACTCTTGGATTTCCAGAATGCCAACCAGTAGCTTGATGTCTTCATTTAACCCGTCCTCGAAGCGCTTACACATAATAGCTTCGGATGATATACACTCGCGAGCATATCGGCTAAGTCGTACGAATTCTCTCTCATACTCGGTTACTGACATTCGGCCTTGTTTAAGCTCGAGGAATTCCTTCCGTTTTTGATCGATAAATCTTTGGCTGATATACTTCTTTCGGAACTCAACTTGGAAAAACTCCCAACTAACTCGCTCTCTCGGTACCACCGAAACCAATGTGTTCCACCAATAGTAGGCAGAATCACGCAGCAGAGATACGGCACACTTCAGGCACTCTTCGGGCGTACACGACAACTCATCAAACACACGGATTACATTATCGAGCCAAAACGCGGCCCGCTCGGCATCGTCATCAACTGTAGCCCGGAACTCTTCAGCCCCATATTTTCTAATTTTATCAACCGGGGGTTTACTCGACCTCACAGGGTCGGCCTCAGGAGGAGCCACAGGGGTCGGAAGTGGGTTATTCGGGGGAGGAGGTTGTGGAACAGCCGGATTATTTCGTAGGAATTGAGCGAACCAATCACTCATCATTGCATATAAATTCTGCCTCATGTCATCATCTCGACGACTGGCATTCGGCTGAGAGTCGGTCGGCGCGGTCCCTTGCGCGGGAGCAGCTGCTACACTCTCAATATCTTCTGCTACGGCTCGATCGGGATCGGAATCCATTACTATACGAAAACATATTTCAAATGTCAGAAATCACTACACTATCGCATTTTCACAAAATGGCATGTATAGCTATACTCACACACGCTACGTTAGTCCGAGAATCGACTAAACCGTAGCTCTGATACCAATAAAAATGTAACACCCTACACCCCCGTCCGTCGCCGGAATAGGGTATTAAGGCATTACATAACTAGATACTTCCTACCGAGGTTCATAGATACAAAGCTAGACGTAAATTCATTGAGTTCTATATTTGAATACAACACTTATAGGTCGGCTCGGTCAAACATCCTATCTCATTTAAAAACGTTCTATAAGCGTGCTAGCAAATCTCTACCTTGTGGCTACTAACGATTTAGCTAAATCGAACAATTTAATATCCAAACATCATGTTAGAAAAGTCATTGCATATTGGGTACTAACTAAATTTCATGCCTCAACATCGAATCGTATGAGAATCATTTCAACACATATAATCAAACTCGAATGACTAAGCAAGCCATTTTCGCATGGCTAGAAATATTACAACTCAAAATGTGGTTTAAAACGACAGAAGGAGATTAGCCTATACATGCCATCGACCTAAAAATAACCATCAAAATGTACCAAAATAACAGCGATAGTGTAGGTGATTAAGGCTTCAATCCCCGAGTCCGTAGCTTCCAAAATGAGATCTATAAAACAGAGGAAACAAGGGAAACGGAATAAGCATTTCAATGCTCAGTAAGTTTTAAGCAATGACATTAAATAGATTATCAAATTATAGTATAGTTGTTAGTATTTTTGTTTCCCTCTTCTCTTAGGTAAGTCACCCCTTTTCCACACATATACATTCACATCATATACGAAAGTGGATAGCTTTCACTTATAGTAAATTCACGTAAACATACACATGTCACAAAACTCACATATCATTTCACATAGGCCAATTTGTACTTTGACCATATTAATAATCTTATTTCATGAACACATATGAAATCACATAATGACCTTAGTATTCGGTCCAAAAATCTAGCTTGCATATAAGCCAAGGGTACATACCTGTATAACTTAACACTTTCAGCGCAATTCATTAGCAATCGTTACCTTGAAGACCATTAGTCTTAGACTTTACTCTCATAATCATCGAGATCTTTAGCTCGGGTAAACTCTATACATAGCCATCGGGTCTCTATCCCGGATTTAATCTCCGCATATAGCCTTCGGGTCTTAACCCGGACATCATCTCTGCATATAGCCTTCGGGTCTTAACCCGGACATAGTCTCCACATATAGTCAGCGGGACTTAATCCCGGATTCGCATCACAAATTTTCATACATATATATATATATATATATTCGCATGTTACCAAGTTTCACATAGCAAGATTGCACTTGTAATTCAATCAATTCATGTGCATACAACATATAACATGCTTCTCGACTTTATATCATAAATATACATATAATTCAAAACTTATACACGTATACTTTTCTTCTCTAGACTTTCGGCCCAATAATCAAAAATACATAAGCAGTGCATTTCAAAACTCAATTTCGGTCCTTTTCTCTATGAGCCATTCGGCTATATAGCAAACATGAATAAGGTTTCTTTCTCAATAGGACATCGTTCAAATATCAGCATGTATGTCATGGCATTTTAACTTATTTACCAAATTCGATTACTCAAAACTTACCTTGAACTTTCCCGAGAATTTACGAGTTGGCTATTCGACCACTTTGGCCTTCCCTTTATCCGAACTCGTCCCTCTATGCTCTTGAGCTAAATAAAACATTTAATTTTATTAATCCTTATTCAAGCATCTCAATGAATCATTTTCACTTATAGTCAAATAATACATGCATATTCTTCTCATTGCAAACACATACGCACATTCGATCATTTCACATACATATCATAAGTCACAACAAGCTGATTTTCTGAGCAGCATTCAATAATTTACTCATAACTGGAGCTACAAAACTCCAAATGAAGTGCAGTTAATTTTGCATGAAAATAGACTCATTTATATTCCATCCATAAAATTTTCATAATTTTTGGTTTGTCCAATCAATACCAGAATTTTCTCAAAGTTTCCCTATTTCACTGTTTGAGTAAACTGACCACTCTATACTACGAACCAAATTTCTCCTTGTACAGAATTCCAAATATGGCCTCACCTATTCCATTCGAAACTAGACTCATTAAGGAGTCTAAGCATATAAATTTTATCTCATAACAATTTTTATACAATTTATAGTGATTTTCCAAAAACAGAGCAGGGGACTTCGAAGTCAATCCGACACTGTCTCACTCCATTCCAAAAATCTTTTTATCGGGAATTCCTTTGCTTGCAAGGTTTCTTTTATAAGAAACTAGACTCATTAAGCTTCAATTACACAATTTATTCAGCCTCTAATTCAACTCACACAATTTATGGTGATTTTTCCAAAACACGTTACTGCTGCTGTACCAAGCAGAATTTATACTAAATTCACTCTTTAGTGATCTTACCCACATAATTAAAACATAACATTACAAGGCATCATTTAAAGAAGTCATTGATTTTAACACAATGTACATATTTCATATTCATTTTAATCATTATACCACTCTTAAGACACCAATTATCAACACAAACATCAAAGATTTTATGCACATGGCCGAATAGGTCATTTCTTTAACCAAGAAGCTCCAACAAGCATAAATTGGTCAATTGGTTTAATTACCAATTCTAATGCATACTCACTAAGGCCATTCGGCCATATGTCCAGCATGGACTTTATTCAAATCCATTTCATACATAACACCTCCATATAACTTACCCTCTAAGCTCAAATTCGGCTAATACACATACACACAACCATGATAGCAAATTTTCTTTAGGGCCATCAAACAACTAAGAGCATTTTAACTAGCTCAATTACACAACCTTATAAATTTCCTATATACATTCGGTAATGAGCTCATATTACCAAGAGAATCGATTCTCCCATGCTCATTAAAACACAAGAAAACAATTTATTTCCTCCATTTTTCTTTTAGCAAAACCGAAAGCTTCATGGACACAAATCACATGAATATAGTACACGGGTCTTGTTGGAAACTTCAAGACCAACTAAAATCCACAACATTCAAAGAAAAATTCCATGAATCTTACCTCAATTTTCAGCTTCCCCTAGCCAAATGCCCCAAGCTCATGAATTTTTATTTTCTTCCTCAACTCACGGCAAAGAGAAGAAGAAAGGGACTAGCTTTGGTTTTTCCTCCAATTTCATAATAATAATCATAATAAAATCACATTATAACTTAAAATAAATATTAAGTTTATTTATTAAGCTAAAATACAACACACAAAATGCCAAATTAGCCATCATTGCTGTCCACTAGAGTAAAATTGGGCAATTTGACATGCAACTCCTTCTTTTCTCATGCATGCATTTATTGGTCATCACACATTTGTCTAGCACATTTTCAAAGTTCACTACTAAGTCCCTTTTAGTGAAATTAAATTTTATAACTCAAAATCAACACATCAAACATGTCACACACGAATTAACACATATCATAGGCATCAAAATAAATATTAAATATATTTTATGCCTCGGTTTTGTGGTCCCGAAACCACATTCCGACTAGGGTCGTTTTAAGACTGTCACAATATGAGTATCATCCAAACATATAATCAAACTAGAAGACTAGGCAAGCCATTTCCGCATGGCTAGAATAATTACAACTCAAAATGTAGTTTGGTTCAATAAAAAGGAGATTAGCCTATACATGCCATTGATCCAAAATAACTATCAAGTGTACCAAAATAACGGCGATAGTGTAGGTGATTAAGGCTTCAATCCCCGAGTCTGTAGCTTCCAAAATGAGATCTATAAAACAGAGGAAACAAAGTAAACGGAGTAAGCATTACAATGCTTAGTAAGTTTTAAGCAATGACAACAGATAAAACTCAAATTATAACATAGTTGTTCGTATTTTTGTTTCCCTCTTCTTTTAGGTACGTCACCCTTTAACCGAACATACACATTCTCATCATATACGAAAGTAGATAACTTTCACTTATAGTAAGCTCATGTAAACATAGACATGTCGCATAATTTCAAATAACATTTCGCATTGACCAATTGTATTTTGACCATATTAATAGTCTCATTTCATGCACACATATGTAATCGCATAATGACCTTAGTATTTGATCCAAAAACTAGCTTGCATATAAGCTTAGGGTACATACCTGTATAACTTAACACTTTAAGCGCATTCATTAGCAATCGTTACCATGAAGACTTTTAGTCTTAGACTTTACTCGCATCATCATCGAGACCTTTAGCTCGGGTAAAATCTCCATACATAGCCATCGGGCCTCTACCTCGGATAGAATCTCCGCATATAGCCTTCGAGTCTTAACCCGGACATCATCTCTGCATATAGCCTTTGGGTCTTAACCCGGACATAGTCTCCACATATAGTCATCGGGACTTTAATCCCGGATTCACATCACAGAGTCTCATACATATGTATTCACATGTTGCCACATTTCACATAGCAAGATCACACTTGTAATTCAATCCATTCATTCGCATACAAACATATAACATGCTCCTTGACTTTATATCGTAATGTAAATCAAAACTTATACATGTATACTCTTCTTTTCTAGACTTTTGGCCCAATGAGCAAACATACATAAGCAATACATTTCAAATCCCAATTTCAGTTTCTTTCTCTATGAGCCATTCGGCTATATAGCAAACATGAAATAGGTTTCTTTCTCAATGGAACATCGTTCAACTATCATGCATGTATATCATGGCATTTTAAATTAAATACCAAATTCAATTACTCAAAACTTACCTTGAACTTTCCTGAGCAATTATGAGTTGGCTATTCGACCACTTTAGCCTTCCCTTTATCCGAACTTGTCCCTCTATGCTCTTGAGCTAAATAAAATATTTAATTCTATTAATCCTTATTCAAACATCTCAATTAATCATTTTCACTTATAGTCAAATAATACATGCATATACTTCTCATAGCAAACACACAAACATTCGGCCATTTCACATACATATCACAAGTCGCAACAAGCTGATTTTCTGAGCAACATTCAATAAATTACTCATAACTGGAGCTACGAAACTCCAAATGAAGTGCCGTTAATTTTTCCTGAAAATAGACTCATGTATATTCTATCCATAAAATTTTCAGAATTTTTTGTTTGGCCAATCAATACCAGAATTTTCTTAAAATTTCCCCTATTTCACTGTTTGACTAAACTGACCACTCTTTACTACGAATTGAATTTCTCCTTGTACAGAATTCAAAATATGTCCTAGCCTATTTTATTTGAAACTAGACTCATTAAGGAGTCTAAGCATATAAATTTTATCTTATAACAATTTTTGTACAATTTATAGTGATTTTCTAAAAACAGAACAGGGGATTTCGGAGTCATTCTGACACTGTCTCACACAACTTTAAAAGTCTCTTTATCGGAAATTCCTTTGCTTGTAGGGTTTCTTTTATAAGAAACTAGACTCATTAAGATTTAATTACATAATTTATTCAGCCTCTAATTCATCTCCCACAATTTATGGTGATTTTTCTAAAACACGTTACTGCTGCTGTACCAAGCAGATTTATACAATTTCACTCTTTAAAGTTCTTATTCACATTTCATTTCAAGCTATAATATATAATCAAGGTCACATTTGGCCACTAATTAAACATATCAATTTTGTCATATATACCAATTTCCAAGCTCAATTCTACTTTCCCATCCATTAACCGTATGTGATTTGCTCACATTATCCACCTATAGCAACGATCAACTAATTTATAAACACTCATATACATCTTCCTTTACAAGAACGTTAACTAACATGAATTAGCATCCTTTGAGCCATGACCGAATGCATACCTTACCTCAAAACTCAACAATTATACGCTTACATTAACACATACTTCCATTGATTCAAAGCTCAATTAACAAAAATATGTTTGATTACTTCACATGCTATGACCAAAAGCATATGGTCTTAAACTTCACTTGTAATATCAAAATCAAACCATCCCTTTCCTTATTATAGGCACATTCGGCAATTCCATCTAAAATCTCAAAAGATATATTCGATAATTAGCCATTCACCAAAACAAGTTCATTCGTTCATCAAAAACCCAATTTCAACATCAAAGCATAGTTTTTCCTTAGTTGAAAACATACACAAGTACATAATGCACATTAACACTTCATTTTGACAACTCACCACTCAATTTGCACAATAGATATATCATTAACTAACCCTCTAAACCAAATTCATTTGTTCCAATGGACATAGCCGAATGTCCATTCTAGCTTAATAAATCGCACAATGAATCATAACCAACTCAGATTTCATCCTTATTTTCTCTTGTAGCTATTTCATAGTAATTAAATAAAAACATATCAAATTTCTTAGCCACATTCCCTATTTCAATTTCGGCAATTGTATAAACTCATACTAGCAATTCAATTATAAAATTCCACAATTATGCACAAGTTTCATACCTCCCTCTAATTGCCGAATTCAACCTACTTATTCCTTACAAAACTTCCAAAACACCAATTCAAATTACTCAAAGAGAGTCTTTGCCGATTACCCCTTCTTCAATAAACCAACCATTAATCCCATTTTTACTCAATTCAACATTCGGTAACCATGTGTATACATACAAATAATTTAACCATCAATTTCTAATGTTAAAAACAATTTCCATATTTCACTATATTAGCCGATTATAAATTAAACACTTAAGCCACACAAAACTTCAATTCTTTCAAATTTGAGCTCACAAATTTCAATTCACCTAAGCTTTAACATCATAGAGTCCATTAAAACTCCATTTATCAATTTCTATTTCAAAGACATAATGCACCAACATGACCGAACACTTCATGCTTCATGCACACAAAAATTTTCACATGGGTCTTGTTGTGAGCTTCAAAACCAACCAAAATTCACAAAGAAATCCAAAGAAATGCATGAAACCTTACCTTAATTTGATGCCCTCACTAGCCAAATGCCTTAAGCTTCAAAAGCTTTCTTTCTTTCTCAATTCACGGCAATGAGAGAAACAAAGAAGAAACACTTTGTTTTTTTCACCCAATTTACTAATATTAAATTTTATCTTTTCATTTCATAATATTATTTTAATCTTTTATTTTATGATAACTAAATAAAAATTTCTTTTATTATAATAATATATGACTAAACAACAATTCACAAAGTGCCAAAACCTCATCATTACCATCCACTATCATAAAAGTGGGTAAATTGACATGCAAATCCACTATTTCTCATGCATGCATTAATAAGTCATCACACATTTGTCTAGCATATTTTCAAAGTTCATAATTTAGCCCTTTTAGGTGCAATTCATAATTATAATACTAAATTGAAGCACCTAAGATGTCACACATAAATTGGCACATACAATAGGCATCAAAATGAATATTTAATTATTATTTTTTTATGCCTCGATTTTGTGGTCCCAAAACCACATTCTGACTAGGGTCGTTTTAAGGCTGTCACATTTTAATTGCGTTTAGAATACAAGAAATCGCGATAGGGGGAAATCAGTTGTGGTTTGAGTAAAACTAGGAGATCATTTCTCGTCTAATCAAGGTGAATGTTGGTGTTTGTGGAATAAGATTAAGTGTGATGAATAATCTTTTTGAGGAAGAGATTGATGAAGTATTTTAATTAAATATAGGGTTGGTGTTCAAAGACTTTCCTCGTGATTTTGTAAATAGGTGTGTGTAATCGTACCCTGTATCTAATAATCGTCTAAAAAGCCAAAAGAGTGTGTACACACACACTAAATGGACTGTAGATCGGCGAAAGTCAAAAAGCTAAAAAATTGAAAAGTCGGAAGGTTGGGCTTTGATGTCACATAGGCGTGTGAACGCTTGTGTGGTGGAACCAAGCCCACGAATGTGGGCATAAGACTGTAGAGGCCACCATAAGCATTCTCATGGGCTTAGGTCTTTTTGGGCAAAATGGGTCATGTGGGCCTAATATGCTTGTTGGCCCCACACAACTAATGTCCACATTATGTGGTAAAGATCGGTTTGGGTTATGTAGTTTGCATAGCCGTGGCTTAATCTAGGCTAAATGGGCCAACCAAGCGTGTGGGTCCACTTGAGCCGGATAATGGGCCTTGGGCCCATATGCACTGATTTGCATGTCGGAGTTACAGAAGTCGCTCAAGGCAACTGTAGACCTTCTGATGGGTCAGTAGGTCAGTCTAGACCCATTCTGATGAAAAGGACCGAATTACCCCTTCAGGGTAAAATGAACGAATTACCCTTGGATGTTAAAATGACCGAATTACCCCTAGAGGGTAAAATGACCTAATTACCCCTAGAGGGTAAAATGAGCAAATTACCCTTGGAGGGTAAAATGACATAATACCCCTGTAGGGTAGAATGACTGTTATGCCTTACATGATGTTTGATTGATTGAGTATGTTATGTGATATTTATGTGTTTTGCATGCATGCACAACATGCTGCATGAGTTGGGTTATTGTTATGGAGGAAGTATTGATCTATTAGGGTCACACGGGTCATACGAGACGACTGTGGACCCACCGAAGACTTAAAGCCGTATATTCGTACTAATCTGTTAAGGTTACACGGGTCTCACGAGACAACTATAGACCCACTAAAGGCTTAAAGTCGTATATTCATACTGATCTGTTAAGGTCGCACGAGACTATTGTGGACTGACCGATGGCTTTGTGTCATTCATACTATCGATGGCTTAGTGCTGTTCATGTTACCAATGGCTTTCTTCCACACACATTATCTATGGCTTAGTGCTGTCCATTTTACCGATGGCTTTGTGCCACGTATATTATCGATGGCTTAGTGCTGTCCATTTTACCGATGGCTTTGTGCCACGCATATTATCGATGGCTTAGTGCTGTCTATTTTACTGATGGCTTTGTACCACGCATATTATGAATGGCTTAGTGCCATTAATTTTACCAAAAGAAGGTTATATTGATGGCTTAAAGCCACTTATCTTACTGGCTACTATGCTGTAATTCTGATTATGAGCCGCTAAGCTACGATTCTATTGTCTGGCAGCCTTGTTGCGATATTGGTGTGCTGGCTGGGTGGGTTGATTTTATCCCCACATGGTGTGTTGGTGGTACGAAGTGGTGTGTTGGCTAGATTGGGGGGTTGCACTATTGCATTATTGTTCTAAACTGATACTGTATTGGGCTTAAGCCCACATATGTTATGCTTCTGATTTTGCTACTGAAATGGGCTAAGGCCTATCTGGTACTGTCTGCTATAATGGGCTTAGGCCCAAACTGCTTCTGTATTCTATGTATTTGATTGACTAACTGTTTTTGTATTAAAGGATTACACACTGAGTTTTTGTAAACTCACCCCATTTTTATTTGTGTAGGTAATCCCCAGCGATAGATGGATCGGTGCTGCAAGGGACTCAGAGGTGGCTACACTACTGCTCCTATTTTCTTTATTTGGCTTTAAGTTACTATTAAATTTCATTCTAGGCTTTTACCTATGTAATAAGGCTGCTCTAGATTTTATTTTAAATTTGGGATTTTAATCTACTTCCATTTTAACTACTAGTATTAGAACGCGGTTTTCCAAAGCGATAACTGCTTTCAAAACACTATGTTTCCGCAACTCAAATTTTTAAGCTTTCGTAACAAATAATGTTTTAGAAGTAACGATGTTTTAAATTTGTTAACAAACAACTAAGATGATTTGAGAATTAACAAAGAGGCCTTGACCTTTGAACGGGTTTTTATCAACAAGAGAAAGTTTTTGAAAAACACTCTAATATAACATCGCCAGATTTCTCCATAACGTTTAGGCCGGGTTTGGAGTGTTACATGACTATATACCCCTAGGTGTAAAATAACTAATTTGTTCTATGATATGTATGGTTGTAATTGGGCATGACATTTTAGATACACGTATGATATTATGTCACGACATATTCCGTTCCATGGGGATGGGTTATTATAGTTGGAGGAAGTGTACTATACTAAAGAGGTCGCACGGGTCGCACAAGATGACTGTGGACTGATAAGGTCGCACGGGTGACACAAGACAACTGTGGACCTACTGATGGCTTTAAGCCATTCATATTACTGGTAGCTGTGCTGCAATACTGTTTAGTGCCGCAACCGGTGCTAATCTTGGTGTGTCTAGCTGGGTGGGTCGATTTAATCCCCATATGGTGTGACTGGCGGGACAAAGTTAGTGTGTAGAGGCTAGATTGGGTAGGATTTCTGATTGCATTATTGCATTGCTACTGTTACTGTAATGGGCTAAGGCCCACCTTGATACTGATACTGCTACAGTAATGGGCTCAGGCCCAGACTGTTACTGCATACTATATGATTGACTGTATGATAAGGGGTTACACATTGAGTTTTTGTAAACTCACCCTTCTGTTTATCTATACAGGTAATCCCCAACCATAGATAGATTGGTGCCGTGAGAGACTTGGAGGTGGCAACACGACTGCAACTATTTTATATTTGATTCTTATTTACTATTAGTTTCAGTATTTGGGTTTTTTTTGTAATAAGGCCTCACTGGTTTTATATTAAATTTTGGGATTTTAATTTGGTTTGGTTATAACAGCTAGTATTAGGACTCGTGTTTTAAAAAGAAATAATGTTTTTTTACAAAACAATCGCAAATACGCAACTGTTTTAAAAAGCTTCCGCGATAAAAGGTTATTTTGAAATTAATAGCAATTTGATAAGCAAATGGTTTTTGGATAATAAACCATGTTTTTAAAAGTAAATAACTTTTTGAAAATGAACAACCCATTTTGGAGTCATCTTTAATCACAAATTGATTAACCAATTTTAAGGTTTCCAATGACAACAAGTTTATGTTTCATACTTTAATGTGACACCATCAAATTCGGCCATAACGTATAGGCTGGGTTTGAGGTGTTACAAAAGCAATTTAACACCTTAAGCATATAGAATGCCACTTTTGCATTTTTTATGATTTAGTCCTTTTTGCAAATTAATCACTCAAGCGAAAAAATTACATCACAAAAATTTCACGGATATCAATTCACATACTATAAACACAAAAAATAATATTTAAATATTTTTCTAACTCGAATTTATGGTTCCAAAACCACTGTTTCGACTAGGATCTAACCGGACTATTCCATGTGTGAAAAGATTTAAATTTGGATGGAAATTTATGTCTCAATATTGTATGATTGCTTGTGTCTAATTCCAGTAATGCCTCGTACCCTATTTTGGTGTCAAATATGGGTAAGGTGTGTTGCATTTAGTGGTATCAGAGCTATGGTTTAGTCGCTTTTCGGACTAACCTAGCATGTGTGAGAGTTTAGCTATACATGCCATATAACCTGTGATAGTGTGATATCTCCCAATCCTGATGAAATTGTTTTGTTAAGACAGAAATGCTTTCCAATCGAGCTACTTTCGATAAGGCCAAAAGTGATATTAAAATGTTTGAAAATGTGTTTGTGAAGAGATGAAACTTAGAAAGGTAAGAATAAAAGGTCAGGATATGTATGTGATTAAGTACAAAATGAAATAATCATAATTCGAGAAATATGGGTAAAATGTTATTGTTCCGATTGGACGTTGAGTTTAGATGGAAGATGGTGATTTCATTAAATGGATGAAATATATTAAATATTATGAAAAGGGATTTAGCCTGGGCTGGCAATCCTAATATATCATATGTGATTTTAGAATGTGCTCTATAATTGTGTGCCAATAAGGCACTTTTGAATGTTAATCGATAGATTTTAGAATGAGAATTATTCTAGAAATAGGGAAAAGTGACGTAAAATGAATGTTTGTATTGTGATAAGTGTCCATGTCTGTTTGGCATTCATACGATGTTATGTGTTTGACTTGTTTGATTAAGTGAATGTGATAAATGGACTTTCTTAGTATTTATGGGATGCATGCATAAGTGCACTTGTTTGAATAAGATAATTGGAAAGTTAGTGTAACATAAATATGTGTGTTAATTTTCCTGAAACACATTGTATGATTATGATAATATGATGATGATGACAAATGTTAAGTCACATATGTGTTTATATGAGAGTCGAGTTAGATACCTTATGACCTCACCCTTCTTTACCAATGTGGAGTTTGGTAATGAAATTTCATGAAAATTGTGTTGAATGTGCTCACAAGTGAAGGACTAACAGGTTCATTGATGGATTAACTAACAATGTGGACAGAGATAAGAATAGTTTGACAAATGAATACAGTTTCAAAAAGGATGTCAGGTTATTCTAAAAATCATTCGGGTTTCACAATTTCACGGTTAAAGAGAAGTTAATCTCGGTTAATTGACTCATTTAGGTAATAAGTCTAAAGTACGTGTTTGTTGGAATTTCCTCTGGACTAATTTCTATTACTGAATGGAATAATACAATATTAGTAATGATAGAATTAGTCAGGAAAATGATCTATTTTAAATCGTAAAGACGTTTGAACGTGACTGTTGTGAATGAATGGATTATGATGATCTTTCTTGAGTAAGTTATATATTCATCTATCCTCAGAGACATAAGTGAATGTTCGTTTTCTGATGAAATTCTATCGTATAAGAATGGTAGCTGATTAAGATGTTAGATGGGAACGCTATTGGTCTGGTTGATTGATGACCTGTATATTTCATCTTTCTCTGTGGAGTTCTATTCTATTATGTTGGAATAAAAGTGGATGACAAAAATTGTGTGAGGCTATTCTTCTGTTTCTACTGAATTTTTTTTGTTTTATGAATATATTTGGAAAATATATTATCTCTGCTACGAGTGATTTCTTTTGGTTTTTCTCTAAGGATTCATCAAGATTCTTGTTGTTTTTCTTTAGTTTGTGATAGTTATGTTTGTTATGAGTGCTATCCTGGTTTGATCATAAGAGTGTGATGCCTCTGATATTAGGATTTCTCTAAATTTCTTGAAAAGAATTAACCTCGACAAAGGTAAAGATAGTGAAAGCTGAAGCTCAAATGGTATGAAGGTTTTCTTTTCTCATGTATGTGTGATTAAGGAAAATGAGTTTAATCAGGATATTTTGTTTTCTTGAGCTAATACGGTTGTAAAGATCTTTTATTAGCATGCCAAAGGAATTATTAAAGATTGTATGTTTGAGTCGTTTAACAGCATGAAGGAAAGAACATTCTGGGATGTTTTTGTTTGATATTTGAGTTTGACTTAGTTGTTTCATCCGAGCGAGCTGATTAGCTGAAAAGTAAATTGAGTTATGTACATTTAAGTCTACCATCAGGTAAGAAAATAGGATTTTGTGCATTCATAAGTGTAAGGAAGAATTCCTATTTTAGAAAGTTTGATACAAAAATGTACCTATTAGATTTATTCTAATCAAATGATATTGCTATGAGTTAAAGTTGTATCGGCTGATAGGCTATCACATTTGCAAAAATTTGAATGATCCGTTGTATGTTAGTAAAGATGAAGACAGCTGAAAGTGTTATTAACCGGAGAACTGATTCTATGTTCTGATTGAATTGAGTAAAGAGTTTATACTTTTACAGTAATGCAGTACTGAATGGATTGGAATGTGTTTTAATACAAGCGTGTAAAGTGGCAGTTTATGCTTTCAAATAGTTAAAGTCTTATTAAAAGAATTATTCGAAGAGTGATTTAAAGTCAGTTGTTAGTATGTCTATGTTGAAAATTGAAGACATTATTTGTTAGAGGAAAAACGTTATACACTTCATGATTCTGAGAGTATAAGGTATCTAATGTTACATAAAAGTCTCAAATTGAGACAACATTAATTGTTGGAGCTAATAAATTGTGAATAGTTAATGATTAACATTTGGAAAGTGATAGTGAGTGTTAAATTAAACAAGTACAATGTGAAATGACTTTTGATTTTGATTTCTGTTATCGTTACTCTGAGATGGAACTTGTGCAATGAATTATCCAAGGCTTATGTAGAAAATGTTGTACGAGACTTGGTAGTAACTCGATTATTCATTCTAAGAGTAATTCAGATCTTTGATGATATTCCCTGACACTGTGTTTCAAAGTCTAAGGTGTTTGAAAAGAAATGTTGAGATGTAAATGATTTCTGATTCTAAGGAAAAAGGTGAAATTAATTTGTGAAAGTTGAAAGCAACTTCTGACTGACACAGGTAGTGTACTGATTTGAAAATTTAAAAAATTTGATTTTAGTGCGATGATAGACTGATTTTGGAAGTGTTGCCCTTGAAGAGGATTTTTTTGATGGGGTAAGAGGAACTACGAGAATGTTATCATATTCTCTTTTTTTTTGGTAAGATTTTTGGGGATGAAAATCCTTAAAAGGGAGAATTGTAATAGCCCGTTTTAGGGCCCAAACAGAACAGTGGTTTTAGAACCATGAATCTGAAGTAGGAAATTTTATTGTGATTAAGTTTTAAGGTTTAACGTGTGATTGAATGATTGTGTGAAAATTTCATTAAGAAATTTTATTGATAGGGTGTCCAATTTGATTGATAGGACTAAATTGCAATAAGGGAAAAGTGTGTGTTCTAGAAGCTAAGAGTGTTTATTTTTGATGAGTTTTAAATTGGTGGTCCTTAAATGGCAATTAGACCATTATACTTTAGTTTGGACAAAAATGGACATGGAGGGATAAAATTTCAAAGTTTGTCATTAAGGGCATTTTAGTCATTTGGTAATTAAAATGAATTAAAAGCCAAAATAAGACCAAACCGTGTCCATCTTCTTCTCCCATGGATGAATATAGCAAGAAGAAACCATAGCTAAGTTTTTTCAAGCTTCGAAGCTCGATTATCAAGAAAAATGAGGTTCAGACTTAAAACGGGGGAAAAACGAGTATTGGGCGAGTTGGTCCTCTTCGCCATTTTATGTCGAGGTAAGTTTTTATGGTAAACATTAATGCTTATTTGTTAAGTTGATGAATAATTCATGAATTTAATTGTACTTTTTGTTGTATATTGAAAACCAAATGCTCAAAACAAATGAACGCAAAGTTGAGCAATTTTGTTTACCGCCAAAATATGAATTGACAGAAAAGACCATGGATGAACCATGGCAAAGTGTGAATAAGTGAAATTGTGTAAGACCATAGCTGGGCTATGGTGTCGATATGTGATGCTATGTGCAATGTGATCCAGGCGCTGGTCCATACGTCTTACCAGTGGCTGAGTTATCCATCACGTGTTGCGAATACTCGTTAGCTTGTGTAAGAAGCACCGTGTAGTTTCATCATGACTATCAGCTCGTATACACAGGTCCATCAATGTTATGTGATCTGGGTGCTAGTCTGGTATGTTCTACCAGTGGCTAGGTATAACGACATATATTGTGGATACCCGACAGCTTGTGTGAGTAGCACTGAGTAGTTACGTAATGATCGCCAACTTGTGTGAGTAGGCCAGTGAATAGCTTTAGAGCGAGCCTATGTGTGTTATGCTATGTGTGGTAGCTTTGGCTACAAGTGATAAGTGGTAGCTTCGGCTACAAATAAATGTGGCACTATTTTACAAGAGTTCTGACTATCCGTTATCATTCCAAGTGTTCAACGAGGATGTTAAAGTTGTGAATGGTAATGGTTATGATATGAATTGGTACAGGTATGTATGTATAACTCATACGTAATGTGTTCGATATGAGGTAAAATCTCGGTAAAATTATGATGGAATAAGTTATGTCTGTGAAAAATGTGTATGATTCATATGAACATTGAAAAGAATAAATTTGGGAAATCCATGTCTAGTGTATGAATGAAATGTGAAAGAATTATGAAACAATGATATTATCAAATATTAAATTGTGACAATATGTTTTCATTAATGCTTAAGTGTATTTGTGGGCATAGTAAAGACGAGGACAGAAGTATACTTGAGTGAAGTGATACAGGTATATATGAAACCTACTTGAACACAGAAAGGAAGAAGCTAAATGAATTTCTATGAAAATATATGTATTAAACATGTAAAAGGTTAGTGATGTGGTATGTGTTACCCCATATTTTACTATATTATATTTATGTGAATCATGTCAAAAAAATATGTGATCTTGGCATATGTTTGAATGGATGATTTGAAGTGGCTATGAGTGAAGTAGTAATTGTTGTCAAAATGTCATATAACGCAAATAACTTGAAGAGATGTACTAAAAATAAATAAGAATTGGATTGACAGACTTGTGAAAGCTAAGTTGGTTCTAAAAGTGAGCATATGTTTGTATAGTGAAATTTTATGATTAATGTTATACTATGTGTAGTTACTTAAAATGTGTTTAATCACTGCTATGAGTTCTTTAGACATACGGATTTACTAAACTCTATAGCTTACTCCCTTTCTTTTCCCATATCTTATAGGATGGAATGTTAGCTCTGGTTGGAGATAGTTGGAGATGCCATCACACTATTAAGCTATCATGTTGGGTAAATGAATGTGACCCTTTTAGTCTATGGCATGTATAAGTATTAGTCATTTTGTGTATGTGTTATTAAGGGTTTGATTAGTATATAGCCATATGAATTGGCTTACATTGGTTAAATAGGTTGTAAACCTATTTATATGTATATGCATGAGTTATTGTCTTTAATGATGAGTGAATGCCATTTTCAAGCCATGTTTATGGATGTTGATGGACAATTAATGTCATGTTAAATGCTATTGAGATGTATACGTTTGTGAAGGAAGTTGAGGGTGGCAAATGGCTTAGAAAATAACCTTAAAGTTTTCCACACCGGTAGACACAGAGGCGTGTATCTAGGCCGTGTATGACACACGATCTGCACCATGGGCGTGTAGTCCGGCCATGTGTCCTCTACACCCTACTTTTACAAAAAAGAATGTCTAGTAGTTAAACTCGGGTAGAGACACAGTTGTGTGTCTAAGCAATGTGAAGGACACTACCCCGGGACATGGGCATATGTCTAGGGCGTGTGAAGTCTGTACCTATTTTTCAGAACTTAAATTCAGCACACGGCCTGGCACATAGGTGTGTGACTTGGCCGTATGACTCTTCTCCTACATGACATCATAAACAGAGAGTTACACGGGTTGAGGACATGGGTGTGTGTGACCACACAGCCTATCCACACGGTCACGTCTTAAACCACACGAGCGTGTGACTCTCCAAAACATGAAATTTTTCTAAGTGTTCTAAAGTTTTTGGTTTAGTCCTGAACCTCTTCCAATGCATGTTTTGGGCCTCGTAGGGTCGTTTTAGGGACGATATGAACGTGTGTGAAAAGTTTTAAATTTGGATGGAAATTTATGTCTTGGTATTGTATGATTGCTTGTGTTTAAGTCCGATAATGCCTCGTACCCTGTTCCGATGTCGAATACGGGTAAGGGGTGTTATAGATAGTACTGAAAGTGATACTCAAATATTTGAGTAAAGATGTGTATATGATGAATCGAAGCTCGTAAAGGTATGAATGATGGTTTATGATATTATGTTAACAGTAATTGTTATGTTATATGTGTGTATATGTTTGAGAGTTGAATTTTGAGGCTTTACAACCCTCATCCCCTCGCTAGTATAGTGATGTACAACAAAATTCACAAGATTTTGATAGAATGAGTTCACAGGTGTAAATTCAATGAGTTCAAAGGTTGAATGATGTATAACATGGACAGATATAAGAATGGGTCAGCAAGTAAAGACAACTCTAGAGGAGATATCATATCGTTTTGAAGACCATTCAGATTATGCGATGTCATGGTTAAAGAAGAAATTAACTTCGATTAAACAACTTATTCAGGTATGATATCTAAAGAATGTATTAATTGGAAATTCTTAATTGATTTCTGTTAATGGATGGGATAATGTGGAATAAATGATGACAGAAACAATTAGTAGATTAATGATTGAATGGTAAAGATATCTAAGTGTACATGTATAGTCGAGTAGTTACAACGATCTATTTTAGGTATTCTATATGTTCATTTATTCTCAAAAGTATATGTGACTATTCATTTTCAAAGGTAATTCTTATTTTATGAGAATGTTAGCTAACCACAAAGATAGTTGGAAGCATTAATGATTTGGGTGGTTTATGATCGACATTGCCATATCTTTCTTTGGCATTCTATTCCATTATGTTTGGTAGAGAATTCGACAGTAAAACCTATATGATGCTAGTATTTTATTTCTATTGGTTATTGTTCTGTTAAATATATAGAGATTATATTGTTTCTGGCAAAATTGATTCTAGTACGTATGAGTTGTGTTTTTCTTCTAGATTTATCTCTGGGATATCATTGAGATTGTTATCATTCTATAAGGGTTGGATTTTTGGAAATTCTGTATAGATTCACATCTTGGATCTTAGTATCTCAGTTTCTTATTATTCTATTAGTTTAATATATCAAACACGAGTTAACTGTAAAGGATATTCTTTGGATGAAGGTTATTATACTTATTACGGTTATAATTTCTGATTTGATCATGGGAGCACAGTGGTACATATTTCACATTATAGAGATTATGTCTCTGAACTAGTTGTTATTGGAATTATATTCGATTTTTCTTTTTTGTTCTAAAATGCATCATTGATAGGTGAGGTGTTATCTATCTATGTGGTTGGGATATCAGTTTTATTATAGCACTATGGTTTTAATCTATCTGATGGTTATGACTTCAGTATAATTCAACATTTTGATGACTAAGAGTTGAAATAGCTTCATTAGATGTAATCCTTTTCTAATTTTTTGTGAAAAGGATTGATATCGGAAAAAGTGTAGATGATGGAAGATCAAGCTCAAATCTGTATATTGGTTATCATTCCCTAAGTAAATCTTGATAGATGACAATGTGTTAAAAACATGATGTTAAGTTTCATTTGAGTTATACAGTTTTTAAAGATCTTTGATTAGTATTATGAGAAAATTTCAAAAAAAATTTTGACAGTTATTGTTGCTTTAGTTATTGTTTGGGTTATATTGATAACAAAGAAGAAAAGAATTACTATGGAAAGTTATTATTTGACAGTTAAGATTGCTTCAGTTTTTGAGTTTGAGTGGGTTATTCATTTAAAAGGTTAATTGGGTTATATGTATTTTAGTTTAACCTCAGGTTCATAAATAAATCTTATATATTCACAGATAAATAAATGGATAGTCTGAATAAAGAATTTATATTCTAGAAGACATGATACAGAATTATATCTATCAGATGAGTTCTAATTGAGAAATATTATTGTGTATTAAAGTTGTTTTGATTGTTGAGCTTATCATACTTGTGAAGTTTGAATGATTTGATACATGTCAATAAAGTTAGAAATAGTTGAAGACATTGTCAACTGAAGCATTAGTTCTAGTTCAGCCTAAGTCGGATAAAGAGTTTATGATTTTCAATTATGCATCATTGAATGATTTGGAATAAGTTTTAGTACAAGAATGTATAGTGATAGCTTATGCTTCCATACAGTTAACGCTGCATCAAAAGAGTTATACAACACGTAACTTAATGTTGATTGATATCATATTTGCTTTGCAAGTGATGAATTTGCAGTTGACCATATCTAATGATGGTTTCATATTAGCTGAGTTAAAAGCTAAATTATTGTTTTTCAGTAAATCTATGAAACTAAAAAATGTGATAAAGAATTACAAGCTAAAAGAGTTTAACATGAATTGACTTCTGAATTCAGAGTTTCAAAATGGAATTGATGATTGTTTGTTGTTCCGAGATAGAGTTTGCGTACTGAGAAATTCGGAGGTTATACAATAAATGTTACAGGTAGCTTGTAACGCCCCAAAAATATAGAGCTTTAAATTTTGCATGATTCAACAAAAGTTGCATGTTTTCTTTATTGGCTAAGTGATTTGGGTGTGCTTGGGAGTGTTTGAGAAGCTTGGGTTCAAGTCTTGGTTTCTGTAGAATTTTTAAATTTACTTTTAAAAGAATCTGGACATTGGCACTTAAGCTTTATAAATAATTGCGCATGTTTTAAGTCACAAGAATCCTAGTGGCCTAATGGCATGTGACATATTGAGTGATGCTTGAGGTCTGAGGTTTGAGTGTTGGCTCAGCTTAGTGGGGTATGTATTTTACAGCTGGGACGACTAGTGTTCGAGTTTTATTAAAAGTCTGATAGAGGAGAGGTTGGAGTAATCATGGAAGTGGATTGTGGAGAGATAAGGGGTGAATTATGTGGAGAAAATCATTGAATTTGGAATAAGGAGGGTGTGTGAGCCGAAATAGGTCTCTAGGCATCCTTACTTTTGGTTTTGGGTGTTGTAGGGAAAGTTGGCCGAATTTTCATTGGGTGTTTGAATTTGGTTTTTCCTTCTTTGTGCTGTTTGGGTCATTTCGTGAGTGTTGCTCTAAGTTGCTCCTCTCTGCTGTCGTACTCTTCTAATCTTCTGTCAGTTCCTGTCATTAGTTTTATTTCTTTCTTTCCCTCTCTTCTCTTTTTGTGACTAAAATCGGGTAGTGTGCTGATTGCCTCTTTTCCTTTTCTGCTCCCTCTCAAGTACATGCTCTTAGGTCGTCTTCCATATCTCTGCTTCCCTTTTTTCGCCCAATATTAGTCGAATACTCTTGCCTATCTTCCCCATTGTTTCTTTTCAAGTTTCTCTTCTAGCCATTCTACTAATCTTTCTTTTCTTATTTTTATTCTTTAGCCGATTGGTATTCTCTTCTCTTTTTATTTTTCCTGCGGCTCATCTTTTTGTTAATTGGGGTTTGACCGATAGTTCTGTGCTCTGCTGTGGCATTGGAAGTTAGGTCTTACAAGGGTTCTGACGAGTGGTAAGTACTCATAAAGTTCCTTTCTTTGATTATCTGGTATTCTATCAGTGTTCAAAACCATTTTCTTCTATTTCTCCCTTTAAGCCAAATACTTCTTCTTGGGTATTCTATGATTGTCGAATGGTGATCCTTTCCCTATGATATGGGTTCGGTTGTTCCAAGTTTTCCAGTGGTGCGAAGAAACACTGGTGTTAGAGAGCAATCAAACCCTCTTTTCCATTAAGGTAAATGTGTTACCTTATCTTACTTTGGGGTTAGGCCAAATGTGATCTATTTTTCCTAATGTGATAGTTGTGGATTTAGGCCACACTTATCTGATTAGTTGGGGTTAATAAATCTGTGTTGGTAATTCAGTTAATCACCAAGGTGTGAGTAATGGGTTTTGGGCCGACAATCTCAGAGGGGTAAAGTCTCAAGTTTTCTAGTCGTGGTAAGTGATGATTGTGTTATCATGGAGCAAGTGATTGTGTATATTATCAATTTAAGGGCTGCTTGTATATTTGGAATGAATATAGGTTGGTACTCTTGGTGTTTAGCAAGTGCTTGTAGTCAGGCGTGTAATCACACCCCTCCCTACTGTGAATCAACAAAAGCTTAAAACTCAAAAATTCAGCATGAGAGGCCTCGCGAGTGTGCGATCGCTCGTGCGGTGAATCGAGCCCACAAATCATGGGTGATAGACTGTAGAGTCCACCACGAACATTCTCGTGAACTTGGGCCGTCGTGGGCCGAGTTGAGTTGAAACGGGCTTGTAGGCCCGATGGGCTCGTGGGCTTACACGGATAAAATCTTCGATTAATGGCAAACACTGGATGGGCTATGAAGTTTGCATAGTCGTAACTCAATCTGGACTAAATGGGCCACTCGAGCTTGTGGGCCCACTTGGGCCGAGCAATGTACCTCGACCCATTTGCTCTGTTATGATTGTTTAAATTACATAAGTCGTTTTAGGTAACTGTAGACCCTCTAAGTGGTCAGTATGTGTACCAAGATCCCAAAGTAGGTAAAATGACTATTTTACCCTTAATAGGAAAAAAGATGTTATGCCCCTAGTAGTAGTTTGACTGTATTTATGATATAAACACGAGTGTTGTAACACCCCAAACCCAGCCTGGACGTTATGGCCAGATCTGGTGCGTCACATGGACTTACAACCAAGTTTATGACTTTTTGCTTGATGTGACTTAGATGATATTTTATTAAAGCAGCAAGTTTGTGAGAAGTCATTTTGTTAGGACTTTAGGTTATCCATTTTTTGAACTTATTTAGTTTTGAAAACATTCTCTAGATTTTGAAAAAACCTGCGCAGCCTATAACTAGCAGTTTCTATAAAAATAAATTAAACCGTTAAAGAAAATAAAACCAATAAAGAAATTTAAATAGCGGCCTTATTACGATTAAAACCCAAAATAACAGAATAAAATACTTAAAATAAAATGAAAACCAAACTTGCAGATGCTGTGGCCACTCCGAATCTCTCTCAGGTCAAGCCCACTATGGTTGAGGGTTACCTGCAGAGATGAAATTAAGGGGTGAGTTTGGTAACTCAGTGTGTAACATAATCTCAACCATAGGCCAAAACAGACCAAGCCTCAAAATCAGATTTAATCGGGCCTTGGCCCATTACAAAAATCAGGTTAAGCCCATAGGCCCATAACAGATACAGATCAGATATAATATGCAAATAGAAAGCCCAACCCAAATCCATCCATAACACCCCCGTACCAGCCTTACACCATGTGGGGAGACTACTCGACCCACCCAACCGCTACACACCACTGAAATTTACAACGAGGCTCCAGATATTGTGACGAGGTCACCAGATACAGATATATGTGGCGAGGCCACCAGAACAGATATACGTGGCGAGGCCACCAGAATAGACATATGTAGCGAGGCCACCAGAACAGATATATGTGGCGAAGCCACCAGATTGCAGCGAGGCTGCCAGAACGCTTCCTCCATCATAAAAGCCCATACCCCATGCAACAGATATAAACATACTATGGCATGCAACTTACAAAAATCTCATGCATCAGATATATTCATATATTATGAGATATGATATACAGAAACAGAAAATCATACATTTCATACAAAATTTACCCTAAGGGTATAAAGGTCATTTTGCACCTAGGGGTATAATGGTAATTTCCATACTTAGGGGTATTTTAGTCCTTTTTCCAGATTTTTGAGGATTTTATGCATGTCCAAGTAATTACTAGTCAAATTATGCCTACGGAAGTCCATTTAACCTTAGTTTCTAGTTTTGCCCTTTTTAGCCCAAAACCCCTTATGGGCTTGACTAAGTCCATTAACGTCTTGAGCCCGTTAAACCCAATTTTATGCTCAGTTTACTAACTTTAACAATATTATTAAGTTTGACACCATTAAGTTGCCTTTTTCGCCAATTTTACCTATATGGGCTCGAAAGCCCATTGGGCCCATCTTTGGCCCCTCGAAGCCCAACTTACCAAAATGCTTGGAATTGCACCTTCCGCAATTCTGTCATCGTTGAAACCAAAGTTGCCCATAACAGAGTAAACAATTACTCTTAGGTTCTCCCAAGACCGATTATTCGGTCACCTCTGGTCAATTTTCGGTCAATCTTTCGGTTATTACGGCCTTTGCCGTTCTAGTCTAAAGCGGAGATATGATACACACCTGTTAACGGATGAAGTGACGACGAGATCTACGTACGAAAGCCTACAGTTAATCACTAGAGTGTTAGTCTAACAATCGGCAACACATAAAGCCTTTACCTATTAACCATAATCGGCCAACATGGCATAAGCCCTTACAATCTTACCTTCCTGTCGAAAGTGGACTAGATCCCGCTGTCTAGCAGCGTTTAGCCTTCCGAATCCTTAGTTGCACGCCCGTTGATCTCACACTATGATAATCGTCCCAAGAAGAGCCCTAAATAGAAGTGTAATCTTGATCCACAATAACTCCTTCCACGAATCCTAAAAGAGAATAGAGTTGGTCTAAGGTTCAGCCTCAACACCACTAGATATGAAGGTCTTTGATTCTGATGAAGAAAAGATGATATTCAGGTCCACAAAATATTTGGTTCATCAAGAGACAAGGAGTTTTGATGAAGTTAAAGAAAAGAAAAGAGAGAGGGAATGGTGATAATGAGATGATTCGGCTATGGGGTTATGGGAGATGTTTAACAGAAGAAGAGAAAGACGAGAAGTATGAGGCTAATGAGAATTCGGCAGGTTGTAATGGAGGTTTCGGCCAATAGAAGAATCGACAATGGAAGGTTTTGTACAAGCCTTACGGTTTACAATGGTGAAGAAGATGATATGGGTGGAAGAAGAAGAGATACGGTTGAGCAAGAGAAAAATGGGAGAAGGAGAAGAGGAGAAGTGGGCAATCGGTCACAGAGGAAAACAGCACAATAAGGTGTTTTTGGATGACTTACATTCAGCTTCTAGCAAAGAAAGAGTGAAAGAGGGAACCCTATAGCACCTTACCCTATTCGGCTAAGCAAAGAAAGCATCCAAAAAAAAAAAAAGAAAACCCAAAGGAGATTCAGCACTTACAAGAGCCTAAAGCCGAAAACAATTTCCCTACAGCAAAGTGCCGAAATTGCCTAACCAAAAGCCCTCTGGCTGGCCACTATTTTCAAATTTTGAATCCCCTCAACCTACTTCTTGATTCACTCCTATGACCGATTCAAACTTCTTCCAAGCAGAGTTTACTCTGCTTCAAACTCTTACCTGCTCCTTGCACAAAATAAAACGCCACTCTTGCATATTCTGGGACTTGAACATTGGCCCTCCTTCAAGCTCCACATGCCACATTTTTAGGAGACTAGTGGCATCACTTAGCCACTCTACCAAGGCTCCTTTTGTGCTATATTCCACGCACAATTTCTTAAAACACCTTCTTGCAAAAGCCCCCTATCTTCTAAGTGAATAATCTAAAATTTTCCCGAGTTTTTAACCAACACCTGGGCCTTCCATAGGCCCATTAATACTCCTTAAACAAGAATTACACACCCAAATACTAGAGTTAAAACATTTTGTCAGATGAACAACAATTCAAGAGAGACCCAAAAATTTGGGCGTTACAAGTGTTACTGAGCATAACATGCTACATACACGTAATACTTATGACATAACATACATCATGGGATTGGGATTTAATTTTTAATAGGGCTTTTGTTTAATTACTTAAAACTGCTAGTTAGGAGAAGACGAGTTTTCAAAACAATAGCCATTTTTTTTAAAGACACGCATCTCAACTTTAAAAGATTTAAAAAGCTTCCACGGTTTAAACCAACTTAACTCACTAATGGTAAGCGTTTTGACCAGTTAATTTGATAATATTAAGGAACTCTTTCCATTAAAGTTTCTTTATAAAATCACAAGAGGGTTTTGATCTGACGACAAGTTTTGAATCACAATTTCGTTTTCTGAAAGGCATTATGATGTAGCACGCCAGATTGGCCATAATGTCTAGGCTGGGTTTGCGGTGTTATTTGTGGTATCAGAGCCAGGTTGTAAAAACTCGACTGTGGAATGAGTTTTTTTAAATGTTTTGAATTTCTGGAAATCAGTTTTTGAATTGTTTTGGAAGATTCACTAGTATGGCACACCGAGTCTCCGGCGCCAAATCCATAAGTTTCTTGATAACTTATGACTGTTTAGACTGAAACACTTTACTGGAATTACTTTAGATATAAGACTATATTATGATACTTCAGTTAAAGCAAACTAAAACTGTAAGAAACTAAAAACTGTAGTAAGATCTTGATCTACGAACACAAACCCTAATTACTGTCTTTCATAACACATTTGTTAATAATTATTTAAATTACAAACTGGTGCATAAAACTTATAAATCAGATAAAGCATAAATCAAAATGAGTACTAGAGGTACTCGTGGAAGGGGTACATAAGGCCACGGTAAAGGCCGAGGAAGTGTTAGAGCTGGGTTTTCGGCATCGGGCCACATGCCTGCTACGGAGGCACCAGCTTCACCAGTGAATGAGACGGGGTTTTATGATCGAATTGCTGGGGATGATGCTCTATCCTAAGCTATGCTCCACATTCTTGAGAGGGTTACTAGAACGAATACTGGTGCGGTTGGCCGAGGGTTAATTTCAAAGCGAGTCCGGTCTAACGAAGCAAAAATTTTTAGTTGTTTTTCTAGAATAGCCCCAAATGTGGCGGAATACTGGTTAGAGGCCACTAAAAGAATAATGGACGACCACGATTGTACTACTAAGCAGAAGTTAAAAGGAGTAGCGTCATTATTGCGGGATGAGGCCTACTAGTGGTGGCATACTATAAGAGAAGATACACATGCCGATCAGTTGACATGGGACTTCTTTAAGGCAGCATTCCAAGGAAAGTAAGTGGGTGCAAGTTATGTGGATGCCCAAAGAAAAGAATTGGAGCCTGACTTAGGGGAATAAGACAGTGGTAGAATATGAGTCAGAGTTCTTACGGTTGAGTCGTTATGCTTGTGGGATAGTAGCGACTGAGTATAAACGCTATGTGCGATTTGAGGATGGCCTCAGAGACGAGTTATGAGTATTGATAGCTCTGCAGAGGGAGCAAGACTTTACTGTCTTTGTAGAAAAGGTGAAAGTTGTCGAGGATGTGTAGCACTCTGAGTGCCAGAACCGCGAGAAAGATAAGGATAGAAATAGGAGGGATTTAGGGCCCATAGGTTCTTCTAGAAGGCCTATGAAGAAGGCCAAGTTTGATGGGTCAGTCCGAGCTGGGGTTCTTGTCGCTGCTACTAGACCACAACCTTGTGCTGATTGTGGGAGACATCCCCAGGGTGTGTGCTGGAATAAGATTGGAGCATGTTTCAGATGTGGGTTTATGAAACATCAGGTTAAAAATTATCCTTATAGACCTGTTCATATGCAAGTTGTAGGTCAGGGTTTTGTTTAGCCAGTGAGAGGTGGTCAGTAGCCACCGAGAGGCCGTGGTCAGGCCAGGGGTGGAAATGGAATTGGACGAAGTCGTGGAGCATCTGGCAGAGGTGCTCGTAATACCATGGTCAAGAACTGTGCTTGGAACTTTGGGTATCATGTGTGAGAGTACTGTTAGTGAGATGACTATGATAAGTCCTATAACGCACCAAAAATCCCAAACTTTCTTTTGTGGTTAATATGTGTATAGTGTGTTTGATCATTTAGTTAAGTGTCTTTTGGGTGTTAAATGGCCATTTGATAAGTTCCGAGTTCGAGCTTTGAGATGGAGAAATTCTAGTTAAATGTTAAAAGAACCCTGATGACGAGTGTCATGGCTTTTAAATAAATGGAGTATAGATGGAACACAAGCGATGTTGTGGTATAGTGGCTAATTGGCGTCACTTAGGGAGTAAGGAGGTGGCGTCATTAGCTGGCAAGGGGATTCTTGGTTCGAGTGCTAGCATGGTAATATTGGGGGATTTAATTTCTATGCTATGGACGGCTAGTAGTGGCATTGAAGTTGAACTCTAAAGGAGACAAATTCAAGGAAGAGATTAATAGAGTGATAAGGGGAGAATATCTGGGAGGAAAATTAGGAAATAGGATGTGTGAAGAGTTGCTGCCGATTTGGGAAGTGAGGAGTATATGAGTGTCATTTTTGGGTCTTTTAGGGGGTATTACGAATTTTCATTGTTGTTCTTAAGGGTTATTACCGAATTCTCTCTTTCTTTATTGCCTTTGCCAAAACCTTCTCCTCTCAATTTCCTTGTTGCTTCATCATTCTTTTCCTTGTTCCTTAACCTTGGCTGATTGGGTGCTAAACCAATTAGCCGATTCCTTTTCTTATTTTGTGCCGAACGCTCTCATCTTCAGTGTGGCCGAATCCCCTGTTGTGCCATCACCAACTTTGTTTTTGTTTCTAAACACCAAAACCAAAATCTCTTCTCTTTCTTCTTAATTATGGGATCGAATCTTTTTTCAAGTCTCTGCCAAATTACTCCTAGTGTGCTTTGGGTTTCGTAACTGTGTTTATCTTTATTTTTGGTTTTGGTGGTTGGCCGAATGTTATTAGGAGTTGTAAGGGTGACTACGATGGATGTTAGTCATCTACTAAGTCAATCTTTAATAATAAGAGTTTCTACAACACAGATCTGGGAATCGATCGGGGCTAGCAAGCGGTGAAAGATTAATTAGGTTCAATCGCGTAAGGTAAGGAGAAGTGGTATGATTTTGGCTTTTGGTAATAGTATTTGATAAGTGTATGATTAACTGTTGAGTAACATCGATTGCAGGTTCGTGGCTAAGGAGTTTGTAGTGCGTTTTGTTAGCAGGTGTGTACAAACACTTCACACATACAATAGATTGGCAAATCCCAACATGCCGAAAAGTCAAAATGTTGAAAAGACGAATGTTTGGCTACGGTAGTCTTGCGAGTGCGCGAACACTCGTATGAGGGTAATCGATACAATACCAGAGACCCCATGAGTGATCTCATGGACTTGGGTCACGTTTTGGCCAACTGGGCCAGAATGGGCCAAATGGGCTCACAGGCTCGTGGGCCCAGATAAGAAAAAATTGGTAAATTGGTAATAAGCGACGAGCTGATTAAGTTGGTGGTATGGCTTGGTATAGATTTGGGCCTGATGGGCCGTATAAATGTGACTGGTCCGAGTGGGCCATATAAATGTGATTGGGCCTAATGGGCTAGATGAATGTATGTGGACTAGTTAGGGTTATGTAATGGACTTTTGGGCTTAGTATCTAATAATCGTTTAAGCAGACATAAAACTTAAATAATCAATTAAGTATAACTGTGGACAAGTCATAGGGTTAAAATGTGACAATGGGTATATGCATGTCTAGGATTGGATCTAGGGAGAGCTTGGTACTTAAGCGGTCTTAATGACTCACCTCCTCTTCTCTGGAATCCTACCTGGTGCATAGTATCTGTTTGCTTTAGCCAATAAGGACTTGTTGACAGGACAAGGTACGTTATTAGACCTATGGTGTTAAGAAATTACTAAAATACCCCTGTAGGGTAGAATTACTGAAATACCCCTGTAGGGTAGAATCACTGAGATACCCGTGACTTACAAAATTGCTGAAAAACCCTTAGTTGGTAAATTACCAAAATACCCCTATGTGCCATGAGTATGACTTATGTATGCTATATGTTATCTGTTGCATTCATGTGTTATTATATTGCATATAGGCCGGGATTATGATTGGAGGAAGTGTATATAAGGGTCTCACAGTCGCTTGACGACTGTGGATCCACTGCAGGCTTTCTAGCCACCGAGCAGCTATGCTACACCGATAAGTAGTGCCGTAACAGGTGCTATACCGAGTATAAGCAGCTTTGTTGCAATGATAAGTGGTGCCGCAACCAGTGCGACTCTAGGTGTATAAGGATGGGTGGGTTAAGTATCTCCCCATAAGAGTGTAGGGTTGGAAGGGGGTATACAGGGTTGGTTATGGGAAATTGCACATTGCATAATCATATTGATATTGTTATGATTTGGGCTAAGGCCTAAGGCCACTGTATGAGGAGATATGGGCTCAGGCCCAACCGAGGACACTATGGGCTAAGGCCCAAAGGATACCGTTATTGAATAGGGTGTAGGCCCAAATTGTTTAATGCATGTTATGTGTCTGTCGAGGGACGTAAACCCTGAGATTTTGTAAACTCACTCCCCTCTTTTTAATATTTTTCAGGTGACCCTCAGTAGGTGGCTCGACAATGGAAGGGACACGGAGGTGGCTACACTGCAACTTGTTTTAATGATCAGTGGTTTTATTTATTTACCTTATTTGAAATTATTTTTATTGGGTTTTAATAAGGCTTTTATAACTTCTGGATTATTTTTATATTTGGGATTTTATTGTTAATTTATAATTGCTAATGGTAAGAACGAGTTTTTCCAAAATATCCTCTGTTTTAAACTAAGCTTCCTCAATGATTAAGATTTTATAATTAATAACGTCTTTAATAGGGAATAATCTTTTTAATAAACCACATTGGGAATTGATCAAACATAAACTAAGGTTTTACACAAATTTTTAAACAATAAGGGTTTTCAATGAAAGCTTGGTTTTCGAAAAACACTATAATGTGACACGTCGGATTCGGGCCTAACTTCTAGGTAGGGTTTGGGGTGTTACAAGTCCACTAGGATAGTCAGTAAAGGTAGACAAATTGGTAAAAAATGTGCTCAAGGGGTTACTTTTTCGATGGACTTGATGGAGCTGCGATTTGCTAAATTTGACCATATCATGGGAATGGATTGGCTGGTTAAGCATCATGCGAATCTGGACTGTGCCGCTAAGCATATGGTGTTGAAGACTACTGAAGATGAGGAGGTGACTTTGGTAGGGGAGCGAAGAGATTATCTATCAAATGTAATCTCTACATTAAGTGACGAGAAATTAGTTCGTAAAGGTTGTGAGGCGCTTCTAGCCTACATTGGCGTAGCTGATTTAGAGGGTCCCTCTGTCGGAGATATCAGAACTGTTAAGGATTTTTTGAATGTATTCCCTGATGAGCTTCCTAGATTGCCTCCAAACTATGAGGTCGAATTTGGTATTGAGCTCCTGCTTGGAATAGCTCCAGTGTCCATAGCCTCATATAGGATGCACCGAAGGAGTTGGTGGAATTAAAGGCTCAAATTCAAGAGCTATTGGACTGAGGATTCAGTCAACCTTATGTGCCTCCATGGGGAGCACCAGTTTTATTTGTGAAGAAGTAGGATGGATGCATGCGCATGTACATCGATTATCGGTAATTGAATAAACTGATTATCAAGAACAAATACCCTCTGCCAAGGATTGATGATCTATTTGATCAGGTGCGAGGAGCTTCAGTTTTCTCCAAGATTGATCTCCATTCTGGATACCATCAGCTGAGAGTTAAAGAAGCTGATGTGTACAAGACAATGTTTAGGACTCGTTATGGTCACTATGAGTTCCTGGTGATGCCGTTTGGGCAAACGAATGCACCAGCAGCCTTCATGGACCTCATGAATCGGCTGTTCCAACCTTATCTGGACCTGTTCGTGATGGTGTTTATAGACAATATCCTGGTGTATTCAAGAACCGAGGATTAACATGACGCGCATCTCCTAGTCGTTCTACAAATCTTATGGGAAAAGTAGTTAGTTGCTAAGTTTAGCAAGTGCGAATTTCAGCTGTGAGAGGTGACATTTCTGGGTCACCTAATGTCTGCCGAGGGAATCAGGGTTGATCCTCGAAAAATCGAAGCTGTTCTAGATTGGAAACCACCTAAGATCGTATCTGAAATTTGAAGTTTTCTGGGTCTGGCTGGGTATTACAGACGTTTTGTGGAGGGGTTTTCACTTATTGCTGCACCTTTGACTATGTTACTACGTAAGAGAGTACCGTTTAATTGGGCTGATAAGCAGTAAGAAAGCTTTGAGAAACTAAAGAAGGTTCTGACTGAGGCCCCTATCTTGATACAGCCAGAATCTCGGAAAGCATGTGATTGCTCGTGTGGTGAATTGAGCCCACAAATCATGGGTGATAGACTATAGAGGCCACCACGAGCGTTCTCGTGAACTTGTGCTGTCATGGGCCGAGTTGGGCCAAAACGGGCCGTGTGGGCCTAATGGACTCGTGGGCCCACACGGATAAAATATTCGGTAAGTGACAAACATTTGATTGGGCTATGAAGTTCACATAGCCGTAACTCAATCTAGACTAAATGTGCCACTCAAACTTGTAGGTCTACTTGGGCCGAGCAATGGACCTCAGCCCATTTGCTCTGTTATGATTGTTTAAATTACATAAGTCGCTTTAGGCAACTATAGACCCTCTAAGAGGTCGGTATGTGTATTAAGATCCCAAAGTAGGTAAAATGACTATTTTACTCCTAATAGGGAAAAAAGACTATTATGCCCCTAGTGGTAATTTGACTGTATTTACGATATAAACATGACTGTTACTGAGCAGAACATGCTGCATACACGTAATATTTATGACATAACATACAGCATGGGATTGGGATTTAATTTTTAATTGGGTTTTTGTTTAATTACTTAAAACTGCTAGTTTGGAAAAGACGAGTTTTCAAAACAATAACCATTTTTTTAAAAGACACGCAACTCAACTTCAAAAGATTTAAAAGCTTCTGCGGTTTAAACTAACTTAACTCACTAATGGTAAGTGTTTTGACGAGTTAATTCGATAATATTAAGGAACTCTTTCAATTAAAGTTTCTTTATAAAATCACAATAGGGTTTTGATCTGACGACAAGTTTTGAATCACAATTTTTTTCCGAAAGGCATTATGAAATAGCACGCCAGATTCGGCCATAATGTCTGGGCCAGGTTTGGGGTGTTACATTTAATGGTATCAGTGCCAGGTTGCAAAAACTCTACTATGGAATGGGTCTTTTTGAAAATATTTTGAATTTCTAAAAAGCTATTTTTGAATTGTTTTAGAAGATTCACCAGTGTGGCACACGGAGTCTCTGGCGTCAAATCCATAAGTTTCTTGATAACTGATGACTGTTTAGACTGAAACGCTTTGCTGAAATTACTTTAGATATAATACTGTACTATGATACTTTAGTTAGAGGAAACTAAAACTATAGGAGACTAAAAACTGTAGTAAGAGCTTGATCTGCGAAAACAAACCATAATTATTGTCTTTCGTAGCATATTTTTTAATAATTACTAGAATTACAAATTGATGCATAAAACTTCTAAATCAGATAAAGCGTAAATCAAAATGAGCACTAAAGGTACTCGCAGAAGGGGTACACGAGGCTACGGTAGAGGGCGAGGAAGTGCTAGAGCTGGGTCTTCGGCATCGGGCCACATGCCTACTAGGGTGGCACAAGCTTTACTAGTGACTGAGACGGGGTCTTATGATCAAGCAGCTAGGGATGATGCTCTATCCCAAGCTATGCTCCATAGACTTGAGAGGGTTGTTGGAACTAGTACTGGTGCGGTGGGTCGAGGGTCAATTTTAGAGTGACTCCAGTCTAACGGAGCAGAAATTTTAGGGGTATTTCTTAAGTAGCCCCAAATGCGGCGGAATACTGGTTTGAGGCCACTGAAAGTATAATGGACAACCTCGACTGTACTACTGAGTAGAAGTTAAAAGGAGTAGTGTCATTACTACGAGATAAGACCTACCAGTGGTGGCTTACCGTAAGAGAAGATACACAGGCCGATCGGTTGACATGGGAGTTCTTTAAGGTAGCATTCCAAGGAAAGTATGTGGGCGTAAGATATGTGGACATCTGAAGAAAGGAAATTATGAGCCTGACTCAGGAGAATAAGACACTAGCAGAATATGAAGCAGAGTTCTTGTGGTTGAGTCGTTATGCTCGTGGGATAGTAGCGACTGAATATGAACGCTGTGTGCAGTTTGAGATGGCCTCAGAGACAAGTTACGAGTACTGATAGCTCCGCAGAGGGAGCGAGATTTTGCTGCCCTTGTAGAAAAGGCGAAAGTTGCTAAGGATGTGAAGCGCTCTAAGGCCTATGAAGAAGGCCAGGTTTGATGGGCCAGTTCGAGCTAGGGTACCTGTCACTGCTACTAGACAACAGCCTTGTGCTGATTGTGGGAGACATCACTAGGGTGAGTACTGGAAGAGGATTAGAGTGTGTTTCAGATGTGGGTCTATGGAACATCAGGTTAAAAATTGTCCTCAGAGACCTGTTCAGATGCAAGTTGTAGGTTAGGGTTTTGTTCAGCCAGTGAGAGGCGATCAGCAGCCAGCGAGAGGTCGTGGTTAGGCCAGGGGTGGAAATGGAATGGGGCGAGGTCATGGAGCATCTGGCAGAGGTGCTGGTAATACTGAGGCAAGATAGCCAACTCTTGTATATGTTGTACATCACTGAGAGGACGGAGATGCCCTAGATGTTATAACCGGTATGTTCCTAATTCATAATGTACCCTATATTGCTTTGATTGATATTGGATCCACGCATTCATACATTGCAGGCACCATGTCTGGAACTTTGGGTATCATGTGTGAGAGTACTGTTAGTGAGATAACTGTGATTAGTCCACTAGGACAGTCGATATAGGTAGACAAATTGTTTAAAAATGTGCCCTTGGAGGTTCAACAGGTTACTTTTCCGGCAGACTTGATGGAGGTGGCCACACTAGGAGCAGCATCAAACCTAGATTTAAATTTTATATTAGTTTTAATTACGCTTTATTGGGCTTGGTTGTAATAAGGCATTTCCTCCAGTTTTGTTTGGTTATGGATTTTATTATGTTAGTTGCTCAATTTCTAGTTTAAGACCGGTTTTCAAAAAGGAAGATAACGTTTTCAAGTTAAACACACGTGTTCAACTAAGAGCTTCCTCTAACAATTAAAACTTAAGAATCTAATAAGAAATATAAAAACTAAGGTTTTTCGAATAGCAACCAAGGTGTTGATCAATCCTTCAATTGAACAAAGTTTATTAAATCGCGAACATACAAACATTTTTTTTTGAGATTTTGCAACATCATCGATTTGTATAGTCTACCCTTCAATGTGACACCACCGATTCGGCCATAACGTCCGGGCCAGGTTTCTAGTGTTACAATATTTGTTAATGAGATAATCCATATACAAACATTTCAATTAAAATATATATACAAATACTCAATTTTAATTACACAAAGTTACCTCAATTTAGAAAGACGAAAAACGATCGTTTAATCGATAACTTTGTCCTTTCCTCAATCTATATAATCAAATTTAACTACTTAATCACCATTCTATTCAATTCAATCCAAAATTTCATATTATGGAAAAATTACTATTTTGACCCTATACTTTTGACTTCTTTATAATTTAGTCCATAGCTCATAAAAATGCAAATTCATGTAATTAAGTCCACACTCGATGCTAGCCAAATTTCATACAAGCTTATAACTACCCATACATTTCATTGTTTCATACATTTACCACATAATTTTCACTTTTCTCAATTTAACTGTAACAGCCCGAATTTGGGCTCAATCGGAACAGTGGTTTCAGAATCACTAACCCAAAGTTGGAGAAATTATTTCTAATATTATTTTATGGATTATAGCATTGTCTAAGAGTGCATGAAAATTTTGGTAAATTAATTTACGCGATTAAGAGCTTAATCGCGAAAAAGGACTAAATCGCAAAAAGGGCAAGAGTTGCAAATTACTAGCAATTGGTGTTAAATAGCTTTGTAACATAATGTAGAAACCTTTAATAGGAAATAAACCAATTTTTAATAGCATAGTCGGCCATGAGACATGAGAATTGAGAAAATCTATTTTAGTCAAAG
Organism: Gossypium stocksii; assembly: GCA_020496765.1. Taxonomy (NCBI): domain Eukaryota; kingdom Viridiplantae; phylum Streptophyta; class Magnoliopsida; order Malvales; family Malvaceae; genus Gossypium; species Gossypium stocksii. The sequence goes on from CM035631.1 coordinate 49,444,625, forward strand.
TTAGGTGGCTTAAATTAAAATAAAATAATGACCTATATTGGACTAGCTCAATCTTTTTCATTTCTTCATTCTTCTCCACCAAAAATTTAGCCATTGTTGGGGGTTTTAGAATATTGAAAACTCAACCACTTAACACCCTTGCAAGTAAGTGATTTTGATAACTTTCTTTGATGATTTTTACATTTTTGGGACCCTTGTAGCATGGGCTATCTATTGGGGGACTATTTTGTAAAATGATAGAAAGTCTAGGGTTTTGCCATGAAAGTGTTCTTGTGGTTTGCTAAAATTTTATGGAAGAAAATGAATCATAGTTTTTAAATAAACAACTTTTGTGAAAGGGTGTTCATGGAAAATACCTAAAATGGACTTAATTGAAAAGTTGGAAAATTGTGTAGTAATTGCATGAAATAATGGAAATTGTACGCTATCATAAGAGTGAAAAAGATTCGATTAGGCTTGGTTAATAAGGAAATTTGATAAAAATCGATTTTCGAGCCTAGGGGTAAAATGGTTATTTTGCGAAAGTCTAAGGGCAAAATGGTCATTTTGCCAAAATGTGAATTTGGGATTGTCTTATTTAATATAGTGATTAAATTAGTGAATTTTTTTATTCATTTTAGATGAAGAAGTATGAAACCCGAACCTTGACCGGGAGAAAACCAAGCTAACATATTGAACCAAATTATCCATCTACATTTTGTATACCAAGGTAAGTTGCAGTTAAATAATACAACTTTTCTATTATTATGCATGAGATTACCAAATTTGCATGAAATGAATAAATGTGAATATGAGTTATGCATGAGAATATTTATTAAGCATGAATTGGTAAATTATGATTTTTAGTAATGAAATGATGAGAATCTATATGATAGAACCCGGTTGAACCTTAAGGATGGACTAGATATTCATGTTGTGATACTAGGGTCGATACGAGTGCTAGTGTATGACCATGTCTGGGATATGGCATCGACCTCATTACTTGTTAGTGTAAGACCATGTCTGGGACATGGCATCGACACAAATATGTGCTAACCAGTGTAAGACCATGTTTGGGACATGGCATTAGCGTTGATACGAGTGCTAGTGTAAGACCATGTATAGGAATGGCATCAGCCTCGACAAGTAACCTAGTGTAAGACCATGTCTGGGACATGGCATTGGCTTGGAGATGTGTCAATGTAAGACTATGTCTGGGACAAGGCATGGACATGGATAGACGAGAGCCAGTTTAAGACCATGTCCGGGACATGGCATTAACCTCGATACCTGAGAGTCAATGTAAGACCATGTCTGGGACATGGCGTTGACTTGATATGTGAGAGTCAATGTAAGACCATGTCTGGGACATGGCGTTGACTTGATATGTGAGCCAGTGTAAGACCATGTCTAGGACATAGCATCGGCATGATACTATATGTGGAGGCTTATTGAATATCCTTTCATATTCTAAATGGTTCAACAGGAAATTTAAAGTTTGTAGCAAGATCAAGAGATATTATGATGACTTTGTGAGTGGTGCAGGTACCTATATGAAATGTATGAAATGGGAGATTGAAATTATGTTGTATGATTAGTAAAAGATAAAAAATGAGTAAGTTATGCTTGTAGCCATTCTTTTATATCATGCACAAATTGTGATGTATTAAGAGCATGTTATAGCAAGGTAAATTGTTGTCTTTTATTTACTTGCAACTTACTAAGCTTTATGCTTACTCCCACTCCTTTCCATTTTCTTATAGTGCCACCTAATTAGCTTATGGATCAACAGACATCGGAGGCTTCGTTCAAACTATCAACCAAAGCATTTGGTATAGTTAGTTTCTAACATTTTGAGAAATGGCATGAATCGGGGCTAGTCATTGTTAAGTGTCATTTTATTTTGGGCCAAGTGTGTTGGCTTGATTTGGAAATACCTCATTTTGTATAAGGCCAAAGATATTGGCTAATATTTACTATTGGTTTATAAATGCAAATATTGATGTTTTCATGAATGTACAAAGTAGTATAGAGGAACATATGTATTAGGAGTTGTAGTGTGATTGCTTGGTTGAATTGGGAATGTGAATATGTGTAGATGCCTAAAGTTGGCCCTTGGTTGAGTAATTATGAATTGCTATGAATTGGTATATATTTGATGTTGTTTCAGGGTGGCAAAAGGCTTTGTAGATAGCCTTACTTTTGTCCACATAGGTAGACACGCAGGAGTGTGTCTATGCCGTGTGTAACATCCCAATTTTGGGCCTAGTTGAAATAGTGGTTTCGAGACCACAAATTTGACAAGGAAAATATTATTTTATTATATTTTTATGATCTATGATTTCACGAAATTAATTCGTGAAAATTTCGTTTGAAAATTTCGACGTTTGGGCACTCAATTTAGTCAAAAGGACTAAATTGTAAATAGGGCAAAAGTTGAGTTCCATATGCTGAAAGTGTCCAATTTTTATAAAGTTTAAAATTAAAGGTCCTTAAATAGTAATTAGACCATTGGTTAAATTGTTGGACAAAAATTGGCATGAATAAGACAAATTTGAAAGAAAAGTCTTTAAGGGCATTTTGGTCATTTAGTAATTTAAAAGAATTAAAAAGGGAAAATGAAGCAAAATTTTGCTCATCTTCTTTGTCTAGGCCGAATATAGCATGGAGAAACCATGGCTAGGGTTTTTCAAGCTTCCAAGCTCGATTGTAAGTCCGTTCTATCCCCGTTTTTAATGATTTTTACGTTTTTGAAATCCCGCTAACATGATTTCTCTATTTCTACCATTTATTTGAATTAGGGTTTGATTTCAAAAATTGACCCATGTTGAATAATTGTGCATTTTGATGAATCATGGTAGATTATGCATGTTTATGGTTAGAGAAACGATTTTTACCGATTGATTTTCGACGAAAACATTCGAAAGGACTAAATCATAAAAGTTATAAAATTGGTCATAAGTGTGAGTTTTAATGAGAATTATGGGCTGCCATATTTATGAAATGGTTCAATTAGGCCTAAAATGCAAAAAAATTGAATAAAAATTTATTTCTGAGCTTTGGCAAAAAATTGTAAATATGCAAAAGTTTAGGGTCAAAAATGTAAATTTTGTAAAAAATTGTTTTAGGTCTGAAATGATTAGTACATTGACTAAATAAGTGAAATATGATGTTTAAGATCTCGAAAAATGAGTTTTGGACCTAGAACGAGAGAAAAACTGAAAATCGGGAAAGTTGGTCAAAATGGTCGTATTGGTATCAAGGTAAGTTCATGTGTTTAATAAGCATTTAATTACGCATGTTTGAATACTAAATTGATATATTAGTTATAAATGTTTTAGTATTGATTTTTGAAAATAATTATAAAATTGAGAAATGCTCGATAATGATTCGACATTAAAAGTGAGAATTCGAATAAGTTTACATATAAGGCCATAGTGGTAATGTGGCTTTGTATAAGATCAAGAAAGTATTGAATGGCATAATTTGAGGAAAGTAAGATAAATTGAGGATATGATGAGATTGAGAATGTAAGTATGTAAGTTTACGGTAATAAATGTAATGTTTCGATATTTTATATTAATGTTGTTAATTTCCAGCATATATATACATTTATTTTATGAGAATATTTCAAGTTGAATCAAAGATGAGGTAGCAGAGAAAAAGTATCAGAAAGCCCGTTTGAGCCATAGGAATGTATGGGATACAAAATGTCATCACATTTTGGGTTGAGATAATTGAAGAACATCCCATGTAAGTCCATATCAAACATATGGCATTCGCAGGCTGGGATAGTTGAGGAACATCCCATGTAAGTCCATATTAGATATATGGCTTTGGCAGGACAGGGAACATCCCATGTAAGACCATGCCTAGAGCATGGCATTGGCAGGTTATTATCAGGTAGAAAAACCCAAGTACCCTTAGTATTCCAAACGATTCATCGGGCTAATATACAGGCTATGTTACAAGAAAGTTCAGGTAAATGAATGATAAACAGGAAAGTTAAAGAGTAAGTGGACAAGTAAAATAAATATTTTGTCAGTTGATGATATTAAAAGTATTAAAATGAGTGTATTCAAGTATTAAGTAAGTGATAAGTCTTCAATTATACTTATGATGCTTTGTGATATGATTGGCAATATGCCTATATATTTTGAAAGAGTGTTAATGTGTTAAGTGAGATGTTGCAGGTACATAAGCAAGCTATTAAGTAAGGTATTTCTTTTATTATTCTGAGCCTTTGGTAAGGTTACCAATGAGTAAGATGGAAAAGTAAGAACTTAATTATTTATGCAAATTATGAAAGCTTAATAATAAGATAAATTCATTACTAATGCCTATTATTTTACATGTGAACTTACTAAGCTTTATAAGCTTACCTCTTTCGTTTCCCCTGTTCTAGAGTTTTATCAAAGAAGCTCGAGTTGGAGGTCGTCGGAGATCGCTTCACACTTTCGACTATCAAGTTACCAATTGGGTATTTTCATTGAAACGTTTTCAATTATGGCATGTATAGGAACTTGGCCTTTTTGTGTGTATGTCCTTATGATATATGGCTAAATAAGAACATGTATTGATGTTATGTATGCCTAAATGAGGTTTAATGCAAAGAAATTATGAAAGAGTAAAAGTTGGTTATGAAACAATTTTGGGATAGCAGTAGTGATGTGAATTTGAAAAATCACTAAAAATTGTAGAAATGGAATTAAATGGTGAATAAGATATAGCATTAAAGCTTATTGAGTCTATTTTCATAAGAAAGAAACAAAGCAAGCAAAGGAAGTCTATATTCATAGATATTTAAATTCTTGTGAGAATGGTTCAGAATGACTTTGTGATCCCCTGTGCTGAATTTAGAATTTCATTAAAAATTGTACAAAAAGAATTATGAGTAATAATTTGTATTTATAGATTCCTTAGTGAGCCTATTTTCATTAGAAACAATTGAAAACCTTATCTGATATCTGTATAATGAGATAATTGATTTTTAATTAAGAGAGGTTAGGTTCGCTAGACTGCGAACCAGGGGTGAATTTAACTAATAAACTGTACTAATTGGTCACCCCAAGAATTCTGGAAAAATTATGGTAAGAAGATATATGAGTCTAGTTTTAGGGAAAATTTATAAATATAAATTTTGAGTTTTGTAACTCGAGTTATAATTAATTTAGTGATTGTTACACTGGTGGACAATTTTATTATGAATAGTGAAATAAATTGTTTTGATTTGTGTAAGTAATCGGAAAATTTTTAATGTTCTTAGTTTGGTCCCGAACAGTTTCAATGGCATGTTTTAGGGCCTCGAGGGCCCTTTTTAGTTATATATTGGATGAATGTGAGCGGATTAATTTTAAAAGTAAATTTTTATACCCCGAACTAGTAAGATAAGTCTGGTAACGCCTCGTGCTCGACTACGACGACGATCTTGGGTAAGGGGTATTACACAGTGTGTGGTAACACCCCAAACCCGACCCAGGTGTTATAACTATATCTGGCAATGTCACATTGACGTGTTTTGAAAATGTGACCTTATTCAATTTTCTTGTAAAACCTTTCTAGTTTAATAGAAACCATTAGCCCAATTGATCCATTTAATCCAGTTGTAAAAGTAGTTACTTTCAAAAACTTGTTTATTGCAGAAGTTTCGCTTTAACCCTCTTTTGTTATGAAACTGTGATTTTTGAAGAACAAGTATCTTTTTAAAAAACCACGCCCTAGAGCTAATAGATTAAACAAAATAAATAAACCCAGATTTGAAGTTTAAAAGTTAAGTAATTTCCTTATTAAAACCGAAAATTAAAATAACAATAAACATAATTCAAAAACCAAAAATAGTTTAAAGTGTGGCCGTCTTCAAGTCCTACACAGTACCAAACCATCTGAGCCTAGGAATTACATGTGTAAAAGTAGTTGGGTGAGGTTACGAAAACTCAGTGTGTAATCCCAAAAAATTTCAGTATTATAGAATCAGTCTGGCCTGAGCCCATTTTAATATAGATCGAAAACAGTAGGCCTAAACCCAATACACTAACAGTATCGCATGCATACAGGATCCTACCCAACCAGCCTCTACACTCCATCTCCGTCCAACCCATCACTCCATGTGGAGATATAATCGACCCACCCGACCCTACACTCTACAGTGTAGTACCGATGCGGTACTATCAGCAATGTGCAGCAGTGCTGCCAATGTATTAGGCCATAAGCCATCAGTATAATGCAGCAGAGCTACCAATACAGAACACTTCCTCCAGTCATAAATATACCTGAACCCCCATGGAATGCAACATACTCGATGACATGCTAACATAATACAAAACATATACACATACATATTATCGCATGGCATGCATAATCATTCAGATATCATACAAGGTCAAATCAGTCTTTTTACCAGTGAGGGGTATTTTACTCATTTACTAGTGTGGGCCTAAGTACTCTAAGGCCTATTGTTAAGCCTACAGTCGTCTAGCGACTCATTCGATCGTATCAGTGCAGAAATTTATCTTTGGCCCAAGGCCCATTAAGCAGCCCCACGTGGGCCCACACAGTTCTGTGGCCCACCAAGCCCAAAATTGACCTAGGCCATGAGCGCGCCACAGCTAGAATATAAATACCCAACTTCTAGACATTTTCACTCGTGTGGGCCCACAAAACCATTGGGCTCGTACAACCCATTTTGGCCCAACTCATGAAATCGCTGATGGCGGCCGTTTTTCGATGTAGGCCCACAATCTATGGGCCCAGTGGATCACATGTTCTTTCGCACGCTCAGTGGCCATAAGCCCAATTCGTCGGCTTTTTGGCACTCGGCTTTTTGGCATTTTGCTGTTGTAGTCTATCAGTGTGAATAACACACCTGTTGCGATGTCGAAGCTAAACCACTTCCAAGATCAAGAACCTATAACCAACCATAATCTCTCATCAGTCTAAAATCATCGTTAATATATAATCATAATGTTGGAACACTTAATCCAACCCTATTTACTTACCAACAATCAATCATAGAATGCCTCTTATTCCAACACCACGTAGTCTTTCCAAGGCTTAACCTTCGTAAGAACAATTAACAACCCATAAACATCCATAACCCCACAACCATACAACAAAAGTTTGAAACCTTACCAATAGAGGAATGATCGCTTGTAAAGGAATATGTCGTTAGCCCAACACCTTTGCTTAAAGAAATGGAACCCTTACCCACATTCAACAAAAACACAGTGTTACAAGACAATCATTTAAGCGAACCACAATTCAGAGAAAAGGATACCCACGGCCCCCTAGAATGAGAAACTCTTGAGAAGAAGACTTACCAAAATATTTAGCCAAGACTCAAACCTAGTAATTGCCCAAATTGAAAAGGGGGTAATCGACTAAGAACTATTCGGCTAAAAGAAGGAAGCACGAAAGTGAAACAAGTTGTTCATCCTTGAATAATAAAAGACCTTAGGTTCGGCCAACATAGTAGAAGAGTAAAAGAACTCAAAAGAAAGAAGATGCATAAACGGTTCAAAACTCCAGGTCCACAGATAAAAAATCGAAAGATGACAAAGAGAGGAAGAGAAAGAATAGCTTGATCGCCACAAGCAAAACTGAATGGTCTAGAGAGCAAAAGAGGGTGCAATCGGCTAAGGGGAAAAATGATTGAATGGAAGGGAGGAAAAGGAGAAAGAGAGTTCAGCTATGGCAAGAAAACTTGAAGAAAAAAGATGAGGGGGAGCCGAATGCTGACAAACAAAGGTATTGAATAGTAGATAAAATCAAAGTGAAATAACGTGCATGAACGCAAATGGTCACAAGCAAGAATCGGCTACTCAGCACAAACAAAAAGAATGAAAGAAGCAGAGGAGACTATTACTGAAAACAAAAGCCAAACTAGCCAAATTCGGCACTAAGTGACTATGGCTAATTTCTGCACAAGGAAAACAAAGTCCTACTTCCGGCCAACACTAACACCCTCCACTCCTTGATCTTTTCCATAATTTTCTCCCTAACATCCTCCTAAAATCCCTCCTCCACACTCCAAGACCGATTCAAACTTCCACCTTGTGGAGTTTCGATCAAATTCAACCACTTCCACGGTATAAGAGCAAAAATAATCCTCTTTTTGCTCTCCTTGGGCCTTGAACTCCAGTCCCTTAACATACATGAGACGCTATTTATCCCTTGAGCTAGCATGCTCTTTTCTGTCATGTTTCACATACATTAATTTAAAAGGCATTCAACCTAAAGTCAAGATCCCTTTAAGCCCAAAAATAATAATTTTCCATAGGCCAAGGGTTGAACCCAAGCCTTCTTGGAGATTGCCACACATCCTTAATTCAATTAGCCAACAATGCAAACATGCAATTATTCCATTTCATGAAAAATCAAAAACTCAAAATGTCTGAGCGTTACAACTCTACCCTCTTAAAGAAATTTCAGCCTTGAAATTTACCTGGTCAAAAAAGGTGAGGGTATTGCCGTCGCATCACCTCTTTAGATTCCCACGTGGCTTCCCTAGAACTGTGGTTCCACCATAGTACCTTAACCAGTGGAACCAACTTCTTCCTCAGAACCTTCACATTGCGGTCTAAGATTTGAACCGATTCCTCCTCAAAGGTTAGATCAGGCCTAACTTCAATCTCCTTAACTGGCACTATATGAGTGGGATCAGAACGATAACGTCTCAGCATGGAAACGTAGAATACATCATGAATTCGGTCCAACTCCGGAGGCATTTCCAGCGATAGGCAACCAGTCCAACGCACTTCAGTACTCGGTAAGGCCCAATAAACCTAAGGCTTAGCTTACCCTTTCGTCCAAACCTTAATATCTTCTTCCATGGAGAGACCTTTAGAAAAACCAAGTCCCCCACAGAATATTCAATCTCACGGCACTTAAGGTCTGCATAAGACTTCTTTCTATCAGATGCTTCCTTCAATCGATCTTAAATCAGTTTCACTTTATCCTCTGTATCAGACACCAACTCAGGCCCTAGAACTCATCGATTGCCCAACTCAGTCCAACACATAGGCATACGACACCTACGACCATATAATGCTTCATACGGTGCCATCCGAATACTGGACTGATAACTATTGTTGTATGCAAACTCTGCCAACAGCAAGTAGTCTTCCCAGCTACCCCAAAAATCAATTATACAACCCCTTAGCATGTCTTCTAGAATATGAATCACTCTCTTCGACTATCCATCCGTTTGAGGGTGAAACGCAGTACTGAAATCCAGCCTTGTACCCAGTGCTTCATACAATTTCTTCTAGAATTAAGACGTGAATCGAGGGTCTCTATCAAATATGATAGAAACTGACACCCCATGTAGTCTCACAATTTCTGCTACATATAATTTGGCTAACTTTTGCAATGAGTAGTCAGTTTGGACCGGTATAAAATGGGCGAATTTAGTCAAACGGTCCACTATAACCCATATCGAGTCTTTCTTAGTAGGTATTAAGGGCAGTCCACTGATAAAGTCCATGGTTACTTTTTCGCAGTTCCAGAGAGGAATCTTCACTGGTTGCAATAATCTTAAAGGCAGTTGATGCTCAGCTTTTACTTGCTGGCATGTCAGACATTTACCTACAAACTCAGTAACATCCCGCTTAAGTCCTGGCCACCAGTACAATTCACGTAGATCTCGGTACACTTTGGTTCCACCAGGGTGCATAGCATATGGATTACTATGCACCTCTTGCATTAAAGACTGCCTCAGTTCAGAATCCTTCGGTATGCAAACTCTTTCACGGAAACATAATACCCCTTTATTATTCAGCCCAAAATCAAAAGTTACCCATTCTCTATCTGTCGAAAACGAGGAATCAATGTTTCATCCACCAACTACTTACCTCTAATCTACTCAGTCCACACTGGTTTAACTTGGAGTTTAGCTAACAACCCACCATTATCAAATAAGCTTAGGCGTGCAAACATCGCCCTTAGGTCAGACATAGCCTTACGGCTTAATGCGTCGACTACCACGTTAGCCTTACCAAGATGATATTCGATTGAGAGATCATAATCCTTCAGCAACTCTATCCACCTTCGCTGCCTCAGATTAAGCTCCTTTTGGGTGAGAAGATACCTAAAGCTCTTGTGATTCGTGTAAATGATACACCTTTCCCCATATAAGTAGTGCCTCCAAATCTTAAGTGTGAATACCACCGCAGCCAATTCCAGATTATGTTGGGGTAATTCGCTTCATGGTTTTTAAGTTGGCGTGATGCATAAGCAACTACCTTACCCTCTTGCATTAACACACATCCTAACCCAACGTGCGATGCATCACTGTAAATGGTAAATTCTTTTCCAGATTCTGGCTGTATCAACACAGGGGCTTCAGTCAGAATTTTCTTTAATTTCTCAAAACTTTCCTGCTGCTTCTCAGTCCAAACAAAAGGTACTCCCTTACGTAACAACTTGGTTACAATTAAGGAAAATCCCTTCACAAATGTCTGTAATACCCTGCCAGTCCTAGAAAACTTCGTATCTTAGATACACTTTTAGGTGATTTCCAGTCTAGAACAACCTCGATTTTTTGAAGTTTAACCCTAACCCCTTCGATAGATACAACATGACCCAAAAACATCACCTTATGCAACCAGAATTCACACTTGTTGAATTTGGCATATAACTGATTTTTCCTCAAAACTTGCAAGACAACTCAAAGGTGTGCATCATGATCTTCCTCAATCCTCGAGTACACCAAGATGTCATCTACAAACACCACCACAAACCAGTCCAGATAGGGTTGGAATACTCGGTTCATTAGGTCCATAAAAATAGCCGGTGCATTCGTTAGCCTAAACGGCATAACCAAGAACTCGTAGTTCCCATAACGAGTCCTAAACACTATCTTGTACACATTTGCCTCCTTCACTTTCAGTTGGTGATATCCAAAACGGATATCTATCTTGGAAAAGACCGAAGCTCCTCGAAGTTGACCAAATAGATCATCAATCCTCGGTAGGGGGTACTTGGTTTTTATAGTTAGTTTGTTTAACTGCCGGTAATTAATGCACATGCACATACTCTCATCCTTCTTCATCACAAATAAGACTGGTGCTTCCCAAGGAGACATACTAGGTCGTATGAATCCTCGATCTAGAGTTCTTGAATTTGAGGTTTGAGTTCAACAAGCTCCTTTGGTGCCATTCTCAATACGATCTACCTCAGATGAGTTGAGTCGTATACTAAGTGCCCGATTGTCGACGAGAAAGTAATGTTAACTCGGTTTAGAAAGTTGAGTCTAAAAGTGAGTTTAGAAAGAAATATAGATGAGAAGGTTTCAATTCGATTTAGTTAAGAAATAAAAGGTCATTGAATTAGAAATGTAAGTTTATGACAAAAAATGTGGTTTGAGGTTCGAATGAAGTAAAAGGTAAGAAGAAGAATCGGTTCGGTTTAGGGTGTAGCGGATGGATTGATGGGTATTGGTCAATTTGGTGCGAAATAAATGGTTACGAAAGAAATGGTATGAAATAGGCAGGATGAGTTCGGTTTTGGTGAGAGAAGAAATGGGATTGAACTAAAGTGCAAACAAGAACTAATACCGATTTGGTATCGACCCGTTGCTTATAAGCCCTTAAGTTTAGTTTTGGTAAAGTGTAGGTGACCTCAACCCACTATCTAATAAGATAGGAACCTTGATATGTTTCGAACACCACACTACGGGTAGTGATAAGTTCGAGTTCGTCAAAGAAACGGTTGATGTAGCTAGAAATCTAGGTATGCCTATGAATCTTTGTACGAAATTTGAGAAAAGTTTGCCTCACAATTTTGTAATACCCTATAACCCTCATCCGTCACCGGAATAGGTCATTCGGCATTAACCATCTAACACAACCTCCGGACAAGCACGGAATAACATAGGAACCATTTCCAGATGACCTATGTAAACAAATAAATAATACAATTCTCGACTTTAATTCAATAAATATAACAACCGCTGAATCAACACATATACACACATATATATATAAGTACCTTAACCGAATATGTCATCTAACTAGATCATATCACAAACATTGGTTCATTTATGCAACTTTACTAATTTAAAAGAACCAGCCACCTTCGCATGGCTTTAATATTTACAAAACCAAAATATAGCTTGTTTCAAAAGGAGAGGTAAGCCTATACATGCCATTCACTAGAGTTTATCTAATTAAGTACCTAACGAGGCTTTGATAGTAGAGGTGACTTCGAGTTTGAGATTCCCGAGACCGTAGCTGACGAACAAAAAATCTATAAAACAGAAGATTCAGAGCAACAGAGTAAGCATTTCTATGCTTAGTAAGTTCAAGTAATAAAAACTAATCAATCTACTAAAGTAAAGACATTATCAATTTGCTCATTTAAAAAAAAAAAGATTTCACCTTAGTCGAATGTGCCTATACTAAATTTGTTCGAATATGCTAATAGTCCACAAAAATACATGCTCACATAAATTTATAAGTTCACACATAGGGCAAAGAAGCCACAGATTATCACAATCTCTTTAAGACCATTGTTAGCACTAAACATCGCTCCTTTGTAAGGTAATTCAATAGGAAATTGTTCACTATTACGTAACTCACGTACCTGGTCCTTTTATAGTAGATGTCTCATTAACAGAGGTAGATAAAACTGAATTCTTATGGTTAGCCATATGGCTCTTCGGGATTTGCCCCGGCTTTAAACTCTAGCCCTAAGGCTCTTCGGGATTTAACCCGGCTTTAAACTCTAGCCCTAAGGCTCTTCGGGATTTAACCCGGCTTTAAAACACAGATACACAATAATCAAATTCAGTACATGAACTTATCACCAATTTAATTTCAAAACATCATTCATTCGTTCACTTCACACATTATACAATTCATGGCACTTTTAAGAGATACATTCGGTCTAAACGCATATAAGTAAAGCACAACACAATTTGTTTACTGAAGGATTCATACGAAAAAGGGCTTTTGGCTATATTACTCTTCTTTTTCCTCATTTCACATGTCTTAGGTCGATTGAGTACAATTAATCATCTTCATAAATAACTAACCGCATATGCCATGTTAAAATAAATTACATGATAGGGTTAAATACTTAAACTTACCTCGAGGGTCGATAATTATTTACGAACCGACTAATCCACCACCTTTGCCTTCCCTTTGTCCGAGTGTGGTTCTCTTAGCTCTTGAGCTTAAATACACAAATTTGAGCATATAAATTTCGTACCCGTTATTAGATAAATCATAAAAATGAAATTATCCTTTTTAAGCCACTCCGACATATTCGATTTAAAAGCATGAATATACTTGTATATACATCTCTCAAATTAAACTTTGAAATTCCAAAATGCCGAATGCTATTATCAACTAAACAAACATACTCATGCGCAGCCACAATCATCCATGCAAAATTCTATGACCAATTCGGCAACTTCATAAATTCGAATCTTAGAGTCTCCTACCAAGTTATTACTTAGCAGCACAAAGATGAGTACATATTGCATAATAACATCTCATCACTCTACATAATTCACACCAAAACAATGTCACATATTTCGGCCCTATACTCAAATGCACATATCCTTTCTAATTCGCTAAAATAATTTGGCCAAAACTTTCTCAATAAAAGCCTAAATCACTTCTAATTACTCTTTATGATAGATTTATAAATAAAAGAAATAGGAATCAAAGAGAAACACTTAGTTCCTTAGCAAAAACCCCAAAATTTTCCAATTAACAACCAAAGCACATTCGGCCTTTACACACTTTTCCCTTACAAAAGTTCTATTAACCAAGCCTTAGATAAAATAGAACACTCAAATCAATTAAACAAAGATTTTTCCTTTTTCTCCCTTGATTAATCACCTTGACCGAATACTAGAAGGCATACCTCACACAAATTCTTTCTTACAAAAATATCAACTTACTCATTTCCCCAATTTGGGACACATCCACTCACGGTTTTCATAAATTTTTCATTTAACTAACAAAATAACCCCTTAATGAATTTTTAATGTTCAAAGCCGACACACTTACCTCAACCCTCACTAAAATTCGACAAGGTTAATACAAGCTCAACCGAATGCTCATTCATATGCATGATGGTTTTCTAAGCTTATTCATACGGCATTCACATGTACAATCAACATTAAGCATACCACACAATTTAAGCATTTAACACAATTTAGCACATGAAAAGCTTCATGACCGAATGGATTTTCTTCAAGTTCAACTAAATGCAACCCATGGGCAAGGTAGAATATTAGCCAACACTCAAAATGCACTTAAATTTTCCAAAGAAATCAATCAACCTTACCTTAATTTTTGCCTTAGCCACAACCGATTTCAAGAGTGTTTCTTCCCCCCTTTTTCTTTCTTCAATTCACGGTAAGAAGAACAAAAAATGAGTTTCCTTTGTTTTTCTCACCCTTTTTATTTTTATTTCATTCATTATAAAAATTCAATTTGACAATATTTCATAAAATTTATTCATTTACAATTAAAAATAAAGAAATTTAATAACCCACCATCAAGCATGGTCGGCCACTAAAACAAAAAGGCCAAATTGACAAGCAAAGTCTTTAATTTGCAAGCTTATACAATCCTCCCTCTTGCATTATAGCCACAACATCAAAATACTCATCAATTTAGTCCTTTAGTTCGGAAATCACACATATCAAAACAAATTCATACATTTCAATTTCACACATAAAATTTTAACATAAATCAAACGTGTGATATCATGTTCAGTTTTTATTTGGATTCGGTTTAGTGGTCCCGAAACCACTTCCCGACTAGGGTCGAAAATAGGGCTGTCACAACTCTCTCCCCCTTAAAAGGATTTTCGTCCCCGAAAATCTTACCCGAAAATAGATTTAGATATCGTTCTTTCATAGCATTCTCGGGCTCCCAAGTTGCTTCCTCGATCCCATGCTTGAGCCATAATATTTTTACTAACGGAACTCTTTTGTTTCGTAATTCTTTAACCTCTCGAGCTAAAATACAGATAGGTTCTTCCTCATAACTCAAATTAGGTTGAATTTCAACCTCGGATGGATTCAACACATGCGAAGGATCAGATCTATAGCGTCGAAGCATCGATACATGAAATACATTGTGGATCTTTTCAAGATCAGAGGGCAAAATCAGTCTATATGCAACTGGTCCAATCCGTTCCGAAATTTCGTACGGCCCAATGAATCTCGGACTCAGCTTACCTTTGCAGCCAAAACGGAGTATCTTTTTCCACGGTGAAACTTTCAGAAACACCTTATCACCCACTTGATACTCGATGTCTTTACGCTTTAAGTCCGCATATGATTTCTGACGATCGGATGCCATTCTCAAACTGTCGCGAATTATCCCTACTTTCTGCTCAACTTCCCTGACTAAATCAACTCTGAGAATCTTATCTTCACTAAGTTCGGTCCAAAATAGAGGAGTTCGGTATTTACGACCGTAGAGAGCTTCGTAGGGAGCCATTCGGATACTCGATTGGAAACTGTTGTTATAAGCGAATTCAATCAATGGCAAGTATTTTTCCCACGAATTACTAAACTCAAGGATACAACATCTCAACATATCCTCGAGTATCTGAATAACTCGTTCAGATTGACCGTCAGTCTGGGGGTGAAAAGCAGTGCTGAAGTAAAGTTTAGTACCCAAAGCTTCTTGCAGCTTCCTCCAAAATCTAGAAGTAAAACGGGGGTCTCGATCAGAAACAATAGAAGTCGGTACCCCATGCAATCGTACTATCTGAGAAACGCATAATTCCGCTAACTTATCAAGCGAAAAGTCAGTGCAAACCGGGATGAAATGGGCTGATTTCGTTAATCGATCAACAACAACCCAAATGGAGTCCCTTTTGCTCGGCATCAACGGTAAACCCGACACAAAATCCATTGTAACGCGATCTCATTTCCACTCGGGTATCAAAATCGGCTGAAGTAATCCCGACGGCACCTGATGTTCCGCTTTTACTTATTGACATACTAAGCATTTAGATACAAAATCAGAGATGTCTCGCTTCATGCCATGCCACCAATACTGTCGCTTCAAATCATTATACATTTTCGTACTGCCCGGATGGACCGACATTCGGCTACAATGGGCTTCCTTCAAAATCATCGAAACTAGCTCAGACTTTTTCGGAACACACAATCGGTCTTTAAATCTCAAACAATCATTTCCGTCGACCCGAAATGCTGAATCTACATTTGACTCGCACTGAACTCGTTTGGCAACTAAGTCGTCGTCGGCTTTCTGAGCCTCACAAATCTGTTGAAGTAGCATAGGTCTTGCTACCAATTCGGCAATCAACACATCATTTCCTGACATCGTCAGCTTCACGTTCATAGCTCGCAAGGAAAATAAGGATTTCCGGCTAAGAGCGTCTGCAACTACATTAGCTTTTCCCGGGTGATAATCAATAACAAGCTCATAGTCCTTTAGCAATTCTAGCCACCGCCTTTGTCTCAAATTCAAATCTTTTTGAGACATCAGATACTTGAGACTTTTGTGATCGGAGAAGATATGACATTTTTCTCCGAACAGATAGTGTCGCCAAATCTTCAAAGCGAAGACAATAGCGGCTAATTCCAGATCATGAGTCGGATAATTTCGCTCGTGAGGCTTTAACTGTCTCGAAGCATAAGCAATAACCTGGCCTTCTTGCATCAAAACGCAGCCTAAACCGTTCAGAGATGCATCACTAAAAACTACAAATTCTTTACCGGTTTCTGGCTGAACTAACACTGGAGCTTCTGTCAAAAGGGTTTTCAGTTGGTCGAAGCTTTGCTGACACCTATCCGACCACTCGAACTTGATATCTTTTTGCAGCAGTCTCGTCAATGGCGTCGCAATCATCGAAAAACCTTTGACGAATCGTCGGTAATATCCGGCGAGTCCTAAAAAGCTTCGAACTTCAGTAACATTTCTAGGGGGTTTCCAGTCGAGAATAGCTGAAATTTTGTTCGGGTCAACTCGAATACCCGAAGCAGATACTATATGCCCCAAGAACCCGACCTCGCGCAACCAAAATTCGCACTTGCTGAATTTCGCATACAATTGATTTTCACGTAAGGTCTGAAGTACTAGTCTCAAATGCTCGGCATGCTCGGCTTCATTGCGAGAGTAAATCAAAATATCATCGATGAACACTACCACGAAGCGATCCAAAAATGGCCTAAATACCCGATTCATCAAATCCATGAATACCGCAGGGGCGTTGGTGAGTCCAAACGGCATCACTAAGAACTCATAGTGACCGTATCTCGTTCTGAATGCCGTCTTCGGTACGTCAGAATCTCTAACTCTTAACTGATAATAACCGGATCGCAAATCAATCTTCGAAAAGACTGAAGCTCCTCTCAACTGATCGAACAAGTCGTCAATTCGGGGCAACGGATACTTATTCTTTACCGTGGCTTTATTCAGCTGTCGATAGTCGATGCACATTCTCATAGTCCCGTCCTTCTTTTTCACAAACAAAACCGGTGCACCCCAAGGCGAAAAACTAGGTCACACAAAGCCTCTATCTGTCAACTCTTGCAGCTGAGATTTTAATTCTTTTAATTCGGTAGGTGCCATACGATACGGGGCAATCGAAATCGGAGTCGTACCTGGAATCAACTCTATACCAAACTCGACCTCTCTTACAGGCGGTAGTCCCGGTAATTCTTCGGGAAATACATCTGAAAACTCGCAGATTACGGGCACTGTCTCAAGTTCTCGGTCGAAAACTTTGTTATCTAGCACATAAGCCAAATACACTTCACACCCCTTTCTCACGTATTTCTGAGCTGTCATGGTTGTAATTACTGCAGGTGGCCCACTTAGATCAATGGATTCAATTCGGATTATTTCATTACTCGAACATCGCAAGTCGATAGTTTTTCGCTTGCCATTCACTATCGCATCGTGAACGGTCAACCAGTCCATTCCAAGGATAATGTCAAATTCGTCGAATGAAAGAAGCATCAAGTCAGCCGGAAAACAAAAATCTCGAACCATTAACGGACATTTCTTGCATACTTTATCAACCAGAACACAACAACCCAAAGGGTTCGACACTCGAATTACGAATTCAGTAGACTCAACAGGAAGAGTCTTACTGGAGGCTAAAGTTTCACACACATAAGAATGGGTCGAACCAGGATCAATCAGGGCAATAACATCAGTATTAAAGAGGGTGAAAGTACCAGTAATAACATTCGGAGAAGAAGCTTCCTCGCGGGCACGAATAGCATATGCTCTGGCCGGTGCTCGAGCCTCGGATCTAACTGTAGTATCTCTAGTCCCTCTCTGACTGCCGCTAGTATTTCCACCCCGTCGCAGGGGTCTACCCCGCGAAGCTGTGCCACTAGGTCTCTGAGTCGGATCGGGAGTGCGTCCATCATTTCTCGGACAATCTTTAATAAAATGGTCGGCAGATCCACATCTGAAACAAGAGCGGTCACGATGCCTACAACTCCCTGGGTGCCATTTACCACAATAATTGCAATCCAATCTATCCCGACGTTCATTACCCACACTGGCAATGGAAGTAGCTCGCGAACTCACGGGAGGTCGATGGTGTTCTCGTCTAGAAAAACCCGATGTATATTTAGATCGACCTGAGTCATCTCTAGTCTTTTTGGACGATTGCTGAATAGATTTTCCCACAGATCTCTTACGGAGCTCTCTATTTCCATCTTCGGCTTTTCTTTTTTCATTACTGAGCTCTTCAGCTTTACAAGCTCGCTCGACTAACACGACAAACTCCTTAATCTCCAGAATTCCCACTAGCAGCCTGATATCTTCATTTAATCCGTCCTCAAAACGCTTACACATAATAGCCTCGGAGGATACACATTCTCGAGCATAACGACTAAGTCGCATGAATTCTCTCTCGTACTCGGTTACTGACATCTGACCTTGTTTGAGTTCTAGAAATTCCTTCCGTTTTTGATCGATGAATCTCTGGCTGATATATTTCTTACGGAACTCGGTTTGGAAGAACTCCCAGTTGACCCGTTCCTTCGGAACAACAGAAACCAGAGTATTCCACCAGTAGTAGGCAGCGTCACGTAACAGAGACATCGCACATTTAAGACACTCCTAGGGTGTGCAGGACAGTTCGTCAAACACTCGGATGGTATTGTCGAGCCAAAACTCAGCCCGCTCGGCATCGTCACTAGGGGTAGCCCGGAACTCCTCGGCCCCATATTTTCTAATCTTGTCAACAGGGGGCCTACTCGATCTCACTGGATCGGTCACAGGGGGAGTCGTAAAAGTCAGAAATGGAGTATTCGGGGGCGGAGGTTGCGGAACAGCCGGATTTGATCTAACGAATTGAGCGAACCAGTCACTCATCAATGCATAGAAAGCTGGTCTAATATCATCATCTCGATGACCAATATTTGGCTGAGAGTCGGGTCAGGAGCTACACTCTCAACATCGTCCGCTACGGTTCAATCGGGTTCGGGACCCATTCTATATCAAAAATCACATTTCAAATATCAGAAGTCATCTCACTATCAAAATGACACTAAATGGCATGTATAGCTAGACTCATACTTACTACGGTAGTCCGAGAATCGACTAAACCGTAGCTCTGATACCAATAAAATGTAATACCCTATAACCCTCATCCGTCACCGGAATAGGTCATTCGGCATTAACCATCTAACACAACCTCCGGACAAGCACGGAATAACATAGGAACCATTTCCAGATGACCTATGTAAACAAATAAATAATACAATTCTCGACTTTAATTCAATAAATATAACAACCGCTGAATCAACACATATACACACATATATATATAAGTACCTTAACCGAATATGTCATCTAACTAGATCATATCACAAACATTGGTTCATTTATGCAACTTTACTAATTTAAAAGAACCAGCCACCTTCGCATGGCTTTAATATTTACAAAACCAAAATATAGCTTGTTTCAAAAGGAGAGGTAAGCCTATACATGCCATTCACTAGAGTTTATCTAATTAAGTACCTAACGAGGCTTTGATAGTAGAGGTGACTTCGAGTTTGAGATTCCCGAGACCGTAGCTGACGAACAAAAAATCTATAAAACAGAAGATTCAGAGCAACAGAGTAAGCATTTCTATGCTTAGTAAGTTCAAGTAATAAAAACTAATCAATCTACTAAAGTAAAGACATTATCAATTTGCTCATTTAAAAAAAAAGATTTCACCTTAGTCGAATGTGCCTATACTAAATTTGTTCGAATATGCTAATAGTCCACAAAAATACATGCTCACATAAATTTATAAGTTCACACATAGGGCAAAGAAGCCACAGATTATCACAATCTCTTTAAGACCATTGTTAGCACTAAACATCGCTCCTTTGTAAGGTAATTCAATAGGAAATTGTTCACTATTACGTAACTCACGTACCTGGTCCTTTTATAGTAGATGTCTCATTAACAGAGGTAGATAAAACCGAATTCTTATCGTTAGCCCTACGGCTCTTCGGGATTTGCCCCGGCTTTAAACTCTAGCCCTAAGGCTCTTCGGGATTTAACCCGGCTTTAAACTCTAGCCCTAAGGCTCTTCGGGATTTAACCCGGCTTTAAAACACAGATACACAATAATCAAATTCAGTACATGAACTTATCACCAATTTAATTTCAAAACATCATTCATTCGTTCACTTCACACATTATACAATTCATGGCACTTTTAAGAGATACATTCGGTCTAAACGCATATAAGTAAAGCACAACACAATTTGTTTACTGAAGGATTCATACGAAAAAGGGCTTTTGGCTATATTACTCTTCTTTTTCCTCATTTCACATGTCTTAGGTCGATTGAGTACAATTAATCATCTTCATAAATAACTAACCGCATATGCCATGTTAAAATAAATTACATGATAGGGTTAAATACTTAAACTTATCTCGAGGGTCGATAATTATTTACGAACCGACTAATCCACCACCTTTGCCTTCCCTTTGTCCGAGTGTGGTTCTCTTAGCTCTTGAGCTTAAATACACAAATTTGAGCATATAAATTTCGTACCCGTTATTAGATAAATCATAAAAATGAAATTATCCTTTTTAAGCCACTCCGACATATTCGATTTAAAAGCATGAATATACTTGTATATACATCTCTCAAATTAAACTTTGAAATTCCAAAATGCCGAATGCTATTATCAACTAAACAAACATACTCATGCGCAGCCACAATCATCCATGCAAAATTCTATGACCAATTCGGCAACTTCATAAATTCGAATCTTAGAGTCTCCTACCAAGTTATTACTTAGCAGCACAAAGATGAGTACATATTGCATAATAACATCTCATCACTCTACATAATTCACACCAAAACAATGTCACATATTTCGGCCCTATACTCAAATGCACATATCCTTTCTAATTCGCTAAAATAATTTGGCCAAAACTTTCTCAATAAAAGCCTAAATCACTTCTAATTACTCTTTATGATAGATTTATAAATAAAAGAAATAGGAATCAAAGAGAAACACTTAGTTCCTTAGCAAAAACCCCAAAATTTTCCAATTAACAACCAAAGCACATTCGGCCTTTACACACTTTTCCCTTACAAAAGTTCTATTAACCAAGCCTTAGATAAAATAGAACACTCAAATCAATTAAACAAAGATTTTTCCTTTTTCTCCCTTGATTAATCACCTTGACCGAATACTAGAGGGCATACCTCACACAAATTCTTTCTTACAAAAATAGCAACTTACTCATTTCCCCAATTTGGGACACATCCACTCACGGTTTTCATAAATTTTTCATTTAACTAACAAAATAACCCCTTAATGAATTTTTAATGTTCAAAGCCGACACACTCACCTCAACCCTCACTAAAATTCGACAAGGTTAATACAAGCTCAACCGAATGCTCATTCATATGCATGATGGTTTTCTAAGCTTATTCATACGGCATTCACATGTACAATCAACATTAAGCATACCACACAATTTAAGCATTTAACACAATTTAGCACATGAAAAGCTTCATGACCGAATGGATTTTCTTCAAGTTCAACTAAATGCAACCCATGGGCAAGGTAGAATATTAGCCAACACTCAAAATGCACTTAAATTTTCCAAAGAAATCAGTCAACCTTACCTTAATTTTTGCCTTAGCCACAACCGATTTCAAGAGTGTTTCTTCCCCCCCTTTTTCTTTCTTCAATTCACGGCAAGAAGAACAAAAAATGAGTTTCCTTTGTTTTTCTCACCCTTTTTATTTTTATTTCATTCATTATAAAAATTCAATTTGACAATATTTCATAAAATTTATTCATTTACAATTAAAAATAAAGAAATTTAATAACCCACCATCAAGCATGGTCGGCCACTAAAACAAAAAGGCCAAATTGACATGCAAAGTCTTTAATTTGCAAGCTTATATAATCCTCCCTCTTGCATTATAGCCACAACATCAAAATACTCATCAATTTAGTCCTTTAGTTCGGAAATCACACATATCAAAACAAATTCATACATTTCAATTTCACACATAAAATTTTAACATAAATCAAACGTGTGATATCATGTTCAGTTTTTATTTGGATTCGGTTTAGTGGTCCTGAAACCACTTCCCGACTAGGGTCGAAAATAGGGCTGTCACAAATTTTGGCAGAGTAACATTAACAAAGAGCCAAAAGAAAAATGACAGGTATTCGGTTTAGTGGTCCTGAAACCACTTCCTGACTAGGGTCGAAAATAGGGCTGTCACAAATTTTGGCAGAGTAACATTAACAAAGAGCCAAAAGAAAAATGACAGGTATTTATAGGCTATAGCCAAAGTAGCCAAATGGACCTTTACAAGCTTATAAATTAATTAAAGTAAATTCTAGAAATCATCCCTTAGTGTTCATGACAAGATTCGGCTATGGGGAAGGTGGTTTAAAGCTTCTTCATGCTTAAGCAAATGAATGTGAATGAATGGATCCCATTAGCAACTAGCAAGGTTCGGCAATCTTGAATAAATGACGCAATAATATCAACTTGTTTGGCCAAAAGTTAGGAAATAATTATGGATACTTCAAGGGCCTTCTTAAGTGTGAATGTCGAATTATGAAGGGATTCCATGTGTGAACGGGATATCAAGGTGCATTGGAAGGTGATCGACCAATCTTGCCATGCAATGTATTTAGGCCGAAACATGCACCCTCCAAAAGAGATGATTCTCCATGCTCCATGCGTCCATTAATGCTCCCACATCATGAATTAAAAACAATTTAATTAAGCTATGTGAACACCATAATTTCGACTAAATGTGAACATAAGATAAGACATTAATTCGGCTAAGACTTAATTTAACCATATGAACATAAACACTTTAAAAAACATAATTAAAGCAACTAATGTGAACTTAATAAAAAATAAGTAAATTAAATAACTAATTAAGAGACTTATTAAATTAAAAGTCAACACTAATTAAATGAAGCAAAAGTGGACTCCATGACCTGAGGTTAAGCTCATGAGCTAAAATTGAGCTGAGTTCGAACTCGTGAGCTAAAAGTAAGCTGTCTGAGTTAGAGAGCTGGGAGTGAGCTGATTCCAAGCTCATGAGCTAGCTTTGAGCTGAGGACAAGCTAATAGAGCTAACTTGAGCTGGTGAATAGCTCGGAGAGCTGAGCCGAGCTTGCAGAAGTTGCACGGTGAAGTCGAAGAGCTAAAATGAGCTTCCTTATTGTGTCCAAGCAGGGTGTCATCCCACATATGAGTTGTCAGAGCTGAGATTGACTCCTTAAAGGCCTTAGCTCGACCGCTTGTAATAGGACCTTGAGGCAGCTCCATAGGGTCCTTGATCGAGCTAGCTGAACCATGGGGCACACTCGCATCATTCCCCCTCTTCAAAATGACCTGTCCTCAAGTCAAAATCTACGTCAAAAGGGTTAAATTAGATATGTTAAAGGTTGCACTAATGTTAGAATTACCAAGCAAATCGAGTTTATAAGAGTTCTTATTTATGTGCTAGATAATTTGGAATTTCCATCTCCGTGAGGTAGCAATTTAGACTTTTACTGGGTCGGAAAGTGTTCTTTATGCATGTGAACCCAGACCCACTCTCCAAGTTTGAAAACCACTCATTTTTGTCCTTTTTTCATGTTACGCACATAGGAATCAGTCCTAGCCTCGATGTTGGCTCGCACCTTTTGATGTAACTCATTGACAAAATTGGCCTTTTTCTTCGCATCTGTATAAACCAATTGATCAGTAGGCAAAGGTAGTAAATATAATGGTGTCAAAGGATTAAATCCATATACAATCTCAAAAGGTGAATATTTTGTAGCGGAATAGACGGATCAGTTGTAAGCGAACTCAATATGCGGTAGACAATCCTCCCACGACTTCAAGTTCTTGCGAATGATGGCCCAGAGCACTGTGGATAATAATCGGTTGGCTACCTCCATTTGGCCATAGGTTTGTGGGTGGCAAGTAGGTGAAAACAGTAGCTTGGTTCCTAATTTCCCCCACAATGACCTCTAGAAATGATTTAGGAACTTCGCATCACAATCTGACACTATGGTAGGAGGAATGCCATATAATCGAACAATGTCACTGAAAAACAAATTTGCAACATGAACAGCATCATCAGACTTAGTGCAAGCAATGAAATGAGACATTTTCAAAAAATGATCAACAACCATAAAGTTAAAATCCTTCCATTTTTTGTGCGTGAAAGTCCAAGGACGAAGTCCATGGAAATGTCCACCCATGGCACTTCAGGAATGGGTAATGGCGTGTATAACCCATGAGGTTGAAACTTTAATTTAGCCTTCTTGTAGGCTATGCACCTTTCGCAAACTTGCTCCACATCTTTTCGTATTCGCGGCTAATAGAAGTGTTCTTGGAGTGTGGCAAGCGTCTTGTTGACTCCGAAATGTCTCATAAGTCCATCGCTATGTGCCTCGTGCACAAGTAAGTCTCAAACGGAGCCATAGGGCATGCAAATTTTTCCCTCTTTGAAGAGAAAGTCTTCGTACATATAAAAATTTTCAAAGGCACCATTTTCACAGGCAACAAAGATTGCACCAAAATCAACATCATTAGCATATGAATCTTTCAATAAGGTAAAACCAAGTATTTTAGAATCTAAATATGACAATAGAGTATACCTTCTCGAAAGAGCATCAGCTACAATATTATATTTACCTTTTTTTATATTTTTTCACCTATGGAAAAGATTCGAGAAACTCAACTCATTTGGCGTGGCGTCTATTCAAATTTTGTTGGCCTTTGCTATGCTTTAGGGATTCATGATCGGAGTGTATGGTGAACTCTTTTGGCCACAAATAATGTTGCCATGTCTCTAGGGCTAGTATGAGTGCGTACATCTCTTTGTCATACACGGGGTAGTTAAGTACGGCTCCGCTAATCTTCTCACTAAAATAAGCCACAGGTCTTCCTTCTTGCATCAGAACAGCTCTGATTCCAACACCTGAGGCATCGCATTCAATCTCAAAGGTTTTCGAGAAATCTAGAAGAGCAAGCAAAGGGGCGTTAGTAAGACAGTCTTTAATTTTAACAAACTATTTTTCTTGCTCATCATTCCAATAAAACATAGAATTCTTTTTAATAACGCTCATAAGAGGGGCAGCAATGGCATTGAAATTTGGCACGAAGCGTCGGTAGAAACTTGCTAGGCCATGAAAACTCCGAACTTGCATGATACTCGTAGGCCTTGGCCAATCTTGAATGGCCTTAATCTTCTCTTGGTCTACTTTGAGACCTTCCGCACTAACCACAAATCCTAAAAAGACAATTTTATCAGAACAGAAAGAACACTTTTTAAGGTTAGCATATAATGTTTCTTTTCATAAAACTTCCAAAAAAGATTTAAGGTGCCTTATATGGTCCTCAATCGACTTGCTATATATCAAAATATCATCGAAATAAATGACACAAAACTTACCGATAAAGGACCTTAACACGTAATTCATTAACCTTATGAAAGTGCTGGGGGCGTTGGTTAAGCCAAAAGGCATGACCAACCATTCGTACAGCCCGTGCTTGGTCTTGAAAGCCATTTTCCACTCGTCACCTTCTCGCATCCGAATCTGGTGGTAGCCACTTTTTAAATCTATCTTCGAAAAGACTTTGGATCCACTAAGTTCATCGAGCATGTCGTCTAAGCGAGGAATTGGATGACAATATTTAATGGTTATTTTGTTTACGGCTTGGGAATCTACACACATTCGCCATGTTCTGTCCTTTTTTGACACTAGCAGAATATGAATAGACTAGGACTAAGACTCTCGAGAATGTAGCCCTTTTCCATCAATTCGTTAACTTGCCTTACAATTCTTTAATCTCTTTCAGATTGGCCCTATAGGCGGGATGGTTTGCAATGACGACTCTCGGCACAAAGTCTATTTGGTGCTTGATTCCATGAAGTGGTGGTAACGTACTCGGAACCTCCTCCGGGAAAACGTCTTGGAAATCCTGTCATAGAGACAAAACAGAAGGAGGTAGGGTAGCGGACAAATTGTTAACAGAAAATAAGGCTTTCTTGTACATGAGTACAAGAATAGGACATTTCATCACTAATGCTTTTCGAATATCAGTCACTTTTGCAAAAACACTCATTTTTTTAATTTTCTTCTCTTTTTCATATTTTTCTTTGCTAATTTTCTTTTCACTCTCTTTTGGTTTCTTTTCTTATTTTTTTCATCTTTTATTTTTTTGCTCTCTTCTTTTTCTTTTTCTCTCATTTGCTCAATCGAAGCTTTTAACTTCAACTGGTCGTCGTAAACTTGCTTGGGGGTCAAAGGTGTCAACGTGACGTTATTTCCCATGAACTTGAACGTATACCTATTGGTATACATCGTGGACTACTCTTTGATCAAACTTCCATGGATGACTAAGGAGTAGATGCCCCGTATGCATCAGTACGACATCACAAAGTACCTCGTCTGAATATTTTCCAATGGTGAACGAGACGAGCACTTTCTTTGTCACCTTGAGTTCTCCTCCGTCGTTGAGCCACTGAAGTTTGTAGGGGCTTGGATGCTTGGTACTGGGCAATCCAAGCTTTTCAACAATCATCGTGCTCGCTACATTTGTACAACTTCCATCGTCGATGATGACACTACAAACTTTGCCTCTGACTTGACATCGTGTATGAAATATGTTTTCTCTTTGTAGTTCGTTCTTCACGCCTTTGAGACTTAGGCTATGTTTGACAATGAGCAGTTCACCTTCCACTGGTTATTCCAAGTCCTCCTCGACTTCGGAAGTCGATTCAGACTCTTTTTCCTCTTCGTCCTCCGTCTCGACCTTGCCATCAGCATGCCTCACCATAGTTCTTTGATTTGGACACTGGCTGGCTATATGACCTCTTTTGAGACATTTGAAGCATTTGATGTCTCAATTTCGGTTGAAAGAGGTCTCGGGTGCCTTACCTTTGTTGGCTTCAGTAATGGGCTTATTAACTTTAGGAGGTGCCGTGGAGTCCTTTCCTCGAGATGTTGGAAGACCTTTACTCGTACTTTGGCCCCACTTGGATTTGTTAGAAGTGGAAAACCCTCGGCTTGGGCCTTTATGCTTTAATTGTTTTTCTACCTTAATGGCCATGTGTACCATGTCCACCACTTCAAGGTAGTGTTGTAATTCAACGACATTTGCAATGTCTCGATTAAGTTCGGCCAGAAATCGCGCCATCATTGCTTTGGGATCTTCTTGCACATCTGCCCGAATCATCGCAATTTCCATTTTTTTGTAATAGTCTTCGACGCTTTTGGTCCCTTGTGTAAGGTTTTAGAATTTTTGGTTCAACTCCCGGTGGTAATATGAAGGGATAAAATGTCGCCTCATCGTAGCCTTCATCTTGGCCCACGTGGAAATCGGTCGTTCTCTGTTATGCCTCCGGCTAGTGGTTAGCTGATCCCACCAAATCATGGCGTAGTCTGAGAATTCTATTGCTGCCAGCTTCACCTTTTTGTTTTCAGAGTAGTTGTGACAGTTGAACACCAACTCGATCTTCTTCTCCCACTTAAGGTATGCTTCTGGATCGGATCTACCTTGGAAAGGTGGTATGGATAGTTTGATGTACTTAAGATCATCATCTTTATGTCTTCGATCTCTATGTCGTGGTTCCCTTCGGCGAACACTTGCATTCGATTCTTGCTCGCTTTCAACATTGCTAGGATCATTTAGATCATCATCTTAAACCCTTCATCTTCCCCAGTGTTGGTTTGGCCTCTCCCGTCTATGTCTAGCAACTTCCGGAGTTCTTTCTCGTTGTTCTCTAGCATCGACTTGGAATAGACAATCTTCGAGGGGGTTTAGTCTTCGATCTAAAAGTCTTTCGATCTCTCATAAGAGAACTTGCATATTCAAATCAGGAACATTGGAAATGGGTTGTTGTGCTGGTCACTCTTCCATGTTTGGGTCCGATTCTTGTGAGACTGAAATGATAAAGTAAACCTCATAGCAAAAAAAAAAAAACCTCCCGATCACTTGGAAAGAAAAGAGGATTACACTCACGTTCATGTTTACGCTTAAAGTTAGGCTTTTACTTCCACTCTATTGCGCTCACAGACTATCGTGCCTTTTACCACTCTTACTTTCTCGTGATTTCATAGGCAGATTCGCCAAGGCTTTACCTTAGTCTAGGAGTCAGTCACAAAAGGGGGTAATAAGGGATATATTGTAACACCTTTAACCCTTGATCATTGCGAAAAGGGTTACGAGACATTTCCCGATAAACCTCAGTTACCAACACTAATGATCAAACACATTCATACTTAGTCCTACCACAATTTATAAGTACACTATCATATCGAAACATCAAATCATTATCGTAATACACTTGATAAATTTCATTATGAAATAATCGTACTTATACATGGCTAACAAATATTGCAAATATTCACTTACATCACCAAGCAATCAATTTACTATTTCAGATATTTAAACCTAGTTAATACAAATTGTTATTTATGCTTAATGCAAACAAAACCATTTATACTAAAGCAAGTTTCGGATATCTACTTCAAGCAATTCATGTCCCATTTGCTTATTACGTACCTAGGGATATTTATTACCATTACCGAAATTCATAAACTATTTAAAATAAAACAAACATGTCATAAGCATAACCTAATCATTAATATCCCATTCATAAGCCAAAACATACAATCATCATTTTCCTTATTAACAACTGAATATTAAGACTATACCCTATCCAAGTCATAATACGAATTGCACAATTACTCTACACCTAAATTCATAACTCAATTTCACAAGCATATTCACCATATAATATACTTCCAAAAAGAGACACATATCAAGGTCATATATACATTATACAAGTATCCACTTTTGCCATACCCTCATGGCTCATTAGAAACATATTTCAAATTCAAACCTAATATGAGCTAGTTTATACATGCCATATATCCAGACTAATACGTTCAAAAGTACCAAAAAAATTTAGGCGATAGTGTGACGAGCTTCTTTGACGATCCCCGAGCACCTATCAATTCTCCAAAAATCTATAAAATAAAAACAAGAACACAACCAGAGTAAGCTACATTAGCTTAGTAAGTTATAAGCGTCAAAATGTCAACTTTGATTTAATAGTATAATATATATATTAACTAATTCATTCTACTAGATAGTTTAGTCAATGTTTTTCCACATTCAAAGCAACTTAATTCTCATACACTCAATTTCAACTAGTCAAATATGCATCTATTCACTCACAAAGTACTACATTACTTTCAATCACAAAGCCGAATGCATTTTAACATATCATTAATATATATACCCTTCATAGATTCAAGCACAAAGTCTTTAAAATCAAACTACTATTATAAACTCAAGATTTGGCTTATCTTTCATAAATATTTTTCATATTATTGGTAGGGTATTACGTGCACATATGTCAATGTATTATTCCATTCATTTCATTCGTATAGCAAACTTGCATTTCACACTACTGCTATCATTTACTCATACTTATAATGTATAATATCCATCACGTAGATTCGATACTTACCTGCACACAATTAAGCTATACATCATAGTTGTTCATCAAGACTTTGAAGTTTAATTCATTCCATCATTCACGATTACTCAAATAAATTGCACACTTAGTGCTCAATACTCGTACTCGCACACTTAGTGCAGGATTCATCCATAATCGTATATACTCGCACACTTAGTGCTGGATTCATCTGTAGTTGTCTATACTAGTACACTTAGTGCTTACTTTCCATAATCGTATATATTCGTACACTTAGTGCTGGATTCATCCGTAGATGTCTATACTCGCACACTTAGTGCTTACTATCCATTTCTCAATGCACATCAATTTAATTTTATCAATTTCCTTTGAATTCGGCAACATCAACCTTACAAGTAATTCAATTTGGCATATCTACTAAAATTTAATTTAAAATTTAATCAACATCAAATATTTGCTTAATAACTTACCTCGAATATCAACGGACAATAAAGCTCGACTATTCGACTATTTCTGCTTTTCCCCGATCCGAACCCGATCCTTTATGTTCTTGATCTATTCAAAATCAAATTAAGCTTATTCAAAGAAATTTTCATTCAATTTAATCACAGCCTCATAATTTAGCAAATTACTAATTTTCCCATCACATTGTACATCTTTACATTTTAATCCAATATACCAAAACACAAAATATCCACAATTCTAATTAATCTACTTAGGCCGAATATTCCCTAGGCTTAACCAAGTCTCCTCATTGCATAAATTTCACAATTTGGATCTTTCAATTTACTAAATTATGCAAATCAATCCAATATACACAAAATCATTAAAAATCTTAATACTAACTTAGAAAATCTAACACCAAGCTTTTATTTTCTAACATCAAGAACAATGAACTCAAACATTCATCCATAGCTGAATGTACAACATTGTTCATTTCTAGAATTAACACATGGGCTTTGCAAATATCATGATACTTAGCTCAAAAATATATACAATTTAACAAAAATATTATAAAAACATACCTAATTTTGTACTTGAAATAGCCGAATACACCAAAGCTTAAAACTTTCTTTTCTTTCTCTTAGTTTCGGTCAAAACAAGAAAAAAGATGGACATGAAACTATTTTTCATGTTTTTCTTTACTAAAAAATCAATTTATTAACCTATTTACTATATTAACCTTCATAAGTAACATGCAACATTTTATTTTAATGGACAATGCCGTCTATTACAATTCTACATGGCTTAATTGCATTATAACTACTTCCAAGAATAAAGACATTCACCATTCGACCCTTATAAAATCAACCACAAAATATTTGTTTTTATACAATTAAGCCCTAATTATCAAATCAATATCCAAACGGTAAAATTTTAAAACAAAAATTTCACACCAGTCAATTCACACATATCAAAAATAGAAAATAATATTTAGAAAATTTTTAGACTCGGATTCATGGTCCTGAAACCACCGTTCCGATTAGGGTCAAAATCGGGCCGTTACATATATGATTTAGGTTAGGTAGGCTAACAAGAAAAGTTGAGTAGGTGATAGTGTGGCGAAAAAGGTTAAGAATGGAAGGAGATGTGAATAGAAGAATATCTGGATTGGGAATGAGAAGAATTAAAACAATGATTGAACTTTCAACACAATGATTTTTTTAATTCGTATATATATATTTTTAATTCACTTTTTTTTTAATTTCGAATACCTTTTTTTTAATTTCAATTTTTTTACTTACTTGTGGATTCTTGGACTATCCCGGGAGTGATTTCTATTACTCGTACTTCTCGTTTAAGTAGCTCTGGTACCAGATGATACGATTCGCCTCAGATGAGTCGAGTCGTATGCTAAGTGCCCGATCGTCAATGAGAAAGTAGTGTTAACTCTGTTTAGAAAGTTGAGTCGAAAAATGAGTGTAGAAAGAAATGTAGATGAGAAGGTTTCAATTCAGTTTAGTTAAGAAAAAAAGGTCATTGAATTAGAAATGTAGGTTTATGGAAAAAAATGTGGTTTGAGGTTCGAATGAAGTAAAAGGTAAGAAGAAGAATTGGTTCAGTTTAGGGTGTAGTTGATGGATTGATGGGTATTGGTCGATTTGGTACGAAATAAATGGTTACAAAAGAAATGGTATGAAATAGGTAGGATGAGTTCAGTTTTGGTGAGAGAAGAAATGGGATTGAACTAATGTGCAAACAAGAACCAATACCGATTTGGTATCAACCTGTTGTTTATAAGCCTTTAAGTTTGGTTTTGGCAAAGTTTAGGTAACCTCGACCCACTATCTAACAAGATAAGAACCTCGGTATGTTTCGAATGCCACACTATGGGTAGTGATAAGTTCAGGTTCGTCAAAGAAACGGTTGATACAGCTAGAACTCTAGGAAAGCCTACAAATCATTATACGAAATTTAAGAAAAGTTTGCCTCACAATTTCGGCAGAGTAACATTAACAAAGAGCCAAAAAGTTTTTTTTACAAAGCAAAATGACAGGTATTTATAGGCTATAGCCTAAGTCACCAAATGGACTTTTACAAGCTTATAAATTAAGTAAAGTAAATTCTAGAAATCATCCCTTAGTGTTCATGACCAGATTCGGCTATGGGGAAGGTGGATTGAAGCTTCTTCATGCTTAAGCAAATGAATGTGAATGAATGGATCCCATTAGCCACTAGCAAGGTTCAACCATCCAAAATAAATGAAGCAATAATATCAACTTATTTGGCCAAAAGTTAGGAAATAATTGTGGATGCTTCAAGGGCCTTCTTAAGTGTGAATGTCGAATTTTGAAGGGACTTCATGTGTGAACATGGTGAGCTGAATGCTCTTGTAATGTAAACATAGGTGTGAACGGGATATCAAGGTGCATTGGAAGGTGATCGACAAAGCTTGCTTCATGCATATGTTTGATGCTCTTTGGCCGAATGGTCACCTTGCCATAAAATGTATTTAGGCCGAAACATGCACCCTCTAAAAGAGATGATTCTCCATGTTCCATGCGTCCCATGTCTTTCCATGGTCTATCATCCATTGATGCTCCTACATGAAGAATAAAAAACAATTTAATTAAGCTATGAAAACACCATAATTTCAGCTAAATGTGAACATAAGATAAGACATTAATTCGGCTAAGACTTAATTTAACCATATGAACACAAAAACTTTAAAAAACATAATTAAAGCAACTAATGTGAACTTAATCAAAACTAAGTAAATTAAATAACTAATTAAGAGACTTATTAAATTAAAAGTTAACACTAATTAAATGAAGTAAAAGTGGACTCCATGAGCTGAGGTTAAGCTCATGAGCTAAAACCAAGCTGAGTTCAAACTCGTGAGCCGAAAGTGAGCTGAGTCGAGCTGGGGA
Organism: Gossypium stocksii; assembly: GCA_020496765.1. Classification (NCBI taxonomy): domain Eukaryota; kingdom Viridiplantae; phylum Streptophyta; class Magnoliopsida; order Malvales; family Malvaceae; genus Gossypium; species Gossypium stocksii. Next base: position 49,477,930 of record CM035631.1, read on the forward strand.
GCTAGAAGTGAGCTGAGTCCAAGCTCGTGAGCTGGCTTTGAGCTGAGGATGATCTAATGGAGCTAACTTGAGCTGGTGATGAGCTCGGGGAGCTGAGCCGAGCTTGTAAAAAGTTGCACGGTGAACTCGAAGAGCTGAAATGAGCTTCCTTGTTTTGTCCGAGCAGGGTGTCATACTAAATATGAGTTGCCAGAGCTGAGATTGACTCCTTAAAGGCCTTAGCTCGAGCTCTTGTGATAGGACCTTGAGGCAGCTCTATAGGGTCCTTGATCGAGCTAGCCGAACCATGGGTCACGCTCGCATCAATTCTATAAGGGGCAATGGACACGGAGTTGTACTCGGTAAGAGCTCAATCCTAAATTCAACTTCTCGGTTTGGCGGTAGTCTCGGTACTTCATTAGGGAATACATCAAGAAAATTCTTAATTGCTCTCAAATCCTTGATAGAGGGACCCTCAGAGTCTGATTTACTGACATAAGCTAGATATGCTTGACACCCCTTACGTACTAGTTTCTCGGCTCTTAAAGCAGAAATCACATTTGATAAATAATCACGTCGTTCCCCAATAACCACTATCTCATTACCCTCTACAATTCTTAACACCACCCGCTTAGCAGCACAATCCAGAGTCACTTGATACTTCACTAGCCAGTCCATTCCTAAGATTAAATCGAACTCACCAAAGGAAACTTCCATTAAATCAGCTAGAAAAGTTACTTCCTGAACCTCCAAAGGTACTTCTTTAAACAGTTTACTCACCCTAAACAACTGTCCTGATGGACTCAACCTGGTAACCTCACTAACAGTGGTTTCAAACATCATACCCAAAATCTCAGATACAGTACATGCAATATACGAGTGCATGGACCCCACATCAATTAATGTAGTGTAAGGTAAGCTATGAATAAGAAACGTACCGGTTATCACATTTGGGGCATCTCCATCCTCTCGATGACGTACGGCATATACCAAAGCTTGCTACCTTAGCTCTGTATTACCAGCACCTCTACCAGGTGCTCTACAACCACGAGCCATTTTCGCCTCTGGCCTGACCACGACCTCTCGACGGCTACTGACCACCCTCGGCGGCTGCACATTACCCATACCAATCACCTGCATCTACTCTGGCCTCTGCAGATAGTCTTTGATACGGTGCCTTATTGATCCACATCTTAGACAGGCGCCAGTCCTCTTCCAACAATCCCCATAGTGGCTTTTCCCATAATCAGCACAAGGTTGCAACCCAGTGGTAGTAGCAGGGGGCTCAACTCTGACTGGCCCATCATACCTAGCCTTTTTCACTGGCCTCTGAGCAGCATTGAGGTGCTCTCCACCCCTCTTGTTTTTCCCATTATCCTTGTCACGATTCTGGCGCTCCGCATGCTTCACTTCCTCAATAATTTTTGCTTTATCTACCAGTTTCGCAAAATTTGTCTCCCTTTGTGGAGCTATCAATATATGAAGGCTATCTCTAAGGCCATCCTCAAATCTAACATAGCGCTCATATTTTGTAGCTACAATCCCATGAGCATACCGGTTGAGTCACCAAAATTTCACCTCGTACTCAGATACCGATCTACCCCCTTGAACCAAGTTCAGGAATTCCTTCCTTCGAGCGTCCACATAATTCGTACCCACGTATTTCCCTTGAAACCCAGGTTTGAAAAACTCCCATGTCAACTAATGAGGCTGAGCTCCTCTTTTACAGTAAGCCACCACTAGTAGGCTTCATCCCACAACAATGATATCGCACCTTTCAACTTTTGTTCAAGGCTGCAGCCAAGATCATCCATAATTCGTTCTATGGCCTCCAGCCAATATTCAGCTGCATTAGGGGCTACCCCAGGAATGCCCCTGAAAACCTTTGCCCTATTTGACCGAAGTCGTTCAGTAACCGACCCACGGCCCACAGCACTATTATTGGGCCCAACGACCCTTTTCGATATCAGGAGCATAGCTTGGGATAGTGCGTCGGCCCCAACTGTATGATCGAATGGACCAGTCTCCGTAATGAGTGAAGCTGGTACTTTCCTAGCCTCATCATTTGGCATGTGGCCCAATGCCGAGGACCCACCTCTAGCACTTGCACGGCCATTACCGCGACCTCTTGTAGCCCTTCCACCTCTGCTACTCATATCAATCAACGTATTATATGATTTAAGAATTTTATGAATTAGCTTACAGTTTCAGTAATCATTAGCAATGTCTTATGATAATAGAGATTTAAAAGTTTGTTTTTGTAGATCGAAGTCTCACTACAGTTTTCAGTTTTCTAAAGTTTCAATTTACCGTATCTAGAGTGTCTCATGTCTACAGTAATATCAGAATTTCAATATTTAAATAGATAACAATACTTAGAGCACTTACAGATTCGGTGCTGGGGACTCGATGACCCACACTTCCAGTAGCAATGTTTCAAAATATCCTCATTTATTTGGAAAAGATAATATATAGAAGTTCAAATTCATAATCCCATTCCACGGCCCAGTTTTGCAGCCTAGCTCTGATACCACTAAGTGTAACACCCCAAACTCAGCCCAGACGTTATGCCCGTATCTGGCAATGTCACATTGACGTGTTTTGAAAACGTGACCTTATTCAGTTTTGTCATAAAACATTTCTAGTTTAATAGAAACCATTAGCCTAATTCATCCATTTAATCCGGTTGTAAACGTAGTTACTTTTGAAAGCTCATTTATTGTGGAAGTTTTGATTTAACCCTCTTTTGTTATGAAACCTTGATTTTTGAAAAATAGGTATCTTTTTTAAAAACCGCGCCCTAGAGCTAATAGATTAAACGAAATAAATAAACCCAAATTTGAAGTTTAAAAGTTAAGTAATAGCCTTATTACAACCCAAAATTAAAATAACAATCAACATAATTCAAAAACCAAAAATAGTTTAAAGTGTAGCCATCTCCAAGTCCACGCAACACCGAATCGTCTAAGCCTAGGAATTACCTATGCAGCAAAAGCAGTTGGGTAAGTTTACTACAACTAAGTATGTAATGCCAAAAATATCAATATTACAGAATTAGTTTGGTCTGAGCCCATTTTAGTATACATCAAAAACAGTAGGCCTAAGCTCAATACACTAACAGTATCGCATTCATATAGGATCCTACCCAACCAGCCTCTACATTCCATCTCCGTCCAACCCATCACTCCATGTGGGCATCTAATCGACCCATCCAACCCTACACTCCACAGTGTAGTACTGATGCAGTACTATAAGCAATATGCAGCAGTGCTGCCAAAGTATTAGGCCATAAGCCATCAGTCTAATGCAGCAAAGTTGCCAGTACAGAACACTTCCTCCAGTCATAAATATACCCGAACCCCCATGCAATGCAACATACTCAGTGACATGCTAACATAATACAGAACATATATACATACATATTATGGCATGGCATGCATAATCATTCAGATAACATACAGGGTTAAATCAGTCTTTTTACCAGTAAGGGTATTGTAGTCATTTACCAGTGTGGGCCTAAGTACTCTAAGGTCCATCATTAAGCCCACGGTTATCTAATGACTCATGCGACCGTATCAGTACAGAAATTTATCTTTAGCCCAAGGCCCATTAAGCAGGCCTATGTGGGCCCACAGAGTTGTGTGGCCCACCAAGCCTAAAATTGACCTAGGCCATGAGCGCGCCATAGCCAGACTATAAATACCCAACTTTCGGACATTTTCACTCATGCGGGCTTGTGGACCCATTGGGCCTGAATAACCCATTTTGGCCTAACTCATGAAATCACTCATGGTGGTAGCTTTTCGATGTAGGCCCACAATCTATGGACCTGACTGATCACATGTGTGCTCGTACGCTCATGTGGCTATAAGCCCAATCCGTCAGCTTTTCAGCAGTCAGCTTTTTGGCATTTTCAGCATTTTGCTGTTGTAGTCTATTAGTTTGAATAACACACCTGTTGCGATGTCAGAGCCGAACCACTTTCGAGATTGAGAACCTATAGCCAACCATAATCTCATCAGTCTAAAATCATCGTTAATCCATAATCATAATGTTGGAACACTTAATCCAACCCTACTTACTTACCAACAATCAATCACAGAATGCCTCTTGTCCCAACACCACGTAGTCTTTCCCAGGCTTGACCTTTGTAAGAACAGTTAACAACCCATAAACATCCATAATCCCACAACCATACAACAAAAGTTTGAAACCTTACCAATAGAGGAATGATTGCTTGTAAAGGAATATGCCGTTAGCCCAACACCTTGCTTAAAAAAAAAAGGAACCCCAACCTACATTCGAAAAAAACACGGTGTTACAATACAATCATTTAAGCGAAACACAATTGAGAGAAAAGGATACCCACGCCCCCAAAATGAGAAACTCTTGGGAAGAAGACTTACCTAAATATTTTGCTAATACTCAAACCTAGCAATTACCCAAATTAAAAATGGGGTAATCGACCAAGAACTATTCGGCTAAAAGAAGGAAGCACGAAAGTGAAACAAGTCATTTGTCCCTAAATGATAAAAGGCCTTAGGTTCGACCAACATAGTAGAAGAGTAAAAGAAGTCAAAGGAAAGAAGATGCACATACGATTCAAAATTCCAGGTCTACAGATAGAAACCCAAAAGATGACAAAGAGAGAAAGAGAAAGAATAGCTTGATAGCCACAAGCAAAACCGAATAGTCTAGAGAGTAAAAGAGGGTGCAATTGGCTAAGGGGAAAAATGATTGAATGGAAAGGAGGAAAAGGAGAAAGAGAGTTTGGCTAAGGCAAGAAAACCAGAAGAAAAAGGATAAGGGGGAGTCGAATGCTGACAAACTAAGGTATCGAATAGTAGATAAAGTCAAAGTGAAATAATATGCATGAACCCAAATGGTCACAAGCAAGAATTAGTTACTCAGCACAAACAAAAAGAACGAAAGAAGTAGAGGAAACTATTACCGAAAATAAAAGCTAAACTAGCCAAATTCGGCACTAAGTGACTATGGCTAATTTCTGCACAAGGAAAACAAAGTCCTACTACCGGCCAACACTAACACCATCCACTCCTTGATCTTTTTTATGATTTTCTCCCTAACATCCTCCTAAAATCCCTCCTCCACACTCCAAGACCGATTCAAACTTCCACCTTGTGGAGTTTTGATCAAATTCAACCACTTCCACAGTATAAGAGCAAAAATAAATGTAACACCCTAAACGTGGCACAGACCTTATGGCCGAATCTGGCGGTGTCACATTGAAAGGTGGACTATACAAATCGATGATAGTGCAAATCTCGAAAAAAACATTTGTGTGTTCGTGATTTAATAAACTTTGTTCAATTGAAGGATTGATCAACACCTTGGTTGCTATTCGAAAAACCTTAGTTTTTATATTTCTTATTAAATTCTTAAGTTTTAGTTGTTAGCGGAATCTCTTAGTTGAAAATGTGTGTTCAACTTGAAAATGTTATCTTCCATTTTGAAAACTGGTCTTAAAACTAAAAATTAAGCAACTAACATAATCAAATCCATAACCAAACAAAACTGGAGGAAAGGCCTTATTACAACCAAACCAAATAAAACATAATTAAAAATAATATAAAATTAAAATCTAAGTTTAATGCTGATCGTAGTCTGGGCACCTTCGAGTCCTCTAATACATCGAACTACCTATTGAGGATCACTTGAAAAAAATAAAAAAGAGGGGGTGAGTTTGTGAAAACTTAGTGTGTACAACCCTCGACGACAATAAATCATGCATCAATCATTTTGAGCCTAAGCCCATCTCAATAACGGTGGCCTTTGGGCCTTAGCCCATAATGGCCTCAGTTGGGCCTGAGCCCATATCACAATAAACTGTGGCCTTTGGGCCTTAGCTGTAACACCCTGAATTTTGGGCCTAGAAGTATTGGGCCTTGAGTTTGGGATTGGTTAGGAGGTGACTTAAATAATTTAGATGCGTGTGAAAATTTTAAAATTTCACGTTTAGTTTAATATTTAAGTAAATTAGGAAGGATTGATAGTGTGGGAAAAGTCCTAGGCTCGATCTAGGGCTCTAGCAAAAATTTTAATTTTTGCCTTTGGGAAACCCTAGTCTTAAGTATTAGGCATCTTAAACCAATTAAGAGGAAATAAGACGGAAATGGGCCTGTGGCTCAATGGCAAGGTAGCGCCACTTAGGGAGTTATAGGTGGCGTCACTTTTAGTTAAAGAGGTCCACGGTTTGAGGCTTAGAGTGGTAAATTTAGGGACTTTATTTTTGCATCATGAAAGGAAGGTAGTGGCGTTGGAGTTGGCTCTTGAAGGGAGTGTTCAGGAGAGAATTTTAAGGTAAGGATAATGGAGAGAAAATAGGAGATTGAGGAGGGGAGGTGATGGTGCCGAATGGGACTTTGGGAGAGGGTGGTTTCAGCTTGTGGCTATTTAAGGGTGTCGAATTCCTTTGAGTGGTTCTTTGGCTTTTCTCAATCTCTTAAGAGCCGAATAGCTATATCCTATTTGCCGATTTCTTTTTCTTTTTCTCCATCACAAATTTGTTTCTGTTATCTACTACCCTTAATCAAGATTTAATAGCTGAATCTCACTCCGTAGCTATCTAGGCCACAAGATCAGAGGCTAGTTTCGGTAAGTACTTAGTCAAACCTTATTTAGTGTGTTTTGGTAAAAGCCAGAGGGCTATCTAACCTTTTCTTGTCGTTAACCCTATATTAACAAGGGGTAGGGTTCAAAGATTTCAAGTGTGGTAAGGATCTCTAGCAAGTGGTAAGTGTACTCATTCTCAATTTCGGATTCATAGGTGGCCAATTATAAGTGTGGTTTATAGGGGGTGACTCATGTGGATTATAGGTAACTTGATGTTGATAGTATATGTGTTGATGCAGATCTAAGGATATTCGGGAATAATAGCTAAGGAGGGGCTATTAGAACTGTGGCACACGGTAAGGTTACGGTAAGGCTTTCGGTTTTGGTAAATTTTGTGGTTAAGTATAGAATTGATTCGAGGTTGATATTGATTGTAGGTTGAGGCTGAGGATAGTGTAGTGCAGGTCATCAACTAGGGGTGTACATACATTGCACACACGACAAATCGGCAAAAGTCGAAATCCTGAAATGTCAAAATGCCGAAAAGCCGAAAAGGTGGCACTGACAGTCACACGAGCGTGCAAACAATCGTGTGGAGATACCAAAATGATTACCGGGGCCAAGAGAGTGATCTCATGGACTCGAGCCACTATTTGGCCAACCGGGCCAAACAGGGCTAAATGGGCCTACCGAGCTCGTGGGCCCAAACTAGCAAAAGTTGATATGTGAAATTGAATGATGGATTGATAGTGATGGTTGTATGATTTGATTATGATTGGGCTTAATGGGCTACATAAACATGATTGGGCTTAATGGGCTACATGGACAGGATTGGGCTTAGTGGGCCTTATGGAAATTTTAGAAATGCATGCTAGGGTTTTAATGGACTAAAGGCCTAGTTTTGATGAATTTTCAAATTGCATAAAACTTAATTAAATGATCAAACATGTCTGTGGACAAGTCGCTAGGCTAGGGTGTGGCAATGGATGTATGCATGTCTAGGATTGGATCTAGGAAGAGCTTGGTACTTAAGCGGTCTGAGTGACCCACCTCCTCTTCTCTTGAATCCTACCTGGTGCATAGTGTCCGTTCACTTTAGCCGCGAGGACTTGTTGATGGGCCAAAATTCATAATTAAAACCCATACTATTAGGAAATTACAGAACTGCCCTTGTAGGGTAGAATTACGAAAATGCCCTTGAAGGTAGAATTACTGAAATGCCCCTATAGGGTAGAATTACGAAAATGCCCCTATAAGGTAGAATTATGAAAATGCCCCTATAGGATAGAATTACAGAAATACCCCTGGGTAGTGAAATGACTAAAATACCCCTAGGTGCTTAATGTGTGGTAATATGTATGTTGCATTCATGAAATGTATGTTGCACTTGCATGGGTTTAATTGGACAGCGGAAGATATACGAGGATCGCATAGTCGCTTGATGACCGTGGATCCACTGGTGGCTTTAAGCCCAATATGTGAATAGCAGCTTTGCTGCAACGTTTGAGTAGTGCCATTGTTGGTCCTACCTTTGGAGTGTAGGGATGGGTGGGTTGATATTTATATCCCCACAGGAGTGTGGGGTTGGAAGGGAAATGGAGTGCAAGGTTGGAATTAGGATGGGAGCATTACATTCATGTGATTCTGATATGCTATGAGGTCAATGTGGGCTAAGGCCCAAGACCACCAATATTGATAGGGCTTAGGCCCAATGTGATATTTTTATATTGAATTGATTTGATTGCCAAGGGTCGTACACACTGAGTTGTGAAACTCACACCCTTTAATTTAATGTTTCAGGTGACCCTCAATAGACCGCTGACGTGGGAGAGGACTCGAAGATGGCCACACTGGAAGCTACTTAGAAGTTTTAAATAGTTTTTGAATTACTTTATTTTAATTACTTGTTTTTCAATGGGTTGTAATAAGGCCTTGTATCTCCGATTTGATTTTTTTATTATTTAGGTTTATTATTGTTACAACTGTTGAATCATCAAACTTTAATTTTTTTTTAAAGTAAACGAGATTTTCTAAGTAACCTTAACATGTGAACGTTTTCTTAAAACATGGGCTTCCATTATAACCTAACAAGTTACAAGGATTTTGATTTTCTAAGTCACAAATTTAAGTTTTAATCCAAGCAAATTTTCCACTGAACATAGTTTTAGCTAAACGAAGTTGTTTTAAAATAACCTCTTCGATGTGACATCGTCAAATTCGGACATAACATTTGGGCCGGGTCTGGGGTGTTACATTAGCCCATAATGGCCTCGGTTGGGCCTGGGCCCATCTCAATATCAGAATCAATGTCTGTAGCGCATAAATACCCATACCAACCCTGCACTCCATCTCCTATCCAGCCCTACACTACTGTAGGGATAAAATTGACCGACCCATCCCTACACTCCAATGTAGCACCGGTTGCGGCACAAACCAATCCATTGATAGGTCCACAGTCGTCTCAGGCGACACGTACGACCTTATCGGAATGGGTCCACAGTCATCTCGGGGGACCCAACGACTAGGTCCACAGTTGTCTCGGGTAACTCGTACGACCATAACAAATCAATCACTTCCTCGTTTCCATAATCCCAACCCATATGCAACATAAAATCACATGAATGCAATTCAAATATATATCTGGCATACAAAATCATACATATCACAAGTAGGGGCATTGTTGTCATTTTGCCCTTAAGAGGCGCATCGGTCATTTCTTATCGTGGGCCCTAGTACTTAATTCAGCCCATTACTAAGTCCACAATTATCCAGGGCGACTTATGTAGCAACTTTTAATACCCTAGGGCCCAAAAGCCCATTATGTGTCCCAAGTAGGGCCCACACTCTTTTATGGCCCATTGAGCCCAAATCTACCATTGGCCATAGAGTCGACATGATCGGCTCATCATTTCTTACCAATTCATGTGTTTTACTCGTGTCGGGCCCACGTGCCCATCGGGCCCATTTGGTCTTTTTGGCCCAATTGGCCAAGATACGGTCCAAGACCCCGAGATCGTTCAAGGAGCCTCTTCCATCGTATCGATCTTTCCACACGAGTGTTCGCGCACTCGTGTGGTTACAATAGCCAAACTTTCACTATTTCGGTATTTCGACTTTTGCCCATCTGTAGTGTGTGCGGTGTGTTACCCACCTTTTTGAGAAACGACATTCAAGTCCACGAGTCTCGAACCTATAACCATTCAACAGTTATCATTAGTCTTCCTATCAATACAGACCCTAAGAAACTTATTTCGAAATCACTAATCAATACCCACCTTGTCCAAATCAGTTTATCCTTCGTAGATCGTTAGTTAGCAACACCCTCAACTCCTTGGGAAATATCTGAATCACAAATGTAATCTCTTAGTTGTTAATATCGAATAAGTAGCGTTAGTCAAAAGCTAAAGTAACAAAACTTAAGCCCCACACCAAGATCCAACATTCGGCCGTATCCAAAACTCCTTGCCCGATCACTTACCTTCAATTGATCGATGAGTGAAAGATCTTAAACACCATCCCCAGCATTGATTACGCCACACCTATCAGAGAGTAAAGGGAATCAGCAACCTTGAAAGAGATAAAAAAGAACAGAAGAAGATCTAGTTCACTTACAGATTGTGGGATCGTTTACCAACAGGAAATTGGATCACAAAGAATATCGTTTAAAGAAGCAAAATTCGGTTTTGCTTTCTTAATGAAGAAGAAGTAGTCAGTCTACCCTAGAAAGAGAAAGAAAATAGGAGAATATGTATTCAGCTAAAGCAAGAAGAAAGGAGAATCGGCTATACTTGAAAAAGAATCAGTAGAAAAGAATAACAATAGGCAAAATGGAAAGGAAAGAAGATGAAAAATGCCTAAATGGTACCTTGAATTGACCAAAATCAGAAAGTGAAAAGAAAACTGAGAACCCCTTGAGAAAAATTCGGCTATCCCTAAAATAAAACTCCCCTAAATGCTAAAAATGAACTACTTCTTCCCCTTAGCCCAATTCTTATGCTAACAAAGTCCACATTCGGCTCTAACTCCCCAATAAACCACATCTCCTTAATTTTCTCTCTTTATCACTCCATAATCCACTCCTAAATCTCCTCACTTGACCAATTCAAATTCTTCAACCACAGAGCTCAATTCCAACACCAACTATTGCCTTTCCATAAGCAAAATAAATAACCTTATTTGCATAGAGGGAGACTTGAACCCTGCACCTCCTTGCCATGCATGTGATTCCACCTCCCTGCATCTCATGTGGCGTCGATTTTCCACTCCACCACAGGCTCCCTTGCACCATATTCTATCCTCATTTAATTAAAAGACATACCACCTGAAGTTAAAGTTCTCATAAAGTTAAGAACCAAAATTTTCCTAAACCAAAGCTTGGACCCAGGACTTCATAAAGACCCCCTAACATTCCAAAATCACCTCCAACACATCAACATACAACTATGCCAAAATCTAGCTCTCAAAAAAAAAAAGAAATTTAAAAGCTCCCACGCCCAAGGCCCAATTCTTCTAGGCCCAAACTTTAGGGCGTTACAACTCTACCCCCTTAATAAAATTTCGTCCTCGAAATTTCCAACTATCTATTAGTCGCACAACCCAAGTTACACCACTACGTTTTCACTGCGCACTCTAATTCTAATTGCAAATTAGGGAAATAGTACACTATAAGCAAAGTATGTACCAGTATTCGCATCTGGAGCATCCCCATCCTCTTGGCGGCATCCTGCATAGATCAAAGCTGACATAACCAGCACCTTTACCTAGTGCTCCACAACCCAAACTGTTTCCACCCCTAGCCTGGCCACGGCCTTTGGCCACTACTGACTACCCCTCAGTGGCTGCACATTACCTCTACCCATATCTTCCATCTGATTTCGCTTACGATGACACTCTCTAATATGATGCTCCATCGATGAGCATCCTAGACAGGCTCCTATCTTTCTCTAGCATTCGCCCATATGGCATCTCCCAAACTCAACGCAAGGTGATAACCCAAAGGTGTCAAAAGGGGGCCTATCTCTGACTGGCCCATCTACTCTGGCTTGTTTTCCAGGCCTCTAAATGAATCTGGAAGGCTCTGCATCTCTCTTATTCTTACCATTTTCTTTTTCCCGGTTTTGACACTCAATGCGCTTCACCTCCTCAGCAACTTTTGCCTTATCCACCAGTACAGCAAAATTGCGCTCCCTCAGTGGAGCTATCAGAACACGAAGGCTATCTCTAAAGTCATCCTCAAAATGAACATATTGGTTATATTTCGTAGCTACAATCCTAAGAGCATATCGGCTAAGTCACAAAAATTTCACCTCGTACTCGGCCATTGATTTATTCCCTTGAACCGAATTTAGAAATTCCTTCCTCCAGACTTCCACATAACCTGCGTCCACATATTTCTTATGGAACACAGATTTAAAGAACTCTCAGGTCAACTAGTCAGGTTGAGTCCCTTCTTTCATAATAAGCCACCACTAGTAGGCTTCATCTCGTAGCACTGATACATCACCTTTTATTTTCTGCTCAAGAGTGCAGTTGAGGTCATCCATCATTCGCTCTGTGGCCTCCAACCAATATTCAGCCACACTAGGGGCTAATCTTGCAATGCCCCTAAAGATTTCTGCTCCATTGGACCAGAGTCGTTCCGTAACCAATCCACGGCCCCTAGTACCATTATTGGGCCCATCGACCCTTTTTAGTATTCTTAGCATTACTTCGGACAAATGCGTCGTCCATAGCTGTATAGCCGTACGACCTTGCCTCGGTTACCAGTGAAGCTGCTGCCTCCCTAGCCTCGAAGTTAGGCAAGTGGCCAGATGATGAAGACTCAGCGCTAGCACTCTTGTAGGCTCTACCGCGACCTTTTGCACCCATTCTAGTGCTCATTATAGCTTCGCGTATTTATCTAAATTAGAAATTTTATGAACTTTAGTTCATAGTTTCAATAATTAAGCGGATGTTTTATGGAAATAGAAGTTTAAGAGTTTTTTTCACAATCATAAGTCCGCTACAGTTTTAGTATTCTAAGGTTTCAGTCCTACTCTAACTAAAGAGTCTCAGTAGTTTCCTATCTCAAGTAATCATAGCAGTTTGCTACAGCATAACAGTTTACAAACAATTCAGTATTAAGAGTATTTACTTGGCTCGACGTCGGATACTCGATGTGTCACACAGTAAAAACCTTTAAAATATTTTGATTCACTTGTAAACAGTCTTAAAATCCAAAAACTAAGGCCTATTTCAAAGTCTAAGTTTTACAACCGGGCTCTGATACCACTAAATGTAACACCACAAACCCAGCCCTAACATTATGGCCAAATTTTTTAGTGTCACAATGAAGGGTAGACTGTACAAATCGATGATATTGCAAAATCTAAAAAAAAACATTTGTGTGTTTGCGATTTAATAAACTTTGCTCTATTGAAGGATTGATCAACACCTTGGTTGTTATTCGAAAAACCTTAGTTTTTATATTTCTTATTAAATTCTTAAATTGTAGTTGTTAGCGGAAGCTTTTAGTTGAAAACGTGTGTTTAACTTAAAAACATTATCTTTCTTTGTGAAAACAGGTCTTAAATCTAGAAATTGAGCAACTAACATAATAAAATCCATAACCAAACAAAACCGGAGGAAAGACCGTATTACAACCAAACCCAATAAAACCTAATCAAAAGCAATATAAAATTAAAATTTAAGTTTAATGCTGCTCATAGTGTGGCCACCTCCGAGTCCTCCCACACGTCGAACCGCTTACTGAGGATCACCTGAAAAAAATTAAAAAGAGGCAGTGAGTTTGCGAAAACTCAGTATGTACAACCCTAAACGACAATAAATCATGGATCAATCACTTTGGGCCTAAGCCCATTTCAATAACAGTGGCCTTTGGGCCTTAGCCCATAATGGCCTCAATTGGGCTTGAGCCCATATCACAATAAACAGTGGCCTTTGGGCCTTAGCCCATAATGGCCTCGGTTGGGCCTGAGCCCATCTCAATATCAGAATCAATGTATGCAGTACATAAAACACATACCAACCCTACACTCCATCTCTTGTCTAGCCCTACACTCCTATGGGGATAAAATCGACCCACCTATCCCTACACTCCAATGTAGCACCGGTTGCAGCACTAACCAATCTATCAGCAGGTCCATAGTCTTCTTGGGTGACCCGTGTGACCTTACCAAAATAGGTCCACACTTATATCAGGCGACCCATGCGACCAGTTCCATAGTCGTCTTGGGCAACCCGTGTGACCATAACATATCAATCACTTCTTCCTTTCCATAATCCTAACCCATATGCAACATAAAATCACATGAATGCAATTCAAATATATATATGGCATACAAAATCATACATATCACATGTAGGGACATTTTAGTCATTTTTCCCTTAAAGGGCACATCGGTCATTTCTCATCGTGGGCCCTAGTACTTAACTCGGCCCATTACTATGTCCACAATTATCCAATGTGACTTATGTCACTTTTAGCAACTTTTAATACCTTAGGGCACAAAAGCCCATTTTGTGGCCTAAGTAGGCCTACACTTTCTTATGGCCTGCTAAGCACAAATCTACCATTGGCCATGGAGTCAACATAACCGGCTCATTATTTCTTATCAATTCATTAGTGTTGCTCGTATCAGGCCCACGGGCCCATCGAGCCCATTTGGCCAATTTTGGCCCGGTTGGTCAAGACACAGCCAAAGACCATGAGATCGCTTAAGGGGCCTCTGCCATCGTATCGATCATTCCACATGAGTGTTCGTGCATTCGTGTGGTTACCGTAGCCAAACTTTCGATATTTCGGTATTTCAGCTTTTGCCGATCTGTAGTGTGTGCGGTGTGTGTACCCACCATTTTAAGAAACGGCCCTCAAGTCCACGAGTCTTGAACCTATAACCAATCAAGAGTTATCATTAGTCTTCCTATCAATAAAGACCTTAAGAATTTTATTCTGAAATCACTAATCAATACCCACCTTGTCCAAATCGATTTATCCTTCATAGATCGTTGATTACGAAACACCCTCAACTCCTTGCGAAATATCTGAATCATAAACGTAGTCTCTTAGTTGTTAATATCGGATAACTAGTGTTAATCAAAACCTAAAGTCTCGAAACTTAAGCCCCACTCCAAGATCCAACATTCAGCCTTATCCAAAACTCTTTGGCTGATTACTTACCTTCAATAGACCATGAGCGAAAGATCTTAACCACCACTCCCAGCCTTGATAATGCCACACCTATCAGAGAGCAAAGTTAATCGACAACCTTGAAAGAGATCAAAAAGAACAGAAGAAGATCTAGTTCAATTACAGATTGTCTGATCTTTTACCAACAGGAAATCAAATTGAAAAGAATATGGGTTGAAGAAGAAAGATTTGGTTTTCCTTTCTTGATGAAGAACAAGTAATCGGTCTACCCTAGAAAGAGAAAGAAAATAGGAGAATATGTATTCGGCTAAAGCAAGAAGAAAGGAGAATCAACAAAACTTGAAAAAGAATGAAACGCGAGGAGAAGAATACTTTTGAATTTGGAAAATGAAAGAAATAGCGTAAGAGCGAGAGGAGAGCAATTCAGCACTCAAAAGAAAGGCTAATAGAGATACCGATTATGAAAAAAACAAGTTGTGTAGAGAGGAATCGGTAGAAAACTATAACAATAGGCAAAATGGAGAGGAAAGAAGAAGAAAAACGCCTAAATGGTATCCCGAATTGACCAAAATCAGAAAGTGAAAAGAAAATCAAGAACCCGTCTAGTAAAATTCCACTATACCCAAAATTAAACTCCCCTAAATGCTGAAAATGAACCACTTCTTCTCCTTAGCCAAATTCTTGTGCTACCAAAGTCCACATTCGGCTCCAACTACCCAACAAACCACATCTCCTTAAGTTTCTCCCTTTATCACTCCATAATCCACTCCTAAATCTCCTCACTTGGCCAATTCAAATTCTCCCACAACAGATTCCAATTCCAACACCAACTCTTGCCTTCCCATAAGCAAAATAAATAACCCCATTTGCATGCAGGGAGACTTGAACCCTGCACCTCCTGGCCATGTATGTGACGCCACCTCCCTGCATCTCATGTGGCGCCACTTTGCCACTCCACCACAGGCTCCCTTACGGCATATTCTATCCCTATTTAATTAAAAGACATACCACCTAAAGTCAAAGTTCCCATAAGCCTAAAAACCAAAACTTTCCTAAACCAAAGATTGGACCCAGGACTTCATAAAGACCCCCTAACATTCCAAAATCACCTACGAACACACCAACATACAACTGTGCCAAAATCTAGCTCTCAAAAAAATTTAAACGCTCCCATGCCCAAGGCCCAATTCTTCCAGGCCCAAATTTTAGAGCGTTACAACTCTACCCACTTAAAGAAATTTCGTCCTCGAAATTTCCAACTATTTTGTAGTCGTACAACCCGAGTTACGGCACTACACTTTCACTGCGCACTCTAATTCTAATTGTAAATTAGGGAAATAATACACTATAAGCAAAGTACGTACTAGTATTCGCATTTGGAGTGCCCCCATCCTCTCGGCAGCATACTGCATAGACCAAAGCTGGTTGCCTCACCTTAGCATAATCAGCACCTCTACCTGGTGCTCCACGACCCAAACCGTTTCCACCCCTGCCCTGCCCACGACCTCGTGGCGGCTGCTGACCACCCCTCAGTGGCTGTACCTTACGTCTATCCGTAGCTTGCATCTAATTTCACTTACGAGGACAGTATTTAATATGATGCTCCATCGATCCGCATCCCAGACAGGCTCCCATCTTTCTCCAGCATTCGCCCATATGGCGTCTCCCACAATTAGCGCAACGTGGCAACCCAAAGGTGCCAAAAAGGGGCCCATCTCTGATTGACCCATCTACTCTGGCCTATTTCCTAGGCCTTTGGATGAATCTAGAAGGCTCTGCATCTCTCTTATTCCTACCATTTTCTTTTTCCCAGTTTTGACATTCAATGCACTTCACCCCCTCAGCAACTTCTTCCTTAGCCAATAGTGCAGCAAAATTGTGCTCCCTCAGTGGAGCTATCAGAACACGCAGGCTATCTCTAAGGTCGTCCTTAAAATGAACACAACACTCATATTTCATAGTTACATTTTCACGAGCATACCAGCTAAGTTGCAAAAATTCTGCCTCGTACTCAGCCACCGATTTATTCCCTTGAACTAAATTTAGAAATTCCTTCCTCCAAGCATCCATATAACTTGCGCCCACATATTTCTCTAGGAACACTGATTTAAAGAACTCCTAGGTCAACTGGTCTGGCTGAGCCCCTTCTTTCACAGTAAGCCACCACTGGTAGGCTTCACCTCGCAACAGTGATACAACACCTTCTATTTTCTGCTCGGAAGTGCAGTCGAGGTCATCCAATAGTTTATCTGTAGCCTCTAACAAATATTTAGCCACACTAAGGGCTACTCCCGCAATGCCCTTGAAGATTTCTGCTCTATTCGACCGGAGTCATTACGTAACCAATCCACGACCGCCAGTACCATTATCGAGACCAGTGACCCTTTCCAGTATTCTTAGCATTGCTTGGGACAATGCGTCATCCGTAGTTGCTTGGTCATACGACCCTGCCTCGGTTACCAGTAAAGCTAGTGCCTCATTACCCTTGATGTTAGGCAAGTGGCCCGATGATGAAGACACAGCTCTAGCACTTTCTGGGCTCTACCGCAACTCTTGCACCCATTCTAGTGCTCATTATAGCTTTGCATATTTATCTGAATTAGAAATTTTATGAACTTTAGTTCATAGTTTCAGTAATTAAGTGGATGTTTTATAGAAATAAAAGTTTAAGAGCTATTTTCTCAATCGTAAGTCCACTATAGTTTTAGTCTTCTAAGGTTTCATTCCTACTCTAACTAAAGAGTCTCAGTAGTTTCCTATCTCAAGTAATCATAGTAGTTTCCTACAGTATAACAGTTTACAAACAATTCAGTATTAAGAGTACTTACTTGGCTCGACGTCAGAGACTCAGTGTGCCACACAGTAAAAACCTTCAAAATATTTTGATTCACTTGTAAACAGTTTTAAAATCCAAAAACTAAGGTCCATTTCACAATATGAGTTTTGCAACTGGGCTCTGATACCATTAAAAGTAACACCCCAAGCCCGGCCCGGACGTTATGGCCACATCTGGCTGTGTCACATTGAAGGGTAGATTGTACAAATCGATGATGTTGCAAAATCTCAAAAAAAATGTTTGTGTGTTCGCGATTCTATAAACTTTGTTCAATTGAAGGATTAATCGACACCTTGGTTGCTATTCAAAAAACCTTAGTTTTTATATTTCTTATTAAATTCTTAAGTTTTAGTTGCTAGCAAAAGCTCTTAGTTGAAAACGTGTGTTTAACTTGAAAATGTTATCTTCTTTTTTGAAAACTGGTCTTAAATGTAACACCCCTATACCGTGACTGTCATCGGAATAGGTAGAGGCGTTACCAGATATTCACAGTTTATAATGAGATTCAAACATAAAGTTTCTTTTCTTAAAGATCTACCAGACCTCAAACATGCATAAAGATAAAGTCAAGATTAAACCGAACACATTCATAAGCTTCAGAACACATATAAAATTTTCCAAATTAAGGAGGTCACACGCCTGTGTGACTAGGCCGTGTGCCTCACACGAGACTCAGGCACACCCATGCACCCAAGCCGTGCCAAAATAAAGCAAGCATACTGACTTTTTACCATGGCCACAAGACACGCCCGTGTGCCTTGGCCATGTGAGTTTCTCTGCCAATACTGGAAAATTAGCACGGCCATAAGGCACACCCATGTGCCTTAGCCGTGTTGCACTAAGCAGACTTGATTAAAGTCATATTTTCCACCCGCTTGGGTCAATTTCACAAACATGCTAAAATGCCATTTAGCCTAAACAAAACCAACCAATTCAAATCCTAAAACATTCATCTATGTGACAGCCCAAAATAGGGTCTAGTCGAAACAATGGTTTTGTAACCACAAAATTCGAATTAAAATAGTTAAATTCTAAAAATTTTATGTTTTTCGATGTATTAAATATGCCCTGTGTGAAAATCGTTTAGAAAATTTATTGATTTAGTGCTTAATTTTATTTTTGGGCTAAATTGCATTAATTGCAAAATGTGAGTTATAATGTATAAATACCTATTTGAAATGGGGGTTTGAACTAGAGGTCTTTAAATGGCAAATAGACTATGAGTTAGTGGCATGGACAAAAAGGGTAGCTCTAGAAAAATTTCTAAGTAACATGGCTAAGGGCATTTTTGTCCAAAGCATTAAAAGATAAATAAAAAGATGTGAAAAAGATGAAAAGTGTTCATCTTCTTCCTAGTTATCTGCCGAAATTTCTCTCCACCATAGCTCAAGGGTTTTGAGCTTTTGCAAACAAATTATCAAGAAAGAAGAGAAAGCGATCGAGATCGCAGAAAAGAAAAAGTAGTCGATTAATTCGAGATTTAGTCGATTTATTATCGAGGTAAGTCATGAGTAAATTATAGCATATTTGCATTGTTGTTAATTATTTGATGATTTCCATGTGAAAATTATGTGAAAATGACTTACGAATTATGAAATCGTATGATTGTATCCATTTTGATAAATCCCGTTTGAACTGTAAGAATGACTCCGGATATGTGTGACATGTCACTTGAGGGTTCTGCTTCTGTCTGATTCTGTATCGCGGGCGCTGGGTGCACTAGCATGTGTTACAGTCACCTGTCAGCTTATGTGAATAGGCCCGTGGACTACGTCTGTATTTCTGTGATCTAAGGTAGCTTCAGCTACATATTCTGGTGGCTTTGGCTACATATTCTGATGGCTTTTGGCATATCTCTGTGTTGGCTTCGGCCACATATCTGTGAGGCACTTCGGTGCTAACCTCTGTACATTCGTTTCTATTCTGAATGTTCAACAGGAATTAGTTTAGTTATGTGAAGCATTTGTCCAGGTTAAGCAAATGAAAATGAATCGAACATGATATGTGTTTGAATGCCTATATTTGGACATTTCGGTAAGAATGTGTACAAGTAAGTATATGAATTTTGCATTTATGCTATGTGGAAATAAGATGCCTTAGTGAATTATTGTGCATTTTGCTATTAATTTACCTATGGCTTACTAAGCTACTTGTAGCTTACTCCTCATCTTTTTCCCTTCCTTTTAGATTATCGAGCATAGAGTGTATTGAGATTGGTGATCGAAGGAGGCTCGTCTCACACTATCAAGCTGCCTTGGTGTATGTATACATGATTTTGATATTTTGAGTTTGGCATGTATAGGTGGCTAGTCTTTGTATAAGTATTGTTTTGTAAATCTAATTGAATAGGTGAATATGTGATACTTGTTTTGTAAATGGTGTTATAATGTAATCATTTTGAGTATATGTCATTGAAATTGGTTGAAATGAATGGTATGTATATGGAAGTGTGTTTTAGGGAGGTTAAGGCTTGGTAAATAGCCTAACAAGGCCTGCACGATAGGGAACATGGGCGTGTGCCATGACCGTGTGCTAGTGGACAGTTTACTCCACGAGTATAGGGCACGGGCGTGCCTAGGCCGTGGGGGACACACGGCCTGACCCTACGGGCGTGTACTCAGACCCTGCCTTCCTTGCACCTTAATTTAAGTTTTGGTGTACCACACGGGCAAGAGACACGGCCGTGTGTCTCGACCGTGTGGGGTACACAGCCACAAACGACCGTGTGGGGTGACCGTGGCCAATTTGACAGTTTTGAACATGGTGTTAGACATGGGCGTGGGAAGGCCACACGGCCTTATCACACGATCGTGCTATAAGTCGCACGGGCGTGTGACGTAGTTACAAAAGTGAAAAAAAAATTTTCGGCCTTCCAATGCAATAGAATTCGAATCCTAATCACCCGAGATGTTAGTATTGTGATAGAAAACCCTCGATAAGGGTAAAGTTGAAATTATTTGGTCGTAACCATGAGTCGGCACTCCAATAAGTCCGGTAAAGCTCACTACTCGATTCCGATGACGGTTTCAGGTAAAGGGTGTTACAATCTATATGGTCAAAACGTTCGTGCCCAATCTCATGCTAATGAACAAACATTTCATAGATAATATCCATAACTAAAACTCATCATTTATACTCATTCAAACACCAACTAAATTTACCTTTTCATCACCTAAATTTTATATAAAAATATCCACTTCATTGAGGATGTTCATTCATCAATTTCATACCAACAATTGCACCAATCAATATACCAAAACAAAGCATATTCCCAAACCTTAACCACATCACATGACTTATATACATAAACTCAAAAACATATCTTAGTCATTCTAGCCTATACATGTCATACTTAAACTTTGTACATTCAAAAGGTACCAAAATCGAGCTGATAGTGTGGTGATGATCCTTGACTATCCCCAAGCCCACAGTAGCCACAATATCTATAAAACAGTTGAAAGAATAAACAGAGTAAGCTACATTGAGCTTAGTAAGCCAAATACAAAACTATGCAATTTATAAGTGCAATGCGACAACCACTTTGTATAAATAATTCACAAATCAGATTTACTCCTTATGTACATACTTCTAATTCACACAATTAGCATACCTTCCATACTCGAAAATTCAGTACAAAATAGACGTACCTGAGTTAGACACATAAGGTATGCATTCATTCATTTCTCGGAATTTCTCTTCAAATCATTTAGAAATGTCACAGAACTTATAAACATCATACAATGCCGATGTCCCCGATGTCGTCTTACATGTCATTCGATATCGATGCCACTGTCTCGGATAGGGTCTTACACATAATCCTCTAATCAATGCCTACGTCCCGGACGAGGTCTTACATGATATCATTTACTATTTCTCAATTGAATTAACTCGGAAGTAATACATTAGGCTCTCATGGCCATCCAAATACAGTTTATAATGCAAGAATTTAGAACAAATATTAATATAACGCATATTTGTAAATTGACTTACCTTGTACGAATTTAAACGAATTCGAATCGACTATTCAACGAATTTAGGGCATTTTACATTTTAGCCCTCACTTTTTCACATTTTGACATTTTGGTCCCTAATTCACAAAAACGTCAAATTAACAAAGTTCAACTAAATACAAGCTTGACCAAATATTCATGGCTTTCATATAAGCCATATAATACATTTATTTTACAATTTAGTCCTTCCAAAGTATTATTTTCACTATTTAGCCTGAATCGCTCAATTTCATAAAAATTCAAGGCAAGGCATATTTATTCAACATCTATCCATCATCATCCATTCAGTTTCACCACAAAGCTTCAAATATCAACAATGGCACTATTCATAAACTTTATCAAAAATAGAAATTGAGACTTGGGCATGGAAGATTTCGAAGCAACGATCACAGAAATGTAGAAATTATTAAAAACCAATCAAAATCATCCCTTGAATTTGACTTGAAAATGGCCGAATGTAACAAAATCGAAACCTTTCTTTTTCTTTTGTGATTTTTGACAATTAGAACATGAAAATGAACACTTTTCATGCTTTGTTTTATTTAATACATAATGATAAAACATTTACCATTTTATCCCTCATTTAAACCATATAAAAACACATGTAATAAGGCCATTTATAACCACTCAAACCTTTAATGATTTAATTACCACATAAGGCCATTGATTTAAAAGCCATATCAAATACATATACGTATATGTAACATGCTAATTTTATCATTTATGCAATTTAATCCTTTTTCACAATTAAGTATAAAGACAGATAAATTAAAGCACAGAAATTTCATAGATGCTAATTTATATATTACGGACATAGAAAATAATATTAAAATTTTTTTTAGACTCGGATATGTGGTCCCGAAACCAATATTCCGACTAGGGTCCAAATCAGGCTGTTACAATTCCCCCCTTAGGGATTTTCATCCCCAAAAATCTTACTGTTAAACAGATTCAGATATTGTTGTCTCATTGAACTTTGGCTCGCAGTTAGCTTCTTCTAATTCGTGACGATTCCACAGTACTTTCACTAACGAAATTTTCTTATTCCTCAATTCTTTTATCTCACGAGACAAAATACGGATCAGCTCTTCATCATAAGACATATCAGACTTAAATTCAATCTCAGAAGGGGATATCACATGAGACGGATCAGATCTATAACATCGGAGCGTTGATACATGAAACACATTATGTATCTTTTGTAGCTCAGGTGGCAACATCAGTCTATAAGCAACCCGCCCAACTCGTTCAATGATTTCATATGGTCCGATAAATTTATGACTCAATTTTCCCTTTTTGCCAAATCTAAACAGTTTCTTCCATGGAGATACTTTCAGAAATACCTTGTAGCCAATCTCAAATTTAATATCTTTCCTTTTTAGATCCGCATATGATTTCTGACGATCAAACGCTGCCTTCAGACTATCTCGTATCACTTTCACCTTTTGTTCTACTTCTTTTATCAGATCAATCCCGTAAATCTTATTTTCACTGAGCTTAGACCAATGTAACAGAGTTCTACATTTTCTATCATATAAGGCTTCATACAGTGCCATTTTAATGCTCGATTGAAAAATATTGTTATATGTGAATGTAATTAAAGGTAGATATTGTTGCCACGTACCTTTAAACTCTAAAATACAACATCTTAGCATGTCTTCGAGTATCAAAATGATCCACTCAGACTGACCGTCTGTCTGTGGATGAATGTTGTACTGAAATGCAATTTTGTACCTAAGCCTCTTGTAACTTCTTCCAGAATCATGAAGTAAACCTTGGATCTCTATCAGATACAATAGACAGTGGCACCCTGTGCAATCTCACAATATCAGAAATGTAGAGTTCAGCTAATTTATCAAGTGAATAGTCAGATCGTACCGGAATAAAATGAGCAAATTTTGTCAAACGATCAATAACAACCCAGATTGAATCTTCCTTTTTCGGAGATAGGGGTAAACTAGAAACAAAATCCATAGTTACTCGGTCCAATCTCCATGTAGGAATCATAATCGGTTGCAACAAACCGGATGGCACCTGGTGTTCAGCTTTTACTTGCTGACAGACTAAACATTTCAAAACAAAGTCAGAGATATCTCTTTTCATTCTTGGCCACCAGTATAACCGTTTTAAATCATTATACATCTTTGTGCTACCCGGATGTACAGAGAATTTACTACTATGTGCTTTACTCAAAATCATCTGAATCAATTTGGAATTTCTTGGAATGAAAATTCTATCCCTGAATCTCAAACAATCATCAACATCAATTTGGAATTCAGAATCAGAATCACACTAAGCTCGTTCACTAAGCTCGTTTAGTTAACAATTCATTATCTATTTTCTGAGCGTCAATGATTATTTGCAAAAACAAAAGTTTCGCTTTTAATTCAGCTATCACTGAATCAACAACAAATGGATCAATACAAGCATTTAAGGCACATAATGCAGATAGTGATTTTTGACTTAAAGCATCAGCTACAACATTTACTTTACCCGGATGATAATCAATAACAAGCTCATAATCTTTTATCAGTTCTAACCATCTTCCCTGTCGAAGATTCAAATCTTTCTAAGTCATTAGATATTTCGGGCTTTTGTGATCTGAAAATACGTGACATTTCTCACCGAACAGATAGTGATGCCAAATTTTCAGTGCAAAAACAATGGCAGCTAACTCAAGATCATGCGTCAGATAGTTCTTTTCATTCGGCTTTAATTGTCTAGAGGCTTATGTGGTAACTTTTCCTTCTTGCATTAAAATGCAACCCAGTCCATTTAATGAAGCATCACTATATATAACAAATTCTTTACCTGTTTCAGGTTGCACAAGTACCGAGGCTTCAGTTAACATAGCTTTCAACTAATTAAAACTATTCTGACATTTATCAGACCATTCAAACATTACATTTTTCTGAAGCAGTCGAGTTAACAGAGTTGCCATCATAGAGAAATCTTTTACGAAATGAGGTAATAACCAGCAAGTCCCAGAAAAATACAGACTTCAGAAACATTTCTTGGAGGTTTCCAATCCAAAATAGCTGAGATTTTGCTAGGATCAACCAAGATACCTGATGCAGATACAATGTGACCCAGAAAACTAACTTTACGTAACCAAAATTTACATTTACTGAATTTTACATACAATTGCTTATCACGCAGTGTCTAAAGTACAATTCTTAAATGTTTAGCATGTTCACTTTCATTGCTCGAGTAGATCAGTATATCATCAATGAAAACAACAACAAATTGGTCTAAATATGGTTTGAAAATTCTGTTCATCAGATCCATAAACACAGCAGGAGCATTCGTTAATCCGAAAGGCATAACTAAGAATTTATAATGCCCGTACCTCGTTCGAAAAGTTGTTTTCAGAATGTCAGAGTCTTTCACTCACAACTGATAATATCTCAATCTCAGGTCAATTTTTGAAAATATAGAGGCGCCTTTTAGTTAATCAAACAAATCATTAATTCAGGGCAGAGGGTATTTATTCTTTATAGTCACTTTGTTGAGCTGACGGTAATCAATGCACATTCTCATCGTGCCGTCCTTCTTTTTCACAAACAGAACAGGAGCACCCCAAAGTGAAAAACTCAGTCTAGCAAAGCCTCAATCAGTCAATTCTTGTAACTGAGTCTTTAATTCTTTCAATTCGGCCAGTGCCATTTTATACGGAGCTATTGAAATCGGAGCAGTTCCCAGAACCAAATCAATCCTAAACTCAACTTCTTGAATTAGAGGCAAACCCGAAAGTTCTTCAGGAAACACATCAGAAAATTCACAGACGACTGGTACAAATTCAACCTTTATATCAGATACCTAAAAGTCAATCACGTAAGCAAGGTACGCTTTACAACCTTTTCTTACATACTTCTTAGCTTTTAATGCAGATATCACAGCTGATAAACCATTCAATTCATTAGACTCAATTCTAACGATTTCACCATTCTTGCATCTCATGTTAATAACTTTTTGTTTGCAATTTACAACAGCATCATGCAGAGTTAACCAATCCATAACCTGAATTATATCAAATTCATCAAACGGCAAAGCATCAAATCAACAGAGAAGCAAATATCTCGAATCATTAATGGACAATTTTTGCAAACCTTATCTACCAGAAAACTTTTGCATAAGGGGTTTGATACTCTAATTACGAATTCAGTAGACTCTATAGGCAAAGTCTTACTATATGCTAAATTCAAACAGATATAAGAATGCGTTGATCCAGGATTTATCAAAGAAATCACAGAGGTATCATAAAGAGTAAAAGTACTGCTAATCACATCAGGAGATGAAGCTTCTTCACACGCTCAGATAGCATAAGCTCTAGCAGTCGCTCGAGCCTCAGATCGCACAACCATATCTTTATTAGTTCTTTGACCAACACTAGCATTTCCCACATTTCTGGGAGTTCTACCTCTAACAGAAGCATTCCTTGATCTTGGATTTTGCACTACCTCTTGTTCAATAGATTTAGGATAGTCTCGAACAAAATGATCCAAAGACCCACATCGAAAATAGGCTCGGTCTTTCAATCTACAACTTCCTGGATGTCTTTTGCCACAATACGCACACTTGGGTTTCTCAGATCTAACGTTCCCGACACTAGCAAGAGACGTAGAAGGAGTTTTAAAACTTGAACATGATCTATCACGGTCTCTACTCGAATGTCCTATATTAATCTTCGAATAGTTGGAATTGTCTTAGAACTTCTTTGACATTGGAAGATCTCTTTCGAACTTCTCTAGCTTCAGGATCAGCTTTCTTCTTTTCTCTACTAAGTTCTTTAGCTTTGCAAGCCCTTTCAACTAACACAAAAAACTCATTCAGATCAAGAATTCCAACCAGAAGTTTAATGTCTTCATTCAAACCCTCGATAAAAGTGGCCTCTAAAGCTACACATTCCCATGCATATTGGCTCAATCTTACGAATCGCTCGTATTCCGTAACAGATTTGTCACCTTGTTTCAATTCATGGAATTTTTTACGTTTCTGATCAATGAAATGCTGACTAATATAGTTCTTTCTAAATTTGGTCTAAAAGTAATCCCAGGTGATACGTTCACTTGAAACCACAGATGTCAATGTTTTCCACCAATGGTATGCCAAATCTCACAAAAATGAAACCGTACATTTAACACATTCCTCTGGGGTACATAACAATTCATCAAAAACTTGAATCGTGTTTTCAAGCCAAAATTTAGCCCTCTCTGCATCATCATCAGTAGTAGCTTGAAACTCTTCAGCCCCATACTTTTTGATATTGTCTACCGAACGCTTACTCAGACGAACCGGATTAACCACAGGTGGTACGACCGAAGTTTATTAAGGAACAGTAAGGGGTGGGGATTGTTGAACAGCCAGATTTATTTGGACATACTGAGTGAACCACTCATTCATCATTTGAAAGAAAACTTGTTTAGCTTCTCCCTCATTACCACTTGTAACTAGTATAGAATCAGATGGCATTGTCCCTTGAGCGGGAGCAGGCGCATTACTTTCAACATCGTTAGCTACGGCTCTTTCGGGATCCATTACTATATGAAAAAGACATTTCATTCGTCAGGATTCATCACACTATCACAGTTCAGATATATGGCATCTATAGCTAGATTCAAACACGCTACATTAGTCCTAGAATCGACTAAACCGTAGCTCTAATACCAACCAAATGTAACAACCCTATCCCGTGACCGTCGTCGGAATAGGTAGAGATAGTACCGAATATTCAGAACAGATTAAAACATAACATTCACAGTTTATAACGAGATCCAAACATAAAGTTCTTTTTCTTGAAGATTTACCAGACCTCAAACATGCATAAAGATAAAGTCAGGACTAAACCGAACACATTCATAAGCTTTAGAACACATATAAAATTTTCCAAATTAAGGGGGTCACACGCTCGTGTGACCAGGCCGTGTGCCTCACACGAGACTCAGGCACGCCCACACACCAAGTCATGCCAAAACAGAGCAAGCATACTGACTTTTTGCCATGGCCACAAGACACGCCTGTGTGCCTTGGCCGTGTGAGTTTTTGTGCCAATACTGGAAAATTAGCACCGCCATAAGGCACGCCCGTGTGCCCTAGCCGTGTTGCACTAATCAGGCTTGATTTAAGTCATATTTTCCACCTGCTTGGGTCAATTTCACAAACATGCTAAAACACCATTTAGCCTAAACAAAACCAACTAATTCAAATCTTAAAACATTCATCTATATGGTCAAAACATTCGTGCCCAATCTCATGCTAATGAACAAACATTTCATAGATAATATCCATAACTAAAACTCATCATTTATACTCACTCAAACACCAACTAAATTTACCTTTCATCAACTAAATTTTATATAAAAATATCCACTTCATTGAGGACATTCATTCATCAATTTCATGCCAACAATTGCACCAATCAAGATACCAAAACAAAGCATATTCCCAAACCTTAACCACATCACATGACTTATATACATAAACTCAAAAACTTTCTTATGTTAGTCATTCTAGCCTATACATAAAACAAAGCATATTCCCAAACCTTAACCACATCACATGACTTATATACATAAACTCAAAAACTTATGTTAGTCATTCTAGCCTATACATGCCATACTTAAACTTTGTACATTCAAAAGGATTCAAAATCAAGCTCGATAGTGTGGTCATAATCCTTGACTATCCTCGAGCCCACAGTAGCCACGATATCTATAAAATAGTTGAAAGAATAAACAAAGTACGCTACATTAAGCTTAGGAAGCCAAATACAAAAATATGCAATTTATAAGTGCAATACGACAACCACCTTGTATAGATAATTCACAAATCAGATTTACTCCTTAAATACATGCTTCTAATTCACACAATTAGTCCATACTCGAAACTTCAGTACAAAACAGACGTACTTGAGTCAGACACATAAGGTATGCATTCATTCAATTCTCGAAATTTCTCTTCAAATCATTCAGAAATGTCACAGAACTTATAAACCTTATACAATGTCGACATCCCCGACGTGGTCTTACATGTCATTCAATATCAATGCCACTGTCCCGGACAGGGTCTTACATGAAATATATATGATGCCAGTGTCCCGGACACGGTCTTACACATAATTCTCTAATTAATGCCTACGTCCCGTACGAGGTCTTACATGATATCATTTACTATTTCTCAATTGAATTGACTCAGAATTAATACATCAGGCTCTCATGTCAATCCAAATACAATTTATAAAGCAAGAATTTAGAACAAACATTAATATAACGCATATTTGTAAATTGACTTACCTTGTACGAATTTAAACGGATTCGAATCGACTATTCAACGATTTTGGACTTCCCTCGATCTAAGTCTGTTTTCCTTGGTTCTTGATCTAAACAAATCCAAATTTAACCATTCAATTATTCATTTCATTCAATTCAATCCACTAACACTTATTTAAGGCATTTTACATTTTAGCCCTCACATTTTCACATTTTTGACATTTTGGTCCCTAATTCACAAAAATGTCAAATTTACAAAATTCAATTCAATACAAGCTTGTCCGAATATTCATTGCTTTCATATAAGCCCATATAATACATTTATTTCACAATTTAGTCCTTCCAAAGTATTATTTTCACTACTTAGCCCGAATTGCTCAATTTCATCAAAAATTCAAGGCAAGGCATATTTATTCAACATCTATCCATCATAATACATTCAATTTCACTACAAAGCTTCAAATATCAACAATGGCGCTATTCATAAACTTTATCAAAAATAGAAATTGAGACATGGGCATGAAGATTCGAAGCAACGATCACAAAAATGTAGAAATGTTTAAAAATCTATCAAAATCATACCTTAAATTTGACTTGAAAATGGTTGAATGTAACAAAACTGAAACCCTTCTTTTTCTTTTGTGATTTTCGGCAATTAGAACATGAAAATGAACACTTTTCATGCTTTGTTTTATTTAATACATAATGATAAAACATTTCCCATTTTATCCCTCATTTAAACCATATAAAAACACATGTAATAAGGTCATTTATGACCACTCAAACCTTTAATGATTTAATTACCACATAAGGCCATTAATTCAAAAGCCATATCAAATACACATATGTATATGTAACATGCTAATTTTATCACTTATGCAATTTAATCCTTTTTCACAATTAAGTATAGAGACAGACAAATTAAAGCACAAAAATTTCATAGATGCTAATTCATATATTACGAACATAAAAATTAATATTAAAATATTTTTTGACTCGGATATGCGGTCCCAAAACTACTATTCTGATTAGGGTCCAAATCAAGCTGTTACATTAAATCTAGAAATTAAGCAACTAACATAATAAAATCTATAACCAAACAAAATCGGAGGAAAGACCTTATTACAACCAAACCCAATCAAACGTAATTAAAAATAATATAAAATTTAAATCTAAGTTTAATGCTACTCGTAGTGTGGCCACCTTCGAGTCCTCCTATAGGTCGAACCGCCTACTGAGGATCACCGGAAAAAAATTAAAAAGAGAGGGTGAGTTTTCGAAACTCAGTGTGTACAACCTCAACGACAATAAATAATGCATTAATCATTTTGGGCCTAAGCCCATTTCAATAACGGTGGCATTTGGGCCTTAGCCCATAATGGCCTCAATTGGGCGTGGGCCCATATCACAATAAAAAGTAGCCTTTGGGCCTTGGCCCATAATGGCCTTGGTTGGGCCTAAGTCCATCTCAATATCAGAATCAATGTATGCAGTGCATAAATACCCATACCAACCCTGCACTCTATCTCCTATCCAGCCCTACACTCTTGTGGGGATAAAATCGACCCACCTATCCCTACACTCCAATGCAGCACCGGTAGCTGCACTAACCAATACATCGACAGGTCCACAGTCATCTCGGGTGACCCGTTCGACTTTACCAGAATAGGTCCAAAGTTGTCTCGGGCGACCCGTGCGACCAGGTCCACAGTCGTTTCGGGCAACCCATGCGACCATAACGAATCAATCACTTCCTCCTTTCCATAATCCCAACCCATATGCAACATAAAATCACATGAATGCAATTCCAATATATATATGGCATACAAAATCATACATATCACATGTAACAAAACTTGTCCAAATCGGTTTATCCTTCGTAGATAGTTGATTACGAAACACCCTCAACTCTTTACGAAATATCTGAATCACAAACGTAATCTCTTACTTGTTAATATCGAATAACTAGAGTTAATCAAAAGCTCAAGTAATGAAAATTAAGCCCCACACCAAGATCCAAGATTTGGCCTTATACAAAACTCCTTGGCTGATTACTTACCTTTAATCGATCGATGAGCGAAAGATCTTAACCACCACCCCAAGCCTTGATAACGCCACACTTATCAAAGAGTAAAGGGAATCGGTAACCTTGACAAAGATAAAAAAGAACAGAAGAAAACCTAGTTCACTTACAGATTGTGCAATCGTTTGCCAACAGGAAATCGAATCGAAAAGAATATAGGTTGAAGAAGCAAGATTTAGTTTTGCTTTCTTGATGAAGAAGAAGTAATCGGTCTACCCTAGAAAGAGAAAGAAAAGAGGAGAATATGTATTCAGCTAAAGCAATAAGAAATGAGAATCGACTATACTTGAAAAAGAATGGAACGTAAGGAGAAGAATACTTTTGAATTCGGTAAATGAAAGAAATAGCATAAGAGGGAGAGGAGAGCAATTCGGCACTCAAAAGAAAGGCCAATAGAGATACTGATTAATAAATAGGCAAGTTGTGTAGAGAAGAATCGACAAAAATGAATAACAATAGGCAAAATGGAGAGGAAAGAAGAAGAAAAATGCCTAAATGGTACCCCGAATTTACCAAAATCAAAAAGTGAAAAAAACCGAGAACCCCTCTAGCAAAATTCGGCTATACCCAAAATAAAGCCCTCTTAAATGCCGAAAATGAACCACTTCTTCCCCTTTGCTGAATTCTTGTGCGACCAAAGTCCACATTCGGCTCCAACTCCCCAACAACCTACATCTCCTTAATTTTCACCACTTATTAATCCATAATCCACTCCTAAATCTCCTCACTTGACCAATTCAAATTCTCCAACCACAGAGTTCAATTCCAACACCAACTCTTGCCTTCCCATAAGCAAAATATATAACCCCATTTGCATGCAAGGAGACTTGAACCCTGCACCTCCCTGCCATGCATGTGACGCCACCTCCCTGCATCTCATGTGGTGCCGCTTTGCCATTCCACCACAAGCTCCTTTGCGCCATATTCTATCCCCATTTAATTGAAAAACATACCACCTAAAGTCAAAGTTCCTATAAGGCTAAAAACCAAATTTTTCCTAAACCAAAGCTTAGACCCAAGACTTCATAAAGACCCCCTAACATTCCAAAATTACCTACCAACAAACCAACATACAACTGTGCTAACATGTAGCTCTCAAAAAAAATGAAATTTAAATGCTCCCACACCCAATGCCCAATTCTTCTAGGCCCAAATTTTGGTGCGTTGCAATAAACCTCTTTTTGCTCCCCTTGAGCCTCATACTCTAGTCCTCTGACACACATGAGGCACTATTTATCCCTTGAGCCAGTAGGCTCTTTTCTATCATGTTTCACAAACAATAATTTAAAACATATTCAACCTAAAGTCAAGATCCCTTTAAGCCAAAAAAATAATTTTCCATAAGCCAAGGCTTGAACCCAAGCTTTCCCAAAGACTCCCAGATACCCCTAATTCAACTAGCCATCAATGCAAACATGCAATTATTCCATTTCATGAAAAATTAAAAACTCAAAATGTCTAAGCGTTATAGTGTGTGACACACGGTCCGCCCCATGGGCGTGCAGTTAGGCCGTGTGTCCCCTGCAGCTTACGTTAGCAAGATTAAATGCCCATCAGTATACCACACGGGCTTGAGACATAGTCGTGTGTCTCAACCATATGGAGGACACAACAGTGTGACCCTTAAGGATTGTTGACGTTAGAAATAGAATACCCAAGTTTTACACACGGGCCGTGACACAGGCATGTCATGGTCATGTAAGGGATATGGGCTAAGCACACAGGCATGTGCTAGGCCGTGTGAAAACCCCTGTAGGTTCGATGTTAGAAAATACATCCACACGGATGAGAGGCACCGACGTGTCCCTAAATGCTTAGGTCTTGTGCACCACACGGGCATTCAGCAAGGCCATGTCTAGAGGCTGCACAGACGTGTTGCCCATCCACATGAGTGTGTACCTTGCTTTTAGTAGTTTTTCTTGAAATTTTTCTGAGCATCCAGAATGGTCTCGAATTGTCTCTAAATCATGTTTTGGGTCTCGTAGGTCCATAATAAGGACCGTAAGTCAATGTTTGAAAGGTTTTAATTTGGGACAAAATTTTATGATCGAAAATGGATGTTACATGTGTTTTAGTAAGGTAATGCCTCGTACCCTGTCCCGGCGTCGGATACGGGTAAGGGGTGTTACATTAACCCCTAATTTGCAATTTCATTCAAAATCACTTAACAAATGTTGTTTACCTAACAAAAAAGATTCATTTACTTCAGTCTAATATCAAAACACATACACATTCAAAAATGGTGAAACCATACCTTTTTAATAGTTTTGCAAATTAGTCCCCGAGCTAGCTAGATTAAGCTATAACAACTCCAAAAACATAGAAATCCTTAAAAACGAGATGAAATTTTACTCACATGCATGGATAAACTATGGCTAAACCTAGTAAGCTTCATTGGAGGTTTATTTCTTATTCAATTTCGATAAATGATAGCATTTAAGAAGATGATGTTTTCGTTTTTATTATTTTTACGCAACTTATTTACCAATTTACTTAATTAACCTTATAAATTAACCTTTAAAATTTCCTACTCCATGTCTAAGAATGTCCACTAGCAATTTATATGGTCTAACTACCACTTAAGGACCTCCACTTCAAAGTTCTATAGCTATTAGACACCTTTAGCTAATAGAACACAACTTTTTACACTTTACGCGATTTAGTCCTTTTCATCAAATTGAACATGCAAACGACAAAATTTCTTCACAAAATTTTCATATGACTCTACTAACATGTTGTAGACATTAAAGTAATAATAAAATAAATATTTTCACTTCAAATTTGTGGTCCCAAAACCACTATTTTGATTTCACTAAAAACGGGCTGTTACAACATATCAAAGTTATTTTCAAACACATATTAATCACATATGTAAACTTTTATGCACGTGATAATGTGAAGGAAAATTTTTCATAAAAAAAATTATGCATAATTTTTCAAAACATCCTACCTATCATCACTACACACCAAAAGGAGTTGTCTAGGATATATCCATCCATAACACACCAGCACAAATGTGGACAAAGCCACAAAAAGTGCAGACAAGGTGCTGAAACACATTTTTAGATAAGCCATCAATATTTACAAATTATTAAACTACCATTATCAGATCCCAAAAATTGGGTTAGTAGAAATTAGGTTAATGAATTGAGAGTGATCATGCCCGATTTTTTTTAGTGATTGAGTAGTGGTGGAGTTGTCATTGATGGTCAGTGTGCGAATCCTTTCCTCACATTATTTTTTATGTGGTACACAATTTTGCTTCCAACCTTAGAAAAGGTCACATCCCATGTTTTAATTATTTTCTTGCAAAAATGAAAACAAGAAAGTTGTGGGAGAGTGGTTAGGAGCTTTAATAAATTTCTCTAGGTCCTAGGTTCAAGTTTCTTCACCAACACATTTTTATTTAATTTTTGTAGTTTTCCCCATGTGTTTAAAGCCCCCTTCCCATCCAACCTTTCTTGCAATAGTAGGGAGAAGATTGTTTCCTTTTCTTTTGGTCAACCTACCTTATTTTTGGAGACCATGATCCCTTTTTCACTTCTTTGTCCCCCTAACTTACGATTCTCTCCATTTTTTCCATATGAACGATCCATTGAACCTAGACTTGTTGACCACAACTCTCTCTATCCATCCTATCACTCTAATTCTCCCATTGTCGCACCACCATATAGTCCTCCCCATTCTCTCAATTTTCTTTTTTTCTCTCATTTGTTTAACCTTTAACCTTCTTTTTTTTGCTATCTTTTCTTTCTACTCCACCGATTTCTTATCTTTACATCACCATCACTTTGCCATCGAACCACCACATGACACCTCTTTCTCTTCATTCTTCCTCCAACACCGCACCTAGTGCCGCCCTCCACCACTGTGGCAACCACCACGCAGCACCACCTATTTTCTTCAATTTTGTTCTCCTCCATTAAGTGAGTGATCGAACCCATATCCTCTTTTCTTTCTCCATCTCTAGACTGTCATTGCTACTGTCATAGCACCACCGCCAATTATGTGATTTTTTCCTCATTTCTTCTACATTTTCAACCTTCATTATTCATTTTTCAGCCATCCAAAATTCTGCACTTTTTTATTTTTAATTAATTATTAATCCTAAACTTTTTCAAGGACTTATTTTCAAAAATAACCCTCCTCTTTTTCGTGATAAAAATGATCCATCTATCCTCTTGTTTGAACCAAGATAGTGTAAGTTTAAAGGGTGAGTAGAAATATTTCTCTCCTCTCTAGTTTTTCTCTTAGCCGAATACTCTTTAAGAGCTATAGTAAATTATGTTTCTCCTATTTTAACATCTCGTATGTCATGTTTATTGAAGGACCGATCGACACCAACCCGAGAGACCATTAATGTTGGAAACAAAATCACTAATTCCTGAACTATTTCTAAGGGTTAGTGTTAATGGAAATTGATACTGACTATTGTATCAACCTTACCAATGATCATCATTAACGTAAGATCATTAATTGCTGTTGAATAGGTAATGTAATTGTTAGTTCCAATTTTGGGCACTCTTAGAGAGATACTGTGTAACATCACTAACTTGTAACTATTGCCAGAATAGGTTAAGTGGCATTACTAGACTTTCGACTTAGTTTAGAACATTTAATCATCAAATATTAACCCATTTCAGTAGTTATTTCATTCTTAAATTGAGCATACAAAGCTTAATTCATACACTCGGGATTGAATCGATAACAAATAAAATATTTTCGAAAACCTAGAAAAATTTTTGAATAAGGGTCACATGGTCGTGTGCCTTACATGGTCACCAAACAAGCCCATGTGTCTAGGCTAGGGGAAAATAGGGCATACATACTAACTCATCCACACGACCACTAGACATGCTCGTGTGTCTAGCTGTGTGAAAATTAAAGGGTATACTAATTGGCTACACGGCCAATGACATGCCCGTTCGTCAGCCCGTGTGCCATACACGGCCAATAGACATGCACGTGTGTCTAAGCCATGTAGCTCACTGACTTGTTTTAACTAAGGTGCAGGGGTCAGACGGTCGAGACACTCGCCCGTGTGCTCAGACCATGTGGCACGAAAATAGGATTGGTTTAAGCCACTTTTCTCACCTATTGCTCATGTACCTACAAGCATTCAAATGGTACTAAAGGCATATTCAAATAGGCAACCAAAACAACCAATCCAATACACATTTTATACCATTTCATAATCAATCAATTCATTTCTCAATTCCATACCATTTATACAACTAAAGGCATATCATAAGGACATATTCCATTTAACCTAACACATCTATGTAACAAGTTCCATAACTCATCCATTTAACCATAAAAAAAAAATCTCAAACAACATTACTCAAAGCAACTGTTTATCACATATCAACTAATCCAAAAGGTACCATATAAGCACACATTTATACCATCATAACATATTGCCAAATTAAGCCACATCTCATGGCTCAATTTTACCAAAACAAGTACGAAGATTAACATATTAATAACTAGCCTCTACATGCCATATTTTACACGTCTTCTTTAAGTTCAAAAGTACCGATTAATCATTTGGATAGTGTGATGCAAATCTCTAACTTTGTCTGAATCGAGTAAGCTTTCGCAATCTATAAAACATATAAGATAAATAGAGTAAGCATTATAGCTTAGTAAGCCTGTATAATATAGAATTAAACTTACAAAAATGACATCAAGCAATTAAACAATTTAAATTAAAATCATTTGCCAAATGCCTATTCACAAACATACATTCAAAAGTTAGTCACATAGCTACAATATAATGATCCATTCACAAGGATGAAATCAAGCATGAAATGTTCATTTAACATGCAATTCATCTCTCATTTCATCTATATAATCCACGTAACAGCCTGATTTAGACCTTAATCGAAACGGTGGTTTTGGGACCATGAATCTGAGTCAAAAAAATATTTTCAAATTATTTTTCTATGTTTATTATATGTGAATTTATATCTGTGAAATTTTCGTGATTTAATTTTGTCGTTTGGGTGTCCGATTAAACAAATGGGCTTAATCGCATAAATTGAAAATTTGATAGTATTAGTTGTGAGGACTGAATTGATAGTGGCTTTTTAAGTGGAAGCACCTATGTTGTAAATGGCCCTTTTTCTTTTATGCTAATGGACGACATGAGGTAAATAAATAAATAAAATAAAATATGTTTTCTAATTTCATACCTATGTTATAATGATAATAAAATATATATATATATATATATATATATTTATAAGTATATAAAATAAGTCATGAGTGAAGAACCATGTGCTAATAAGGTGGATGAATATGTCCTTGTGCATAAACTTCAGTTATTAAATTGTTAAAGGGTAATATAGGAAACCAGTTAAAAACTATATATTATAACTTATATCATAAAAATATACCTATGTGTTCATATCTTCTCTTGGCCGAATATAAACAAAAGGAAAAGAAACTAGAGAAGCTAGGGTTCAGTCATTTTGCAAGCTCAATCCAAGGTGAGTTCAAGCTCGATTTTTGATAATTTTTACATTTTTGAGATCGTTGCTTCGAGTACTACAAAACCCATGCTTAAATTTCAAATTTTGGTGAATATTTTGAGTTATGCCATTGATGAGAGCTTGTGATTTTTATTGTTTGATGATGAATTATGAAATATATGGATTGGGTTAACTTATTATGTAAAGGAATTTTTGATGATTTTCAGTAATTAGGACTTAATTGCAAAAATAAAAAATTTTGGGGACTAAAATGTGAAATTTATGAAATGTATGGACTTGTATGGATGTTAGGAACATTCGGCTAACATGGGTGTTGCTAAATTTTGCATATTTTGTGTTTTGTGCCATAGGGACTAAATTCTAAAAAGTGTAAATGTCAGGGGTAAAATGGTAATTTGCCTACTTGTGTGTTTTTGGACTAAATTGAATGAAGATATGATTGAATGAGCTTAATTTTAATATGTTTAGATCAAGAATTAAAGAAATCAGAATTGGATAGAGGAAAAACTAAAGTCGTCGACTAGTCGTCCCGTTCCGTTTTTCATCGTCTGAGGTAAGTTTTTAAGCAATTAAATATCATTTATCTTGAATGTAATTTAGTTTAATATGCTGTCTTGAAATCTATGGATTCATAAAAGAGCTAGCCGAATGTGGTTAAGCATAGAAATATTCAATTTGAAGTTAATTCGACTGAGTTATACTCGGGCTTTGAGCCTCGCAAGCTTTATGCTGGTGAATGTAATCAGGCTTTATGCCTAGTAGGCTTATTGCCGGTGAATAAAATAAAAACCAGACTCTGAGTCTAGCAGGCCTTGTGCCGGTGTGTGATTCAGGCTTATGCCTAACAGATTTTATACTGTGATTTATTTTAAAGCTTATGCACATGAGATTTCATGTTGATGTGGAAACTGAGCAAGTGAATTGAGCTAAATGACATTGTATATTCTGCCATATAGGTTTGTACGTATGTCATATTATATTCAACTTGAGCGTTTGGCCACATAGGTACGTACATATATGAAGCATTATTGGATCTTGTATTTTCGACTATATAGGTAAGTATTTATGTGATGATATATTAAACCTTGTATATTTGGCCATACGGGAAAGTATTTACATGATGAGATATTTGATCTTGCTTATTTGGCCAAATGAGCAATGATGATATATGAAGTTAAATTGGTTTTGTGAGCTTGTATAAATGTGTGATAGTATATTTGAAATTATAATAATATTTGGCTTTGAAAGTTGAATGACATTGGTTAATTTGTTCATGTAGATATTTGGCCTAGTGAATGTTATGGAATAAGTTTCAATTATATGCATATGTGATTATTGAGTAGTCGGCCATTTAATTAATATATGTACGTGACATTATTTTGTGATATGTGAGCTTATGTAATTGTGTATTTATGTACTATGTTTATAGGAACTATATGGCTTTAAAAGTTAAATGTTACTAAGTTGACTTGGTTATATGAGTATTCATCCAAGTTGGCGTCAGTTTGTACACATGTATGGATATATACTTAAAATATGAGCTATGTATGTCT
The DNA here is from genome assembly GCA_020496765.1 of Gossypium stocksii. Lineage (NCBI taxonomy): Eukaryota > Viridiplantae > Streptophyta > Magnoliopsida > Malvales > Malvaceae > Gossypium > Gossypium stocksii. Next base: position 49,516,875 of record CM035631.1, read on the forward strand.
GAACCTAAATGTGCTGTGATAATTCAATTTGGTTTAGTATAACTAAGGTGATAATATTATTAAGTTGTTTATTTTCTTGTGACTTACTAAGCTATGATAGCTTACTAGGTGTTTTCATTTTTACTCTATTTTATAGATTTTGAATCAAAGTTACGAGCTCAGAATCGTCGAAGAAGCTTATTACACTATCGATCATCTTCGGTATTTTATAAGCTAAATTTTCAGAACTATGGCATGTATAGGCTGGGTTATATTTTTTGAAAGGTTGGTTTTTGGTTTATGTATAATTTAAGCCTTGCGAAAATGGCTTAATTTCTATGTTTATATCAGTAATGCTTGAATATGGGTTAAGTTCACTTGGAATACTATGCTGCTTGCTAGGAACGAATGATATATGTATGATGGATTGGTCTTATAATTTGGTCATGTTACATAAATGTGGTGATGAATATGTGTTTGATTATGGGGAGTTTATATTAGCTAAGTTATGAAAGTATTTTACTTGAAGCTTATAACCATGATCTTGGGTTTTAATATTCGGTTTGTGGTAAATGTGTTATATAGTTGTATAATGTTTATGTCGTAGTAAGGAATGATCATGCCCTGTTTTGGTAATCAAGGTGAATGAATGTTTGGTTAATATTTAGGCAATTGGTAAATGACTGACCTTGTATTCGGTAATGTGGTAATAGTGAAGTTGCTCTAGTTGTTGGTGGCATAAAATATGGCAATAAATGAGTATTACATTTGGCTAATGATAGGAAGAATTTACTTATGTTTTGTGATGTCATATGTATTTGACCAAATTGATAAGGTGGTATAAATGATGTTGTGATGGCCCATACGATGAAAGGGTTGGTAGAAAATAAGGTAATGTTTAAAACTGGACATGCGGTTCTTGGGCTAGAATTTATGTATACTTAACACCATGTATGTGAATGTTGTTTGAATTTTTTGGTGTGTTTGATTAGGGTGTAAATGCATTTGAAATTGTTGCTTAATTATGGTCCAAATGAAACATAGTTGAATTTATTCTAGTTATTTATTAGAATGAGACAAAATGCATTAAATTGTTCTGATTGAAAAAGGCATGTTTTATAAATAGCTAATGAAATATATATATATATGTATATATATATGTACACACTTATAAATGAACATTGTGTTTTATGTGCATAGTGCATGAAATAAAATATATTTGTTATAAGTTGGATATTCGAAGGTCAAGAATTAATGGTTTGTGGCTTGGATTATGCTTATTAAGGTATTTCTAGATTAACCTTAATATATAATAATTTAATTCAACAGTTTGATTTAAATTAATAATATTGATATGTTTAAATTTTGAAACATGGTTTGTTACATTTTATTGACACTGAAGCATGATTGACTTTATTCAATTGAGTGGTTGATTGTTGTGAATTCGATTTAAAAAAAAAAAACTGAATAACTATGTCTCGTTTGGTAGCACTCTGTAAACCCCTTTCTGACCACGGACACGAGTTAAGGGTGTTACATTTTATTGGTATCAAAGCTATGGTTTAGTCGGTTCTAGGACTACCATAACGAATGCGAGTCTAGCTATACATGCCATAATTGACTTGCGATAGTGTGATATCTCTCGACCTGACAAAATTTGTTTTGATGAGACAGATAAGTTTTTCAACCAAGCTAATTTTTATAGCACGGAATGTGTACTCAAATATTTGAATGGAAATGTGTTGATGATGAGTTGAAACTTATAAAGGTATGGATTAAAGAGTAAGATATATTGATGTTGATATGTGTTATAATTATGTGAGCATATTGATTATGATATCTGAGTTATGATTGCTACCTGAAATGTTTTAATTATGAATTAGTGATTTGAGTTGGTATATGAATTAAGTGCTAAGAACAAAAGTGATTAAAAACAAATGTTTATTAAATGTTCGGATAATGTGAAATTATTAATGAATTGACTATTTGTGAAAGTGTGTGTTACATGTACTTATATTTAAGTTAAATTTGAGGCTTTATTACCCTCACCCACTTATTAGTGAAATGTTACTGTGAAACCTAAAAGATCTGGGTTGAATAAGCTCACGAGGGTAGAATAGAGGTTCGTACACGGAAGATTAATAATGTAGTTCGAAAAGTGAATGAATCAGCAAATAAAGACAGTATTAAAAGAGACATTGGATAGTTATGAAAATTGTTTAGGTTATATAAAATCATTGTTACGGAAGAAGTTGCCTTCGATCAGATGACTTATCTAGGAATGTTGTTACAATCCATGTAAATCATGTCACATTTTATCTCTATAATTCATATAACTCATATCACATTTCATCTATGTAATCCGTAATAATATAATACCAAATGAACCTAATGAAACATCGAGGGATGCACGGGTAATACACACTAAGTGTATAAATCGGTAATCCATCAATTCATAATCATTTCTGCTCTTTCAAGCCATGATCGGTAGGCTCCTCCTGAGCTAATAAATGGTAAGCTAGAGCTGAAACAGTAAGCTCCGATGAGCTGAAAAGGTAAACTCATAAGAGCTGAATCGATAAGCTCATACGAGCTATGGTGAGTCCACAACAAATGCAAGAGCTCAACCAAAATAGTAACCCTAGTGACATGTCACTCGTATCCTACGACTTTCTACAGTTCAAACAGGACTCAGTATTTATCTAACACATAACCAACTAGGCATTTCAATTCAGATATCTCACTTATACAATTATATATATACAACTCAACAATTACAAATATATAAAAGTTTGATTATAATTATATGAACGTACCTCAAGTTGTTTAGATAAAAAGTATCGCCTATTTGTCAATTTTTTGTTTTCCCCGATCTAGTTCCGGTATTTGCTTATCTTGATCTATATAATATCAAATTAAATCATTCAAACTTTCATTCAATTCAATTAAGTCCATATTTCATTATTTTGGCAAATTACACATTTGCCCTTAGACTTTTTAACTACTTTTCAATTTAGTCCATAACACATAAAATGGAAAATTTGCACAATTAAACCTTAGCCCATAGCAGCCGAATTTCAAATAGCCTCATAATAGCCCATATTTTCATTTTATTCATACTTTCAACTGCATAATTTCATGATTTCACAAATTAATCCCTTTTTGACATTTTTGTGAAAAATTACTTTACAAAACTAGTTGAACTATTAACAAATATTCAAAATTCATAACATCAAATAACTCAAATTTTCAACAATGGAAGTTCAGAAAATCATGAACAAATTCAAAAATTAAGGCATGGACTAGCTAGAATACAAAAAAATGATTTCAAAAATGTAAAAATCATCAAAAATTGAACAAATTTCACATACCAAATTAATCATGCAAGTCCCGAAACCTTTAAAGTTTTTTAATGGTTTCTTCTTCTCTAATATTCAGTTGAATATGGATGAATGAAATGTGGTTTTTTGCTTTATTTTCTTTAATTATCATTTAATTTGCAATTTACCTTAATAACCCTATGAATAAACATTAAAATTCGCATAATAGATGTCCATTAATGCCCACTATTAATAACTATGGTCTAATTAAAACAATAGGACCTCCACTCATCAATTTCATAGTGATTTAGTACATATAACTAATAGATCTCATAATGTATGTGTTATGTGATTTAGACCTTTTTACCGAATTAATCAATCAAACGGTAAAATTTCTTTACGAAATTTTTATACTATCATTTAAAAAATATTTTGACTCAGTTCCAAGGTCCCGAAACCACTGTTCTGATCTAACTCGAAAACGAGCTATTACATATTGCACATCAAATATTTGATCAAGTGTGTGTTTTAACACTAAACAAAAATAAATCTAAGTTATTTATATACTGTTAAAATTCTTATTATGTTTGATGAGGATACTTTATGTATCCATAATAGGAGATAAAATTCATCAATGTGGACTATGTCTAGTAAGTGATTCCAAACTGTATATGTTGTGAAAAGCATGTTGTTTGATCTTGTAACAGCCGATTTGGACCTTAGTCAGAATAGTGGTTTTGGGACCACATATCCGAGTCTAAAAAAATATTTTAATATTATTTTCTGTGTCTGTGATATATGATTTAGCATTTGTGAAATTTCTGTGATTTAATTTGTTTGTCTCTGTGCTTAATTGTGAAAAAGGATTGAATTGTTTATGTGGTAAAATTAGTATGCTATATGTTCAAGTGTTTAATTGAAATGGCTTTTAAATAATGATGGCCTTATGTAGCAATTAAGGGATAAAATGGTAAATGTTTTGTTATTATGTGTTAATAAACAAAACAAAAGAAACATGGCCATTTTTCACTTGGTTTTGCCGAAAATCAAAGGAAAAGAGAAGGAAATAAGCTTCCTAGGTTTCGGCTAGCTTAATCCTTGATTAAGGTATGAGATTTCGTCCATTTTTGATAATTTTTACGTTTCTATGATCATTGCTTCGAAATCTTCCATGCCCATGTCTCAATTTCTATCTTTGATGAAGTTTATGAAAAATGCCATTGATGCTATTTGAAGCTTTGTGATGAAATTGAATGAATAATGATGGATAGGTGTTGAATAAACATTTTCGCCATGAGTTTTGATGAAATTGAGCTATGTGGCCTAATTTGTGAAAATGAGACTTTAGGAGGACTAATTTGTGAAATAAATGTGTTATATCGGCTTTTATGAAAGCCTTAAAATTTGCCAAGCTTGTATTTAGATGAATTTTGTAAATTTGATGTCTTTGTGTATTAGGGACTAATTTGTTAAAGTATGAACCTGTGAGGGCTAAAATGCAAAATGCCCTAAATGAGTGTTTATGGATTAGATTGAATGAAATGGAATATTGAATGGTTGAATTTGGATTTATTTAGATCCAAAACCAAGGAAATCGGACTTAGATCAAGGAAAGTCCAAAATCATTGTATAGTCGGCTCAAATCCGTTAAATCCGTACGAGGTAAGTCCATATACAAGTATGCGTTATATTGATGTATGTATAGATGCTTGAATTATAAACTGTATTAGACGGCCATGAGAGCCTGATGTACAATTTCGATTATTGAATGATGAAATGATATCATGTAAGACATCGTCCGAGATGTAGGCATTGATTTGAGAGTTTTCGTGTAAGACCACGTCTGGGACGTTGGCATCGATATTTGTTTTGTGTAAAACCGTGTCTGGGACACTGGCATCACAGGAGTAAGACCCTGTCCGGGACAGAGGCATTAGTATTGAACAACATGTAAGACCATGTCAGGGATGTTGGTATTATTCGAGACTTACATGTTCTGTAATACCCCTGAATGAATTGAAGTGAAATTCTGAAATACGAATGAATACATATTATTGGTGTCTAATACAGGTATGTCTATTCTGTACTGAATTTCTGAGAATGGAAAATACGAGTTGTGAACTATGGGTATGAATGAGAATTGAGTATGCCCGACACATAACTGTATATATATGTATAAAATGGTTATCAATTGGTACTTATGAATTGCATATCCTAGTATTTGGCTTACTAAGCTCATTGTAGCTTACTCTGTTTATTCTTTCAACTGTTTTACAGATATCATAGCTACTGAAGGCTCGGGGACAGTCAAGGATCATCACCACACTATCGAGCTTGATTTTGGTACCTTTTAAATGTAAAAAGTTTAAGAATGGCATGTATAGGCTAGAGTCTCTATGTGTTAAGTTAGATATGTTTATTTGTAAGGCCATGAGAGTTGGCTGGCAAATGATATGTTGTGTTTAGTTTTGGCTTATGGCTTGCGATGCCAATTTGAGTAGCTTATAATGGCAATATGAATTTGTATGTTTTGATCTTCTTGAATCTTGATAAGGTGAAGAAAAGGTAAGATTTGGTAATAGTATGAATGAGGTATGTACCAAGTGTTTAATCTTGAACTTTGGTGTAACATCCCAAAATAGGGCCTGAATGGAACAATGGTTACGAAACCACAAATTTGAGATAGAAATAATTATTTTATAATTATTTTGAGGTTTATGATATGATTGCATGATTTTGTGAAAATTTCGTGAAGAAATTCTATGCATAAAGTGCTTAATTTGAAATTAGGGACTAAATCGAATAAGTTGCAAAACTTGCATTCTAGAAGCTTTTAGTATGAAATTGCCTTGGAATATTGATTAGAGAGTCTTAAATAGCAATTTGACCAATTTCTAAAATTTTGGACAAAAATGGACATACATAGGTAGAAATAACCAAAGTTTTTAATGAAGGGTATTTTAGTCATTTGGTAATTAAAAGATTAAAAAAAGGGAAAAAGATGGCAAAATATGTCCATCTTCTTCATTAGCATGAAATTTCAAGGGGTCTCCATAGCTAGGGTTTGTTTCAAGCTTCCAAGCTCCATAGTAAGTGATTGCAAGCCCCGTTTTTAGTGTTCTTTACGTTTTCAGAGTCCCGGTAACTTGATTTAGCTTATTCTAGCAATAATTTAACCTAGGGTTCATATTTGGAAAATACCCATAGGTGAAAAGTGTTTATTTTGATGTTTTATGATAGAATATGAGGTTTTAAATTCTGTTAAACAACTTGTGCTACTCGGTTTTAAGTAAAAACAAGTAAAAGGGCTTAATCGGTAAAAATACCTATTGTTCATAAGTACATGTTATAGTGGGAATTTGAGGTTGTTGTTGGTAAATAAATGATCAGCATGTCCTAAAACATAAGAATTTGGGATAAATTTTAATTTCCGAGCCTTGGGGTAAAAGTGTAAATATGCAAAAGTTTAGGGGCAAAAATGTAATTTTTGCCAAAGTTTGAGTTAAGGGCTGTTTTGATAAATGTGAGTATTAAATAAGTTAAATTGCTATTATAGATCAAGAAGAACGAAATTCGGGAGTAGATCGGGGAAAGGAAAAAGTAAAGGACTAAATTGTCAAGTTTAACCGTATTTTGTATCGAGGTAAGTTTACGGTAAATAAATGCAATATTTCATTATTTTACATTAATGTTGTTAATTTCTAGTATATATACATTTACTTTATGAAAATATTCGAAGTTGAACTAAAGGCGAGATGACAGAGAAAAAGTATCAGAAAGCCCCGTCTAAACTCTAGGAATGTTTGGGATACGGAATGTCATGACATTTTGGGTTAGCAAACAGGACAGGAATATCCCATGTAAGTCCATATTAAAAATATTTCTTTGGTAGGATAGGGAACATCTTATGCAGGACCATGTCTAGAACATGGCATTGACAGGTTATTATCATGCAGGAAAACCCGAGTATCCTTAGTATTCCGAGTGGTTCAACGGGCTATTGTACAGGTTAAATTACAGGAAACTTTCAGCAAAGGAAAGGTAAGTTATATTCATGAGTTTATTGAATAACCAAGTAAGAAGAAAGTAAGTGAATAAGGAAGAGGGTAAGAAATGAGGTGTAAGGAAAGCTTATGATGCTTGATGATATTATGATTAACTATTGTTTAGGGTGAATGTTGTGATTTATTTACTTGTAAGCTTACTAAGCTTAGTACTTACTCTCTTTATTTTCCTTCTTTTCATAGTTCTTACCAAGCCAACTCGGGAATGCAAGGAACGTCGGAGACCCAGTCACACTATCAACAGGATCATTTTGGTATAGCTAGACGTTTCATTTCGCGTATGGCATGTATAGGGACTGGGTTTCTTTTGGTATGAATGTCCTTAGGATATGTTTCATGAATGGTATGTAAATAATTATTGATGATTAGCTATTGGAATGACTAATCAAACATAGGTTTAATACTATGTATGTCTAAATGGTAATTATCACATGGAAACCATGAAAAAGGTGAAAATAGCTTAAAAACAGATTCGAACAGCAGTAATGACGTGATTTTGAAAAATCAATAAAAATAGTAGAAATGGAATTAAATAGTGAATGAGACATGAAATTAAAGCCCAATGAGTCTATTTTCATGTGGAAGAAACAGAGTAAGTTAAAGAGTTTTATATTATGAGTTATTTGCAATTGAGTGAGACTGCTCCAGATTGACTTTGTGATCCCCTGTTCTGACTTTAAAAATTCACCATAAATTGTGCATAAATAATTAGGTGTTATAGTTTATATTCCTAGATTTATTATTGAGTCTAGTTTCAAATGAAATAAACGACATGCCTATTTGAATTTTGTACAGAGAGAAAACTAATTCGTAGTGAACAGAGGTCAGAGTAGTCAAACTGCATAACAGGGGAGACTTTAGCTAATAAACTGTACTAATTGGATAGACTAAAAAATTATATAAAAAAATTAGTAAGAAGGTATATGAGTATAGTTTTATGGAAAATTTACGGAATTAAATTTCGAGTTTCGTAACTCGAGTTATGATTTATTTAGTGACTGTGATGCAGTTGGACAACTTTATAAGGAACAGAGAAATAATTTTATTTTGGTTCATTTAAGTAATCGAAAAAATTTTATTGATCCCAGTTTGACCCCGAACCATTTTAATAGCATGACTTAGGGTCTTATGACCCTTTTTAGGAATATATTGAATGAATGAAAATAAATTAATTTTAAAAGCAAATTTCTACGCCCGAATGAGTAAGTTAAGTCCGGTAACGCCTCGTGCTCGACTCCAGCGACGGTCTCGGGTAAGGGGTGTTACATTTATTGGTATCAGAGCAAAGGTTTAGTCGGTTCTCAGAATAGTTAGCATGAGTAAGAGTCTAGCTATACATGCCATACTTATGTTTTGATAGTGTGACGACTCCTGACGATTTTAAAATGCTTTTCTTTTATAGTTATGGATCCCGAACGAGTTGGTGCAGATGATGTAGAAAGTAATGTGCCTGCTCCCGCAGAAGGGACGGTGCCACCAAATAGTAGTGAAAGGCCTATTACAGTTAGTCAGGGAGGAGGGGCACGGGAAGCCTTCTTCCAAGCTTTGAATGAATGGTTTGCCGAGTTCGTTCGTACGAATCCGATTGTTAGACCTCCTACCCCTCATGATTCTCAGGCCACCCATGTAGCTCAAGCTTCCCCAGTCATAGATACGGTGATAAGAGAAAAGCCACCAGTTGACAAGATCAGAAAACAAGGAGTCGAAGAGTTTCGGGCTACTAAAGATGATGATGCACAAAGAGCAAAATTTTGGCTCAAAAATACCATCAGAGTCTTTGACGAATTATCCTGTACACCTGAGGAATGTATGAAATGCGTAGTATCACTCCTTAGAGACTTAGCTTACCACTAGTGGAAGACACTTGTATCAGTTGTACCGAAAGAGAGGGTCACTTGGGATTTCTTTTAGGAGGAATTCCGTAAAAAGTACATCAGTCAGAGGTTTATCGACCAGAAAAGAAAAGAGTTTCTAGAATTAAAATAGGGTAATATGACAGTGACTGAATATGAGCGTGAATTTGTCAGACTCAGGAATTATGCCCGAGAATGTGTATCTACAGAGGCGATCATGTGTAAAAGGTTTGAGGATGGGCTTAATGATGATATTCGATTGTCAGTGGGTGTCCTAGAAATAAAAGAGTTTGTTGTTCTAATTGACAAAGCCTGTAAGGCAGAGGAGCTGTTAAAAAGAAAAGGCAAAGTTGAAATTGAGATGTAACATATGAAGAAAAGATAGATGAGCAAGTCGTTTTAGTCTACATCTAAGAGGCCTAGAGAGTTCTCTACTAGATCTAGCTTTTCAACTGGGTATTCTAGTCGAAATAGGGGTAACAGATTTAAGGATCCGAAAGCTCAGACTACCTCGATTACGAGTGTAGGTAATGTTTGACCAAGTAGATTAGGGTGTCCACGGTGTGGTAGACTTCATTTTGGCCCTTGTCGAGCAGACGGGACAGTTTGTTATAAGTGTGGTGCTCCAGATCATTTTGTGCTAGAGTGCCTAGAAGTGGTTAAACAAGAAGTAATACAGAGTGCTAGATCTAAAAATGCTCCTATTAGAGGCAGATCATCGAGGCAACCGGGACTAGGAGCGAGTAACAGACGCACCTCTAGAGACTCGGCAGTGAGACCTGATGTTAGAGCACCTGCAAGAACCTATGCTATCCATGCTCGTGAAGAGGCATCCTCCCCCGACGTAATTACGGGTACATTTTCTCTTCATAATGTTAATGTTATTGCTTTGATTGATCCGGGTTCGACCCATTCCTATGTTTGCATGAAATTGATGCCTCGTATGAACATGCCCATAGAGTCTATGGGATTTTTGATTAAAGTATTGAATCCATTAGGTCAGTATGTATTAGTAGACAAAGTATGTAAAAATTGCCCTTTGATGATTAGAGGTCACTGTTTTCCGGCCGATCTCATGCTATTGCCGTTTGATGAGTTTGATGTTATTCTGGGTATGGATTGGTTGACTGCACATGATGTGGTAGTGAATTATGGAAGGAAATTCATCGAGTTGAAATGTGAAAATGGTGAAATTCTTCGGGTTGACTCAGATGAGTCGGATAGTTCATTTGTCGTGATTTCTGTTATGTCTGCTCAGAAATGTTTGAGAAAAGGGTATGAGGCTTATCTTGCTTTTGTGTTGAATACTAAAGATCCAGAATTGAAAGTTGAATTAGTGCCCATGGTGTGCGAGTATCCAGATGTATTTCCGAAAGAATTACCAGGTTTGCCTCCTATTAGAGAAGTTGAGTTTGGTATTGAGCTGATTCTAGGTACAACACCCATTTCTACTGCTCCTTATAGAATGGCCTTGTTGGAATTGAAAGAATTGAAAGCTCAGCTGCAGTAATTAACTGATAAAGGCTTTGCAAGACCTAGTTGTTCGCCATGGGGTGCACCAGTACTATTTGTGAAAAAGAAAGATGGTTCGATGAGATTGTACATAGATTATCGGCAACTTAACAAGGTAAGTATTAAGAACAAGTATACACTGCCTAGAATTGATGATTTATTTGATCAATTGAAGGGAGCTACTGTGTTCTTCAAGATAGATTTGAGATCCGGATATTATCAGCTACGAGTTAAAAAGTCAGATGTTCCGAAGACTGTATTTCGAACTAGGTATGGTCATTATGAATTCCTGGTGATGTCGTTTGGCTTAACTAATGCTCCTACCATTTTTATGGATTTAATGAACCGAATATTTAGACCGTATTTGGACAAGTTTGTGGTTGTGTTTATTGATGACATCTTGATCTATTCTCATGATGAGACTGAGCATGCAGAGCATTTGAGAACAGTTTTACAAATTCTGAGAGATAATCAGTTGTATGCTAAGTTTAGTAAAAGTGAGTTTTGGCTCCGAGAAGTTGGATTCCTTGGACATATTGTTTCAGGTGAAGGTATTAGAGTTGATCCAAGCAAAATTTTAGCCATTGTCGATTGGAAGCCTCCTAGGAACGTTTCAGAGGTCAGAAGCTTTCTTGGCTTAGCTTGTTATTATAGACGATTTGTAGAGGGATTCTCTATGATAGCTACCCCGTTGACGAGATTGTTACGAAAAGATGTTATGTTCGAATGGACTGAGAAGTGCCAGTAGAGTTTTGACAAGTTAAAGGCATTGTTGATTGAAGCTCCTATCTTAGTACAACCAGAACCAGGTAAAGAGTTTGTGATTTACAGTGATGCGTCCTTGAATGGACTAGGCTATGTACTTATGCAGGAAGGAAAGGTAATTGCTTATGCCTCGAGACAGCTAAAGCCACATGAGAAAAATTATCTGACACATGATTTAGAACTAGCTGCCATTGTATTTGCGTTGAAAACTTGGAGACATCACTTGTATAGTGAGAAATGTCGAATATTTACTGATCATAAAAGTTTGAAATATTTGATGACACAAAAAGATTTAAATTTGAGGCAGCGCAGGTGGCTTGAACTGATTAAGGAATATGATTTGGTTATTGACTATCATCTGGGTAAGGCTAATGTTGTAGTTGATGCATTGAGTAGGAAATTTTTATTTGCTTTGCAAGCTATGAATACTCAGTTATCATTGTCTAATGATAGTTCTATCTTAGTTGAATTAAGAGCTAGACCAATGTTTCTTGAAGACATTTGTAAAGTTCAGAAAGATGACAGTGAGTTACAAGCCAAAAGAGCTCAGTTTGAGTCAGGTATAGAGTCAAATTTTCAGATTAGTTCTGACGGTTGTTTGATGTTTAGAAATCGGGTATGTGTACCAAAGAATGATGAGCTTATTCGGAAGATTTTACAGGAAGCACATAGTAGTTCCTCGTCTATTCATCCAGGTAGTACAAAAATGTATAATGATTTGAAGAAAATGTATTGGTGGGCAGGAATGAAGAGAGATATCTTAGAGTTTGCTTCTAGATGCTTGATCTATCAGCAGGTAAAAGCTGAACATCAGGTACCTTCAGGTTTATTGCAACCTGTGTTAGTTCCTGAATGGAAATGGGACCGAGTTACTATGGATTTTGTGACAGGGTTGTCGCTGACACCGAAAAAGAAAGATGCAGTATGGGTAGTGATTGATAAGCTAACTAAGTCTGCTCATTTTATCCCAGTTCGTATGGATTATTCACTTGACAAGTTGGCCGAGTTGTATATTTTAGAGATAGTCAGACTACATGGGGTACCGTTATCAACGTTTCAGACAGAGATCCGAGATTTACTTCACGATTCTGAAAGAAGTTACAAGAAGCTTTGGGCACAAAGTTGAGTTTTAGTACAGCTTTCCATTCTTAGACCGATGGTCAATTAGAGAGAGTTATTCAGGTACTTGAGGATATGCTTAGATGTTGTGTCTTGGAATTTCAAGGTAGTTGGGAAAAATATTTGCCGTTGGTAGAGTTTGCCTATAATAATAGTTATCAATCGAGTTTGAAGATGGCACCTTATGAAGCTTTTTATGGACGTAAATGTCGCACACCTTTGTATTGGACAGAGCGTAAAGAAAATCAGATTTACGGGGTTGACTTAGTTAAAGAAACTGAAGAGAAAGTGAAGGTTATCAGAGGTTGCTTGAAAGCAGCTTCAGATAGACAGAAGTCTTATGCAGATTTGAAAACAAAAGAGATTGAGTATCAAGTTGGTGACAAAGTTTTCTTGAAAGTATCCCCGTGGAAGAAAGTCTTTAGATTTGGCAAGAAAGGCTTATGCAAATTGGCCTTTATGAGTTGTTTCCTTCTTTGTTGATTTAGAGTTTTTTTTTTTAGTGATTAGTCGACTTGGTTGGGGGCCATCCATCTATTTCTATTTTTGAAATCAATTCCCATTCTTTTTGTTCTTCTTGTTTTCACCCTTGCGAAACCGAAACCTCAAGCCTCTTGTTTGTCGACCACCTTCACTTTTCTTTACACAATTTCTTCCTCTTTTTTCATCTCTTCTTTCAAAGCCGAACCTCTATATTCTTAGTGATTCGGGAATTAAACTCTAGATGTATTCTCTACTCGCGCTTTAAGTTGGATCCATTGTGGATTTGAGATTGGAAAGGTGTTGGAAATGCTTCTGACAAGTACATCGTTGGTGGTAATTACTTAGAATTTTATCTTCCATTAATTAGTGATTTAAGAAAAGCTGAAAGTTCATAAACACTTTAGGGAGGCCATCGAATTTTTTCAAGATTTAAATTAGTATTTTCATTCGGTTTATTGTATGTTAGTACGGATTGAAGGCTAGCGGTCAAGATCTATTTGGAGGCTAGTATGATCAACGGTTTCAAGGCAGTTTAGATTTAGATCTAGTAGTTAAAGATCGACAAGGTAAGTCGTTAATAATGCCTTATTTTGGCCGAATGTGGTAAGTGAGTATTACGTTGGTTATCATCGATTTGTTATGTGTAGTGTGGACTGAAGATCAAGGAGCAGTGAAAGGCTAGGGCTGTTGGAGCGACTAGATTTAGATCTAGTCACTATTTTCGGCAAAAGGTAAGTATTCAAGTGACTAATGGGTGATTGTCGATTGTATATGGATTTAGGTGATGAAAGTTTCGGTTGGAAGATAGATTAATAATATGGTTTCAAACAATTGTAGGAAAAATTGCGTGGGAGATCTCACTGTAGTAATCGCAAATCAGGTGTGCAAACGAACACCCTCTAGTAGTCTAAATCGGCAAAAGCCGAAATGCCAAAATGACAAAATTCTGGCATTTCGTGGGCTTACGAGCGTGCGAACACTTGTGGGTCGATTAAAAGCGGTAAGATTCTGTAACCCAAGTCGGTAAGTTGGTGAGTGCGCAATTTCGTGCGCCTTGATAATTTGGGCCTCGATGGGCTAAATTCGGGCCCAATGGCCTTTCAGGCCCATTTGGGTGAAAATTTACGGCAAGTGAATTCTGGAGTACTGTAGGTTAAAACAGTTAAATTGGATATAGAATTTGGGCTAAACGGGCCAAAATAGCTAAATGACACTGTAGGGCCCATTAGGGGTTTTAGAGCCCAATAACTTTAAACTGCTAAATTGGGCTAGAAAAGTTTGTTAGGTGATTACTGGATTGTTAAATAGCTACAATATGCATAAAACCCTAAAAATTGGAATAATTACTGAAATACCCCTAAAGGGTGGAAAATTACTGTATTACCCCTAAGTGCAAAATGACCGTTACACCCTTAGGGTTATATTTGACTGAAATGCAGGCTTTACTGTTTCTGTTTACTGTATGCCATGACATGATTATCTGTTGCATGGGACTGGGTTATTGATGGAGGAAGTGCAAGCGGCATCACCATGTTTTACTGAAAAGGGGCTTTGCCTCGTTTTACTAAAAGGGGTTTTGCCTCGTTATACTGTTAGTGGCTTGGCCATGTTATCTGAGTAGCTATGCTGCGACTGTGGCGTGTTGGGTTGGGTGGGTCGAGTTATTCTCCACAAGTGTGTTGGGCTGGTACGGGTGGTGTGTAGCAGATAGATTTAGGCTGGGTTTGGGCATACATGCATTATTACTGATCTGTTACTGTAATAGGCCTATGGACCGCACTATTTACTGAATAAGGCTAAGGCCCAGTTAATACTGAATCTGAGTAGGGCTTCAGCCCAGATTATACTGAGACTAGATAGGGCTTAGGCCTAGTAAGCTTGAGCTGATTTGGGCTTTGGATGGGCTTTCTTTACACACTGAGTTTCCAAACTCACCCTTTTTTCTTCCATCTATGCAGGTGAGCCCTAGACTGGTGGACTTGGAGCTTGAGGTATTTAGAGTGGCCATGTGGACTGCATCGCTGGTTTATTTTTAAGTGATTTATTTTCCTATTTACTTTTAAATTATTTTTCTACATTTTGGTTATGGGTTGTAATAAGGCCGCTTTAAGTATTTTAATTTCAGTTTTAATTCTTTATTTATAAAATGTTTTAAATGGCTAGACTAAGGCTGCGCGAATTTTCTTAAAATTAATCAAAGTTTTCAAAATAAAACACTCGTAACACATGAATAACAAGGCAATGAACAAAGATCGATTAACAAGATAAATCTTAAAATTTAGTAATGGATAGGACGTTCACAACTAAACCTAGATTTTCTCTTTAAACTTTAATAACGGTTTTGCAAAACTCATATACGTTTAATCCTGAGTTGATGTGACACACCAGACTTGGCCATAACGTCTGGACCGGGTCTGGGGTGTTACATAACCCATAACAAGATAATGCCCGATTAGCCTAAAAAAAATATCGAGGGATGCACAGGTGATACACACTAAGTGTATAAATCAATAATCCATCAATTTATCATCATTTCCACTCTTTCGAGCCATGATCGGTAAGCTCCTCTTGAGCTTAAAACGGTAAGCTCTATCGAGCTGAACGATACGCTATAAAGAGCTGAAACAGTAAGCTCGAAAGAGCTAAATCGGTAAGCTCATAAGAGATGAATCAATAAGCTCATACAACCTATGGTGAGTCCGCAACAAATGCAAGAGCTCAACCCAAGCGATAACCCTAGTGACATGTCACTTGTATCCTACGACTTTCTACTGTTCAAACGGGACTCGGTATTTATCCAACATATAACCAATTAGGCATTTCAGTTCAGATATCTCATTTATACAATTATATATATATAACTCAACAATTACAAATATATAAAAGTTCGATTATAATTATACGAACTTACCTCGAGTTGTTCAGATAGAAAGCATTGCCTATTCGTCAACTTTTCGTTTTCCCCGTTCTAGTTCCAGTATTTGCTTATCTTGATATATGTAATATCAAATTAAAATCATTAAACCTTCCACTCAATTCAATTAAGTCCAAATTTCATGGTTTAGGCAATTATACATTTTCCCCTAGACTTTTGAATACTTTTCAATTTAGTCCATAACACATAAAATGGCAAATTTTCACAATTTAACCCTAGCCCATAGTAGCTGAATTTCACATAGCCTCATAACAGCCCATATTTTCATTTTATTCATACCTTCAATTGCATAATTTCATGATTTCACAAATTAATCCCTTTTTGACATTTTTGTCAAAAATCACTTTACAAAACTAGTTTAACTATTAACAAATATTCAAAATTCATCATCAAACATCAAATAACTCGAATTTTCAACAATGACACTTCATAAAATCATGAACAAAATCAAAAATTAAGGCATAGGCTAGCTAGAATACGAAAAAACAATCTGAAAAATGTAAAAATCATAAAAAATCGAACAAATTTCACTTACCAAATTAATCATGCAAGTGCCGAAACCTTCAAAGTGTTTTAATGGTTTCTTATTATCCAATATTTGGTTGAATATGGATGAATGAAATGTGGTTTTTGGCTTTATTTTCTTTAATTATCATTTAATTTGCAATTTACCTTAATAACCTTATGAATAAAGATTAAAATTCACATAATGGATGTCTATTAATGTCCACTATAAATAACTATGGTCTACTTACAACAATAGGACCTCCACTTATCAATTTCATAGTGATTTAGTACATATAACTAATCCCTCTCATAATTTACGCGTTATATGATTTAGTCCTTTTTATAGAATTAATCAATCAAACGGTAAAATTTCTTTACGAAATTTTTATACTATCATTGTATCATGTTGTAAAACTCATTAAAATAATAAAATAAATATTTTGACTCGATTCGGTGGTCCCAATTTGACTCAAAAACTAGCTGTTACAACTCTCCCCTTTAGGTATTTTCGTCCCTAAAAATCTTACCGATAAACAGGTTGGGGTACTATTTTTGCATAGCTTCCTCAAGTTACCACATAGCTTCTTCTATCCCGTGTTTATGCCAAAGAACTTTCACAAGAGCTATACGTTTATTTCTCAATTCATTGATTTCGCAAGCTAGAATCTTGATCAGTTCTTTGTTGTACAACAAATCAGACTACAATTCAACATCAACTATAGAAATTACATGTGACAGATCGGATTGGTATCGATGTAGCATAGAAACATGAAAGACATTACGTATCTTTTCAAGTTTAGAGGGTAATGATAGTCGATATGCAATAGGCCCTATTCTTCCAACAATCTCATACGACCCGATGAATCGCAGACTAAACTTTCCTTTACGACCGAAATAGAGAATTTTCTTCCATAGTGACACTTTCAAGAATGCTCGATCTCCAACCTAAAACTCTATTTCTTTACATTTTAAACCCGCATACGATTTCTGTCGATTTGAAGTTGCTTTTTAACTATCGCGAATTACTTTCACTTTTTCTCCTATTTCTTTGATCAACTCAACACTGTGAATCTTTTTCTCACTTAATTGGTCCAATATAATGGTGTTCGACATTTATGATCGTATAGAGATTCATACGGTGCCATTTTCAAGGTCATCTTAAAACTATTATTATATGCAAATTCAATAAGAGATAAGTATTTCTCCCAGATACCTTTAAACTCGAGAATACAAAAACATAACATATCTTCAAGTATCTATTATTACATGCTCTCTCGGACTGACCGTTAGTCTAGGGAAGAAAAGAAGTACTGAAATTCAATTTTGTTCCAAGAGCTTCTTGTAATTTCTTCCAGAATCTCGATGTAAATCTTGGATCTCTATCGGAAATAATAGATACAAGCTATAACACCCCAAACCAAACCCAGACGTTATAGCCAGGTCTGGTGTGTCACATGGACATTTGACTAAACCTAGGTCTTCTTTTAGAAAAACATTAGGTCGTTTTAGTAAAACCGTGTTCATTAGCTTGTAAATAAGAGTTATTCTCAAATTTTAGAAATCGTTGCTACTGCTAGGTAAAATCTCACTTACTAGCAAATCTTATTATTGTGTTATTGTTATTAAGCAATCCACTTGTCACGTGATGTATGTTTTGAAAATGTTTGCTTAGATTTGAAAAGCTCGCGTGAACTAGTCTACCATAAAGAAAACGAATAATAAACGAAAACCCAAACAAAACACTTCAAGCGGCCTTATTACAAATTAAAACCGAAATTAAGAATAAAGCATCAATAAAATAAATTTAGAAAACTAAAAACCAGAGAATAGTTCACATGGTCACTCCGAATCCCTCGCATCTCCAAGTCCTCTAAGGCTGGAGGTTACCTACATGGATGGAAGAGAAAGGGGGTGAGTTTGTGAAAACTCAGTGTGTAAGTTAACCCAACCAGTGTTAGAGATCAGTTCAAGCATAGTCTGGGCCTTAGCCCTATTCAGAAAATAGTATGGCCTTAGGCCTATTACAATAATAGATCATATTACAGTATTATATGCATGTATGCAAAGCCTAAGCCCAATCTAGCCCTACACACCACCCGTACCAGCCCTACACACCATGTGGGGAATAACTCAACCTACCCAGCCCTACACACCACAGTCACAGTAGAGCTACTTAAATAGATATCGTGGCCAAGCCACCAGAATAGTAATACGAGGTAGAGCCTCTAAGTAGAATACGTGGCATTGCCACTTTTAGCACTTCCTCCATAAAAATATCCCAACCCATGCAAATCAGAAACATACATGTCATGGCATACAGAATATCAGGTATAATAGCATGCAAATTAGTCAACTTAACCCTAGTGGTAAAATGGTCTTTTCGCACCTAGGGGTAAAACAATGATTTTCACCCTTTAGGGGTATTTCATTAATTTTGCTAGGTTTTAAGGGTTTTATGCTTATTCCAGTCTACTAACAGATTTAACATCGTCCGAGTGACTTAATTAGCCCATTTCATTAATACAGAGTCATCGAGCCTAAAACCCCTAATGGGCCCGACGGAGCCCACAAGCTACTATGGCCCACTAAGTCCAAATTCTACACATATCTTAGCAGATCCAACATCTAGTTTAATAGAGAGTACTTACCGCTTGATTTCACCCATATGGGCCCGTAAGCCCATTGGGCCAAAATTCAGCCATCGAGGCCCAAAACCACCCAATTGCACTAAAATGCGTACAACAATCTTACCGGTTGTAAATACCAAATTTACCGTTTCAAATTGACCCACGAGTGCTCACATGCTTACAAGCCCTCAAAATGCCAACATTTTGGCATTTCGGCTTTTTGGCTTTCACCGATCTAGTCTACTAGAGGGTGTCGATTACACACCTGTTTGTGAAATATGCTGACGTTCCTCGAACGATTAACCTACAATCGTTTAACCATATGTCAACTATATTCCAATTGAATAATTACTAACACCCTAACATACCTTTTCGGCCAACTTAAACATCACCACACTTACCTTTACCGAATCTAACCACTAGATCTAGATCTAGATCGCTTCGATGGCCCTAGCCTCCACTGCTTCTCGCTAGATCGCCCCTTTACCACCCTTAACATACATGTGATCCAAAAGAAAAGGGCTAAAATGGGTGTTTAACCAAAAAGGGGTAAAAACCAATAGCCACCCTAGAAATATAGGGGTTTTCGGCTTTTCTTAAATCACAAGAATACGAGAGAAGGGATTCGAGTACTTACCACCGGCTTTAGATCGATTTCGTGATTGCTAGATGTTGTTCCCACCCTTCTAATCCCAGATCTACACTTGCTCCAAACGAACCACAAGAGAAGAGAAATAATGAATCCAAGGGTTGGAAGAACGATAAAGAGAGGGGAAGGTAGTTTCAGTTTTGAGAAAAGAGGGTGAAAGAAGAAAAGAGGAAATTGTGAAGAGATTTTGGCTTTTTTAGAGTAAGGCAAGAAGGATTCGGCTAGGTAGTGCTTAAGAGAAATACGGTGATAGGGATCGGCTTTTTAGGTAATTCGACAAGGGAAAAGCTAACAAATTTTGGGATTTCGGCTTTCTTAGGCAATCGGCCAAGGGGATCCTATGTGAGTCGATCTTAACAAATAAAGAAAAGAAGATGAAAGAAAGAGGAAATAGGTTTGGCCTTAGAGTAATCGGCCAAAAGAAGCTTTAGGTTCAGAGACTTTCGGCTTTTGAAGATAGGCTAGAGGAGGAGAAGAGAAGAAAAGAAAGCAAAGCAACCGAATGCCCAATTTTACCTACCTATTTGGCACTAAAGAATGACCAAAACAAATCCCGAAGGATAGACATCAAGGAATCGGTACACACACAACAACAATGGCCAAAAATGCAACCACTTGGGCACCTTAGCCAAATATGCTCTCCAAGGGACCCTTAATCGGCAATCACTTGCTTCCCTTTCAAAATTCCGTAATTTTCTCCTAGATAACCTCCCCTTATCACTCCACACCTAATTCCATGAGCACTTCAAACTTCTTCCTTCAGAATTTCACTTGGAGTCTGCCACTTACCATGCACAAGCACAAAAATAAACAAATCTTGCTCATCAAGAGACTCGAACCTCAGCTCCCTCACAAGCCGTGACACGCCACCTCCTTAAGCTCTAAGTGGCACTACCTTGCCACTTTACCACAGTTCTTCTTGTGTCTCAAACCCCTATATCAATTTAAAAGCCCAACTAGCTTAGGTCCATTCTCCCCTAAGGCCCAAAAATAAAAATTTGCTAGACTTTAATCTTAAACTTAGGCCTTCTAAAGGTTCACTAAAAACAACCAACACATCAATATAACACATCTAATCATGCAAAAATAAATTCATGCCCAAAAACTCAAAAACTCAAAAACTCAAATAATTGGGGTGGTACACAAGCACCCTATACAAACGAACAATCTTTGAAATGTACAGTTCAAATAATCTATCTAATGAATAATCTATACGTACTAGTATGAACTGAGTAGATTTTGTCAATCAATCAATAATAACCCTGATTGCGTCTTTCTTTTTCAAGTTAGGGGCAATCCTGATACAAAATCCATTGTAATCCTATCCCATTTCCACTCGAGAATCATCACCAACTGTAATAAACCTGACGGTACTTGATGTTTAGCTTTAACTTATTGACTGATCAAACATTTTCATACAAACTCTAATATATCTCATTTCATTCCCGACCACCAATACAATTGTTTCAAATCGTGATACATTTTGGTGCTACCCGGATGAATAGAAAAGCGACTACTGTGTGCTTCATGCAGAATTTTTTGAATAAGTTTGGTATATTTTGGTATACAAATTCTATTTTGGAACATTAAAAAATCATCAGTTCCAATGTGAAATTTTGAATCAGAATTAGACTCACATTGAATTCGTTTAGCTTACAACTCACTGTCATCTTTCTGAGCTTTGCGAATTTGTTGAAGAAATACTAGTTTATCTTCTAACTCAACTAGAATTGCTCTGTCATCACATATCTTCATCTAAGTATTCATTGCTCGTAAAGCAAATAAGGACTTCCAGCTCAACGCATCAGCTACAACGTGAGTTTTTCCGAATGATAACCAATCACAAACTCGTAATCCTTCAATAACTCAAGCCATCATTGTTGTCACGGATTTAAATCTTTTTGTGACATTAAATATTTCAGGCTTTTGTGATCTGTAAATATTCGACATTTCTCACCGTATAGATAGTGTCACCAAATCTTCATTGCGAATACAATTACAGCTAATTCAAGGTCGTGTGTCAGATAATTCTTCTCGTGTGGTTTCAACTGTCGAGAAGCATAAGCTATAACTTTTTCACCTTGCATCAATACACAACCCAGTCCGTTTAATGACGCGTCACTGTAAATCACAAACTCTTTACCCGATTAAGGTTGAACTAAAAATGGTGCTTCAGTTAGTAGTGCTTTCAACTGTTGAAACCTCTGTTGACACTTTTTTTGACCACTTAAATTTCACATCCTTTTGAAGTAATCGAGTTAATGGTACTGCAATCATTGAAAATCCTTTCACAAATCTCCGGTAATATCCTGCTAATCCTAGAAAACTTTTGATCTCAGATACATTTCTCGGTGGTTTCCAAGCTATAATTGTGGATATTTTGCTCAGATTAACTCTAATGCCTTCCGTTGAAACAATATGACCCAGAAATCCAACTTCCCAAAGCCAAAACTCACATTTGCTAAATCTAGCATATTACTGCTTATCTCTCGAAGTCTATAACATGATTCTCAAATGTTCAGTATGCTCCGTCTCATCACGAGAATACATCAGAATGTCGTCAATAAGCACAACAACAAATCTTTCTAAGTACGATCTAAATATATGATTCATCAAATCCATAAACACCACAGGAGCGTTAGTCAAACCAAATGGCATAACTAAAAATTCATAGTGACCGTACCGTGTTCTGAAAGCATTCTTCGATATATCTTAGTCTTTAACATGCAACTGATAGTAGCCTGATCTCAAATCGATCTTTAACAATATTGTAGCTCCTTTCAACTGATCAAATAAGTAGTCAATCCGCGGTAAATGATATTTGTTCTTTATCATTGCTTCACTCAGTTACCTATAATCAACACACATTCTCATTGAGTCGTCTTTCTTCTTTACAAACAATATCGATACACCCCAAGGTGAATAACTCGGTCGTGCAAATCCTCTATTTGTTAACTCCTGTAACTGTGCTTTTAACTCTTTCAATTTAGTTGGTGCCATTCTTACGAAGCTATCGATATTGGTTTTGTGCCTGGTAACAACTCAATACTAAATTCAACCTCTCTAATCGGTGGTAATCCTAGTAATTCTTCTAGAAAACACCTGGAAACTCATAGATGACTGGTACAGATTCAATCATCTATTCTAACACTTTAGTATCCAGTACATATGCAAGATATGCTTCACAGCCCTTTTTCACACATTTCTAAGCTCGTATGGATGATATCACAACTGGTAATTCATTTGAATCATTAGATTAAATCTAAAGAATTTCACCATTCTGACATTTCAATTCTATAATCTTTTGTCTGCAATTCACAACTATGTCATGCATAGTTAGCAATCCATACCTAGTATCACATCAAACTCATCGAATGGTAAAAGCATCAAGTCAGTTGCAAAACAGTAAACCGGAGTCATCAATGGACATTGTTTGCACATTTTATCAACTAATACAGACTTGCCTAATGGATTCGATACTTTAACTACAAACTTCGTAGACTCAACATGTAAACTCTTTTAAATATTAATTCCATATAGATATATTAATGAGTTGATCCAGATCTATCAATGCTTCCTCACGTGCATGGATAGCATAGGCTCGAGCAGGTGCTCATGTCTTCGATCTCACATTCAAGTCTCGTGTAGTACTGCGGTTACCACTTGGATTTCTGGCATTTTAGGGTGGTCTCCCTCTAGTAACTATATTGCTCACTTTTACGAATTGTTTTCTTTCAGTTGTAAGTTTCCCTAGACAGTCTTGTAAATAATGATTCAATTATCCGCATTTGAAACATGCCCTATTTTTCACTAGGCATTCACCATAGTGCTTCCTATTGCAATGTTTACATTCAGATCCCACATTTCTCACGCTACCCTCACTGGCAACAAACGTTGTTTGGGGTATCGGGCTGAACTGTCTAGCATCTCTATCTCTGATAGATATTCTTATAAAAGCAGTTGAATAAGGGTGATAATCTTTAGATTTTTTCAATCTAGACTGATGTGATTTACTCACGAATCTCTTTCTAGAATCTCTGACTTCAAAATCAGCTTTTCTTTTATCTTTGCCAAGTTCTTTAGCTTTACAAGCCCTATCAACTAGGACAACAAACTCTTTCAACTCAAGAATTCTGACTAACAATCGGATATCTTCATTCAATCCATCCTCGAATCTTTTACACATTATAGCTTCAATGGAAACGCATTTACGAGCATATTTACTGAGTCTGACAAACTCTCTCTCGTTTCAGTTACCATCATACGACCTTGTTCCAATTCAAGAAATTCTTTTCATTTCTAATCGATGAGCCGTTGACTGATATATTTCTTTCGAAATTTAGTTTGGAAGAAATCCCATGTAACCCTTTCTCATGGAACAACAAATCTTAGGGTATTCCACCACTGGTATGCTACATCTCTCAACAATAAAATAGCACATTTTAAACTTTCTTTAGGTGTGCAAGATAATTCATCAAAAACCCTGATTGTATTTTCGAGCCAAAATTAGGCTTTCTCAGCATCATCACTACCTGTAGCTCTAAATTCTTCGGCCCCATACTTCCGTATCTTATCAACAGGAGGTCTATTCAATCTTAAAGGATCAATATCTCATGGATTTGCAAGGTTCTATTGGGAAATAGATAGGGGTAGAGGTTGTTGAGTAGCCGAGTTTGCTCGAACAAATTCGATAAACCATTCACTCATCATCTGGAAGAAACCTTGTTTAGCTTCTCCCTGACTGCCCGTAGCAGGACTAGATTCAAAGGGCCCAGTCCCTTGAGCTAGAGGTGGCGCATTACTCTCTACATTATCTTTTACTGCTTGATTTGGATTTTTTTACAATATAAAACATAATTCAGAAGCTCTCAGGAGATATCACACTATCACAGTTTATATATGGGATGTATAGCTATACTCGTATACACTACGGTAGTCCTAGAATTGACTAAACCGTAGCTTTGATACCAATAAAATGTAACACTCCTAACTTGAAACCGTTATCGGAATAGGTTAAGAGGCATTACCAGACTTTCAACTTAGTTCAGATTATTTAATCATCAAATATTAACCCATTTCAGTAGTTATCCATCAATCATATTCATTTCATGCTTAAATCGAGCATACAAAGCTTAATTCATTCATTCAGGACTGAATTGATAACATATAAAAGATTTGAGAAAACTTAGAAAAATTTTAAGGGTCACACGGTCATGTGCCTCACACGGTCACAGATAAGCCCATGTGCCTAGGCAGTAGGAAAATAGGGCATACATACTGACTTATCCATGTGGCCACCAGACATGCCCGTGTGTCTGGCTGTGTGAAAATTAGGGGTTATACTGACTTGGCCACACTACCAACCATACGCCCGTGTGTCAGCCTATGTGCCATACACGGCCAATAGACACGCCCTTGTGTCTAAGCCGTGTAACTCACTGACTTGTTTTACCTAAAGTGTAGGGGTCACACAGTCGAGACACACACTCATGTGCTTAGACTGTGTGGCATGAAAATAGGCTTGGTTTAAGCCACTTTTCGGTACTAAAGGCATATTCAAAAAGGCAGCCAAAACAACCAATTCAATACACACTTTATACAACTTCATAATCAATCATTTCATTTTTCAATCCCAGACCATTTATACAACTAAAGGCATATCATAAGGATATATTCCATTTACCATAACACATCTATATAACAAGTTCCATAACTCATCCACTTAACCATACAATAAAATCTCAAACAACATTAGCCAAACCAACCATTTATCACATATCAACTAATCCAAAAGGTACCATATAAGCACACATTTATCCCATCATAACATATTGCCAAATTAAGCCACATCTCATGGCTCAATTTTACCAAAACAAGTATGAAGATTAACATCTTAATAACTAGCCTATGCATGCCATATTTACACATCTTCTTTGAGTTCAAAAGTCCAATTAGTCGTTTGGATAGTGTGATGCAAATCTTCGACTTTGTCCTTATCGAGTAAGCTTTCGCAATCTATAAAACATATAAAATAAACGGAGTAAGCATTATAGCTTAGTAAGCCCGTATAATATAGAATTAAACTTACAAAATTGACATCAAGCAATTAAACAATTTAAATCCAAATCATTTGCCAAATGCCTATTCACAAACATCCATTCACAAGTTAGTCACATAGCTACAATATATTTGCCCCTAGACTTTTTGACTACATTTCAATTTAGTCCATAACACATAAAATGGAAAATTTACACAATTAAACCCTAGCCCATAGTAGCCAAATTTTACATAGCCTCATAACAGCCCATATTTTCATTTTATTCATAATTTCGACCGCATTCTTTCATGATTCCACAAATTAATCCCTTTTTGACATTTTTGTCCAAAATCACTTTACAAAACTAGTTTAACTATTAACAAATATTCAAAATTCATCATCAAACATCAAATAACTCAAATTTTCAACAATGGCACTTCACAAAATCATGAACAAATTCAAAAATTAAAGCATGGGCTAGCTAGAATACAAAAAAATGATCTCAAAAATGTAAAAATCATCAAAAACCAAACAAATTTCACTTACCAAATTAATCATGCGAGTGCCGAAACCTTTAAAGTTTTTTAATGGTTTCTTCTTCTCCAATATTCTATTGAATATGGATGGATGAAATGTGGTTTTTGGATTTTGTTTAATTATCATTTAATTTGTAATTTACCTTAATAACCCTATGAATAAACATGAAATTCACATAATGGAAGTCCATTAATGTCCACTATTAATTACTATTGTCTAATTACAACAATAGGACCTCCACTCATCAATTTCATAGTGATTTAGTACATATATCTAATAGATCTCATCATTTACATGTTATGCGATTTAGACCTTTTTACCAAATTAATCAATCAAACGGTAAAATGTCTTTACGAAATTTTTATACTATCATTCTATCATGCTGTAAAACTCATTAAGCTAATGAAAAATATATTTTGACTCAGTTTTGTGGTCCTGAAACCACTGTTCCAATCTGACTCAAAAATAGGCCGTTACATATTGCACATCAGATCTATGATCAAGTGTGTGTTTTAACACTAAGCAAAAATAAATCAATGTTATATATATTGTTAAAATTATTATTATGTTTGATATGGATACTTTATGTATCCATGATAGGAGATAAAATTCATCGATATGGACTATGTCTAGTAAGTGATTCCAAATTGTATATGTTGTGAAAAGCATGTTGTGTGATCATGATAATTATTATCGATATGAAAAGTACGAAAATGTTATTCTTAGGTTCTGTAATCTTATGACATATGTGATTTTCGCATGATTTATATAATGTGAAATTTTGATACCATGTGTATATAGGTGACCTTAAAATCTACATCGTTTTATGAAATGTGCATTAACATGATCTTGCATAATATAAGTGTGAAATATTGAATTATATGAAATTGATATGATTATTTAGACTATATAATATATATGTTTATATGTTTGTGATTGAGTTTATGTTAATCTCGCACTGGACTTAAAAAGCTCACCCTTTAGTGTTTTAACCTTTCAGGTAACACTCAGACACAGGACTTGGATTCGACATTCGGTGGAGCCTCTCGGATGATTTTGTCTTATGGATATTAGTGAATTTTAAAACTATTTGGATTTTAATTTGTGGACTTTGGACTTTGGATTTTACTTTAATTTTGGGCTGTGATTTATTTTTATAATGTTAGAACTATCATACATGCATATAAATTTTGAGATTTCAAGTATTTTTTATTTTAGAATTTCATCTAATTTATTTATGCTTTTACTTGGTTTTTAAACAAAATAATTACTTGTAAATTTTTTATATAGTTTTATGAAAATTTGCTGCGAAGTTCTTTATAAAAATCAATTTTTTAATTATAATGAAAAAAAAATTTTTTAATAACTTAAAACAATATTTCGAAAAAATTGTCACCTTTTTCGAGTAAACATGTTTTATTAAGAATTTTTCAAAGAAAGAAAAATTGTCGACCTTTAAATTTTTAAGTTTTCTCCAAGCAACTCAAACCTAGTTAGTTTCAATAAGCAAATAATATTAAGCATTATTAATGTAACTTTCGAGATTCGGTCATAACGTCTAGGCTGGGATTCGTGTGTTATAGCCATATCTTTCTTTGGCATTGTAGGTACTGCAAGAAGTGCTAGAATTGGAGATGAAGGAACTTCTAGTGTTGGGAGCCCTCTCTTGAGTTTATGCTGCTTTAGTTGTGCGCGTTCACTTTCATCAGTATCTTAAGTGTTTTCATCCACCCTGGGTCTCTTTAGAACTTTCTTTATAGTTGTTTTTCTCATAGGAGCAGCAGTAGCTCTTTTCTTTGCATGGGCCTCACCCAAGAGAGTTTTGATTCCATAGTTGGTGCTTGATTGGGATTACTACTGTAACACCCCTAACCTGTATCCATCACCGGGATAGGGTTACGAGAATGCTACAAGTTAACAGAAATAAATAGGTAAAATCATTATCATTACAATATAATTTTTCAAATACCATAAATTAATTAAATTACAATAATAACTTACATTTACAAGGCTTAAATCGAGCTTTAGAGACTAAAGAATTAATCTCAAAACCCTTAGGGACTAATTTGGAACAAACTAGGAAATTTTCAGAAAATATGAAAAATTCAAAAGCATGGGACACACGGCCGTGTGGAACGCCCCAGACCATGTGACTATCGAAGTTGGGACACAAGGCTGTGTCCCAGCCCGTGTCTTAAACTGTGTAACTCATTGACTTAGTTCACACGACTGTGTCATAAGCAGTGTTAACCCGTGTAACTTTCTGACTTGATACACACGGTCGTGTAACAGACCATGTATGGCATATGATCGTGTGGTAGCCCGTGTCTCAGGCTGTGTGCACCTAAATGAACTTTAAACATCAAGCTTACCATTTCAAGATTTCGTGGACACTGAACAATCCATTTTCCAGCCATTAGAAAAATTCAAAATGCCATTAAACATGGTCAAATCATGCTAATTCATCCATCTTAATTGCCTAACCAATATGGTACCCTTAATAGTACCACAAGTATACACACTTATACAATAGAAAATGGTAAATATTGTTTTATAAAATCATTACCTAATAATATATCTCCTTTCATTTCAGGAAAGCATAGTATTTTAGGAATTACAAGTTTTACATTATTTATGTAAATTGGTATATTCCTAGCCTTGTAATATACTAAAGTTTTATTACTGTCTATACCACTAACCTTTATTGGTCTTTTTACAGGTTTCCAATATTCTCTGGACTAGATGATTCTCCTGGGTTTTCAGGTTTTACATCATTAGTAGCTATGGTTTCAAATATTCTAGTCTTTCTTCGACTAGCTCATTATCTTTATTAAAAGATCTCAGATAATCATCTTTTTGAATATCTGATTCTATTTTTCTTTTACCATAAGGATCTTTTTTATCCTTTTATTTAGGTTTCGGAATATAAGGATTTGTGTTGTCAGTATCCATAGGTTCCGGTATTTCTATATTTTCTTCTGTTGAAGTGTTTTCTTCATGAGATAAATGATTTTTATAATCCAGGATTACCACTAAAATATTGTAATTTTATTAACAAAATATGGAAAACCCATATTTTAGAACAAAGAGCAAACTTTCGACGAGCTCTTACTAATTTTTCTCAATTTTTAATTGAAAAAACAACTAAAGTTAGTAAAGCCCATGATCTTTTATTAAAATCTATTTTATATAGAGATTGGGATGAATGTTATATAGAATATATGGATATTAAGGAGATAAATAATTTCCTTGATATATTTCAATATTTTATTGATAGTGGGATAAACAGTCCTATTATAAATAAAATGTTTAGACGATGTTTATTTAATAAATCCAAAAGAATTTTATCTGTAGAAATTTTTACAAAAATAAACAGTATAATTTGCAACCAGGAAATTCAATTTAGAAAAACTTTTTCTGAATATTTTCTACAAGCCTATGCTTTTACAAATCATATAGGAGAAAAATTTCCTACTATTAAATTTAGGCTTAATCATGAACCATTTGATATAACCAGTATTGAATGGGGATTTGTTAAAGAAATAACAGTCCAAAATCTTTCTTTTGATTTATTAAAGGATTTTCCTGCTATCGTAAAATCACGATTAGCAAGTTTTCCAAATATGGATTTCTTTTACTATTTTCATATAGAAATTAGTATTGTGAACAAAAGATAGAAACTTACAATATTACTACGATATTTTGCTTCCAAGTATCGTTACTCCGGCCCTCTGATACCAATTACGGGGGACTATGGTGGCTCAAGACAGCGGAAGATATTATACAAAGAGAGTTTTATTATTTAGTAAAGCAAATTTTTACAAAAGGCTATTGAAAGAAAACTAAAATTTTTAGGATCTTTTTTGTCATTTTCCTTAGGTTTCGGAATATAAGGATCTGTGTTGTCAGTATCCATAGGTTCCAGTATTTCTATATTTTCTTCTGTTAAAGTGTTTTCTTCATCAGAATTATGACTAGTAGCATTAATTTCTTCTGAAATTATAGAATTATTATCATCTGATTTAGTATCATCATTAGAACTACTACTACTATTTGTAATATCATTATTTAACATATAATGATAATTAAATATTTTAAACAGACCTTTATGTTTTTCATAAAGTTCTTCTATTAACCGAAGAAGTTTGGTCTTCCTCAGATAAAGCTAATATAACATTACTATTACCATAGTATAATGGACCTAAATCCATTTCTTGTTCTTCACTTTTATTAGTAAGAACATTATCTAATTTATTATTCATATCTGATAAAAGTTCTTTAGACTCGTTATTCAAGTCTAATTCGGTTACTTTACTCATATTTTCTACTTTACTTTCAATATTATTAACCTTATTATATAACTTATTAAAATATACAGAAGTTATATGCACCAGACTATTGATACCTTTACTAAGAGCCGAAATATTGTTTTCATTTTTTGGTTCAATATGCATAGTATGATTACAAGTTTTATCTTTATATAAACAATCTATTTCTTCCATATTACTTATCTTTGGTACCTAAAACCGTCTAACCAATATGCATATCATAAGCACCTCAATTCACAACAATTCAAAATAACCTATTAGTCATACATATGCTAAAAGTTTGTACCAAAGACATCTTCCATCATTCATAACTCATAATAAGATATGAACTAAACATTTACCAAATGAACATCAAAATCAATGTAATGATGCTTATGTTTTCAACTTGCATTTAGGCACACCTTGTATATTTACATACCAAAACAAAAGTAATGATATAACAAGCCTATTACATGCCATATAATCCAAAACAAACACTCAAAAACTACTGAAATCGGATGGATAGTGTGACTTGAGTGCTAATCCGATCATCCAACCTTCAAAAGTATCTACAAGAAATAGAAATTAACACAAGTAAGCTTATTGAAGCTTAGTAAGTTCGACGGACAGAAACAATAAATCTTACCGAAGTAAATATAATAATCAAATAAAAAATGATTCAACAACACATGTTTCCTGTCATCCACAATTGCAAAATGGTAAATTGCATATTTCAATTCAAAGCTTAAATAATAATCTCCGAGAAAACATACATATCCACAACAAAGTCAATTCAAGATGTCAAGTACATGTCATGCCATTCAAAGTCATTAACAAGTTAAAATATAATAATTTACGACTTGATGTAAGACTTATAGATACGAGTACACAAGTAGTCCAACTGAAACACGCCAAACGCTCATAAGAGCTAATCCAACCAATAACACGCCTCGACACTAAGTGCCTAGCCCATAGGCTATACACTGCCCCCATAACACGCTAAAACAAGATAGTATAACACGAGAGTTTGCAACAAATGTTGAAACTCAATATACTCAAAAAGAATATAAAAAGCATGCCACATCAATCTCCACTCCAACACCACATAACACCACCATTCAGTTGTACTATATCTCTCGTTAATCCAGCACAAGTACCGAAATTCAATGACATTTTCCAAACAAATTGACATCACCAATAGAACAATAAATATCCACTATTTCATATCATATCATCATACAATTCATATAGACATTAAATTACAAACCGAATGAACTTACAGGACTAATTTACGGTAACATCCAAGATAGCTCAATCAATGATCGACGTTGTGTCAATTCATTATTTTCATTTTCAATTACACATATCAATATAATTCAAACATTATACAATTAAGGAAAATAATACATTTAAAAATGTACTAAATTTAAACCGTACAAAGTTTCCTGACTAAATTGCAGCAACTTTTCCTCGATTTTCCACTTGTTCTTGATCTAAAATAATAATTCCATTCAATTCAATAATTCTAACAGAAAAATTAATTTATTTTATGCAATTAAGTCCTTTTTGACAGTTTTACAAAATTGCCCCCAACATTTTACTTTTATACAATTTAGTCCTTAAGACCAAAATATGCAATTTTACCATTTTTGTTTAAAACCCACCTTGACTGTTTATTAAAAGGTCTCCATACAGCCCCTATTTTCAATTATTAAAGACCAAGTACAAGTAATATTACCACTTTAACAATTTAGTCCTTAAACATTAAAATCATCAAAAACTACTTTACAAAATAGTCCTAACTAACAACAAAACTCAATAATCTTTCAAAAAAACTTCACGAATAACTTAAACTCATCAATGAAATAATCCAAAGCATTTGATAGTTTTTCAAATTAGTCCTCGGGTTAGGTAGATTAAGCTAATACGAGCTCAAAAACATAAAAATTACTAAAAAATGGACGAGGTTTACTTACATATTTGGAAAATCCTAGCTTACCGAAGCTTTCACCTCTTCAAAAATGGCTATTCAGTTTTTGTTCAATATGAAACAAGAAGAAAATGTTTCATTTTAACCTTTAATTTGAAAATTCTTAGCTTATTTACAAAATTGCCATTATGTCATTTGATTTTAATTAAAAATTCAAGTAATTAATCACATAAACCGTCCATTATAGTCATTAATGGCTTAATTAGCATTCTAGTCCTTCAATTTCCCTTTTTTAACTAATAAAACCATCTTTTTCAACCTCTATGATTTAGTCCCTTTTAATTAATTAGGATCTAAATGTAATTTCCCACAATCTAGAAAGTCCACATCATTCATATTATTAGGCCATTTAAG
Source organism: Gossypium stocksii (assembly GCA_020496765.1). NCBI lineage: Eukaryota > Viridiplantae > Streptophyta > Magnoliopsida > Malvales > Malvaceae > Gossypium > Gossypium stocksii. Next base: position 49,549,913 of record CM035631.1, read on the forward strand.
AAAGGTCCAACTACACAGTTGGTCCTTCAATTATATTAAATTCTAATTAAATAAGTTAATTACAATTTAACCTTAAACTAATGAGGACTTAATGAATAAATATCTGAAAAGTTAGTGGAATGATTGCCATCCACAACCACTTGGACTTTTGGCAATGGTCTACTTGCCAAATTAATCCCTTAGATATTTTAAAATCTACAATGGGTAACTTGTAACGCCTTGAATTTGGGCCTAGAAGTAAGGGAATAGTTAGGAGACGGCACATAAAGATTTAATTGTGCAAGAAAATGACATAAATGAATGTCTGCTTCAGTGGTTAAGTGATTTAGGAGTGTTTGGGAGTGTCTGAGAAGTCTAGGGTTCAAGTTGTAGCTTGGACAAAAATTTTTTTTTTATTGAAGTAAACCCCTAGCTTTGGACCAATAAGCTTATAATTAAATATGGGTAAACCATGGCACAAAAAGCCTAATGGTCTGTTGGTAAGTGGCGTGTGGATGTTTCCTTGGGGTTTGAGGTTCAGGTCTTGGCGTATGTGGAATTTTTGTTTACTTACTTAAGTGAACTCTAACTTTGGCTTGTAGGCTTTTAAATTGTATAGTGGTAATGGCGTGTTGTACTTCCAAGGAGGTTGGGGGTTCGAGTCACACATTGCACAAGGGGTTAATTATGTTGTTATTCCTGTCAAGCAAGAAGCAGAGGTTGAGTGAAACTCTACTGAGGTGATTGTTGAATTAGTCATGGGGAGAAAATCAAGGGATGTGATAGCGGTTAGTGTGGATATGGAGGGGAAATAGGTGGAGTAAATCAAGGAAATTCAAAGTTGGGGTGTTATAATTGAATGGGAAAGGTGGAGTATGCAAAATTCGGCTAGAAGTGCTCTCTCTTGCTCTCATTTTTCTTTAGTATCGATTTAGAGTATTAGTTTTTGTTAGAAGCTGATTCTTGCTAAAAAGACTTAAGGGTTCCTTCGTTTTCTTTCGTCATTTGCATTCAAGACAAATTACTTTACGTTTTCTCACTTTACTTTTTAGCCGAACCTATGTTTTTCATTCGGGTATTTTTTCTTTCGAGTTATTTCTGTCCATTCTAGTGCCGACCCCTTCTCTACACAACCTTGTCAGGTTGCTTTCTTCTTTCACCTTTTGTTTCTCTCTTTCTCTCAACTGAATTTAGCCTCTCTCCTCCCTCATGATTTCATCTCTTCTTTTCAGGTGCTCTTCTTCTCCTTTCTACTCTCTGCTTTCACTCATTGGTTTCCCTTCTCATATTACCAAATATTATTATCTGGTGTGAACCAAATCTGTAACACCCCAAACCCGGCCAAGACATTATGGCCAATCTGGTCTGTCACATGGACGATTGACTAAGCTTTGATCTTTTTTAATAAAACATTATGTTGGTTGTAGTAACCATGTTTAATAGCTTGTAAATAAGAATCATCTTCAGTCTAAAAAAACCGTAGCTATTACCAAGTAAAATTTCACTTTTTTTTAAAGGATCTTATTGTTGTGTTATCATTGTTAAGTTATCCAATCGTTACGTAGTACATGTTTAAAAACATTTGATTAAGTTTGAAAAGCTCGCATAAACTAGTCTACAGTTATAAAGCAAGTAATAAAGAAAACCCAAAACAAAATACCCGAGCAGCCTTATTACAACTTAAATTCGAAACTTAGAAATAAAATATAAATAAAGTAAATTTAAGAAAAACTATAAACCAGAAGTTTGAATCACGTGGCCACCCCGAATCCTTCACAGCTCTAAGTCCATTATGTTGGGGGTCACCTGCATTGATGGAAATGAAAGGGTGAGTTTGTGAAAACTCAATGTGTAAAGTAACCTAACCAGTGTCAAAGACCAGTCAAAACTCTGTCTGGGTCGAAGCCCTATTCAGATACAGATCAAACTGGGCCTTCGCCCTTTTTAGAAACAGAGTGGGCCTTGGGCCCATTACAGAAACAAATTAGAGTATATATACATATATATGCATGTATGCAAAGCCCAAGCCCAGTCCAGTCCTACACACCACCCGTACCAGCCCTGCACACCATGTGAGGAATAACTCAACCCACCCAGCCCTACGCACCATAGTCGCAGAGAGCTGCTAATACAAAAATCGTGGCAGAGCCACCAGAATAGAAACACGAGGCAGAGCCTCTAGGCAGATTATGTGGCAAGGCCACTTTTAGCACTTCCTCCATATCCATAACCCAATCCCCGTGCACATTAGAGTACTACATGACATGGCATACAGAATATCAGTTACAGTAACTTGCAAATCAGTTAGCTATTTCTAGGGGTAAAATAGTCATTTAGCATCTAGGGGTAAAACGGTGATTTTCACTCTTTAGGGGTATTTCGGTCATTTAGCTACGTTTTAGGTTTTATGCTTAATACGACCTTCTAGCAGGTCTAACGTCGCTCCGAGTGACTCAAATAATCCATACATTCATATAGTGCCATCGGGCCCTAAAACCCCAAATGGGCCCGAGGGAGCCCACATGCTATTGTGGCCCGTTCAGTCTAATTTTTCACATATTACCGTAGATTTAATATCTAGTTTACCAGAAATCACTAACCACATACTTTTACCCATATGGGCCCGTAAGCCCATTGGGCCCAATTTCGACCCATCGTGGCCCAAAATAGCCTAAGTACACGAAATCGCGCACAGTAACCCTTACCGTCCATTATTCCGGATTCATGATTTTGAATTGACCCACGAGTGTTCTCACGCCCGCAAGTCCACGAAATGCTAGCATTTCGACATTTCAGCTTTTCGGCTTTTGCCGATCTAAGCTACTAGAGGGTGTCGTTACACACCTGATTGCGAACTACGTCGAGATCCTGCAAACGTTCAACCTACAATAGTTTACTCACTATGTTAATCCATAATCTAATTGAAACTACCATCATCTTACCCCATACATATTCGGCTACCATTAACCAATCACCTATCTCTTACCTTGTCAAAACTAGCCCCAACCACTAGACTGCTTCCCTTTGTCCTACCACCAACCTTCCTTTACTAGATCCGTCACCACAAATAACTGAAAACACCATGGACCACAAGAGTAAGGGGTTTAAATTAGCTTACTAGACATAGACTCAAAACTGATTAGTACATAGAGAGATAGAACCTTCAACTTTTCTTTAATCCCACGAACACGAAGAAAAAGAATCGATTACTTACCACAGGGTTTGCTAGCCTGATTGATACCGCTAGTGGTTGTTTCCACTACACTAGGCCCAGATCTACACTCGATCTAATCAAAGCACTTAGGGAGAAGATGAATAAGTGGAAGGGTTGGATGAATAACAGAGAAGAAAAGATGAGATTCGGTTTTGAGAAGAGATCACACTAAAGAGATTGTGAGGTTTCGATTTTGAAAGAAAAAGTGAAAGAAGAAGAGAAGAAGTTATGAAAAGGCTTCAGCTTTTTAGAGTAGAGGTGATAAAGGGTTCGGTCAAAGAAGAAATCAACTAGAAGAAGACCAAATGGTTCGGGTTTCAGCTTTTTGAGGCAATCGGCAAAGAAGGGTTCCAGATGAGTCGATTCAAGCAATGGCGAAAAGAAGAAAGAGGAGAAGAAGAAAATAGGTTTGGCTTGAGAAAAAAAGAAATGGAAGGGTTCGATTCTTGCACCAATCAGTCACGAGAGAGGTTGAGAGCTTAGGGACTTTCAGCTTTTTGAACAAAAAGGGAGAATAAGTGAAAGAAAAGAAAAGAACAAAAAGCTACTTTTCAGCTTACCTAATCGGCACTAAGAAGAAAATGACCCAAAAATGCAAATCCCGAAAGGTATACTCTACAAAAATTTGGCTTACTCTTACCACATGTGCCGAAAATGCATACTCAAAAGGCTAATAGCCGAATTTGCTCTTCTAAGTTTCCCACATTTGGCCAACTTTCCCTACAAAACTCAATCCTAAATTTTCTCCCCTTATCACTCCTTAATCTAATTCCATGAGCAACGCAAACACCTCCCCTTAGAGTTCAACTTGGATTCCACCTTTTACTATGCACATGCAGTAAAATAAAAGAAGCACTTTGCTCACCAAAGGATTCAAACCTTAGCTCCCTCACAAGCCTCCACACACCACCTCCTTGTGTTTTAAGTGGCGCTACCTTGCCACTTTACCACAGGCTCACTTGTACCATAAAGCCCAAGCATTTATTTAAAAGCCCACTTTGCCCAAGTCCATTCTCACATAGGGCTAAAATTAAAATTCTGCCAGGCTTTAGACTTAAACCTAAGCCCTCTAAAGGTCCACTAACTACACTCAATTCACTACTTCAGCATATCAAGACATGAAAAAAATTAATTTAAGCAGACATTCAAAACCCTGAAAATTGGGGCATTACAGAATCCCATTTCTTGCTATTATTTGTGGTGGTCGATTCTCTGCTTTTCTTTTCGTTACTTTTCCAGTTCTTTTTTCTCTCATCTCTTCCCTCTTTATATTGTTCTGCAAGTATTCCTAACAAATCGGTATTTCAGTGAAGTGAAGGAGTGCATAACTTTGGAGGCAATCGAAATCTCATTCTTCCATTGTTCGATTAAGGTAAGAACGCTACCTTATTTTTGGGTAGGCCAAATATCATTATGTCTTGTAAGTGAATAATTGTGGAATGAGGCCGCCTGTATGTTTAATCTTAGTTAATAGGATCTGTGTGTAATACAGATTTTTGACATGGAGTGTGATCAACTTTGGTTAGCGATCTTAGAGGACTAAGTCACCCTCATTTAATCAAGGTAAGATGGTGTGTATTTTTGGACTAAGTGTTGAGAGGGTTATTAACCCAAATCGGCGGTAAAGTAACTGAATGCCTTGTTTGAGTGTAGGTTTGGTGCACGTAGGATTCTTCGTACTTTTCGTAAAACAGGTGTGTAATAGTACCCAGTGTTCGATAGTCGGTGAAAAGCTAAAAGGTATGGCAACTAATGCCACACAGGTGTACGAACGGACATGTGGAAAGTCGTGACCACGAAACATGGGCGAATGACCGAATTACCCCTGGAGGGTAAAATGACCGAATTACCCTTGGAGGGTAAATGACCGAATTACCCATGGAGGGTAAAATGACCGAATTACCCTTGAAGGATAAAATGACCGAATTACCCTCGAAGGGTAAAATGACCGAATTACCCCGTAAGGTAAAATGACTAAAATACCTCCGTAGGGTAAAATGACCGAAATACCCCTGTAGGGTAAAATGACCAAAATACCCATGTAGGGTAGAATAATCAAAATACCCCTGTAGGGTAGAATGGCTGAAATACCCCCGTAAGGTAAAATAACCAAAATACCCCCGTAGGGTAAAATAACAGAAATACCTCCGTAGGGTAAAATGACCGAAATACCGCCATAGGGTAAAATGATCGAAATACCCCTGTAGGGTAAATGACCGAAATACCCTGTAGGGTAAAATGATCGAAATACCCACGTAGGGTAAAATGACCGAAATACCCTTGTAGGGTAGAATGACCGAAATACCCCTGTAGGGTAAAATGACCAAAATACCCATGTTGGGTAAAATGACCGAAATACCCTGTAGGGTAAAATGACCGAAATACCCCTATAGGGTAAAATAACCGTAAAACCCCTGTAGGGTAAAATGACTATAATACCCCTATAGAGTAAAATGGCTGTAATACCCCTGTCAGGTAGAATGACTGTTATGCCTTATATGATGTGTGATTGATTGAGTATGTTATGTGTTATTTATGTGTTTTGCATACATGCACGGCATGCTGCATAGGTTGGGTTATTGTTATGGAGGAAGTACTGATCTATTAGGGTCACACGGGTCGCACAAGATGATTGTGGACCCACCAAAGGCTTAAAGCCATATATTAGGTCACATGGGTCGCACGAGACGATTGTGGACCCATCGAAGGCTTAAAGCCGTATATACGTACTAATCTATTAAGGTCGCATAGGTCGCACAAGACTACTGTGGACTGACCGATGGCTTTGTGCTGTTCATACTATCGATGGCTTAGTGCTGTCCATTTTACCGATGGCTTAGTGCCTTGTATATTATTGATGGCTTAGTGCTGTCCATATTATCGATGGCTTGGTGCCATGCTTATTATCGATGGCTTAGTGCTGTCCATATTACCGATAGCTTTGTGCCATGCATATTATTGATGGCTTAGTGCTGTCCATTTTACCGATGGCTTTGCGCCACGCATATTATCAATGGCTTACTGCCATTCATTTTATTGGAAGGAGGTTGTATTGATGGCTTAAAGTCACTTATCTTACTGGCAGCTAAGCTGCGATTCTGATTATTGGCAGCTAAGCTGCGATTCTATTGTCTGGCAGCCTTGTTGCAATATTGGTGTACTGGTTGGGTAGGTTGATTTTATCCTCACATGGTGTGTTAGTGGTACAGAGTAGTGTGTTGGCTAGATTGGGGTGGGTTGCGCTATTGCATTATTGTTCTGAACTGATACTATATTAGGCATAAGCCCACATATGTTCTGCTTCTGATTCTGCTACTGAAATGGGCTAAGGCCCATCTGATACTGTTTGCTATAATGGGCTCAGGCCTAGATTGCTTTTGTATTCTGTGTATTTGACTAACTGCCTATTTTTACATTAGGGGATTACACACTGAGTTTTCGTAAACTCACCCCATTTTTAATTGTGTAGGTAATCCCCAGCATTAGGTGGATCGGTGCTGTGAGGGACTCGAAGGTGGCCACACAACTGCATCTGCGTTCCATCGACTATTTATTATTTAATAACTTGAATTTGGGTTTTTGATGTAATAAGGCCTGTCTAGATTTTCTAGTTTGTAATTTGGGGCTTTTATTTATTATGATTTATATCTGTTAGAGGTAGGAAGTGGTTTTTCAAAATAGTAACGGTTTTCAAAACATTACATTTCCGCAACACAATTTTTAAGCTTCCACAACAATCAATGTTTTAAAAGTAATGACGATTTAAAATGGTTAACAAACAACCAAGATGATTTGAGTAGTAACAAAGATGCCTTAACCTCCAAACGGGTTTTATTACCAAGATTAAGTTTTTGAAAAAGCACGGTAATGTGACACCTCTAGATTCAGCCATAACATCTAGGCCGGGTTCAGGGTGTTACATAACATTTACCTCGTTTACAAATTAATTCTTTTACCTTAATTTAATAGTAAATTATCAAAATTACTGACCAAACTGGAATTCACATATATTACAACTCTGTCAATATTTAATAAAAATATTTCTGGCTTTAATTTACAGAAACGAGATCCTACTAATTTGTTTTCAATAACCATTTGACTTTTGAACCGAACCACTTATACTAACTTTTAATTCAATTAGTTTTTCATCAAATCAAAATTCAATTTAAAAATTATTTTTGACTTGCATAATTTAAATACTAATTATACGAACTTACTCGTCGAATTTGTGGTCCTGAAACCACTGATTTCGACAACACTGAAAAATATGTTGTCACAACTACGATATTTCAAAGAAGATCCTTGTAAAATCTATTTTATATAGGTTTTTTCTAGTAGGTTTTACCACCTTTGTACTTAAAAATAATACTAATCCCATGTATTTGTTAATTAATTTAGTGAATTTTGCTTAGACCTATATAATGGATATGAATTTATAAAATATACAAATTTGTGCTTTATTACATTAATTTTGTGCATAACTTAAATTATTTCATGTTATTTATTAATGTGTTATACTTAATTGTGCAGTGGGACAATGAAGTTGATTTAATAAATAGCTTATTATAAAGTTGCATGAACATGAGCTATTTATTTCCTATGTTGGATGGAAACACCATGCTAAATGCATCAACAAGGTGTTACTTTGACCCAGTTAAAATGATGTTACATGGTGGACAAGTCTAATTATTTAATGGGTCATAAAACTATCCAATAAGGGGGTAAAGCCAAAATTTGGAACAAGCATCTTGGCTTCCCAAAAATCTATTTTGGGATAATTACTGAAGGTCCCTACATTTAGAGAATCATTGGAAATCAGTACACAAAGATTGCCTTTGAAACCGTCCAACCCATGCCTAAATTTAGCATGATTTTATATGCTCAAAAAAAGGAACCATCATTCACCTTCTTCCACAAAATGTGCTCGGCCAAGCAATAGAGAAAATAGGGGGATTCCAATCCCTAGTTTTAGTAAACTCTACCATCTACTTCAAGTATAAATGCCCCCACTCATTCCCCATTTCCCTCATCCTTGCATCCTTTATTTTTCACATCTCTCAATCGCCATTCATTCTCTCATTTCCTCTTTTCATTTCCACGCATAGCATCCCATATTTTCTTTCTTAGACAGAAACCTTGATAAGATTATCTCTTGGCTAGCCACATTGAGGAGCTATTAGCAATGGAGCAACAAAAAGATTAGAGGAAAACATCTTCAATTAGAGTTCACGAGACTACTGATTCAACCAAGTTTATTCTTCCTTTACTTTGTTGTTTTGATTTTAAACATGTTGGCAATGTGCTTTACTATATTGTCATCAACAATGGTAGCTTAATTATGTTTAGCTAGGATAATTGCATTTATTTAATGAAGTTTATTTAAATCACGTATATAGTGTTTGTGCCTCAGTCGATCATGTTTCCAATTAAACTCAAGCATGTATTTCATTCATTCATGATTGGATGCATTTGAATTAGCTAAGTGATCCTAACAAGACAATGACTAGTGGACATAATAATTGAAATGTGCATGCTTAATTTAGATCCTAACTTGACTAAATTAAAGTTCCATAATAACTTTAACGAGCTCTATTATCTTGCATAGTTTTTAAGTTTATGTGATTAAACTATTTCAAACCTAACCTGTTCCTGTTACTTGACACGAATCCTAAGAAACCCTTAGTTTAATATGATAAGTAAAATGAAAGTTTTACTAAATAAAATATTTTGAAAGGAGTTAATTTGGTTTCCAAACTCATGAAAGATCAAGTTTCCATGGAATAATTTCTGAACACTATTAAGCATGATAAAAATAAGCTAAGTTAAATGATGTAATTATCCTATCCTATTCATGTTATTGATAGCTGAAGTTTGTGTTTTTGCTAAATTCATTCATACATTTAATTTCATACTTCACATTTAGTTTAAATTGTGTTAGGGATCAATCTTGCATCTAGATAATTTAATTTTGTTAATCACCCATCACTTAAGATATGTTGTTTTTATTATCAAATTGTTAACTTTGATTTCGTAATGTATTGATTAACATACAAAGTCCCTGTGGAGACGATAACTCTTTTAATTATTTATTACTTGATAACGACTGTGTACACTTGCACAAACTGAGTGTTACAAGTTTTTGGTGTCATTTTTGGGGACTATTGCCTTAATCATTTTTGTGAAATTATTCTTTTCAATTTGGTTTTTATTTCATTTTTATCTAACTTCTAACCTTACTAATTTATTCTTTATTCTTTATTTTTGTGATTTATTTTCAAGTGTTTATGAGTATGGATCGAATTATTAATTTATTACTTCTAGACCCTGAGATCAAGTGGACATTTAGATAGAGAAGACGTGAAATATCAACTCAAAGACAAGCCGAGATGGACCTTCAAAATTAAAATGATGGACAAGAAAATGGAACCAATCATGTGCACAATCCAATCCTTATTGTTGATGATAGAGATCATGCCTTAAGACAGTACGCTGTGCCACTCTTCAATGAATTAAATCTGAGATTTAAGAGACCGGAGATTGAGGCTCCATAATTTGAATTGAAATCGGTGATGTTTCAAATGTTCTAAATGGTGGGCCAATTTAGTGGAATGCCCATGAAAGATCCACATCTTCACCTCTGATTATTCATGAAGGTGAGCGATTAGTTTAAGATAGTCGATGTGACTGAAGATGCATTGAGGTTAAAGTTATTTCCAAACTCATTGCGAGATTGAGCACAAGCATGGCTTAATTCATTGTCACCAAGTTCAATATCTACATGGCAAGAATTAGCATAAAGATTTTTGGTTAAGTATTTCCCACCTAGCAAAAACGCTAAGGTACGAAATGAGATAACCACTTTTCGACAATTGGATGACGAATCCTTGTACGAGGCATTGGAGAAATTCAAAGAATTACTTAATAAGTCCCCCATCATGGGATCCGACACTGCATCTAGTTGGAAATGTTTTATAATGGTCTCAACACACACACAAGGTTGATGGTAGATGCTTTTGCAAATGGTGTGATTTTGTGTAAGTCTTATAATGAGGCTTACGAGATCATTGAGAGGATCGCTAGTAAAAACTATCAATGGCCAATAAACTAAGCAACTTCAGGAAGATGAGTAGCCAGAGTGCACGAAGTGGACACCCGTACATCAGTCTCAGCTTAGTTATCTTCTATTTTTTGAATGTTGAAACAATTTACTGCGAATGGTTTGAATAATTTTTTAGCTCAGTCACCAAGTCAATTTGATGTTGCTTCCTGTGTGTACGTGGGGATGGTCATTATTTCAAAAATTGTCCATCAAATCCTGAGTCAATTGATTACATGGGAAATCAACACCAAAATAGAAGTAGACACGAACCATAGTCCAACATTTACAATCCTTCATGGTGCAACTATCCAAACTTTTCTTGGAGTAACCAAGGAAATGGTGTAACACCCCTTAACCCGTGTCCGTTGTCGGAAGGGGTTATGAGGTATTACTAGACAATGCACAACTTTATACCTTTAATTAAATCACGTTATAATTATTTGTCACATAATACTCATGCATTTATTATTTAATATAACATGTATCAAGACACATAGATTAAAAAAAAAATTCATGCGGCAAAGATTCCTTAAACATAGTCTATTAACTTACGATACTCACTATAGGTATTAAAGCTTTAGAGTATATTTACCAAATTTCTTAACCAGATAGAACAGATATTAATACTAATTTGAAACATTGCAAATTGTCAAATGATTTAAACAAACATGCGATCCTAAAGTCATACCATTTGGCTGAACATAGATAAACACTCAAACTCACCATTTTCATTTGTTAACAAAAGATACTATTCATTTGGTCTTTTACCTATACTTAAGCCGAATGCTATTTACCTATTATTTATGCTTCACCAAGCATTTACTTTCAACCTAACTCAATCATTAAACAAGTCAAAACATTTCAATGAACCAAGTACATATATCAACGTGATATGCCTTTCTCATTATAACATTACCAAGCTAACAAGTCATTCACTTATAACATGAATCATCTCATTCATCTAATTAAACATCAAATCCATTATCCACTTTTGAACAAAACATGTCTAACATAATTCATATCTATTCATACATAGCCAGATCGTCCAACTATTTATATGTATATATATATATCATTGTAACAATCACACAATTTACACATAGCAATATACCATACTTCTCGATATAATACTCAAGCCATAATAACCATTTGTACCATTACTCAACATGCCATAAACAATGCCAAAATATATACCATAATCAAGACAACCATTTTGGTTAATAAAAACATATGACTATAGTTATCCTAACCATTAAGCCATATTTGCATGGCTTGATTTGTTATACATACCGAATTCAAAACATTCACAAAATGGTTTAACCTATACATGCCATAGGTTCGAAATATAAACTTTTAGAAGTACCGAAGGATTTATGATAGTGTGGGTGACTTCGACGCTAATCCTCGAGCTCGTAATTTACTTCCAAAATCTATAAAAAAAAATGAGTTACAAAACATTCGAAGTAAGCAATTTAGATTAGTAAGTCTTAAGTGAATTAAACAACTCAATCAATGATTTTAACGCTTAAAAAAATAGATTATAATCAATAACATTATATCTCATTCAATAATATATAATATACTCTTACCGAATGTTCAATACCATATCTTTACATCACAAATATGTTTACTATTTAACCATTTATACTATATCAATTATATCTTCACATAAATGCTTAATTGTATGGCTGAATGCAAAGGATAAATAGAATGTTCAATGTCACCTATAGCTTAAGTCTTGATAAACAACACATTTGGTCGAATATGCTTATTCAAATTAACTCCTCATAATAATCAAATACACAAGTTCAATATAAGCCAACATATACTTACCTATGTGGCCGAATTTGTGCAATGTCATATAACTCAACTACTTCTATTGATTACCGACAATGGCTATAACACTTATAATCACAAGCTTGAAAACAAATCACCGGTATATAACTTGCTAGGCATAAGCCTGAATTTATCACCGACACAAGGCCTACTAGACTCAAGGTCTGATAATCATTCACTAGCATTGCGCCTGCTAGGCACAAAGCCTGATTCAAAATCACCAGCTTAAAGCTTGCTAGGCCTAAAGCCCGAATATCGCAGTTTAAAAATCAATGCACAATGTTTCATGTAACACCCCTAACCCATGCCGTCGACGGATGGTTAAGAGGCATTACGAAACGAACACTTAAAAGCACAAAAGAGAAATCGAAAAATGTTTGGAGCATTCTTAATCCAAATACATATGTGAACATACCAATTATCAAATAAGCTTGTAATGCACTTTAACTAATGCTTACCATTCATATGCAAGATTTTATAAACAATTTTTAACAAAGTCCTATCTTAGCACATGGCCGAATATTCAAATTCATATATGATGTTCAAAGGTTATCATGTCTCAGATCATATCACGAATTTGTATAATAAGTTTCAAAGAATTTCCACCACAATCTTTCTCATCTAATTAATTTAACCAAGCATAACACATATACGGCATTAATATCCTAAGTACACTTCTTTCATGTTCATTCATACTCAATCATTAACATGCATAATTTATATATATATATATATATCAACTTGGAAAGCCATTTTCGCATGGCTTTACATATATACAATTCAAAATATACTTCAATTCCAAAACAAAGATTTTTAGCCTATACATGCCATTGTTCAAAGAAAATAAACTTCAAAGGTACCAAAATATGTCGACGATAGAGTGAGTGACTTAGACTTGAATCCCTCGAACCGCAGCTTTAAAAGAAATCTATAAAACAGAGTATAAATAGCAAAAGGAGTAAGCTAATGTAAGCTTAGTAAGTTTCAAGTTATCAAAATAACAAATCTAATCATTATTCAACATTTGTTACATAACTTAATTCCTATTTATAAATCCTTTAGCTGAATATATATCTGGGAAAGAGGGTAGTTCTGCATGCACTTTCACTTGTCACAACACTTATTCATTGGAATGTAATATCATACTTCATTAAATATAACGCATTAATTGAATGGATTACAATTTCTACATATAATTACACATATAGATATAACACTATCCACATAAATATCATTTCTCGTTACTAATCATTCTTTCAAACAGATTCCGATAGGAGTACCCGGTACATACCTGACCAACTCAAAATATTATTTATTTCCAGACATAGTTTACCACATTACTTGAAGGTATTATTTTCATAGTTTATCACCAGCCTTAAGTCTGCTAGGTTGGGAAATTTGAATTTAATCACCGGCTCAAGGCCTGCTGAGCTTAAAGCTCGAATATGTCACCGGCTTATAGCTTGCTAGACCCGAAGGTCCAAATACAGAATAGCGGCATGAAGCCTACTAGGCACGAAGCCTGAATGTAACACCGGTATATAGCCTGCTAGGCACGAAGCCTGATTGTAACACCGGCATATAGCCTGCTAGGCACGAAGCCTGATTGTACGATACTCCAACTCATTTTGAATTCATACACATCCTATCACATAACGTTAGCTTTCACATTGCACACTTCATTCATATCTCAATTAACACATTTGGTTATAGGTACATACATATAATTTGATCTCCCTTTACATTATACATGCCTTCTTGCCGCAACATATATTACACAATATGCATTTCATCTCATATGAACATTTCACCATATCATATACCAAATCATACTTTGAATTTCATCTTTTTAGTAGCCATTCGGCTAAAGCACAAAGAAGTGACTTATTATGATTATTCTTATTATTATTTTATCATTACACATGTTCCATATCATTCCTCACTACAACTAAAATTGTATACTTGAAACTTACCTCGTTGGTCGATAACTTTCTACGAACCGACTATTCCACCACCTTTGACTTTCCTTTATCCAAGTGTGGCTCTCTTAGCTCTTGAGCTAGAATAAAAATTTAGAAATTCATCAAAACTTTATTGTTCCTCCTCTTGACCAAATGCAACAAGAATTAATTATGCATGTTATCAACTTTTATTAGCTCATCTAGTTCCTTTTTAATCTATAAATGATTTCACTAGGCACATACTAATAAAACATAGCATAACTTTTCTCATTACACAATCACAAGCCACATTCAACTAGTATTCTCACCAGCACTTAACTTAAACATACATAAACATAAAACCGAAAGCATTTACACCACAATTAATTAGACATTATGCTTCCATCAACCATAACATGAGATACAAAACATCAAACTCTTAATGCTTGCATTTTAATATCATGACCGAAACTAATGTACTACCTTAAATCAAAATTCACAAATGAGTCTCGGTCAAGAACAAGATAAGAAGCTCACACCATTATGTAACACTTGTTTTCGACCATTCAAGACTCCTTTAATCAACTAAGCATGAATTACAAGCTCTTGTAATTTTTCCTACATTTCTACCCAATTGCCGAATGCACCAAATTCATTTAATTTAGAACGTAACCATGAGTTCTCTACTACATGGCCTTAACAACCAAATTTCATAGCCAAATTCAAAGGATTCACCTCCAACAACGTGAAAACAAAATTCTCATACATATAAACAAATTCAAAACCGTGAGCTCATAGTTCTACCAAATTCAAAATTTTAATATAAGATCTATCATCCTTAATAGTTAAGATATACAAAATAAAATGCCATGAACCAAAGTTTTCATCAAATTCCCATTCGGCTAATTCAACAAGTACTTCAAAACTAATTATAAATCAAAATTCAAGATTTCACGCTCATTCACTATTTAAATTCTTAAATTGAAACTTAACTCAAAGCCAAACTCTTTCATGGAAAATGGACATAGCCGAATGCCTCCAACTTGTTTTTAAAGAACCACACAAAGCAACCTTTGCAAAATTTGAGCATGTTTCATGAATTCATGTAAAATTAACCTTAAGACATCTCTCAAGAGCTCTATAAAGCAATTCTTACCTCTAAGACTTAAAAGCTTCAAAGT
Organism: Gossypium stocksii; assembly: GCA_020496765.1. Taxonomy (NCBI): domain Eukaryota; kingdom Viridiplantae; phylum Streptophyta; class Magnoliopsida; order Malvales; family Malvaceae; genus Gossypium; species Gossypium stocksii. Next base: position 49,565,162 of record CM035631.1, read on the forward strand.
TCCTATTTTTCCATCAGTGGCCGAATGGAACAATCGTGACTAAACCAAAAAAATTTAATACATGGGCTATGTCTCATGCCTATCTATCAACTAAATTTCATCAACAATTCATCAAAATAATATAAAAACATACCTTAATTTGATGCTACCATGGCCGAATGTTGGTTCTCTTCTACCTCCCTTATATTTTTTTTTCTCTCAACTTACGGTAATGAAGAACAAAGTGAAATCACCTTGTTCTTTTCACCTTTCTTTTATTATTTTATTAAGTTTTATTTTTACCGCCAACTAATATATAATTTATAATTATAATATAATACAAATATATATAAAATACATACATTTCAAGGATTACCCCACATGACCGACCATTATAAAAATAAATGTCAATTTGACATGCAAGTCCTTGTATTTTAAAGTCACACAATACAAGGCCATTTAAAATTTACCTAGCACATTTTCAAAATTTTCACACAAGTCCAATTTCAATAATTTCACATCAAGTAGCACAAATTAAAACATCACAATTCACATATGCATAATCACATATTTTAAATCGTAAAATTTGACATTCCATTATTTATACGACTCGGTTTAGTGGTCCCGAAACCACTTCTCGACTAGGGTCAATTTAGGGCTGTCACATTTCACATATCATTTCATGTAACACAAACACATCATTAAACCTTAGCATCATTCAAATACCCATGTATATATATATCACTACCATAATTGCATTTCATACTTCCATTCGGCTATATAAACACATATATACATATCAGCCATCTTAGCTTATTTCCATACTTCCATTCGGCTATATAAACACATATATACATATCAACCACCTTAGCTTATTCCCATACTTCCATTCGGCTATATAAATACATATGTAAAAAAATATATTGATAAATTCCTCATGATACATATCATAAAATATTCAAAGGAAATCTATGTTTAATTACTTAAAACTTACCTCGAATATCGTCGAATGTTACGAATCAGCTATTCGACTAATTTTATTTTTCCCCTATCCGAATTCGGCTCCCTTTGATCTTGAGCTTGAATAAAATAATTTAAATTTACTTAATGAATTAGTCAACTTGTTTCAAATCACATATTACAAAATTATTAAATTTATAAAAATAGCCCTTTATAAAATTTAATCTCATAAGTTGCTCCAAGATCGCAAAACATCAAACAATTCATCATTTTCTCTTAATACTCTAAAGCCGAATATCTCAAAAAAAAAAAAAAAACAACACCATACCTATCATTTGCTATATTCACGCATTCATCTCTCAAATTTTTTATTTTTCATTTTAAATCCATTAATTCAAAGCTCACCTTAACTTTTTATACATCAAACACAAAATTCCTCAACTTCCCACTCATAGCCGAATGCAACCTTCTCCATAAATAACAAAATCAAACCATGGGCTAGATGAATAACTTATCAAGAACTTTAGAAATACAAAATTTAACAAAAATTAACATGAAAACATACCTAAATTTGACTTGAAGAGGATCAAATATGAAGGAGCTTGTCTCTTTTCTTTTCTTTTGTGTTTCGGGAAAAACAAGAATATGATAGCTTTATTTTCATGTTTGTTTTAATTAATAAACATTAATAAGCCATTCTCACATTTAGCCTTATTAATTTCATTACAATTCCACTATCTCATGTCTATTTTTGTCCATGCATTATTTCAATGGTATAACTACATCTTAAGGACTCCACAATATAAAAACAATAGCAAAATTAACACTTTAACAATTAGCTAGTCACTTTTATAATTTTCACGATTAAATCCTTTTTATTAAATTGAGCACACAAACGATAAAATTTTTGAACGAAATTTTTCACACATGCAATTTCACATGTAATAATCACAGAAATAATATTTAAATATTTTTCTGACTGGATTCCTGGTCTCGAAACCACCGTTTCGATTAGGGTCTAAAACTGGCTATCACAAGTGGACCGAACAACACTTACATTGTAGCACCCTTAACACATATCCATCGTTGAAACAGGGTTACGGAGCATTACCGGAGTTTCAAATCAAAGGAAGATAAATTTCAAACTTTTCAAATCATACCAATAAACATATTAAAACCAGTTTAAATCATACATATTCTCCCTTAAATGAGCCCTCGAGGCCCAAAATACAAGTTAGAAACAAGTCAGGACTAAATCAGAAACTCAGGGAATTTTTCAAAAAACATTAAAAATTTTCAACACTACAGGGGTCACACGGCTAGGAGACATGCCTGTGTCCCAGGCCATGTGGGCATTAGAAGTAGGGATACACAATCATGTCCCAGCTCGTATCTATGCCTGTGTAACTTACTAACTTGTTCACATGAGCAAGCCACACTCCCATGTGCCAGGCCGTGTGTTATGCCATGTAATAGCCTAACTTGGAACCCTTCAAAAGCTACAAGGGACACACGACCGTGTCGCCTGGTCGTGTGTAACATAGGGCTGAGACACACACCTGTGTCTCTGCTCGTGTGAATGAAAATAGGCCATTTTCAAGCTATTTTCTCACCCAATGTAATGGACTAAGGCCTATCTGATACTGTCTGCTATAATGGGCTCAAATCCAGACTATTTCTGTATTCTGTATTTTTAACTGACTATTTTTATATTAAGGGATTACACACACCCTGCTTTTAACTGTGTAGGTAATCCCCAGTGTTAGGTGGATCGGTGCTGCGAGGGACTCGAAGGTGGCCACACAATTGCATCTGCTTTTACATTCAACTTTAATTTACAGTAATTTCAATTTGGGTTTATTTATTTTTGTAATAAGGCCTCTTTAATTTTTGATTGTTACTTTGGGATTTTATTTATTATGATTTATACGTGTTGGAAATAGAGCACAATTTTCCAAAACATTAACTATTTTCAAAATGTCACGTTTTTGCAACACGATTTTTAAGCTTCCGCAACAAACATTGTTTTTAAGCGCAGCAACGTGTGAATGTAATAACAAATTTTTGATTAAGTTGTAATAAAGTTTTAACATGGTTTTATAATTAAAAAAGACGCTTTTACCTTCGAACGAGATTTTATTAAAGAAATATGGATTTTGAAAAGCACTTCAATGTGACACTACCAGATTTGGTCGTAACGTCTAGGCTGGGTTTGGGGTGTTCCATTTAGTGGTATCAAAGTTAGGTTGCAAAACTTGACTGTGGAATGGGTTTTCAATTTGTGGTTTATAATAAGTTGTTTTCAAATATGTGAAGTGTTTTGAGACATTCTTCTGAAAAGTGTGGCACACCAAGTCTCCAGCGTCGATTCTGTAAGTTATTCTGAAACTATTGCTTGTTTGCACTAAAATGCAGTAGATAGAAATACTGTTATTTCTTTAGACATTAGACTGTAGTGAAACACTCTAATTAGAGTAATTAAACACTTGAATTTAGATTTAGTATTTATTCGGTGTATGCTCTGGAAATGTAGAAATTGTATGCATGTGATATCTATCTACTCTGATGGATAGATGTTTTGGGTGTATGTTAGTCTTATTAGGATCAGAGTTCGCAGTGAGAGCGTAGTGGTGTAGTCTAGGTTGTGTGACTGTTCTAATAGTTAGAAATTTTGAGGACGAAATTTTTTTATGGATGGGTGAATTGTAACGCCCTGAATTTGAGCCTAGAAGTATTGGGCCTTGAGCAAGGGAACAGTTGGGAGACGGCATATAAAGATTTAGTTGTGCAAGAAAGTGACATAAATAAATGTCTTCTTCAGTGGTTATGTGTCCTGAGAAGCATTGGAGAAGTCCTGGGTTCAAACCTGGGCTTTAGCAAAAATTTTTATTTTAAGTGAATAAGGCCCTTGGTTCTAGATAGTGGGCTTCTTAAATAATTTGGTTAAATCTTGTTATAAAGGAGTTGTTGGTGTAACGCCTTGATTTTCGAGATTTTTGTGATTTTGGTGAAATCTTGAAATTTTGGTGTTTTGGTTATTGAAATTGTGTTTAAGTGTGTTAGTGGGCCTTTAGAAGGCCCAAGCCTAAGTTAAAACCCGACAGAAATATCATCTTTTGAAGGTAAAGAGAAGGGTGACTTGGTTGAGTGGGCCTTTAAGGAAAAGTTAGTAAATTAAGACACAAAGAGGCCTTTGGTAAAGTGGCAATGTGGAGCCACTAAGCTACTAAAAAGGTGGTGTGTGGACTGAGTGCTAGGGCCAGGGTTCTAGTTGCAAGGTAAGCAGATAATACTTTTAATTTTTGGTCATGTGGATAGGGGCATCCGGCTAGGGCTTTAGGGGTTGCAATTTTGGCAAATAAAGGGAGGTTGTGTCGTTTGTTTGAATAGCCTTTAGGGTAAGTTCTAATTTCTTTTTCTGTCTTGTCGAATTAGGGTTTTGCCACTTAGGGTTTTCTACTTTTGTTCCATTCTCCTCTTAGTGTACCGAAAAGCCAAAACGCAAGAAAAGTTCTCCTCTTGTGCCGATTTGCCATAGTCAAACCTATTCTTCTCGTCTCCTCATTCATTCTTTTTCTTCTTCTTTTCATCTCAATCCGAAACATCCTCATCACTCTACTCATCTCTTCTTTCATTCTCCTTTTGTTTCATTCCCATTCTCTTCTAATTCTCCATAGCCAAATACACATAGAAGCAGAAATCCCGAAAGCTTATTTTTGTGTCGATTTGCCTGTAGCCAAATCCTCTTACTTTCTTCTTCTCTTTTGGCTGAAGTTCACATCCTCAAAACCCCTAATCTCTGTCGGTATCACCACTTCCAATCATCTTCTTCTTTATCGCAATAAAAGCCGAAATCACCATACTCATAAAGAGTTAGGAGCCGAACCTTTATATCTCTAGATTCACTCTCTGCTCATGTTTAGAGGCTAGATCTACACTAGATCTGAGTTAGAAATGAGATTAGAATCATTCTGGAGTATTAAATCATTGGTAAGCTATCAGAATCTCCTATTCATATGTTATTTTGGGATTTAGAAAAACCAAAACCCCTATGTGCATAAGGAGGCTATCGATTTGGGGCTTAGGGCTCTAAGGGTATTAACAATCAATTTATTTTGTGTTAATGTGATCTAGAGGCTATTGACTGAGGGCTTGGACAAGTGGAACGACTAGATCTAAATATAGTTACTAATTTCGACAAATGTAAGATCTCAAGGACCTAGATGATGAGTGCCGATTATGGTAGGTAAGATTATGTTTGTTATCATTGGATTTTGTAATTTGTATGTCAAGTGACTGATTGTAGAAGATCGTGGGAGATCTCGTTAGCAGTCGTCGCAAATTAGGTGTTCATCGAACACCTTCTTGTAGTTTAAATCAGCAAAAGCCAAAAAGCTGAAATACTGAAATTCCAGCATTTTATGGACTAATGAGCGTGCGAGCACTCATGGGTCGGTTGGAAGTGATAGATCTATAATCAGAATCAGTAAGGTTGGTGAGTGTGCGATTTCGTGCACTTCGGTAAGTTTGGGCTTCGATGGGCTGAATGTGGGCCCAATGGGCTTACAGGCCCATATGGGTAAAAATAGACGATAAGCGTGTTTTGGTAGACTGTAGGTCAAAATCATAAAATTTGGACTAATGGGCTAAAGTAGCTATTAGACACTGTAGGGCTCATTAGGGGTTTTAGGGCCCAATAACTAAAACCTGCTAAAATAGGCTAAATTAACTACTGAGATGAAAGTTGGACTATTAGGGATTAAAAGATGCATAAAACCCTAAAAACTGGTATAATTACTGAAATACCCCTTATAGGTGAAAAATTACTACTTTACCCCTACGTGCAAAATGACCTTTATACCCCTAGGGCTAAATCTGACTAAAATGCATGTTTTACTGTTTCTGTTCACTACATGATTATCTATTGCATGGGACTGGGTTATTGATGGAGGAAGTACTGATAGTGGCTTGACCACGTACTGATGGGGCTTTGCCTCGTTATACTGTTATCTGAGTAGCTATGCTGTAACTGTGGAGTGTAGGGCTGGGTGGGTTGAGTTATTCCCCACATGGAGTGTAGGGCTGGTATGGGTGGAGTGTAGCGGTTGGATTTAGGTTGGGTTTGGGCTTGCATTCATAATTGATATCTGATCTGTTAGTGAAATGGGCCTATGGGCCGTACTGTTATTTGTAAAGGGCTAAGGCCTAGTAACTATTTACTGAATAGGGCTTCGGCCCAGTGTATACGGAGACTGGTTAGGGCTTAGGCCCAGTGGGCTTGAGCTGATTTGGGCTCTAGATGGGCTTTCTTTACACACTTAGTTTCCAAACTCACCCCTTTTCCTTCCATCCATGCAGGTGAGCCCTGGATTAATGGACTTGGAGCTGGAGGGATTCGGAGTGGCCACGTAGACTGCATTTCAAGTTTAATTAAGTTAATTATTTTAATATTTATTTTAATCATTTCTATTTTTAATTTGGGTTTTGAAATAAGGCCGCTCTAATTATTTTACTATGGGTTTTTTTAATTATTTATTTTTACTATACTCTAATTATTTTGAATATAACTGCACGGGTTCTCTCAAAATTAATCAAACATTTTCAAAACTAGTCACACGATTCAATCGAGTAACAAAGTTAAATTTTATAATAAATCTTTTAATAATTGGTAATGGATAGAACGATCACCAATAAGCCGGGAATTTCTCTTAAAACTTTATTATCAGTTTAGCAAGCTTGCCCTAATCTTAGTAGCTAGGTCACATGGTTAGTTGTAGGTGATGTGACTCACCAGACTTGGTCGTAACGTCTAGGCCGGGTTTGGGGTGTTAAAATTGGCCTAGTGGTAAGGGGCATGTGGAGTGTACATGGGGTTTGAGGTTCAAGTCTTGGCTTTTGCAGAATTTTTAGTTTTGCTCTTAAATGAATCTGGACTCTAGTACATAGGCTTTATAAATAATTGCGCTTGTTTTGAATCACAACAAAGCCTTGTGGTCTAGTGGCAAGGTGGCGTGTAAAGGAACCGTGAGGTTTGGGGTTCGAGCATTGGCATTGCGTAAATGAGGTATTTATTTTGCAATTGGGTTCGGCCAATGGTTGTGTTGCAGTATAATTCTGATGGATGAGTGGTGGAGTGATAGGTGGAGGATATCAAGGAAGAAATCGTGGAGAGAATTGGGGAGAAAATTGTGGAGAGAAATTAGGAGGTTAATGAGTGTGGGGATGTTGGTGCCATTTGGTATCTCTAATTTGGCATTGGGAAAAAATGGACTATTTTCAGCATTTGTGAGTATCTTGGGAAGAGGGTTCTTTTCTCCTTTTTTTAAGTGGCAGCTGAATTCCTTTAGTCAATGTCGATATTTGGTTATTTCGAGTTTGTGCCTCTTGCGACATTGTTCTTCTTTTAGTCATTTCTCATTCTCTACCGAACACTGTTCTTCTTCTTCCTCTACTCTCTTGACTTTGTGGAACACATCTTCCTCCTCTTCCCCATTACTCTTTCAATTTTCTTTCTTAGCCAACTTTCCTTCTTCTTTCCCCTTCTTTTATTTTTCTCCCTTCTTCTTCTATTTTGTTCTAAATCGAAAGTTATTCTTCTTTGTTCTTTCACAAGCAATTTGGGTAGTGGTTGGCCGAATATTATTCTTCTCTAGTATTGGTGAATCGTTTCTGTCTGCAAGTGGTTTATCAAATCGGTAAGTGTTCTGTTAAGAGATTTGACAAATCTGTTGCTTCTGTCTTCTCCTAAAAAATGAATACTCCTTCTCTTAGTATTCAGTGATTATCGAATGGTGACTCCTTCCCCTTAATGTGTGTTCGTTGTTCTTAGGTGTTTCTGAGGAGTGAAAGTGTAAGAATTCTCTAGCTACCGAAACCTTATCATCCACTAATCGATTAAGGTAATTTTGGTACCCTGCCTTGTAGGCATAGGTCGAATAGGCCTATTTTTCTGTAAAGTTATTATTTATGAGTTGAAGCCTCAATTATAATCGGTTCCATCTATTAAGATCTTTCATTATCGCAGTTTCTCAGTAAAGAAAGGTGTGATCGATTTAGACAACGATCTAAAGGAACAAGTCGTAATTCTTACATTCAAGGTTTGTAGTATTATCTATTTGGGTTAGGTGTTTTAAACACTGATAAATGATGGATTGACTATATGTTGGGACAGTTGTAGGTTGGGCGCTTATGGTGTTTGAAGTGGTTGCATAAAAGGTGTGTAATCGTACACCAACTTGTAGGGTGAAATGACCGTAATACCCCTGTAGGGTAAAATAACTGAATTACCCCTGTAGGGTAAATTGATCGTAATACCCCTATAGGGTAGAATGACTGTTATGCCTTATATAATGTTTGATTAAGTATGTTATGTGATATTTACGTGTTTTGCATACATGCACGACATGCTGCATGGGTTGGGTTATTGTTATAGAGGAAGTACTGATCTGTTAGGGTTGCATGGGTCACACAAGACGACTATAGGCCCACCGAAGGCTTAAAGTCGTATATTCGTACTGATCTATTAGGGTCACACAGGTCGCACGAGATGACTGTGGACCCACTGAAGGCTTTGTGCTGTTACTAAAGGCTCTGTGTCGTTACAGAAGGCTTTGTGCGTTATTATTGGCTTTGTGCCGTTACCGAAGGCTTTGTGTCTTTATTAAAGGCTTTGTACTGTATCGAGGGGTTTGTACCATTATTATAGGCTTTGTACCGTTACTAAAGGCTTTGTGTCGTATTTGAAGGCCCTGTGCCGTTTTTTATGGCTTAAAGCCACTTATTTCTCTGGCAGCTTTGCTGCGATTCTGGTTAGTGCCGCAATCAGTGGTAACTCTTGGTGTGTTGGTTGGGTGGGTTGATTTTATCCCCATAGTAAGTGCAGGGTTGGACAGAGGCAAGTGCAGGGTTGGATGGGGGTACATGCACCATACATTATTCATTTTGATTCTGTTACTGCAATAGGCTAAGGCCCATCTGATACTGTCTGCTATAATGGGCTCAGGCCCAAACTGTTTCTGTATTCTGTATTTTTGACTGGCTGTTTTTATATTAGGGGATTACAAACTGAGTTTTCGTAAACTCACCCCACTTTTAACTGTGTAGGTAATCCCTAGCGTTAGGTGGACCGGTGCTGCGAGGGACTCGAGGGTGGCCATACAACTGCATCTGCTTTCACATTCGAATTTAATTTATAGTAAGTTCAATTTGGGTTTATTTATTTTCGTAATAAGGCCTCTTTAATTTTTGACTGTTATTTTGGGATTTTATTTATTATGATTTATACCTGTTGGAAATAGAGCGCGGTTTTCCAAAACATTAACTGTTTTCAAAATTTCACGTTTTCACAACACGGTTTTTAAGCTTTCGAAACAAACATTATTTTTAAGTGCAGCAATGTCTGAATGTGATTAACAAATTTTTGATTCAACTATAATAAAGTACAACTCCCTGAATTTTGGGCCTAAAAGTATTGGGCCTTGAGTTTGGGATCGGTTAGAAGGCGGCTTGAATAATTTAAATGTGTTTACAAATTGTACAATTTCATGTTTAGTTATTCAGCTATGTGATTTAGGAAGGGTTGGTAGTGTGGGAAAAGTCTTGGGCTCGATCCAGGGCTTTAGTAAAATTTTACATTTTTTCTAAAGGACCCTAGGCATTAGGTTGAAGGCTTATTAATAAAGCCAGGTAAAACTCGACACAAGGGACGCGCTTGGCCTAGTGGCAAGAGGGCGTGAGGTGCAAGAAGGGGTGTTGGGTTTAAGTCGCGGCATGGGCGAAAATTATGGTTTTTTTTTAAAATCAGCCTGGTTGATCGGCAGGAAGGCTTATTAAATATTTGGATAAAAGATGACACAAGATAAGGTGTAGTCTAGTGGCAAGAGACGTGTAGCATAGCCAAGAGGGTAGAGGTTTGAATCTGGTTAGTGGCAAATATTTTTAGATTTCTTCGAATAACCTGGTTGCTGGTTCGTAGGCCTTAAAAGTATTTGAGGATGGAATATGTCACAAGGAGTGCCTGGGGTGTAGTGGCTAGTATCATGCTATGGGTTCTGAGTGGGCACAGCTTCGAATCCCATGATATGGGAAGTTTTGATTTTTACTCTTTAAGTAAACCATGACCTTAGCGTGTAAGCCTTATAATTATATGTGACTGAATTATGTCATAAGAGGAGTTGTGGTGCAGTGGCTAGCAACGTGTTGTGTTTTGTGAGGTCAGGAGTTTGAGGAACGATGTTGCAGGTGGGGGTGATTATCTTTGCAATTTGATTGGGTAGGTAATTGGCTTGGATCGAAACTCGTAGGGATAAGAGTAGAGAATTTCGGGTGGGATATGGATGAGAGCTAGTGTGGATTTGGATCAAGGGAAATTAGCAAGGTAAAGAGTTTGAGCCGAATAGGAAATAAGGGAGGTTAATTCGTGCAAAGGTTTATAGGTGCCGAATGAGCAAGGAAAAACATTTTTATTGTTTTGGTGCTTTAGTCACATGTTTTCTTGGGAATTTTCTTTCAACCTTTTGACTTTCCTTTTTCTTTGGCAAGGTACTTTAGTGACCTTAACCTTTCATCTCTTCTTTTCTTTAAGCCAAGCCAAGTATTTGTTGTTTAACCTTTTCTTTTCCAACCAAATTCTCTATTCCCCACTTCTCATGTTGCTTTTGTTTTTCCTTTTCTTAAAAGATAACTGAATTATATAGATGGGAAAAGGTGATACTAGTGGTAAAGAGATGGCGAATGTGACGACGGGGTTTGAGTACGTAACCACTATTCCCAAGTTTAAGCGATGTAAGGTGTCAGTGGTTTGGGACTTTCTGCCTGGATGCTAAATGGGGGCTATAACGGACTTCGGATTAAATAGGCAAATGGCAGTTGATCAAGGCAAGTATAGTTTGTCCTTCGGTAAGTGATTGAAGTGGATATTGTTTTGCATTAATAGGTAAGTGACTAATGAAGTATAATATTAGAATATAGGTTCTGACGATTATGAGTACTGTAACGTCCCCACGCCCGAAACCGTCACCGGAGTCGAGCTTGAGGTGTTACTAAACACAATTTACCATTTTAAACAACTTTACAAAATCTATTTTCATTTTCGGAATAAATTGTTTTCTGCATCATGGTCGCTCAAAAAATCATATCTCGAGTTACAAAACTCGAAATCAAGATCCGTAAATTTTCCCTGAATCTAGACTCATATATCTATTCACTAATTTTTTCTAGAATTTTTGACTGAGCGGATTAGTACAGTTTATTAGTTAAAGTTTCCCCTGTTTCAGAACTCGACTGCACTGACCTCTACTCATTACGAATCACTTTTCTCCCTGTAAAAATTTTATATAACTATACCGTTTATTTATATTAAAACTAGATTCAATAAGGAATCTAGGCATATAAATTAATCCTCCTAATTATTTTTGTACAATTTATGGTGAATTTTCAAAGTTGGAACAGGGGATCCAGAAATTGCTCTGGCCCTGTTTCACTAAAACTCAAATATCTCATAACGTATAACTCCTTTACCTATTTTTCTTCTTCCATATGAAAGTAGACATGATAAGATTCAATTTCATAACTAATCCATCATCAAATTCGATTTATATGATTTTTAGTGAATTTTCAAACTCACGTCAGTGTTGCTGCAATGTTCTGTTTTATGGCTAATTTCATTTTCATAAAAGCTTTTATATACTAGATAACCTATTATTCTTTCATGACATCAAACATAATCTATATTAGCCATTTCAATGACTCAACATTATCAAGCATTTCCTCAACCAAACCACCACCATATCACAAGATTATTTACACAAAGTAGGTATATTACTATACATGCCATACTAAATCTTACAAGCCATTTACCAAAAAGTCCTTTGGATAGTGTGAACGAGTCTTCGACCTATCCCGATTCTCGAGCCGGCTTGTCCAAAACTACAATGAATGAAAAGGAGGGAGTAAGCATAAATGCTTAGTAAGTTTACATGCAAATAACAAGTAACATAACAAAGTCATTATGCCAAACAACATTAACATAGCATCACCAAAACATATGTCGCAATTCTAGTCATCATACTTCATCTTACCACATTTTTGTTGTTGTCTCGGGTTTCAACCCAAGGGTTAAGTACATACCTGTCCAATACGGCCATTTCTCAACATTACCGAATTGTCACTTACGTCTTGAGTGCCTTTCCATTTCACTTGAATTTTACCCGTTGAACACATTGGAATACAACTCGGATACACGGATCATTTGCACATAAGTGCTGAATATGTAATCAATCAATCATGTAACCCGCCCATAAACGAACTCGGACTCAACTCAACGAGCTCGGGCGTTCGCATCCATAAGTGAACTCGGACTCAACTCAACGAGCTCGGATGCCTAGTTACATCTCACGAACTCGGACTCAACTCAACGAGTTCGGACATTCGCACCCATAAGTGAACTCGGACTCAACTCAACGAGCTCGGGTGCCAAACCATCCTAGTGACATGTCACTTGTATCCTAATCTATTCCCAAGGTTCAAACGGGATTTTCCTCGATCACTTATCCTTGCCGTCTTCCACATAATACCGGAACCAATACTCGGTAGCAATTTATATTTAACAAGTAGCACATATAATTTGCATATTGTTCAAAAATAACCACAAAGCATATATTTCATGATAAAAATCAGCATATCATATAAATAACATCGATTAACTTAAAAATAACAGTTATGTTACATTATTTGCACATGAACTTACCTTAGTACCAAAATACAAAGATTTTTGCAATTTAGTCCGTAATCTTTTCTTTTCCTCGATCAAGGTTGATTCCACGTCTTTCTTGATTATGAAGCTTGGAAGCTTGAAACAAACCCTAGCTATGGAGAACCCTTGAAATTTCGTGGTAATGAAGAAGATGACCAATTTTGTGTTATTTTTCCCTTTTTATTTCATTAAATGTCCAAATGACCAAAATGCCCCTCCATACTAAACTTTCAAAAATTCCTTCCATGTCCTAGTTTGTCCATGAACATAAAATGGGTCTAATTACCGTTTAAGACCTCCTAATTAATATTTCAAAGCAATTTCATACTGAAAACTTCTAGAATGCAAGTTTTGCAACTTATTCGATTTAATCCCTAACTTCAAATTAAGCACTTTACGCTTAGAATTTCTTCACGAAATTTTCACACCATCATAAAATCATATCATAAACATCAAAATAATTATAATATAATTATTTCTACCTCGGATTTGTGGTCACGAAACCACTATTCCGGTTAGGCCCTAATTCGGGATATTACAACTCTCCCCCCCTTTTAAGGATTTTCGTCCTCGAAAATCTTACCGGTAAACAGATGTGGGTATTGTTTTCTCATAGTTTCCTCGGGTTCCCATGTAGCCTCTTCTATCCCATGCTTTTGCCACAACACTTTCACAAGAGCAATACTTTTGTTTCTTAGTTGTTTGACCTCTCGAGCTAAAACTTTTATCAGTTCTTCTTCATAGGTCATATCTGGTCGTAATTCAATTTCTGTCGGTGAAACTACATGCGAAGGATTCGAGCGATACCGACGTAACATAGATACATGGAGCACGTCATGAATCTTCTCTAACTCAGATGGTAATGCTAATCGATAAGCTACTGGTCCAACTCTTTCAGTTATTTCATACGGCCCGATAAAACGCGGACTTAACTTACCCTTCTGTCCAAATCTGAGGACTTTCTTCCACGGAGACACCTTTAAAAATACCTTATCACCAACTTGAAACTCGATTTCTTTTCGTTTCAAATCTGCATAAGATTTCTGTCTATCCGAAGCGGCTTTCAAACAATCTCGAATTACCTTCACTTTTTCTTCAGTTTCTTTAATTAGATCGACCCCATAAATCTGATTTTCCTTGAGTTCGGTCCAATACAAAGGCGTCCGACACTTACGACCATACAATGCTTCATAAGGTGCCATTTTCAAACTTGTCTGGTAACTGTTATTATAAGCAAATTCCACCAACGGTAAATATCTTTCCCAGCTTCCTTGAAACTCTAATACACAACATCGAAGCATATCTTCAAGAATCTGAATTACTCTTTCTGATTGCCCATCCGTCTGTGGATGAAAAGCAGTACTGAAATTTAACCTTGTACCTAACGCTTCTTGCAACTTTTGCCAGAACCGCGAAGTAAATCTCGAATCTCTGTCTGAAATGATTGACAATGGTATTCCATGTAGTCTAACAATTTCTCTAACATACAATTCAGCTAACTTGTTAAGAGAATAATCCATACGTACTGGAATGAAATGAGCCGATTTAGTCAATCTGTCAACTATTACCCAAATGGCATCTTTCTTTCCTGGAGTTAACGGCAACCTTGAAACAAAATCCATAGTAATCCGATCCCATTTCCATTCAGGAACCATAATAGGCTGAAGTAATCCTGAAGGCACTTGGTGTTCTGCTTTCACCTGTTGACAAATTAAGCATTTGGACACAAATTCTGATATATCCCTTTTCATTCCTTTCCACCAGTACATTTTCTTCAAATCATTATACATTTTCGTACTGCCTGGATGAATCGACAAATAACCACCATGTGCTTCCTGCAAAATCTTTTGAATTAACTCCTCATTTTTCGGTACACAAATTCGATCTTTAAACATCAAGCAACCATCAGGACCGATTCTGAAATCTGACTCTGTATCCACCTCACATTGCTTTCTTTTGGCTTGTAAGTCTTCATCGCTTTTCTGAACTTCACAAATCTCTTGTAAAAACATCGGTCTTACTTTTAGTTCGGCCAGAATGGAACCATCATCTGACATTTCCAACTGAGTGTTCATAACTCTCAAAGCAGCCAACAGTTTTCTACTCAAAGCATCAGCAACTACATTTGCTTTTCCTGGATGGTAGTCAATCACAAGCTCATAATCTTTTAATAACTCCAACCATCTTCGTTGTCTAAAATTCAAGTCCTTTTTGTGACATCAAATATTTAAGACTTTTATGGTCGGTGTATACCCGACATTTCTCACCATACAGATAATGTCGCCAAATCTTCAAAGCAAACACCACCGCAGCCAACTCTAAATCATGGGTCGGATAATTCCTCTCGTGAGGTTTTAACTGCCTTGAAGCATAAGCCACAACCTTTCCTTCTTGCATCAGTACACATCCCAAACCATTTAGAGAAGCATCACCATATACCACAAATTCTTTACCTGACTCGGGCTGTACTAACACTCGTGCCTCTGTCAATAACTTTTTCAATTCTTCGAAACTTTGTTGACATTCTTTCGTCCACTCAAATTTAACATCCTTGCGAAGTAATCTAGTCATAGGAGCAGCAATTATAGAAAATCCGTTCACAAACCGTCGATAATATCCGGCTAGCCCCAAGAAACTTCTAACCTCGGTTACATTCTTCGGTGGCTTCCAATCAACAATAGCTGAAATTTTACTGGGATCAACCCGTATACCATCACCCGAAACAATATGACCCAAAAATCCAACTTCCCGAAGCCAAAATTCACTTTTACTAAACTTGGCATATAACTGCTTGTCTCGTAAAGTTGGCAAAACTATCCTCAAGTGCTCAGCATGTTCTGTCTCATCTTTCGAATAAATCAAGATATCATCTATAAATACCACAACAAATTTATCCAAGTATGGCCGAAATATTCGATTCATCAAGTCCATAAACACAGCAGGAGCATTTGTTAATCCGAACGGCATAACTAAAAATTCATAATGACCATACCTTGTTCTAAAAGCAGTTTTAGGCACATCTGACTCTTTTACCCGCAACTGATAGTATCCAGATCTCAAATCAATCTTTGAAAACCATGTCGCTCCTTTCAGCTGATCAAACAAATCATCAATTCTTGGCAATGGATACTTGTTCTTAATTGTCACTTTGTTTAATTGCCGATAGTCTACACACAATCTCATCGAACCATCCTTCTTTTTCACAAACAATACCGGAGCACCCCAAGGTGAAAAACTCGGTCTCACAAAGCCTTTGTCTGTCAACTCTTGCAACTGTGACTTTAATTCTTTCAACTCTGTTGGTGCCATTCTATACGGAGCAATCGAGATTGGAGCTGTTCCCGGCATCAACTCTATACCAAATTCTACTTCCCTAACTGGAGGCAAACCCGGCAATTCTTCAGGAAATACATCCGGAAATTCACATACAATCGGCACTGATTCCACTTTCTTTTCTATTTCATTTGTATTTAATACATATGCCAGATAAGCTTCATAACCCTTTCTCAAATATCTCTGAGCCGACATTGAAGAGATTACACTAGACAATGCCTCTGATTTATCTGATTCAACCCGCAGAATTTCACCATTTTCACACTTTAGTTCAATAACTTTCTGTTTACAATTTACTATGGCATCATGCAATGTCAACCAGTCCATACCCAAAATAACATCAAACTCATCAAACGGCAACAACATCAAGTCTGCCGGAAAGTAATAACCCCGAATCATTAAAGGACATTTCTTGCATACTTTATCAACTATAACACATTTGCCTAACAGGTTTGACACTTTAATCATAAATTCTGTATTCTCAACAGGTATATTCATGCTAGACACCAATTTCATGCATACATATGAATGAGTAGAACCAGGATCAATTAGAGCAGTAACATTAACATCATAAAGAAAAAATATACCGGTAATCACATCAGGAGAGGAAGCATCTTCACGAGCTTTAATAGCATAAGTTCTAGCCGGAGCCCTTCCTTCAGATCTAACTGCTGCATCTCTGGCTACATTCTTGCTACTTGCTTCGCTCCCAGCTTTTCTTGGATACCTTCCTCGCGAATCTGCAGCACTAGCTTTTGTATTCTGAAATTTTTCTTTTTCAATTCTCTCGGGGCAGTCTCTAATAAAATGATCCGGAGAACCACATCGGAAACATTCGTTTGCTCTGCACGGACCAAAATGATTTCTACCACACCGCTGACACTCGGGTTTAACAAATCTCGTGTTCCCTACACTGGCTACTGAAGTAGTTTGGGACTTTGGACCCACATTTTGCTTCTTAAATTTCCCATAGGATTGTCCAGCTGAAACTTGGGAACGAGGATTCATATTTCTTGATTTCCCAGGTTGCTGTGAGGGTGCACTAGTCATTGGTCTTTTCTTCCAGTTTCGTGTCTCAGATTCTGCCTTTTTCTTCCCTTTAAGTAGTTCTTCGGCCTTGCAAGCTCGGTCGACAAGTACCACCATTTCCTTTAATTCGAGAATCCCAACAAATACTTTAATTTCTTCATTGAGCCCATCTTCAAATCGCCTACACATTTTGGCCTCGGTAGGAACATATTCTCTGGCATACTTACTCAGTCGAACAAACTCTCTTTCATATTCTGTAACGGTCATGTTACCTTGTTTCAACTCGAGAAATTCCTTGCGCTTCTGATCAATAAATCTTTCACTGATGTATTTCTTCCGAAACTCTTCTTGAAAGAATTCCCAAGTTACCCTCTCTTTCGGTACCACGGAAATCAGTGTCTTCCACCAATTATATGCTGAATCTCTCAACAAAGATATAGCACATTTTAAGCATTCCTCAGGTGTGCAGGACAATTCATCAAATACCCGGATGGAATTCTCAAGCCAGAACTCTGCTTTTTCCGCGTCATCATCTATATTAGCTCTGAATTCTTCGGCCCCGAGCTTACGGATTTTATCAACTGGAGTTCTTTGAAATTTTATCATACCCACATCTTGAGGCATCGGGGGTACAGGTTGAGGAATTGGGGGAGGTGGGGGAGGTCGTACATTCGGGTTTGTACGAACGAACTCAGTGTACCATGCACTCATCATTTGGAGAAAGGCTTCCCGATCCCTTTCTCCTCCCTGACTAACAGTAGGTGGTGGATTTTCAGTCGGCGCTGCCCCTTCAGCCGGAGCTGGCGCATTACTCTCTACTTCATCAGCCACAGCTGGATCGGGATCCATTTACTATAAAAAAAATTATTTAAACGGTCAGAAGTCGTCACACTATCACAATATACACATATGGCATGTATAGCAAAATCCGTACATAAAACACGTTAGTCCGAGAACCGACTAAACTGGCTCTGATACCACCAAATGTAACGTCCCCACGCCCGAAACCGTCACCGGAGTCGAGCTTGAGGTGTTACTAAACACAATTTACCATTTTAAACAACTTTACAAAATCTATTTTCATTTTCGGAATAAATTGTTTTCTGCATCATGGTCGCTCAAAAAATCATATCTCGAGTTACAAAACTCGAAATCAAGATCCGTAAATTTTCCCTGAATCTAGACTCATATATCTATTCACTAATTTTTTTCTAGAATTTTTGACTGAGCGGATTAGTACAGTTTATTAGTTAAAGTTTCCCCTGTTTCAGAACTCGACTGCACTGACCTCTACTCATTACGAATCACTTTTCTCCCTGTAAAAATTTTATATAACTATACCGTTTATTTATATTAAAACTAGATTCAATAAGGAATCTAGGCATATAAATTAATCCTCCTAATTATTTTTGTACAATTTATGGTGAATTTTCAAAGTTGGAACAGGGGATCCAGAAATTGCTCTGGCCCTGTTTCACTAAAACTCAAATATCTCATAACGTATAACTCCTTTACCTATTTTTCTTCTTCCATATGAAAGTAGACATGATAAGATTCAATTTCATAACTAATCCATCATCAAATTCGATTTATATGATTTTTAGTGAATTTTCAAACTCACGTCAGTGTTGCTGCAATGTTCTGTTTTATGGCTAATTTCATTTTCATAAAAGCTTTTATATACTAGATAACCTATTATTCTTTCATGACATCAAACATAATCTATATTAGCCATTTCAATGACTCAACATTATCAAGCATTTCCTCAACCAAACCACCACCATATCACAAGATTATTTACACAAAGTAGGTATATTACTATACATGCCATACTAAATCTTACAAGCCATTTACCAAAAAGTCCTTTGGATAGTGTGAACGAGTCTTCGACCTATCCCGATTCTCGAGCCGGCTTGTCCAAAACTACAATGAATGAAAAGGAGGGAGTAAGCATAAATGCTTAGTAAGTTTACATGCAAATAACAAGTAACATAACAAAGTCATTATGCCAAACAACATTAACATAGCATCACCAAAACATATGTCGCAATTCTAGTCATCATACTTCATCTTACCACATTTTTGTTGTTGTCTCGGGTTTCAACCCAAGGGTTAAGTACATACCTGTCCAATACGGTCATTTCTCAACATTACCGAATTGTCACTTACGTCTTGAGTACCTTTCCATTTCACTTGAATTTTACCCGTTGAACACATTGGAATACAACTCGGATACACGGATCATTTGCACATAAGTGCTGAATATGTAATCAATCAATCATGTAACCCGCCCATAAACGAACTCGGACTCAACTCAACGAGCTCGGGCATTTGCATCCATAAGTGAACTCGGACTCAACTCAACGAGCTCGGATGCCTAGTTACATCTCACGAACTCGGACTCAACTCAACGAGTTCGGACATTCGCACCCATAAGTGAACTCGGACTCAACTCAACGAGCTCGGGTGCCAAACCATCCTAGTGACATGTCACTTGTATCCTAATCTATTCCCAAGGTTCAAACGGGATTTTCCTCGATCACTTATCCTTGCCGTCTTCCACATAATACCGGAACCAATACTCGGTAGCAATTTATATTTAACAAGTAGCACATATAATTTGCATATTGTTCAAAAATAACCACAAAGCATATATTTCATGATAAAAATCAGCATATCATATAAATAACATTGATTAACTTAAAAATAACAGTTATGTTACATTATTTGCACATGAACTTACCTTAGTACCAAAATACAAAGATTTTTGCAATTTAGTCCGTAATCTTTTCTTTTTCTCGATCAAGGTTGATTCCACGTCTTTCTTGATTATGAAGCTTGGAAGCTTGAAACAAACCCTAGCTATGGAGAACCCTTGAAATTTCATGGTAATGAAGAAGATGACCAATTTTGTGTTATTTTTCCCTTTTTATTTCATTAAATGTCC
Source organism: Gossypium stocksii (assembly GCA_020496765.1). Taxonomy (NCBI): domain Eukaryota; kingdom Viridiplantae; phylum Streptophyta; class Magnoliopsida; order Malvales; family Malvaceae; genus Gossypium; species Gossypium stocksii. The sequence continues at coordinate 49,585,162 of CM035631.1, forward strand.
AAATGACCAAAATGCCCCTCCATACTAAACTTTCAAAAATTCCTTCCATGTCCTAGTTTGTCCATGAACATAAAATGGGTCTAATTACCGTTTAAGACCTCCTAATTAATATTTCAAAGCAATTTGATACTGAAAACTTCTAGAATGCAAGTTTTGCAACTTATTCGATTTAATCCCTAACTTCAAATTAAGCACTTTACGCTTAGAATTTCTTCACGAAATTTTCACTCCATCATAAAATCATATCATAAACATCAAAATAATTATAATATAATTATTTCTACCACGGATTTGTGGTCACGAAACCACTATTCCGGTTAGGCCCTAATTCGGGATATTACAAGTACTTAGTACACCAGGTGGTAAAGTGTGTACTTCTACCCTCTATTTGATTGTCTGATATAAAGCCGAAGGTGTGTACATACTGTGACAGCCCTAATTTGACCCTAGTCGAAAAGTGGTTTCGGGGCCATAAAACCGAGTCACGAAAATAATAAAATACTAAATTCTATGTCTAATATATGTGAAAATGCATGTGTGAATTTTGAATGTTTTGATTTTTGTCAATTTGAATGTGAATTTAAAGATAAGGACTTAGTTGAGAAACTTTGAGATTTTGATAGGCAAATTGAAGTGATTAAATTTAGAAAGGTATTAAACAAGTGGACTTGCATGTCAATATCACCATTTTTTTTCTATAGTGGCCGGCCATGGTTAAGAATTATTTATGTGTATATGTATTTTATTTTGATAAATGATGAATTAGTGGAATTATAATATATTAGTTTAATAAAATAAAAGATAATGGGTGAAAAGAATAAGAGAGATTTTCTTTGCTCTTGTTTTAGCCGATTCTAAGGAAAAGAAAAAAAGGAATGGGTGGCTTTGAGCATTCGGTCAATTGGATGCAAAAATTTCCAAGGTAATTTTGAGGTTGTTTTGTTAAATTTTGGTGAATATGTGTTTTCTTCCTCCATCTAGCCGAGACCCACATGACAATTTTAATTTAAGAAGCATTTTAGGTTCGGCTTTAGTGAAAATGAACTAGGGAATTGAGTTTGAGGATAGACATAGTAAGTGAAGGTTAAATGGATGTTTGGTGCTAAAATTTACATGTTTATGAGTTTGTGAGTTTGTTTTTGACATGTATGCTTAGTGGGAATGATTTTGTTCAAAGGGGGACTCTCGGCCATGTTGTGGATGAGGGATTTGGCTTGTTAATTGAGTGCTTTTAATTTTGGTTTTGGTTGAGAGAGTATTCGGCCTATTTGTGTTTTTTTAGTAATTTATAAATATTATTTGTGTTTGAGGGTAAGGTCGAATTATGTAACTTTGGCTTTGTGTGAGTTATTATACGACTTTTGAATTAGTTTGATTGTTGAAAGGTTGAAATTAATTTAAGAGGAACGTCAAGTGTAAATTGTGGATGAAAGTAACCATGTGAATTCGGCCATTATAGTCATTTGTATTTCGACAATATGGTAATTGTGTATTATGGTAGCTAAGATCTAAAGTTAAGCTAGTTGTTTCTTATATAGCTTATTAGATTAAGGCTAATTATCAAATTATGTTTTGTGATGGTAGAATGACTTTCTTGAATATTAAATTGTGTATGTGTTTGTGATATAGAGGTTAATAGCATACGGTTAGTGCATCCTAGTATCAAAAGGATTGCCGATTGTAGACTTAGGTAACAAGTGTGTATTGTCAATTTTGTAACTGATTATTCACTTAGTAAAGGTATATTGAGATGCTTGGGAATGAGTTATATTTGTATATATATTCGGTTGTGCATAGATTAGTTAAATAATAACCTTGTGATTTTAATAATGGATTATTGAATGGTAAACTTTGTTTAATCTAGCTCAAGAACCAAGTGTAGGATCGCCCGGTGCCTCCAAGGCGCAGCGGAAAATTAGAATAATAAATTTTACCGGCGATCCATACCATGGATCCATGTGTAAGGAACGAATCGGGGTGATAAAGGTTTCGAAATTACCGAAACTTCAATCTGAGTAGACAGCAACGCCAAGGCAACGGGAATCCTGAAGCACTATCGAACCAAGCCGCAACCTTTAACGATGTCGGCCTCTACGTAGTCCACCCAATTGACAATGAACGGAAATCTCTCAGAAACTATTTTCAGAGAGTATCACTTTTGACGGCTGCTAGGCCTCACTTTTTTTGGTTTCGGGATTGCCTATGTATATCCCCTTTAGGGTTTTTACCCTTGCCATATTTAAAACTTTGTGTTAATTGGTATATATTCATAATGAATATTTATTACCATAAATAATCCGAATCATAATAATCGTTATTAAATAAATATAATAACGTTTAACCGAAAATTATAATTACGTTAATTATAATAAAGATTTCGGTAAACTATATTTATTTAAATTTAATATATATATGAACCAAAATCATATATTAGAAAATTATGTTCTTGATTATGTGTACAACATCCTTGTACATATAGTATGTTCAATAATTTGATTGCCGAATTTAATTAATTCTATAATTAATTTAATTCATGCGACAACCAGACACAATACCAACTATGTTTTACTCCGTTCATTTCAATTAAAAGGTGTGACCCTATAGGTTCTTGTAACATTAGCAGTAATATTAGAACTATTCTAATATTACAAACAATGAGTGGCATCTAGCAATGCATCATTGCTACCTAAGTTACAAGAAGTCATGATTCGACATAACCTTTTGTGATTAACTTTTCATGCATTAATCCTTAAGTCCAATATCTTTAGAATAGACACAAGTCATGGAATAGTCACACTTGCATAGTCCATCCTATGTTTCTTGATACCTTGAGTAGACTATGATATACAAATAAGTATGACATCTCATATCAACTTATTTGAGCATGGCCATGCATTTCTAGTCTCACTCAATCAAGTGGCCTGAGATATTACTCCTATTATGTAGGAGGGACTTATCCTATATTGATCAACCATATCCCTCTACATAGATTGTGGTATATCCAACATTAGTCTTAATAGAACAACCAATTACAGTGTTCATTTGACTATATCAAAATATACAACTCACGATGTTGGAATGATGATGATCTCAAGTATGAGGATCATATACATATTAATCACTATGAGTAATATTGTGACAATTACATAATAATCCAAGAAACATACTCATAGCGGGTCGGTCCAATATGTTGTTCTCTAACACACACATTCATGCATTGATTCTGATACTCGATATCAATGACAACTCTTTATCATCAATCAACTACATGTTAGTCTCAATGCATTATTATTGTCCTAGCCAACAATAATACTTGACTAAGGATCTTTTAAGAATAATCATATTATTCTTAGGACATTATTATAAAACAGTTTATTTATGCACACAGAAATGAAACTGAAATAATAATGGCAAAGCCTTATATTAATAAACATGATAAATCAAGTATGTTGTTACAACCATCTCGTGATTGATCTTTGGGCATACTCTTACAATCTCCCACCAGCACTAAGACCAATCACTCATATATCTAATACCAAGTGACTTAGTGTGACGATCATGCTTCTGCTGTGTCAGAGGCTTGGTCAGGGGATCAGCAATATTATCATCTGTAGGTACTCTGCATATCTCTACATCTCCTCTATCGATAATCTCTCGAATAAGATGGTAGCGCCTTAGTATATGTTTGGATCGCTGGTGAGATCTGGGTTCTTTAGCTTGTGCGATGGCTCCATTGTTATCACATCGGAGTTCTATAGCATCTGATATGCTAGGCACAACCCCTAGTTCAGTAATGAACTTTTTGATCCAAACTGCTTCTTTTGCTGCCTCACTAGCTGCAATATACTCGGCCTCTGTTGTAGAATCGGCTACTGTACTTTGCTTTGAACTCTTCCAGCTCACAGCACCACCGTTAAGGCAAAACACAAAACCTGATTGTGATCGAGAATCATCCTTGTCGGTTTGGAAGCTAGCATCAGTGTAACCTTTTACACTTAATTCTTCCTCACCTCCGTATATTAGGAACGTATCCTTAGTTCTTCTTAAGTACTTAAGGATATTCTTGACTGTGATCCAGTGACTTTCACCGGGATCTACTTGGTACCTGCTCGTCATACTTAAGGCATATGAGACATCTGGACGGGTACATAACATGGCATACATGATAGATCCAATAGCAGAAGCATATGGAATTTTACTCATGCGTTCTCTTTCTTGTGGAGTTGAAGGACACATTTCCTTCGAGAGTGAAATACCATGTCTCATAGGTAGGAATCCTCTTTTAGATTCTTCCATATTGAACCTTTTCAATACTTTGTCTATGTATGTACTTTGGCTTAGACCTAGTAGTCGTCTCGATCTATCTCTATAGATCTTGACTCCTAAGATGTAAGTGGCTTCGCCCAAGTCCTTCATAGAAAAACAACTTCCTAACCAAGTCTTAATAGACTGTAAGGTAGGTATGTCATTTCCCATGATTAGTATGTCATCCACATATAGTACCAAGAATGTGATTATACTCCCACTAACTTTCTTGTAAACACATGGCTCATCTTCATTTTTAATAAAACCAAACTCTTTGATTGCATCATTAAAACGAAGATTCCAACTTCGAGAAGCTTGCTTTAATCCATAAATGGATCTTTGTAACTTACATATCTTTCTAGCATCCTTTGGATTGACAAAACCTTCAGGTTGTGTCATGTACACATCCTCTTCAAGGTTCCCGTTAAGGAAAGCTGTTTTGACATCCATTTGCCAGATTTCATAATCATGAAATGCAGCTATAGCAAGCAAGATCCTGATGGATTTAAACATAGCTACAGGAGAAAAAGTTTCATCATAGTCCACACCATGAATTTGGCGAAAACCTTTAGCGACTAAACGCCCCTTGTATGTTTGTACATTACCATCCATGTCAGTTTTCTTTTTGAAAACCCACTTGCACCCTATAGGTTTTACTCCTTCGGGTGGGTCAACCAAAGTCCATACTTGATTTTCATGCATGGAATCCATCTCAGATCTCATAGCCTCCAGCCATTTCTCAGAGTCTAGGCTCGCCACCGCTTCTTGATAAGTCCTAGGCTCATCTTGATCTAAAAGAAGAATGTCACCATGCATTGTAATGAGAAATCCATATCTCTCAGGTGCACGGCGTTCTCTTAAAGATCTACGTGGTGGTTGTGTTTCTACAGCAGTTACTTGTTCCTCAATTTCTTGTGGAATTTGCTGTTGTTCTATCTCTAGTTCGGTGGTATCTTGTGATTCTCGAATTTCTTCAAGTTCAATCTTTCTCCCACTTCCTTTTCTAGAAATAAATTCTCTTTCTAGGAAGACACCAGTCCGAGCAACAAACACTTTGTTCTCAGTGGGATTAAAGAAATAATATCCTTTGGTTTCTTTTGGATACCCCACAAAATTACACCTTTCAGATTTGGGTTCAAGCTTAGTAGACGTCTGACGTTTAACATAAGCTTCACAACCCCAAATTTTCATAAAAGACATACTGGGACGTTTCCCAGTCCACATCTCATATGGCGTCTTTTGAACCGATTTAGATGGAACACGATTTAGTGTGAAAGCAGCTGTTTCAAGTGCATGTCCCCAAAAGGAAGTCGGTAGATCAGCATGACTCATCATGGACCGAACCATGTCTAACAGAGTTCGATTTCTTCTCTCAGAAACTCCATTCCATTGAGGAGTACCAGGAGGAGTGAGTTGTGAGACAATCCCACATTCCTTCAAAAAATCATCAAACTGTAGGCTCAAATACTCTCCACCTCGATCAGATCGAAGTGTCTTGATAGTTTTGCCTAGTTGATTTTGTACTTCATTTTTGAATTCCTTGAACTTTTCAAGGGCATCAGACTTATGGCGCATGAGATAAATATATCCATATCTACTGAAATCATCAGTGAAAGTAATGAAGTAGTGAAATCCACCTCTGGCCTGTGTATTTATTGGTCCACATACATCTGAATGTATTAAGCCCAATAAATCATTAGCTCGTTCACTTTTACCAGTAAAAGGAGATTTAGTCATTTTTCCTAATAAGCAAGATTCACATACTTCAAATTGTTCGAAAACAAATGAATCCAAGAAACCATCTTTATGGAGTTTGGATATACGTTTCTCACTTATGTGGCCCAAACGACAATGCCAAAGGTAAGTTTGATTTGAGTCATTTATTTTAGATCTTTTGGTATTTATGTTGTAAATGGGATTCATTTGATCTAAAATATAGAGGCCATTAATCAATTGTGCCGAACCATAAAAAACATTATTGAGATAAAAGGAACAACAATTATTCTTAATTATTATCTCAAAGCCAATTTTGTCTAAACAAGAAATTGAAATAATGTTTTTAGTCAAACTAGGCACAAAATAACAATCCTCTAAAATTAAACCAAGTCCACTAGGCAAAGATAAAGTATATGTTCCTACAGCTAATGCAGCAACTCTTGCTCCATTTCCAACTCGCAGGTCCACATCTCCTCTAGCCAAAGTCCTACTCCTTTGTAGTCCCTGTACAGAAGTACAAATATGAGAACCACAACCAGTATCTAATACCCAAGAAGTAGTAGTTGATAAATTAATATCAATAACATAAATACCTGAAGCAGACGTTCCGCTTGCTTTGGCTTTCTTGATTTCCTCAAGATAGACAGAGCAGTTCCGCTTCCAATGTCCAGTCACACCACAATGAAAACAGTTTCCTTCCTTAGATACCCCACCTTTAGGTTTCAGTGCAGCCTTTCCCTTTCCAAGATTGGGCTTACCTTTGCCCTTGGGCTTTGTCGGGACTTTGGCCTTTCCCTTGCCCTTATTGTTACGGACCATCAGTACGGGCTTGGGTCCAACCTTTTTCATGTTGCCTTCAGCAGTTCGTAACATACTGAGCAGTTGTGGTAGAGTCTTGTCAATTTCATTCATATTGAAATTGAGAACAAACTGGCTGTAGCTATCCGGCAACGATTGCAGAATAACATCAGTGGCCAACTCTTGGCCCAATGGAAACCCAAGTTTAGACAAGCTTTCAATATAACCAATCATCTTAAGGACATGAGGTCCTACTGGGCTTCCTTCAGCCAGCTTACATTGGAACAAGGCCTTAGAGATATCGAACCTCTCTTGCCTTGCTTGCCCTTGATATAGTTCTTTCAAGTGCTCGATCATATCATAAGCAACCATATCCTCATGTTGTTTTTGAAGATCAGGATTCATAGTGGCAAGCATAAGACATCCGACGTCTACCATATCATCGAGATGCTTCTTATAAGCATCTTTTTCAGCCCTCGAGGCATTAGCAGGTGGTTCATCAGGAAGTGATTTTTCAATGACATATAACTTCCGTTCTTGTTTGAGGACAATCCTCAAGTTACGGAACCAGTCAAGAAAGTTCAAACCATTCAATTTGTCCTTCTCAAGGACCGATCGCAATGAGAGTGTATTAGTGTTTGCAGCCATAATATATCTACAACAATAAAATATGCGTGTGAATAGATTTACCAAGTTTATATTAATCATTAAAAGGACTTTATTAGATGATGTTTCCCACTATTTCAAAATTAATAACCCTCATATATTAATTTCGGAAAGACTTTCTTCAAAGAATTTCTAGTGGGTCAAGGATCCATATTTCACCTTCTCTTAAGTCAGCTTTGGCTTTACTCTCAAGATTATGGTTTATTTAGGTAAGCAACACTTGCTAATTACATCATATGTAACTCCTACAATTTGGTGAACAACTCTTGTTCTAATCATCTTATGATATATCCAAATTACTTGCCTCTAGATTTCTAATCCTATTAGAGTAACCTAGTTAAGTCATTAACCAATTTTTAACCAGCGAATATCACTTGTTTATTCTTCGCGTTTAACCAAGATAAATACTAGTACTTCGCTTTGGCAAAACCTACATAGTATTGATCGAGGCTTTAACGAGGGCATAAATTGGAAGGCCTATATTGACTTAATATTTTAATTGAGGGATTTTATTAAAATGTTACATCTCACCAATTATGGTCTACTTTAGTCCATTTAATCTTTTAATTGATCTCATCAATTAGTGGGGTTTATTATTATTACCAAATTTGCATGCTTTATACATCCATAGCATCTCATACATGAATAAGTAAAGCAATAAATAAATGCAATAGTTATAGCCCATAAACTATGGTGGTTCAACCCAAGCCAATGGGAGAACTAATAGGGAACCTAAAGGTGTAAGCCGTTTCATACGCTGTCGATCCACACTTGTCAGCCAATCTTCCTTCTCGTCTTGTCCATAGCAATTTTTACAAATTACAAAATTCAGAAACTCGTTTTACATACGAGGGAGTAAGATGAGAAGAGAAATACAAAAGAATAGTAGTAAGGCACGACACGCAGGCCGTATTTATAAAATTACAACCTTTTATCAAATGGGTCAACGGGCTATAACTATGCATTTCAAACACCGTGCATTTCAAAAATAACATGTACCATTCAACGTTTTGTTAAGTGACATATTAAAATATCCTTTCAATCCTTTTATGGCCCATTAAGTTTTATTTATTAAAAAAAAAAACATACTGGAAGATGATGGGGATCAAAAGGCGGTGACAGGGACCAGGGGTGCGGGGCAGAGCCCCGCGGTACGAACCGCATGCCCCAGTCAAATGAAACCTCACGATTTGATAACTTTTATCAACAGAATCGTGTTTTCAGGATTTTAATCCTTCAGGTTTCATATCGGAACAACTCTTGTTCCACTGGCCAGTAAACTCTTACTGGAAATTGAAAAATCACCGCTACATCATAACAAACTTGTTAATGTTTACAGTAATAACATAAAACTGAATAGGCCATAATACCATGATTAACATTTAATCACTTATCGAAAGGAACAATTATCAGATTTCGCTTAAACGATTTAAACAGGGAAAGCAAAATAAAATTAAAACATGTATCTCATACAATTGCATCACCCAAGTATTTAAACCCGAGTTCGTATCACACAAGTGGCTCTGATACCACTGTAGGATCGCCCGGTGCCTCCAAGGCGCAGCGGAAAATTAGAATAATAAATTTTACCGGCGATCCATACCATGGATCCATGTGTAAGGAACGAATCGGGGTGATAAAGGTTTCGAAATTACCGAAACTTCAATCTGAGTAGACAGCAACGCCAAGGCAACGGGAATCCTGAAGCACTATCGAACCAAGCCGCAACCTTTAACGATGTCGGCCTCTACGTAGTCCACCCAATTGACAATGAACGGAAATCTCTCAGAAACTATTTTCAGAGAGTATCACTTTTGACGGCTGCTAGGCCTCACTTTTTTTGGTTTCGGGATTGCCTATGTATATCCCCTTTAGGGTTTTTACCCTTGCCATATTTAAAACTTTGTGTTAATTGGTATATATTCATAATGAATATTTATTACCATAAATAATCCGAATCATAATAATCGTTATTAAATAAATATAATAACGTTTAACCGAAAATTATAATTACGTTAATTATAATAAAGATTTCGGTAAACTATATTTATTTAAATTTAATATATATATGAACCAAAATCATATATTAGAAAATTATGTTCTTGATTATGTGTACAACATCCTTGTACATATAGTATGTTCAATAATTTGATTGCCGAATTTAATTAATTCTATAATTAATTTAATTCATGCGACAACCAGACACAATACCAACTATGTTTTACTCCGTTCATTTCAATTAAAAGGTGTGACCCTATAGGTTCTTGTAACATTAGCAGTAATATTAGAACTATTCTAATATTACAAACAATGAGTGGCATCTAGCAATGCATCATTGCTACCTAAGTTACAAGAAGTCATGATTCGACATAACCTTTTGTGATTAACTTTTCATGCATTAATCCTTAAGTCCAATATCTTTAGAATAGACACAAGTCATGGAATAGTCACACTTGCATAGTCCATCCTATGTTTCTTGATACCTTGAGTAGACTATGATATACAAATAAGTATGACATCTCATATCAACTTATTTGAGCATGGCCATGCATTTCTAGTCTCACTCAATCAAGTGGCCTGAGATATTACTCCTATTATGTAGGAGGGACTTATCCTATATTGATCAACCATATCCCTCTACATAGATTGTGGTATATCCAACATTAGTCTTAATAGAACAACCAATTACAGTGTTCATTTGACTATATCAAAATATACAACTCACGATGTTGGAATGATGATGATCTCAAGTATGAGGATCATATACATATTAATCACTATGAGTAATATTGTGACAATTACATAATAATCCAAGAAACATACTCATAGCGGGTCGGTCCAATATGTTGTTCTCTAACACACACATTCATGCATTGATTCTGATACTCGATATCAATGACAACTCTTTATCATCAATCAACTACATGTTAGTCTCAATGCATTATTATTGTCCTAGCCAACAATAATACTTGACTAAGGATCTTTTAAGAATAATCATATTATTCTTAGGACATTATTATAAAACAGTTTATTTATGCACACAGAAATGAAACTGAAATAATAATGGCAAAGCCTTATATTAATAAACATGATAAATCAAGTATGTTGTTACAACCATCTCGTGATTGATCTTTGGGCATACTCTTACACCAAGGACACCAAATTCAGATAGGGGGAAAGCTAAAGTACTCGAATAGCTGTTTTCAATCGTACAACAACTTTTGAGGTAAGTTTTGAGTAATCAAACCTAGTATATAATTAAAAATGACATGATATATGTATGATAGATGAATTATGGCTTATTGTCCTTACTTTAATAAGGTTATTTGTGAAATAATTTATATACATGCTATGTAGCCGAATGGCTATTAAGAAAATAAGCTAAGATAGTGATATGGATATGTGATCATGTGTGTTTACTTGTTGAGCCGGAAGTTTAGTGAAAAATGTATATATATCTGTTTTAAGGTCGAATGATATTTATGATATGAGGCCAAGGTGTATCTTATATGCTTATATTCGAATGAAGCAAATGAATTACAAATGTGATATGCTATATGAAATGTATTAACATGTGAATAAATATACATGAAACTCGGTGATGCGTATCCGGGCAAAAGTCCCGCAGGCTTCGTGCTGGTACTATATCCGGGCTAAAGTCCCGCAGGCTTCGTGCTGGTACTATATCCGGGCTAAAGTGCTGCAGGCTTTGTGTTGGTACTATATCCGGGCTAAAGTCCCGCAGGCTTCGTGCTAATAATATATCCGGTCTAAAAGTCCCACCAGTGATTTGAATAAAGTTTAAGATTATGAGACTTCGCGGTAATAATTACCAACAAATATGTTCAATGCATTAAGTTGGCTAGGTATGTATCATGTACTTGTTCGTGAATTTAATTTGGATTAAATTATAAGTATCTAATGTCATGATGATACATCCGGCCATTGTATAAGGTTATATGAAAGTATGTGATTTATTTATGATATATGAATTTCAATTCAAGTGAAATCATATGCTAAACTTTGCCTTATATATATGTGCATATTCGGTCAAAGTATGGAACTATGTGCAATGATTTGAATTAGCTATGTTATATGAATACCGATTTAAGAGAAGTTAAAAAAGCTCAATGCGTGTTAAGTGTTTGTATATCTAGTCGTATATGTGTTCAGCCAAAAAGAGATAATAGACCATAGGAATACTATTTTCAAATTTGATTGATATCTATTCGACTGAGTTTAAGTGATTGTATTGCTTAAAACTTACTAAGCATAGAAATGCTTACTCTGTTTATCTTTGATTCTCTGTTTTATAGATCTCGTTTGCTAGCTACACTTTCGGGGGATTCAAAGTCGAAGTCATCAACACTATCTAAGCTCATTTTGGTATCTTTAACGACTTAGTTTTTATAATGGCATGTATAGGCTCGACTCTTGGTTTTGAACAAGTGATATTTTGTTAATGTATATAATTAAGCTATGCGAAGATGGCTTATTCGTTTGTTTAGAAAAGTTCCACTTTTGAGTTAATGTTTGTGAAATGTTTTGCTTATGAGTGACATATTCAAATTCTGATATGATTTTATTTTGATATTTATTGATAGATTATAGAGTAAAGCATACATTTGGTATGTGATGTTCTAGTTGTATTGAAATTAATCTGTAATACTATCATGACATTGCTTGTGATCGAAATGCATGAACTTAAATAAATTAAGTAGTGAAAACAAAAATGATAAGGTTACTTGTCTATATTTAATGACCAAGTTTTGTCTAGGAGTGGTATGGCATATAGTTAGATGCAGCCAAATGCTATTAAAGTATGTTTGCATGTGTTGATTTAGGATAAAGTTTCATAAGATTCATTTTCATTGATATCTGTTTTTTTAAGGATGAATACATACCTATCATATATGTATGCATTTATTTTCAAATGTCTAGAATTTGTTTTAGTTGAGTAATACCTTGTGACCCTATTCTAGCGATGGATTGGGGTTAAGAGTGTTACACATACACTGCACACACGACGAGTCAGCAAAAGCCAAAATCCTAAAAAACTGAAAAGCCAAAGTATCCAAAAGCCGAGAGGTTGGTGCTGGCAACCTCATGAGCGTCTGAACACTCGTGTGGAGAGATTGACACGACGCCATAGGTCCCATGAGCGATCTCATGGTCTCAGGCCACTTTCTGGCCAACTGGGTCGAATGGGCTAAATGGGCTCGATGGGCCTGTAGGCCCATCGCAAGTAAAATTGATAGGTTGGTATGATTTGCCGAGCCGGTCAGGCTAATTACGTGGCTTATGGTAAATTTTGGCCTAATGGGCCATATGAGTATGTGGGCTCCTTTGGGCTATGCATTGGGCTTTTGAGCCCTAATGGATTTGTAACTCTTATGAAATTGACGTAAAACACATTGAATAAATTATGAAAATGTTAGTGGGCTGAATTGTGTATTTCAGCCATGACAAGATATGATCGATATGCCCTAAGTGCAAAATGAAAATTATGCCCCTAGGGGCAAGATGACTAAAATGCCCCTACATGTTTAGTACTGATTTTTCCAGCCACATTTGATATATTATGTTGCATACTTACTTGCATGTGGGATCGATTTGTATTAGAGGAAGTGTTATATGAGGATCCCATAGTCGTTTGACGACCGTGGATCCACCGATGGCTTTTAAGCTAGTATATGATTGGCAGCTTTGCTGCAATATGGTGTAGTGCCGCAACCGGTGCTACAACGAGAGTGTAGGGATGGGTGGGTTGATTTATATCCCCACAAGAGTGTAGGGCTGGATAGGAGATGGAGTGTAGGGTTTTTATGGGTATTCATGAATGCATTTATTGACTTGGTAATGAAAGGGGCTTAGGCCCAGATAAATGTAACATGTGCTATTTGATTTGGGCTCAGCCCAACCGAGGATAATATGGGCTAAGGCCCAAATGCCACCGCTATTGAAATGGGTTAGGCCCAATCTGTTTGATGCATGTTCTATATTCCGTTAAGGGTCGTACACAATGAGTTTTTGAAAACTCAGCCCTTCTTTTTAATTTTTATAGGTGAACCTCAATAGGCGGTTCGACGTTTAGGAATGACTCAAAGGTGGCCAGAAAGCAAGCCGTTTAGTCTTAGATCGTTATTTTTTAGTATTTTTAATTATTTCCTTTTGGGTTTGATGTAATAAGGCCTTTATCCTCTTGTTTGATTTTATATTTGGGTTTTATATTATTATTACTATAACTGCTAAATTTTCAAACTCAAACTTGTTTTCTAAAATAAAAAAGAAAATTTGAAATCATTATAAGAACCTAAACAATTTTCTTTAAGAGAAGGAGCTTCTGTTTTTAACTGAAACTTGAAATCTATTTCTGGACACATAAATATAAACTACGGTATTCACAAATGGCTTTTGAATTAACCAACACAAGGTTTTAACTAAACGTACAATTAAACAAATCTTCACTGATTTCGTGATGAATTAAAATACTATGTTTTTTCAGACTAGCTTTGAATATTAAGAAACAAAAATGGTTTTTGTCAACAACCACGATCTGTACGAGTCACCCTCCAATGTCACACCGCCAAATTAGGCTATAACATCCAGGCCGGGTTTAGGTTGTTACATTTAGTGATATCAAAGCCAGGTTACAAAACTCGGGCTGTGAAATGGGCTTAGTTTTGGGCTTTTAAAATTGTTTATAGATGATGTGGAGTTTGAAGGATTTTATTGTGTGGCATACCGAGTCTCCAACATCGAGCCAAGTAAGTTTACTTAATACTGCAATATGTCTTAAGCTGTTAGTTGTTTATAAATTTTCAATAGGATTTTCTTAGATATCAGACAGTGTAACGCCCTGATTTTCAGGATTTTTTAGGGATTTTTGTGAGTTTGGTGAAATCTTGAAATTTTGGTGTTTTGGTTATTGAAATTGTGTTTAAGTATGTTAGTGGGCCTTTAGAAGGCCCAAGCCTAAGATAAAACCTGGTAGAAATATCAAATTTTGAATTTAAAGTGAAGAGGACTAGGTTAAGTGGGCCTTTAAGAAAAAGTTAGTGAAATAGGACACAAAGAGGCCCTTGGAAAAGTGGCAATGTAGCGCCACTAAGCTCCTAAAAAAGTGGCATGTGGGCAGGTGTTCAAGGCCCAGAGTTCAAGTTGCGAGGTAAGCAGATGATACTTTTATTTTTGTGCATGTATTGGTCAAGCGATGGCACTCAAGTGAAACTCTGCTGTAGAGCGTTTGAATTTTTCAAGAGGTTGGATCAGAGAGAGATTTTAGGAATTTTGAATGAGGCACTTCATGACCGATTGGGGGACTCTGAGGAAAGCATTACCGATTGGGACTTTTGGCTTAGGGTGCATTCGGCTACTGGAGTTAGGTGGCCATTCGGCATTTGTTCTTGGTAGCCAATTGCTTTAGGGTGGCCTTCGGGATTTTGTCAATTACCCTATGTGTCGAATAGGTTTGGTAGTGAGACCCTCTTGATTCATACTCTTTCTTTCTACTGTTCTAAAAGCTGAAACCCTCAACCTTAAGCTATCTATTGTCGACTTCTTCACCTAGCCGAATCTCTTCTCTACTTTCATTCTTCTCTTTTTACTTCTTTTCTCTTTAGTCGAATTGCATAGCCTTGTCGACATCCCTTTCGTTTCAGTGCAAAGCTTCCATTTTTCCTTCTCTTTTGTTGTGCCCGAAAACCAAAATCACCATATTTATAGAGACTTGGTAGCCAAATCCTTAGACCTCTAAGATTCATTCTCTGCTAGCGTTTTGGGCTAGATCTGCATCAGATCTGAGTAGAAACAGAAGTGAAATTGTTTTGATTAAGAGAACTTGTGGTAAGTGCTTGAAATCTCTAATTCTATTCTTTATTTCAGGATTTAGAAAAGCCAAAACCCCTATGTGCATAGGGAGGCTGTCGATTTAGGGGCTTAAGGCTCTATGGGTACTAACAATTGATTTATTTTGTGTTAGTGTGATTTAGAGCCTACTGATTGAGGGCTTGGACAAGTGGAACGACTAGATCTAAATCTAGTCACTAAATTCGACAAAGGTAAGATCTTGATGTGATGATGGCCGAATGTGGTAAGAGGTGTTCAGGTTGGTTATTGTTGGGATTGTAACCTAATATTGTAGTCACTAATTGTAGGGAAATCTTGTAGGAGATCTCGCTGTGGTAGTCGCAAATCAAGTGTGTATCGAACACCCCCTTGTAGTTCAAATTGGCAAAAGCCGAAAAGCTGAAATGCTAAAATTCTGGCATTTCATGGACTTGTGGGCGTGCGAGCACTCGTAAGTCAGTTGGAAATCATTAGATCTGTAATCGCAAGTGGTAAGATGGATGAGTGCACAATTTCATGCACTTCGGTAAATTTGGGCCTCAATAGGCTAAAATTGGGCCCAATGGGCTTACAGGCCCATATGGGAGAAAGTAAGCAGTAAGTGTATTCTGGAATACTATAGGATAAAACTGTTAAACTAGACTTAGGATTTGGGCTAAACAGGCTAAAGTAGCTAAATAACACTGTAGGGCCTATTAGGGGTTTTAGGGCTCAATGACTGTAATCTGTTAAAATGGGTTAAATAAGCTACTGAGATAAAAGTTAGACTATCACTGATTAAAATGTGCATGAAACCCTAAAAACTGGCTTAACTACTGAAATACCCCTTATAGGTGGAAATTAATATTTTACCCCTAGGTGCAAAATGACCATTATACCCCTATGGTTAAATCTGACTGAAATGCATGTTTTGCTGTTTCTCTTCACTACATGATTATCTATTTCATGGGACTAGGTTATTGGGGGAGGAAGTAATGATAGTGGCTTGACCACGTATTAAAGAGGCTTTGCCTCGTTATACTATTATTTGAGTAGCTGTGCTGCAATTGTGGAGTGTAGGGCTGGGTGGGTTGAGTTATTCCCCACATGGTGTGTAGGGCTAGTACCGGTGGAGTGTAGTGGTTGGACTTAGGTTGGGTTTTAGGCTTGCATTCATGATTGATATCTGTTCCGTTACTGTAATGGGCCTATGGGCTGTACTGTTATCTGAAAAGGGCTAAGGCCCAGTTTACTGCATCTGGATAGGGCTTCGGCTCAGATATTACTGAGACTGGATAGAGCTTAGGCCCAGTGGACTTGAGCTGACTTGGGCTCTGGATGGGCTTCTTGACACACTGAGTTTCCAAACTCACCCCTTTTCTCCCATCCATGCAGGTGAGCCCTAGACTGGTGGACTTGGAGCTAGAGGGATTCAGAGTGGCCACGTAGACTGCAGTTAATTAATTAAGTTTTATTTTAATTTATTTTCATATTTATTTTAAATTATTTTTAGTATGGTTTTGGGTTGTAATAAGGCCGCTTTAATTATTTTGGTTTTTTCAACTTTTTATTTATACTTTACTTTTAATGCTATGAACAAAGCTGAACGAGTTTTCTTAAAATTTATTCCAACGTTTTCAAAATCAATCACACATTTCAGATGAGTAACTAGGTTAAGTTTTATAAGAAATCTCTTAATAACTGGTCATAGATAGGACGTTCACCAATAGACCGAGAGTTTCTCTTAAAACTTCAATATCAGTTTTGCAAAGCTCGCCCTAATCTTAGTAACTAGGTCACACAGTTAGTTGTAGGTAATGTGATGTATCGAACTTGGCCGTAATGTTTGGGGCGGGTTTGGGATGTTACATTTAGTGGTATTAGAGCCCGGTTACAATAACTCGGCTGTGGATCGGGTCTAAAAAGTTTTTGAAAAATTATTTTTTTCAAGGCCCAAGAAGGGTATTTTGGAAATGATTTTGGAAACTCATAGGGAAAAACCCTTTTCAAACTCTTTTTCTTCAAGGAATATATGTTTTAATGTTTTAATTCTAAAAAGTTTAAGTTTTCTTGGCTTTCTGAAATTTGGTATCTGAAGGACTGGCACACTAAATCCTCGGCACCATGTCTGTAAATATTTTTGTTTCTTATACTGTACTGTATTGAGACATCACTATAGATAGAACTAAGACCCTGCCATGATACCGTAGATAGGGTAGTATTGAAAACTGTAAGACTGAGACTTTAGGGAAACTAAACCCTAGAAGACTAAGACTGTAGTTAGGCTACGAAATCGCGAAACAAACTCTGAAACTCTATCTGTACATAAGACATTCTGTAATGAACAATTGAAATATTAAACTAATGTCATAAAATTCGTAATCAGATAAGACGTTATGAGTACGAAGGCTACTCGTCGACGAGGCCGTGGACGTGGTCGAGGCAGTTCAAGCTGGGTCTTCATCTTCGGAACACTTGCCAGCTGAGGAGGCACGACCACCACCGGTAGCTGAAAATGGGCCGTATGATCGGGCCGTAGAGGATGATGCCTTGTCCCAGGTAATGTTAAGGGTCTTAAAAAGGGTTGCTGGAGCGAATGTTGGGCCAGTGAATAGGGGATCCATTTCTAAGCGACTCCAGGCTAACAGAGCAGAGGTTTTCAGGGGCATATCTTGAGTAGCCTTAAATGCAGTTGAGTATTGGTTGGAAGCTACGGAACGGATTATGGACGACCTGGATTGCTCTGTGGAGCAAAACCTGAAGGGAGCAGTATCACTGCTGCGAGACGAGGCATATCAATGGTGGATCACTATGAGGGAGAGTATCCTAGCTTTGCGGGTAACATGGAAACTATTTAAGACGTCATTTAAAGGAAAGTATATCAAAAAAAGTTATCTGGATGCGCGTAGGAAGGAATTTTTGAACCTAACCCAGGGCAACAAGTCCGTTGCTGAGTATGAGGTGGAATTTCTGAGGTTGAGTTGGTCTACCAGCGGTATAGTTACTACTGAGTATGAGCGTAGTATTCGCTTTGAGGATGGCCTCAGGGATGAGTTAAGGGTGCTAATAGCTCCACAGAGAGAGCACGATTTTCCTGCATTGGTGGAGAAGGCTAAGATAGCCGAAGAGGTGAAGCAAGCTGAATGGCATAATCGTGATAAGGATCAGAACTGAGTCAGGAGGGACTCTAGAGCCTCCGGTGCTACAAATAGAAAATGCCAAGAGAGATAGTGTAGAGGAACCAGTTTGAGCAGTTCCAGTAAATAAGGTTAGACCATAGGTTTGCGGGGATTGTGGTAGAGTGCATCTAGGAGAGTGCTGGAAGCGTACTGGGGCATGTCTTCGATGTGGGTCCAAGGAACATAGAATCGAGGATTGTCCTCGGAGGCCAGCTTAGGCTTAAGTCACTAAACAGAGGGTTGTTCAACCAGTGTAAGGAGGACTGCTACCGCCAAGAGGTCGTGGTCAAGGTAGAGGTGGTAATGGTATTGGTCGTGGGTGTGGAGCACTTGGCAGGGGTGCTGGTAATGCTGAGGCTTGCCAGCCAGCATTGGTGTATGCTGCTCGTCACCGAGAGGAGGGTGATGCCCCTGGCGTCATAACCAGTACATTTTTTATCTCTAGCATATCATATACTGCTTTGATTGATGTGGGTTCAACACATTCGTATGTTGCATGTGACATTTTTGGGTCGTTGGGTGTGCACTCTGAAGAAACTGTGAGTGGGATAACTGTGATAAGTCCACTAGGTCACTCGGTTAGGGTAGATAAACTCTTAAGGGACGTGCCTTTAGGGACTCAATGGAGGATCTTTACTGGAGACTTAATAGGGCTACCATTCAGAGAGTTCGATCTGATTTTGGGAATGGACTAGTTGACTAAGCACAAGGCGACTCTGGATTGTGCGGCTAAGAGAATTGTGTTAAGGACTATTGAGGATGATGAGGTAATGGTTATTAGGGAGCAAAGGGACTACTTGTCCAATGTTGTTTCGGCCTTAAGGGCTGAAAAACTGATTCATAAGGGTTGCGGGGTGTACTTGGCTTTTGTAAGTCAGACTGAGACTGAGGACTTGATTGTAGAGACAGTCAGAACTGTTAAGGAATTTCAAGATGTTTTCCCTGAGGAGCTTCCTGGATTATCTCCGAATTGAGAAGTCAAGTTTGGAATCAACTTGCTACCTAGAACGGCTCCCGTGTCCATCCCGCCTTATAGGATGGCACCGAACGAGTTAGTGGAACTGAAGGCGCAAATCCCAGTGTTGTTGGAGAGAGGCTTCATTAGACCAAGTGTGTCTCTGTGGGGAGCACTAGAACTTTTTGTAAAGAAGAAGGATGGGACGATGCGTATGTGTATCGATTATTGCCAGTTGAACAAAACTAAAGATAAAGAACAAGTATCCTCTGCCTAGGATCGACAATCTGTTTAACCAGCTTAGAGGAGCTTTGGTGTTCTCTAAGATCGATCTTCGATCTGGATACCATCAGTTAAGGGTAAAGGAGGTGGATATTCATAAGACAGCATTTAGAACTTGGTATGGTCATTACGAGTTTCTTGTTATGCCATTTGGACTGACAAAAGCACCTGCGAGTTTTATGGATCTGATAAATCGAGTATTCCAACCGTACTTGGATCAATTCGTTGTCGTCTTTACCGATGATATTTTGGTGTATTTAGAAACTGAGGAGAAGCATGATGAGCATCTTCATGTTGTTCTACATGTTTTGAGAGGAAAGCAACTCTATGCAAAATTCAGTAAGTGTGAATTTTGGTTATGAGAAGTGACTTTTCTGGGTCATGTTATCTCTACTGAAGGAATTAGGGTAGATCCTCGGAAAATTAAGGCAGTTCTGGAATGGATGCCACCGAGGTCAGTATCAAAAATTTGGAGTTTTTTGGGTCTGGCTGGTTGCTACAGAAGATTTGTTGAAGAATTCTTTCTGATTGCTGCACCGTTGACGAAACTGCTGAGGAAAGGAGTAGTGTTTGTATGGACTGAGAAACAGCAAGAAACCTTTGATAAGTTGAAAAAGGTATTGACTGAGGCGCCAGTGTTGATTTAGCCAGAGTTTAGAAAGGATTTCACTGTGTACAATGATGCGTTGCATGTGGGGTTAGGCTGTGTACTAATGCAAGAGGGTAAAGTGGTCGCTTATGCTTCACGACAGCTTAAGCCTCATAAAGCGAATTACCCTACGCATGATCTAGAGTTGCAGCGGTGATCTTCGGTTTGAAAATCTAGAGACACTATCTATATGGGGAAAAGTGTATTATATACACAGACGATAAAAGTCACAAGTATCTGTTGACTTAGAAGGAGTTGAATCTTAGGCAACGAAGATGGATAGAGTTGCTTAAGGATTACGACTGTTCGATTGAGTACCACCCAGGCAAGGCAAACGGGGTGTCTGATGCACTTAGTTGAAGGGTTGTTGCCGAGTTGGGACTATGTTTGCTCTTTTGAGTCTATATGACGATGGAAGTTTGTTAGCGGAGTTGCGAGTTAGACCAGCGTGGACTGAGCAAATTTAAGAGAAGTAGTTAAAGGATGATTCGTTGGTTCTTTAGCAAGCTAAGAATAATGAGAATTCAAATTTTGGACTGAATACTGATGTAGTTCTCTGTTTTTGTGGAAGAGTTTGTATTCCGAAGGACTCTGACTTGAGGCGGTTAATTTTGAAAGAGGCTTATGGTGGACCTTGTGCCATACATCATGGAGGGAATAAGCTGTACCGAGACTTACGATAGGTGTATTGGTGGCCTGGACTTAAGCGAGAGCTGACTGAATTTGTGGGAAAATGTCTGACATGCCAGCAAGTAAAGGCTGAGCATCAACTACCTTCTAGACTGTTGCAACCAGTGAAGATCCCACTCTGGATGTGGGAAAGGGTTACTATGGATTTCATGAGTGGGCTACCTTTGACACCATCCAAGAAGGACTCTGTGTGGGTAGTGGTGGATCGATTAACAAAATCTACTCATTCTATACCTGTCCGAACTGACTGCTCACTTCAAAAGTTGGCCAAACTGTATGTGGCGGAGATAGTGCGACTGCATGGGGTGCCAGTTTCGATTATTTCTAATCGAGATCCCAGGTTTACATCTCGATTCTGGAAAAAGTTGCATAAGGTATTAGGTACGCGATTGGACTTCAGCACTGCTTTTCACCCTCAGACGGATGGACAGTCGGAAAGGGTTATTTAGGTTCTGGAGGACATGTTAAGAGGTTGTTTTATCGACTTTCGTTGTAGTTGGGAGGACTACTTTCCATTGGCGAAATTTGCGTACAACAACAGTTATCAAGCGACTATTTAGATGGCTCCTTATGAGGCACTTTGTGGGCGAAGGTGTCGTACGTCGACGTGTTGGAGAGAGTTGGGAGAGCGACAGGCTCTTGGACCAAAGTTAGTGGCAGATATTGAGACTAAGGTTAAGTTGGTCAGGGATCGGTTAAAGGAAGCGTCTGACAGACAGAAGTCGTATGCTGATCTAAAGCGTAAGAAAATCGAGTTCACGGTTGGGGATATGGTATTTCTGAAAGTTTTTCCTTGGAAGAAGATTTTGAGGTTTGGTAAGAAGGGCAAGTTGAGTCTACGGTTTATTGGGCCTTATCGGGTTCTTAAATGGGTAGGCCCAGTAGCTTATCAGTTGGAGTTACCGCCGGAGTTGGACCATATTCATGACGTCTTTCATGTGTCCATGCTAAGATGGTATTGATCGGATCCTTCGCATGTCGTACCTGTGGAGGGGATTGAGGTAAAGACCTATTTGACTTTTGAAGAGGAGCCGGTACAAATACTGGATCGAGAGGTCAAAGTACAGAGGAAGAAGTAAATTCCATTGGTGAAAGTACTTTGGCGCAACCATGGTAGAGAAGAGGCTACTTGGGAGCCAGAAGAGGCGATGCGTCAACAATTCCCTCAACTATTTAGATCAGGTAAATTTCAAGGCCGAAATTTCTTTAATAAGGGTAGAGTTGTAACGCCCTGATTTTTGGGATTTTTTCGGGATTTTTGTGAGTTTTGTGAAATCTTGAAATTTGGGTGTTTTGGTTATTGAAATTGTGCTTAAGTATGTTAGTGGGCTTTTAGAAGGCCCAAGCCTAAGATAAAACCCAGTAGAAATATCAAATTTTGAATTTAAAGTGAAAAGGACTTGGTTAAGTGGGCCTTTAAGAAAAAGTTAGTGAAATAGGACACAAAGAGGCCCTTGGTAAAGTGGCAATGTTACTCCACTAAGCTCCTAAAAAAGTGGTGTGTGGGCAGGTGTTCAGGGGCCAGAGTTCAAGTTACGAGGTAAACAGATGATACTTTTATTTTTGTGCATCTGTTGGTCAAGTGATGGCACTCAAGTGAAACTCTGCTATAGAGAGTTTGAATTGTTCATGAGGTTGGATCAGAGAGAGATTTTAGGAATTTTGAATAAGGCACTTGATGGCCGATTTGGGGACTCTGAGGAAAGCGTTGCCAATTGGGACTTTTGGCTTAGGGTGCATTCGGCTAGTGGAGTTAGGTGGCCATTCAGCTTTTGTTCTTGGTAGCCATTGCTTTAGGGTGGCCTTCGGGATTTTGTCAATTACCCTAAGTGCCAAATAGGTTTGGTAGTGAGACCCTCTCGATCCATACTCTTTCTTTCTACTGTTCTAAAAGCTGAAACCCTCAACCTTAAGCTATCTATTGTCGACTTCTTCACCTAGCTGAATCTCTTCTCTACTTTCATTTTTCTCTTTTTACTTCTTTTCTCTTTAGCTGAATTGCATAGCCTTGTCGACATCCCTTTCTTTTCATTGCAAAGCTTCTATTTTTCCTTCTCTTTTGTTGTGCCCAAAAACCAAACTCACCATATTTATAGGGACTTGGTAGCCAAATCCTTAGACCTCTAAGATTCATTCTCTGCTAGCATTTGGGGCTAGATCTGTATCAGATCTAAGTAGAAACGGAAGGGAAATTATTTTGATTAAGAGAACCTGTGGTAAGTGCTCGAAATCTCTGATTCTATTATTTATTTCAGGATTTAGAAAATCCAAAACCCCTATGTGCATAGGAAGGCTGTTGATTTAGGGGCTTAAGGCTCTATGGGTATTAACAATCGATTTATTTTGTGTTAGTGTGATTTAGAGGCTACTGATTGAGGGCTTGGACAAGTGGAATGACTAGATTTAGATCTATTCACTAAATTCGACAAAGGTAAGATCCCAATGGCCTTAGGTGATGATGGTCGAATGTGGTAAGAGGTGTTTAGGTTGGTTATTTTTGGGATTGCAACCTAATATTGTTGTCACTATTTGTAGGGAAATCGTGTGGGAGATCTCGCTGTGGTAGTCGCAAATCAGGTGTGTATCGAACACCCTCTTGTAGTTTAAATTGGCAAAAGCTGAAAAGCTGAAATGTCAAAATTTCGGTATTTTGTGGACTTCTAAGCGTGCAAGCTCTCGTAAGTCAGTTGGAAATCATTAGATCTGTAATCGCAAGTGGTAAGATGGATGAGTGCGCAATTTCGTGGACTTCGGTAAATTTGGGCCTCAATGGGCTTACGGGCCCATATGGGAGAAAGTAAGCAGTAAGTGTATTCTGGAATACTGTAGGATAAAAATGTTAAACTAGACTTAGAATTTGGGCTAAACGAGCTAAATTACTTAAATGACACTATAGGGCCCATTAGGGGTTTTAGGGCCCAATGACTGTAATTTGTTAAAATAGGTTAAATAAGCTACTGAGATAAAAGTTAGACTATCACTGATTAAAATGTACATGAAACCCTAGAAACTAGCTTAACTACTGAAATACCCCTTATAGGTGGAAATTACTATTTTACCCTAGATGCAAAATGACCGTTATACCCCTAGGGTTAAATCTGACTAAAATGCATGTTTTACTGTTTCTGTTCACTACATGATTATCTGTTGCATGGGACTGGGTTATTGACAGAGGAAGTACTGATAGTGGCTTGACCATGTACTGATGGGGCTTTGCCTCATTATACTGTTATTTGAGCAGCTGTGCTGCAACTGTAGAGTGTAGGGCTAGGTGGGTTGAGTTATTCCCCACATGGTGTGTAGGGCTGGTACGGGTGGAGTGTAGTGGTTGGACTTAGGTTGGGTTTTGGGCTTGCATTCATGATTGATATCTGTTCCGTTACTGTAATGGGCCTATGGGCCGTACTGTTATCTGAAAAGGGCTAAGGCCCAGTTTACTGCATCTGGATAGGGCTTCGGCCCAGAAATTACTGAGACTGGATAGAGCTTAGGCCCAGTGGGCTTGAGCTGACTTGGGCTCTGGATGGGCTTCTTTACACATGGAGTTTCCAAACTCACCCCTTTTCTTCCATCCATGCAGGTGAGCCCTAGACTGGTGGACTTGGAGTTGGGAGGGATTTAGAGTGGCCACGTGGACTGCAGTTAATTAATTAAGTTTTATTTTAATTTTTTTTTGTATTTATTTTAAATTATTTTTAGTATGGTTTTGGATTGTAATAAGGCCGCTTTAATTATTTTGGGTTTTTCAACTTTTTATTTATACTTTACTTTTAATGCTATGAACAAAGCTGAACGAGTTTTCTTAAAATTTATTCCAACGTTTTCAAAATCAATCAAACATTTCAGACGAGTAACTAGGTTAAGCTTTATAATAAATCTCTTAATAACTGGTCGTGGATAGGACGTTCACTAACAAACCGAGAATTTCTCTTAAAACTTCAATATCAGTTTTGCAAAGCTCGCCCTAATCTTAGTAACAAGGGCACACGGTTAGTTGTAGGTAATGTGACGTACCGAACTTGGTCGTAACATCTGGGCCAGGTTTGAGGTGTTACATTTAGTGCTATCAGAGCCTGGTTGCAACAACTCGGTTGTGGATCAGGTCCAAAAGGTTTTAGAAAATTTGTTTTTTTTAAGGCCCAAGAAGGGTATTTTGGAAACGGTTTTAGAAACTCTTAAGGAAAAACCCTTTTCAAACTTATTTTCTTCAAGGAATGCATGTTTTAAGGTTTAATTCTAAAAAGTTTAAGTTTTTTGGGCTTTCTGAAATTTGGTATCTGATGGAGTGGCACACTGAATACCTGGCACCAAGTCTGTAAGTATTTCTATTTTTTAAAATGGACTGTACTGAGACATCACTGTAGATAGAACTAAGACCCTGCCATGATACCGTAGATAGGGTAGTACTAGAAACTATAAGACTGAGACTGTAGGGAAACTAAACCCTAGAAGACTAAGATTGTAGTTAGGCTACGAAATCGTGAAACAAACTCTAAAACTCTATCTGTACATAAGACATTCTGTAATGAACAACTGAAATATTAAACTAATGTCATAAAATTCGTAATCAGATAAGAAGTTATGAGTATGAGGGCTACTCGTGGACGAGGCCGTGGACGTGGCCGAGGCTATGTTCAAGCTGGGTCTTCATCTTCGGAACACTTGCCAACTGAGGAGGAACGACCGACACCGGTAGCCGAAAATGAGTCGTATGATTGGGCCGCAGGGGATGATGCCTTATCCCTGGCAATGTTAAGAGTCTTAGAAAGGGTTGCTGCAGCGAATGTTGGGCCAGTGAATAGGGGATCCATTTTTGAGCGACTCTGGGCTAATGGAGCAGAGGTTTTCAGGGGCATATCTGGAGTAGCGCCAAATGTAGCTGAGTATTGGTTGGAAGCTACGGAACGGATTATGGACGACCTAGATTGCTCGGTGGAGCAAAAGCTAAAGGGAGCGGTATCACTGCTGCGAGACGAGGCATATTAATGGTGGATCACTATAAGGGAGAGTACCCCAGCTGAGCGGGTAACATGGGAACTGTTTAAGACATCTTTCAAGGGAAAGTATGTGGGAGCGAGTTATGTGGATGCGCTTAGGAAGGAATTTTTGAACCTAACCCAGGGCAACAAGTCCGTTGCTGAGTATGAGGCGAAATTTTTGAGGTTGAGTCGGTATGCTAGCTGTATAGTTGCTACTGAGTATGAGCATAGTATTCGCTTTGAGGATGGCCTCAGGGATGAGTTAAGGGTGCTGATAGCTCCACAGAGAGAGCGTGATTTTCCTGTATTGGTAGAGAATGCTAAGATAGCCAAAGAGGTGAAGCGAGCTAAACGGCAGAATCATGATAAGGATTGAAACTGATTCAGGAGGGATTGTGACCCTCCGGTGCTGCAAATAGAAATGCCAAGAGAGCTAGCGTTGAGGAACCAGTTCGAACAGTTCCGGTAAATATGGTTAGATAACAGGTTTGCGGGGATTGTGGTAGAGTGCATCTGGGAGAGTGCTGGAAGTGTACTGGGGCATGTCTTCGATGTGGGTCCAAGGAATATAGAATCAAGGATTGTCCTCGGAGGCCAGCTTAGACTCAAGTCACTAAATAGAGGGTTACTCAACCAGTGCGAGGACGACCGCTACCGTCGAGAGACCGTGGTCAAGGTAGAGGTGGTAATGGTATTGGTTGTGGACGTGGAGCACCTAGCAGGGTACTAGTAATGCTGAGGCTCGCCAGCCAGCATTTGCGTATGCTGCTCGTCGTCGAGAGGAGGGTGATCCACCTAACATCATAATCGGTATGTTTTTTTTATCCCTAACATGCCATATACTGCTTTAATTGATGTCGGTTCAACACATTCGTATATTGCATGTGACATTTCTGGGTCGTTGGGTGTGCACTCTGAGGAAACTGTGAGTGGGATAACTGTGATAAGTCCACTGGGTCACTCAATTAGGGTAGATAAACTCTTTAGGGAGGTGCCTTTAGAGACTCAATGGAGGATCTTTACTAGAAACTTAATCAAGCTACCATTCAGAGAGTTCGATCTGATTTTGGGAATGGACTGGTTGACTAAGCGCAAGGCAACTCTGGATTGTGCGGCTAAGAGAATGGTGTTAAAGACTACTGAGGATGAGGAGGTAATGGTTATTGGGGAGCGAAGGGACTACTTGTCCGCTGTTGTTTCGGCCTTAAGGGCTAAAAAACTGATTCGCAAGGGTTGCGAGGTGTACTTGGCTTTTGTAAGTCAGACTGAGACTGAGGACTTGACTGTAGAGACAGTCAGAACTGTTAAGGAATTTCAAGATGTTTTCCCTGATGAGTTTCCTGGATTACCTCCGAATCGAGAAGCCGAGTTTGGAATCGACTTGCTGCCTGGAACGACTCTCGTGTCCATCGCGCCTTATAGGATGGCACCGAAGGAGTTAGTGGAACTGAAGGCGCAAATCCAAGAGTTGTTGGATAGAGGCTTCATTAAACCGAGTATGTCTCCGTGGGGAGCACCAGTACTATTCGTGAAGAAGAAGGATGGGACAATGCGTATGTGTATCGATTATCGCCAGTTGAACAAACTGACGATAAGAACAAGTATCCTCTACCTAGGATCGAGGATCTATTTGACCAGCTTAGAGGAGCTTCGGTGTTTTCCAAGATCGATTTTCGATTTGGATACCATTAGTTAGGGGTAAAGGAGGTGGATATTCATAAGACAGTATTCAAAACTCGGTATGGTCATTACGAGTTTCTTGTTATGCCATTTGGACTGACAAACGCACCTGTGGCTTTTATGGATCTAATGAATCGAGTATTCCAACCGTACTTGGATCAATTCGTTATTGTCTTTATCGACGATATTTTGGTGTATTCAGAAACTGATGAGAAGCATGATGAGCATCTTCGTGTTGTTCTGCAAGTATTGAGAGAAAAACAATGCTATGCAAAATTCAGTAAGTGTGAATTTTGGTTAGAGAAGTAACTTTCTGGGTCATGTTGTCTCTGCTGACGGAATTAGGGTAGATCTTCGAAAAATTGAG
This sequence comes from Gossypium stocksii, assembly GCA_020496765.1. Taxonomy (NCBI): domain Eukaryota; kingdom Viridiplantae; phylum Streptophyta; class Magnoliopsida; order Malvales; family Malvaceae; genus Gossypium; species Gossypium stocksii. The sequence goes on from CM035631.1 coordinate 49,613,255, forward strand.
GCAGTTCTGGAATGGAAGCCACCGAGGTCAGTATCAGAAATTCGAAGTTTTTTGGGTCTGGCAGGTTACTACAGAAGATTTGTAGGAGGATTCTCTCTGATTGTTGCACCATTGACGAAGCTGCTGAGGAAAGGAGTAGTGTTTGTCTGGACTGAGAAACAGCAATAAGCCTTTGATAAGCTGAAAAAGGTATTGACTGAGGCACCAGTGTTGATTCAGCCAGAGTCTGAAAAGGGTTTCACTATGTACAGTGATTCCTTACATGTGGGGTTAGGCTGTGTACTAATGTAAGAGGGTAAAGTGGTTGCTTATGCTTCGCGACAGCTTAAGCCTCACGAAGCAAATTACCCGAAGCATGATCTAGAGTTGGCAGCGGTGATCTTCGCGTTGAAAATCTGAGGACACTATCTATATGGGGAAAAGTGTATTATATACATAGACCATAAAAGTCTCAAGTATCTGTTGACTCAGAAGGAGTTGAATCTTAGGCAACGAAGATGGATAGATTTACTTAAGGATTACGACTGTTCGATTGAGTTTCACCCAGGCAAGGCGAATGTGGTGGCTGATGCGCTGAGTCGAAGGGTTGTTGTAGAGTTGGGAGCTATGTTTGCTCGTTTGAGTCTATATGACGATGGAAGTCTGTTGGCGGAGTTACGAGTTAGGCCAGCGTGGACTGAGTAGATTAAAGAGAAGTAGTTAAAGGATGATTCGTTGGTTCTTCAGCAAGCTGAGAATGATGAGAATTTGGATTTTAGACTGAATACTGATGGAGTTCTGTATTTTCATGGAAGAGTTGATATTTCGAAGGACTTTGACTTGAGGCGGTTAATTTTGAAAGAAGCTCATGGTGGACCTTGTGCCATCATCCTAGAGGGAATAAGTTGTATCAAGACTTGTGAGAGGTGTATTGGTGGCCTGGACTTAAGCGAGAGGTGACTAAATTTGTGGGAAAATGTCTGACATGCCAGCAAGTAACGACTGAGCATCAACTGCCTTCTAGACTGTTGCAACCAATGAAGATCCCACTCTGGAAGTGGGAAAGGGTTACTATGGATTTCGTGAGTGAGCTACCTTTGACACCCTCCAAGAAGGACTCTGTGTGGGTAGTGGTGATAGATTAACAAAATCTGCTCATTTCATACCTGTTTGAATCGACTACTCACTTCAAAAGTTGGCCAAACTGTATGTGGCGGAGATAGTGCGACTGCATGGGGTGCTAATTTTGATTATTTTTGATCAGGATCCCAGGTTTACATCTCGATTCTGGCAGAAGTTGCATGAGGCATTGGGTACGCTATTGGACTTTAGTACTGCTTTTGGCCCTCAGACGGATAGACAGTTGGAAAGGGTTATTCAGGTTTTGGAGGACATGTTAAGAGGTTGTGTTATCGACTTTCGTGGTAGTTGGGAAGACTACTTTCCATTGGTAGAATTTGTGTACAACAACTGTTATCAAGTGAGTATTCAGATGGCTCCTTATAAGGCACTTTATGGGCGAAGGTGTCACACGCCGACGTGTTGGACAGAGTTAGGAGAGCGACAGGCTCTTGGACCAGAGTTAGTGGCCACATGGACTACAGTTAATTAATTAAGTTTGATTTTTATTTATTTCTGTATTTATTTCAAATTATTTTTAGTATGGTTTTGGGTATTAATAAGGCCGCTTTAATTATTTTGGTTTTTTCAACTTTTTATTTATACTTCACTTTTAATGCTATGAACAAAGCTGAACGAGTTTTCTTAAAATTTATTCCAACGTTTTCAAAAACAATCACACGTTTCAGATGAGTACCTAGGTTAAGTTTTATAATAAATCTCTTAATAACTGGTCATGGATAGGACGTTCACCAGTAAATCGGGAATTTCTCTTAAAACTTCAATATTAGTTTTGCAAAGCTCGCCCTAATCTTAGTAACTGGGTCACATGATTAGTTGTAGGTAATGTGACGCACCGGACTTGGCCGTAACATCTAGGCCGGTTTGGGCTGTTATAGACAGCATTAAAATGCTTAAATCTGAATGTGGTACTTATTCTGTGTGTGTTTGGGAGTGTTTGCGATAGGTGGATGTTTTGCGTGTTTATTTAAATTATTAGGATCAGAGTGTGTAGCGGTAGCGTAGTAAGGTAGTTGTTACATGACTACCCTGTTAGTTGGAAATTTCGAGGACAAAATTTCTTTAAGGAGGGGTGAATTGTAACGCCGTGAATTTTGGGCCAAGCAGTATTGGGCCTGGAGTTTGGGATCGGTTAGAAGGCAGCTTGAACAATTTAAATGTGTTTACAAAATTTACAATTGCATGTTTAGTTATTCAGCTAAGTGATTTAGGAAGGGTCAATAGTGTAGGAAAAGTCTTGGGCTCGATCTAGGGCTTTAGTAAAATTTTACATTGTTTTTCTAAAGGACTGTGGGCATAAGGTTGAAGGCCTATTAATAAAGCCTGGGAAAACTTGACACAATGGACGCACTTGGCCTAGCAATAAGAGGGCGTTAAGAACAGAAAGGGTTGCTGGGTTCAAGTTGCGACTTAGGTAGAAATTATGGTTTTTTTCAAATCAGCCTGGTTGATCAGTAGGAAGGCTTATTAAATATTTGGATAAAAGATGACACAAGATAAGGTGTAGTCTAGTGGAAAGAGGCATGTAGCATAGCCAAGAGGGTAGAGGTTCGAATCTAGTTAGTGGCAAATATTTTTTAGATTTCTTCAAATAACCTGGTTACTGTTCGTAGGCCTTAAAAGTAGTTGAGGATGGAATATGTCACAAGGAGCACCTGGGGTGCAGTGGCTAGTATCGTGCTATGGGTTCTAAGTGGGCACATGTTTGAATCCCATGACATGAGAAGTTTTGATTTCTACTCTTTCAGTAAACCATGGCTTCAGCGTGTGAGCCTTATAATTATATGTGACCGAATTATGTCATAAGAGAAGCTACGGTGTAGTGGCCAGCAGCGTGTTGAGTTTTGTGAGGTCAGGAGTTCGAGGAACGGTGTTGCAGGTGGGGGTGATTATTTTAGCAATTTGATTGGGCAAGTAATTGGCTTGGATCGAAACTCTTAGGGATAAGAGTAGAGAATTTCGGGTGGGATATGGATGAGAGCTAGTGTGGATTTGGATCAAGGGAAATTAGCATGGTAAGGAGTTTGAGCCGAATAGGAAATAAGAGAGGTTAATTTGTGCAAGAGTTTATAGGTGCCGAATGAGCAAGGAAAAACATTTTTGTTGTTTTGGTGCTTTAGTCGCATATTCTCTTGGGAATTTTCTTTCAACCTTTTAACTTTCCTTTTTCTTTAGCAAGGTACTTTAGTGACCTTAACCTTTCATCTCTTCTTTTCTTTAAGCCGAGCCAAGCATTTGTTGTTTAACCTTTTCTTTTCCAACCGAATTCTTTATTCCCTTTTTCTTGTTTTGCTTTTGTTTTTCCTTGTCTTAGAAGATAACTAAATTATAGATGGGAAAAGGGAATACTAGTGGTAAAGAGATGGCAAATGTGACGGCGGGGTTTAAGCACATAACCACTACTCCCAAGTTTAATCAACGTAAGGTGTTAGGGGTTCGGGACTTTTCGCCTAATGCGAAAGGGGGCTACAATGGACTTCGGATTAAATAGGCAAATCGCAGTTGATCAAGGCAAGTATAGTTTGTCCTTCAAGTGATTGAAGTGGATATTGTTTTGCATTAATGGGTAAGCGACTAATGATGTATAATATTTGAATATAGGTTCTGATGATTATGAGGACTTAGTACTCTAGATGGTAAGGTGTGTAGTTCTACCCTATATTTGATTGTCTGATATAAAGCTGAAGGTGTGTACATACACCGCACATACGCTGAGTTGGGAAAAGCTGAATCTTGAAAAGTCGAAAAGCCGAAGTGTCGAAAAGTCGAAAAGCTGAAAGGTTGGCACCGACAACCTCATGAGCATGCAAACGCTCATGTGGAAAGATCGACATGACGACATAGGCCCCATGAGCAATCTCATGGTCTCAAGCCAGTTTCTGGCCAACTAGGCCAGAATGGGCTAAATGGGCCTAATCGGCCCGTGGGCCCATCCAAGTAAAATTGATAGGTTAGTAACATTTGCCGAGCCAGTCAGGCTAATTACGCTGCTTATGGTAGATTTGGGCCTAATGGGCCATATGAGTATGTGGGCTCATTTGGGCAATGTATTAGGCTTTTTGGCCCTAATGGATTTGTAACTCTTGTGAAATTGACATAAAACACATTGAATATTTTGCAAAAATCTTAGTGGGCTGAATTGTGTATTAAGGTCACAATAAGATATGAATGATATGCCCTAAGTGCAAAATGACAAATATGCCCTTAATGGTAAGATGACTAAAATGCCCCTACATGTGTAGCACTGATTTTGCCTGCCACATTTGATATGTTATGTTGCATACATACTTGCATGTGGGATGGGTTTGTATTGGAGGAAGTGTTATATAAGGATCGCATAGTCGCTTGACAACCGTGGATCTACCGATGGCTTTTAAGCCAGTATATGATTGGCAGCTTTGCTGCAATATTGTGTAGTGCCGCAACCGGTGCTACAACAGGAGTGTAGGAATGGGTGGGTCGATTTATATCCCCACAAGAGTGTAGGGCTGTATAGGAGATAGAGTGCAAGTTTGGTACGGGTATTCATGCATGCATTTATTGACTTGGTAATGAAAGGGGCTTAGGCCCAGATAAATGCGACATGTGCTATTTGATTTGGGCTCAGGCCCAACCGAGGCTAATATGGGCTAAGGCCCAAATGCCACTGCTATTGAAATGGGCTTAGGCCCAATCTGTTTGATGCATGTTCTATATTCCGTTGAGGGTTGTACACACTGAGTTTTCAAAAACTTACCCCCTCTTTTTAATTTTTACAGGTGAACCACAGTAGGTAGTTCGACATTTGGGAAGGACTCGGAGGTGGCCATATAGCAAGCCGTTTAGACTTAGACAATTATTTTTTAGTATTTTTAATTATTTCCTTTTGGGTTTGATGTAATAAGGCATTTATCCTCTTGTTTGATTTATATTAGGGTTTTATATTATTATTACTATAACTGCTAAATTTTCAAACTCAAACTTGTTTTCTAAAATCAAAAAGATAATTTGAAATCATTATAAGAACCTAAACGATTTTCTTTAAGAGAAGGAGTTTCTGTTTTTAACTAAAACTTGAAATCTATTTTTGGACGCATAAATGTAAACTACGATCGTCACAAATGGCTTTTCAATTAACTAACTCAAGGTTTTAACTAAATGCAAAATTAAACAAATCTTCACTGATTTCGTGATGAATTAAAATACTATGTTTTTTTTAAGACTAGCTTTGAATTTTAAGAAACACAAATGGTTTTGTCAACAACCACGATTTGTACGAGTCAGCCTCCAATGTGACACCGCTAGATCAGGCCATAACGTTCAAGTCGGGTTTGGGGTGTTACATAAAGTTTTAACATGGTTTTATAATTAACAAAGAGGCTTTAACTTTCGAATGAGTTTTTATTAAAGAAATATGGATTTCGAAAAGCACTTCAATATGACATTGCCAGATTCGACCGTAACATCTACGCCAGGTTTGGGTTGTTACATCAATCAAGTCAAATGGCCTTTTCAACATTCAAACACATCGGCCAACATTAGCCAAAATACCGATACATGCCATTATAACAAAAAGTAAACAACCGAATTTACTAAAAGAGCCAATGGATAGTGTGATTTATCTCCGACAAGCTTCCAACCCAAATGAGCTTTCAATTCACTATAAGACATGGAGAATAACATAGACTAATCATTTAAGCTTAGTAAGTTCATATAACAAAGAATATAACTTACCATTTTGTCACACAATATGTAAGTTGTGACAGCCCTAATGCGACCCTAGTCGGGAAGTGGTTTCGGGACTACCAAACCGAGACGCAAAATTTGCTAAATGTTAAATTTAATCCTTATTAAATGTGAATATGCATGTGTGAAATTTGATGCTTTGAATTTTTGTTATTTGAATGTGAATTTAATAAAAAGAACTTGTGTGTTATAATTGTAAATGTGTTAGAAAACAATTAAAAGAGGCCAATTAGTGTATGGAGTAATAGTTAGGGACTTGCATGTCAAATTGCCACTTTAATCTTAGTGGCCGGCCATGCAAATGATTAAGTCAACACTTTTGCATTTTTTTTATGTTAAAGAATAAATTAATGAAATTTTTATTATATTTTGAATAATTAATAATAAAGAAATGGGTGAAAAGAACAAAGTTCTTTTCTTTGTTCTTCTTGGCCCAAAGTTTTAAGAAAAAGGAGGAAGAAGAAGATTGAATTTCGGCACTTTGATTTCCTTCTTTAGGTAAGCTTCTATGATAATTTTGATGGATATTTGATATTTTTGTAATGGTTATGCTTTTATCTACTCACCCCATGGATTAAATTGTGTTGGTGCATTTGATATGTATATATAGATGTTTCGGTCATGGCAATTGGATGAGATTTTGTGTGTTTGTTCTTAAAAATGAAAATATATGATAGTATGCAAAGGAACTAGCTATTCGATGAAAAATAAATAAAGGGGACTTAGGAATGTATATATATATGATTTTGGCATTTGTATAAATGAGTTAGTTGCATTCGGCAACTAATGGGAAATAGAAAATCTTGTAAAAAAAACATAATTCTTGCTAAATTGTTAAATTGAGTCTTGAATTGATTTAATCAAGTGATGAATGAAAGAATTAAGTTGTAGTGGTAAGAAGTTGGAGAATGGTATTAATGTTCACATTCGGCCATGGATAGGGAAGTGGGGATTTGATATGTCTTTCATGTTTTGTTAAATTGATTGAGCTTAGTGGATGTTTGAGCTATATTATGTGTATTCCTCACGTGGATTTAATGATAGTTTAAAAATAGCTATTGAGTGAGTAAATTCTACTCATAATTGCCGATTTTAAATTGGGAGACTGGATATGTTTCATGTTGAATTTTTATGAAATTAAGTTGGATATTGTTCTTTGTGTGACTTGTTAAGCTAGGTGGGACATTCAGCTATTTCCATTAGAGCAAATGAATTGAGTTGGATATTTAGTGAATGATATTTAGTGCATATTGTTTTATTTTGAGGATGAATGCCGAATGTAATTTTTAGCTTATAGTAGCATAAATGGTAGAATTAAGCTTAAGCTTTGAATCACAATTAAAGTTTGATAGTTAGTTAAAAATGTCTTTTGATAGCCCTTTTTATATTCGGCCTTGGACATATTGTAATGAATCTTGAATAATTTTGATAAATTAATTTAGAAATGGTAGTTTAGTGAGGAATGTGCATTTGGCCTTGTTAGAGAATTTTGAATTGGAGATAATTTTCTATGTTTTGATTAGTAAATTGAATTGGTTGGAAGTTGAATTAATTATATATGTATACGTTTTATGTATACATTAATTTCCTAATCTATATCTTTCGGCTATAAGTTATCATGGTAGAATTTTAATATGTAAATTTGTTAATCTTTAGCCCAAGAGCATCAAGGACAAAAGTCAGATAAAGGGAAGGCAAAATTGAACGAATAGCCGTAGAATTATAGTCATCGACAATTCCTGAGGAAAGTTTCGATAAATTAAACTTAGAATAAAGCTAAACTATGCATATATATATATATATGTGTGTGTGTGTACTACATATGAAATATATTGAACGGTCAATGTAAGTCATGAGAAAGTATATGCGAAATAAAGATGAATTATTAGGTGATATGTATATACATATGCTCTTGTAAATGCGTTGAGACTGAATATGCGACTATGAAATGTACATATGCTTACATGTGTGTCCGAATGATGTGATCGAAAGACAAAAAGGTGAAAAGTGTGTGTCTTTAGCCATGAAATTAAACTAATGTGGTTTATGTGAAATGTATGAAAATATATATAAGTATATATGCTTGAGGTGTGACCGAATGATCCTTAGCAAAAGAATTGCATTCTGTAAATAAAATTATGTTCGAAAGGGGTATAAACTCTTTGTTAATGTAGTGATTACGTGTGATTAATAGAAGTAGCAAATATGTTTGAGACAAATCTGTGAAACAACTATCGTACGATGTTATTTGGGTCTGAGACCTAACAAGCTGTAAAGCTGATGTTAGAATCGAACTTAAAAGTTCAGCAGGCTACAAGCCGGTGATAAAATTTTGGACATTTCAGTCCAGCAGGCATTGAGCCAGTGACAAAATCAGGTGATACCCAGCAGGCTAAGAGTTGGTGTTATGTAAATGAGATAAAGTTGAGATATTCGTATTTTGTGGCGTCTGGATTAGTTCAATGGGCCTTAAACCGTTAAGGTATGTAATGTTACTATGTGTATTGCAACGAATAAATTGCTGTTGAAATGAAATGAGACATGCGAAAATTTAAAATTGTATATGTATTTGAATATCATGAAACTAAGTATTTATATATATTTATATATGTAAGATCAATGGTATGTGTATGTGACTTATTACGAAAAGTTTATGTTCATAAACTCCTTGATTCATTTGGAGTAAGGTAAAAAGGAATGATTAGAAAGTTTGATAATATAATTACGTACTTCTGATCATTTCTATGTGAATAGAATTTGAATAAAATGAGGGTTGATGCTTACTTAAGTTTTCAGCTCAAGTGAAACATTACTGATTTGTTATGTATACTTCTATATGTAAAAATGTACATCATTCTGTTATCAAATCATTGCTAATTCAAAACTTACTAAGCTCTTAAGCTTACCTCGTTTGTTCTGGTATTTTGTTTTATAGATTGCGGTTATCAGTTGTGAGCTCAGGGATCCAAAGTTGAAGTCATCCACACCATCTAGGCTATTTTGGTATCATTAACAACTTATTTTGTTAACGGCATGTATAGGTTTACTCTTTTGTCAACATTTTGTTTATATGTAATTATTAGAACAAGCTATATGAAAATGGCTTGTGTTTTGTTCAATGCAAATGTTTGGTTTGATAATTGTTAATTATTAGTATAAAGGTGATATTTGTAAAATAGTATGATGATGCATTCGAAGTTATCAACATGGTTGTTTCCGGCACTTATTGTTTAGCTTTGAGAATCTTTCTGTTAAATTATAACTTGTATGTTAATATCTCATACTCTATTCCGGCGACGGATGAGAGTATAAGGTGTTACATTTTTTTTGGTATCAGAGCTACAGTTTAGTCGATTCTAGGACTAACGTAGCGTGTGTGAGTATAGCTATACATGCCGAAATATGATATTTGGATAGTGTGATGACTTCTGACTTCTGAAATGTGTTTTTGGTATAGTGATGGATCCCGATCCCAATCGAATTGTAGTTGACGATGTTGAGAGTGTGGCAGCTGCTCCCATGCAAGGGACTGCGCCAATTAACTCTCAACTGAATGCCAGTCAGCAGGATGATGACATGAGACAAAATTTCTACGTTTTGATGAGTGATTGGTGTAGGATCGCCCGGTGCCTCCAAGGCGCAGCGGAAAATTAGAATAATAAATTTTACCGGCGATCCATACCATGGATCCATGTGTAAGGAACGAATCGGGGTGATAAAGGTTTCGAAATTACCGAAACTTCAATCTGAGTAGACAGCGACGCCAAGGCAACGGGAATCCTAAAGCACTATCGAACCAAGCCGCAACCTTTAACGATGTCGGCCTCTACGTAGTCCACCCAATTGACAATGAACGGAAATCTCTCAGAAACTATTTTCAGAGAGTATCACTTTTGACGGCTGCTAGGCCTCTCTTTTATGGTTTCGGGATTGCCTATGTATATTCCCTTTAGGGTTTTTACCCTTGCCATATTTAAAACTTTGTGTTAATTGGTATATATTCATAATGAATATTTATTACCATAAATAATCCGAATCATAATAATCGTTATTAAATAAATATAATAACGTTTAACCGAAAATTATAATTACGTTAATTATAATAAAGATTTCGGTAAACTATATTTATTTAAATTTATATATATATGAACCAAAATCATATATTAGAAAATTATGTTCTTGATTATGTGTACAACATCCTTGTACATATAGTATGTTCAATAATTTGATTGCCGAATTTAATTAATTCTATAATTAATTTAATTCATGTGACAACCAGACACAATACCAACTATGTTTTACTCCGTTCATTTCAATTAAAAGGTGTGACCCTATAGGTTCTTGTAACATTAGCAGTAATATTAGAACTATTCTAATATTACAAACAATGAGTGGCATCTAGCAATGCATCATTGCTACCTAAGTTACAAGAAGTCATGATTCGACATAACCTTTTGTGATTAACTTTTCATGCATTAATCCTTAAGTCCAATATCTTTAGAATAGACACAAGTCATGGAATAGTCACACTTGCATAGTCCATCCTATGTTTCTTGATACCTTGAGTAGACTATGATATACAAATAAGTATGACATCTCATATCAACTTATTTGAGCATGGCCATGCATTTCTAGTCTCACTCAATCAAGTGGCCTGAGATATTACTCCTATTATGTAGGAGGGACTTATCCTATATTGATCAACCATATCCCTCTACATAGATTGTGGTATATCCAACATTAGTCTTAATAGAACAACCAATTACAGTGTTCGTTTGACTATATCAAAATATACAACTCACGATGTTGGAATGATGATGATCTCAAGTATGAGGATCATATACATATTAATCACTATGAGTAATATTGTGACAATTACATAATAATCCAAGAAACATACTCATAGCGGGTCGGTCCAATATGTTGTTCTCTAACACACACATTCATGCATTGATTCTGATACTCGATATCAATGACAACTCTTTATCATCAATCAACTACATGTTAGTCTCAATGCATTATTATTGTCCTAGCCAACAATAATACTTGACTAAGGATCTTTTAAGAATAATCATATTATTCTTAGGACATTATTATAAAACAGTTTATTTATGCACACAGAAATGAAACTGAAATAATAATGGCAAAGCCTTATATTAATAAACATGATAAATCAAGTATGTTGTTACAACCATCTCGTGATTGATCTTTGGGCATACTCTTACAATTGGTTCACTTAATTCCTTCGAACTAATCCGGCTGTTCCACAACCCCTCCTCTGAATACTCCACTTCAGACACTTGTAGCTCCCTCTGTGACCGATCCATTGAGATCGAGTTGGCCCCCAGTTGACAAAATTAGAAAATTTGGGGCTAAAGAGTTTAGAGCTACTGTCAGTGATGACACTGAACGGGCCGAGTTTTGGCTCGATAATACAATCCGAGTGTTCGATGAGTTATCGTGTTCACCCGATGAGTGCTTAAAATGTGCTGTATCTCTATTACGTGACGCTGCCTATCACTGGTGGAATACTCTAATATCAGTGGTTCCGAGAGAGAGTTACCTAGGAGTTCTTTCTGACAGAATTCTGTAAAAAGTATATCAGCCAGAGATTTATTGACCAGAAACGCAAAGAGTTTCTTAAGCTTAAACAGGGCCGAATGACGGTAACGGAATATGAGAGAGGATTTGTACGGCTCAGTCGATATGCTCGCGAGTGTATTTCATCCGAGGCCATTATGTGTAAACGATTCGATGATGGATTAAATGAAGATATCAAATTACTGGTTGGTATTCTGGAAATTAAGGAGTTCGTTGGATTAAAGGAGAGCTTTTCAACAGTCATCGAAGAAATTTTGAGGTGAGTCGGGCAAATCTAGGGCTACTTTGGGCTTTTCCAGACAGGATCGCGACCGACCCCCTGTGAGTACGCGAGCCACTTCCGTTACTAGTTTGGGTAATGATCGTCAGGACAGATCTGAGTGTAAGCATTGTGGTAAATGGCATTCGGGGAGTTGTAGACTTCATGATCGCTCCTGTTTTAAATGTGGATCTACTGATCACTTTATTAAAGATTGTCCGATGCGAGTTGAACGTAATACTGATCCGAGTGAGAGACCTGGTAGTACGGCAGCACGTGGTAGACCACCAAGACGTGGGGGTAATATTGGTGGTAGTCAGAGGGGGGACCAGAGACACTACGGTCAGATCTGAGACACGTGCACCAGCCCGAGCATATGCTATCCGCGCCCGTGAGGAAGCTTCTTCTCCGGACGTTATTACTGGTACATTTACTCTTTTTGACATTGATGTTATTACTCTGATTGATCCCGGTTCAACTCATTCTTATGTGTGTGAAACTTTAGCATCCAGTAAGACTCTTCCTGTTGAGTCTACTGAGTTTGTGATTCGGGTATCCAATCCTTTGGGTCATTGTGTTTTAATTGATAAAGTGTGCAAGAAATGCCCCCTAATGATTAGAGATTTCTGCTTCCCGGCCGATTTGATGTTATTGCCATTCGATGAATTTGATATTATTCTCGGGACGGATTGGTTGACTATGCACGATGCTGTAGTAAATTGCAAGCGAAAGACTATTGATTTGCGATGTTCAAATAATTAGATAATGCGGGTTGAGTCCACTGATTTAAACGGACTACCAGCAATGATATCTTCTGTTCGGGCTCAGAAATTTATGAATAAAGGCTATGAAGCTTATCTTGCTTATGTATTGGATAGCAATGTATCTGAACAAAAGCTTGAGACTGTGCCTGTGGTTTGTGAGTATCCGGATGTGTTCCCTGAAGAATTACCGGGATTGCCCCCTGTTAGAGAGGTTGAGTTCGGCATAGAGTTAGTTCCAGGTACAACTCCAGTTTCAATCGCCCCGTATCGTATGGCTCCAACCGAGTTGAAAGAGTTAAAATATCAGTTGCAAGAGTTGACAGATAGAGGATTTTCTCGACCGAGTTTTTCACCTGGGCTGCACCCGTATTGTTTGTGAAAAAGAAAGATGGAACTATGAGAATGTGTATCGACTATCGACAGTTGAACAAGGTGACTATAAAGAATAAGTATCCATTGCCCCGAATTGACGACCTATTTGATCAGTTAAAGGGAGCTTCGGTGTTCTCCAAGATTGACCTGCGATCTGGCTATTATCAGTTGCGAGTTAGAGACTCAGATATATCTAAGACTACTTTCAGAACGAGATACGGACACTACGAGTTCTTAGTGATGCCGTTTGGGCTCACTAATGCCCCTGCGATTTTCATGGATTTGATGAATCGGGTGTTTAGACAGTATCTAGATCGGTTTGTGGTTGTGTTTATCGATGATATTCTAATTTATTCCTGCGATGTGATTGAGCATTCTGAGCATTTGAGACTTGTACTTCAGATTTTGCGTGATAATCAGCTGTATGCGAAATTCAGTAAATGTGAGTTCTGGTTACGCAAGGTTAGTTTTCTGGGTTATGTTGTATCCGCTTCAGGCATTCGAGTCGATCCGAACAAAATTTCAGCTATTCTTGACTGGAGACCTCCGCGAAATGTTTCTAAAGTTCGGGGCTTCTTGGGACTTGCGGGATACAATCGACGATTTGTAAAAGGTTTTTCAATGATCTCTACTCCACTGACAAAGCTATTATAGAAAGATGTTAAATTTGAGTGGACTGAAAAGTGCCAAAAAAGTTTCGACCAATTGAAAGCCCTTTTGACGGAAGCTCCAGTATTAGTTCAGCCTGAGTCCGGTAAAGAGTTTGTAGTCTTTAGTGATGCATCTTTGAATGGTTTGGGCTGCGTTTTGATGCAAGAGGGCAGAGTTGTCGCGTATGCTTCGAGACAATTAAAGCCTCACGAGAGAAATTATTCGACTCACGATCTTAAGTTAGCCGCTATTGTGTTCACTTTGAAGATTTGGCGTCACTATCTATTTGGAGAAAAGTGTCATGTCTTTTCCGATCATAAAAGTCTCAAGTATTTAATGACTCAGAGAGATTTGAATTTGAGACAAAGACGATGGCTAGAATTACTAAAGGACTACGAGCTTGTCATTGATTATCATCCGGGAAAAGCTAACATTGTTGTTGATGCTCTTAGCCGAAAATCATTATTTACTTTGCGAGCAATGAATGTGCATTTGTCTATATCTGCTGATGATGTGTTGATAGCAGAATTAAAAGCAAAACCAGTGTTATTACAGCAAAACTGTGAAGCTCAGAAAGTCGATGATGATTTGGTGGCTAAGCGAGCCCAGTGTGATCCGAATGCTAATTCGGAGTTTTGTATTGATGTGAATGACTGTTTGAGGTTCAGTGACCGATTGTGTATTCCGAGAAATTCAAAACTAATTCTAATGATTTTAAGTGAAGCCCATAGTAGCCGAATGTCGATTCATCCAGGTAGCACAAAAATGTATAACGACTTGAAACGTCAGTATTGGTGGCACGGTATGAAACGAGACATCTCCGACTTTGTGTCTAAGTGCCTGATATGCCAGCAAGTAAAAGCGGAGCATCAGGTGCCTTTGAGATTGCTGCAGCCGATTTTGATTCCTTAGTGCAAATGGGATAGGGTCACGATGGACTTTGTATCCGGTCTACCGTTGACACCAAGGAAGAAAGACACGATTTGGGTTATTGTTGATAGATTGACGAAGTCAGCTCATTTTATCCCTGTTCATACCGACTTTTCACTTGAGAAGTTAGCGGAAATATTTGTTTCTCAGATTATACGACTGCATGGTGTTCCTACTTCTATTATTTTTGATAGGGACCCCAGATTTACATCCCGATTCTGGAAGAAATTACATGAGGCTTTGGGTACCAAATTACATTTTAGCATTGCTTTTCATCCGCGGACTGACGGTCAAACCGAGCGGGTTATTTAGATACTCAAGGACATGTTGAGATGTTGCATTCTCGAGTTTAGCGGATCGTGGGAAAAATACTTGCCTTTGGTTTAATTTGCATATAATAACAGTTTTCAATCGAGTATTCAAATGGCACCCTAAGAAACTCTTTACAGTCGAAAATGCCGTACGCCTTTATTTTGGACCGAGCTCAGTGAAAGTAAAATCTTCAGGGTTGATTTGGTTAAAGATGCCGAATAGAAAGTAAAAGTGATTCGTGATAGTCTTAAGGCAGCTTCAGATCATCAGAGGTCGTATGCAGATTTAAAACGGAAAGATATTGAGTATCAGGTCGAAGACAAAGTATTTCTTAAGGTATCACCTTGGAAAAAGGTGCTCAGATTTGGCTGTAAAGGCAAGTTGAGTCTGAGATTTATCGGACCATATGAGATTTCGGAACGAATTGGGCCAGTAGCATACAGATTGATTTTGCCCCCTGAACTTGAAAAGATTCACAATGTCTTTCATGTCTCGATGCTTCGACGTTATAGATCTGACCCTTAACATGTGATTAGTTCTTCCGATATTGAAATTCAGCCTGATTTGAGTTATGAAGAGGAACTGATCCGTATCTTGGCTCACGGGATGAAAGAATTATGGAATAAGAAAATTTTCTTAGTAAAGGTGCTGTGGTTGAAACACGGAATCGAGGAAGCAACTTGGGAACTTGAAGATTCTATAAAAGAGCGTTACCCAAATCTATTCACTGGTAAGATTTTCGGGGACGAAAGTCCCTAAAAAGGGGGGGAGAGTTGTGACAGCCCTAATGCAACCCTAGTCGGGAAGTGGTTTCGGGACCACCAAACCGAGACGCAAAATTTGCTAAATGTTAAATTTAATCCTTATTAAATGTGAATATGCATGTGTGAAATTTGATGCTTTGAATTTTTATTATTTGAATGTGAATTTCATAAAAAGGACTTGTGTGTTATAATTGTAAATGTGTTAGAAAACAATTAAAAGAGGCCAATTAGTGTATGGAGTAATAGTTAGGGACTTGGATGTTAAATTGCCACTTTAATCTTAGTGGCCGGCCATGCAAATGATTAAGTCAACACTTTTGCATTTTTTTTATGTTAAAGAATAAATTAATGAAATTTTTATTATATTTTGAATAATTAATAATAAAGAAATGGGTGAAAAGAACAAAGTTCTTTTCTTTGTTCTTCTTGGACGAAAGTGTTAAGGAAAAGGGGGAAGAAGAAGATTGAATTTCGGCACTTTGATTTCCTTCTTTAGGTAAGCTTCTATGATAAATTTTGATGGATTTTTGATATTTTTGTAATGGTTATGCTTTTATCTACTCAACCTATGGATTAAATTGTGTTGGTGCATTTGATATGTATATATATATGTTTCGGTCATGGCAATTGGATGAGATTTTATGTTTTTGTTCTTAAAAATGAAAATCTATGGTAGTATGCATAGGAACTAGCTATTCAATGAAAAATAAATAAAGGGGACTTAATATATATATGATTTTGGCATTTGTATAAATGAGTTAGTTGCATTCGTCAACTAATGGGAAATAGAAAATCTTGTAAAAAAAACATAATTCTTGCTAAATTGTTAAATTGAGTCTTGAATTGATTTAATCAAGTGATGAACTAAAGAATTAAGTTGTACTGGTAAGAAGTTGGAGAATGGTATTAATGTTCACGTTCGGCCATGGATAGGGAAGTGGGGATTTGAATGTCTTTCATATTTTGTTAAATTGATTGAGCATAGTGGATGTTTGAGCTATATTATGTGTATTCCTCATGTGGATTTAATGATAGTTTAAAAATAGCTATTGAGTGAGTAAATTCTACTCATAATTGTCGATTTTAAATTGGGAGACTGGATATGTTTCATGTTGAATTTTTATGAAATTAAGTTGGATATTGTTCTTTGTGTGACTTGTTAAGCTAGGTGGGACATTCGGCTATTTCCATTAGAGCAAATGAATTGAGTTGGATATTTAGTGAATGATATTTAGTGCATATTGTTTTATTTTGAGGATGAATGCCGAATGTGATTTTTAGCTTATAGTAGCATAAATGGTAGAATTAGGCTTAAGCTTTGAATCACAATTGAAGTTTGATAGTTAGTTAAAAATGTCTTTCGATAGCCCTTTTTATATTTGGCCTGAGACATATTGTAATGGATCTTGAATAATTTTGATAAATTAATTTAGAAATGGTAGTTTAGTAAGGAATGTGCATTCGGCCTTGTTGGAGAATTTTGAATTGGAGATAATTTTCTATGTTTTGATTAGTAAATTGAATTGGTTGGAAGTTGAATTAATTATAATTGAATTGGTTGGAAGTTGAATTAATTATATATGTATACGTTTTATGTATACATTAATTTCCTAATCTATATCTTTCGGCTATAAGTTATCATGGTAGAATTTTAATATGTAAATTTGTTAATCTTTAGCCCAAGAGCATCAAGGATAAAAGTCAGATAAAGGGAAGGCAAAATTGAACGAATAGCCGTAGAATTATAGTCATCGACAACTCCTGAGGTAAGTTTCAATAAATTAAACTTAGAATAAAGCTAAACTATGCATATATATATATATATATGTGCTACATATAAAATATATTGAACGGTCAATGTAACTCATGAGAAAGTATATGCGAAATAAAGATGAATTATTAGGTGATATGTATATACATATGCTCTTGTAAATGCGTTGAGACTGAATATGCGACTATGAAATGTACATATGCTTACATGTGTGTGCGAATGATGTGATCGAAAGACAAAAAGGTGAAAAGTGTATGTCTTTAGCCATGAAATTAAACTAATGTGGTTTATGTGAAATGTATGAAAATATATATATGTATATATGCTTGAGGTGTGACCGAATGGTCCTTAGCAAAAGAATTGCATTCTGTAAATAAAATTATGTTCGAAAGGGGTATAAACTCTTTGTTAATGTGGTGATTACGTGTGATTCATAGAAGTAGCAAATATGTTTGAGACAAATCTGTGAAACAACTATCGTACGATGTTATTCGGGTCTGAGACCTAACAAGCTGTAAAGCTGGTGTTAGAATCGAACTTAAAAGTTCAGCAGGCTACAAGCCGGTGATAAAATTTCGGACATTTCAGTCCAGCAGGCTTAAAATGCCGGTGATCAGTTACGGACTTCTAATCCAGTAGGCATTGAGCCAGTGACAAAATCGGGTGATACCCAGCAGGCTAAGAGCCGGTGTTATGTAAATGAGATAAAGTTGAGATATTCGTATTTTGTGGCATCCGGATTAGTTCAATGGGCCTGAAACCGTTAAGGTATGTAATGTTACTATGTGTATTGTAACGAATAAATTGCTGTTGAAATGAAATGAGACATGCAAAAATTTAAAGTTGTATATGTATTTGAATATCATGAAACTAAGTATTTATATATATTTATATATGTAAGATCAATGGTATGTGTATGTGACTTACTACGAAAAGTTTATGTTCATAAACTCCTTGATTCATTTGGAGTAAGGTAAAAAGGAATGATTAGAAAGTTTGATAATATAATTACGTACTTCTCATAATTTCTATGTGAATGAAATTTGAATAAAACGAGGGTTGATGCTTACTTAAGTTTTCGGCTCAAGTGATACATTACTGATTTGTTATGTATACTTCTATATGTAAAAATGTACATCATTCTGTTATCAAATCATTGCTAATTATTCGAAACTTACTAAGCTCTTAAGCTTACCTCGTTTGTTCTGGTATTTTGTTTTATAGATTGCGGTTATTAGTTGTGAGCTCAGGGATCCAAAGTTGAAGTCAACCACACTATCTAGGCTATTTTGGTATCATTAACAACTTATTTTGTTAATGGCATGTATAGGTTTACTCTTTTGTCAACATTTTGTTTATATGTAATTATTAGAACAAGCTATATGAAAATGGCTTGTGTTTTGTTCAATGCAAATGTTTGGCTTGATAATTGTTAATTATTAGTATAAAGGTGATATTTGTAAAATAGTATGATGATGCATTCGAAGTTATCAACATGGTTGTTTCCGGCACTTATTGTTTAGCTTTGAGAATCTTTCTGTTAAATTATAACTTGTATGTTAATATTTCATACTCTATTCCGGTGATGGATGAGAGTATAAGGTGTTATATTTTTTGGTATCAGAGCTACAGTTTAGTCGATTCTAGGACTAACTAGCATGTGTGAGTATAGCTATACATGCCGAAATATAATATTTGGATAGTGTGATGACTTCTGACTTCTGAAATGTGTTTTTGGTATAGTGATGGATCCCGATCCCAATCGAATTGTAGCTGACGATGTTGAGAGTGTAGCAGCTGCTCCCGCGCAAGGGATTGCGCCAATTAACTCTCAACCGAATGCCAGTTAGCAGGATGATGACATGAGGCAAAATTTCTACGCTTTGATGAGTGATTGGTTCACTCAATTCCTTCAAACTAATCCGGCTATTCCACAACCCCTCCTCTGAATACTCCACTTCAGACACCTGTTAATATCTCGTATGTTAAATTATAACTTGTATGTTAATTTCTCGTACTCTATTCCGGCGACAGATAAGAGAATAAGGTGTTACATAAGTAAACATAGCATATCCCAATATAATTTGGCTAAATGCCTGAGCACATATACACAAACCATGTTAGCCATGTAAATACATATATAAGCCAATAAGCATGGACGAGCACAACAATTGATTAAGTTTCATATACATGTGTCATCCAATTCAAGTTTCCATATACCATGTAACAACATTTCCATGTAATCCATATGTATCCTTGTATAGTTCGTATCGAACTCTTACCATTTCATATCAAAACATTGCCCGTTGAACCATTTAAAATATCATTAGATCCTCAGGATAGGTCATGCACAGTGTGCTAACTCAAATAACTGTAATCCATCAAATCTTGTACATGTATGCTGATATGAGCTGTGAATCAGTATGCTCACACGAGCTGTAAATCAGTATGCTCTCATGAGCTGTAAATCGGTATGCTCTCACGAGCTATGGGTCGAAACGTAGCTACACAATGTTGCTCACATGATCTATGGCATATCTGCAACACATGCCAAACCTCAGCCATTGGTAGGACGTTTAGGACCAGCACCTGAATCATGTAAATCCTAATGACATGTCATTTGTATCCTACGAATTCCTAAGGTTCAAACGGGGCTCGATAATCATCATACATCGTTAGATATGCAATCGGTATATATATATGACATCTCATAAAACATGTAATTCAATTTAAAACATATAAACATGATTTAATTACACGAACTTACCTCGATGAGTAACGGAGGCGATAAATCCGAGACTTTCTCTTTGCCCCGATCTAAAGTCATACGAGGTCTATCTTGATCTATACGGATAAATTTAACTCAATTTAATATATAATTCATTCTATATAGCCCAAAATCATACTTTAGAAAAATTACTATTTTGCCCCTATACTTTTAATTTCTTTGTAATTTAGTCCCTAGCTCCTAAAAATGGAAATTCATGAAATTCCACCACAACCCACTATGGCTGAATACTAAATAGGTCCCTGGCATGCCCTATATTTCATTTATTTCATAAATTCACCATGTAAAATTTTCTATTTTTCAATTTAATCCCTAATTGACAATTTCATCAAAAATCTCTTTACAAAAGTTTTTTTATCTAACAATGACCATCCATTTTCTATCATCAAGTATGAAAACTCATGTATACTCATTAATGGTAAAACCTAACAGTTTAATAGGTTCACAAATTAGTCCCCAGGCTAGCTAGATTAAGCTATAACGATCCCAGAAACATAGAAATCATTAAAATCGGGACAAAATACATACTTAATTAAGCAAAGATATGTTGCCAAAAGTGAAAGCTCAATAATGGCTTTTTCCAACCCTAAAGTTCAATTGATGAAGATGACTAAAAGATGATAACCTTAATTTGTTTTATTTAATTTATCCTTGATTTATTAATTACTTAATTAACACTAAAAATGAATCAAACTTGCAATAATGCCAGACCATGCTCATCCACTAACACATCTTTAGTCTAATTGCCATATGAGGACTCAAAATTTAAGGTTCTATAGCTATTTAATACTTTTAACTGCTAGAACTTAACATTTGCACTTTATGCGATTTAGTCCTTTTCATTAAATTGAGCATGTAAACGGTAAAATTTCCTAACAAAAATTTTATATTGTACTTCTATCATGTTGTAGGTAATAAAATAATAATAAAATAAATTTTTTTACTTCGAATTTGTGGTCCTAAAATTACTATTTTGATTTCACTAAAAGCGGGTTGTTACATACATGCAGCATAAACCCAACCAATCCTAAGGGTTAAATCAACAAGCTCCAAAACAACAACAAGTTGAGTTATCCAACAATTTGAGAACTTTTTGAAGGCGTACATGGCGAAGAATGATGCTTTAATCCAAAGTCAAGTAGCAACACTAAAAAATTTGGAGAACCAAATGGGTCAGTTAGCTATGGAGCTTCATAACCAATCGCAAGGAGACTTGTCGAATGATACAAAAAATCCAAGAAATTTGGGTAGTTTCCTTACAAAGTGGCAAAACTTTGGAACCTAAGGAGTTTGTGATTAAAGATGAACCTATTGAGAAGGAGGAAAGTTAACTAATAGTTGAAATTCCTACACCGGCTGAGCCAGAACTTACAAAGTTTGACGAGGTAAAACCTAAACTAGTGAATTTTCAAAAACTAACATCTTCTTTAGATACAAATTTATCTATTCAAAATACTTATCCTGTCGAACCCTAAGTTCTGTCACCTCCATATCCTCAAAAGTTCCAACCAAATAAGTAAAAAAACAAGGTGCAATTTAAGAAGTTTTTGGACATTCTAAAGTAACTTCACGTCAACATCCCATTGGTGGAGGCTTTAGATCAAATGCCAAATTATGTGAATTTCATGAAAGGCATCCTGTCTCTGAAGAAGAGATGTAATGTGTAACAGCCCATTTTTGGTTAAATCAGAACAGTGGTTTTGGAACCACAAATCTGAGGTTGGAAAATGAAATTATTGTTATTTTATGTGTTTACAACATGATAGGATGTATGTGTGAAAGTTTCGTGAAGTAATTTTATCGTTTGAATGCTTAATTCAATAAAAAAAGGACTAAATCACATAAAATGCAAAAGTGATGTTCTATAGTTTAAAGTGCTTAATAGCTATGAATTATTAAATTGGAAGTCCTTATGATGTAATTAGACCATTGATATGGTAAGTGGACAATTATGGACTTATATTTTGTTATTTTAATGTTTATAACTACGGTTAATAAAGTAATTTAGAAAATTAAATAAATAAAATTACAAAATTACAAAAGCTATCATCTTTTTCATACCATCCACCACAGAAAAATGGAAAGAAGAACACCATAGCTAGGGCTTGAAGGTTCTGCCATTGTTCATTAAGCATATCAAGAAAAGAAGAATTCAAACTTAAATCGAGGCAAAAACAAAGTACTCGACTAATTAGCTAGTTTCGTCATTTTTGTATACGAGGTAAGTTCGTATGTTAATAAATGCTATTGAATTATGTTATAATTTGTTGTTATTATTGAATTGAATTGTGAAGCTGGTTGAATATGAGTTACGAGACATGATCGATAGAGATATGACAACCGGAAGTCTCGTATGAACCTTAGGAATAGTATAGGATACAAATGTCATGACATTATGGTTACTAAGATTAAGTGTAAAACCATGTCTGGGATATGGCAATAGTATAAGATTTCGTGTAAGACCATAGCTGGGCTATGGCACCGATATGAGATGACATGTAAGACTATATCTGGGATATGGCAGTGATACTATATATGTGTGATTCCTGAGTATCCTCTAGTGATTCTGAATGGTTCAATAGGAATAAATGAGACAAGAATGAAAGTAATATTGAAGGTAGGTTGATAACTTCATATGTGATCATCTTTCAAACATGAGAAAGGTTTGTGAATTTATATGTGTTATAGCTTATTGTGCTTATTTGATTAAACTGTACTTATTTGTTATGTGAAGTTTATTATCGTACGAGCTTACTAAGCTACAAAGCTTACTTCGTTTTATTTTCTTATGTTTTATAGTGAATTTGAGCTAGCTCGGATCCAGGGATCGTTAGTGCCTTTATCTCACTATCGGACATCTATTTTGGTACTTTTGTAAATGTATATATGGTATGTGGCATGTATAGGCTATGGTCACTTTTGTATGTTTGATAGTTATGTTTTAAGCCATTTAAAATTGTTTGATAATGCTATAAAGTTTGATGTACATTTTGTCTCACGAAATGGCATATTTTGGTATGGAAGTTATTATGGTTATGATGTGCAAATAGCTATTTGGTATGTGGTGATTAATTGCTTGGGATATGTTTGTTGTTGTGTGAATATAGTTGATGAATTGGTTGAATTATAGGACTAGATATATATGTGAATTATGACCATTGAATCATTTAATTTTGGTACATGTTTAAATAGGTGAATTAGAGTGATTTTGAGAATGGTAATTGTTGATATTGAAATGGTATAAAATATGATGAGTTGATGTTGTTTTGGCTGCTTATATGTGTCTTAAATTGGTTCAAATTATGCTTGTGTAGGGTATGCAAAATTTGGTGACAAAATGGCCTTGTAAATGGCCTATTTTTGTCCACACAGGCAGAGACATGGGCGTGTGTCTCAGCCGTGTGTGACACATGGTTATAGTACATGGCCGTGTGTCCCTTGGTGTTGTATTTTAAAGCAAGTCAGTATACTCCACAGGTCCTCACACATGGGCGTCTGACTGGCCATGTGGCATAAGTTAGTATACCCTACAAGTTTGATACAGCCTAGCACACGACATAGCACATGGGTGTGTGAGGCCATTTCGAATAGGCAAACAGGCTAGACATACGGGCGTGTGGTCAGCCATGTGACCTAAGTCAAAGAGTTACACGGGGTATGACACGGTCTCGGACACGACCATGTGCTCCCATTTCGGATGGCCACACGGCCTGTGACACGAGCGTGTCTAGTGGCCATTTAAGACACGCGGCCTATTTACACAGGCGTAGGCTCGAACCACCTTTAAAGCATGTTTAACGCCTGGTAGGCACGTTTAAGGGGCAATGTAATTAAATGTGATCTATATATGCTTATGTATGTGTAAATAAAATAATAAGTATAGTAATACCTCTTACCCTGTTACAGCGACGGATACAGGTTAGGGGTATTACATTTTATTGGTATCAGAGCTGCAGTTTAGCCGATTCTCATACTAACGTAGCATGTGTGTGAGTCTAGCTATACATGCCATATACAACCTGCGATAGTGTGATGTCTCCTGACAGTTGAAAATGTGTTTTAGTATAGTAAATGGATCCCGATTGAGCTGTAGTAGACGATGTTGAAAGTAATGTGCCAGCTTCTATACATGGAGCCGCACAGTTTGAATCGAGGCCTATTACGAGTAGTCAGGGAGGAGAGGCTAAACAAGCCTTCTTCCACATGATGAGTGAGTGGTTCATGGAGTTCATTCAAATGAATCTGGTTGCTCAACAACCTCCACCCTTGTGAATTCCTCAACCAATCCCTATAGCTACTCAAGTTACTGATCCTATTTGTGGGAACAAGCCGCTGATAAAATTCAAAAATATGAGGCTGAAGACTTCAAGGCTAATGTTGATGATGATACTGAGAAAGTTGAATTCTGGCTTGAAAATACAATTCGAATGTTCGATGAATTGTCATGTACACCCAAAGAATGCATTAAGTGTGATGTGTCGCTCTTGAGAGATTCTGTGTATCAATGGTGGAATACTTTGACATCAGTGGTATCAAAAGGACGGGTTACCTGGGAATTCTTTCAATCTAAATTTAGAAAGAAATACATCGGCCAGAGATTCATCGATCAGAAACGCAAAGAATTTCTTGACTTAAAACAGGGCCATATGTCTATTGCGGAATATCAGCTAGAATTTGTGAGATTCATCAAATATGCTCAAGAATGTGTTTCAACAGAAGCTATTATGTGTAAAAGATTCAAACATGGATTGAATGAAGATATCCAATTGCTAGTCGAGATTCTAGAATTAAAAGAGTTCATTGTACTTATTGATCGTGCCTGCAAAGTTGAAGAATTGAGTAAAGAAAAGAGAAAAGATGATTCTGAAGCTAGAGATTCAAGAAAGCGATTGATGAATAAACCATATCACTCTTCATCCAAGAGACCACGAGATGTGTATAGTCATTCAAATGCATCAGAGGGGTATTCTAATAGAGATTGAGGGAAGCAATTTACGAGTGCAATGGCTCCAGCTACTCCTATAGCAAGCGTCGAAAGTGTAAGACCAAATAGACCTGAATGTAGAAAGTGTGGGAAACGACATCCTAGTGATTGTACAATGAATGATCGGGCCTATTTTAAATGTGGTTCGATGGATAATTTTATTAGAGATTGTCCAGAACTAGCTGAGAAAGACAGGCCTCAAAATACAAGATCGAGTGGCACAGCTACTAGAGGAAAACCACCTAGAAATGTCGAAAATGTGAGTGGTAGTCGAGGGGGACAAAGGACTACGTTGTGAGATCCGAAGCTAGAGCACTTGCCAGATCTTATGCTATTCGTGCTCGCGAAGAAGCGTCATCTTAAAATGTTATCACCAACACATTTTCTCTCTATGACAGTAATATGATTGCATTGATAGATCCTGGATCAACTCATTCATATATATGTGTGAATTTAGTGTCTAGTAAGAATTTGCCTGTTGAGTCTATAGAGTTTATGATTAAAGTCTCGAACCTCTTAGGCAAATATGTTTTGGTTGACAAAGTTTGCAAGAACTGTCCTTTGATAACTCGAGGTTACTATTTTTCAATCGATTTAATGTTGTTACTATTTGATGAGTTTGATGTAATTCTGGGTATAGATTGGTTAATGTTGCATAATGCGGTAGTGAATTATAGACTAAAGACAAGTGAATTAAAATGTTAGAATGATGAGACTATTTGAATTGAATCTAATTATTTGAGTAGTTTGCCATTGGTAATTTCATCGATGTCAGCTCAGAAATATGTGAGAAAGGGATGCGACGCCTATCTTGCTTACATACTTGATAAAAAAGTATCTGAATCAAAGATTAAATCACTACCAGTTGTGGGTGAGTATCTAGATGTGTTTCCAGAAGAGTTATCGGGTTTGCCACCTATCAGTCAGGTTGAATTCGTATTCAGTTAGTAAAAGGAATAACACCGATATCGATAACACCGTACAGAATGGCTCCAACAGAGTGAAAAGAATTAAAAGCTCAGTTATAAGAGTTAATTGATAGATGATTTGTAAGGCTGAGTTTCTTGCCCTGAGGTACACCAGCATTATTTGTGAAAAAGAAAGATGGCACGATGAGAATGTGTATAGACTATCAACAGCTCAATAAAGTGATGATGAAGAACAAATATCCTCTGCCCCAAATAAATGATTTGTTTGATCAGCTGAAAGGAGCAACAGTACTTTTAAATATTGATTTGAGATCGAGCTATTACCAGTTACGAGTTAAAGATTTAGATGTGCTGAAGACTACGTTCAAAACGAGGTACAGACACTATGAATTCCTTATTATGCCTTTTAGATTAACCAAACGCACCCATAGTTTTTATGGATTTGATGAATCAAATTTCTAGACCATATCTAGACCGATTCGTTGTTGTGTTTATTGATCGTGATTTTGATGAAGTAATAATGATCATACCTGGAACTAAATATTATCACGATAAAAGGCAAGCACCTATCGAATAGTAGTATAGTTAGTGGCAAGACCAGTATATCGAATCCAAGGAGCTAAAAGTACTAGTAATGACTTTCATCCTATTATCTAGCCTAAAAATAAAGAGGGTTTTGTTGGTAAATTAAAATTCTAGCTAACTAAAGACACGACAAAGAGTAAATTGGGAAATTACTTTAGGAAAAATTAATTGACAAAGGCAACAACTAAGGAAGAATCCACCTAGACTTCACTTGTTATTTAACCCTGAACTAGACAATTTCTTTATTCGACTTGATCCGTAGAGATCCCTAAATTATGTTAATATTCTCCTTTAAGAATAAGAACAACTAACCCTAGGTTGATTAATTGTAATCTCTTTCTAATTAAAACCCCTAGTTTTGTATTAACTCGTTCTATGGATCCCCTATTAGATTTGACTCTAATCCGGCAGATGTTCGTCGTCTATGTCTAGGATTACGATCAGCTGCGCTTAATTGTGTTGGATCTACTCTTAAACAGGGACTTTTGCTCCTTTGAATAAGCATATTTGGCTTGAATTAATATCCTGAAATATCAACTCAATAATTAAAAACACAATTAAGAACAAATCAAATATTTATCATATAGTTCAGATAACGATAACAAGATTCATCTTAGGTTTCATCCCCCTCAAGTATTTGGGGATTTAGTTCATGTTTATAAAAGAATACATCTCAGAGTAAAGAAAATAACAAAACATAAAGAAAATCCAAAACCCCTAAAAGGATTGAAGGGAGATCCTCAGTCTCATTGTATATCCTTGCTTCTGAGATGGATCAATCAGCTTTCTTCGTGTAATTCCCTGTCCTCTACTCTGAGTCTTCTTATAGTTGCCTCCTAGGCTCTTTATATAGAGTTTGGAGTGTCTTTCTTAGCCCTTAAGTAGCTTTTTTCGCGTGAAATTGAAACCCGTTACGACAGGGACACGCCCATGTGGCACGCTTGTTGAATCGAGCCCAGGCTATGTTCAAGCCTATTAATGTGGCACAGGCGTGTGGTTCACCCGTGTGAGGAACTCCAGGCCGTGTTGATCTCTTACTTTGGCCCATTTTCTCGATTTTTGGCCTGTTTCTCATTCTTTTCACTCTTCTATGCTCACCTAAGTATAAAACATGAATTTAAAGGATTAGAAGCATCAAATTCCACAATTTAGGTGATAATTTATCCAAAATTATGCTAAGCATACGGTAAAAATATGTATAAATTACGGTTTATCAAATACCCCCACACTTAAGCCTTTGCTTGTCCTCAAGCAAAATCCTCAACTCACAATTAAAAATCATTCTTCTCAACTTATAAATCTTATCAATAATGTTTCGAATCAATCCATGAGTAATCATACATTGAAAATTTAACTAAAAGTACTTTAAAGTTTCAAACAGTCTAAGTTGAGAATCTTATCGCAGAAACATAGGTTTTCTTCCATCTTTTAAGTAATTACCTTTAAATTCAAAATTTAACAAGATTTGACATCCTCACTGAAGGTTCACTCTATCCACTCGAAGTGTTTAGGGTTCAGGGATGAAGCACTCATTAGTCGATATGAAAAGTTATTACCATAAGCTTGCATGAAAATCACATCACCACCACTATAGATTGATATGATACATCGATTAAAAGTTCTTTAGATGGTTGTAATAGGGCTTCGATTAGGGGTGTGGTCACAAGTTGAAAAGGAGGGTGAGAATCGAGATTGAGCTGAAAAAATCATCTAACTAGAAAAATCTTATCACTGAAACATATTCCTAGAATAAAGCCTTTTTCATCATTTAGGATCAAAAATTCATAATTACATAGAAATATGCAAAACATCAAATTACAACTGAAATAAATATACACATCTTTTATTTTATTTATTTTTTTTAAGAACAAATCAAATATTTTACAAACTTAACTAACTGAAAAGGAAATCATAGCTAGATAGTTATTCAATTCAAATCGCCACAAAAATAGGGATCAAAATAATTATGGGGATTTCAACAATAATGGTTAATGGGATAACATTGAGGGTAAATCAATGAATGGTTTGTTAGGCTCAAGGGGGTTTACTAAGGGTTAATTTATGGAGGTAGGCTTTTATGGAGTAAGTGGGTTAAAACCTAGGTGCCTTTATCATCTCGGTATATCAAATCAATGATGTGGTCTCGACATCTATAATTGAAGTAAGTTCTAGAATAATAAATCAGTATTGATTCACTCAAAACAACAATAAAAGTGAGCATGAAAGGATGTATGCTCAAAAGGCTAAAAAATCTCACTAGAATTATGGCTTTTGATGTCAATCCTGTGAATTTCAAATCTCAAGATAATACCTAAATTTGGGGAAAATAACCTAGAAAAATTTTAGATTCTCAAAAATTTCAACTTATCATGTTTGATTCTCTAATGTCTTAAAGTTTGAATAATCAAAGCACAAATACCTATGTCTTAATCTTAAACATATCAATAAAAATCATAAATCAATTAGAATTCATTCTAATTGTTAAGGCCAAGATTTAGGGATTTGAGAACAATGAAAAAATGAAAGTGAGAAAATTTTAGGGATTTTCTGAGAGTGAACTTAATAACCCCCCACACTTAAGATGTACATTGCCCTCAATGTACAAAGATAAATTTACTAAAAATATAAGCATAAATCCTAAGATAGGGAGAAAAGTGAAACTCCCTGAATATTGGATGAATTCCTTGAGTTGGAAGTGTGGAAACTTGTAGGAAGGGTAGTTAAAGGGTGTCGATCCACAATCTCCGTGCCAAAAGAATGTCTGAATTAGTGTCATGATGGCTATGGTCGTGGTCAAGTAGGACATGACATTCGTGAAGTAGTTTTCCTATTAGTGTTGGATTTGAGCTTTTATGCTCTTTGAAACTGCGATAGCTTCAATAAAACTCTGGGGAATGTAAATTAGCATAGTTTACTCGTTATAAAATAGCCGATATAAAATATTGAATATAAATTAAGTTCTTAGAACATAAAAATTGAAATTTAATAAAGATAAATAAGAAAAATAAAGAACCTAAAAAGAAAAATAAAATTAAAGAGAAGGTAAAAATAAAGATCAAGAAGGAAAATAAAAAATAAGATAAGAGTATTCGAAAGTTCTAGTCCTCAGATGGTTCGTGAGGTGGGGGTGGTGGTGAGATGTGGAGATGTTGACAAATCTGCTGGAGGGTAGCATTAATGTGATCAAGGCGTTGAAAACACTACTACTCAAATCATGTCAAGCGCTCAGAGATGTCAGCGTGTGAAGCTGCCGCATGAACTAGACGACAGATGGGCGGTGGTTGAGATAGTGGCTCATTGTGAGATGGAGGGACATCATTAGTAATGTCCTCTAGGTCATCCTACTTGGTGGAATGAGCTAGACGGTACTGAGAAGGATCGGTCCCATGTCGACGCTCGATCATCCTCATGTATAGCATGTTTTGGATGCCTTGTGGGGACATCTGGCAGATAAGAGTGAGAGAGGATGATTATGCTGCAGTGTTGAGGAGACCAAAGTGGAGAGCCAGGCGAGTCACATATGGGCCCATCGAAATCACCCCCTACGATACCGCTCCGTCTGATGTTGAATGGCAAGGGCGATGAAATAGGCAAGGTCGAACATGTGCCCGTATGCCATACTCCACAAAAAATAGGCGTCATGGGTGTTGACAAAACTGGTGCTCTCTCGTCTGCCCGTCAATGTATGTGCGAGTAGGGCATAAAGGTACCTCAGTGATGGGGTGAGAGCTATCACTTTAGAGCGACTAGGGTCGTAGGTGGCTGAAGCAAAGACGAGGTCTTGCCAACACTTGGAAAGAGAGTAGTGGATATGGCGGTGAAGCTCGGAGAGGTCTTCCTCTTCCATGAATCTATCAGTATATAAGCCCAAATCTACTCTGAACTCAGGTACCCTTAATTGGTGTACCAGACCACCGAGGCGGAAGTGGACTGTTTTGGGATCGTCATATTAGGACATGACCGTCTAAAGATGGAAAGTATAATAGAGCTCTAGAGTGAGCTCAAGGTATGTTGGCTCGACGATCTCAAAAAATTAATCCTATGGGTTCGTCATCAACAGTGCCTGAATCGTGTCTGCAAGTTGGACCTGCTCTAGGGCGGCCCAATCAATACATCTCCCCACTACGAGGGGCCTCGCCCTAAGTATCTGGAATAGTTCCTCTTGGGAACCTTGGGAGAACTGAAGGAATGGGTGCTGAATTTTCATGGTGGCATTGGAAGAGGTACCGCCAGGTTCTTTTTGCTTCTTCGAAGTAGGCACGGCGGCATTCTAGCCATGTGAGGGCGACATTATGTACCTGAAAAGTAAAGGATTAACAATTATTAATGACTGGAAAGGAATGGACATCGACTATCACTATGCATAAGTTAATCGGCTAGGTATCGAATAAAACAAATCAAAACTGAATTTCCTATTTTAGTAACATGTTCAGTCAAAAACTAACGAATACTCAATGCAAGAGTTAATATGAAGAAATAAAGTCGATGTTCGGATTATCCTAAGCATATAATTTAACAAAATAATAAAGATGATGGTTGCTATGGTGAGTATTTAATAGCAATGTGCACAAGAGTATCGTGACTAAACTTCTTATGGGATAGCTAAAAATGACAGTCAAAGGAGAATGCAAAATGGCATAACAAATATTCCAACTCAATATATATCATGATAATCATATGAGAAGTAATTGAGTAATGAAAAATATAGGGAATAAATAGATAGATAAATAAAAAATAAAGGAAAAAATTAGAAAAAAATAAAAAGATGTCAGTTAAGAGAAAGGAGAGAAAAGGGAACTAATAGGGCAAGTGATGGTGATGCGCGGTCATGGTGGTGGCACACGGTCATGGTGGTGATGCACAGTGGTGGTGGTGGTGGCACACGGTTGTGGAGAGGGAGGGAAGAGATGTGGCTTAGTGTTTTGGTGGTGGATAGGGGAAAAAGGACGGATTGAAGGAGATTAGAGGTTGTTTTTGTGGTGTGGTGGTCTGGGCTAAGTCGGCGACGGTGTAAGGAGCGGTTGTGTGAGCAGTGGTGGAGTAGGTTAGGGTTTTGAGTGGGGCGGATGATGAATAGTGAGGGGTTTCTATAGAAATTAGGTTGTTCGTAGATTTCAAATTTCGGTGAGCTTGATGCTTCGCCCACGCCCGTGTTCGTTGGGTATGTTGGGGCACACGGCCATGTCGCATAGCCGTGTCCTGCCTTGTTCGCTTCTCCCCCGCCCGTGTATGAGGTCACACACCCATGTTGATTTATAAGGTTCGACCACAGGCGTTAGACACGGGCGTGTCGCATGCCTATGCAAAATTTTCAGCTTTGACCACGGCCTAAGGGCACAGGGCGTGTCACATGCCCGTGTTGATTTAGCAGGTTTGGCCACGGCCTTATCGTACAGTCGTGGCTATTTGTCGAAGGCTGTGTCTGGGAAAATTTTTGCTCTATTTTCAAATGCCGTGTCGCACGGCCATGTCTCCTCCCGTGGTATGTCCGCATCCTTTGACACGCCCGTGTGTCTGGCTGTGTGGCTTTGGAAAATCTACATTCATGAAGTCAATTTAAGATTTAGATGTTAAGTTAAAGAAATTAACTATGTTAGTGCTTGGGTTGCCTCCCGAGGAGCGCCTGTTTATAGTCTAAGCTCGACTTCTCTCAAGCTTGCACGGTCATGGTGGTTTGAGGAGTTCAAACTCCTCTCTTCTTCTATCAGTTTTAATAGCAAAATAAGGTTTAAGTCAAGTATAATTTACCTTGAAAGTGCCAAATGTCTTATGTGTTATCTCAACTGTTAGGGGAAAATTTTTATTACCGTGAAGGAATGTGTGTCACCTGTATGAAATTTTGAATTCGAGATTCGAGGATCCTCCTCATCTAATAATACCTTATCCCATACCTTAAATTGATTTGTCTTTACCTTAGGTTCATCATGGTGATGCTTTGGTTCGACGTGGCATATCTTAGGTTTCCCTTGGCGGTAGTTCAACCACTCGTCTAGTTCTTTGATCAGTAGCATTCGTTCTTCATGGATTGTTCCCTTGTTATCGTATGAACTCGAATGTGGCTCAGTTGCACTTCCATGAGGAGTACCCTGCAGAGAAGGTTGGATAGTGAGATAACTCTTTTTACAAGGACTCGTAATAAAATTTTTATCATTAACAGTCTTATTAGAATTACGAGCTTGCAAAGTAATTCTATCATCACCTACATGAAGTGTAAGTTCACCTGTGCCTACATCAATTATAGTCCTTACAGTTGCTAAGAAGGGTCGCCCTAGAATTAATGGCACATTGCTATCCTCATCTATGTCTAAAACAACAAAGTCCACTGGAAATATGAAATTGTCAATTTTAACCAGAACATTTTCAATTATACCCCTAGGAAATCTAATGGTTTTATCAGCTAGTTCAATGCTCATCCTAGTTTGTTTAGGTTTCCTAAGACCTAGTTGTTTAAATAGTTTATAAGGCATTACATTTCTACTAGCCCCTAAATCAGCCAAAGCATTTTTAACATCTAAGCTACCAATCAAATAAGGGATTGTGAAACTCCCTAGATCTTTTAGTTTGTCGGGTAGCTTATTTTGTAAAATGGCCGAGCAAACTGCTTTTAGCTCCATATGTGATGATTCGTCTAATTTCCGTTTGTTTGCTAAGAGCTCCGTTAAGAACTTAACTGTATTTGGTATCTACGAAAGAGCTTCAATAAACGGTAAGTTAATGTGTAATTTCTTTAAAAGTTTAAGGAATTTAACGAATTGTTCATCTGTATAGTATTTCATTGTTGCATTTGGGTATGGGACACGAGGCTTATACTATTTGACAATTGGTTCTTTGCGACTTACCTCACCCTTACCTACTTACCACAGTTTCCTAACTTGGCTCTGATTTGGCTTTAACTAGCCCTCCTTCATTGATCATGTCAATGGCGTGGAGTTGCTCCTTAGGGTTAGTCTCGGTGTTGCTAGGCAAACCACCTAGTGGTCTTTCAGAGATTAGCTTAGCGAGCTGGCCTATTTGAGTTTCGAGTCATTGAATTGATGCTTGCTGATTTTTAAGTGCTGTCTCGGTGTTTTGAATACGGGTTTCTGATACGGAGATAAATTTCGTGAGTATCTCCTCAAGGTTCAACTTTTTCTCTTGCTGGTAAGGTGTTTGTTGAAATCCTGGAGGGGGTGGTGGTCTTTGATTTCCTTGATTGCCTTGTCCCCTTATGAGAAATTAGGGTGGTTCCTCCAACCTGCATTGTAAGTGTTACTATAAGGATTGTTTTGAGGTCGAGGATTATTACCCATATAGTTGACTTGCTCGTTTTGCATGCCATGTCTATAAGAGGAGTACTCTGGATTGCTCATGTTTCCTAAAGTTAAGTCACACTGCATCGCTGGATGTACCTGTGTAGAACCAACGAAACTATCAATCTTTTTATTAAGAAGTTCTACCTGATTAGAAAGCATGGTGACCGCGTCAACATTAAAAACTCTAGCAGCTTTTTGCGGCTTTGTTCTCATGACTTGCCACTGATAGTTATTCAGTGACATCTCCTCTATAAATTCGTAAGCTACCTCAGGTCTTTTGTTATTGATTATTCCACCGGTGGCTGCATCAATCATGTAACAGCCCATTTTAGACCCTAATCGAAACGAGTGGTTTCGAGACCACTTAACCGACTCAAAATATTATTTTTATTGCTTTAATATGTTTTATAGCATGATAAATTGAGGGTTCTATTATGTAATTTGCTATTTTGTGTTTAAAGGACTAAGTTGTAAAGTGGTTAAAAGTATAGGGACTATTTTGTAAATAGGGTAAAATATATGTTTTTGGATTAAATTAAATATGTTAGTGATTAAATAGCTAAATTTGCATTAATATAGATTAAGACAATCGAATCCTGAAACTTGATCGGGGAAGAGAAAGGTAGACGATTAGACTCGAGATTCAACTAAACTGAGGTAAGTTCGTATAATTAGAATTGAATTTGAACATGTTCATAACTATTGCGTAATTGTCAAGTGGATGTATGAGATTATTGGATTGAATTGCATATTGGTTATACATTTATGAAATGACATGGAAATGTTTAAAGATTTCAAATACGATCTGAGTATCGAGTCCCATTTGAACCGTAGAAAGTCGTAAGATACGAGTGACATGTCACTAGGGCTACAGGATGGTTCGAGCTCCTACATTTGTTGCGGACTCACCATAGCTCATGAGCTATATGTTCATCCTTCAGGATTACATGTTCAGTCTTTGGACTTACCATTCAGCCTACGGGCTTACCGATCATCCCTCGGGATTACATGTTCAGCCTTCGGGCTTACCGTTTCAGGCTCGAAAGAGCATATATGATGCATTGACGGATTGCGAGTAAGTCGCACCAGTCCAGATCCAAGAGATCAAAAGACTTTCATCCTCATTCTACTGCTTTTACGGGCGTATCCATCAGAGAAAGAAATGTTAGATCTTCTCATTCGAGACCTCAGGCAACCTCTGTGGCTAGTGTGGATAGTGTGAGAACTCTCGAACCTGATTGCAAGTACTGTAACCAAACCCATTTTGGTGAATGCCGATTGAAGAGCGGAGCTTGTTTTAGATGTGGATCGTTGGATCATTATCTGCGAGATTGTCCTGAAAGATCAATAGCTAGCAAAGAACAGTCGACAAAGACAAATAATACTGTGACCAGAGGTGGACCACCCTAGAATACTGGGAATAGGAATGGATCCCGCAATGCTTCTCGAGATGTTAATGTGAGATCCGAGACACTCACTCCTGCTAAAGCATATGCGATACGTGCACGTGAGGAAGCTTCGTCACCTGATGTTATCACCAGTACTTTTTCTCTCTATAACACTAATATTGTTGTGTTGATAGATCTTGGATCAACTCATTCATATATCTATATGGAATTAGTGTTTAAAAAGAGTCTACATGTTGAGTCTATAGAATTTGTAGTTAAAGTATCAATCAGTTAGGCAAGTCAGTGTTAGTTGATAAAATATGTAAGAATTGTCCATTGATGACTCGAGGATATTGTTTTCCGGCTGACTTGATGCTCCTCCCATTTAATGAGTTTGATGTAATACTGGGTATGCATTGGTTAAATGTACATGAGGTAGTTGTGAATTGCAGAAGAAAGAGTATAGAGTTGAAATGTCAGAATGGTGAAATTCTTCAGATCGAGTCAAATGATTTGAATGAATTACCGATAGTTGTATCTGCTATGCGAGTTTAAAAATATGTGAGAAAGGGCTGTGATGCTTATTTAGCATATGTGTTGGATACTAAAGTGTCAGAATCGAAAGTTGAATCTGTACTAGTTGTTTGTGAGTTCCCAGATGTTTTTCCAAAAGAGTTACCGGGTTTACCACCGATTAGAGAGGTTGAATTTGGTATTGAGTTGTTACCGGGTACCACACCGATATCGATAGCTCCGTACATAATGTCACCAACTGAATTGAAAGATTTGAAAGCACAGTTACATGAATTAACCGATAGAGGCTTCGCGAAACTGAGCTTTTCACCTTGGGGTGCTCCAGTTTTGTTTGTGAAAAAGAAAGATGGGTCAATGAGAATGTGTATTGATTATCGGCAACTGAATAAAGCAACCATGAAGAAAAAATACCCTCTTCCACGAATTGATGATTTGTTTGATCGGCTAAAAGGAGCTACGGTGTTTTCGAAGATTGATCTGAGATCAGGTTATTACCAATTACGAGTTAAAGAGTCAGACATACCGAAGACTGTTTTTAGAACACGGTACGGTCATTATGAATTTTTAGTTATGCGTTTTGGGTTAACTAACGCTCCTGTAGTGTTTATGGACTTAATGAATTGTATTTTCAGACCGTATCTAGACAGATTTGTTGTTGTATTTATTGACGACATTCTGATCTATTCACGTGATAAAATAGAGCATGCTGAACATCTGAGAATTGTGTTACAGACTTTGAGAGATAAACAGTTATTCGCTAAATTTAGCAAATGTGAATTTTGGCTTTGAGAAGTTGGATTTCTGGGTCACATTGTTTCTGTGGAAGGCATAAGAGTTGATCCGAGTAAAATATCTACAATTATAGACTGGAAACCACCGAGAAACGTCTTTGAGATTAGAAGTTTTCTGGGATTAGCGGGTTATTACCGAAGATTTGTGAAAGGATTTTCGATGATTGCTGTACCGTTAACTCGAATGCTACAAAAAGATGTGAAATTTGAGTGGATAGATAAATGTTAGCAGAGTTTCGAACAGTTGAAAGCCTTATTAACAGAAGCACCGGTTTTAGTTCAACCTAAATCAGGAAAAGAGTTTGTGATTTACAATGACGCATCGATAGTTGGACTGGGTTGTGTATTGATGCAAGATGGGAAAGTTATAGCGTATGCTTCCCGACAGTTGAAACCGCACGAAAAGAATTACCCGACACATGATCTTGAGCTAGCTGCTATAGTTTTCACTTTAAAGATTTGGAGACACTACTTATATGGTGAGAAATGTCGAATCTTTACTAATCATAAAAGTCTAAAATATCTGATGTCACAAAAAGATTTGAATATGCGACAACGTAGATGGCTCGAATTATTGAAAGACTATGAATTTGTTATTGATTATCATTCAGGAAAAGCTAATGTTGTAGCTGACGCTTTGAGTCGGAAATCTCTATTTTCTTTGCAGGCTTTGAATACTCAGATGATGTTATGTGATGACGGATCTATTATAGCCGAGCTAAAGGTTAAACCGATGATTCTGCAACAAATCTGCAAGGCTCAGAAGAATGATCATGAACTGCAAGCTAAGCGGTTCCACTGTGAGTTAAATTCTGATTCTAAATTTTCCATTAGGACCGATGATTGTGTAATGTTCCGAAATAGAATTTCCATACCGAATGATAGTGAACTTATTCAAAAAGTTTTACATGAAGCACATGACAATCGTTTTTCAATTCATCCGGGTAGAACGAAAATGTATAATGATTTAAAACAACTATACTGGTGGTCGGGAATGAAAAGGGATATCTCTAAATTTGTATCTAAATGTCTGATCTGTCAACAAGTTAAGGCTGAACATCAGGTACCATCAGGTTTATTACAGCCTATTCTGATTCCGGAATGGAAATGGGACAGAGTTACAATGGATTTTGTATCAGGGTTACACCTGACTCCGAAGAAGAAAAATGCAATCTGGGTCATCGTTGATAGATTGACCAAATCTGCTTATTTTATACCGGTACGTACAGACTATTCTCTAGATAGGTTAGCTGAATTGTATTTATCAGAGATTGTACGACTACATGGTGTACCATTGTCTATTATTTCTGATCGAGACCCGGGATTTACTTCAAGATTTTGGAAGAAATTGCAAGAAGCTTTGGGAACAAAATTGAATTTCAGTACAGCATTTCATCCCCAGACCGACGGTCAGTCTGAAAGAATTATTCAGGTTTTAGAAGATATGTTACAGTGTTGTATTCTTGAATTTGAAAGTGGCTAGGAGAAATATTTACCCCTAATTGAATTTGCGTATAACAACAGTTTCCAGACGAGTTTGGAAATGGCTCCGTTCAAAGCACTATACGGTCGTAAATGTCGAACACCGCTGTACTAGACTGAGTTGAGTGAGAAAAAGTTACACGAGGTTGATTTGATCCGAGAAAAGGAAGAAAAAGTAAAAGTAATTGTGACAATTTGAAAGCAGAATCTGACAGATAGAAATCTTATGCAGATTTGAAACGAAAAGAAATAGAGTTTCAGGTCGGAGATAGAGTATTTCTGAAAGTGTCACTATGGAAGAAAATTCTTTGTTTCGGTCGGAAAGGAAAGTTAAGTCCTAGGTTTATCTGGCCGTATAAAATTGTGGAAAGAATAGGACCTGTAGCTTATTGACTATCGTTACCATCTAAACTCGAAATGATTCATAATGTGATTCATGTTTCGATGCTTCGTCAATACAGATCTGATCCATTTCATGTCATATCCCCTACCGATGTAGAAATACAGTCTGATTCGTCGTATACTGAAGAATCGATCAGAATTCTGGCTCGAGAAATCAAAAACTTGAGAAATAAACGTATAGCACTTGTA
This sequence comes from Gossypium stocksii, assembly GCA_020496765.1. Classification (NCBI taxonomy): domain Eukaryota; kingdom Viridiplantae; phylum Streptophyta; class Magnoliopsida; order Malvales; family Malvaceae; genus Gossypium; species Gossypium stocksii. The sequence continues at coordinate 49,651,887 of CM035631.1, forward strand.
AAGGTTCTCTGGTGTAAACACGGGATAGAGGAAGCTACGTGGGAAATCGAAGAAGTTATGCCAAAACAATACCCTAACCTGTTTACCGATAGGATTTTCGAGGGCTAAAATCCCTAAAGGAGGGGAGAGTTGTAACAGCCCATTTTAGACCCTAATCGGAATGAGTGGTTTTGGGACCACTTACCCGAGTCAAAATATTATTTTTATTGCTTTAATATGTTTTACAGCATGATAAATTGAGGGTTCTATTGTGTAATTTGCTATTTTGTGTTTAAAGGACTAAGTTGTAAAGTGGTTGAAAGTATAGGGACTATTTTGTAAATAGGCCAAAATATATGTTTTTGGATTAAATTCAAAATGTTAGTGATTAAATAGCTAAATTTACATTAATATAGATCAAGATAATCGAATCCTGGAACTTGATTGGGGAAAGAGAAAGGTAGACGATTAGCCTCGAGATTCAACTAAACCGAGGTAAGTTCGTATAATTAGAATTGAATTTGAACATGTTCATAACTATTGCGTAATTGTCAAGTGGATGTATGAGATTATTGGATTGAATTGCATATTGGTTATACATTTATGAAATGACATGGAAATGTTTAAAGATTTCAAATACGATCTGAGTACCGAGTCCCATTTGAACCGTAGAAAGTCGTAGGATACGAGTGACATGTCACTAGGGCTATAGGGTGTTCAAGCTCCTGCATTTGTTGCGGACTCACCACAGCTCATGAGCTATATGTTTATCCTTCGGGATTACATGATCAGTCTTCAGACTTACCGTTCAGCCTACGGGCTTACCGATCATCCTTCGGGATTACATGTTCAGCCTTCGGGCTTACCGTTTCAAGCTGGAAAGAGCATATATGATGCATTGATGGATTACAAGTTATATGTATATACACTGTGTGTGTATCACCCGAGTATCCCTCAATGTTCTTAAAGGTTCAACGGGCAATTATCGATACAAGTTGCATGAAGTTCTAGAGATATATGTATTACATGTTATAAGAGATTTACATGGATTATATGAATTGATTTCCATGAATTACATGTTATAAGTATTGAAGTTATGATTATGATACATGAATGTTGTATCTTATACATGAATGGTTATGAAATTACATGGACTAACAAGTGTATGCTTGTGAAATAGGCAACATGAGTATATGAATTGAATTGGCATTGTTTATGTGTCTATCTAATTGATCGGTAAGTTTAATATCTATGTTATACGGGCTTACTGAGCTTTTGAAGCTTACTTCTCTTATTTCTTCCTCTGTTTTATAGATTTGAAAGCTAGCTCGACTTTCGGACGTGTCAGAGATCGCCATCACACTATCCAAATAGCTTTTTGGTACTTTTGGACCTTTGTTTTGAAAGGGGTCATGGCATGTATAGGCTAGTTACTAAGTTTATGTCTATGGCTAGCTTGTTAAGGAATATGGTATGTTTTGTTACTAATTCAAGCTATGAGATATGGCTTGCTTTGTAAATGGTTAATCCATTTTGAATTTCCAATTTGATGTGTTCTATATGGCAATGTTTGAGATGAGTGAGGTTGGTAGAATTGGTAAATGTCATGTTTGAATTGGTTAGCTAAGAAAATGATGCATACGTGGTACATGTTTAGACGATGAATAATGTTTGGAAATTGTGTTTGAAATGGTTCATTATATGTTTATATGGTGTTGAATGGTTGTCAATTATACATGAAATGTTGTGGTTATATGGCTATGTTTTGCTTGTAGGGATTGACCCATTTTGGGAGGCAAGAATGGCTTTAGCCAAGCCTACCTTGTGCCACACGGACAGAGCACACGGGCGTGTGACTCAACCGTGTAACCCCTGCACCTTAAATGTTTTAGGTAATTTTGCACACGGTCTAGACACGAGCGTGTTTGGTAGCTGTGTGGTACATGGCAGTGTTGCGCACGGGCTGGACACACGGGCGTGTTTGGTGGTCGTGTGGGGTTGGTCAGTTTCAAGCACGGGCTGAATGTGTGAGGCGTGTCTTGTAGGGCACGACTGTGTTGGTGTACACGGGCTAGGGACACGGCTGTGTGTCCCTATCTTGAAATTTTTCTCAAATGTTCTCCCTATCTTTCACATGTTTTCAATCTAATCCTAAATGAATGTGTGTATGGTTATATGAGCTTTAAAGCATGATTGGAAATATGATTATAGAACTGTATTGTGTTTTGAAAAGTTCAAAATTTTTACTAATCTGATCTGAGTTACAAGTCCGATAATACCCCTTACCTATTCTGACGACGGTTACAGGATAGGGGTGTTACAAATCATCTATCTTGTTGAGGGGTTCAAATCGTTGTGAAAAGTTTGAACTTGTAACCATAGAGATAACCCATGGTGAGGGCACCTTCTCAATAAATCCTTGTATCTCTCCCAAGCATCGTAGAGTGTTTCTAAATCCATCTGCACAAAAGAAGAGATATCATTCCTCAACTTTGCGGTTTTAGTCGACGAAAAATATTTAAGTAAAAACTTTTCAGTAATTTGTTTCCAAGTAGTGATTGATCCTCTAGGTAGAGAATTTAACCACTGTTTAGCTTTATTCCTCAAGGAAAAAGGGAATAACCGAAGACGAATGGCATCATCAGAAACACCATTTATTTTGAATGTGTCACAAAATTCCAAAAAATTAGCTAAATGTGAGTTAGGATCCTCATCCTGCAAACCATCAAACTGAACAAACTGAACAAACTGTTGTATCATTTGAATAGTGTTAGGTTTCAATTCAAAATTATTTGCAGCAATAGCAGGCCTAACAAGACTAGATTCAGTACTAGCTAGATTAGGCTCAGCATAATCATACATAGTACGAGTAACAGGGCTTTGATTCACAGGATCTGCAGCTATTGCTGGAGGTGGTAGATTACCCTGATTTGTGTCTATCTCTTCAGTAGATTTGGTTCCATTCTCTTGTCCTTGTTCTGTGTACTGTATGTAACACCCCTAGCCCATGTCCGTCGCCGGAAGGGTGACGGGGTATTACTGGAAACCATTTGGGTACGAACTATTAAACAAAACATAATATTAAATAGGCCACCTATAAATCTTTGCAACTGACAAACCGAGCTTTCATGCTGTTAATTTATCAATCAAAGACACTACTTCATCAGGTCTTATACTCATTTCAGCATTTTAAAAATAATTTTTCTATTCCTTTGGAATTTCCTTTCATAGCCGAATGTATGTTCGTTTATGCCTAGCTTATTCACATCATAGCAAACACATTTCATGATTCATTCTTTTGATTGTAACTTTAGTATTCCCTCTATTTAGTAGCAATTCACTTAAGCATAAATATATATATATAAAAACATACATAGCCATATTTGAAATTAAAGCATTTAGGCCAATTTCGCATGGCCATTCGTAAGAAAGAACATTACATCTTCAACATCCCAAATTAAAGTCTATACATGCCAAAATATCATTCTCAAAACTAACGAAACAAGGTACCAAAATGCTGCTGATAGGTATGATGACTTTGATGGCTGCCCCGAGTTTACGATGGATCAACCGAACCTAAAAAAAAAAACAAACAGTTGAACACACCACATGAGTTTTACAACTCAGTAAGTTATAAACACTACAGTATAATAACTTGATTATAAAAAAATAATATGCTACTCCAAGCAACCACTCTAGTTACAACTCAAGAAAACGTTTAACTTTCTTACTCTTGATAGGTCACTACTCTCTTATGACATTCGTCCACAACCTTCGGATTTCTTATTTAGAAACTTCAGCATCTCTAATGCTCTAAACCACACACCAAGTGCCATTTTGGCCGCACCTATAGTGCCATTGTGGCCGCACATATAGTGCCATTTTAACCGCACCTATAGTGCCATTGTAGCCGCACATATAGTGCCATTTTAACCGCACCTATAGTGCCATTGTAGCCGCACATATAGTGCCATTTTAACCGCACCTATAGATCTAATCAAATTTGAATGTACATGTATGATTTCAAGTCTATCAAACTAGCTAATATGTATGTTTATATAAATTTCGTGAGTAAACCTTCCATGATGAGTATGTACCATTTAAGCATAATAACTAAATTCGTAGTTGCTTATACACTTACTTGGTGATCTTAGGATTTGCTTCTATGGCTACTCGATGATCTTGGTCTTCCCTTTGTCCGACTCTCCCTTTTGATGCTCTTGGGCTTAATTTGATCAAAATAGTTAATTTAATTAGATCCCCAATCCATTTCCTTACTCAACAAGGCATATGAAGTTAGTACACTTAAACTTCATTCATTAGTAGCCATTCAGCATGTCACGCACACATATATATATCACTTTATCCTCATTTCATTTTAACCAATTCAGCGCATTACAAATACATAATTTACCTACTTTTCATAGCAGCCATTTGATCATATAAATCCATATATAAACATAAGTATTCAAGCCAATGTGCCTTTAACCTGTATTTCGTACATTTAACTAGAATCAACCTTCCTATTCGGTCATTTCTATTAGTACATTTCAAAGTCCAATACATTATATCCCAAAGCCGACTAACAAAGCAAATCAACTTACCTTAAACTAACTTATCAATCCTCAATTTAATTTCATTGCTTAAGTTCACTTCGGCAACCTTCCTGACCATTTTATCAATTCACAACGACCCTTTCACTCCACTCTTTTCTAATTACTAACAATTTAGACCTAGTATAAATTTTAGGCTCATTTGATTACTATTAGTAAACTTTTAACATCAACACACTTCAAATGTCCCTTAATTCAAACATAGCCGAATACATACTAGCCATAATTCAACAATTCATACATTCAAAATTTATGCTCTTATTTAACACCCATCTACATTCATTTAAAGCTTGATTCAACAACTTACACAACCATTAACTAAAAAAAAATCACATTCGGCATCCATAATATACTTAAACACTTAAGCCGATTTCAACTTATCATCTAATCCATGAAACTACTCACTTAATTAGCTCACTCTTCAATTTGCACTCTAAAACGTCAATCTCCATGTTCTCCTGTAAAAACAACCATGACCGAATGATTTATACACTTAAATTTCTCAAATTAATATATGGGTTGTAAGCAAAGCTCATTGATCGACCAAACTTCATAAAATTTAAAGCAAATAATACCATTTCATACCTTAATTTGATCTTCCCCTAGCTAACCGAATGTTTCTTCTCTTCCTATATATATATATATTTTTGTTTCGGCTAAGAACATGAACAAATGCACAACCATTTGTTTTACTATTACATGCACGTACTATTATAATTAAATTACTTCTTTAGCCTTATCATAATCATTTCTTATTTCACTAAGCAAGGGCCGAATGTGTCCATGCCAATCTTTCATGGTTCAATTGCATCATAAGCCCTCTCACATCACTAATCCACTACAATTTGGTATTTATAAAATGGCCTTCAAATTTTTATTTAATTCAATTAATCAAGCCATAATTTGACCAAATGATATCAAATTAGAAAAACTAAAACACCAAAATTTTCACATGGAATAAGTTACTCATCAAAGACATAGAAATAATATTATTTATTCATTTTTTTATTTAACTCGGCTTAGTGGTTACGAAACCACTTTCCCGACTAGGGTTAACTTACGGTTGTCACACTGTAGGCTTCGCCTTATGTTTTTTCGGTTTCTACAAACTGTGGCTTCTAAGTCGTTATCAAACAATAGTGGTCCTGATGGGTTTCTTCTAGTCATAAACTAGAGACACCTATCAGGGAAAGGAAAAGGAAAAATTTAGTAAGAAAAATAAAATATAAATTGCAAATAAAGTAAAAATAGCTAAAGTAATAGGAATAGAGTGTTCGTAATATCTTAGCTCCCCAGTAATGATGCCAAAAACTTGTGACAGCCTTAAAACGACCCTAGTCAGAATGTGGTTTCAGGACCACAAAATCGAGGCATAAAAAAATAATAATTAAATATTCATTTTGATGTCTATTGTATGTGCCAATTTATGTGTGACATCTTAGGTGCTTCAATTTAGTATTATAATTATGAATTGCACCTAAAAGGGCTAAATTATGAACTTTGAAAATATGCTAGACAAATGTGTGATGACTTATTAATGCATGCATGAGAAATAGTGGATTTGCATGTCAATTTACCCACTTTTATGATAGTGGATGGTAATGATGAGGTTTTGGCACTTTGTGAATTGTTGTTTAGTCATATATTATTATAATAAAAGAAATTTTTATTTAGTTATCATAAAATAAAAGATTAAAATAATATTATGAAATGAAAAGATAAAATTTAATATTAGTAAATTGGGTGAAAAAAACAAAGTGTTTCTTCTTTGTTTCTCTCATTGCCGTGAATTGAGAAAGAAAGAAAGCTTTTGAAGCTTAAGGCATTTGGCTAGTGAGGGCATCAAATTAAGGTAAGGTTTCATGCATTTCTTTGGATTTCTTTGTGAATTTTGGTTGGTTTTGAAGCTCACAACAAGACCCATGTGAAAATTTTTGTGTGCATGAAGCATGAAGTGTTCGGTCATGTTGGTGCATTATGTCTTTGAAATAGAAATTGATAAATGGAGTTTTAATGGACTCTATGATGTTAAAGCTGAGGTGAATTGAAATTTGTGAGCTCAAATTTGAAAGAATTGAAGTTTTGTGTGGCTTAAGTGTTTAATTTATAATCGGCTAATATAGTGAAATATGGAAATTGTTTTTAACATTAGAAATTGATGGTTAAATTATTTGTATGTGTACACATGGTTACCGAATGTTGAATTGAGAAAAAATGGGATTAATGGTTGGTTTATTGAAGAAGGGGTAATCGGCAAAGACTCTCTTTGAGTAATTTGAATTGGTGTTTTGGAAGTTTTGTAAGGAATAAGTAGGTTGAATTCGGCAATTAGAGGGAGGATTGAAACTTGTGCTGAATTATGGGATTTTATAATTGAATTGCTAGTATGAGTTTATACAATTGCCGAAATTGAAATAGGGAATGTGGCTAAGAAATTTGATATGTTTTTATTTAATTTCTATGAAATAGCTACAAGAGAAAATAAGGATGAAATCTGAGTTGGTTATGATTCATTGTGCAATTTATTAAGCTAGAATGGACATTCGGCTATGTCCATTGGAACAAATGAATTTGGTTTAGAGGGTTAGTTAATGATATATCTATTGTGCAAATTGAGTGGTGAGTTGTCAAAATGAAGTGTTAATGTGCATTATGTACTTGTGTATGTTTTCAACTAAGGAAAAACTATGCTTTGATGTTGAAATTGGGTTTTTGATGAACGAATGAACTTGTTTGGGTGAATGGCTAATTATCGAATATATCTTTTGAGATTTTAGATGGAATTGCCGAATGTGCCTATAATAAGGAAAGGGATGGTTTGATTTTGATATTATAAGTGAAGTTTAAGACCATATGCTTTTGGTCATAGCATGTGAAGTAATCAAACATATTTTTGTTAATTGAGCTTTGAATCGATGGAAGTATGTGTTAATTTGATCAATTAAATTGTAAGTGTATAATTGTTGAGTTTTGAGGTAAGGTATGCACTCGGTCATGGCTCAAAGGATGCTAATTCATGTTAGTTAACGTTCTTGTAAAGGAAGATGTATATGAGTGTTTATAAATTAGTTGATCGTTGCTATAGGCGGATAATGTGAGCAAATCACATACGGTTGATGGATGGGAAAGTAGAATTGAGCTTGGAAATTGGTATATATGACAAAATTGATATGTTTAATTAGTGGCCAAATGTGACCTTGATTATATGTTGTAGCTTGAAATGAAATGTGAATAAGAACTTTAAAGAGTGAAATTGTATAAATCTGCTTGGTACAGCAGCAGTAATGTGTTTTGGAAAAATCACCATAAATTGTGGAAGATGAATTAGAGGCTGAATAAATTGTGTAATTAAAGCTTAATGAGTCTAGTTTCTTATAAAAGAAACCTTACAAGCAATGGAATTTCCAATAAAGAGATTTTTAAAGTTGTGTGAGACAGTGTCAGAATGACTCCGAAATCCCCTGTTCTGTATTTAGAAAATCACTATAAATTGTAAAAAAATTGTTATAAAATAAAATTTATATGCTTAGACTCCTTAATGAGTCTAGTTTCGTGTAAAATAGGCTAGGACATATTTTTAATTCTGTACAAGGAGAAATTCAATTCGTAGTAAAGAGTGGTCAGTTTAGTCAAACAGTGAAATAGGTGAAACTTTAAGAAAATTATGGTATTGATTGGCCAAACCAAAAATTCTGAAAATTTTATGGATAGAAGATATATGAGTCTATTTTCAGGAAAAATTAACGGCACTTCATTTGGAGTTTCGTAGCTCCAGTTATGAGTAATTTATTGAATGTTGCTCAGAAAATTAGCTTGTTGCGACTTGTGATATGTATGTGAAATGGCCGAATGTGTGTGTGTTTGCTATGAGAAGTATATGCAAGTATTATTTGACTATAAGTGAAAATGATTAATTGAGATGTTTGAATAAGGAATAGTAGAATTAAATATTTTATTTAGCTCAAGAGCATAGAGGGACAAGTTCGGATAAAGGGAAGGCTAAAGTGGTCAAATAGCCAACTCATAATTGCTCGGGAAAGTTCAAGGTAAGTTTTGATAATTGAATTTGGTGTTTAATTTAAAATGCCATGATATACATGCATGATAGTTGAACGATGTTCCATTGAGAAAGAAACCTATTTCATGTTTGCTATATAGCCGAATGGCTCATAGAGAAAGAAACTGAAATTGGGATTTGAAATGTATTGCTTATGTATGTTTGCTCATTGGGCCGAAAGTCTAGAAAAGAAGAGTATACATGTATAAGTTTTGATTTACATTACGATATAAAGTCAAGGGCATGTTATATGTTTGTATGCGAATGAATGGATTAAATTACAAGTGTGATCTTGCTATGTGAAATGTGGCAACATGTGAATACATATGTATGAGACTCTGTGATGTGAATCCGGGATTAAAGTCCCGATGACTATATGTGGAGACTATGTCCGGGTTAAGACCCGAAGGCTATATGCAGAGATGATGTCCGGGTTAAGACCCGAAGGCTATATGCGGAGATTCTATCCGGGGTAGAGGCCCGATGGCTATGTATGGAGATTTTACCTGAGCTAAAGGTCTCGATGATGATGCGAGTAAAGTCTAAGACTAAAAGTCTTCATGGTAACGATTGCTAATGAATGCGCTTAAAGTGTTAAGTTATACAGGTATGTACCTTAAGCTTATATGCAAGCTGGTTTTTGGACCAAATACTAAGGTCATTATGCGATTACATATGTGTGCATGAAATGAAACTATTAATATGGTCAAAATACAATTGGTCAATGCAAAATGTTATTTGAAATTATGCGACATGTCTATGTTTACATGAGCTTACTATAAGTGAAAGTTATCTACTTTCGTATATGATGAGAATGTGTATGTTCGGTTAAATTATTTTGGTACATTTGATAGTTATTTTGGATCAATGGCATGTATAGGCTAATCTCCTTTTTATTGAACCAAACTACATTTTGAGTTGTAATTATTCTAGCCATGCGAAAATGGCTTGCCTAGTCTTCTAGTTTGATTATATGTTTGGATGATACTCATATGGTTTGGATGATACTCATATGGTTCGATGTTTATGGCATGATATTTAGTTAGTACCCAATATGCAATAAGTTTCTAATATGGTGTTCGGTTATTGAAAAGTTTGATTTGGCCAAATTGTTAGTAGCCACATGGTGGAAATTTGCTAGCATGTTTATAAAACGAATTAAATGAGATATGAGGTACTGACCGAACCTTTTTACAAGTGATATACATTCGGTTATAGAACTCAATGAATCTATGTCTAGCGTGTAACTATGAACCTCGGTAGGTTGTATTTAGATATGTAATACCTTAATACCCTATTCCGGCGACGGACAGGGGTGTAGGGTGTTACAAAACTTGATCATGATTTCGATGAAGTAATAATGATCGTAACTAACTATTATCACGATAAAAGGCAATCGCACCTATCGAGTAATAGTATAGTTAGTGGCAAAACCAGAATATCGAATCCAAGAAACTAAAAGTACTGTAATGACTTTCTTCCTATTATCCAGCCTAAAAATAAAGAGGGTTTTGTTGGTAAATTAAAATTCTACCTAATTGAAGACACAAAAAAGAGTAAATTGGAAAATTACTTTAGAAAAACTTAATTGACAAAGGCAATACCTAATGAAGAATCCACCTAGACTTCACTTGTTATTTAACCCTAAACTAGACGATTTCTTCATTCGACTTCATCTGTAAAGATCCCTAAATTATATTAATATCTCTGTCGAGAATAAGAACAACTAACCCTAGGTTGATGAATTGAAATCTCTTCCTAATTAAAAACCCTAGTTTTGCATTAACTCGTTCTATGGATCCCCTTATTAGATTTGACTCTAATCCGGCAGATTTTCGTCGTCCTATGTCTAGGATTGCGATCAAGTCCGCTTAATTGTGTTGGATCTACTCTTAAACAGGGACTTTTGCTCCTCTGTATAAGCACATTCGACTTGATGTAATATCCTAAAATATCAACTTGAGAATTAAAAACACAATTAAGAACAAATCAAATATTTATCATATAGTTCAGATAACGATAACAAGATTCGTCTTAGGTTTTATTACCCTCAGGTATTTGGGGATTTAATTCATGTTTATAAAAGAATACATCTCATAGTAGAGAAAATAACAAAACATAAAGAAAACCCAAAACCACTGAATGGATTGAAGGGAGATCCTCAGTCTCGCTGTAGATACTTGCTTCTGAGATGGATCAATCGACTTTCTGTGCGTAATTCCCTATCCTCTTCTCTGAGTCTTGGTGGGGACACTGTACACCCTTATAGTTGCCTCCTAAGGTCTTTGTATAGAGTTTGGAGTGTCTTTTTTAGCCCCTATGTAGCTTTTTCCGCGTGAAATTGAAACTCGTTATGATAAGGACACGCCCGTGTGGTACACCCGTGTGAATCGAGCCCAGGCTGTGTTCAAGCCTGTTAATGTGGCACAGGCGTGTGGTTCACCCGTGTGAGGAACTTTAGGCTGTATTGATCTCTTACTTTGGCCCATTTTCTTTGTTTTTAGCCCGTTTTTCATTCTTTTCTCTCTCCTATGCTCACCTTAGTATAAAACATGAATTTAAAGGATTAGGAGCATTAAATTCCATAATTTAAGGGATAATTTATACAAAATTATGCTAAGAATGGGGCAAAAATATGTATAAATTACGGTCTATCATTTATCAATGATATTTTTATTTATTCTCGAGATGAATCCGAACATGCTGAGCACTTGAGAATCGTTTTCCAAACCTTGAAAGAGAAGCAATTAGTTGCAAAGTTTACCAAATTTGAGTTTTGGCTCCGAGAGGTTGGATTAGGGCATATTGTTTCAACTAAAGGTATCCGAGCCGACCCGAGCAAGATATCTGCAATTATAAATTGGAAACCTTTGAGAAATGAATCTGAAGTTCGTAGTTTTCTAGGACTAGCTGGCTATTATTGACGTTTTGTGAAAGGATTCTCTATGATTGCAACTCTGATGACTCGATTACTTCGAGAAGATGTAAAATTTGAATGGTTTGAAAAATGTCAGCAGAGTTTTGAACAATTGAAAGCACTATTGATAGAGGCACCAGTTCTAGTTCAGCCTGAATCGGGTAAAGAATTTATGATTTTTAATGATGTATCGTTGAATGGTTTGGGTTGCGTTTTGATGCAGGAAGGCAAAGTAATAGCTTATGCCTCAAGACAGTTGCAGCCGCATGAAAAGAATTATCCGACGCATGATTTAGAGTTGGCAGCGATTGTGTTCGCATTGAAAATATGGCATCATTACTTATTTGGTGAGAAGTGTCACATTTATACAGATCATAAGAGTTTAAAGTATTTAATGACTCAGAAAAAATTGAACTTGCGACAGCAAAGATGGCTCGAATTTTTAAAAGACTATGAATTAGTAATCGACTATCATCTGGGGAAAGCGAACGTAGTTGCTGATGCTTTGAGCAGAAAGTCCTTATTTTCTTTGAGATCTATGAATACCTAGTTAGCTTTGTTTGATGATGGTTCGACTGTAGCCGAATTAAAAGCTAGACCATTATTTCTTCAGCAAATCTCTGAAGCCCAGAAATGTGATAGTGAATCGCGATCTAAACCAGTTCAGTGCGAGTCAATTTCTGATTCAAAGTTTTAGATTGGACTTGATGATTGTTTGACCTTCAAAGGTAGAATTTATGTACCAAAGAATTTCGAGCTTATTTAGCAAATTTTATGCGAAGCACACAGTGGTTGTTTATCCGTACATATTGGAAGCACTGAAATGTATAACGATCTAAAACAGTTGTACTGGTGGCTTGGTATGAAGCATGATATCTCAGAGTTTGTTTCGAAATGTTTGATTTGTTAGCAATTTAAAGCTGAACATCAAGTACCATCAGGATTATTACAGCCTGTTTTGATTTCCGAGTGGAAATGGGATAGAGTGACTATGGATTTTGTATCAGGTTTGCCTGTCTCTAAAAAAGAAAGATTGATATAGCTTGTTGTGGATTTATTGACAAAATCTGCGCATTTCATCCCTATACATACAGATTATTCACATGGTAAACTCGTTTAATTTTATATCTCAAAGATTGTTAGATTGCATGGAGTGCCTGTTTCTATTATTTTGGACAGATATCCGAGACTCACATCGCGATTTTGGAAGAAATTACAAGAAGCTTTAGGTGCAAAGCTACATTTTAGCACAACGTTTCATCCTCAGACTGACGGTCAATCTGAGAGAACTATTTAGATACTCTAAGACATGTTGCGTTGCTGCATTTTAGAGTTTGAAGGCAGTTGGCAGAAATACTGACCTTTGATTGAGTCTACTTATAACAACTTTCAATCAAGTATTAAAATGAAACCTTATGAAGCTCTATACATTCATAAATGTCGAACATCGTTGTATTGGACTAAGCTTAGCAAGAAAAAGATTAACAGGGTCTGTTTGATAAGAGAAACAGAAGAAAAAGTGAAAGTAATTCATGACAGACTAAAAGCAGCTTCAAATAGACAGAAGTCGTATGTAGATTTGAAACGTAAAGACATTGAGTTTTAGATCGAAGATAAAGTGTTCTTGAAAGTATCGCCATGGAAAAAGATAATTCAGTTTGGCTGTAAAGGGAAATTGAGTCCGCGACACATCGGACTGTATGAGATTATCAAAAGAATCGGGCCTGTGGCATATCGACTAGCCTTACCATCTGAACTTGAAAAGATACATATTGTGTTTCATGTTTCCATGCTACGATGGTACCGATCAGACCCTTCGCACATCATTTATCCGATCGAAGTTGAAATTTAGTCAGATATGTCGTATATTGAACAACCGATCTAAATTCTAGCTCGAGAGATCAAAGAGTTGAGAAATAAAAGAATAGCATTGAAGATGCTATGAGAAAAAGGTTTCCTAACCTATTCACTGGTAAGATTTTCAGGGACGAAAATCCCTAAGGGGGAGAGTTGTAACAGCCTGTTTTTAGTTAAATCAGAATAGTGGTTTTGGAACCACAAATCTGAGTTCAAAAAATTAAATTATTATTTTAAGTGTTTACAGCATGATAGCATGTATGTGTGATGTTCTATAGTTTAAAGTGCTTAATAGCTATGAATTATTAAATTGGAAGTCCTTATGATGTAATTACACCATTGATATGGTAAGTAGACAGTTATGGACTTATATTAGGTGATTTTAATGTTTATAACTAAGGTTAATAAAGTAATTTAGTAAATTAAATAATTAAAATAACAAAATCACAAAAGCTATCATCTTTTTCTTACAATCCACCACCGAAAATTAGAAAGAAGAACACCATAGCTAGGACTTGAAGGTTCGGCCGTTGTTCATTAAGTATATCAAGAAAAGAAGAATTCGGACTTAGATCGAGGTAAGAACAAAGTACTCGACTAATCGGTTAGTTTCGTCATTTTTGTATACGAGGTATGTTTGTATGTTAATAAATGCTATTGAATTATGTTATAATTTGTTATTATTTTGGAATTAAATTGTGAAGCCGGTTGAATATAAGTTACGAGACATGATTGACAGAGATACGACAATCAGAAGTCCTGTACGAACCCTTGGAACAGTATAGGATACAAATGTCATGACATTAGGGTTACTGAGATTAAGTGTAAGACCATATCTGGGATATGGCATTGATATTGTATATGTGTGATTCCCGAGTATCCTTTAGTGATTCCAAATGGTTTAACGAGCATAAATGAGACGAGGATGAAAGTAAGATCAATTTAAGTGATAAAGGCACATACAGAACCTATATGAGTATCGATTGAAGGTAGATTGATGAATTCATATGTGATCATGTTTTAAACATGGGAAAGGTTTGTGAATTTATATGTGCTATAGCTTATTATGCTTATTTGATTAAATTGTACTTATTTGATCTGTTAAATTTGTGATCATACGAGCTTACTAAGCTGCAAAGCTTACTTCTTTTTATTTTCCTATGTTTTATAGTGAAATAGAGCGAGCTCGGATCCAGGGATCGTCAGAGACTTAATCGCACTATCGGACATCTATTTTGGTACTTTTGAAATTATATATGGTATGTAGCATGTATAGGCTATGGTCACTTTTGTATGTTTGTGGTTATGTTTTAAGCCATTTAAAATGGTTTGATGATGTTACAAATTTTGATATACATTTTGTCTCACAAAATGGCATATTTTGGTATGGAAGTTATTGTGGTTATGATGTGCAAATGGGTATTTGGTATGTGGTGATTAATTACTTGGGATATGTTTGTTGTGGTCTGAATATAGCTGATGAATTGGTTGAATTATAGGACTAGTTATATATGTGAATTATGGCCTTTGACTCATGTAATTTTGGTATATGTTTGAATAAGTGATTTCAAGTGATTTTGAGAACGGTAATTGTTGATATTGAAATGGTATAAAATATGATGAGTTGATGCTATTTTGGCTTCCTATATGTGTCTTGAATTGGTGCAAATTATGCTTGTGTAGGGTATGCAAAATAGGGTGGCAAAATGGCCTTGTAAATGGCCTATTTTTGTCCATACGAGTAGAGACACGAGCGTGCGTCTCAGCCGTGTGTGATACACGATTATAGTACACGATAGTGTGTCCCCTGGTGTTGTATTTGGAAAAAAATCAGTATGCTCCACATGGCCTCACACATGAACATGTGACTGGCCATGTGGTATAAGTCAGTATACCCTACATCTAACACCACTAACCCGAATCCGTTGCCAGAATGGGGTTATGAGGTATTACCAAACGAAACACAACTTCTGGACATTCATAGATACACTTATGCTATGATCACATATTTAAAACATAAGTCTGTTTAAAAAAAAACATTTATATCAAATACATAATATACTTATAGACCAAATTGCACTCTATTTAGCATGCCTCATAATCATGTAATACGCACCTTAAATTACATATACAAATTAAATAGTCATCATTTAAAATGATTTTTGAATACCCAATAATACCAAACATTATAATAAATAATTTAATACATGTACTTAATAAGTAAAATAATTCAAATACCAAAGCCTATTTTTCAATGTTCTATGCGGCATTAATATTATTCATTTAGCATAAACATATTATACTCATTCAATTTGGTAAAAACATCACTAGGCAATGATCATATAATTGAATATAATTTAATTAAACATATATTATTTTAAAACTAAACATACCACTACTCAATTTACAAATCATGCGGCATATTATGTACCTCAATTTTTCATGACATTTTAAAATATTTTGAGCACATGAAACAAATGGATTTTCACTTTAACTGAATACTACAATATGCATATAATAAAATCATAAGCCAATTACCAAATCATCCATTCAACCGTCCTTATAACCACAAAAATGCAACAAGTCTTTACCAATTAAATTGAATTAATACTTGCGATGTTGATATATATATATTAAGCTAATCAAAATACTGAGATCTTAGTCAATGATTACCATAAGAAATCATATCAAAATATTTGATTAAATCAACCCAACAATATGCCCATTTCCATGAATTCTCTAGCCGAACATATCAACTAAATAAGAACACTGATATATATATTTCCATATAAATTACTAAGCCGATTGTAGCATATCAAACTCAATACACAAATATATCCTACTAATTTAGCTAAGCTAACTTTCAAAATATCCAAATATCACATATCCATAAACTTATCATTACGAGCCAATTCATTATATCTTCCATTAACACACACATATCAAACCCAATTCTATCACATACCTTGCCTGAACTTACCTTATCACCAAAGCACATTATCAAGTGTCAACCAAAAACATCAAGCATAATTCATACCCATTTATAACATAATCAAGTCATCAAAGAAAAAGCAATTATAACAATGACATCCTTTATTCAAAGCATAAAACCATACTTAGCATAATAAACAAGCCATTTTCACATAGCTTATATATAAACACAACTTTAAAAATATATATATTCAAAAAGTAGTATAACCTATACATGCCATAGTTTCGAAATTCAACTTTTAATAATATCGAGAAACAGTCGGTAGTGTGATTAACTTCACTGATGATCCCTGAGCACGTAACGATCTCCAAAATCTATAAAACAAAGACAAATATATATATAGACAAAGTAAGCTAACATAGCTTAGTAAGCTATAAGCAAATATAATAATGAATGCATAATGACATTATCTTAGCAAAACCTAATCAATTTAATCTCAATCAAGAATATATATAATCATATCTATATCTTGTATGACATTTCATAAACTTCCATATTTCTTAGTCTTAAGGCTGAATACTCAAATATTCACTAACCATAATATCATTCACCTTCAAAAATCACATTTTCATCACATGATTTAATATATGCATATTCATATAAGTGTACACATACATCACACTTTAGTTTCATAAACTAATATCATTTGGCTAAATTTAAGCTTGCATTTCGTACATATATAATTTACATTATAACATATAGAATACATAACATCATTTCAACTATCAAAATTTACTTTATTTCCAAATATTAATCAGCTTCCACATACCTGAACATTTTAGTTTTTTAACACATTTGATTATTTTTATCGTTGCCCGCATAAAGTCCACTAGGCATAAAGCCTAATATAATACACTGGTGCGAAGCCTGCTAGGCATATAGCCTGATCTAATACACCGGCACAAAGCCTGCTAGGCATATAGCCTGATATGATACACCGGCACGAAGCCTGCTAAGCATAAAGCCTGATATAATACATTGGCACGAAGCCTGCTAGGCATAAAGCCTGAATATTATTGATACAAAGTCGCTTTTACTCATAATTCATATATCGAAATTTCTATGTCACGACATATGTATCCTAGCTCTCATTAGGGTTCGTACGAAGCTTTTGGATATTATAACTCGATAGGATCGAACTTGATTACATTATCCCATGCATAATCACATTCGGCAATTTCATTTATAACTCATCAAAATTCACATTCAGCATATTAAGTTTGCATATAATCAAAATTAACAACATTTATTTGCCTATAGACTTACCTCGAATATCGACGAACGGTATAAATCGACTATTTGACTGTTTTCGTTTTCCCCCGATCCAAGTCTGTTTTCTTTTGTTCTTGATCTATACAATTTCAAATTAAGTACATTTAAACACAATTTCATTCAATTTAATCCAGCAACACATAAATGGATAAATTACCATTTTACCCTTGAATTTCACACTTTTACAATTTAGTCCAAATTGCATAAAACACAAAATACACAAAATCTCAAAACAATATGCTTACGCTGAATGTTCATCTTATTCATATAAATCTATACATTTCATTTGTTTCACAATTTAGTCCCTCAATTTATCATTTTTGCAATTAAGTCCTATTTACTCAAATTAATGAAAATTTCCCATACAAAACTTGTTAATCTAACACATGTCTTTTATTTATCATCATCAAAAACAAAATTCACCAAGCTATCAAAAATGGCAATTCATGAATACATCATCAAATTCAAAAAATTCAAGCATGGGTCTTATAGTATTCGAAGGACCAATCTTAAAAACGTAAAAATTATCAAAAACCCAAGCTACAACTTACATTGAATCAAGCTTCAATAATGCGGAACTTTAAAACCCTTTTATTTTCTTTTTCTTTTCTTTTGTTTTCAGCAAGAACAAATATGAACACCCAAAATGACTTTAATTTTTTTATGTTTTATGATATATTAATATTTTAATAAGTTTACATATTTAACCTTAATGATTTTATAATAAAACTATATTTATATGTCTAATGCCGTCCATGCATAATATCAATGGCATAATTGCAACATAAATGCTTCATATTATAAAGACATCAACAATTAGGCACTTTCACATTTAACATCAAGTTTTTCATTTTACGCGATTAAGTCCTTTTTTATTAAATCGGGCATGCAAACGTCGAAATTAAAACACGAAAATTTACCACACACAAATTCACACATTATTGATAAACTATGAATTATACATATTTCTATCCCACATTTAGCACATTTATGGATGAATTATCATTAAATTAGTGGAATTTGATGCTACTAATCTTTTAATTTCATGTTTTATACTTAGGAGAGCATAGGAAAGTGAAAAGAACAACAAACGGGCCGAAAATGGAGAAAATGGGCCAAAGCAAGGAAACACCATAGCCTGGAGTTTGTCACACGGGTGAACCACATGGCCGTGCCACATTAATAGGCTTGAACACGGCTTAAACTCGACTCACACGGGCGTGCCACACAGGCGGGTCCATGTCGTGATGAAGTTCAATTTCACATGGAAAAGGCTAGTTAGGGCTAAGAAAGACATTCCAACTCTATATAAAGACCCTAGGAGGCAACTACAAGGGTGTACAATGTCCCCGTCAAGACTAAGAGTAGAAGACAGGAAATTACTTGAGGGAAGTCAATTGATCCATCTCAGAAGCCAGGATCTACATCAAGACTGAAGATCTCCCTTCAATCCTTTCAGGAGTTTTGGGTTTTCTTTATGTTTTTTTATTTTCTTTATTCTAAGATGTTTTCTTTTATAAATATGAACTAAACCCCCAAATACCTAAGGGGGATGAAACCTAAGACGAATATTATTATTGTTATCTGAACTATATGATAAATATTCGATTTGTTTTTAATTGTGTTTTAATTCTTAAATTGACATTTTTGGGATATTAATTTAAGTCGAATGTGCTTATGTAAAGGAGCAAAAGTCCCTGTGTAAGAGTAGATCCAACACAATTAAGCAGAGTTGATTGCAATCCTAGACATAGGACGACGAAAATCTATCGGATTAGAGTCAAATCTAATATGGGGATCCATAGATCGAGTTAATGCAAGACTAGGGGTTTTAATTAGAAAGATATTTCAATTAATCAACCTAGGATTAGTTGTTCTTATTCTTGATGGAGATATTAACATAATTTAGGGATATTTACGGATCAAGTTGAATGAAGAATTCGTCTAGTTTAGAGTTAAATAACAAGTGAAGTCTAGGTGGATTCTTCCTTAGGTATTGCCTTTATCATTTAGTCTTCCCAAAGTAATTTCCCAATTTATTCTTTGTCGTGTCTTTAGTTTAAATTAGATTAGTTAGTTTACAGCCAAATCCTCCTTTATTTTTAGGCTAGATAATAGGAAGAAAGTCATTACTAATACTTTTGGTTCCTTGGATTCGATATTTCGATCTTGTCACTAGCTATACTACTATTCAATGTGCGCTTGCCTTCTATCGTGATAATAGTTAGTTCCTAGGTATGATCAATTTTATTACTTCCTCAAATCACGATCAAGTTTTTAGCGCCGTTGCTGAGGAATTAAGATATTAGGAACACTCGATTTTTATTACTTGAGCCATCTTTCCTTTTATTTCAATTTATTTACTATTTTCTTCTTAGGTTTTATTTACTAAATTTTTCTTTCTTATTTTGCTTTTCTCTAACAGGTATCTCTAGTTTATGACTAGAAGAAACCCGTCAGGACCTTTGCTTTTTACCAACGACTTAGAAGCCACAGTTCACAGAAATCGCAGACCGATAAGAAGGAGCCTACAGTACCCAGAACAGGGACAAGGAGAAGAACCCAAATCTATTGAAGATATGGAGGCAAATCAAGATAATCAGCTACCTCCTGTAATAGCCAGAAATCCTGTCGAGCAAAATCCTGTTCCGCGCACTATGTATGATTATGCTAAACCTAATTTAGCTGGCACTGAATCTAGTATTGTTAGGCCTACTATTGCTACAAATAAATTTGAACTGAAATCTAACACTATTCAAATGATACAACAGTTTGTTTAGTTTGATGGTTTGTAGGATGAGGATCCTAACTCACATTTAGCTAATTTTTTGGAATTCTACGACACATTCAAAATAAATGGCGTTTCTGATGATGCCATTCTTCTTCGGTTATTCCAATTTTCCTTAAGGAATAAAGCCAAACAATGGTTAAACTCTCTACCCAAAGGGTCTATCATTACATTGGAACAAATGACCGAAAAATTCCTACTTAAATACTTTTCGCCAACCAAAAAAAATTAAGGAATGATATCTCTTCTTTTGTGTAGATGGATTTAGAAACACTCTACGATACTTGGGAGAGATACAAGGATTTATTGAGAAGGTGCTCTCACCATAGGTTACCTTTATAGCTACAAGTTCAAACTCTTCACAACGGTTTGAACCCTTCAATAAGGCAAATGATCGATGCAGCTGCCAGCAGAACAGTCAATAACAAAACACCAGAAGCAGCTTACGAGTTTATAGAAGAGATGTCACTGAATAACTATCAGTGGCAAGTCATGAAAATAAAGCCACAAAAAGCTGCCGGAGTTTTTAATGCCGATGCAGTCACAATGCTGTCAAATCAGGTTGAACTCTTAAAGAAAATGATTGACAGTTTAGTTGGTTCTACTCAAGTACTCCCAGTGATGCAGTGTGACTCAATTCAAGGAAACATGATCAATTCTGAATACCCCACCTATGGATATGGCGTGGAAAACGAGCAAGCCAACTATATGAGTAATAATTCTAGACCTCAAAATAACCCTTATAGTAACACTTACAATGCAAGTTGGAGGAACCACCCCAATTTCTCATGGGGGGACAAGGCAACCAAGGAAATCAGAGACCACCACCTCCTCCGGGATTTCAGCAACCACCTTATCAGTAAGAGAAAAAGCTGAATCTTGAGGAGATGCTCACGAAATTTATCTCTGTGTCAGAAACCCGTTTTTAGAGCACCGAGACAACACTTAAAAACTAGCAAGCATCCATTTAAGGACTCAAAACCCAAATAGGCTAGCTCATTAAACTAATCTCTAAAAGACCACAAGGTGGTTTACCAAGTAACACCGAGACTAACCCTAAGGAGCAACTCCACGCCATCGACACATTGATGAAGGAAGGTTAGCTAAAACCAAATTAGAGCCAAGTAAGGAAAATGTGGTAAGTAGAGGTAAGGGTGAGGTAAGTCGCACAGAACCAATTGTCAAAGAGTATAAGCCTCGTGTCCCATATCCTAATGCGATGAGGAAAGACCGCACAGATGAACAATTCGTTAAATTCCTTAAACTTTTAAAGAAATTGCATATTAACTTACCATTTATTGAAGCTCTCTCATAGATGCCAAATGCCATGAAGTTTTTAAGAGAACTTCTGACAAACAAACGGAGGTTGGATGAGTTGTCGCATGTAGAGCTGAATGTAGTCTCCTCAGCCATTTTGCAGAATAAGCTACCCAACAAACTAAAAGATATAGGGAGTTTTACAATTCCTTGTTTACTTAGTAGCTTAGATGTTAAAAATGCTTTAACAGATTTAGGGGCCAGTATTAATGTAATGCCCAACAAATTGTTTAAACAACTAGGACTTGGAAAACCCAAACAAACTAAGATGAGTATTCAATTGGCTGATAAAACCATTAGATTTCCTAAGGGTATATCGAAGATGTGCTAGTTAAAATTGACAAATTCATATTCCCAGTGGACTTTGTTGTTTTAGACATAGATGAGGATAACAATGTACCATTAATTCTAGGGCGACCCTTCTTAGCAACTGCAATGACTATAATTGACATAGGCACAGGCAAACTCACACTTCGTGTAGGCAATGACACAATCACTTTGCAGGGTCTCATGGAAATGCAACTGAGCCACATTCAACCCCATACATTAACAAAGGAACCATCCATAAAGAACGAATGCTACAGATTGAAGAACTAGACGAGTGGCTAAACTATCGCCAAGGGAAATCTAAGATATGCCACACCGAAACAGAGCACCATCATGATAAGCCCACAGATAAACAAAATCAATTTAAGGTAGGGGATAAGGTATTGTTAGAGGAGGAGGATGCTCGATTTTTTAATGCAAAGTTTCTTACAGGTGACACACCTCTATTCACGGTAATAAAAATCTTTCCCTATGGTACAGTCGATATAACACATAAGACATTTGGCACTTTTAAGGTAAACTATACTCAACTTAAACCTTATTTTGATAATAAAATTTCTAACAGGAGAGAGGAGTTTGAACTCCTCAAACCACCGTGATTGAATAAGCTTGAGAAAAGTCGAGCTTAGACTATAAATAAGTGCTTCTCGGGAGGCAACCTGAGCTCTAACATTGTTGATTTCTTTAAATTCAGTTTATAACATCTAAATAACTAACTAAGTCCTTCAAACATAGATTTTACAGAGCCACACGGTCAGACACACGGGCATGCCTAAGGCCGTGGTCACACCATGGGTGGAGACACGGCCGTGCAACACGGTCGTAAGAAAATAGAGTAAATTTTTTCCCAAAACACAGGTTTCGATAAATCACCACAGCCGTGTGACATGGCCGTGGGTGAATCTGCCGAATCAACACGGGCAAGGAACACGCTCATGCCCATAAGCCGTGGTTGAAACTGAGAGATCAGCATGGGCGTGTGACACGCCCATGTCTATCACCCATAGTCACACCATAAGCCCATGAAACATACGGGCTAGACCCAGGCCGTGTGCCCAATCCCCTACTACTTTATTTTTAGTTTGAATGTTTTTTATATTTTTCCTTCTCCCTTTATTTTGCACTTCATTTCTTATTGAGTAATACTTAAATTCCACACACAGTTGTGCTTATTATCTTCAGTCACCCAGAATCATGAACTTCAAGTAGTCCTTTCTCCAATTCAGCTTTCACTATTAAACGAATCCATCCAATATTCAGGGAGTTTCATTTCTCTCCCTATCTTAAGATTTATGCTTATATTGTTAGTAAATTTAATTTGTACATTGAGGGTAATGTACATCTTAAGTGTAGGGGGTTGTTAAGTTTTATCAGAAAATCCATGAAAATTTACTTTCACTTTTTGCGTTATTCTCAAATCCCTAAATCTTGGCCTTAACAATTAAAATGAATTTCGATTGATTTATGATTTTTATTGATATGTTTAGGATTAAGATAAGGTGATTATGCTTTGATTATTCAAACTTTAAGACATTAGAGAATCAAGCATGATAAGTTGAAATTTTTGAGAATTTAAAATTTTTCTAGGTTGTTTTCCCCAATTTTAAGTGCTATCTTGAAATTTGAAATTTGCAGGATTGACATCAAAAGCCATAATTTTGGTGAGATTTTTTAGCCTTTTGAGCATACATCCTTTCGTGCTCACTTTTATTGTTACTTTGGGTGAGTTAATATTGATTGTTATTCTAGAACTTGCTTTGATTATACATGTCGAGACCACACCATTGATTTGATATACTGAGATGTTAAAGGCACTTAGGTTTTAACCCACTTACTCCATAAAAGCCTACCTTCATAATTAACCCCTAGTGAACCCCATTGAGCCTAGCAAACCATTCATTGACTTACCCTCAATATTAACTTATAACCCATTTTTTTGTTAAAATCCCCCTAATTATTTTGATCCCTATTTTTGTCGAGATTTGAACTGAACAATTATCTAGCTCTGTTCTCTTTTTCAGCTTGTAAGTTTATAAAATTCAATTTGTTCTTAAAAAAAAGTATGTATATTTCAGTTGTAATTTAATGTTTCACATATTTCCATGTAATTTTAAACTTCTTTTCTTAAACGATGTTATCCAAAAAAAAAGGCTTTATTCTAGGAATATGTTTCAATGATAGAGATTTTCATAGTTAGATGATTTTTCAGTTCGATCTCAATTCTAACCCTCTTTTTCAGCTTATGACCACACCCCTAACCAAAGCCACGTTACAACCCCCTAAAGACCTTTTGATCGATGTATCATGTCAATACATAGTGGTGGAGATTTGATTTTCATGCAAGCATATGGTAATAACTTTTCATGTTGACTAATGAGTGCTTAATTTCTGAACCCTAAACACCTCGAGTGAATAGAGTCAATCTTTAGTGAGGGTGTCAACTCTTATTGATTTTGAATTAAAGGTACTTACTTAGAAGAGGGGAGAAAACTAAAGTTTCTGAGATTCTCAACTTAGATTATTTGAGACTTTAATTTTCTTTTAGTTGAATTCTCAGTGTATGATTACTTGTAGATTAGTTCGAAACATTATTGATAAGGGTTCTAAGTTGAGAAGAATGATTTTTAATTGTGAGTTGAGATTTTTCTTGAGGATAATTAAAGGCTTAAGTGTGGGGGCATTTGATAAACTATGAATTATACATATTTCTATCCCACATTTAGCCTATTATTGTATGCAAATTCAATTAGAGGCAAGTATCGATCCCACATACCTTTGAACTCAAGAATACAATATCTCAACAGATCCTCAAGAATCTGAATGATTCGTTCAGACTGACCATCTGTCTGGGGATGGAAAGCAGTGCTAAAATGCAATTTAGTACCTAGTGCATCTTGCAGTTTTTTCCAAAACTGTAATGTAAACCTCGGATCTCTATCCAAAACAATAGAAATAGGTACCCCGTGCAATCTCACAATCTAAGAAACGTATAAATTAGCAAGTTTATCAAGTGAATAATGGGTACGGACCGGAACAAAGTGAGCCGATTTTGTCAATCTATCAATAATAACCCAGATTGCATCTTTCTTGCTCGATGTCAATGGTAAACCGGATACAAAATCCATCGTAACTCCGTCCCATTTCCATTCTAGTATCATGATCAGCTTAAGCAATCTAGAAGGTACCTAATGCTTGGCTTTTACTTCCTGGCATATTAAACATTTCGACTTAGGGCATTGAGCCCATTTTGCAACTAGATCATCATCAGTTTTCTGAGCTTTGTAAATCTGTTGAATAAATAACGGTTTTGCTTTTATTGCAGCTATTATGGCACCATCAATAGACATAGCCAAATACGCGTTCATTGCACGCAAAGCAAACAGTGGTTTTCAACTTAGGGCATCAGCAACAACATTAGCCTTTCCTGGATAGTAGTCAATCACAAGCTCGTAATCTTTTAGCGACTCTAACCACTGTCATTGTCTCAAATTCAGATCTTTCTAAGTCATTAATTAGAATAGACGTGACATTTCTCACCAAACAAATAGTGATGCCATATTTTTAAAGCAAACACAATAGCAGCCAGTTCGAGATCGTGTGTCGGATAATTCTTTTCATGCGGCTTTAACTGTCTCGAGGCATAAGCTACAACTTTGCTTTCCTGCATCAAAACATAGCCCAAACCATTCAAAAATGCATCGCTATAAATAACAAATTCTTTACCCGACTCTGGCTGAACTAGTACTGGAGCTTCGGTCAAAAGGGCTTTCAACTGATCAAAACTTTTCTGAAACTTTTCTGGCCACTCGAACTTAACATCTTTCTGTAGCAGCTTTGTCATCGGTGTCACAATCATAGAAAAACCTTTAATAAATTGTTTATAGTAACCAACCAGTCCCAAAAAGCTCCGAACTTCTGAAACATTTCTCAGAGGTTTCCAATCAAGGATAGCTGAAATCTTACTCGGATCAACCCGAATACCTGCTGCTGATACAACATGTCCCAAAAAATTAACTTCACAGAGCCAAAACTCACATTTACTAAATTTCACATACAGCTGCTTCTATCACAAAGTCTACAACACAAGTCTCAAATGCTCGGTATCTCGGTTTCATCACATGAATAGATAAAAATATCATCTATAAACACAACCACAAACTAATCTAAATATTGCTAGAAGATCTGATTCATCAAATCCATGATAACAGTAGGTGCATTAGTGAGTCCAAACGGCATAACCAAAAACTCATAATGTCCGTACCTCGTTCGAAAAGCAGTTTTAGGCACATTGGTGTCTCTAACTCGCAACTGATAGTAACCTGAATTCAGATCTATTTCGAAAACATTGAAGCCCCTTTTAACTGATCAAATAAGTCATCAATCCCTGGCAATAGATATTTATTCTTTATAGTCACTTTATTGAGCTGTCGGTAATTAATGCACATTCTCATAGTTCTGCCTTTCTTTTTCACAAATAGAACTAGCGCACCCCAGGGAGAGAAACTCGGTCGCGCGAAACCTCTATCTGTCAACTCTTGCAACTGTGCTTTCAACTCTTTTAATTTAATAGGTGCCATTTCATATGGAGCTATCGAAATTGGAGTCATCCCCGGTACTAACTCAATACCAAACTCTACCTCTTGAATAGGTGGCAAACCCGACAATTCTTCAAGAAACACATCCAAATACTCGCACACAACTGGTACGAATTCAATCTTCTTTTCAATAATTTTACTATCAAGCACGTAGGAAAAGTAAGCTTTGCAACCTTTTCTCACATATTTCTGAGCCAACATTGAGGATATTACTGCTGATAAACCACTCAGATCATTAGATTCGATCTGAATAATCTCGTCGTTCTGGCATCTCAAATCAATAGCCTTTCATTTACAATTAACAACAGCATCATGCAAAGTCAGCCAATCCATACCCAAAATTATATCGAATTCATCAAATGGTAACAACATCAAATCAGCCAGAAAGCATGAATCTCGAATTATTAATGGGCAGTTTTTACACGCTTTGTTAACAAAGACACACCGGCCCAGGGGGTTTGATACTCGAATCACAAACTTAGTAGACTCAACAGGCAAAGTCTTACAGGATACTAATGTTTCACACACATAAGAATGAGTCGAACTAGGATCAATCAATGCATAACACTAGTATCAGAAAGAGTGAAGGTACCGGTAATAACATTTGGGGATGAAGCCTCCTCACGAGCGCGTATAGCATATGCTCTTGCAGATGCGCGAGCTTCAGTTCAAACTGCTGTATCTTTTGTCCATTTCTGATTACCACTCACATTACCCTTATACCTGTGCAGTCTGCCTCGCATTGACATATTACTCGGTCTCGCGTTCTGAACAGTGTTTTGCACGGCTAACATCAGGCACTCTCAGATAAAATGATCCATCGATCCATATTTAAAACAAGACCGATCATGCAATCTGCAATTTCTGGAATGCCATTTACGCAATGCTTGCACTCGAGTCTATTCTGCCAAACATTGCCAGGACTAGAAATTGAAGTGGCTTGTGAACGGCGCCAAAAACTTGATCGTGATTTCAATTAAGTAATAATAATGATTGTACCTAGAAACTAACTATTATCACGATAAAAGGTAAGCGCACCTATCAAATAGTAGTATAGCTAGTGGCAAGACCGAAATATTGAATCTAAGGAACTAAAAGTACTAGTAACGACTTTCTTCCTATTATCTAGCCTAAAAATAAAGAGGGATTTGTTGGTAAACTAAAATTCTAGCTAACTAAAGACACGACAAAGAGTAGATTGCGAAATTACTTTGGGAAAACTGGATGATAAAGGAAATACCTAAGGAAGAATCTTCCTAGACTTTACTTGTTATTTAACTCTGAACTAGATGATTTTTTCATTCGAATTGAACCGTAAAGATCCCTAAATTATGTTAATATCTCCATCGAGAATAAGAGCAACTAACCTTATTGATTAATTGAAATCTCTTTCTAATTAAAACCCTAGTTTTGCATTAACTCGATCTATGGATCCCCATATTAGATTTGACTCTAATCTAGCAAATTTTCGTCGTCCTATGTCTAGGATTGCGATCAACTCCGCTTAATTGTGTTGGATCTACTCTTAAACAGGGACTTTTGCTCATTTAAATAAGCACATTCGACTTGAATTAATATCCTGAAATATCAACTCAAGAATTAAAAACACAATTAAGAACAAATCAACTATTTATCATATAATTCAAATAACAATAACAAGATTCGTCTTAGGTTTCATCCCCCTTAGGTATTTAGGGCTTTAGTTCATGTCTATGAAAGAATACATCTCATAGTAAAGAAAATAACAAAACATAAAGAAAACCCAGAAACCCCTAAAAGGATTGAAGGGAGATCTTGAGTCTTGATGTAGATCCTGGCTTCTGAGATGGATCAATAGGCTTTCTTCGAGTAATTCCCTATCCTCTACCTTGAGTCTTGGTGAGGACACTGAACACCCTTGTAGTCACCTACTAGGGTATTTATATAGAGTTTGGAGTGTCTTTCTTAGCCCTTAAGTAGCTTTTTCTACATGAAATTGAAATTCGTTATGACAGGGACACGCCCGTGTGAATCGAGCCCAGGCCATGTTCAGCCTGTTAAACTGGCACAAGCGTGTGGTTCACCTATGTGAGAAACTTTAGGCCGTGTTGATCTCTTACTTTGGCCCATTTTCTCCATTTTTGGCCTGTTTCTCATTTTTTTCACTCTCATATGCTCACCTAAGTACAAAACATGAATTTAACGGATTAGGAGCATCAATTTCCACAAATCTAATGATAATTCATCCAAAAATGTGCTAATTGTGGGATAGATATATGTATAATTTATAGTTTATCAAATACCCCCACACTTAAGCCTTTGTTTGTCCTCAGGAAAAATCTCAACTCACACTTAAAAATCATTCTTCCCAACTTATGAATCTTTATGAATAATGTTTCAAATCAATCCATAAGTAATCATACATTGAGAATTCAACTGAAAGAACATTAAAGTCTCAAACAATCTAAGTTGAGAATTTTATCACAGAAACATAGGTTTTCTCACTTCTTCTAAGTAATTACCTTGGATTCAAAATCAACAAGAGTTGACATCCTCACTAAGGATTCACTCTATCCACTCGAAGTGTTTAGGGTTTAGAAATTAAGCACTCATTAGTCAACATGAAAAGTTATTACCATAAGCTTGCATGAAAATCAAATCTCCACCATTATAGATTGAGATGATACATCAATTAAAAGGTCTTTAGAGGGTTGTAACAGTCTTTGGTTAGGGGTGTGGTCATAAGCTGAAAAAAAAGGTTAAAATTGAGATTGAACTAAAAAATCATCTAACTAGAAAAATCTCTATCACTGAAATAAATTCATACATTTGAGCTTTTTCCTTATGACTAACATCGTTTATGATCTATAGTACATAATTATAAAGTAATATGCTAAACATTTAAGTTACAACGAATTCTTTTTAGAGCAAATCAAATACTTTACAAACTTAACTAACTGAAATGGAGAACATAGCTAGATAATTATTCAATTCAGATCTCGACAAAAATAGGGATCAAAGTAATTAACGGGATTTCAACAAAAAAAGGGTTATAGGTTAATATTGAGGGTAAATCAATGAATGGTTTGTTAGGCTCAAGGGGGTTTACTAAGGGTTAATTTATGTAGGTAGGCTTTTGTGGAGTAAGTGGGTTAAAACCTAGGTGCCTTTATAATCTCAGTATATCAAATCAATGATGTGGTCTTGACATGTATAATTGAAGCAAGTTCAAGAATAATAAATCAACATTGACTCATTCATAGCAACAATAAAAGTGAGCATGATAGGATGTATGCTAAAAAGGCTAAAAAATCTCACCAGAATTATGGCTTTTGATGTCAATCCTGCGAATTTCAAATCTCAAGATAATACCTAAATTTGGGGAAAACAACGTAGAAAATTTTGAAATTCTCAAAAATTTCAACTTCTCATGCTTGATTCTCTAATGTCTTAAAGTTTGAATAATCAAAGCACAAATACCTATGTCTTAATCCTAAACATATCAATAAAATCATAAATCAATTAGAATTCATTCTAATAGTTAAGGTCAAGATTCAGGGATTTGAGAACAATGCAAAAAGTGAAAGTAGTAAATTTCAGGGATTTTCTGATAGTGAACTTAAAACTTAATAACTCCCCTCACACTTACGATGTACATTGCCCTCAATGTACAAAGTTAAATTTACTAACAATATAAGCATAAATCTTAAGATAGGGAGAGAAGTGAAGCTCCCTGAATATTGGATGAATTCCTTGAATTAGAAGTGTGGAAACTTATAGGAAAGGGTGTCGATCCACAATCTTTGTGCCAAAAGAATATTATAATTAGTGTCGTGGTGGCTATGATCGTGGTTGAGTAGAACCCAACAATCGTAGCAGGGTTTTCCCATTAGAGTTGGATTTGAGCTTTTATGCTCTTTGAAACTGTGATAGCATTAATAAAACTTTAGGTAATGTAGATTAGCACAGTTTACTCATTAGGAGATAGCCGATATGAAATGTTTAAAATAAATTAAGCTAGTTTTTTAGAGTAAATGAAATTAAAATTGAAATAAAGAAAAAGATAAATTAATAGAAACCTAAAAAAAATAAGCACATAAATGAAAATAAAAATAAAAAGGAAAATAAATAAAAAGATAAACGGACTCGATAGTTCTAGTCCTCAGATGGTTCGCAAGGTGGGGGTGGTGATGAAATGTGGAGATGCTGGCATATCTGCTGTAGAGTACCATCAATATGATCAAAGCGTTGGAAGCACTGCTGCTCAAATCGTGTAAGGCACTCAGATATGTCAGCATGAGGAAGCTGCCGCATGAATTGGACGATGGATGGGCAGTGGTTGAGATGGTGGCTCTTCGTGAGATGGAGGAACATCATCAGTAATATCCTCTGGATCCTCCTACCCGTGGTATGTCCACAGCCTTAGGCACGCCCGTGTGCCTGGCCGTATGGCTTTGGAAAATCTGCATTCAATAATATAAGTTTATGATATATGTGTTAAGAGCTTAAGTTAAGAAATTAATAATGGTAGCGCTCGGGTTGCCTCACGAGAAGCACTTGTTTATAGTCTAAGCTTGACTTTTCTCAGGCTTGCACAATCACGATGGTTTGAGGAGTTGAAGCTCCTCTCTCTTACTATATTTTTATTATCAAGATAAGGTTTAAGTCGAGTATAGTTTACCTTGAAGTTGTCAAATTCTTTATGTGTTATCTCGACTGTACCATAGGGAAAAATTTTCACTACTGTAAAGGGAGGTGTATCATCAGTATAAAGTTCTAAATTTGAAATTTGAGGATCCTCCTCCTCTAGTAATACCTTATCCCCTACCTTAAATTGATTTGTCTTTACCTTAGGGTCATCATGGTGATGCCTTGGTTCGATGTGGCATATCTTAGGTTTCCCTTGGTAGTAGTTTAGCCATTCGTCTAGTTCTTCAATTTATAGCATTCGTTCTTCATGGATTGTTCCCTAGTTCTCATATAAATTTGAATGTGGCTCAGTTGCACTTTCGTGAGGAGTACCCTATAGAGAAGGTTGACAGTGAGATCATTCTTATTACAAGGACTCATAATAAAATATTTATCATTAACATTCTTATTAGAATTTCGACCTTACAAAGTAATTGCGTCATCACCTACACGAAGTGTGAGTTCACTTGTGCCTACATCAATTATAGTCCTTGCAGTTGCTAAGAAGGGTCACCCTAGAATAATAGCACATTGCTATCCTCATCTATGTCTAAAATAACAAAGTCCACTGGGAATATGAATTTGTCAATTTCAACCAGAACAGCTTCGATTATACCCCTAGGAACTCTAATGGTTTTATCAGCCAATTGAATACTCATCCTAGTTTGTTTGGGTTTCCCAAGACCTAGTTGTTTAAATAGTTTATAAGGCATTACATTTATACTAGCTCCCAAATCAGCTAAGGCATTTTTAACATCTAAGCTACCGAGTAAACAAGGGATCATAAAACTCCCTGGATCTTTTAAGTTATTAGGTAGCTTGTTCTGCAAAATGGCTGAGCAAACTGCATTCACCTTCACATGTGACGATACATCTAATTTACATTTGTTTGCTAAGAGCTTCTTGAAGAACTTAACCACATTTGGCATCTACGAAAGAGCTTCAACAAACGGTAAGTTAATGTGTAATTTCTTTAGCAGTTTAAGGAATTTACCAAATTGTTCATCTGTACGGTCTTTCCTTGTTGTACTTGGGTATGGGACACGGGGCTTATACTCTTTGGCAATTGGTTCTTTGCGACTTACCTCACCCTTACCTTTACTTACCATAGTTTCCTGTCTTGCCTCTGATTTGGTTTTAACTAACCCTCCTTCATCAATCCTGTCAATGGCCTGGAGTTGCTCCTTAAGGTTAGTCTCGGTGTTGCTCGGCAAAGCATCCTGTGGTCTTTCAGATATTAGCTTAGTGAGCTGGGATATTTGAGTTTCGAGTCCTTGAATGGATGCTTGCTGGGTTTTAAGTGACGTCTCAGTGTTTTGAAAATGGGTTTCTGATACGGAGATAAATTTCATGAGCATCTCCTCAAGGTTTCGCTTTTTCACTTGTTGATAAGGTGGTTGCTGAAATCCTGGAGGGGGAGGTGGTGTCTGATTTCCTTGATTGCCTTGTCCTCCCCATGATAAATTAGGGTGGTTCCTCCAACCTGCATTGTAAGTGTTACTATAAGGATTGTTTTGCGGTGAGGATTATTACCCATGCAATTGGCTTGCTTGTTTTCTGTGCTAAGATTGTATGATGAGTAATCTGTGTTATACACTTCTCCTTCATTTGAATCACACCTCATTACTGGATGTACTTGCCTAGAACCAACGAAACTGTCAATCTTTTTATTAAGAAGTTCTACCTAATTAAAAAGCATAGTGATCGTGTCAATATTAAGAACTCCGACAGCTTTTTGCGGCTTTGTTCTCATGACTTGTAAGCTGCCTCTGGTGTTTTTTCCACTGATAGTTATTTAATGACATCTCCTCTATAAACTCGTAAGCTGCCTCTGGTGTTTTGTTATTGATTGTTCCACCGGCGGTTGGATTATTCATCTGCCTCGTTGGGGGTTCAAACTGTTGTGAAAAGTTTGAACCTATAACCATAGAGGTATCCCATGGTGAGGGTACCTTCTCAATAAATCCTTGTATCTCTCCCAAGCATCGTAGAGTGTTTCTAAATCCATCTGCACAAAAGAAGAGATATCATTCCTCAACTTTACCGTTTTAGCCGGCGAAAGATATTTGCGTAAAAACTTTTCGGTCATTTGTTCCCAAGTAGTGATTGATCCTCTGGGTAGAGAATTTAACCACTGTTTAGCTTTATTCTTCAAGGAAAATGGGAATAACCGAAAATGAATGGTATCATCAGAGACACCATTTATTTTGAATGTGTCGTAGAATTCAAAAAAAATTAGCTAAATGTGAGTTAGGATCCTCATCCTGCAAACCATCAAACTGAACAAATTGTTGTATCATTTGAATAGTGTTAGGTTTCAGTTCAAAATTATTTGCAGTAATAGCAGACCTAACAATACTAGATTCAGTACTAGCTAAATTAGGCTTGCCATAATCATACATAGTACGAGGAGTAGGGTTTTGATTCACAGGATCTGTGGCTATCACTGGAGGTGGTAGATTATCCTGATTTGCATCCATCTCTTCAGTAGATTTGGTTTCATTCTCTTGTCCTTGTTCTGTGTACTGTAGGCTTCGCCTTATGTTTCTTTGGTTTCTACGAACTGTGGCTTCAAGTCGTTATTAAACAATAGTGGTCCTGACAGGTTTCTTCTAGTCATAAACTAGAGACACCTGTTAGGAAAAGGAAAAAGAAAAAAATTTAGCAAGAAAAATAGAAAATAAATTGCAAATAAAGTAAAAATAGCTAAATTAATAGGAATCGAGTGTTCCTAATATCTTAGTTCCCCAGCAACGGTGCTAAAAACTTGGTGGTGATTTCGATGAAGTAATAATAATGATCGTACCTAGAAATTAACTATTATCACAATAAAAGGCAAGCGCACCTATCGAATAGTAGTATAGCTAGTGGCAAGACCGGAATATCAAATCCAAGGAACTAAAAGTACTAGTAATGACTTTCTTCCTATAATCTAGCCTAAAAATAAAGTGAGATTTGTTGGTAAACTAAAATTCTAGCTAACTAAAGGCACGACAAAGAGTAGATTGACCATTTACTTTGGGAAAACTGGATGATAAAGGCAATACCCAAGGAAGAATCCTCCTAGACTTTACTTGTTATTTAATTTTGAACTAGACGATTTCTTTATTCGAATTGATCCGTAGAGATCTCTAAATTATGCTAATATCTCCGTCGAGAATAAGAACAACTAACCCTATTGATTAATTGAAATCTCTTTCTAATTAAAACCCTAGTTTTGTATTAACTCGATCTATGGATCCACATATTAGATTTGACTCTAATCCGGCAAATTTTCGTTGTCTATGTCTAGGATTGCGATCAACTCCGCTTAATTGTGTTAGATCTACTTTTAAGCAGGGACTTTTGCTCCTCTGAATAAGCACATTCGACTTGAATTAATATCCTAAATGTCAACTCAAGAATTAAAAACACAATTAAGAACAAACCAAATATTTATCATATAGTTCAGATAATAATAACAAGATTCGTCTTAGGTTTCATCCTCCTCAGCTATTTGGGGCTTTAGTTCATGTCTATAAAAGAATACATCTCAGAGTAAAGAAAATAACAAAACATAAAGAAAACCTAAAACCCTTAAAACGATTGAAGGGAGATCTTCAGTTTTGATCTATATCCTGGCTTCTGAGATAGATCAATCGGCTTTCTTCGAGTAATTCCCTGTCCTCTACCCTGAGTCTTGGCGGGGACACTGTACACCCTTGTAGTCACCTCCTAGGGTCTTTATATAGAGTTTGGAGTATCTTTCTTAGCCCCTACGTAGCTTTTTCCACATGAAATTGAAATTCATTACGACAAGGACACACCTATATGGCACGCCCTTGTGAATCATGCCCAGGCCATGTTCAAGCCCATTAATGTGGCACGGGTGTGTGGTTCACCCGTGTGAGAAACTTTAGGCCGTGTTTATCTCTTACTTTGGCCCATTTTCTCTATTTTTGGCCCGTTTCTCATTCTTTTCACTCTCCTATGCTTACATAAGTACAAAATACGAATGTAAAAGATTATGAGCATCGAATTCCCCAAATCTAATGATAATTCATCCAAAAATGTGCTAATTGTGGGATAGAAATATGTATAATTTTATAGTTTATCAAATACCCCCACACTTAAGCCTTTGCTTGTCCTCAAGCAAAATCTCAACTCACAATTAAAAATCATTCTTCTCAACTTTTGAATCTTTATGAATAATGTTTCGAATCAATCCATAAGTAATCATACATTGAGAATTCAACTGAAAGAACATTAAAGTCTCAAACAATCTAAGTTGAGAAATTTATCACAAAAACATAGGTTTTCTCCCTTCTTCTAAGTAATTACCTTGAATTCAAAATCAACAAGAGTTGACATCCTCACTAAGGATTCACTCTATCCACTCGAAGTGTTTAGGGTTCAGAAATTAAGCACTCATTAGTGAACATGAAAAGTTATTACCATAAGCTTGCATGAAAATCAAATCTCCACCACTATAGATTGAGATGATACATCAATCAAAAGGTCTTTAGAGGGTTGTAACGGGCTTTGGTTAGGGTGTGGTCAAAAGCTGAAAAAGAAGGTTAAAATCGAGATTGAACTGAAAAATCATCTAACTAGAAAAATCTCTATCATTGAAATAAATTCATACATTTCAACTTTTTCCTCATGACTAACATCGTTTATGATCTATAGTACATAATTAGAAAATGATATGCTAAACATTTAAGTTACAACTAATTCTTTTTAGAGCAAATCAAATACTTTACAAACTTAACTAACTGAAAGGAAAAACATAGCTGGATAATTATTCAATTCAAATCTCGACAAAATTTCAACAAAATAGGTTA
The DNA here is from genome assembly GCA_020496765.1 of Gossypium stocksii. NCBI lineage: Eukaryota > Viridiplantae > Streptophyta > Magnoliopsida > Malvales > Malvaceae > Gossypium > Gossypium stocksii. The sequence goes on from CM035631.1 coordinate 49,688,092, forward strand.
ATATTGAGGGTAAATCAATGAATGGTTTGTTAGGCTCAATGGGGTTTACTAAGGGTTAATTTATAGAGGTAGGCTTTTATGGAGTAAGTGGGTTAAACCTAGGTGCCTTTATCATCTTAGTATATCAAATCAATGATGTGGTCTCGACATGTATAATTGAAGCAAGTTCTACAATAACAAATCAACATTGACTCACTCATAGCAACAATAAAAGTGAGCATGAAAGGATGTATGCTCAAAAGGCTAAAAAATCTCACTAGAATTATGGCTTTTGATGTCAATCCTGTAAATTTCAGATCTCAAGATAATACCTAAATTTGGGGAAAACAATCTAGAAAAATTTTAAATTCTCAAAAATTTCAAGTTATCATGCTTGATTCTCTAATGTTTTAAAGTTTGAATAATCAAAGCACAAATACCTATGTCACAATCCCCTTAAACTTCTCTTGGCCAATTTCTTCGAAAGCTTAAACCCATATTTCCATCATCATTTGCATACTTTTACTTATTTTTCTCTCTGGATTCTTTAGATCATTCTCTACGTTCCGAATCACTTTTCTACATTCCTTTTGAGGCCGAACCATAATTTTCCCTTCTCAAGCATCTTTTCTTTGGCTGAATATCACCCTATTTCAATAACCGAATTAGCAAACTGATCATACTTCCTTTTCAATTGCTAACTTCTTCAATCGTGCCTATAGTCGAATACCTAGATCTCCTTTTCTCTTTTACGGTTACCTGGGCATGCAAGAGTTCTGGACTTGGATTAATAGGCGACTACTTCTAGGTTTTAACAACTCAGTCAAGTAGATCCGTGTGTAAGTACTCTTCATCTTAGATTTCAATTTTTGATACTAAGGCTTTTCTCTTTAATAAAGGTATGATGTTGGAGGTTAATACTCCTTTAACCCTTACATGTTGGATTGGATCTATCTATGGTCGTAGGTGCTTAGATCTGACATCGTTCAATCAAATCTTAGAGGGAAACGTTGATTTCAAGTGATTAGACAAGCGAAGCGGTGGTAAGTAGTCGTTGAGTAAGTCTCGAGTATGGTTTCGCTAAGTATTGGTTAAGTTATTGATGATTGTTGTTATGGCAATAGGTGGAGCACGTTTCATCAGTTGGGATCGCAAAATCAGGTGTGTAGCGACACCCTCTAATAGCATAGATCAGCAAAAACTTAAAAGTCGAAATGTCGAAATGCTGGCATTTTGAGGTCTTGCGAGCGTGCGAACGCTCATGGGCTGATCCGAACCCACAAATGGTGGGCGTTTGACGGTATGAGCTGTTGTGCGCATTTTTATGCACTCGGGCTGTTTTGGGTCTCGATCGGCCAAACTGGGCCTAATGGGGTTATGGGCCCATATGGGTAAGTTATACAGTCAGATGATATTTGGTACATTAGATGTTAAATCTGTGATATTATGCATAAGTTTAGACTGAGCGGGCCATATGAACATGTGGGCCCACTCAGGCCAATTAAGGGTTTTAAGCCCGTAAACTTGGTTTGACTGTAGCAACCTTTTAAGTCACTCGGAGCGACGTTAGACCTATTAGAAGGTCGTATTAGGTGTTGAAACACTGAGACTTAGTGAAATGACCAAAATACCCCTAAAGGGTAAAATTACCATTTTACCCCTAGTTACCAAAAAGACTGTTTTACCCCTAGAAATAGGTTGACTGATTTGTGTATGCCTATATCTGTATCTAGTAATCTGTATGCATATGATATATAGTACTTTAGTTTGCATGGGGATGGGTTTTGGATTCGGAGGAAGTTCTGTATAATGGCATTGCCACGTATTCTGCTTAGTGGCTTTGCCACGAAATTCTGTTCTAGTGGCTCTACCATGATATCTGTATTAGCAGCTTTGCTGCGACTGTGGTGTGTAGGGCTAGGTTGGTCGAGTTATTCCCCACATGGTGTGATGTGTTGGTATGGGTGGTGTAATGGGTTAGACTGGGCTTGGGTTTTGCATATATGCTATTCTGTATCTGTAATGGGCCCAAGGCCACATTGTTTCTGAGTAGGGCTTCGACCCAGATTGAACTATATTTGAATAGGGCTTCGATCCAGACTGATCTGTATGTTTGATCTCTGATGTTGGTTGGGTTAAATTGCACACTGAGTTCTCACAAACTCACCCTATTATTTTCCTCTATGCGGGTTGCAAGGGACTCGGGGTGGCCACATGGTTATGCTTCTGGATTTAGTTTTACATTAATTTTTATTTTTATTTTTATTTTGAGTTTGTTTTGTAATAAGGCCACTATGGGTGTTTGAGTTTGGGTTACACTACTATTTGCCTTAAGCGGTAGACTAGGATACGCGGGTTTCCAAAATTAATATCAAACATTTTCAAACAAGCCCTACGTAAAGATTGGGTGATTTAACAATCAATGACAACAAATGGGATTTTGTTTAAGCACTCACGATGATAAAAATGGTTTTAATTGGATTTTGTTCAATACCAACAAGCTACTAATCATGGATTTCCAAAAGATAACTTAGGGATTTGTCAAAGTAACTAGATGTGAATAAATCATCTATGTGACACACCAGATTTGGCCATAACGCCCGGGTCGGGTTTGGGGTGTTACAGAAGTAGCCTTAGATCGACTAGAATCATCTATGAACTTCTTTGATGCTGAGTGAAAAGTCTTACCTAATGATCTTTTATGAGAATCTCTAGCTTCAAAATCAGCTTTTCTTTTCTCTTTCTCAAGTTCTTTAGCTTTGCAAGCTCGCTCGACGAGTACTACGAACTCTTTAATTTCAAGTATACCAACCAGCAATTTAATATCTTCATTCAGCCCGTCTTCAAATCTTTTACAAATTATAGCTTTGTTCGAAACACACTCTCAGGCATATTTACTGAGTCTCACAAATTCCCGCTCGTATTCAGTTATAGTTATACAACCCTGCTTAAGCTCAAGAAATTCTTTGTGTTTCTGATCGATGAATCTCTAACTGATATATTCCTTACAGAACTTGTAACACCTCAAGACCCGCACACATCGCCGAAGGGTCGAGAGGGATTACCCGACATTCACATAAGCTAACAAGGCACCACTCGTACAAGCATATATACATGCTTATGGATAATGGTTTAAGGTATATCAGATTGCATATCTAAGTTATACGAATAAGATTAAAACCATATGTGCATCATCTATTTCAAAACACCTAGCTTCATGGATAAAAACTATTCATGCAATTCAAACGTTTAAACCGAATCTATTCATGCCTTTGGGTTCATGTTGCAAATTCACATATAGCTACCTTTTTAAAAAAAAGAAAACATTCAATCCATTCATATATATATAAATAAGCATACTCAATGATAACATCGAACCCTAAAATTTCATCATTTAAATTTTCATGTTCCCACTCAAGCAATGCATATAACTCAAAATACATATCATCATCTTAAAAACCACAAGTAGATATAAAGCATCTTAAGAAGCCATTTTCGCATGGCTATGCTTAATTACAACATCAAATAAAAATTTCTTAATTAACAACCACAAAATGTATCCTATACATGCCATTCGCAAAAGTTTAGTTAATTAAATACTAAACAGGGTTTTGATAGTAGAGATGACTTCGAAAGTAAGATTCCTGATACCGTAGCTAACGAACGTTATCTATAAAACAAAGGATTAAGAGCAACAGAGTAAGCATTTCTATGCTTAGTAAATCTTAAGCAATAAAATCATTAAAGGATCAAAGCATAATAATCTTAAGGGTTGCCATCTTTTCTTTCGCTGAATGTAATAATAACTAAATATACATCCATTGATCGATTCGTATCTTTTCAATTTTCTTTACTGACCAATCCATATCACATTAATAATTCTATTTATCTAACAAGCCTCTCCATTTGACCGAACACATTCAATGCAATTACTCGGCTAAATTATTGCATAAACGCCTTTTTACGAATACAATTTACTTCACACTTTAACCACATGCACTCACATGTTCAAACCAACCTCATCCCAATATCACTAGAATCATAATTCATCTATCATAAGTAGATTATAGATTTTCATATAATCTCAAACAATGGCCAGAGCATCACTATTCAACTGTGTATTCAAAACATAAAACGAATCAATCTCACAAACATGTATGGGGTACGTACCTGAATAACTTAGAGAAGTAAGCACATTAGTTTAGATTATCACGGTAAAATTCAAGTATTTCCAACATAGATGTCCTCGGGGCTTTGCCCGGTTATAAACACTAGTATTAAGGCCCTTCGGGACTTGACTCGGATACAACACTGGCACTAATGCCCTTCGGGACTATGCCCGGATACAACGCTGGCACATATGCCCTTCGGGACTATGCCCGGATACAACGCTGGCACAAATGCCCTTCGGGACTATGCCCAGATACAACACTGGCACAAATGCCCTTCGGGACTATGCCCGGATACAACACTGGCACAAATGCCCTTTGGGACTATGCCCGGATACAATGCTGAATCTTTAAGCACATTTATAGATCAAAATACATACCCGAATCTTATATCACATTAGCATTTCATTTGCTCAATTCGTATATGAGCACATAGTATAAGTATATAACTTTCATTTAGCATTTGGTCTATAAGCACGCAAGGACCACATTTCTAATTAATTTTTCTTAGCTTAATTTCTAGAGATCATTCGGCTACATGCTTACACATAATTCGTATTACAACCAAATTTTATAGAAAAATAAGGTCATTGAGCCGTGACTCATTTCATACATTTCTAACATGTCATACTACTTTTTCTGTTAACTTAATTACTTAAGACTTACCTCAAAAGTTTTCGAACAATCGTACCTGGCTATTCCTTTACTTTCGCTTTTCCCTTATCCGAGATTGATGCCCTTTGTTCTTGAGCTAAATATTAAAAATAAAGATTCACCTTAGCATCAATTATGTGGCCGAAATTCCTTAAGTATTCAAGCACATTCATTTTCACACTCATAAACATATGATTGCCACATACGATCCTTACAAAATCTTGTTAATCATGACCACTCATACATTTAAAATTCAACCTTTCTAAATGCATACATATTTAGGCCATTCAGCCATATGTCCAAGCATGGACTTTTATTTAAAATCCATCTCCTAAACTTTAACTAAACATTTTATAGCATTCCATCTTATACATAACACATTCATATAACTTATCCTACTAAACAAGTAACATCAAATCTTATTAGCATTACTAGGGCCGAAAACCTTTTTCTCTTACTAATCAATACCAAGTTTTTCATTCGGCTATAAGAACATAGCCCTCACACATTATAGATATATTACAAGTCTTCATGAAAACTAGCAAGAATTTCATGCTCCCTTATAGTGACCGTATGCTACAATTTCAACTTAAATCTAATCTCAACAAAAACCAAACTTAATATCTAGTATTACTCATCGAATTTAACTTATCATTAAGCTATTTAATCCCACATCTTAGCTTAACTTTACAAAAACCTTAACCAAGCATCAAACGAAAATTTTTATCACTCAAATGGCATGGCCGAATGTCCATATTATGTTCAAGGTGCACATGTATCATAATTTAAAATGTTAAGACACACAAACATGCATTTAACCTCATATCCACCCTCAGGCATTCTAATATGCAAAATTTAGCATCAAAACTCAAAAGCCTAAATTTTTCTCACTTAATTCAACAATGACCGAATACAACTTTCATCATCAAACCAAAAAAAACCAATCTATGGGTTTTGCTATGAGCTTAACTATCAACCAAAATTCACAACAATTAAAGGAAATTAACATAAATCCTTACCTAAATTTTAAGAACCACCATGACCGAATGTTGTTCTTCTCCCTAGCTTATTTTCTTTTACAATCGGCAATGAAGAACAAAACAAGGTAGCTTTGTTCTTTTCACCATTCTTTTTATTATTTTATTAACTTTATTATTTTATGCACATAATAAACATATATATTTACTAAAATACAAAATAAAAGCAAACAAAACATCATTATTTGGTAGGTTGGCCGGCCACTATTGATAAAAAGGAAATTTTGACATGCAAGGCCATGTTTTTACCACATGCTATTATTTGACCATCCCACATTCACCTAGCACATTTTTAAAGTTCACAACTAAGTCCTTTTAAGTGAAATTCATTATTTTCAGACTAAATTAAAACATCAAATGTGACACACATGAATTGGCACTTATAATAGGCATCAAAATAATTATTAAAATATTTTTGTGACTCGATTTTGTGGTTCCGAAACCACTTCCCGACTAGGGTCAAAAATAGGGCTGTCACAACTCTCCCCCCTTTAGGAATTTTTGTCCCCAAAATTCTTGCCAGCTAATAGGTTTGGGTAACGTTCTTTTATAGCATTCTCGGGCTCCTAAGTCGCTTCCTCGATCCTGTGCTTGAGCCATAACACCTTTACTAATGGAACCTTTTTGTGTCGTAATTCTTTCACCTCACGAGCTAGAATGCGAATAGGTTCTTCTTCATAACTCAAATCGGACTGAATTTCAATTTCTGACGGACTAATCACATGCGATGGATTGGATCTATAACGACGAAGCATTGATACATGGAAAACGTTGTGGATCTTTTCAAGTTCAGAGGTTAAAATCAATCTATAATCCACTGGCCCAATCCGTTCTGATATCTCATACGGTCCGATAAATCTCAAACTCAATTTGCCTTTACGGCCAAAACGAAGTATCTTTTTCCACGGTGAAACTTTTAAAAACACTTTGTCACCAATCTAATACTTGATATCTTTACGTTTCAGGTCTGCGTATGATTTTTGACGATCGGATGCCATTTTCAAGCTGTCACGGATCGTTTTCACTTTTTGTTCTGCTTCTTTTACTAAATCAACCCCGAGAATCTTATTCTCACTAAGCTCGAACCAAAACAGAGGTGTACGGCATCTTCGACCGTAAAGAGCTTCGTAGGGTGCCATCTGAATACTCGATTGAAAGCTGTTATTATACGTGAATTCAACAAGGGGTAAACATTTTTCCCACGAACCACTGAACTCGAGAATGCAACATCTCAACATGTCCTCGAGTATCTGAATAACCCGTTCGGATTGACCGTCAGTCTGCGGATGGAAAGCGATGCTGAAATGAAGTTTAGTACCCAATGCATCGTGTAATTTCTTCCAAAATCGCGAAGTAAAGCGAGGATCTCAGTCTGAAATAATAAAAGTCGGTACTCCGTGCAATCGTACAATCTGGGAAGCATACAATTCCGCTAGCTTAACAAGTGAATAGTCCGTGCAAACGGGAATGAAATGAGCTGACTTCGTTAATCTATCAATAATAACCCAAATGGAGTCTTTCTTGCTCGGTGTTAGTGGAAACCCAGACACAAAGTCCATCGTAACTCGGTCCCACTTCCACTCGGGTATCAAAATCGGCTGAAGCAAACCCCAAGGCACCTGATGTTTCGCTTTTACTGGCTGGCACACCAAACACTTAGATACAAATTCGGAGATGTCCCATTTCATACCGTGCCACCAATATTGTCGTTCAAGTCGTTAAACATTTTCGTGCTACCCGGATGAACTGACATTCGGCTATTATGGGCTTTATTCAAAATCGTCGAAACTAGTTCAAAATTTCTCAGAACACACAATCGGTCCTTAAATCTCAAGAAATTTTTTTCATCAATTCGAAACTCTATATCCTCACCCGACATACATTGAGCTCGCTTAGCAATCAAATCGTCATCGACTTTCTGAGCCTCACAAATTTGCCGTACAAATACTGGCTCTGCTCTTAATTCGGCTACCAACACATCATCTACCGACATCATTAATTTCACCTTCATAGCTTGCAAGGAAAATAGAGATTTTTGGCTAAGAGCATCTGCAACTACATTAGCTTTTCCCGGGTGATAATCAATAATAAGCTCGTAGTCTTTAAGCAATTCTAGCCACCGCCTTTGTCTCAAATTCAAATCCCTTTGAGACATCAGATACTTGAGTCTTTTGTGATCAAAGAAGATGTGACATTTCTCACCGAACAGATAGTGTCGCAAGATCTTCAAGGAGAAAACGATAGCGGGTAATTCAAGATCATGAGTCAGATAATTTTGCTCGTGAGGCTTCAATTGTCTCGAAGCATAAGCAATAACCCGACCTTCTTGCATCAAAACGTAGCCTAAACCATTCAGAGATGCATCACTATAAACTACATACTCTTTGTCGGACTCTGGCTGAACTAACACGGGAGCTTCCGTCAAAAGGGTTTTCAGTTGGTCGAAACTTTGCTGACATTTATCAGACCACTCGAACTTGACATCTTTTTGTAGCAGTCTCATCAATGGTACCGCGATCATCGAGAAACCCTTGACGAACCGTCGGTAATAACAGGCAAGTCCTAAGAAGCTTCGAACCTCGGAAACATTTCTAGGGGGTTTCCAGTCAAGAATAGCTGAAATTTTGTTCAGATCGACTCGAATACCCAAAGCAGACACTATATGTCCCAAAAAGTCGACTTCGTGCAACCAGAACTCGCACTTACTGAACTTCGCATACAATTGATTATCACGTAAAGTCTGAAGTACAAGTCTTAAATGCTCGGCATGCTCGATATCATCGCAAGAGTAAATCAAAATATCATCAATGAACACTACTACAAAATGGTCTAAAAACGGCCTAAACACCCGGTTCATCAAATCCATGAAAATCGCAGGGGCATCAGTGAGCCCAAACGGCATCACTAAGAATTCGTAGTGTCCGTATCTCGTTCTAAATGCGGTGTTCGGCACATCAGAATCTCTAACTCTCAACTGGCAATAACCGGATCGTAAATCAATATTTGAAAACACTAAAGCTCCTTCCAACTAATCGAACAAGTCATCAATTCGGGGCAACAGATACTTATTCTTTACAGTGGCTTTATTCAGCTGTCGATAGTCGATGCACATTCTCATAGTCCCGTCTTTCTTTTTCACAAACAAAACCGGTGCACCCCAGGGTGAGAAACTTGGCCACACGAAACCTCTGTTTGTTAACTCTTGCAGCTGGGATTTCAATTCTTTTAACTCGGTAGGCGCCATACGGTACGGAGCAATCGAAATCGGAGTCGTACTCGGAACCAACTCTATACCAAACTCCACCTCTCTAACAGGCGGCAATCCTGGCAATTCCTCGGGAAACATATCTGAAAACTCGCAAACTACAGGCACAGTCTCAAGTTCTCGTTCAAAAACTTTGTTGTCTAGCACATAAGCTAAATATGCTTCATACCCCTTTTTCATGTATTTCTGGGCTGACATGGAAGTGATTACGGCGGGTAGTCCTTTTAAATCAGTAGACTCAATTCGGATTATTTCATTATTCGAACTTCGGAAATCAATAGTCTTTTGCTTGCAATTCACTATCGCGTCGTGCACAGTCAGCCAATCTATTCCGAGAATAATATCAAATTCATCAAAGGGTAAAAGCATCAGATCGGCCAGAAAATAGGAATCTCGAATCATTAGGGGACATTTTTTGCATACTTTATCAACCAGAACACATCGACCCAAAGGATTCGACACTCGAATTACGAACTCAGTAGACTCAACCGGAAGAGTCTTACTAGAAGCTAAAGTTTCACATACATAAGAATGGGTTGAACCAAGATCAATCAGAGCGATAACATCAGTGTTAAAGAGAGTGAAAGTACCAGTAATAACATCCGAAGAAGAAGCCTCCTCACAGGCACGAATGGCATACGCTCTGGCAGGTGCTCGAGCCTCAGATCTGACTGCTGTGTCTCTAGTCCCTCTCTGACTACCACTAGTATTTCCTCCACGCCGCGGTGGTCTACCCCAGATAGCTGTACCACTAGGTCTCTGACTCAGATCAGGAGTGCGTTCATCAACTTTCGGACAGTCCTTGATAAAGTGATCGGCAGATTCACATCTAAAGCAGGAACGGTCATGATGTCTACAGCTTCCCAGGTGCCATTTACCATAGTGTTTACATTCAGATCTGTCCCGTCGTTAATTGCCAACACTAGCAACGGAAGTAGCTAGCGAACTCACCGGGGGTCGATGATGATCAAGTCTAGAAAAACTCAAAGTATACTTGGATCGGCCTAAGTCATCCCTAATCCTTTTGGACGACTGCTGAACAGATTTTCCTATAGATCTCTTACGGAACTCTCTAGCTCTATCTTTGGCTTTTCTTTTCTCATTACCGAGCTCTTCGGCTTTGCAAGCTCGCTCAACTAGTACGACAAACTCTTTAATTTCCAGAATTCCCACTAGCAGTCTAATTTCTTCATTTAACCTATCCTCGAAACGCTTACACATAATAGTCTCGGAGGATACACATTCGCAAGCATAACGGCTGAGACGCACGAATTCTCTCTCGTACTCGGTTACTGACATCTGACCTTGTTTAAGCTCAAGAAATTCTTTCCGTTTCTGATCAATGAACCTCTGACTGATATATTTCTTACGAAACTCGGTTTGGAAAAACTCTCAGGTGACTCGCTCTTTCAGAGCAACAGAAACTAGAGCATTCCACCAGTAGTAGGCAACGTCGCGTAACAGAGATACCGCACATTTCAGACACTCCTCGGGTGAGCAGGACAGTTCATCAAACACTCAAATGGTATTGTCAAGCCAAAACTCAGCCCGCTCGGCATCATCACTAGGAGTAGCCCGGAACTCCTCGGCCCCATATTTTCTAATTTTGTCGACAAGGGCCTACTTGATCTCACCGGATCGGTCACAGGAGGGGCCACATAGGTTGGGAGTGGAGCATACGGAGGCGGGGGTTGTGGAACAGCCGGATTCGACCTAAGAAATTGAGAGTCATTCAGCGCTGTCCCTTGCGCGGGAGCAAGCGCTACGCTCTTAACATCGTCCGCTATGGCTCGATCAGGTTTGGGATCCATTCTATATCAAAAATCACATTTTAGATGTCAGAAGTCATCTCACTATCACAATAACACTAAGTGGCATGTATAGCTAGACGCATACTTACTACAGTAGTCTGAAAATCGACTAAACCATAGCTCTGATACCAATAAAATGTAACACCTCAAGACCCGCACACATCGTCGAAGGGTTGAGAGGTATCACCCGACATTCATATAAGCTAACAAGGCATCACTCGTACAAGCATATATACATGCTTATGGATAATGGTTTAAGGTATATCAGATTGCATATCTAAGTTATACGAATAAGATTAAAACCATATGTGCAACATCTATTTCAAAACACCTAGCTTCATGGATAAAAACTATTCATGCAATTCAAAAGTTTAAACTGAATCTATTCATGCCTTTGGGTTCATGTTGCAAATTCACATATAGCTACCTTTTAAAAAAAAAACATTCAATCCATTCATATATATATATAAATAAGCATACTCAATGATAACATCGAACCCTAAAATTTCATCATTTATATTTTCACGTTCCCATTCAAGCAATGCATATAACTCAAAATACATATCATCATCTTAAAAACCACAAGTAGATATAAAGCATCTTAAGAAGCCATTTTCGCATGGCTATGCTTAATTACAACATCAAAATAAAAGTTTCTTAATTAACAACCACAAAATGTATCTTATACATGCCATTCGCAAAAGTTTAGTTAATTAAATACCGAACAGGGCTTTGATAGTAGAGATGACTTCGAAATCAAGATTCCCGAGACCGTAGCTAACGAACGTTATCTATAAAACAAAGCATTAAGAGCAACAGAGTAAGCATTTTTATGCTTAGTAAATCTAAATCTTAAGCAATAAAATCATTAAAGGATCAAAGCATAATAATATTAAGGCTTGTCATCTTTTCTTTGGCCAAATGTAATAATAACTAAATATACATCCATTAATCGATTCGTATCTTTTCAATTTTCTTTACCGACCAATCCATATCACATAAATAATTCTATTTATCTAACAAGCCTCTCCATTTGACCGAACACATTCAATGCAATTACTCAGCTAAATTATTACATAAACGCCTTTTTACGAATACAAGTTACTTCACACTTTAACCACATGCACTCACATGTTTAAACCAACCTCATCCCAATATCACTAGAATCATAATTCATCTATCATAAGTAGATTATAGATTTTCATATAATCTCAAACAATGGCCAGAGCATCATTATCCAACTATGCATTCAAAATCTAAAACGAATCAATCTCACAAACATGTATGGGGTACGTACCTGAATAACTAAGAGTAGTAAGTACATTAGTTTAGATTATCACGGTAAAATTCAAGTATTTCCAACATAGATGTCCTCGGGGCTTTGCCTGGTTAGAAACACTAGTATTAAGGCCCTTTGGGACTTGACTCGGATACAACACTGGCACAAATACCTTTCGAAACTATGCCCGGATAAAACGCTGGCACATATGTCCTTCGGGACTATGCCCGAATACAACGCTGGCACAAATGCCCTTCGGGGCTATGCCCGGATACAACGCTGGCACAAATGCCCTTCGGGACTATGCCCGGATACGACGCTGGCACAAATGCCCTTCGGGACTATGCCCGGATACAACGCTGAATCTTTAAGCACATTTATAGATCAAAATACATACCCGAATCTCATATCACATTAGCATTTCATTTGCTCAATTCGCATATGAGCACATAATATAAGTATATAACTTTCATTTAGCATTTGGTCTATAAGCACGTAAGGACCACATATCTAATTAATTTTTCTTAGCTTAATTTCTAGAGATCATTCGGCTACATGCTTACACATAATTCGCATTACAACCAAATTTTATAGAAAAATAAGGTCATTGAGCCGTGACTCATTTCATAAATTTCTAACATGTCATACTACTTTTTCTGTTAACTTAATTACTTAAGACTTACCTCAAAAGTTTTCAAATGATCGTACCCGGCTATTCGTTTAGTTTCGCTTTTCCCTTATCCGAGATTGATGCCCTTTGTTCTTGAGCTAAATATTAAAAATAAAGATTCACCTTAGCATCAATTATGTGGCCGAAATTCCTTAAGTATTCAAGCACATTCATTTTCACACTTATAAACATATGATTGCCACACACGATCCTTACAAAATCTTGTTAATCATGACCACTCATACATTTAAAATTCAACCTTTCTAAATGCATACATATTTAGGCCATTCGGCCATATGTCCAAGCATGGAATTTTATTTAAAATCCATCTCTTAAACTTTAAATAAACATTTTATAGCATTCCATCTTATACATAACACATTCATATAACTTATCCTACTAAACAAGTAACATCAAATCTTATTAGCATTACTAGGGCCGAAACCCTTTTTCTCTTACTAATCAATACCAAGTTTTTCATTCGGCTATAAGAACATAGCCCTCACACATTATAGATATATTACAAGTCTTCATGAAAACTAGCAAGAATTTCATGCTCCCTTATAGTGACCGTATGCTACAATTTCAACTTAAATCTAATCTCAACAAAAACCAAATTTAATATCTAGTATTGCTCATCAAATTTAACTTATCTTCAAGCTATTTAATCCCACATCTTAGCTTAACTTTACAAAAACCTTAACCAGGCATCAAACGAAAACTTTTATCACTCAAATGGCATGGCCGAATGTCCATATTATGTTCAAGGTGCACATGTATCATAATCTAAAATGTTAAGACACACAAACATGCATTTAACCTCATATCCACCCTCAAGCATTCTAATATGCAAAATTTAGCATCAAAACTCAAAAGCCTAAATTTTTCTCACTTAATTCAACAATGACCGAATACAACTTTCATCATCAAACCAAAAAAAAAAATCAATCCATGGGTTTTGCTATGAGCTTAACTATCAACCAAAATTCACAACAATGAAAGGAAATTAACATAAATCCTTACCTAAATTTTAAGAACCACCATGACCGAATGTTGTTCTTCTCCCTAGCTTATTTTCTTTTACAATCGGCAGTGAAGAACAAAACAAGGTAGCTTTGTTGTTTTCACCATTCTTTTTATTATTTTATTAACTTTATTACTTTATGCACATAATAAACATATATATTTATTAAAATACAAAATAAAAGCAAACAAAACATCATTATTTGGTAGGTTGGCCGGCCACTATTGATAAAAAGGAAATTTTGACATGCAAGGCCATGTTTTTACCACATGCTATTGTTTGACCATCCCACATTCACCTAGCACATTTTTGAAGTTCATAACTAAGCCCTTTTAAGTGAAATTCATTATTATAAGACTAAATTAAAACACCAAATGTGACACACATGAATTGGCACTTATAATAGGCATCAAAATAATTATTAAAATATTTTTGTGACTCGATTTTGTGGTTCCAAAACCACTTCCCGACTAGGGTCAAAAATAGGGCTGTCACAGAACTCAGTCTAAAAGAATTCCCAGGTGACCCGTTCTTTTGGAACAACCGAAACTAAAATGTTCCACCAATGATAGGAAGAATCACATAATAAATATATGGCACATTTTAGACACTCGTCGGATGTACAGGATAATTCATCAAATACGCGGATAGTATTATTGAGCCAAAATTTAGCCTGCTCAGCATCATCATTAACTTTGGCCCTAAATTCTTTAGCCCTGTATTTTCTAATTTTATCAATAGGGGGCTTATTAAATCTCATCGTGTAACACCCTGGATTTTGGGCCTAGAAGAAATGGGCTTCGTGTGTTAGAGAAATTGGATTTTAGTTGTGCGAGAAAAATTTCACAAATTGCATGTTTAATTTAGTGGCTAAGTGATTTAGGAAGAGTTGGGAGTGTTGGAGAAGTCCTGGGTTCAAACCAAGGCTCTAGCAAAATTTTTAGTTTTTCCCTTTGGTGGATCTTGGCATTAGTTGGAAGGCCTTATAAATATGTTTGGTTGACATATGACATAAAAGGAGCATGTGGTCTAGTGGCAAGGAGCGTTAAGTATATGTAGGTGGTCTGGGGTTCAAGTCCTAGCATTTGCAAAATTATTATTTTTTGCTCCTGAGCGAACCCTTGGTGATTAGAAGTAGACCTTATAGTTAATTGTGGGTAAAAAGTGACACAAAAAGCCGTGTGGCTTATAGGCAAGTGACGTCTTGGCAATTGAGGGATCTTGGGTTCGAGTCACCTTATGCACAAAGGAGTATTTCTTTTATTCCTTTGCTGCGAGGTGGTGGAATTTGAGTAAAAGACTGCTGAAGAGGTTGGTGTTTGAATTAGTCTTAGGGAGTGATCCGATGAGCAAATCGTGGAGAGGGATAAGGGGAGAGATTTTGGGAGAGAATCGGGGAGGTTGAGTGGAAAAAAAAGATGTGTGCCGAATTTGGTTCTATGGCAATTGGAGAAATCTGTTTTTGAAAAAAGAGTCTCTCTTTGTGCTGTTTTTGGTTACTTTTTTTTTCGAATTACTGATTCTCTATTTTCTTTGTTCTCCTTGGTGTCAAAATGGGAGTAGACATTTGTGCATTTTTTCCTGTTTCGGTTTTGGTAGTCTATCAATTTTGTGTGCTACACCTTGCAAGTGCTGAGTTGCCTTTCTCCTCTAATTCTTTTCTTTACTTCTCTTTTCTTAAACCAATTAAAGCTTCTCTTTTTCCTCTCTGACTCCACTCTTTCCAGTCCCTCTTTTAAACCAAATACTTTCTTCCATCTTTTGGCATCTCATTCTATTCTAAATCCTAGCCGAATACCGTAAGACCTTCAATTCCCCTCTTTTACACTTGGTCGATTATTGTTTCTTCCTATTACTTCCATTCGGCTTCTCTTCTTGTTATTGGGTGTCCGTAGCTGATTGCCTCTGTGCCCTCAGAAGTGTTGGTTGATTCAATTTCGGCATAACTTTCTGATAGAAGGTAGACATTCTTTTTATTTCCTTTTTGTTTAGTCTATTCCCCTGATTCTATTTTGCTTTAAATCGAATACCCTTCCTCCATATTCTTTAAATTACCGATTGTGGGTTCCTTATTCGGATCATTGGATTATTAGGTTTTCGCGAGGGGTGGTGGGTGCAGGTTACTTTGGAAAGCGATCAAGCCCTTTTTCTTGTAATTCTATTAAGGTAATGTCGATACTCTATTTTAGGATAGGCCGAATGTGTTCCATGATTGTGTAAGTTGGCATTTGCAGTTTTGGGCCACTTATTTAGACAATCTTGGCTTATAAGCATTTGTGTTTTGATTGCAACTTTTCGATAGGGAGCGTGTAATCGATCCTAGTTGGGGATCTAAGGCAATAAATTGATTATTGTTCAATCGAGGGTTCGGTCTAGTGGATCATTGCATGGTTTTGCAAACCAGGTGTGTAACACTACCTATAATTGATGATCGACGAATTAGCGAACAGGGGGTGTGATCGTGTAACCATATACTTGTTTGATTGTTGGTCAGCTGGAAAGTCAAAAGTAGGTATTTCGCACTGATTCGACTGTGGACCGGTAAAATGCCAGAAAGCCAGAATATCGGTGAATGTTTCCACACGAGCGTGTGAATGCTAGTGTGGTGAATTGAGCCCACAAATATGGGCGTCGGATGATTGAGGCCACGTTGGGCTGAAATGTGCCGTATGGGCCCAATGGGCCTTTGGGCCCCACACGGATTAAATTTGCATATTACGGTGGATACTAGACTTAGTTGTATAGTCCATGTGGTTAAAATCATTTTGGGCTAAATGGGCCATGTGGGCCCAATGGACTTGTGGGCCCCACACAGACGAAATGTATATTATATGGCTACCGTTGGTTTAGACTGTGTAGTTCGTATAGTTGATGCTATTTCTGGTCTAATTGGGTCACTTGAGTGTATGGGCCCACTTGGGCTGAGTAGTGGGCCTTAGACCCATTTGCACTGTTATGTCTGTTTAGGTTACGTTAGTTGCTCGAGCTGACGATAGACCTTCTGTTGGGTCATTAAGACCCTCGGTTTGTAAAATTACTAAAATACCCTTAATTTGTAAAATTATCGAAATGACATCGATTAGTAAAATTACCGAAATGCTCTCAATTTGTAAAATTACCAAAATTCCCTCGATTTGTAAAATCACCAAAATACCCATGTAGTGCAAAATTACTAAAGTACCACTGTAGTGCAAAATTACTGAAATACCCTTGTAGTGTAAAATTACCGATTTACCCCTATTAGGTAAAAATGACCATTAAACCCCTGAGATAGAATGACTATTTTCGTTGGGTTATGTATGAATGATAAGCTTTTGATATATATAGATAACTGGGTTGTGATATGACTTGATTGTGATTGTATGACCGATTAGGGGCATGACATTCTGCATACATGACACGTTGCATGGGTTGGGATTTTGTACGGAGGAAGATTTGATCTGTTAGGGTCGCATGGTTGCTTGACGACTGTGGATCCACTGATGGCTTAGAGTCGTTTATCTGTATTGATCTGATAAAGTTGCATGGGTTGCCTGAGACGACTGTGGACTGATCGATGGCTGAGTTCCGATTATGTTACTAAAGGCTGTGTGCCATTATTATGGGCTTCGTGCTGTTATTGTGGGCTTTGCGCTGTAGTTATGG
Source organism: Gossypium stocksii (assembly GCA_020496765.1). NCBI lineage: Eukaryota > Viridiplantae > Streptophyta > Magnoliopsida > Malvales > Malvaceae > Gossypium > Gossypium stocksii. Next base: position 49,705,625 of record CM035631.1, read on the forward strand.
GCTTTGTTCCATTACCAAAGGCTTTGTGCCGATTATAAACCCGTTATCAATGGCTTTGTGCCACGCATATTATCATGGCTCTGTGCCATTCTGATTATGGCTCTATGCCGTTTTGTTCACGACTTTGAGCTGTTCTGTTGACTTAGTGCCGCAACTGGTGCTAATCTTTGTGTGTTGGATGGGTGGGTTGATTATATCCCCACAAACTGTGCAGGGTTGGACGGAGTGGTGTGCTGGTTGATGGGTTTGCATGCATCATTCATCATTCATTTATGCTCTATTTCTGATATGGGCTAGGCCTAGTTGATTCTGATATGGGCTAGGCCCAATAAATTCCGTTATGGGTTGAGATCCAAATGATTTGTATTGGGCTTAGGCCCACTTATGCTCTGAGCTAAACTGCACTGTTTCTGTTAAAAGGCTCAAGCCCAGACTATTTCTGTTACTGTTTGCTAATTGTTACCTTAGTAAGGGGATTACACACTGAGTTTCCATAAACTCACCCCGCTTTTAACCATTTAAGGTAATCTCCTATGTTAGGCGGTTCGATGCTGCAAGGGACTCGGAGAAGACCACACGCTATTTGTGTTTTCTATTTTGATTATTTACTTTTAAATATTTTTATATTTGGGTTTTAAATTGTGTAATAAGGTCTCTCTTAATTTTCTTAACTTCAAATTTAGGATATTTATTTATGAGATTTTATATCTGCTAAAAGTAGGACACGATTTCAAAATAATAACTGTTTTCAAAATATCACGTTTCTGCAATTGTTTTTAGTTAAGCCTCCATGACAAATAAGGTTTTAAAGGTAATAACGGTTATTGAAAAGGGAATAGGTTTTTTGTAATAAACCATGTTTTGGAAATAAAAAAACATAAGTTTAGTTGGCAACAAATTTTAAATAAGAAGGGTTTTCAATGAAAATAAGGTTTTCGAAAAACAATTCAATGTGACATACAGATTTGGGCTTACTTCTAGGCTGGGTTTGCGATGTTACACATCGGGTTAATCATCGGAGCTACCACAGGTATCGGAGGTGGATTATTCGGGGGTGAGGGTTGTTGAACAGTCAGATTAGTTCGGATATACTGAGTAAACCAATCATTCATCATTTGATAGAAGGCTTGTTTAGCCTCCCCCTTATGGCTACTCGAGGTCGACCGAGAATCAACTGGCGCTGTCCCTTGCACAAGAGCAGGCGCTATACTCTCAACATCATCAGCTACAGCTCGTTCATGATCCATTTACTATATGAAAACACATTTTCAATTGTTAGGAATCATCACACTATCATGGTATAAAATATGGCATGTATAGCTAGACTCACACGTGCTACGTTAGTCCTAGAATCAACTAAACCGTAGCTCTGATTCTAATAAAATGTAACACCCCTAACCCAAATCTGTTGCCGAAATGGGGTTACGAGGTAATACTGAATGAAACACAACTTCCGGACATTCATAGATACACTTATGCTATAATCACATATTTAAAACATAAGTCTATTTAAAAAAACATTTAAATCAAATACATAATATACTTATAAACCAAATTACACTCTATTTAGCATGCCTTATAATCATGTAATATGCACCTTAAATTACATATACAAAATAAATACTCATCATTTAAAAATATTTTCGAATACCCAATAATACCAAACATTATAATAAATAATTTAATACATGCACTTATTAAGTAAAATAATTCAAATACCAAAGCTTATTTTTTAATGTTCTATGCGACATTAATATTATTCATTTAGCATAAACATATTATACTCATTCAATTTGGTAAAAACATCACTCGGCAATGATCATATAATTAAATATAATTTAATTAAACATATATTATTTTAAAACTAAACATACCACTACTTAATTTACAAATCATGCGGCATATTATGTACCTAAATTTTTCATGACATTTTAAAATATTTTGAGCACATGAAACAAATGGATTTTCACTTTAACTGAATACTACAATATGCATATAATAAAATCATAAGCCAATTACCAAATCATCCATTCAACCATCCTTATAACCACAAAAATGCAACAAGTATTTACCAATTAAATTGATTTAATACTTGCCACGTTGATATATATATTAAGCTAATCAAAATACTTAGATCTTAGTCAATGACTACCATAAGAAATCATATCAAAATATTTGATTAAATCAACCTAGCACTATGCCCATTTCCATGACTCCTCTAGCCAAACATATCAACTAAATAAGAACACTGATATATATTATAACACCCTTATCCCGTAGCCATCGTTGGAATAAGATGGGGCGTTACCAGAAAATCAGAAATCATATTGGAATAGAAAATTTACAATCATTATAACAGAATTAAGATATTAAGTCCCTTATGAGGCTTACCAGACCTCGAACATGCATTAGGAAGGGTTCGGGACTAAACCGATCACATACAGAGGTTAAACGAAACTCAAAAAATTTTTCATTTTTGAATAGGGCACACGCCTGTGTGGCTTGGCCGTGTATTATACATGGCCATGCCTCAGATTTGGCTCAGGCCATGGGCAACACTGAGAAACTAACACGGCCTATGCCCACGCCCGTGCCTCTTACCCGTGGTCGAAACTGACTAACTCTCCACGGTCACTAGACACGCCCGTGTGTCTAGCCCGTGCATAAAACTGACCAAAATGCTACAATGCAGGGGACACATGGTTGGAGTACACGCCCGTGTCTCCTGGCCGTGTGGCACAATATAGGCTTGGTTTAAGCCAATTTGCCATTCCTTCTTAGGGTCATACAACAAGCATAAAAGAGCAACAATTTAACCACAATTATTAACCAAATCAAACTCAAATCATACTTCATTATAGCTACGTCAACATCATTTAATCACAAGTACAAATGCATGACAAACACTTTCTAATTTCATAACATTATCAACATTAAGCACACATGTAAAACTTATGCTTAAAACTTACCACTTCCTCATATTGATATGTTCCAAAATGACCAAAACAATTTAGATTATATGATCATTACAAACTTGACCAACTTGGCATCATAAGTTATAGGACAAAGTTAATCACCACATACCTTTCCATCCAACTCACAAGCATTATAAATCATCACATTCAAGCTTAAAACACAAACACTCTAGCCTATACATGCCATAATTCACATATTTACAAATCCAAAAGTACCAAAAAACAAGTTCGATAGTGTGTGACGATCCTAGACTTGTCCCTAGCCCTTGTAGCTACGATATATGTAAAACAGTTGAAAATACAAACAGAGTAAGCTACAAAGAGCTTTGATATCCGCGTGATATGAAGTAATAAAATTTATAAAGAACTTGATCGAACCCAAACTGACTGATATCACGACGTTTTTAAGGCAAGCACACCTATCGACAGTAGTATAGTCTAGTGATAAGATCAAGTATCGTACCCAAGGAACTGAAAGTACTATTACTCACTTTCTCTCTATTATTTAACCTAAAAATTAAGTGAGGGTTTATTTAAAACTAACTCTAAAACTAACTAAGAAAAGCAGGAAAAATAAATTGGGAAGAACTTTTAGGAAAAAGCTAATTGATATGATTAATACTTAACGGAGAATCCACCTAGACTTCACTTGTTATTATTTTCTTGAATTATACGAGTTATTTACTTGACTTGATCCGTAGAGATCCCTAATCTATGCTAAACCCTCCGTCGAGGTGAAGAGCAACTAGGCCCAAGTTGCTAATTAAAGCTCCTTTATTAATTAACTCCCTAGGTTGCATTAATTCGATCTATGGTTCCCCATATTAGGTTTGACCCTAATCCGGCAGATTTATGTCGCCCTATGTCTAGGGTTGCATGCAACTCCGCTTAATTATGGTAGATCTACTCTTATCACAGGGACTTTTGCTCCTCTGCTCTAAGCACATCCAATTCTTGAATCAATACTTAGGACTATTAAATCAAGGATTAAAAACACATAATTAAGTACAATTCAAGTAATTCTCATAATAATCAGGAATAAATAACAAGATCTGTCTTAGGTTTCATCCCCCTCAAGTATTTAAGGGGTTTAGTTCATAATAATAAAAGGAAACATCTCAGAAGTTATAAAATAACAAATCATAAAAGAAACCAAAAACCGTTGAAGGAATTTAGGAGAATCCTCTATGTTGATGCAGAACTTCGGCTTTTGAGATGAATCGATTGGCTTCTCCCTTTGAGTAATCCCTTGCTTCTACCTATGGTGTGGCAGAAAGACGAGAGGAAAAGAATATAGAGGGTGTGTAAAAGATGGAAGAAGGCCCCATCTATGTTGCCTCATGGGGTCTTTATATAGAGAAGTTTTGGGGACTCTTTCTTAGCTCCTAGGCATCCTAATTTGAGTGAAATTCGTCTTTCCCGCGACTAGAACATGCCCGTGTGCCACGCCTGTGTGGGTTTCGACAGAGGCCGTGTGATTCAGCACGCCCGTGTGCAGTGGCCGTGCTTGTCGGGGCTTTTTCCGTGTGATCTTTGTGAGGCACGCCCGTGTGGCACGGCCGTGTGGCACGGCTTGGCCCGTGTGATTCATGCATTTTGGCCCATTTTTCACCGTTTTGGGCTCGTTTTCTGTTTTTTCATCTTCCCTAGGCTCTCCTGAGTATAAGATATGAAAAAGAACGATTAAAAGCACCAATTCTCACTAAATTGATAATAATTCATCCATAATATAGGCTAAACATGAGGTAAAAATATGTATAAATTAGCGCTTATCAAATACCCCCACACTTAAGCCTTTGCTTGTCCTCAAGCAAAATCTCAATCCCTAAAGGAAACCATTCTTCTTAATTCACAATCCTTATCAATAATAATTCAAATTAATCCAGAGGTAGTCATACAATGAAAATTCAATCTAAAGAACATTTAAGACTCAATCACTTTAAGTTGAGAATTTTATCATTGAAAACATAAGTCTTTTCCTTCCTTCTAAGTAGTTATCTCTCCATCTTAATTAACAGGAGTTGACATCCTCACTAAAGGTTCACTCTATTCACTCGAAGTGTTTAGGGTTCAAAATTTAAGCACTCCTTAGTCAACCTGAAAAGTTATTACCATAGGCTTGCAAGAAAATCAAATCTCCACCACTATAGTTTGATATGATACATTAATCAAAAGGTCTTTAAATGGTTGTAACGGGGCTTGGTTAGGGGTGTTGTCACAGGCTACAAAAAGAAGGTTAGAATCAAGATTGAACTGAAAAATTATCTAGCTAGAAAAATCTCTATCACTGGAACATATTTCTCAGCTAATTCTTGTGATACTATCATTTCTGCCTTGGTAGCCTTAAAATAGAACTATGCAAAAACTTGTCGAACTATTTACAATTTACAATTTATAATCGAATTTCACTGTATGTACTTCATTTTTTTTAAGAACAATTCAAATATTTACAATATATTGAACAAAACTTTACAATCTAGAACAGAGAATAAAGCTAGATGAAAAATTCAACTCAAATCTCGATAAAAATAGGGGTCAAAATAATTGAATGAAATTCAACAAAAATGGATTATTGGTTAATAATTAGAGGGTGAGTCAAGGAAAAGGTTGTTAGGCTCAACGGGGTTCACTGGGGTTAGATTTATGTAGGTAGGCTTTTTCTGTGGAGTAAGTGGGTTAAATCCTAGGTGCCTTTATCATTTCAGTATATCAAATCAATGATGTGGTCTCGACATGTATAATCGAAGCAAGTTCTAGAATAACAATTCAGTATTGACTCACTCAAAGCAATAATAAAAGTGAGCACGAAGAAAATGTATGCTCAATAGGCTTAAAATCTCACCAGATTTACGGCTTTTGATGTCAATCCTGCAAATTTCAAATCTCAAGATAATGCTTAAAATTAGAGAAAATAACTTATGCAAAAATTGGGGATTCTCAAAAATTTCAACTTATCATGCTTGATTCCCTAATGTTTTAAAGTTTGAATAATCAAAGTACAAGCACCTATATCTTAATTCTCAATATATCGATAGAAATCATAAACTAATCAGAATAAATTCCTAATAGGAGACTGAAGATATTGCTATTAGGAAAAGTTCAGGGATTTCAAAGATAGTATAAATAGTAAGTTACCCCCCACACTTAAGATGTACATTGCCCCCAATGTACAAGGAAAATATTAACAATAATAAAAGCATAGCATTATAAGATAGGGAAGGGTATGAAACTCCCTGCTTTGGATGGATTAGTGGAAGAGCTGGTAGGTTTGGCACTGTGTTCCCTTTTTCGTAGAGATTTGAGCTGTAGAGCTCCTTCGAAACTGCGAAGGGGTTTATTAGTCGTGGGAGGTTAAGAAGAAGAGGGATTATTTCGTTAGGAGATAACTGTTATTATAATAAAATAGAAAATTTACTAAAATTCAAAATAAGGAAAAATATAAGAAAATTAAAAGCTGTAAAAAGGAAAAAGAAAAACTAATATTAAAGGTTAAGATTAGTGTGTATTAGGTAGAAAGAGAAAAATAAAAGATAAAATAGAATAAAACAAAAGTAAAAAGAAAAATAAAGTAAAACAAAATAAAAATAACAAAAAGAGGATCTAATCCTCTAGTGGGTGTCGTGGTGGTGGGACGATGCCAAGGTGTTGACATATGTTTGCTAAGGTGGCGTCGATGTAATCGAGGCACTGCTCAAAGTGGTCCAGGCGCTCGGATATGTCAACACTGGAAGCTGCCGTCTGCTGTGATCGTGTAGGGCGTGGTGGCTCAGCTGGCGCATCCTCAGCTGGTGGTGACGATGGGACATCATCAGGAATGTCCTCTGGATCCTCGCCTTCTTGGACAAGGCGAAAGTGAAAGTGGTCGCCACCGAGTCGTCTCTCGACCATCCTCATCGAAAGCATGCTCTGGATGCCCTGGTAGGACATCTAGCCAAGTAATGTGTAGGAGGTGGTCTGGGCTGTGGTGTTAAATAGGCCGAAGTAACGGCCTAGTCGAGTGATGTACGGGCCCATGGATACGACTCCCTTGCGGTGCCTCTCGGTCTGATGTTGCATGGCGAGTGCGATGAAATATGCAAGGTCAATGGGGTAGCCATTCGCCATGCACCATAAGAAGTAGACGTCGTGTGTGTTGACGACGCTTGTGCTCTCTCGACGACCTGTAATAGTATGAGCTAGGAGTGCGTGGATATACCTGAGAGAGGGAGGGAGAGCAGAGGCTTTGCTGACGCTGGGGTTGTATAGTTGTCTTCCTGGGGCAATCTCTTTCCAGTAATTAAGGCGTCGGATATGGATGCGCCTAGAAAGGGTGGGGAAACTCTCTTCAGCCATAAACTGCTCGGTGTAAAGGCCGAGTGCCACACTGAATTCTGGGACGCTGAGTTGTCGAACAAGCCCTCCTAACTGAAATTGGACTATCCTAGGATCATCGAATCGTGTCTTCACTGTCTGAAGCTGGAATGTGGCACAGAACTCGAGAGTGAGTTCAAGGTATGTGGGCTCCACGATCTGAAAGAACTGATCCCATGGGTCAATGGTGAGAAGGGCCCAGACATCATCTACCAAGCGGGCTTGTTCGAGGGCTCTCCAGTCGATGCATCGGCCCATCGTGATATTGCGCGCACGCAGCAGCTGGTAGCGTTCTTCTTGGGAGTCTTGTGAAAAAGTAAGAAATGGGTGGCGCACCTCAGAAGTGGGCCTAGTCGAAGAACTCCCTGGCCCCTTTCGTTTCTTAGAGGCGGGGACGGCAGCTTTCCTGGCTCGGGAAGATGACATGGGAACTACAAAAAACAATAATTGATATTAAAATATAAGAAAAATAAGAAATGCAAATAATTAAAAATAAAGAGGCTGAGTAATAAAATAAAATAATTCCTAATATGAATGAGAATTAACCTTGGGAGTAGAATCTAATCATTTTTAAAATTTGCATAGGGATTCCTTTTATGAATAAATGTATATATACTAAACTAAGCAACAAATGGCATATTCATGTGTGTTTAAGCGGCATATTTACAATGTGTATTAGGTGGCAACTAACTATGGTGTTAAATGGCATAAAATTGGCAAATGGAATCTAAAATGGCAAGCAGAATTTTAGACTATTCTAGATTATTCTCTATTTCCTGATTCTCTAATAGCCTAAATCAGTAATAACATTAAAAAAATGCAGTAAAAATAAAATAAATGAGAAAAAGGGAGAAAATAGAACCAAATTTGGTGTCACACGGTCGTGGGTACTGTTGCACGGGCGTGTGGATCGAGAAAATGTAGAATGGTAGCGTTTTAGAGGGCTGTGGTGGTGTTTTTGGAGGTTTGGGGAGGTTTTGAGGGAAAAAGCTTAGGGTTTAGATGAAATAGGAAGGGAGAAATGGCCCTGTATATATATATTTTGGGTCACATGGGCATATCGCATGCCCGTGTGAGTTGTGTTGAGCCCGTGCTTTTTGAAAATTGGAGGTTTTTGGCATGCCACGTTCGATGAGCACGCCCGTGTTTCCTTTGAGCATGGTCGTGGAGATTAGTCCTTCGTTAAACTCACGGGCGTGGTAAGGTATACACGGCTGTGGAGATCAGTCCTTCGTTAAACGCACAGGCGTGTAATAGAGTACACGGGCGTGTTTGAATTGACAGTAGCTTCCACAGGTTTGTGGCACGGGCGTGTGGATCTATGTTTGCCCGTGTGGAAGTTGCAGGGTTGACACGGCCATATCACACGGCCGTGTGTTTTTCTGTCTTACCCGTATAGATGTCGAAGAGTCGCCACGGCCATTTCGCACGGCCGTGGGATTTTATCGGAAGCCCATGTTTTGGGGAAACGGTACTCTGTTTGCACACGGTCTGCCCACATGACCGTGTCTCTGCTTTTCGGTATGCGCACGGCCTTAGGCACTCCCGTGTGCCTGGCCGTGTGGTCGTTATTTTCTGCAGAAAAAGTGTTAGTTACTGCATAAAAATACTAGAAAAATTTTAAACAAAAAAAAAGTTACTAAGTTATTGCTCGGGTTGCCTCCCGAGAAGCGCTTATTTAGAGTCTAAGCTCGACTCTTCCTAGAGAGGTCAAGAAGAAACGGGATGGAGCCTAAGCTCCTCCTTGTTTTCTGCAAAATTCTCAATTTTATAATGTTTTAGCCTATGGCCATTTACCTTGAAAGTTCCGTGGTTGGGGTGTGTTACCTCGACAGTGCCGTATGGAAAGACTTTGAGAACGGTAAACGGACCTGACCACCTTGATTTGAGTTTTCTAGGGAATAGTTTCAATCTTAAGTTGTAAAGTAGAATGAGATCACCTGTTTCGAACTGCTTAGGTTGTTTTAGCCTTTTGTCGTGACGTCGCTTCACGGCTTCCTTATATAATCGTGAATTTTCGTACGCGTTGTAGCGCCATTCATCTAGCTCATTTAGCTGCAGAAGTCTCTTTTCACCTGCACTTTTAAGATCAAGGTTTAGAAATTTTATAGCCCAAAATGCTTTATGCTCGAGTTCAAATGGTAGATGACAATTTTTTCCATAAACGAGTTTATAAGGAGATGTTCTTATGGGTGTTTTAAATGCAGTTCTGTAAGCCCATAGTGCATCATCTAATTTTCTAGACCAGTCCTTCCTATTTGATTCTATGGTTTTTTCTAGGATGCGCTTCAGTTCTCTGTTTGTCACTTCGACTTGGCCGCTAGTTTGTGGGTGGTAGGGGGTGGCTGTTCTGTGGTGTACTCCATACCTTCTTAATATTTTTTCAAATTGGGTATTGCAAAAATGTGTGCCCCTATCACTTATGATTATCCTAGGTGTTCCAAATCGAGAAAAAATCTTCTTCAAAAATCGTACTACCATTCTAGCATCATTTGTAGGTAAGGCTTGAGCTTCTACCCATTTTGACATGTAATCTACTGCTACTAGTATGTACTTATTTCCGAATGAATTAGGGAAGGGTCCCATGAAGTCTATACCCCATACATCAAATATTTCACATGAAAGTATATAGTTTTGAGGCATTTCATTAAGTTGGGAGATATTACCTGTTTGTTGGCATTTATCACAAGAAGTCACATACCTGTTGGCATCTCTGAAAAGTGTAGGCCAGTAAAAACCTGATTCGAGAACTTTATGGGCGGTTCTGGTCCCATTGTGGTGTCCTCCTGTGGGTCCTGAGTGGCAGTGTTCCAAAATTTGATATGCCTCTATGTCATCAACACATTTCCGTATGACCTGATCTGCGCAAATTCGAAAAAGAAAAGGATCTTCCCAAAAGTAGTTTTTCATATTAGCAAAGAATCGCTTCTTTTGCTGATGGGTTAACCCTTTTGGGGTTATATTGGCTGCTAAATAATTTGCAAAATCGGCAAACCAAGGAAGTGTCGTACTTGCTAAAGTTAGGAGTTGTTCTTCAGGGAACATATCGTTTATCTTTTCGAGGTACCTGGGTTGTGTATTTTCTAGTCTCAAGAGGTGATCTGCTGCTAAATTTTCGGCTCCTTTCTTGTCTTTAATTTCCAAGTTGAATTCCTGTAAAAGTAAAATCCATCTTATTAACCGAGGTTTTGCATCAGGTTTGGCTAAGAGATAACAAAGAGCTGAATGGTTAGTAAAAACAATGACTTTTGACAAGATTAAATAAGATCTGAATTTATCAAAAGCAAAGATAACAGCTAGTAATTCTTTCTCCGTGGTGGTGTAGTTGGCTTGAGCTGCTGTCAATGTTCTGCTGGCATAGTAGATCGATTGGAAGTGCTTGTCCCTTCGCTGTCCTAAAACTGCACCTACGGCAAAATCACTTGCATCGCACATTAGTTCAAAAGGCAGATTCCAATCAGGTGAAATCATAATTGGAGCGCTGACTAACTTGTCTTTAAGGGTGCTAAAGGACTCTAAACATTCTTGGTCGAAGTTAAAAGGTATGTCTTTTTCTAGCAATTTAGTTAAAGGCTTAGCTATTTTAGAAAAGTCCTTAATGAATCTACGATAAAAACTGGCTTGTCCTAAAAAACTTCTTATAGCCTTAACTGAATTGGGAGGGGGTAGTTTCTCAATAGTTTCAACTTTAGCTTTGTCTACCTCTATTTCTCTATTAGAGATTTTATGTCCTAGTACAATACCTTCCTAAACCATGAAATGACATTTTTCCCAATTTAGCACTAGATTTGTTTCTTTACATCTTATCAAAACAAGTTTCAAATTATTTAGACAGTGTTGGAAAGAGTTACCAAAAACGAAGAAATAATCCATGAATACCTCCATGATATCTTCCACAAATTCGTTAAAAATAGCTAGCATGCATCGTTGAAAAATAGCAGGAGCGTTACATAAACCAAAAGGCATTCTACGATATGCAAACGTACCGTATGGGCATGTGAACGTCATTTTTTCCTGATCTTCTGGAGCTATCGGAATTTGGAAGTAACCGGAGAGGCCATCTAGGAAGCAATAATACATGTGACCGGCTAATCTTTCTAACATTTGATCGATAAAGGGCAAAGGAAAATGATCTTTTCGAGTGGCGTCATTCAGCTTTCGGTAATCTATGCATACTCTCTATCCTGTGACTGTTCGTGTTGGCACGAGTTCTTCTTTGTCGTTGGATACCACGGTTAGCCCACCTTTCTTAGGAACAACCTGCACGGGGCTTACCCAAGAACTATAAAAAATAGGATAAATGATACCTGCATCAAGAAGTTTAATTACCTCAGCCTTTACAACTTCCTTCATGTTAGGATTTAATCGTCTCTGAGCTTGCACTGCTGGTTTATATTCTTCTTCCATTAAAATCTTGTGAGTACAGAAAGAGGGATTAATTCTCTTGATATCTGAAATTTTCTAGGCTATGGCTTGCCTATGTTTTCTTAATACCTAGAGCAGTTCTTCCTTTTCTCTGGAGCTTAAATTTGATGCAATAATGATTGGCAAAGTTGAGTTCTCTCCTAAAAAGGCATATTCTAAGTGTTCTGGCAGTTGTTTTAATTCTAATTTAGGGGGTTCCTCAATGGAAGGTTTCTGTCTTAGCTTATCATGCATCTTTAAATTGTCATAGCTTATGTGTCTAGTGATAGTTTCGCTAGAGTCTAATTCTTTTCTTACTTTCTCCACTTCTAAGGAGGTTCCACCCTCTCCCTGAATAAGACACAATTCTAGAGTGTCGGTGATAGAGATTTCCTGCAAATTATCTTGAACAAAGTAATCAACCATATCAATAAAATAACAAGAATCATCTTGTTCTTTGGAAAATTTCATGGCATCATAGATTTTAAAAATGACTTCCTCTTCACCAACTCTAAGAACTAATTTACCATCTCTTACATCAATGATAGCTCTAGCAGTGGCTAAAAATAGGCGTCCTAAAATTAAAGGTACGTCAATGTCCTCATCCATGTCAAGCACAACAAAATCTACAGGGAATATAAATTTATCGACTTTTACTAGCACATTTTCAATAATTCCCCTAGGATACTTAACAGATCTATCAGCTAATTGGATGCTCATCCTAGTGGGTTTAGGTTCCCCTAGACCTAGTTGTTTGAACATTTTATAGGGCATGAGATTAATACTTGCACCTAAATCAGCCAATGCTTTATTAATAATTAAGCTACCAATTAAACAAGGGATAGTAAAACTCCCTAGGTCCTTTAGCTTTGTTGGCAGTTTATTTTGGAGAATGGTTGAACATTCCTCGTTGAGTTCCACTGTGGCTAATTCTTCCAATTTTCTTTTGTTCGTCAGGAGTTCTTTTAGGAATTTCGCGTATTTCGGCATCTGTGAAATTGCTTCAACAAAGGGTAAGTTAATATGTAATTGTTTGAAAAGTTCAAGAAACTTACCGAATTGGGCGTCTGTTTGGTCCTTCTTTAACCTTGCTGGGTATGGGATGCGAGGTTTGTATCCCTGAGTGTTGGAGTGGTGTCATCCTTAGATTCCTCTACTTTATCCTTCGGCAGTTCGTGAGCATGCTTCTTTTCTGGTTCTGCTAGCACTTTTCCATCTCTTAGAGTGATTGCTTTCGCATGTTCTCTGGGATTTGGTTCAGTGTTGCTTGGAAGCCCGCCATGAGGTCTTTCTGAGATTAATTTTGCAAGCTGACCGATTTGGTTCTCGAGTCCTTGGATAGAGGCCTGTTGGTTCTTTAATGCTGTTTTAGTGTTTTGGAAACGAGTGTCTGAGGCGGCCATGAATTTAGTGAACATGTCCACAAGGTTCGGCTTCTTTTCTTGTTGAGGTGATGGCTGCTGGAATACCGAAGGCTGTTGTCTTTGATTTCCTTGTCCTCCCCATGAAAAATTTGGGTGATTTCTCCAACCTGCATTATAAGTATTACTATAAGGATTATTTTGAGGTCGAGAGTTATTACCCATATAATTGGCTTGTTCGGCTTCCATGTTGTGTAGATGGTCTGAATTAAACATATTTCCTGGGGCTGCATCACATTGCATCACTGGTTGAGCCTGCGTGGAACCAACAAAATTATCAAATTTTTTATTTAAAAGTTCTACTTGGTTAATGAGCATAGCAACAGCATCAATATTATAGACTCCTGCGGCTTTCGTCGGCTTTGTCCTCATGACTTGCCATTGATAGTTATTCAATGACATTTCCTCAATAAATTCGTAAGATTCGTCAGGTGTTTTATTATTGATGGTTCCGCCTGCGGCTGCATCGATCATCTGCCTAGTTGATGGGTTTAACCCATTGTGGAAAGTTTGAACCTGTAGCCATAAAGGTAATCCGTGGTGAGGGCATCTTCTTAAAAGATCTTTGTACCTTTCCCAGGCATCATAAAGTGTTTCTAAATCCATCTGCACAAAAGAAGAAATATTGTTTAGTAATTTAGCAGTTTTAGCAGGGGGAAATATTTAAGCAAAAAATTTTCAGACATTTGGTCCCATGTAGTAATTGAGCCTCGTGGTAGAGAGTTTAACCACTATTTTGCCTTATTTCTTAGGGAAAATGGAAATAGCCTTAGGCGAATGGCGTCATCAGTAACGCCATTGATTTTAAAAGTGTCGCATAATTCCAAAAAATTGGCTAGATATGAGTTGGGATCTTCATCCTGTAAACCGTCAAACTGCACAAGTTGCTGAATCATCTGAATAGTACTAGGTTTTAATTCAAAATTATTAGCAGCGATAGTAGGTCTAACAATACTAGTTTGAGTACCAATCACACTAGGTTTAGCATAATCATATATAGTACGTGGAGCTTCTTCTGGTTTAGCAGGCAGTGCTGGAGGTTGGTGAATATTTTGATTTGTGGCCATCTCTTCAGTAGGTTCTGGCTCTTGCTCAAGCTCTTGCTCTGGATAATGTAAACTTCGTCTAATTTCTCTACAATTTCTGCGGACTGTAGCTTCCAAATCTTCGTCAAAAAGTAGTGGTCCTGACGGGTTGGTTCTAGTCATAAACTAGAAAAACCTAAAAAGAAAATAAAATAAATTAAAAGAAAGAATAAAAATAAAAATAAAAATAATTAAATAAATAAATAATGGCTAAAGTAATAGAAATCGAGCTTTCATAATATTTCAGTAATTTCCCCGGCAACGGCGCCAAAAACTTGATATCCGCGTGATATTAAGTAATAAAATTTATAAAGAACTTGATCAAACCCAAACTGACTGATATCACGACGTTTTTAAGGCAAGCGCACCTGTCGATAGTAGTATAGTCTAGTGATAAGATCGAGTATCATACCCAAGGGAACCGAAAGTACTATTACTCACTTTCTCTCTATTATTTAACCTAAATATTAAGTGAGGGTTTATTTAAAACTAACTCTAAAACTAACTAAGAAAAGCAGGAAAAATAAATTGGGAAGAACTTTTAGGAAAAAGCTAATTGATATGATTAATACTTAAGGGAGAATCCACCTAGACTTCACTTGTTATTATTTTCTTTAATTATACGAGTTATTTACTTGACTTGATCCGTAGAGATCCCTAATCTATGCTAAACCCTCCGTCGAGGTGAAGAGCAACTAGGCTTAAGTTGTTAATTAAAGTTCCTTTATTAATTAACTCCCTAGGTTGCATTAATTCGATCTATGGTTCCCCATATTAGGTTTGACCGTAATCCGGCAGATTTATGTCGCCCTATGTCTAGGGTTGCATGCAACTCCGCTTAATTATGGTAGATCTACTCTTATCACAGGGACTTTTGCTCCTCTGCTCTAAGCACATCCAATTCTTGAATCAATACTTAGGACTATTAAATCAAGGATTAAAAACACATAATTAAGAACAATTCAAGTAATTCTCATAATAATCAGGAATAAATAACAAGATCTGTCTTAGGTTTCATCCCCCTCAAGTATTTGAGGGGTTTAGTTCATAATAATAAAAGAAAACATCTCAGAAGTTATAAAATAACAAATCATAAAAGAAACCAAAAACCTTTGAAGGAATTTAGGAGAATCCTCTATGTTGATGCAGAACTTCGACTTCTGAGATGAATCGATTGGCTTCTCCCTTCGAGTAATCCCTTGCTTCTACCTGTGGTGTGGCAGAAAGACAAGAGCAAAAGAATATAGAGGGTGTGTAAAAGATGGAAGAAGGCCCCCTCTATGTTGCCTCATGGGGTCTTTATATAGAGAAGTTTTGGGGACTCTTTCTTAGCTCCTAAGCATCCCAATTTGAGTGAAATTCGTCTCTCCCACGACTAGAACACGCCCGTGTGCCACGCCCGTGTGGGTTTCGACAAAGGCCGTGTGATTCAGCACGCTCGTGTGCAGTGGCCGTGCTTGTCGGGGCTTTGTCCGTGTGATCTTTGTGAGGCACGCCCGTGTGGCACGGCCGTGTAGCACGGCTTGGCCCGTGTGATTCATGCATTTTGGCTCATTTTTCACCGTTTTGGGCTCGTTTTCTGTTCTTTCATCTTCCCTTGGCTCTCCTGAGTATAAGATATGAAAAAGAACGATTGAGAGCACCAATTCTCACTAAATTGATAATAATTCATCCATAATATAGGCTAAACATGAGGTAAAAATATGTATAAATTAGCGCTTATCAAGCTTAGTAAGTCAAATACAACAATTTAACTATTAAGTCACATAATGTACCAAACATAAACAAATAAACCTAGCCATTTCCAAGCTAGCTCATGAGACAAACCATCATCCACTTCTCGTATATATATATTATGATTCGTTTCCACAATTTCACACATACTTCTCATATGATCGATCACAGAAAACCAGTCTCTATTCTCGGAAATGTAGCACGATATAAACGTACCTGAATCAGACACATAAGGTAAGCATTTATTCGTTTAACAGACTTTCTCTTCAACCGTTCAAAAACGTATAGAGTTCAGACAGGCCTTATACAATGCCGACGTCCCAGACGCGGTCTTACATGTTATTCAAAGTTGACGCCGCTGTCCCAGACAAGGTCTTACATGAAACACAAGTGATGCTAGTGTCCCAGGCATGGTTTTATACACTATCTCAAATCAATGCCTTTGTCCCGAACGAGGTCTTACATGATATCGTTTTAACATTTCTCAACCAAATACGATTCTGAATTTCTCAATCAGGCTCTCAAGGCCGTCCAATGCAGTTTATAGTTCAAGTAATATTATCAGACAGTTAATATAACACATATTTGTATAATGACTTACCTCGTTCGGAGTTAACGGATGTGAGTCGACTATTCAACGATTTTAGACTTTCCTCGATCTAAGTCTGCTTTTCTTTGTTCTTGATCTAAACAAATTTAGATTCAACCATTCAATTATTCATTTCATTCAATTCGGTCCATAAACACACAATTATGGCAATTTGCATTTTAGCCCTACATTATCACATTTTGACATTTAGGTCCCTAATTCATGAAAGCATCAATTAAGCACAATTCTTTATAGATTGGCCTAGCCGAATCTTCAAGGCTCTCACATAAGCCCATATAACAAATTTATTTCACAAATTAGTCCTACCAAACTATTATTTTCACTATTTAGCCCAAATTGCTCAATTTCAACAAATATCCATGGTAAAACATATCTATTCACTCCTATCCATCATAATTCAACTAAATTCATCATAAAGCTTCAAAAATCAACAATGACACTATTCATCGACTTCATCAAAAACAAAAATTGAGACATGGACATGCAAGATTTTGAAGCAACGATATCAAAAACATGTCAAAACTCGTACCTTAATCACTAATCCAAAGTGCCGAAATTGAGAAAGCATCAACTCTTCTTCTTTCTTCTATTTTCGGCAAAAACAAAGTGGAAATGGCCATGTTTTTGTTTCATTTATTTTAGTATAAAACATATAATATCAAATTTCCAATTTTAACCCCCATTAAACATTAATGAAAACATATGTAATAAGGTCATTTATGTAACACCTTCAGCCCTTGTCCGTCACCGGAATAAGGTCACAAGGCATTACTTAACTAAACACAACTTTCGGATGTTCAAGGATACATATATCAATGAATTCAAGATAACTAGAATTAATCTACTTAAAGTTTACCATTCAATCATAAAATTCATGTCAAGTGCCGAATACAAGACATATCAACCATATTCGAATATACCATCCATAATTGAGTTACAAAAGACTAAGTTATGAAGGTTATTTAAACCAACTCGTTATCAAGCCATACTACACATACATCGCATTTGAAGTTTAAAACTATTTCATCTAACCAAACATTCGTACTTAATAAAAAGGCAAGCCATTTTCGCATAGCTTGATTTATACACATTTTAAACAAAAATTATGACAAAAGAGTTAAGCTTATACATGCCATTAACAAAATGTAAAGTCTTTAAAAATACAAAAACTAAGTCTAGATAATGCGGATGACTTCGACTGAATCCCCGAGCTCGTAGTTGGAGTCAAAGATCTATAAAACAGAGAAAACGTAACAAACGGAGTAAGCTCTCCTAAGCTTAGTAAGTTTTAAGCAATGCAAACAATTAAACTCAAATAAAAAAAATCAATCATTCAAATTCTCAAGTAACAGTTCTTAGGTAAATTGCTCTTTTTGCCGAATATACATTAACACTTAACGTACATTTAGCATTTTAACTTCACTTGAATCTAAATTCATATAACTTAAGTAATTCGAATATTTTCACATAACTTCACACTTTAACCGAATGTATCAGGATCATATACATCTTGTTTTAATACTTATTCACACATATATATATATCACAGATATAAGTACAAGATACATACCTGACCATCTTAAGGTATTGAACTAATTCAATTGTCATTTTATCACGAAGTCTCAAAATCTTATAAATTCGAATTCATCATCGGCACGAGGCCTGCTAGACTTTCAGTCTGATCGCATTCACCGGCATTCCGCCTACTAGGCTCGAAGCCTGATATAATCTCACCGGTAATTATAGCCTGCTAGGCTCGAGGCCCGTTATAATCTCACTGGCATTATAGCCTGCTAGGCCAAAGGCCCATATACTGTAGTACAATAATCAATTCAGAAAGTTTTGTACCTGTCCAGTCACATACTCCTTGTCTCCATATAACAAATCACATAAGTTGAACATTAATTTCATTTGCATAAAGCTCATACTAAATTCATAATTTACAATTCATAAATCACATTCACATCTTTAAGGCATACCATCTTATATGCTCTTAAACTCATAATGGTCACTTGACTTAACACATATGCTTACTCATTTCTCATTCATCTCATATTCCACTATAACACAAATACATAATTCACCAAGCTTATTACAAAGTTTATTTAAAATTTCTATTTACCATTCGGTCATAAATCTAAAGCCACGTTCTAACGTTTCTTTTCATCTTAAAAACAATAGTCACATTCAGTTGATAAAATAGGTTACTCAATTACTTAAGAGCTTACTTATTATTCACATTAGCTATTCGGCTTAATAGCATTTCTATACATATTTATTTATTTCAACCTTCATATAGGGTATAAGCATTATTAAAAAAAAAAACACTCCCATTATTTGTAAAATAAAGCATACTTAATTACTTAAAACTTACCTCAACTATTATCGAGTAGCTACGAAACGACTAATCGACAAGCTTGGCTTTCCCCTATCCGAAATTGGCTCCTTATGCTCTTGAGCTATATTAAACAAATTGGTTCTTTTAATCAATAATTTAATTACTCACAAGTCACAACTTACACATCATATTTCAGCTATTTCCTCATATACTCAAGGCATGGAATAAGTGTTTACTTAAGGATATAATTATGTATATTCACAATTACGACTCCTTCATAAACATCTCATTATACAATTACTAAGTTAATAATCACTTATAAAATCGACAAATACATAACTTATTATTTAAGTCCAAAATCGGCAATCCTTTGACACAAGAACACACTAGCTGAATGTTAACTAACATCTCAATCACACTTTCATCCATCTAAATTTATAAGCACATACACAATTCATTCTCCAAAGGAGTCATTTGACAATCATAAAAGCATAATTTGATATTTAACCTTTATTTTCTAAGATTTAACTAAAAACTTCACATTAAAAAATATCTTAACCGAAAGTAGCTACTCATTTTATGCTTATTTAGATTTCATTCGAGGCAAAATCAACAATAATTCATTATCTCTAAGACCAAAGCCGAATGCTCTCACATGGATTTAGACTACACCAAACATAGTTTTCATAAATTAAACTTACAATCCAATACACATGCATTTAGACATCACAAGATCCATTTACCTTCCTAAATCTATTTCTATCCAAAATCACTCAAAATATCCATGCATTAACCTTAATTCATTCGGCCATAGTAGAAACAACTAGCTTAACATTCAAATTTTAGCTACCATTAACTAACATGAATTTCTTCACTAGTAACTATACCCGAATGTTATTCTTGGCATTTAAACAATTGCTTTTCTCAAATTCATCAAGATCTTCTCTTAACCCACATTGACCGAATGCCCATTTGCCAATTAAACCCCCAAATTATCAAACTTTAACAAGTTTAAGGTTCACCTAATGACCATTTACAAACTAAAACATCAAACACTCAAATTTAACTCATCACAAACATGGCCGAAAACACATTCCTTGACCAAAATCAAAAATTCAACTTGGGATTTATAAAGAATTCCATCTAGCTCACAAATATACCAAAATTACCAAGAAATAGCATGAAAATCACCTTGAATTGAAGACTCCAATTAGCCGAATGTCCAAACCTTCCCCAATTCTTTTCCTATTTTTGTTTCGACAAAAACAAAGACCAAATGCCTATTTTCATGCTTATTTTATTAATTATACACTATTAACTCATTTCCAATTTTAGCCTTGATAATATCATGGCTTTTCCACTAACTAAAGGCCGAAAATGTCCATGTATGCCTACCTTGGTCTAATTACAAATTAAACCCCTCATATTAAAGAACATCAACAATCCACAATCACATATTATCCCGCTTATTTTTCTTTGTATACAATTGAATCATTATTCACTAATTCAACATGTAATTAATAAAATTAAAGCACCAACTTTCACATATAGACATACACATAATATAAGCATAGAATATGACATTTAAATTATTCATCAAACTCGATCTTGTGGTTCCGAAACCACTTTCCAATTAGGGTCAAATTAGGACTATTACAATTTATGACCACTCATGCTTCAAATGGGTAAATTGCCACATAAGGCCATCACATTAAAAAGCCACATTCAAATGGCACTTTTCACATATGGAATGCTATCTTTACCTTTAATGCAATTTAATCCCTTTTTATAATTATGCACCAAAACAGTCAAATTAAACCACAAATATTTATTAGATGCTAATTCATATCGAACAAAAACAGAAAAATAATATCAAAAATATTTTCAAACTCGGATATGTGGTCCTGAAATCACTTTCCGACTAGGGTATAAATCGGGCTGTTACAACTCTCCCCCCTTTTAGGGATTTTTGTCCCTGAAAATCTTACTGTTAAACAGATCCGAATATTGATTTTTCAAAGCATCCTCAGGCTCCCAAGTCGCTTCTTCGACCCCGTGTCGTTGCCACAAAATTTTAACTAATAGAATTCTTTTGTTTCGTAATACTTTAATCTCACGAGACAAAATACATATCAGCTTTTCATCATACGTCATATCAGATTGTAATTTAATCTCAAAAGGGTTAAACACGTAAGATACAGACCTATATCGCCAAAGCATAGATATGTGAAACACGTTGTGTATCTTTTCTAGTTCAGACGGCAATTTCAATCTATATGCAACCAGTCCAATGCGTTCAATGACCTCATACGGTCCGATAAACCTCGAACTCAGTTTACCCTTTTTATCGAATCGAAACAATTTCTTCCACGGAGATACTTTCAGAAATACTCTATCACCGATTTCAAATTCAATATCTTTTCGCTTCAGATCAGCATAAGATTTCTGGTGGTCAGAAGCCGCTTTGAGACTATCTCGGATTACGTTCACTTTCTGTTCAGTTTCTTTTATTAGATCAATACCGTAAATCTTACCTTCATTGAGCTCAGACCAGTATAACAGAGTTCTACACTTTCTACCGTATAAGGCTTCGTACGGAGCCGTTTTAATGCTCGATTGAAAGCTATTGTTGTAAGTGAATTCAATCAAGGGTAAATTCTGATCCCACGTAACTTCAAATTCCAGAGTACAATATCTTAGCATATCTTCGAGTATCTAAATAACTCTCTCAGATTTACCATCCATTTGAGATGAAAAGCAATACTAAAATGTAGTTTCGTACCCAAAGCGTCTTACAAATTCTTCCAGAATCGTGAAGTAAACCTTGGGTCTCTATCAGATACAATAAATAGTGGTACCCCATGCAATTTTACAATATCAGAAATATAAAGCTCAGCTAGCTTATTAAGTGAGAAGTTAGATCGTACCAGAATAAAATGGGCTGACTTTGCCAATCTATCAACTACCACCCAAATCGAATCTTTCTTTCTCGGAGTTAGAGCCAAACTCGAAACAAAATCCATAGTCACACAGTCCTATTTCCACTTGGGAATCATGATTGGTTGCAACAAACCAGACCATACCTGATGTTCAGCTTTAACTTGCTGACAAACTAAATACTTCGTAACGAAATCAGAAATATCCCTTTTCATGCCCGGCCACCAAAATAGTTGTTTCAGATTATTATACATTTTTGTGCTTCCTGGATGTACTGACAGCTTACTATTGTGAGCTTTATTCAGAATCGTCTGAATTAATTCTAGATTTCTTCGAGCACAAAGTCTATTTCTGAATCTCAAACAGTTACTATCATCTATTCGGAACACGGAATTAAAATCAGAATCACACTAAGCTCGTTTCTCTATCAACTCATTGTCAAACTTTTGAGCCTCGCAGATCTGTTGTATAAACAAAGATTTCGTTTTCAATTCAGCTAACACTGAACCATTACCAAATTTATCAACATTAGCACTTAAAGCATATAATGCAGATAATGATTTTTGACTTAAAGCATCAGCTACCACATTCGCTTTACTCAGATGATAATCGATAACCAGTTCATAGTCTTTTAACAGTTCTAAACATCTTCGTTGTCGCAGATTCAAATCTTTCTGAGTCATCAGATATTTCAGAGTTTTGTGATCCGAGAACACATGGCATTTCTCACCAAATAGATAGTGATGGAAAATTTTTAGTGCAAAAACAATTGCAGCCAATTCTAAACGTCGGATAGTTCTTCCCGTGCTGTTTTAACTGTCTAGAAGCATATGCAATAACACTGCCTTCTTGCATTAAAGCGCAGCCTAATCCATTCAATGAAGCATCACTATACATAACAAATTCTTTTCCTGGTTCAGGTTGTACGAGTACTGGAGCTTTAGTTAGCAGAGTTTTCAATCGATCAAAACTTTCTTGACACTTTTCGGACTACTCAAAACTTGTATGTTTCTAAAGTAATCGAGTCATAGGGGTGCTATCACAGAGAAATCGTTTACAAAACAACTGTAATAACCAGCTAGTCCTAGAAAATTATGGACTTCAGAAACATTTTTCGGAGGTTTCCAATCCACAATAGCTGAGATTTTACTCGGATCTACTCGTATACCAGATGCAGATACAATATGGCCCAGAAAACTAACTTCGCATAACCAGAATTCACATTTGCTTAATTTTGCATAAAGCTGTTTGTCACGTAGAGTCTGAAGCACGATTCTCAGATGTTCTACATATTCACTCTCATTCTGTGAATAAATCAAAATGTCATCAATAAACACAACAACAAATTGATCTAAATACGGTTTGAAAATTATGTTCATCAGATCCATAAATATAGCAGGAGCATTCGTTAATCTGAAACGCATAACTAAAAATTCATAATGTCCGTACCTTTTTCTAAAGGCTATCTTCAGAATGTCAGAATCTTTCACACGCAATTGATAATAACCTGATCTTAGATCTATTTTCAAAAATACAGAAGCATCTTTTAATTGATCAAACAAATCATCAATTCGAGGTAGAGGGTATTCATTCTTCACAGTCACTTTATTAAGCTGACGGTAGTCGATACACATTCTCATCGTGCCATCTTTCTTTTTCATGAACAGGACAGGAGCACCCCATGGTGAAAAACTTGGTCTAGCAAACCCTCGATTAGTTAATTCTTGTAGCTAGGCCTTTAATTCTTTCAATTCTGTAGGTGCCATCCTGTATGGAGCTATAGAAATTGGAGTAGCTCTAGGAACTAGCTCAATGCCAAACTCGACTTCACGAATCGGAGGTAAACCCGGAAGTTCTTCAGGGAATACATTAGAAAATTCACAGAAAACAAGCACAGATTCAATTTTCCTTTTAGACACTTTGGAATCTATTACATATGCTAAGTAGGCTTCACACCCTTTTTCTTACATATTTTCGAGCTTTCAATGCAGATATCACAGCCGGTAAACCATTCAATTCACTAGACCCAACTCTAACTATCTCACCATTCTTGCATCTCAAATCGATAACTTTTCGCTTACAGTTTACAACCGCATCATGCAACGTTAACCAGTCCATTCCCAGAATTACATCAAATTCATCAAAAGGCAAAAGTATTAAATTAGCCAGAAAACAGATATCATGAATCAATAACGGATAGTTTCTACAGACTTTATCAACTAGGACACTTTTACCTAAGGGGTTTGATACTTTCACTACGAATTCAGTAGACTCCACTAACAAAGTCTTACTATATGCTAAATTCATACAGATATAGGAATGCGTTGATCCAGGATCAATCAAAGCAATTACAGAGGTATCATATAAAGTAAAAGTACCAGTGATCACATCTAGAGATGAAGCTTCCTCTCGAGCTCAGATTGCATAGGCTCTGGCGGGTGTACGTATCTCAGATAAAACATTAGTATCTCTGTTGGTTCTTTGACCACCACTCACATTGCTCAGGTTTCGAAAAGGTCTACCACGAGTCGAAACATTACTCGGTTTTGCACTTGGTACCATTTCTTGATCAGCAGATTCAGGGCAGTCTCTCACAAAGTGATCTAATGATCCACATTGGAAACAGGCTCTGTCATTTAGTCTACAATTTCCTGGATGCCTCTTTCCATAGTGCTTACACTCAGGTCTATCAGATCAAACGTTACCCACACTGGCAACAGAAGTAGTAGAGTTTCTGAAGCTTGATCGCGATCTGTCACGATTCTAATTTGAATGTACCAGATTAACTTTTGATCTACCATAGTCATCTCGAAACTTTTTCGACGTAGTCTGAATTGATTTACTAGAAGATCTCTTTCGGGCTTCTCTGGTCTCAGAATCAACTTTCTTCTTTTCTCTAATCAGTTCTTCAGTTTTGCAAGCTCTTTCTACCAGTACCACAAACTCATTCAGATCAAGTATACCGACCAGAAGCTTTATATCTTTATTTAAGCCTTCTACGAACCTTTTGTACATAGTAGTCTCTGTTGCAACATATTCTCGAGCATACTGACTTAGTCAAACAAATTCCTGCTCATATTCAGTAACAGACTTATTTCTTTCCTTTAAGTCTAAAAATTCCTTTCGTTTCTGATCAATGAACCGTTGACTTATGTATTTCTTTCGAAATTCAGATTGGATGAAATCCCAAGTAACATGTTCACTCGGAACCACAAAAATTAGAGTCTTCCACCAGTGATATGCTGAGTCTCTTAACAAAGAAACAACACACTTCAGACACTCATTAGGAGTACATGATAACTCGTCGAATACTCTCACAATATTCTCAAGCCAGAATTCTGCTCGTTCCGCATCATCATCATTATAGCCCTGAACTCCTCGGCCCTAAACTTACAAATTTTATCTACCGGAGGTCTATTAAGTAGGTGTGGCTCATTTTCAGGTAGCACATTCAGAGTTTGCGAGGGTAGAGGTTGCTAAGCAGCCAGATTCGTACGAACGAATTTCGAAAACCACTCGCTCATCATGTGAAAGAAGGCTCCCTTTGCCTTTCCACTATGATCATTAACAATTGGTATGGATTCAGCAGGCACTGTCCCTTGAGCGGGAGCAGGCGCGTTACTTTCGACATAGTGAACTACGGCTCTTTCGGGATCCATTACTATAAGAAAAACACATTTAATTGTCAGGAGTTCATCACACTATTGCAGTTCAGATGCATGGCATGTATAGCTAGACTCAGACATGCTATGTTAGTCCTAGAACTGACTAAACTGTAGCTCTGATACCAATAAAATGTAACACCCCTATCCCATAACCGTTGCTGGAATAGGACGAGGCGTTACTAGAAACTCAGAAATCATATCGGAATAGAAAATTTACAATCATTATAACAGAATTCAGATATTAAGTCCCTCATAAGGCTTACCAGACCTCGAACATGCATTAGGAAGGGTTTGGGACTAAACTGATCACATACAGAGCTTAAACAAAACTTAGAAAAATTTTCATTTTTGACTAGGGCACACACCCGTGCGACTTGGCCGTATATTATACATGGCCGTGCTTCAGATTTGGCTCAGGCCGTGGGCAACACTGAGAAACTAACACGGCCTATACCCACACCCGTGCCTCTTACCCCGTGGTCGAAACTGACTAACTCTCTACTGTCACCAGACACGCCTGTGTGTCTAGCCCGTGCATAAAATTGACCAAAATTCTACAATACAGGGGACACACGGTTGGAGTACATGCCCGTGTCTGCTGGCCGTGTGGTACAATATAGGCTTGGTTTATGCCAATTTGCCACTCCTTCTTAGGGTCATAAAACAAGCAGAAAAGAGCAACAATTTAACCATAATTATTAACCAAATCAAACTCAAATCGTACTTTATTATAGCTACCACAACATCATTTAATCACAAGTACAAATGCATGATAAGCACTTCCTAATTTCATAACGTTATCAACATTAAGCACACATGTAAAAATTATGTTTAAAACTTACCACTTCCTCATATTGATATGTTCCAAAATGACCAAAACAATTTAGATCATATGATTATTAGAAACTTGACCAACTTGGCACCATAAGCTATAGGCCAAAGTTAATCACCACATACCTTTCCTTCCAATTCACAAGCATTATAAATAATCACATTCAAGCTTTAAACACAAACACTCTAGCCTATACATGCCATAATTCACATATTTACAAATCCAAAAGTACCAAAAAATAAGTTCGATAGTGTGTGACGATCCTAGTCTTGTCCCGAGCCCTCGTAGCTATGATATTTGTAAAACAATTGAAAACACAAACAGAGTAAGCTACAAAGAGCTTAGTAAGTCAAATAGAACAATTTAATTATTAAGTCACATATGTACAAAACATAAGCAAATAAACCTAGCCATTTCCACGCTAGCTGAGACAAACCATCATCCACTTCTCGTTTATATATATATTATGATTCGTTTCCACAATTTAACACATACTTCTCATATGACCGATCACAAAACACCAGTCTCTATTCTCGAAAATGTAGTACCATATAAACGTACCTGAATTAGACATATAAGGTAAGTATTTATTCATTTAACAGACTTTCTCTTTAATCATTCAGAAATGTACAGAGTTAAGACAGGCCTTATACAATGCCGACGTCCTGGACGGGGTCTTACATGTTATTCAAAGTCGATGCCGTTGTCCCAGACAGGGTCTTACATGAAACATAAGTGATGCCAACGTCCCATACACGGTCTTATACACTATCTCAAATCAATGCCTTCGTCCCGAACGAGGTCTTACATGATATCGTTTTAACATTTCACAACCAAATATGATTCTGAATTTCTCAATCAGGCTCCCAAGGCCGTCCAATGCAGTTTATAGTTCAAGTAATATTATCAGATAGTTAATATAACACATATTTGTATAATGACTTACCTCGTACGGAGTTAACGGATGTGAGTCGACTATTCAACGATTTTAGACTTTCCTTGATCTAAGTCCGCTTTTCTTTGTTCTTGATCTAAACAAATTTAGATTCAACCATTCAATTATTCATTTCATTCAATTTGGTCCACAAACACGCAACTATGGCAATTTGCATTTTAGCCCTCACATTATCACATTTTGACATTTAGGTCCCTAATTCACGAAAACATCAATTAAGCACAATTCTTTATAGATTGGCCTAGCCGAATCTTCAAGGCTCTCACATAAGCCCATATACCATATTTATTTCACAAATTAGTCCTACCAAACTATTATTTTCATTATTTAGCCCAAATTGCTCAATTTCAACAATATCCATGGTAAAACATATCTATTCACTCGTATCCAACATAATTCAACTAAATTCATCACAAAGCTTCAAAAATAAACAATGACACTATTCATCAACTTCATCAAAAACAGAAATTGAGACATGGGCATGCAAGATTTCGAAGCAACGATTACAAAAATGTAGAAATTATCAAAAACTGATCAAAACTCGTACCTTAATCACTAATCCAAAGTGCCGAAATTGAGAAAGCATGAACTCTTCTTCTTTCTTCTATTTTTGGCAAAAACAAAGTGGAAATAGCCATGTTTTTGTTTCATTTATTTTAGTATAAAACATATAATATCAAATTTCCAATTTTAACCCCCATTAAACATTAATAAAAACATATGTAATAAGGTCATTTATAACCATTCATGCTTTAAATGGGTAAATTGCCACATAAGGCCATCACATTAAAAAGCCACTTTCAAATGGCACTTTTCACATACGGAATGCTATCTTTACCTTTGATGAAGTTTAATCCCTTTTTATAATTAAGCACCGAAACAGTCAAATTAAACCACAGAAATTTATCAGATGCTAATTCATATCGAACAGAAACAAAAAAAATAATATCAAAATTATTTGCAGAGTCGGATATGTGGTCCCAAAACCACTTTTCGACTAGGGTATAAATTGGGCTGTAACGCCCTAATTTTTAGGTCTTTCTTGGATTATTGTTCATCTGACAAAATGTTTAAACTCTGGTATTTGGGTGTGTAATTCTTGTTTGGGGAGTATTAATGGGCCTATGGAAGGCCCAGGTGTTGGTTAAAAACTCAGGAAAATTTTAGATTTTTCACTTAGAAGATAGGGGGCCTTTGAAAGTAGGTGTCTTAAGAAATTGTGCGTGGAATATAGCACAAAAGGAGCCTTGGTAGAGTGGCTAAGTGACGCCACTAGTCTCCTAAAAATATGGCGCATGGAGCTTGAAGGAGGGCCAAGGTTTCAAGTCCCAGAGTATGCAAGGGTGGCGTTTTATTTTTGTGCAAGGAGCAAGTAAGAGTTTGAAGCAGAGTAAAACTCTGCTTGGGGAGAAGTTTGAATCGGTCAAGTGAGTAAATCAAGGAGGGAGTTTAGGAGCTTTTGAATTTCAATGAAGTGGCCGGCCAAGGGACTCTCTATGGTGCAAATTCGGCAAGCAACATAGATAAGGCAATCGGTATTAGGGTCTCTTTTTGGTGCCAATTTCTTTAGACTAGTAGGTCCTCTCTTCTACCAATTCTGTTTAGTAAATTAGGGGCCACTCTTTTCTTCTTTTCTAACCAAGTGGCCGAATCTCACACCCCAAAAGATCTCCTACCGATTTCTTTTACTTTTGACCGAAAACACTTTTGTTCTTCTTCTTCTCCTATTTTCATCTTCTTCTTATCTTGCACTCATAAACCGAAACCTACACTGTTGTCTTCTTTCCTTCCCGAATCAAACAAAGCTTTCTTCTACTTCTTTTCTTCAACCCTTTATCGACAGACTTTTGACTGAAACCTCTGTGTCGATAGCTCTTTGTCAAAACCGATTACTCTCACTCTTCTTTCTCCTAAACCTTTCCATAAGCTGAACCCCCATTCCTTCATTCCTTCTATTTACCGATTCACCCCACCTATGTTATTGATTGAAATGACAAGGACACCATACCACATATCCAAAAGCCAAAAGCATCTCCCTTTAGACCATTCAAAGCCGAAACCCCTTTAGGCCATTCTTATTGTTGTTAGGGCTAGATCTATTATAGATCTAGTATAGATTTAGTCAGATAGAAGCAAGTAAGCAGGGTTCTTCGTGTGAAGTTATTGGTAAGTATTTTGAGACTTTTCTTCATTTGTTATCTTAATTCAAGGCAAGAATCCGAAACCCCTTAGGGGGAGGCTAACGTTTCTAGGCTAAGGGCCCTTTGGCTTTTCTTCTGTTTGTATGCGCTACTGTAGGAAAAAGGGACGTGTATCAAGGGGCCTTGGAGACTAACTCAGTTGGACATTAGGATCTAGTCCATAATTGACAAAAGGGTAAGATTTTAATGGCTTAGGCCATGTTGGCTGATTATGGTAAGGGGACTATGGCTTATTGGTTGTCAATTGTTAGGCTAACACTTTAGTGATCAACTGTAGGGTTTCGTACGTGGTTCTCGTTGTCACTTTGACAGTTAACAGGTGTGTACCATATCTCCGCTATAGACTAGAACGGCAAAGGCCGTAAAGACTGAAAAGTAACCGAAAACTGACCAGAAGTGACCGAAAAGTCGGTCTTAGGAGGATCTGTGAGTAACCGTTTACCCTGTTGTGGCTAAACTTAGAATCAATGGTGATAGAATTGCAAAGTGTGCAATTCCGAACGTCTTGGTAAGTAGGGCTTGATGGGCCAAAGATGAGCCCAATAGGCTTCCGAGCTCACGTCGGTAAAAATTATCATTAAGGCATTCTGGCGGTATGTTGAGAAAAGACCAATTAAAATTAACAATCTGAACATTAAAATTGGATTTAACGGGCTTAAGACGTTGATGGACTCAGTAAGGCCCAATTAGAGGTTTTGGGCTAAAAAGGGCAAAACTAAAAACCAAGATTAAATGGACTTCTGCAAGCATAAATGGGCTAATAATTACTTGGACATGCATAAAATCCTTAAAAATCTGAAAAAGGACTAAAATACCCCTAAGTATGGAAAATTACCATTATACCCCTAAGTGTAAAAATGACCATTATACCCCTAGGGTTCATCCTGTATGAAATGTATGATAATATGTTTCTGTATGTTATATTTCATATATATGTATATCTGATGCATGAGATTCTGATTGTTATATGTCATAACAAATATGCCTGTTGCATGGGGTTTGGGTTTATGATGGAGGAAGCGTTCTGGCAGCCTCGCTGCAATCTGGTGGCCTCGCTACATATATATCTGTTCTCGTGGCCTCGCCACATATACATCTGTTCTGGTGGCTTTGCCACAATATCTGTATCTGTTGACCTCATCACAATATCTGGTAGCCTCACTGCAAATCTCTGTGGTGTGTCGCGGTCGGGTGGGTCGAGTAGTCTCCCCACATGGTGTATGGCTGGTACGGGGGTGTTATGGATGGATCTGGGTTAGGTTTTCTGTTTGTAATTTATATATCTGATCTGTATCTATTATGGGCCTATGGGCTTAACCTGATTTCTGTAATGGGCCAAGGCCCAATTAAATCTGATTTTGAGGCCTGATCTGTTTGGGTCTATGGTTAAGATTATGTTACACACTGAGTTACCAAACTCACCCTTATTTTCATCTCTGAAGGTAACCCTCAACCATAGTGGGCTTGGAGCTGCGAGAGATTCGGAATGGCCACACCATATTTCAAATCTCAGTTAGTTATTTATAATAAGTCACTTTATTATTTGGGTTTTAAGTTGTAATAAGGCCGTTCTTTAAATTTCTTTATTGGTTTTCTTCTTTAATGGTTTAATTTATACTTTGTTGAACTGCTAGTTTAGGCTGCGCTGGTTTTCAAAATCCTAAGAACATTTTCAAAACTCAACTAATGAGTAACCTAATGACTTAACCTAATGACTTTTTCCTTAACTTGCCATTGCAATAAAATATCACTTACAAAAAGCAAAAGGTCAATAACTTAGTTGTAGGTTCATGTGACACACCGAATCTGGCCATAACGTCCAGGCCAGGTTTGGGGTGTTACACGGGCTGTTACAACTCTCCCCCCTTTTAGCAATTTTCGTCCCCAAAAATCTTACCGTTAAACAGATTCGGATATTGATTTTTCATAGCATCCTCAGGCTCCCAAGTCGCTTCTTCGACCCCGTGTCGTTGCCATAAAATTTTAACTAATGGAATTCTTTTCTTTCGCAATACTTTAATCTCACGAGATAGAATATGGATTGAATTTTCATCATTCGTCATATCGGATTGTAATTCAATCTCAGAAGGGTTTAACACGTGAGACGAATCAGACCTGTATCGCTGAAGCATAGATATGTGAAACACGTTGTGTATCTTTCCTAGTTCAGACGGCAATTTCAATCTATATGCAACCGGTCCAATACATTCAATGATCTCATACAGTCTGATAAACCTTAAACTCAGTTTACCCTTTTTACTGAATCGGAACACTTTCTTCCACGGAGATACTTTCAGAAATACTCTATCACTGATTTCAAATTCAATATCTTTTCGCTTCAGATCGGCATAAGATTTCTGGCAGTCAAAAGTCACTTTCAGACTATCTAGGATTACATTCAATTTTTGTTTAGTTTCTTTTATTAGATCAATACCGTAAATCTTACTTTCACTGAGCTCAGACCAATATAACGGAGTTCTACACTTTCTACCGTATAAGGCTTTGTACAGAGCCATTTTAATGCTTGATTGAAAGCTATTGTTGTAAGCGAATTCAATCAAGGGTAAATACTGATCCCACATACCTTCGAATTCCAGAGTACAATATCTTAGCATATCTTCGAGTATCTGAATAACTCGCTCAGATTGGCCATTTGTTTGAGGATGAAAAGTAGTACTAAAATGGAGTTTCGTACCCAAAGCGTCTTCCAACTTCTTCCAGAATTGTGAAGTAAACCTTGGGTCTCTATCAGATACAATAGACAGTGGTACCCCATGCAATCTTACAATATCAGAAATATAAAGCTCAGCTAGCTTATTAAGTGAGAAGTTAGATCGTACCGGAATAAAATGGGCTGACTTTTCCAATCTTTCAACTACCACCCAAACCGAATCTTTCTTTCTCAGAGTTAAAGGCAAACCCGAAACAAAATCCATAGTCACACAGTCCCATTTCCACTTGGGAATCATGATTGGTTACAACAAAGCAAACGGTACCTAATGTTCAGCTTTAACTTGCTGACAGATTAAACACTTCATAATGAAATCAGAAAAATCTATTTTCATTCCCGGCCACCAATACAGTTGTTTCAGATCATTATACATTTTCGTGCTTCCTGGATGTACAGACAGCTTACTATTGTAAGCTTCATTCAGAATCGTTTGAATTAATTCTGCATTTCTTGGAACACAAAGTCTATTTCTGAATATTAAATAGTTACTATCATCTATTTGAAACTCAGAATTAAAATAAGAATCACACTGTGCTCGTTTCTCTATCAACTCATTGTCAAACTTTTCAGCCTTGCAGATCTGTTGTATAAATAAAGATTTCGTTTCCAATTCAGCTAACATTAAACCATTATCAAATTTATCAACATTAGCACTTAAAGCATATAATGCAGATAATGATTTTCGTCTTAAAGCATCAACTACCACATTCGCTTTACCCGGATGATAATCGATAAACAGTTCATAGTCTTTTAACAGTTCTAACCATCTTTGTTGTCGCAAATTCAAATTTCTCTGAGTCATCAAATATTTCAAACTTTTGTGATCCGAGAACACATGGCATTCCTCGCCAAACAGATAGTGACGGCAAATTTTTAGTGCAAAAACAATCGCAGCCAATTCCAAATCATGCGTCGGATAGTTCTTCTCGTGTGGTTTTAACTGTCTAGAAGCATATGCAATAACTCTTCCTTCTTGCATTAAAACGTAGCCTAATCCATTCAATGAAGCATTACTATACATAACAAATTCTTTCCTGGTTCAGGTTGCATGAGTGCTGGAGCTTTAGTTAAGAGAGTTTTCAATCGATCAAAACTTTCTTGACACTTTTCGGACCACTCAAAACTTGTACTTTTCTAAAGTAATCGAGTCATAGGGGTTGCTATCACAAAGAAATCTTTTACGAAACGACGGTAATAACCAACTAGTCCCAGAAAACTATGGACTTTAGAAACATTTTTCGGAGGTTTCCAATCCGCAATAGTTGAGATTTTACTCAGATCTACTCGTATACCAGATGCAGATACAATATGGCCCAGAAAACTACCTTCGCGTAACCAGAATTCACATTGCTGAATTTTGCATAAAGCTATTTGTCACGTAGAGTCTGAAGCACGATTCTCCGACGTCAATTTCAATCTATATGCGACCGGTCTAATGCGTTCAATGACCTCATACGGTCTGATTAACCTCAAACTCAGTTTACCCTTTTTACCGAATCGGAACAATTCTTTCCACAGAGATACCTTTAGAAATACTCTATCATCGATTTCAAATTCAAAATCTTTTCGCTTCAGATCAACATAAGATTGCTGGTAGTCAGAAGCTGCTTTGAGACTATCTCGAATTACGTTCACTTTCTGTTCAGTTTCTTTTATTAGATCAATACTGTAAATCTTACTTTCACTGAGCTCAAACCAGTATAACAAAGTTCTACACTTTCTACCGTATAAGGCTTCGTACGGAGCCATTTTAATGCTCGATTGAAAGCTATTGTTGTAAACGAATTCAATCAAGGGTAAATACTAATCCCACGTACCGTCAAATTCTAGAGTACAACATCTTAGCATATCTTCGAGTATCTAAATAACTGGCTCAGATTGGCCATCCGTTTGAGATGAAAAGCAGTACTACAATGTAGTTTTGTACCCAAAGCGTCTTGCAACTTCTTCCAGAATCGTGAAGTAAACCTTAGGTCTCTATCAGATACAATAGACAGTGGTACCCCATGCAATCTTACAATATCAGAAATATAAAGCTCAGCTAGCTTATTAAGTGAGAAGTTAGATCATACTGGAATAAAATGGGCTAACTTTGCCAATCTATCAACTACCACCCAAACCGAATCTTTCTTTCTCGGAGTCAGAGACAAACCTGAAACAAAATCCATAGTCACACAGTCCCATTTCCACTCGGGAAACATGATTGATTGCAACAAACCAGACGGTACCTGATGTTCAGCTTTAACTTGCTGACAGATTAAACACTTTGTAACGAAATTAGAAATATCTCTTTTCATTCCCGGCCACCAATACAGTTGTTTTAGATCATTATACATTTTCGTGCTTCCCGGATGTACTGACAGCTTACTATTATGAGCTTCATTCAGAACTGTCTGAATTAATTCTGGATTTCTTGGAACACAAAGTCCATTTCTGAATCTCAAACAGTTACTATCATCTATTTGGAATTCAGAATTCAAATCAGAATCACACTGAGCTCGTTTCTCTATCAACTTCTTGTCAAAATTTTGAGCCTCACAGATCTGTTGTATAAACGAAGATTTCGTTTTCAATTTAGCTAACACTGAAGCATTATCAAATTTATCAACATTAGCACTTAAAGCATATAATGCAGATAATGATTTTTGACTTAAAGCATTAGCTACCATATTCACTTTACCCGGATGATAATCGATAACCAGTTATTGTCTTTTAACAACTCTAAGCATCTTCGTTGTTGTAGATTCAAATCTTTCTGAGTCATTAGATATTTCAGAGTTTTGTGATCTGAGAACACATGGCATTTCTCGCCAAACAGATAGTGACGGCAAATTTTTAGTGCACAATCACAGCCAATTCCAAACGTCAAATAGTTCTTCTCGTGCAGTTTTAACTGTCTAGAAGCATATGCAATAACTCTGCC
Organism: Gossypium stocksii; assembly: GCA_020496765.1. Lineage (NCBI taxonomy): Eukaryota > Viridiplantae > Streptophyta > Magnoliopsida > Malvales > Malvaceae > Gossypium > Gossypium stocksii. The sequence goes on from CM035631.1 coordinate 49,740,786, forward strand.
TTCTTGCATTAAAACGCAGCCTAATCCATTCAATGAAGCATCACTATACATAACAAATTCTTTTCCCAGTTCAGGTTGCACGAGTACTGGAGCTTTAGTTAGCAGAGTTTTCAATCGATCAAAACTTTCTTGACACTTTTCGGACCACTCAAAACTTGTACTTTTTTGAAGCAATCGAGTCATAGGGGTTGCTATCACAGAGAAATATTTTACGAAACGACAGTAATAACCAGCCAGTCCCAGAAAACTATGGACTTCAGAAACATTTTTCGGAGGTTTCCAATCCACAATAGCTGAGATTTTACTCGGACCTACTCGTATACCAGATGCAGATACAATATGGCCCAGAAAACTAACTTCGAATAACCAGAATTTACATTTGCTGAATTCTGCATAAAGCTGTTTGTCACGTAGAGTCTGAAGCATGATTCTCAGATGTTCCACATTCACTCTCATTCTGTGAATAAATCAAAATGTCATCAATAAACACAACAACAAATTGATCTAAATACGATTCAAAAATTCTGTTCATCAGATCCATAAATACAGCAGGAGCATTCGTTAATCCGAAAGGCATAACTAAAAATTCATAATGTCTGTACCATGTTCTAAAGGCTGTCTTTAGAATGTCAGAATCTTTCAAACGTAATTGATAATAACCTGATCTCGGATCTATTTTCAAAAATACAGAAGCATCTTTTAATTGATCAAACAAATCATCAATTCGGGGCAGAGGGTATTTATTCTTCACAGTCACTTTATTAAGCTGACGGTAGTCGATACACATTCTCATCGTGCCATCTTTCTTTTTCACGAATAGGACAGGAGCACCCCACGGTGAAAAACTCAGTCTAACAAACCCTCGATTAGTTAATTCTTGTAGCTGGGCCTTTAATTCTTTCAATTCTGTAGGTGCCATCCTGTACGGAGCTAGAAATCAGAGTAGCTCTAAGAACTAGCTCAATGCCAAACTCGACTTCACGAATCGGAGGTAAACTCGGAAGTTCTTCAGGGAATACATCAGAAAATTCACAGACAACAGGCACAAATTCAAGTTTCCTTTCAGACACTTTGGAATCTATTACATATGCTAAGTAGGCTTCACACCCTTTTCTTACATATTTCTGGGCTTTTAATGCGGATATCACAGCTGGTAAACCATTCAATTCACTAGACTCAACTTTAATTATCTCACCATTCTTGCATCTCAAATTGATAACTTTTCGCTTACAATTTACAACCGCATCATGCAATGTTAACCAGTCCATTCCCAAAATTACATCAAATTCATCAAAAGGCAGAAGTATTAAATCAGCCAGAAAACAGATATCATGAATTATTAACAGACAGTTTCTGCAGACTTTATCAACTAGGACACTTTTACCTAAGGGGTTCGATACTTTCACTACGAATTCAGTAGACTCCACTGGCAATGTAACACCCAAATCCTACCCAGACGCTACGGCCAAATCTGGTGTGTCATATCACCTACAACTAACCATGTTACCTAGTTACTAAGGTTGGGGTGAGCTTTGCAAACCGATATTGAGGGTTTAAGAGAAATTCTCGGTTATTAGAGAAGTCCTAGACATTACTAGATATTAAGAAAATAATAATAAAACTTAGCTTCATTACTTGATTGGAACGTGTGATGAGATTTGAAAACATTTGATTAATTTTTCAAAAACTCGCCCAGCTATATTTAAAGAAAATAATTAAAGTAACGTAGGAATAAGTAATTAAAAAAACTAAAATAAAAATAAAAATAATAAGAGCAGCCTTATTACAAACCCAAAGTAAGAATAAAACGATTAAATAAAATAGTGAAATAATAAACTTTAAACCAGAAAAGCAGTCTTTGTGGCCACTCTAAATCCCTCCTAGCTCTAAGTCTACATGCTAGGGCTCACCTGCAATGATGGAAGGAAATGGGTGAGTTTGGAAACCCAGTGTGTATAGAAAACCCATCCAGAGCCCAAGTTAGCTCAAGCTCACTAGGCCTAAGCCCTATCCAGTCTCAGTTTTAGGGCCGAAGCCCTATCCAGATACAGTAAACTGGGCCTTAGCCCTTTTTAGTTAATAGTACGGGCCATAGGCCCATTTCAGAACAAAACAGATAATAAATATGAAGGCAAGCCTAAACCCAACCTAAATCCAGCCGCTACACTGCATCTGTACAAGCCCTACACACCATGTGGGGAATAACTCAACCCACCCAGCCCTACACTTCACAGTTGCAGCATAGCTGCTCAGATAACAGTAAATTGAGGCAAAGCCTCCAGTACGTGGTCAAGTCGCTTTCAGTACTTCCTCCATCCATATCCCAATCCCATGCAATAGCTATTCATGACATGGCATGCAATAAACAGTAACAATAAATCATGCTTTTTAGGTTAGACTTAGCCCTAGGGGTATAATGGTCATTTTGTACCTAGGGGTATTTCAGTAATTATGCCAATTTCTAGGGTTTCATGCACGTTTTAATCAGAAACAGTCTAACTTTTATCTCAGTAGTTTATTTAATCCACTTTAGCAGTTTACAACCATTGAGCCCTAAAACCCGTAATGGGCCCTACAGTGACATTTAGCTGGCTTAGCCCATTAAGTCCAAATTCTTATGATCAGTCTACCAGTTTTAGTAGTTTTGGACCTATAGTCTATTAGTACGCATTTATAACCTATTTTTACCCATACGGGCCAGTAAGCCCTTTGGGCCCAATTTCAGCCCATCATAACCCAAATTTACCGAAGCGCTCGAGATTGCACACTAAACCAGTTTACCACTTGTGATTATGGATCCAACGGTTTCTAACCATTTTGTGAGCATTTGCACACTCACAAGCCCACGAAATGCCCGAATTTTGACATTTCGGCTTTTCAGCTTTTGTCGATTTAGACTAGAGAAGGGTGTTCGATACACACCTATTTTGCGATTCTACTGGTAAGATCTCCTATGTGATTCCTTCTTTGCTGAAACCAATGACTAGATCTAGATCTAGTCGTTCCACTTGTCCAAACCTTCGATCAATCGTCTCTAGAACACACACAATTTCCCTTCTGATTCTACTCAGATCTGATGCAGATCCAGCCCCTAAACACTTGCAAAAATTGAATCTTTAGAGATCTACAGATTCAGCTATGTCCCTAAAAACTATTGCGTTTTCGGCTTTTGGAACTGTGAAGAGAAAGGTGTTTTGGTGTGGTGGCTTTGGAGTGGTGTTGCCGACAAGGGTTGGGGTTTAGAGAATGGGACAATCGGTCAAAAGGGATGAAGAAAATAAAAGGATTTGACTAGGAGAAATCGGCACAAAAACAACTTTCGAGATTTCAGCTTTTATGGCTATCGGTTATAGAGGTGTAGAAAAGAATGGGAACAAAAGAAGAGATGAGTAGAATGGTAGGGATGATTCGGCTAAAGAAGAAAAGAAGAAGAAAGAAAATAGAAGAAGAAAAGAGAAGAGAAGAATCGAAAAAGAAAAAGATGAAGGAGAAGAGGAGAGGAAGAAGAAATCAGCATAGGAAGAGGAAATTTGCGTTTTTGGTCACTTTGGTGGCTAACCCTAATTTGACAAGACAGAAAAGGAAAAGAACCTAACCCTAATGACTACTTGAGCAATTGGCCCAACCTCCCCGAGGCCCTAGCCGATTTCTACTTATGTTCTAACACATACCTGGCACATGCATAAAAATTAAAAGTATCAATACGCTTACCTTATGACTTGAACTCAAGCCCTCAACCCTAGTCCACATGCCACTTTTTTATGAACTTAGTGGCGCCACCTTGCCACTTTACCAAGGCCCTCTTTGTGTCTTCATTTACTAACTTTATCTTAAAAGCCCACTTAACCAATTCCCCTTTCATTTAGAAACCAAAATTGATATTTTTGCCAAGTTTTAACTTAGGCTTGGGCCTCCTAAAGGCCCACTAACACATTTAAACACAATTTCAGTATCCAGAACACCAAAATTTTAAAATTCACCAAAAATCACAAAAACCCGAAAAATCCCGAAAATCAGGGCATTACAGGCAAAGTCTTACTATATGCTAAATTCATATAGATATAGGAATGCGTTGATCCAAGATCAATCAAAACAATTACAGAGGTATCATATAAAGTAAAAGTACCAGTGATCACATATGGAGATGAAGCTTCCTCTCGAGCTCTGATTGCATAGGCTCTGGCGGGTGCACGACTCTCAGATGAAATCATAGTATCTCTGTTGGTTCTTTGACCACCACTCATATTGCTCGGGTTTTCAGAAGGTCTACCACAAGTCAAAACATTACTCCGTTTTGCACTTGGTACCATTTCTTGATCAGCAAATTCAGGGCAGTCTCTTAGAAAGTGATCTAATGATCCACATCGAAAACAGGCTCTGTCATTCAGTCTACAATTTCCTGGATGCCTCTTTCCACAGTGCTTACACTCATGTCTATCATATCAAACGTTACCCACACTGGTAACGAAGTAGCAGATTTTCTGAAGCTTGATCGCGATCTATCATAGTTCTAATTCGAATGTCCCAGATTAACTTTTGATCTACCATAATCATCTCGGAACTTTTTTGACGTAGTCTGAATTGATTTACTAGAAGATCTCTTTCGGGCTTCTCTGGTCTCAGAATCAACTTTCTTCTTTTCTCTAATCAGTTATTCAGTTTTGCAAGCTCTTTCTACCAGTACCACAAACTCATTCAGATCAAGTATACCAATCAGAAGCTTTATATCTTCATTTAAGCCTTCTACGAACCTTTTGTACATAGTACTCTCTGTTGCAACATATTCTCGAGCATACTGACTTAGTCGAACAAGTTCCTGTTCATATTCAGTAACAGACTTATTTCCTTGCTTTAAGTCCAAAAATTCCTTTCGTTTCTGATCAATGAACCGTTGACTTATGTATTTCTTTTGAAATTTAGATTGGAAGAAATCCCAAGTAACCCGTTCACTCAAAACCACAGAAATTTGAGTCTTCCACCAGTGATATGGTGAGTCTCTTAACAAAGAAACAATACATTTTAGACACTCATTAGGAGTACATGATAACTCGTTGAATACTCTCACAGTATTCTCAAGCCAGAATTCTGCTCGTTCCGCATCATCATCCATTGTGGCCCTGAACTCCTCGGCCCCAAACTTACGAATTTTATCTATCGGAGGTCTAATAAGTCGGTGTGGCTCATTTACAGGTAGCACAATTAGAGTTTGCGAGGGTAGAGGTTGCTGAGCAGCCGGATTCATATGAACGAATTCTGAAAACTACTCGCTCATCATATGAAAGAAGGCTCTCTTTGCCTCTCCACTATGATCACCAACAATTGGTATAGATTCAGCAGGCACTATCCCTTGAGTGGGAGCAGGTGCGTTACTTTTGACATCGTCAACTACGGCTCTTTCGGGATCCATTACTATAAGAAAAACACATTTAATCGTCAGGAGTTCATCACACTATCGCAGTTCAGATACATGGCATGTATAGCTAGACTCAGATACGCTACGTTAGTCCTAGAACTACTAAATCGTAGTTCTGATACCAATAAATGTAACACCCCTATCCCGTAGCCGTTGCCGGAATATGACGAGGCGTTACCAGAAAATCAGGAATCATATAGAAACATAAAATTTACAATCATTATAACAGAATTCAGATATTAAGTCCCTTATGAGGCTTACCATACCTCGAACATGCATTAGGAATGGTTCGGGACAAAACTGATCACATACAGAGGTTAAACGAAACTTAGAAATTTTTTTATTTTTGAATGGGGCACACGCCCTTGCAGCTTTGCCGTGTATTATACATGGTTGTGCCTCAGATTTGGCTCAGGGCATGGGCAACACTGAGAAACTAACGCGGACTATGCCCACGCCAGTGCCTCTTACCCCGTGGTCAAAACTGACTAAATCTCCACAGTCACTAGACATGCCCGTGTGTCTAGCCCGTACATAAAATTGACCAAAATGCTACAATGCAGAGGACACACGGTTGGAGTACACGCTCGTGTCTCTTGGCCGTGTGGCACAATATAGGCTTGGTTTAAGCCAATTTCCCACTCCTTCTTAGGGTCATACAACAAGCATAAAAAAGCAACAATTTAACCACAATTATTAACCAAATCAAACTCAAATCATACTTCATTATAGCTACCTCAACATCATTTAATCACAAGTACAAATGCATGATAAACACTTCCTAATTTTATAACATTATCAACATTAAGCACACATGTAAAACTTATGCTTAAAACTTACCACTTCCTTATATTGATATGTTCCAAAATGACTAATACAGTTTAGATCATATGATCATTACAAACTTGACCAACTTGGCATCATAAGTTATAGGCCAAAGTTAATCACTACATACCTTTCCATCCAATTCATAAGCATTATAAATAATCACATTCAAGCTTAAAACACAAACACTCTAGCCTATACATGCCATAATTCACATATTTACAAATCCAAAAGTACCAAAAAACAAGTTCGATATTGTGTGACGATCCTAGACTTGTCCTGAGCCCTCATAGCTACGATATTTGTAAAACAGTTGAAAACACAAACAGAGTAAGCTACAAAGAGCTTAGTAAGTCAAATACAACAATTTAACTATTAAGTAACATAATGTACCAAACATAAGCAAATAAACCTAGCCATTTCCAAATTATGATTCGTTTCCACAACTTAACACATACTTCTCATATGACCAATCACAGAACACCAGTCTCTATTCTCAGAAATGTAGTACGATATAAATGTACATGAATCAAACACATAAGGTAAGTATTTATTCGTTTAACAGACTTTCTATTCAATCGTTCAGAAACGTATAGAGTTCAGACAGGCCTTATACAATGCCGACGTCCCGGACAGGGTCTTACATGTTATTCAAAGTCAACGCCGCTGTCCCGGATAGGGTCTTCCACGAAACACAAGTGATGCCAGTATCCCAGACATGGTCTTATATAGGGTCTTCCATGACATCCTTTGTTCAAAGCGTAAAACCATACTTAGCATAATAAACAAGCCATTTTCGCATGGCTTATATATAAATACAACTTTAAAAAAATATATTCAAAAAGTAGTATAACCCATACATGTCATAGTTTCAAAATTCAACTTTTAATAATATCGATAAACAATCGATAGTGTGATTGACTTCACTAACGTTCCTCAAGCACATAACGATCTCCAAATCTATAAAACAAAGACAAATATATATATACAAAGTAAGCTACCATAGCTTAGTAAGCTATAAGCAAATATAATAACGAATGCATAGTGAAATTATCTTAGCAAAACCGAAACAATTTAATCTCAATCAAGAATATATATAATCATATCTATATCTTGTATAGCATTTCATAAACTTCCATATTTCTTAGTCTTAAGGCCAAATACTCAAATATTACTAACCACATTATCATTCACCTTCAAAAATCCCATTTTCATCACATGATTGAATATATGCATATTCATATATGTGTACACATACATCACACTTTAGTTTCATAAACTAATATCATTTGGCTAAATTTAAGCTTGCATTTCATACATTTAAAATTTACATTATAACATATAGAATAGATAACATCATTTCAACTATCAAAATTTACTTTATTTCCAAATATTAATCAGCTTCCACATACCTGAACATTTTAGTTCGTTTAACATATTTGATTATTTTTATCATTGCCCGCATAATGTCCGCTAGTTATAAAGCCTAATATAATACACCGGTACGAAGCCTACTAGGCATATAGCCTAATATAATACACTGTCATGAAGCCTGCTAGGCATATAACCTGATATAATACACCGGCACGAAGCCTGCTAGGCATAAAGCTTGATATAATACACCAGCACGAAGCTTGCTAGGCATAAAGCCTGATATAATACACCGGCCAAAGCTGCTAGGCATAAAGCCTGATATAATACACCGGCACGAAGCCTGCTAGGCATCAAGCCTGAGTATTATTGATACAAAGTCAGTTTTACTCATAAGTCATATATCAAAATTTCTATGTCACGACATATGTATCCTAGCTCTCATTAGGGTTCATACGGAGCTTTCAGATATTATAACTCGATCGGATCGAACTTGATTACATTATACCATGCATAATAACATTCGACAATTTCATTTATAACTCATAAAAATTCACATTCAGCATATTAAGTTTACATATAATCAAAATTAACAACATTTATTTGCCTATAGACTTACCTCGGATATCGACGAACGACATAAATCGACTATTCGACTATTTTTGTTTTCCCCCGATCCAAGTCCGATTTCTTTTGTTCTTGATCTATAAAATTTCAAATTAAGCTCATTTAAACATAATTTCATGCAATTTAATCCAGCAACACATAAAATGGGTAAATTACCAGTTTACCCCTAACATTTCACACTTTTACAATTTAGTCCAAATTGCGTAAAACACAAAATATACAAAATCTCAAAACAATATGCTTAGGTTGAATGCTCATCTTATTCATATAAATCCATACATTTCATTTATTTCACAATTTAGTCCCTCAATTTATCATTTTTGCAGTTAAGTCCTATTTACTCAAATTCATGAAAATTTCCCATACAAAACTTGTTAATCTAACACATATGTTTTATTTATTATCATCAAACACAAAATTCAGCAAGCTATCAACAATGGTAATTCATGAATACATCATCAAATTCAAAAAATCAAGCATGGGTCTTATAGTATTCGAAGCAACAATCTCAAAAACGTAAAAATTATCAAAAACCCGAGCTAAAACTTACATTGAATCAAGCTTCAATAGTGTCGAACTTTAAAACCCTTTTATTTTATTTTTCTTTTCTTTTTTTTTTTGGCAAAAACAAATATGAACACCCAAAATTTGTTTAATTTTTTTATGTTTTATGATATATTATTTTAATAAGTTTACATATCTAACCTTAATGATTTAATCATAAAACTATATATTATATGTCTAATGCCGTCCATACATAATATCAATGGTATAATTGTAACATAAATGCCTCATATTATAAAGACATCAACAATTAGGCACTTTCACATTTAACATCAAAATTTTCATTTTACGCGATTAAGTCCTTTTTATTAAATCGAGCATCCAAACGTCAAAATTTAAACACGAAAATTTAGCACACACAAATTCACACATTATAAACACCAAATATAATTTTAAAATATTTTCTAACTCAAATTCATGATCCCAAAACCATCGTTCTGAATAGGGTCAAAATCAGATGTCACACTACAGGTTTGACATGGCCTAGCACACGGCATAGTACACGGGTGTGTGAGGCCATTTCAAATAGGCACACGAGCTAGACACACGGGTGTGTGGTCGGCCATGTGACCTAAGTCAAAGGGTTACACGGGGTAGGACACGGCCTGGGACACGGCCATGTGCTCCCATTTCGAATGTCGACATAGCCTTTGACATGAGCGTGACTAGTGGCCGTGTGAGACACACAGCCTAGTCACAATGGCGTGTGTTCCCTTTTTTAAGGTATTTTCTATGTTTTTCCTAAATTTTTCATTTGTTTCTAGTTTAGTCTCGAACCACTTTTAAAGCATCTTTAGGGCCTCATAGGCTCGTTTAAGGGATAATGTGATTGACTGTGATCGATATATGTTATGTATGAGTAAATGAAGTAATAAGTATAGTAATGCCTCTTACCCTATTCCAGCTACAGATATTGGTTAGGGGTGTTACATAGTGAGTATGAGAGACTATAGAACTAATGAAGGAGTGCAGTGCGCTCTTACAGAACAAGCTTCCTCCAAAACTAAAAGACCTTGGAAGGTTTACAATACCCTGTAATATTAAAAGATCTTATTGTGGTAAGGATTTGTGAAATTTAGGAGCAAGCATCAACTTGATGCCCAAGTCTGTTTTCAAATTATTGGGAATAGGCAAAGTAAGACCCACTACTGTGGCACTTCAATTGGCGGATCTATCTTTAGCATACCCTGAAGGAAAGATCAATGATGTTTTGGTAAGAGTCGATAAATTCATTTTTCTTACTGATTTCATTGTCTTAGATTTTGAAGTAGATAAGGAAGTCTCAGACATCTTAGGGAGACCTTTCGTAGCCCTAGGAAGAGCATTGATGTAACACCCCTTACCCAAGACCATCGCCGGAGCCGAGCACGAGGGTTACTAAACTTATCTTACTAGCTCGGGGCATAAAAACTTACTTTTAAAATTAATTCGCACACATTCATCCAATATATTCCTAAAAAGGGCCCTCGAGGCCCTAAAACATGCAATTAAAATAATTCGAGACCAAACCTAGAACATTAAAAATTTAAATCTATAAAATTTCCCTTAAACTAAACTCATATTTATTCTTACCATAATTTTTCAGGAATTTTTGGTTTGGCCAATTAGTACATTTTATTCATTAAAAGTTCCCCTATTTCACAGTCTAGTGGACCTGACCTCTCCTTACTAAAAATTAATTATCTCATTATACTGAATTCAGATAATGTTTCTATTTGTTTCTAATGAAAATAGACTCACTAAGGAATCTAGAAATATAAATTATAACTCATAATTCTTTTTGTAAAATTTTTAGTGAAAATATAAAATTGAAACAGGGGATCATGAAGTCACCCTGAACCGTCTCACAAAAATATAAATATCTTAGAATATAGACTTCCTTTGCTTACTCTATTTCTTTCCTATGAAAATAGACTCAAGAATATTTAATTATATATCTCATTCATAATTTAATTCCATTCCTACAATTTTTAGTGATTTTTCAAAAGCAAGTCACTGTTGCTATCCCAAAACTATTTCATAACCAACTTTTACTCTTTCATAATTTCTTTGCATAAACTATCATTTAGGCATACATAGCACCAAAACAAGTTCTTAATTAGCCATTTCAATAGCTAATCATTAACAAGTATTCACATGCCATTCTTTACTCATATCATAAGGACATACACACAAAATGACCAAGTCCCTATACATGCCATAACTTAAAACGTTTCGATTCACAAAATACTAAGATAGCCCTTTGATAGTGTGATACAATCTCTAACGTCCTTACAATCCCCGAGTTCGATTGTATAAAAAGAGAGAAAATAAAGGAAGTCAGCATAAACCTTAGTAAGTTTGCATGTAAATAAATAACAACATTCTAAATGAATTATCAACATAACTTTAACCTTCAAGCTCAATATGCATAAGTCTTGAATTTTCTTACCTGAGCCTTTCGAACATGGACTTATCTTACCTTTCCTTGAGTCTACTCTTTAAATTTCCCATTGAACCACTTGGAATACTAAGGATACACGGGTACCTTTCCTTTTTAAAATTACCATTGCCATGTCTTGACATGGTCTTACATGGTATCCTTGCCTTATGAACTCACCATTCCCATGCCTTGGCATGGTCTTACATGGGATATTTGCCTTATAGTAGCTTATCAATGCCATGTCTTGACATGGTCTTACATGATTTCCTTGCCTTGTAAAACTTACCAATGACATGCCTTGGCATGGTCTTACTTAGTATCCTCAAACCCTAATGTCATGAAATTTGTATCCTACACATTCCTAATGGCCCAACTCTTTCAGTCACCTCAAAAAGTCCAATAATACGTGGACTTAGTTTACCTTTCTTACCAAATCTAGAGACTTTCTTCCACGAAGATACTTTCAAGAACACTTTGTCACTTGATACTCAATCTCTTTTCTTTTCAAGTCTACATAAGACTTCTGTCTATCTGAAACTGCTATCAAGCAATCTCTAATAACTTTCACTTTCTCTTTAGTTTCTTTAACTAAATCAACTCCGTAAATCTAATTTTCTTTAAACTTTGTCGAATACAAAGGTGTGCGACATTTACATCCATACAAAGCTTCATAAGGGGCCATCTTCAAACTCGACTGATAACTATTATTATAGGCGAACTCTACCAACGGCAAATATTTCTCCCAACTACCTTGAAATTCTAAGACACAACATCTATCCTCATGTTTCTGAATAACTCTCTTTGACTGACCATTGGTCTGAAGATGGAAAGCTGTACTAAAACTCAACCTTGTGCCGAAAGCTTCTTGTAACTTCTTCTAAAATCATGAAGTGAATCTCGAGTCTCTATCTGAAATAATTGATAACGGTACTCCATGCAGTCTGACTATCTTTGAAATATACAACTCGGCCAACTTGTCAAGTGAATAATCCATACAAACTGGAATAAAATGAGCCGACTTCATTAGCTTATCAATCACAACCCATACTGCATCTTTCTTCCTTGGTGTCAACAACAATCCTGTTACAAATCCATGGCAACTCGGTCCTATTTCCACTCAGAAACTAACACAATCTGCAATAAACCTGAAGGTACTTGATGTTCAGCTTTTACCTGCTAACAAATTAAGCATCTAGAAACAAACTCTGAGATATCTCTCTTCATTCCTACCCACTAATACATTTTCTTCAAATCATTCTACATCTTTGTACTGCCTGGATGAATAAACAAGGAACTGCTATGTGCTTCCTCTAAAATCTTTCGAATAAGCCCATCATTCTTTGGTACACATATCTGATTTCTGAACGTTAAATAACTGTCAAAACTGATCTAAAAATCTAACTCTATACTCGACTAACACTGAGCTCTTTTAGCTTGCAACTCACTGTCATCTTTCTGAAATTCAAAAATTTCTTCAAGAAACATTGGCTTAGATCTTAATTCGGCTAAGATAGAACCATCATCTGATATGGTTAAACTAGTGTTCAAAGCTCTTAATGCAAATAAAGATTTTTTACTCAAAGCATTAGCAACTACGTTTGCCTTACCCGGGTGATAATTGATCACTAATTCATAATCTTTTATCAACTCTAGCCATCTTCTTTGCCTTAAGTTCAAATCTTTCTGAGCCATCAAGTATTCCAAACTTTTATGATCAGTAAATATTTGGCATTTCTCACCATACAAGTGATGTCTCCAGATTTTCAACGCAAATATAATGGCAGCTAGTTCTAAATCATGTGTTGGATAATTTTTCTCATGTGGCTTTAGCTGTCTAGAGGCATAAGCAATTACCTTTCCTTCCTGCATAAGTACACAGCCTAGTCCATTCAAGGACACATCACTATAAATGATAAAATCTTTACCCAATTCTAGTTGCACTAAGACAAAAGCTTCAGTCAACAATGCCTTGAACTTGTCGAAACTCTGCTGACACTTTTTAGTCTATTCCAAGTTGACATCTTTCTGTAGCAATCTTGTCAATGGGGTAGCTATCATGGAAATTCCCTTTACAAATCATCTATAATAACCAGCGAGACCAAGAGAACTTCTGACCTCTAATATATTCCTGGGAGGCTTCCAATCAACAATGGTTGAAATCTTACTCGGATCAACTCTAATACCATCACCTGAGACTATATGTCCAAGAAAACTAACTTCCCATAACCAGAACTCACTTTTGCTAAACTTGGCATAAAGCTGATTATCTCTCAAAGTCTGTAAAATTGTTCTCAAATGCTCTAAAAATACTCAGTCTCATCTTGAGAATAAATCAATATATCATTAATGAACACAACTACAAATTTATCCAACTAAGGTCTAAAATTTACGTTCATTAAGTCCATGAAAATGGCAGTAGCATTAGTTAAGCCAAATGGCATCACACAGAACTCATAATGGCCATACCTAGTCTGGAAAGTAGTCTTTGAAACATCTGACTCTTTAACTCGCAACTGATAATATCCAGATTTCAAATCTATCTTGAAGAACACAGTGGCTCCCTTCAATTAAACAAACAAATCATCAATTCAATGCAGTGGATACTTGTTCTTAATAGTTACCTTGTTAAGTTGCCGATAATCTATGCACAATCTCATCGAACCATCTTTCTTTTTCACAAAGAGTACTAGTGCACCCTATGGTGAACAACTAGGTCTTACAAAGCCTTTATCTGTTCATTGCTGAAACTAAAATTTCAATTCATTCAATTCCATTGGAGCCATTCAATAAGGAGCAACAGAAATGGGTGTTGCACCTGGAACCAACTCAATACCAAGCTCAACTTCTCTGACAGGAGGCAAACCTGGTAGTTCTTTCGGAAACACATTGGGAAATTCAGATACCATAGGCATTGATTCAGTTTTCAACTCTGAATCTTTAGTATTCAACACAAAAGCAAGATAAGATTATATCCTTTCCTCAAGCATTTCTGAGCAAACATAACAGAAATCATGGAAAATGAACTATCTGTCTCAACTGAATTAACCTGAAGAATTTCACCACATTCACATTTCAACTCAATGAATTTCTTTCCACAATTCACTATCACGTCATGCACAGTCAACCAATCCATACCAAGAATCACATCAAACGCATCAAATGGCAATAGCATGAGATCGGTTGGGAAATAGTAATGTGACAGCCTGAATTTGACCCTATTTGGAATGGTGGTTTTGGGACCACGAATTTGAGTTAGAAAAATAATTAAATATTATTCTCTGTGTTCTGAATGTGTGAATTTACTTATGTGAAAATTTTTCTTTAAAATTTTATCGTTTGGATACCCGATTAAATAAAAGGGCTTAATTACGTAAAATGAAAATTTGATGGTTTATTGGTTAAAAACTAAATTGAACATGTTCTTTTAATTTGGAGTTTTTATAATTATATTATACTATAATCAATAGTGGTGGACGGTAATGACCTATTGTTATATGCTTTACTAATTAATTTATAAAGGCTAAATAGGTAAATTATATGTTATTATATCATTAAATAAAAAAAACATATTATACATGCATTTTTGTTTCTTTGTTGGCCGAATGTAAAAGAAAAAGAGAATCCATTTTCTTGCTTGAGTTTCGGCACTTTCCAAACTAATTTGAGGTATGGATTTTGGTTAATTTTTTATAATTTTTACGTTTTTGAGATCGTTGCTTCGTATACTATCTAACCCATGCTTGAATTTTTGATATTACTGTGCATTTTGTGTTTTTCCATTATTGAGAGCTTGATGAAATTGATGTTTGATGAATTAAATGGAAGTTTTGTGGTAGATTAATAAGTTTTGTATGTGAATTTTTAGAGAATTTGTGCATTTAGGGCTACATTGAACAAATTAGTAAACAGAGAGATTAAATTGCAAATTAAATGAAATGTGAAGACTTCTAGTGATATAAGGAGTATTCGCTTTGACTTTATGTAATTAAATTGTGCTTAATTTGGTGTTTTGTGAATTTGGATTAAATTGCTGAATGTGTAAATTAGTAGGGTAAATCCATAAATTTTTAAATTATGAATATTTGGGTTAAATTGAATAAAATTTAGTTTGAATGGATTTCATTTGAAAATTTGAAGCTCAAGAAGTGAAGAAATCGGATTCGAATCGGGGAAAAGCTAAAATAACCGAGTAGTCGAAATTACCGTTCGTTGGCATCCGAGGTAAGTCATTCATCTTTTAAATGCACTAAATTTTAATAATGAATAGAATTATGTACTAAATTGAATTTAAAGAATTTGTTTAAAGTATTGCCGAATGTTGATTACCATGATGAACAATATTTTAAATGCTTTAAAAGTGATTGCCGAATGTGAAATGAGTAATTTAAATTGCTTTATTCATGTGTTGAGGACTTACTAATTGTGATGTGGAGTGGTGAAATGAATTAGCAATGATATGTTTATAGTTGCTGATGATGAAATTTGGTTGGAGAGTGGTCGCAAAGGTAGGTTTTGTTATTAGCATTTAGACATGGGGAGATTTTGTACCCGGTATAGAAAAGTACGAATGTTAATGATTTAAGTGAGAGAGCGCGAATTTTCAAATTTGGTAATAAATCAGGCTTCGAGCCTAGCATGCTTAGTGCCAGTGAATTTTATCAGGCTTTGTGCCTAGCAGGCTTTGTGCCGGTAAACGTATTCAGGCTTTATGCCTAGTAGGCCTCGTGCCAGTGAATAAATATCAGACCTTGAGTCTAGCAGGCCTCGTGCTCGTAAATAAATCAGGCTTATGCCTAGCAGGCTTATTGCCGGTGATCAAATTCCAAATTTTTACTTATAAGACTTCAGGTGAAATGTGAGTTAATTGACCTTATTTATATATATGTGTGTATTCGGCCATGTAGGTTTGTCTATGCTTAAAGTTATTTATATACAGAATGTTACGTCATGAAGGTATGTATGAATGTGACTTAATATTCAATGTTGTGTAGTTAACTTTGTAAATATGATGTAGACATGTAATGGAATGTTCAATACTTAAAGTAAGCATAGTTGAGATGTGTCTTGAGTAAATGGGAATCATTTTAATGTAGTAGACTTGTAACTTACATGACTTCAATTTGAGACAATGACATATGAATGTAAGAAAATATTTTATAAGCTGATTGAATATACGTGTAAGGGATAGTTTACGTTGAAGACGGTTTATAAGATGAAAAAAAAAGCATAGGATAAGTATTTGATTTAATGATATTTGGGTATGAAAACTTACTTTGGATGTCGCTTTTTATTATGTTTTTAGATTTCAAAGCTAGCTACAAGCTCGAGGATTAACAGAAGTCTCGTCACACTATCTTTTGTTTCGATAGTGTCTACTTAAACTCTATCTATGGCATGTATAGGTTAGACAAAGTTGTAATGTTATGTTTTGAATGATGTCTATATAAAGAGCCATGCTAAAATGGCTAATTATCTAGTTATATGAACTTATAACATTTAAGCTATGTTGATTTTGTGTGGATACTTATGATGAAAATGATATGTTTTATAAGCTTTCAAGGATATATTGATAACTTAGCTGATACTTATATGAGGAAGTTAGTAAATGTTTTAAGTGATTAAACTTGTGATGAATAAGTGCATATAGTTTATACCAATGTTGTCATTGAATGTTGGGATTATATGTAAGTATATAGTTAATTGTTAATATTGAGGTTAAAGTAAATTTTGTTCGAATGTTATATATATACATTTGAAAATGATGCGTGTTTAAATGGTAAACTATAGTAAACTTTAATTTGTAAGCTTAATGATAGTCTAATGGTTTAGGTAATGGTTTAAAATCAAAAGTGGATTGCAAATATGCATATTTGTATTCGTCCAATGAATTGGTTTTTGACCAAATGAATAGTAATATATATGTATGGTACTAAGATGGTTGATGAGATTTTGGTCATATATGCGCACATGTTGGTTTTAAATTATTGGATTTTTTATTGATATTAGTTGTGTTATAAAATCATATTAGAAAGTGAAAATTTTGTTATGAAATGAATTAAAAAGATTTTTAAAAGGATGTGTTCTATAAATTAAGTACTTATTTATATGTATGTGAGTTGTTCAAAAGTTGTGTAAGATGTTCGAATGTTGAGTTTGGTTTTGCAATGTCTCGTGACCCATTCCGTCTACAAATACGAGTTATAGGGTGTTACAAGTAACCTCTAATCATCAAAGGGAAATTTTTACATACTTCATCTACTAATACATATTGACCTAATGGATTCGATACTTTAATCACAAATCCCGTAGACTCCATGGACATGTTCATACAAGGCGTAAATTTCATGCAAATATAGGAATGGGTCGAACCCAGATCAATCAACGCAATAACATTAACATCATGAAGAGAAAATGTACTCGAAATTACGTCGGGAGAGAATGCCTCTTCATGAGCACAGATAGCATAGGTCCTTGCAGGTGCTCTAACATCCGATCTCGTTGCTCAATCTCTAGATGCACCTCTACCTGCCCCTATTCCCAAATTTCTCTGAGGTCTGCCTCTAACGGGGGCATTGCTTGATCTTACACTCGATATTACTTCTCTTTTAACCACCTCAGGACACTCCTAAATGAAATAATTCAATGCACAACATCGGAAGCAACAAGTCTCAGTTGCTCAACATTGACCTGGATGATGTTGACCACATTGAGGACACTCGGGTCTATCAAGCTGAATACTGCCAACACTCGTAATTGAAGTGGTCTGAGCTTTTTGACCCATAAATCTTTTACCTCTGTTCAGCTAGAATACCCTGCTGAAAAATTAGATATCGTAGAGAACTCTCTAGGCCTCTTGGATGTAGACTGAAACGACTTGCCCATTTGTCTTTTCTTTGTGCCTTGCATCTCAATTTCAGCTTTAACCTTTCCTTTTAACAGCTCCTCTGCCTTACAAGCTCTTCCAACTAAAATAACAAACTCTTTTATTTCTAGAACACCGACTGACAGTCATATATCATCATTGAGCCCATCTTCAAATCTCTTGAATAAAATAACTTCGATTAACACACACTCTAGAGCATAATTGCAAAGTCTTACAAATTCGCGTTCATATTCAGTCACTGTCATCTTACCCTGCTTTAGTTCAAGGAATTCTTTTCTTTTATGGTCGATGAACCTCTGGCTAATGTATTTCTTATGGAGCTCCTCCTAAAACAAATCACAGGTAACCTGTTCTTTCGATACTACTAACACAAGTGTCTTCCACCAATGGTAGGCCAAATCTCGTAAAAGTGATACAACACACTTCATGCACTCTTCAGGTGTATAGGATAACTCATCCAAGACCCTGATAGTATTCTCGAGCTAAAATTTAGATTTCTCTGCACCATCATCTTTAGTAGTCCGAAACTCTTCGGCCTCTTGTTTTCTAATTTTATCAACTGGTGGCTTCTCTCTTCTGGCTGTATCTGTGACTGGGGAAACTACATGGGTAGTATGAGGATCGTGATGGGCTGGAGGTCTAACAGCCGGATTCATACAAATGAACTCGGCAAACCATTCATTCATAGCTTGGAAGAAGACTTATTGATCCCCTCCTTCCTGACTACTGTAACAGGCCTTTCACTACTATCTGGTGGCACCGTCCCTTCTACAAGAGCAGGTGCGTTACTCTCTACATCATCTGCACCAGCTCGTTCAGGATCCATAACTATAAAAGAAATACATTTTAAAATCGTCAGGAGTCATCACACTATCAAAATATAAGTATGGCATGTATAGTTGGACTCTTTGATGAGTCAGGCACGAGGCGTTACCAAACTTATCTTACTAGATCGGGGCATAAAATTAAAATTAATTCACACACATTCATCCAATATATTCCTAAAAAGGGCCCTCGAGGCCCTAAAACATGCAATTAAAACGGTTCGGGACAAAACCAATAACATTAAAAATTTTCCAATTACTTACACAAATCAAAACAATTCATTTCACTATCATAATAAAACTGTCCACCTGTCAACATTCACTAAATTAATTATATCTCAAATTACATAATGCAAAATTTTTGGTTTAGCCAATTAATATAGTTTACTCATTAAAATTTCCCCTGTTTCACAGTCTAGTGGACATGACCTCTCCTCACTAAAAATCGATTATCTCATTATACAGAATTCAGATAATATTTTTGTTTGTTTCTAATGAAAATAGACTCACTAAGGAATCTAGACATATAAATTATAACCTATAATTATTTTTTTAAAATGTTTAGTGAAATTCTAAATTCAAAATAAGGGATCACGAAGTTACCCTGAACCAGTCTCACAAAAATTTAAATATCTCAAAATACAGACTTCCTTTGCTTATTTTGTTTCTTTCCTGTGAAAATAGACTCATTAAGCTTTAATTCTATATCTCATTCACAATTTAATTCCATTCCTACAATTTTTATGATTTTTCAAAATCATGTCACTGCTGCTGCCCTAAAACTATTTCATAACCAACTTTTACTTTTTCATAGTTTCTTTGCATAAACTATCATTTAGGCATACATAGCACCAAAACATGTTCTTAATTAGCCAGTTCAATAGCTAATCATTATTCACATGCCATTCTTTAGTCATATTATAAAGACATACACACAAAATGACCAAGTCCCTATACATGACATAACTTAAAACGTTTCGATTCACAAAATACCAAGATAGCCCTTTGATAGTGTGATACGATCTCTGACGTCCTTACAATCCACAAGTTGGCTTGGCGATACTATAAAAAGAGAGAAAAGAAAGGGAGTAAGCATAAAGCTTAGTAAGTTTGCATGTAAATAAATAACATCATTCTAAATGAATTATCAACATAACTTTAACCTTCAAGCTCAATATGCATAAGTCTTCAATTTTCTTACCCGAGCCTTTCGAACATGGACTTATCTTACCTTTCCTTGAGTATACTCTTTAAATTTCCCGTTGAACCACTTGGAATACTAAGGATACACGGGTACCTTTCCTTTTTAAACTTACCATTGCCATGTCTTGATATTATCTTACATGGTATCATTGCCTTATGAACTCACCATTGCCAAGCCTTGGCATGGTCTTACATGGGATCTTTTCCTTATAGTAGCTTATCAATGCCATGTCTTGACATGGTCTTACATGATTTCCTTGCCTTGTAAAACTTACCAATGCCATGCCTTGGCATGGTCTTACTTGGTATCCTTAAACCCTAATCTCATGACATTTGTATCCTACACATTCCTAAGGTTCAACCGGGACTTTTAATATCATTTCTCTGTCAATTCTTACTTGATTCATCAATGAGTAAATTCACAAAATAAATTTATAGATGCTGAAAAATAACATCATTAATTGTAAATAATAAAACATTGCTTTTATTTACCGCAAACTTACCTCGATACAAAATACGATCAAATATTTTTATTTAGTCCTCAACCTTTTTCTTTCCCTGATCTAACCCCAAATTTTATTCTTCTTGATCTATAATACCAAATTTAGCTTATTTATACTCACATTTATCAAAACAGTCCTTGACTCTAAATTTGGAAAAATTACGATTTTACCCCTAAACTTTTGCATATTTACACTTTTGCCCTAAAGCTCAGAAATTAAACTTTATCCCTAATTCTTATGTTTTAGGACATGCTGATTATTTTTTTCGACTATGGCCATCAAATTCTCACTCTAACATGTACTTATGAATATTAGGTTTTTCACTGATTATGTTGTTTTACTCGTTTTTGCTTAAAATCACTTAGCAAAAATTGTTTAACATAATTTCAAGCATCATATTCTACCGTAAAACATCAAAATGGACACATTTCACCTATGGTTATTTTTCCAAATAAGAACCCTTGGTTAAAATATTGCTAGAATAAGCTAAACCAAGTTACCAGGACTCCAAAAACGTAAAAAACATTAAAAACGGGGCTTGGATGCACTTACTATGAGCTTGAGAAGTTTAAGAAACCCTAACTATGGTGTCCCCTTGTAGTTTCGGCCTTATGGAGAAGATGGATAACATTTTGCCATCTTTTTCCCTTTTTAATCTTTCAATTCCCATATGACTAAAATGCCCTTCATTAAAACTTTAGTTATTTTTATCTATGTATGTCCATTTTTGTCCATGAAAACCTATGGTCTAATTACCATTTAATCCTTTAGCATCTAGAACTCATATTTATCAACTTTTTCAAACAAGCCCTAATAGGCAAATTAAACATGTAATTCATAAAATTTTCTATCGATACTCTAACACATGCATCTAATCACTCGGTAAATTATAAAAATTAATCAGAATAAATTTTTCTATCTTAGATTCGTGGTTTTGCAACCACTATTCAGTTTAGGCCCCATTTCAGGATATTACATTTCCCCCCTTTAGGGATTTTCGTCCCCGAAAATCTTACCTGTGAATAGATTTGGATACTGTTGTCGCATAGCCTCTTCGGGCTCCCATGTAGCCTCGTCTACCCCATGCCTATTCCATAATACTTTCACAAGTGAAATACTTTTGTTCCTTAGTTGCTTGTGTAACAGCCCGGTTTAGACCCTAGTCGAAATAGTGGTTTCGAGACCACATATCCGAGTCCAAAAAATACTCTAATATTATTTTTTGTGTCTTTGATATATGAATTATCATCTGAGAAATTTCTGTGATTTAATTTGTCTGCCTATGTGCTTAATTGTGAGAAAGGATCCAATCGTGTAAAATTTGAAATCTGCATGCTATTTGTTAAAGTATTTAAGTGCTATGTCTTTTTAACATGAGGTCCTTATTATGTTATTGGACCATTAATTATTTTAATGACATGCATGGACATAGGTGAGTGAGAATTTAATGAAATGACTAAGGTTATTTTTGTCATTTATGAATTACTATGTGTTAAATAAAATGAAAAGATAAAATCAATGTTATTATCACCTTGTTCTTGCTCATTCATAAAAGTAAAAGAAAGGGTTTATGCATTTGTTCATTTGGTACACTTTAAGCTCAATTGAGGTATGTTTTGGTTTCAATTTTTGATAATTTTTACGTTTCTATGATCATTGCTTCGTATTCTTCCATGCCCATGTCTCAATTTCTGTTTTTGATGAAGTTTATAAATGGTGCCATTGTTGATATTTGAAGCTTTGTAGTGAAATTAAATGAATTATGATGAATAGGTGTTGAATAAACATGTTTTGCCATGAAATTTTGATGAATTTGAGCCATATGGGCTAATTTGTGAAAATGACATTTTGGGAGGATTAAATTGTGAAATAAATGTGTATATGGGCATCTATGAAAGCCATGAAAATTCGGCTAGGCCATTTTGTAATGAAATTGTGCATTTTTGATGTTTTTGTAAATTAGGGACTAAAGTGTCAAAATGTGAAAATGTGAGGGCTAAAATGTAAAATGCCCTAAATGAGTGTTTATGGATTGAATTGAATGAAATGGAATATTGAATCGCTGAATTTTGATTTATTTAGATCCAGAACCAAGGAAATCGGACTTAGATCGAGGAAAGTCCAAAATCGTTGAATAGTCATCTCAAATCCGTCTAAACTAGTACGAGGTAAGTCAATATACAAATATGTGTAAGACCGTGTCTGGGACACTGGCATCATATACGTTTTGTGTAAGACCCTATCTGGGACAGTGGCATTGATATTGAATAACATATAAGACCACGTCAGGGACGTCGGCATTGTATAAGGCCTGTCTGAATTCTGTAATGTTTCTGTATGATTTAAGGAGAAATTTTGATAAATGAGTGAATGCATACCTCATATGTCTGCCTCAGGTACGTCTATTTTACACTGAATTTTCGAGTATGAAAAGTATGCAAATTGTGTGAATTAGTAGTCTGAGTAAAATGGATGAATCTGAATGGTGATATATTTGTGTAAAATGGTCATCGTATTATGATTATGGATTACATAATTTGTATTTTACTTACTAAGCTCTTTGTAGCTTAATATAGATTTTGGTACTTTTTGAATGTACAAAGTTTAAATATGGCATGTATAGGCTAGAAGGATTAAGTTAAATTTTGAGTTGTATGTGTAATGCCATGAGAGTGGGCTAGCAAATGGTATGTTTGTGCTTGGTTTGGAATATGGTTTGTTAGGCCAAATTGTGTAAATTTATAATGGTTATAAGATCTAATTGTTTTGGTCATCTTGAAGCATGCCAATGTGAAGAAATGGTAAGTTTTGGATGTGGTATGAATGAGATATGTACTATGTGTTTAGTCATGAACTTTGTTTGTGATATAGAGATGCTTTGTATGAGATTGAGTATGAATGTGCATATGAATGGTTTAATCATGTTAAGGTATGTTTTAAGCATTGAATTTAGATGAAATTATGGTATCATTGTGGCATGAATTTTGGCTTGTAGGATGACCCTTTAATGGGTGGAAAGGTATAACTTATATAAATTCTGCTTTGTGCCACATGCTTAGGGCACACGGGCGTGCCTTATGGCCGTGTTGATTTTCCAGTATTGGGCATAAGACCCACACGGCCAAGACACACAGGCGTCTCTTGTGGCCATGGCAAAAAGTAAATATGCTTACCCTGTTTTGGCACGGCTTGGGCACATAGACGTTCATACTCTGGTAACGCGCCTTACCTGTTATGGTGACAGTCTCGGAATAGACAAAGAACTGCTATGTGCTTCCTCTAAGATCTTTCAAATAAGCCCATCATTCTTTGGTACACATATCTGATTTCTGAACATTAAACAACCGTCAGAACTGATCTAAAAATTTGACTCTATACCCGACTAACACTGAACTCTTTTACTTGCAACTCGCTGTCATCTTTCTGAACTTCACAAATTTCTTCAAGAAACATTGGCTTAGATATTAATTCGGCTAAGATAGAACCATCATCTAATAAGGTTAAACTAGTGCTCAAAGCTCTTAATGCAAATAAAGATTTTCTACTCAAAGCATCAACAACTACGTTTGCCTTACCCGAGTGATAATCGATCACTAATTCATAATCTTTTATCAAATCTAGCCATCTTCTTTACCTTAAGTTCAAATCTTTCTGAGTCATCAAGTATTCCAAACTTTTATGATCAGTAAATATTCGGCATTTCTCACCATACAAGTGATGTCTCCAGATTTTCAACACAAATACAATGGTAGCTAGTTCTAAATCATGTGTCGGATAATTTTTCTCATGTGGCTTTAGCTATCTAGAGGCATAAGCAATTACCTTTCCTTCTTGCATAAGTACACAGCCTAGTCCATTCAGGGACACATCACTGTAAATCATAAACTCTTTACCCGGTTCTGGTTGTACTAAGACAAGAGCTTCAGTCAACAATGCCTTGAACTTGTCAAAACTCTGCTGACACTTTTTAGTCTCTTCCAACTTGACATCTTTTTGTAGCAATCTTGTCAATGGGGTAGCTATTATGGAAAATCCCTTTACAAATCATCTATAATAACTGGTGAGACCAAGAAAACTTCTGACCTCTGATACATTCCTGGGAGGCTTCCAATCAACAATGGTTGAAATCTTGCTCGGATCAACTCTAATACCTTCACCTAAGACTATATGTCCAAGAAAACCGACTATCTGTAACTAGAACTCACTTTTGCTAAACTTGGCATAAAGCTGATTATCTCTCAAAGTCTGTAAAACTATTCTCAAATGCTCTGAATGCTCAGTCTCATCACGAGTATAAATGAAGATATCATCAATGAACCCAGCTACAAATTTATCCAAGTAAGGTTTGAAAATTCAATTCATTAATTCCATGAAAATGGCAGTAGCATTAGTTAAACCAAATGGCATCACAAGGAACTCATAATGGCCATACCTAGTCCATAAAGCAGTCTTTGGAACATCTGACTCTTTAACTCGCAACTGATAATATCCAGATCTAAAATCTATCTTGGAGAACACAGTGGCTCCCTTCAATTGATCAAAAAAATCATCAATTCTAGGCAATGGATACTTGTTCTTAAAAGTTACCTTGTTAAGCTGCCGATAGTCTATGCACAATCTGATCGAACCATCTTTCTTTTTCACAAAGAGTACTGGTGCACCCCATGGTGAACAACTAGGTCTTACAAAGCCTTTATCTATTAATTCCTACAACTGAACTTTCAATTCGTTCAATTCCATTGGAGCCACTCTGTAACACCCCTAGACCCGGTCCCATCGCAGGAGGGTCGAGAGGCATCACTAGACTATTCTCTTTGAAGAGCCGCATGATAATAAAAGAAAATCCTTTACTAAACCTATCGATATAATTGGCAAAAGGTGCGCAAAAGCTCATCAACCGAACACAACTAAACCAATTTATCGTATTCAAAACAATGTACGAAAAGAACTCATCCCTAATCACTTTCATCACTTTTACTTCATATAATTCCATATTAGAAGTATGACATACTTCAAGACTAGTTTCCAAACATGCATTCACAACCATTCGTGTATAACATAGTCGAATTATTACTACAACTATCAAAGTGAAAATCTTAAGAGAGCCATTTTCGCATGGCCTAATTTAGTTACAAAATTCAAAAGGTGTTTGCATGACCGCCAAAAGCTAAACCTATACATGCCATTTCTAGACTAGGTTACCCGTACCGAAAGATAAATAATGGTGTAGATGACTTCAATTCCGAAATTCCCGAGACCGTAGCTTTCGATCAAGAATCTACAAAATGGAGAGCAGGGACAACAAAGTAAGCAAATACCTGCTTAGTAAGTACTTAAGTAACTTAATCAAAATAAATGAAGGGCATAGTATTATCAACTCATGATTAACCTTCTTTGGCCGAATATGCTCATACCCATATTACTAACTCACTCACAAGTTTTCACAAAAAAGAAGCTCGAATGCATTCAACGAGTTATTCACTAAAAAAAAATCGAGTAGTTCAGATTTCTTCTTTGCAAAGCAATCGAGTATAAAATTACACACCTCAACATCAAATTTCGTATACATACCCACGATATCAACTAATAGTTCACAAATCCTTACCGACTCAACTAAACGAATTCAATGACCGGCTAATCATTACAAGCATAAAATGCATACCTGCCTTCCTTACATACAGTGGCGCATATGTTTTGTTAAGGCATACTATTTATATAATTATTCATACGTGAGCTTATACATTTAACCCATATCTGATTTCCACCACGAATGGACTTCAAGGCCAAATCCGGATCTTATCACTGGCTTTAAGCCCGTCGAGACTAAGCTCGGCTTAAACTCTGGCTCGAAAGCCCTTCGAGACTAAGCTCGGCTTTAACTTTGGCTCGGAAGCCCTTCGAGACTAAGCTTGGCTTTAACTCTGGCTCGAAAGCCCTTCGAGACTAAGCTCGGCTTTAACTCTGGCTCGAAAGCCCTTCGAGACTAAGCTCGGCTTTAACTCTGGCTCGAAAGCCCTTCGAGACTAAGCTCGGCTTTAACTTTGAAATTTCTATTTACATATATCGGCATACATATCATATCATCTTTCAATAACGTTTCAAATACAGAAACACAAGTTTCGTCATACCACCAAACTTATTTCATACGGCTTATTTATTTGTAAGCAAGGAACACAATTTCATATTCAAATACATTAAGATTCCACTTTAGTATTCGGTATCTCATATTTACTCATGCTCTCATTTCCAAAATTTTGCATTTAGACACATCCTTTGCCATTTGAATTCGCATAATATGCATATATAAATATTATAATTTCACTTTATCATATTTAAGTATTTGTTACTCAAGAACTTACCTCGTATCTTTCTGAATAATTATGGGTTGGCTATTCCGTCACTTTCGCTTTTCCCTTATCCGATGTTGTCCCTCTAGGCTCTTGAGCTAAATTTAAACAATTTGAGTGTATCAACTTTCATATACTTCACTTAATCAAAGCAAGAAGTACAAAGTATCCTCTCTATGTTCCACATACACATTCGGCCATATATATTTATATATATATATATATACATTCAACCCAATATGGCATACACACAATACTTTTCTTTCACATATGTTCGGCCAAATACCATTATGTTACAAATCATGTCTAGCTTAGATTAGATTAAAATATACATATTCTTTTAGATCAACTTATCATTCATGATATAATAATTATCCAAGGCCAAAGTCACTAAATCCATAAATATCAACTCACTCAATTTATCACAGATTAAGCAAATAACCTATTTTCGCATTTGCAAATACATGAGTATCTCGCATACTCCCTAAAATATCATATTTGATCATGACTACACATACATTAACATTCAACCCTTCTCAAAGTATACACATAATCACATTAAGTAAATTTTATCATCAATCATATTCGGTCACTATACTTTAATTCATCAAAATTAACAAGTCTAAAACTCATTCCCATTTTAGCTTCATTTAATAGCATCAAAGCATTATTGATTTTACCCAAATTGTACAAGACCGTACCTCACATAGGTTTACTTTCTTCTTTAACGAAAATACTAAGCTCTATACTAAATTTACATCGGTACATATCAATAAAATCACTCGACTCCATTCTTTCATGCTCAAAGATCATAGCCGCATGCTTCATTCAATTGAAATATTAGAAATGCACTCATTTAGATAACCAAATATCATAAGATCTTTGCATTCATTAATATACGAAAACTCTTAGCTTCAAACTTAAATTCACGATCACAGAACCCCATTTAACACAACCAATGCTCCACCTCTATGCCTTTTTATGCAAATGCCGAATTGCCCATTTCATGAAAGCATGTCATACATGGTTAAATTTCAAGATTTCAATTCAAAGTCTTAAAATTTCATGGTTTCTACCATCATAGAGTCTACTTAACCATCAATCAAATTCTTAGCATGAACTTCAACCATCTTCTACATTTCTTAGCTATAACCGAATGCCAATATACATCAAAATCAAAAATTTACATATGGGTTGTATTAAGGACCTACTAGTCAGCCACATTTCAAACTTTCTAAAGGAATTATCAAGAAACATACCTAAATTTTTGCAATAGAGTAGCCGAATGCCCAAACCTCTCTTCTCTTCTACTTTCTTTAAGTTCGGCAATGGAGGAAAGAGAAATGAGCATTCACTTGGTATTATCACTTTTTCTTTTCTATTTTCTATTTTCTTTCTTTTATTTAATACATTATAATATAACTCATTATGAAACAACTTATAAAATATTATTTATGCATCATTATTACCGTCCACTAAAGTGGATTTGGGTAAATTGACATGCAAATCCACTTTCATGGTAATTCATACTATTTAGACACTATGATTTTTGCACATCACATTCTTAAAGTTTAACAATTAAGCCCTTATTAAGAAATTAATCACTTTAAAGATCAAATTTCCACACAAATTTTTATAACACATATCAAAACTCATATCAACTACGCAACTCACATCACCAACTAAAATTTTTGACTAGGTTTAGCAGTCCCGAAATCGCTTCCCGACTAAGGTCGAACTAGGGCTGTCACACACTCTATAAGGAGCAATAGAAATTGTTGTTGTACCCGGAACCAACTCAATACCAAACTCAACTTCTCTGATAGGAGGCAAACCTAGCAGTTCTTCCGGAAACACATCAGGAAACTAACATACCACAGACACTGATTCAATTTTCAACTTTGAATCTTTAGTACTCAACACAAAAGCAAGATAAGCTTCATATCCTTTCCTCAAGCATTTCTGAACAGACATAATAGAAATCATGGAAAATGAACTATCTGACTCATCTGAATTAACCTGAAGAATGTCACCATTTTCAAAATTCAACTCAATGAATTTCTTTCCATAATTCACTATCACATCATGCGTAGTCAGCCAATCCATACCAAGAATCACATCAAACTCATTAAATGGCAATAGCGTGAGATCGGCCGGAAAACAGTAACCTCTAATCATCAGAGGGCAATTTTTACATACTTTGTCTACTAATACATACTAACCTAATGGATTTGATACTTTAATCACTAATCCTATAGACTCCATGGACATGTTCATAATAGGCATCAATTTTATGCAAACATAGGAATGGGTCGAACCCAAATCAATCAAGTCAATAACATTAACATCATGAAGAGAAAATGTACCCGTAATTACGTTGAGGGAAGATGCCTCTTCACGAGCATTGATAGCATAGGTCCTTGCAGGTGCTCTAACATCTGGTCTCGCTGCTGAATCTCTAGATGCACCTCTACCTACCCCTATTCCTGAATTTCTCTGAGGTTTGCCTCTAACGGTGGCACTGCCTGATCATACACTCGGTATTACTTCTCTTTTAACCATATCAGGACACTCCCGAATGAAATGATCTGGTGCACCACATTGGAAACAACCAGTCTCAGTTGCTTGACATTGACCTGGATGATGTCGACCACATTGAGCACACTCGGGTCTATCAGGCTGAATACCGCCAACACTCGCAATTGAAGTGGTCTGAGCTTTCTGACCCATAAATCCTCTACCTCTATTTCAGCTAGAATACCCTGCTAAGAAATTAGATCTCGTAAAGAACTCTCTAGGCCTCTTGGATGTAGACTGAAATGACTTATTCATCTGTCTTTTCTTCGTGTCTTATGTCTCAATTTCAGCTTTACCTATTACTTTCAACAACTCCCCTGCATTACAAGCTCTTTCAACTAAAACGACAAACTCTTTTATTTCTAGAATGCCGACTGATAGTTGAATATCATCATTAAGCCTAACTTCAAATCTCTTGCATAGAATAGCTTCGATTGACACACACTCTCAAGAATAATTGCTAAGTCTGACAAATTTGCGTTCATATTCAGTCACTATCATCTTACCCTACTTTAGTTCAAGGAATTCTTTTCTTTTCTGGTCAGTGAACCTCTGACGAATGTATTTCTTACTGAACTGCTCCTGAAAGAAATCCCAGGTAACTCGTTCCTTCGGTACTACTGACATAAGTGTCTTCACCAATGGTAGGCTGAGTCTCGTAAAAGTGATACAACATACTTCATGCACTCTTCAAGTGTGCAGGATAACTCATCAAAGACCCTAATAGTATTCTCGAGCCAAAATTCAGCTTTCTCTGCATCATTATCTTTAGTAGCCCAAAACTCTTCGGCCTCTTGTTTTCTAATTTTATCAACTAGTGGATTCTTTCTTCGGGCTGTATCTGTGACTAGGGAAGCTACATTGGGTAGTCTGAAGATCATGAGGGGAGGTCTAATGGCTGGATTCATACGAACAAACTCGGCAAACCATTCATTCATAACTTGGAAGAAGGCTTATCGAGCCCCTCCTCCCTAACTAACTGTAACAGCCCTTTCACTACTATCTGATGGCACCGTCCCTTCTGCGGGAGCGAGTGCGTTACTCTCTACATCATCTACACTAGCTCGTTTGAGATCCATAACTATAAAAGAAAAACAATTTAAAATCATCAAAAGTCGTCACACTATCAAAATATATGTATGCATGTATAGATGGACTCTTACTCATACTGAATATTCTGATAACCGACTAAACTCTTGCTCTGATATCAATAAACGTAACACCCCTTACCTGGGACCATCGTCGGAGTCGAGCACGAGGCATTACCAAACTTATCTTACTAACTCGGGGCATAAAAACTTACTTTTAAAATTAATTCGCACACATTCATCCAATATATTCCTAAAAAGGGCCCTTGAGGCCCTAAAACATGCAATTAAAATGGTTCGGGACCAACACTAAAACATTAAAAATTTTCCAATTACTTACACAAATCAAAACAATTTATTTTACTATTCATAATAAAATTGTCCAACTGTGCAATAGTCACTAAATTAATTATATCTCGAGTTACGAAACTCAAAATTTAAATCTATAAATTTTCTCTAAAACCAGACTCATATATCTTCTTACCTTAATTTTTCCAAAATTTTTCATTGAGCCAGTTAGTACATTTTATTCATTAAAGGTTCCCCTGTTTCACTGTCTAGCGAACTAAACCTCTCCTCAGTAAAAATCAGTTATATTATTATACAGAATTTTTGATAACATTTCTGTTCATTTCTAATGAAAATAGACTCAAGGAATTTAGATATATAAATTATAACTCATAATTCTTTTTTTTTACAATTTTTAGTGAAATTCTAAAATCAGAACAGGTGATCACGAAGTCACCCTGAACCAGTCTTACAAAATTTTAAATATCTCAGGATACAAACTTCATTTGCTTACTCTGTTTCTTTCTTTTGAAAATAGACTCAATAAGCTTTAGTTCTATATCTTATTCACCATTGAATTCTATTCCTACAATTTTTAGTGATTTTTCAAAATCACATCACTACTGTTGCCCCAAAACTATGTCATAACCAATTTTTACTCTTTCATAATTGCTTTGTATCATTTAGGCATACATAGCACCAAAACTTGTTCTTAATTATCCATTTCAATAGCTAATCATTATCAAGTATTCACATGCCATTCTTTAGTCATATCATAAGGACATACACACAAAATGACCAAGTCCCTATACATGCCATAACTTAAAACGTTTCGACTCACAAAATACTAAGATAGCCCTTTAATAGTGTGATACGATTTTTGACGTCCTTACAATCCCCGAGTTGGCTTGGTGATACTATAAAAAGAGAGAAAAAGAAAGGGAGTAAGCATAAAGCTAAGTAAGTTTGCATGTAAATAAATAACAACATTCTAAATGAATTATCAACATAACTTTAACCTTCAAGCTCAATATGCATAAGTCTTGAATTTTCTTACCTGAACCTTTGGAACATGGACTTATCTTACCTTTCCTTGAGTATACTCTTTAAACTTCCCATTGAACCACTTGGAATACTAAGGATACATGGGTACCTTTCCTTTTTAAACTTACCATTACCATGTCTTGACATGGTCCTACATGGTATCCTTGCCTTATGAACTCACCATTGCCATGCATTGGCATGGTCTTACAAGGGATCTTTGCCTTATAGTAGCTTATCACTGCCATGTCTTGACATAGTCTTACATGATTTCCTTGCCTTGTAAAACTTACCAATGCCATGCCTTGGCATGGTCTTACTTGGTATCCTTAAACCCTATTGTCATGACATTTGTATCCTACACATTCCTAAGGTTCGACCGGGACTTTTTTGTATCATTTCTCTGTCAATTCTTACTTGAGTACTCTCTGGTTCGGTTCTTTAACGGGTTTATTAATAGAGATCAATCGTTTCTTCCCAAAATAAACATATAGATGCTAAAAAATAACATCATTAATTATAAATAATAAAACATTGCATTTAGTTACCGCAAACTTACCTCGATACAAAATGCGATCAAATATTTTGATCTAGTCCTCAACCTTTTTCTTTCACCGGTCTAACCCCATATTTCGTTCTTCTTGATTTATAATAGCAAATTTAGCTTATTTAATACTCACATTTGTCAAAACAATCCTTGACTCCAACTTTGGCAAAATTATGATTTTACCCCAAAACTTTTGCATATTTACACTTTTGCCTCAAAGCTAAAAAATTAAACTTTATCCCTAGTTCTTGTGTTTTAGGACATGATAATTATTTTTTTCTACTATGGCTATCAAATTCTCACTCTAACATGTACTTATGAACATTAGGTATTTTTACTAATTATGTCGTTGTACTCGTTTTCGCTTAAAATCGCTTAGCAAAAATTGTTTAACATAATTTCAAGCTCCATATTCTACCATAAAACATCAAAATAGACACATTTCACCTATGAGTATTTTTCCAAATAAGAACCATAGGTTAAAATATTGCTAGAATAAGCTAAATCAAGTTACCAAGACTCCAAAAACGTAAAGAACATTAAAATGGAGCTTGGATGCACTTACTATGAGCTTGAGAAGTTGAAGAAACCCTAGCTATGGTGTCCCATTGTAGTTTCGGCCTTATGGAGAAGATGGACAACATTTTGCCATCTTTTTCCCATTTTAATCTTTTAATTAGCAAATGACTAAAATGCCATTCATTAAAACTTTAGTTATTTTTATCTATGTATGTCCATTTTTGTCCATGAAAACCTAATGGTCTAATTACCATTGAAGGACCTCTACTTTAGTTATGCTCTTCAATTTAATCCTTTAGCATCTAAAACTTATATTTATCAACTTTTTCAAACAAGCCCTAATAGGCAAATTAAACATGTAATTCATAAAATTTTCTATTGATACTCTAACACATGCATCTAATTACATGGTAAATTATAAAAATTAATCGGAATAAAATTTTCTATCTCAGATTCATGGTTTTGCAATCACTGTTCCATTTAGGCCCTATTTCGGGATGTTACAATCCTATGCTAAATATGCCTAAACAATTGTCACCCTATTATCTAAGTTTTCAAAGAAGAGTTATTATCCTAATTGAACATTATGACAATACAGTATATATGCACAACATACCCCTAAACCTAGGGGATGCATTGTCCTCAATGCATGAACATGACAAACTAAAATTAATAAAAGCTACGTGAATGCTGGAAACAGATAAAAACTAAAGTAAAGGATCATGAAAATATAAAAATCAAAGCTTGGAGGGAAAAGAAATTACTTCACTTAGGTTGGGTGGATTTTCTTTGCAGCTCTCTTCTAACGTTGTGACCTGTCTTGGTCATCACTGTAAGCTTGAACGGTTTTAACAACAACCTTTATCACTAATTAAAACCCAAGGGGGTACCAAACATGGTAAAAAATTTTGTATGTAAGAATCTCAAAATTGAATTGGCATCATTTGTAACACCCCTAACTCGTATCCATCGCTGGATGGGTTACGAGGCATTACCGGACTTATAAAACAATTTAAAACATTAATTTTCATGCATTTGTCATTTACCAATAAATATCATTCATATACAAACATATTATCCTTTAAAAGAGCCTACGAGACTTTAATCATGCATTTGGGACTAAACCGGTATCGTATAAACAATTTGGGAAAATATAGAAAAATTCTCAAAACATGGGACACACACCCGTGTGAGCAGGCCATGTGTCGCACACAGTCGAGAGACACGCCTATGTCTTAGGCCGTGTGGACATTCAAAATGGGATCACATGACCGTGTCCTAGCCCGTGTCCAACCCCGTGTAACTCTCTGACTTAGGTCACATAGTCGACCACACGTCTGTGTGTCTAGCCCGTGTGCCTATTAGAAATGGCATCATACGCTCATGTGCCAGGCCATGCGCTAGGCCGTGTCAAACCTGTAGGGTATACTGACTTATGCCACACAGCCAATCACACGCCAGTGTGTGAGGTCGTGTGGAGCATACTGACTTGTTTCTAAATGCATCACCAAGAGACACACGGCCGTGTACCATGACCATGTATCACACACGGCTAAGACACAAGCCCATGTCTCTGCCTGTGTGGACAAAAATTAGGCTATTTACCAAGCCATTTTGCCACCCAACTTGCACAAACCTACACAAGCTCATTTGGTACCATTTCAAGACATAATTAGTCAGCCAAACAACATTATTCAATGTACAAATCATACCATTTCAACCCCTATTTTTCTATATTCAAGTCATCACCATTTACATAATCTAACACGTACCAACTTAACATACTTCATTAGCCATAAAACACATTTATAACATGTCCTATAATTCAACCTAATAAACATACATATACCAAACACAACCAAGCATTTACAATTCATAAATCCATCACTTATCAATATAACCACTTATTCCATCATATTTCCATTATCAAACTCATCAAGCAATCCATATTATGTATCTTATACATAACTCAAAACATAGATTAAGTTAACCTAAATCACATGGCTTAATCATATACCAAAACATATAACAAAATCACAAGCTAAAGTGACCATCATCATCATCTTCTTAACTAGCCTATACATGCCATATTTTCGCATTTCTTAAAGTTCAAAAGTACCAATCGACAATGGGATAGTGTGATACGAATCTCCAACATCGTCCAAATCAAGCGAGCTTTCAAATCTCTGTAAAGACATAGGAAAGAAAAATGGGGTAAGTTATAAAGCTTAGGAAGCCCGCATAAATATAGAATTTGACTTACCTTTTTTATACAATCAATACAAGTAAATATATTATAACCAATCAACTTGTCAAATGCCTAAACACAAATGTTCATCAACATGTTAGTCACATAGGTTCATATAATCATCCATTCACAAGGATATATACAGCCATCATTCAAATTTCATACTTCAATACCTTATATAATACCAATTTCATATAACTTGTAAAGCATTTATAACATTTCATCTTCATTCATATAACTAGTAAATCATAAGTGTAACCAATAATTCATTCATATAACCAATAATTCATTCGTATATCCAATAGCAGAATTATGCCCATTGAACCTCTTAAAAGATCGATAGATACACGGGTGATACACACTAAGTGTATTAATTGGTAATCTGCCAATTCATTATCATATTCACTCTTTCGAGCTACGATCAGTAAGCTTCTCCTGAACTGATGGACAGTAAGCTCTATCAAGTTGAAAACAATAGGCTCTGATGAGATGAAGTATCAACAAGCTCATACAAGCCCCGATGAGTCCGCAACAAACGCAGGATCTCAACCAACAGTAACCCTAGTGACATGTCACTTGTATCCTATGAATTCCTACGATTCAAACGGGACTTAGTAGTTCTCGGTAAACATCAATTTAGGCATTTAAATATCATATACTTCAATTTCTCACAACATATATACATTTAATTCAATTAAGTGCAATTTAGTCCTTATTGCATAAAAATACAAATTCATGAAATCTAACCTTTACCCATATTAGCCAAATATCTAATTATTCCCTATCAGCCCATACTTTTCATTCATTTCAAAATTTAGCCACATAATTTCAACATTTCTCAATTTAATCCCTAAATGACAATCTTGTCAAAACTCACTTTACAAAAGTTGTTAATCTAACTATAATGATGCAATTTCTATCATTAAACATCAAGATACTCATACATTCAAAAATTGTAACATTCAAATACTTTAACAGGTTTGCAAATTAGTCCCCAGGCTGGCTAGAGCTAGCTGCAACAATCTCAAAAACATAGAAATCAGTAAAAACGGGACAAAAATCACTCACCAATTGAGCTAGGAATCTTGGCTGAATGAAAAAGGATAAAAATGGCTTCTCTTTCCCTATTTTTGGTGGAGAATGAAGAAGAAAAAGATGATACCTTATTTTATTTCATTTATTTTGACATTAATTTACTAAATTACCTAATTAACCTTTTATAACATTAAAAATTATATTTATACCAAGCCATTATCATCCACTAACCCTTTAATGGTCTAAATATCATTTAAGGACCTTTCCTTTGAAGTTCTATAGTTATTAAGCCCTTTTAGCTAATAGAACTCAACTTTTACGCTTTACGAGATTTAGTCTTTTTTAACGAATTAAACACTCAAACAGTAAAATTTCTTTACGAAACTTTCACAAAATTATTCTACCATGATGTAAACTTTAATAATATAATAAAATAATTATTTTTATTTCAGATTTGTGGTCCCAAAACCACTATTCTAATTTGACTCAAAAACGGGCTGTTACATCATTTGTAGGTAAAGTCACAGTTTCAACCCACTTAGAGACATAATCCATTGTGGCAAGAATATAGATTTTCCCAAAAATGATGGAAATGGACCCATGAAATCAATTCCAAAAACATCAAATAATTCCACCTCTAAAATATTTCGTAGTGGTATCTCGTGTCTTCTTGATAAGTTACCAGTTCTTTAACAGCGATCACAATTTTTACAAAATTCATTAGCATCTTTAAACATGGTGGGCTAATAAAAACCAGATTGGAGAACCTTTGCAGCAGTTCTTATTCTTCCAAATGTCCACCATAAGGTGTAGAATGACACTAATGCAGGATACTTTGAAATTCATCATCGGAAATACATCTTTGCATTACTTAATCTGTAACGCCCTAATTTTTAGAATTTTTCAGGATTTTTGTGATTTTGGTGTAATCATGAAATTTTGTTGGTTGGTTGTGAAATTTATGTTTTAAGTGTGTTAGTGGGCCTTTAGAAGGCCCAAGCCTAAGTTAAAACCCAGTAGAATTATCAAATTTTAGACCTAAAGAGAGGGGGTCTTGGTTTTGTGGGCTTTTAAGAGAAAGGGGGTAAATTAAGACACAAGTGAACTCCTGGTAAAGTGGCAATGTGGCGCCACTTAGAACCTAAGAAAGTGGAGTGTGGATGTAGGCAAGGGCCAAGGTTCAAGACTCAAGGTAAGCAGTATGGTATATTTTTTTGGTTGCATGTGCCAGTCATATGATGGATTTCAAGTGGAACTCTGTTGAAGAGAGTTTGAGTTACTTATGGGATTATGTCAATGAGGCATAAGGGGAGAGATTCTAGGAGTTTTGAGTAGGGGAGTGTTTTGGCCGAATGGAGGGTTGAAGTGCCTAATCGGCTAGGGCTTTTAAGAGGTCTTGTTTCCGCAATTAGGAGGGGTATGTGCCGACTTCTTGTGTTGTTTTCGACATTTGGTAGCTTGTTGTTTCTTTAGTGCCAAATAGGTCTAGGTTTTGGGAGGAACATCTTCAATTCTTTTTCTCTTCTTCTTTGCTCATAAGATCTAAAAGCTGAAATCCTGAGATTCAAGCCTACGTCAATTTTTCCTACTAACCGAAACCCCATTCTTCCTTAAACCAATTAACTGAATCTCATCATATCCCCACCTCGGTCGACATCACTTCTCCAACCCATAGTTCGAATCATCTTCTTCTTCTCACATAAAAGTCGAAACGACCACATTCAAGGTAATTCAGGAATTGAACCCCTAGATCTCTTAGATTCATTCTCTGCTTGTGTTTTGAGGCTAGATCTGCATCAGATCTGAGATAGAAAAGGGTTGGAAGCATTCTTGTCTATTAGATCTTTGGTAAGTGCTTAGATTCCCTTTTCATTTGTTATTCAGGATTTAAGAAAAGCCGAAAACCTCTATGTGCATAGGGTGGCTGTCAACTAAGTTTAAAGAGTTTATTGGTGTTATTATTCGGCTTGTTTTGTGCTAGTGTGGACTAAAGTCTACCGATCGAGGGGTGTGTGGAAGGCTTGGACCATTGGAACGACTAGATCTAGATCTAGTCACTGTTTTCGGTAAAGGTAAGTGGTTAAGGGCCTTAGATGGTGTTGGCCGAATAGGTATGTTGGTTTGGTGCCAGTTATTCAATTAGATCTGTAGTGACATGTGGATTGGAATGACTGTAGGATAATCGTGTGGGAGATTTCGTCTACGACTGTTGTGAATCAGGTGTGTAAACGAACACCCTCTAATAGACTAAATCGGTAAAACCTAAAATGCCAAAATTTTGGCATTTCGTGGGCTTGCGAGCGTACGATCACTCGTGGGTCAGTTGAAATCGGTAAGATCTATAATCGAAATCGGTATAGTTGATGTGTGCATAATTTCGTGTACCTTGGTAAATTTAGGCCTCGAGGGGCGAAATTTGGGCCCAATGGCTTACGGGCCCATATGGGTGAAAACGAGCGGTAAGTGGGTTCTGGTATTTTGTAGGTTAAAACTGTTAAAACAACTGTGAAATTTGGGCTAAGTGGGCCAAATTAGCTAGTAAACACTGTAGGGCCCATTAGGGGTCTTAGGGCCCAATAGCGCGAAAGTTGGTAAATGGGCTAGATCAGCCACTTCGGTGAAAATTGGACAGTTAATTAGTGTAATAAGCTTGAAACCCTAAAAATTGGTATAATTACTGAAATACCTCTTAAGGGTGGAAATTTACGATTTTACCCCTAGGTGCAAAATGACCATTATACCCCTAGGGTTAAATTTGACTGAAATGCATGCTATATTTTATCTGTTTACTGTATGCCATGACATGTTATACTGTTGCATGGGACTGCATTATTGATGGAGGAAGTGCTAAGTGGCATTACCACGTTTACTGAAATGGGCTTTGCCTCGTTTTATTGTTAGTGGCTTGGCCACGTTATCTGATTAAGCAGCTATGCTGCGACTGTGGTGTGTAGGGCTAGGTGGGTTGAGTTATTCCCCACATGGTGTGTAGGGCTAGTACGGGTCGTGTGTAGGGCTGGACATGGGCTCGGCTTTTGCATGCATACATTATTTCTATTCTGTTACTATAATGGGCCTATGGGCCGCACTGATTACTGAATAGGGCTAAGGCTCGGTTAAACTGGATCTGAATATGGCTCCAGCCTAGTTATTACTAAAACTAGATAGGGCTTAGGCCCAGTAAGCTTGAGCTAGTTTGGGCTTTGGTTGGGCTTTCTTTACACACTGAGTTTCCAAACTCACCCCTTCCTTTC
This sequence comes from Gossypium stocksii, assembly GCA_020496765.1. Classification (NCBI taxonomy): domain Eukaryota; kingdom Viridiplantae; phylum Streptophyta; class Magnoliopsida; order Malvales; family Malvaceae; genus Gossypium; species Gossypium stocksii. The sequence continues at coordinate 49,780,365 of CM035631.1, forward strand.
ATCTATGCAAGTGAGCCTTGAGCTAGTGGACTTGGAGCTGGAGGGATTTGGAGTGGCCACGTGGACTGCAGTTGGACAATTTGCTTTAATTAATTTATTTTTCAGTATTGTTACTTAAATTAATTTTCACTTGGTTTGGGTTTGTAATAAGGCTGCTTTAAGTATTTTAATTTGGGTTTTTAATTCTTTATTTATACTTTGATTTAAATGGGTAGATTAGGGCTGCGCGGTTTTCCTTAAAACTAAACCACGTTTTCAAAATGAAACTCACGTATCGAATGGATAACAAATAGACGAACAAGATCTTGTAACAAAATAAATTTTAAACTGGCAGTGGATAAGATGATCACAAACTAGACCTGGAATTTTCTTATCAAACTTTAATAACGATTTTGCAAAACTCACCCTAATCATGATAACTAAAGAACATGATTAAACCGTCATTGATGTGACACACCAGACTTGGCCGTAAGGTCTGGGCCGAGTTTGGAGTGTTACATTTAGTGGTATCAGAGCCCAGTTTCAACAACTCGACTGTGGATCGGGTCTAAGAAGTTTTTGTAAAATTTTAAAAATCAAGGCCCAAGAAGAGTATTTTGAAATTGGTTTTGGGAAATCTTGAAGAAAACCTTTTTCTTTCAAAATTATTTTCTTTCTTAAGGTTTTACCCTAAAAAGTTTAAATTTTAAATAGGCTTCCCAAAATTTGGTTTCTGAAGAGTGGCACACTGAATCCCCGGTACCAAGTCTGCAAGTGTTTCTCCTCTTATACTGTACTGTACTGAGATATCACTGTAGATAGAACTGAGACTCTACTATGATACTATAGCTAGGGTAATACTAAAACTGTAGAGACTAAGACAGTAAGGAAACTAAACCTTAGAAGACTGAGACTATAGCTAGGCTATGATCTTCATAAAAACAAACTCTGAAATTTTATCTGTGCATAAGACATTGTAAGAAACACTGGAATATTAAACTAATGTCATAGAATTCGTAATCAGATAAGTCGATATGAGTACGAGGGTAGCTCGTGGACATGGCTGAGGTAGTGTACGAATTGGGTCTTCATCTTCCGAACACATGTCATCTAAGGAGGCACGATCACCGTCAGTAGATGAGAATGGGCCGTATGATCGGGCTGCAGGGGACGATGCCTTGTCCCAGGCAATGTTAAGGGCTCTAGAAAGGGTTGCTAGAGCAAATACTGGGACTGTGAATAGGGGATCCATTTTTGAGCGACTCTGGGCTAACAGAGCGGAGGTCTTTAGGGGCATATCTGGAGTAGTCCCAAATGTGGCTGAGTACTGGTTGGAGGCCACGGAATGGATCATGGACAATCTAGATTGCTCGGTGGAGCAAAAGCTGAAAAGAACAGTGTCTCTTCTCTGAGACGAGGCGTATCAGTGGTGGATCACTGTGAAGGAGAGTACCCCAGCTGAGCAGGTAACCTGGGAACTGTTTAAGATGGCTTTCAAGGGAAAGTACGTCGGAGCAAGCTATGTGGATGCTCGTAGGAAAGAATTCTAAACCTGACACAGGGTAACAAGTCTGTTGTTGAATATGAGGCGGAGTTCCTAAGATTGAGCCGGTATGCCAACGGAATAGTCACCACTGAGTATGAGCATAGCATTCAAGTCCAGGATGGCCTCAGCGATGAGCTTAGGGTACTGATAGCTCCACAGAGAGAGCGTGACTTTACTATTTTTGTGGAAAAGGCTAAGATAGCTGAAGAGGTGAAGCGAACTGAACGGCAAAATAGTGAGAAGGACCGAAACCGATTCAGGAGGGATTCTGGACCGTCTGGTGCTGTAAACAGGAATACCGAACGAGCTAGAGTGGATGAACTGGTCCAGGTAGTTTCGGTGAATACAGTTAGACCGCAAGCGTGTGGAGACTGTGGTAGAGTACATGTGGGAGAACGCTGAAAACGTACTGGGGCTTGTTTTCGATGCGGATCCAAGGAGAACAGAGTTAAGGACTGTCCTCAAAAGCTAGCTCAGACGTAAGTTGCTGAGCAGAGGGTTGCTCAACCGGTGCGAGGTGGACCATAACTGCCAAAAGTTTATGGTAAGGTAGGGGCGGTAAAGGAAATGGTCGTGGACGTGGAGCACCTGGCAAGGGTGCTGGAAATGCTGAGGCTCGTCAGCCAGTATTGGTGTATGCTGCTCTACGCCGAGAAGAGGTTGACACGCTTGACGTCATAATTGGCATGTTCTTGATCTCTAGCATGCCATACACTACTTTGATAGACGTTGGTTAACCCATTCGTATGTTGTATGTGATATATCTGGGTCGTTGGGTGTGCACTCTGAGGAAACTGTGAATGGGGTAACTGTGATAAGTCTACTTGGCCATTTAGTTAGGGTAGACAAACTCTTTAGGGAGGTGCCTTTAGAGACTCAAGGTAGGATTTTCTTTGGAGACTTAATAGAACTACCGTTTGGAGAATTCGATCTCATCTTAGGGATGGACTGGCTAACTAAGCATAGGGCGACTTTAGATTGTGCGGCTAAGCGGATGGTGTTAAGGACTGTAGAGGATGAGGAGGTGATGGTTATAGGGGAGCGAAGGGATTATTTAACCAATGTTGTTTCGGCCTTAAGGGCTGAGAAACTAATTCGTAAGGGTTGCGAGGCATATGTGGCATTTGTGAATCAGATGAAAATTGAGGATTTGACTGTGGAGAAGGTTAGAACTATTAAGGAATTCCAAGATGTTTTTCCTGAGGAGCTTCGGTATTTTCTAAGATCGATATTCGATCTGGATACCATCAGTTAAGGGTCAAGGAGGTGGATATTCATAAGACAGCATTCAGAACTCAATATGGTCATTATGAGTTTCTGGTTATGCCGTTTGGATTGACGAATGCACCTGTGGCTTTTATGGATTTGATGAATCGAGTATTTCAACCATGCTTGGATCAATTTGTAGTCATCTTTATCGACGATATTCTAGTGTATTCGAAAACTGAGGAGAAGCATGATAAGCATCTTCGTATTGTTCTGCAAGTGTTGAGAGAAAAGCAACTCTATGCGAAATTCAGTAACTGTGAATTTTGGTTACGAGAAGTGACATTTCTGGGTCACGTTGTCTCTGCTGAGGGGATTAGAGTGGATCCTCAAAAAATTAAGGCGGTTCTGGACTGGAAGCCGCCGAGGTCAGTATCAGAAATCTGGAGTTTTTTGGGTTTAGCAGGATACTATAAAAGGTTTGTAGAAGGATTCTCTTTGATTGCTGCACCGTTAACGAAACTGCTTAGAAAAGGAGTATCTTTTGTCTGGACTAAGAAACAACAAGAGGCTTTTGATAAGCTGAAGAAAGTTTTGACTGAAGCGCCAGTGTTGATTCAGCCGGAATTTAGGAAGGGCTTCACTATGTACAGTGATGTGTCGCATGTGGGTTTAGGCTGTGTGCTGATACAAGAAGGTAAGGTAGTCACTTATGCTTCACGACAGCTTAAGCCTCACGAAGCAAATTACCCTACGCATGATCTGGAGTTGGCAGCGGTAATCTTTGCATTAAAGATTTGGAGAAACTATCTGTATGGAAAAAAGTGTATTATATACACAGACCATAAAAGTTTCAAGGATCTACTGACTCAGAAGGAGTTAAATCTTAGGCAACGGAGATGGATAGAGTTACTGAAGGATTACAACTGTTCGATTGAGTATCACCCAGGCAAGGCAAATATGGTGGCGGATGCACTGAGTCGAAGGGCTGTAAATGAATTGAGAGCAATGTTTGCTCGTTTGAGTCTCTATGACGATGGCAGCTTATTAGCAGAATTACAAGTGAGACCAACTTGGATTAAGCAGATTAAGCAGAAACAGTTAGAGTATGAGTCGTTAGTTCCTCGATTTCAGCAAGTTGAGATGATGAGAATTCTGATTCTGTGGACTGAATAGTGAAAGAGTTCTGTGCTTTCGAGGAAGAGTTTGTATTCCGAAGGAGTCTGACTTGAGGCAGTTAATTTTGAAAGAGGCTCATGGTGGACCTTGTGCCATGCATCCTAGAGGGAATAAGTTATACCCAGACTTGCAAGAGCTGTATTGGTGGCCTAGACTTAAACGAGAAGTGACCGAATTTGTAGGGAAATGTCTAACATGCCAGCAAGTAAAGGCTGAGCATCAACTGCCCTCTGGACATTTGCAACCGGTGAAGATTCCACTTTGGAAGTGGGAGAGAGTAACCATGGATTTTGTGAGTGGGTTACTTGACACCCACTAAGAAAGACTCGGTGTAGGTAATCGTGGATAGGTTAACAAAATCTGCTCATTTCATACCTGTCCGAACCGATTACTTAGTACAGAAGCTGGCTATGTTGTATGTGGCAGAGATAGTGCGACTACATAGGGTGCCAGTTTCGATAATTTTTTATCAGGATCCTAGGTTTACATCTCGATTCTGGTAGAAGTTACATGATGCGTTGGGTATGCGATTGGATTTTAGCACTGCTTTTCACCCCCAGATAGATGGACAGTCGGAAAGAGTGATTCAGGTTCTGGAGGACATGTTGAGGGGTTGTGTTATCAACTTCCGAGGTAATTGGGAGGATTACTTGCCATTGGCGAAATTTGCTTATAATAATAGCTATCAGGCAAGTATTCAAATGGCTCTGTACGAGGCACTATATGGGCGAAGGTGTCGTATGCCTACTTGTTGGACAGAGTTGGGAGAATGGTAGGTTCTTGCGCCAGAACTAGTGGCAGATATTGAAAATAAGGTTAAGTTGATCAGAGATTGGTTAAAGGAAGCATCTGATAGGCAAAAGTCTTATGCTGACTTGAAGCGTAAAGGAATTGAGTTCTCAGTAGGAGACATGGTCTTCTTGAAGGTCTCGCCTTAGAAGAAGATATAAAGGTTTGGTAAAAAGGGCAAGTTGAGTCCGCAGTTTATAAGGCCTTATCGGGTTATTAAGCGGTTAGGGCCAGTAGCTTATCAGTTGGAGTTACCGCGGTAGTTAAATTGTATTCATGACATTTTCCATGTGTCCATGCTAAGACGATATCGATTGGATCCTTTGCATATCGTACCAGTGGAGGAGATTGAAGTAAATACTGACTTTTAAAGAGGAACCTGTGCAAATACTGGATCGAGAGGTCAAAGTGTTAAGGAAGAAGTCAGTTCCTTTGGTAAAGGTGCTTTGGCACAATCATGGCAGAGAATAGGCTACTTGGGAGCCAGAAGAGGCGATGCGTCAACAATACTCTCACCTATTTGGATAAGCTAAATTTCAAGGCTGAAATTTCTTTAAGGAAGTAGAGTTGTAACGCCCTTATTTTCGGGATTTTTCGGGATTTTTGTGATTTTGGTGTAATCATGAAATTTTTTTGGTTAGTTATGAAATTTATGTTTTAAGTGTGTTAGTGGGCCTTTAGAAGGCCCAAGCCTAAGTTAAAACCTAGTAGAATTATCAAATTTTGGACCTAAAGAGAGGGGGTCTTGGTTATGTGGGCTTTTAAGAAAAAGGGGGTAAATTAAGACACAAGTGAACTCCTGGTAAAGTGGCAATGTGGCGCCACTTAGAGCCTAAGTAAGTGGCGTGTGGATGTGGCAAGGGCCAAGGTTCAAGTCTTAAGGTAAGCAGTATGGTATTTTATTTTTGTTGCATGTGCCAGTCATGTGATGGATTTCAAGTGGAACTCTGTTGAAGAGAGTTTGAGTTGCTCATGGGATTGTGTCAAGGAGGGATAAGGGGAGAGATTTTAGGAGTTTTGAATAGGGGAGTGTGTTGGCCAAATAGACGGTTGAAGTGCCCAATCGGCTAGGGCTTTTAGGAGGTCTTGTTTTAGCAATTAGGAGGGGTATGTGCCTACTTCTTGTGTTGTTTTCGGCATTTGGTGGCTTGTTGTTTCTTTAGTGCCGAATAGGTCTAGGTTTTGGGAGGAACATCTTCAATTCTTTTTCTCTTCTTCTTTGCTCATAAGATCTAAAAGCCGAAATCCCGAGATTCAAGCATGTGCCAATTTTTCCTACTAGCCGAAACCCCATTCTTCCTTAAACCAATTAACCGAATCTCATCATACTCCCACCCCTGTCGACATCACTTCTCCAACCCATAGTTCGAATCATCTTCTTCTTCTCACATAAAAGTCGAAACCACTACATTCAAGGTAATTCGAGAATTAAATCCCTAGATCTCTTAGATTCATTCTCTGATTATGTTTTGAGGCTAGATCTACATCGGATCTGAAGTAGAAAAGGGTTGGAAGCATTCTTGTCTAGTAGATCTTCGGTAAGTGCTCAGATTCCTTTTTCATTCGTTATTTCAGGATTGAAGAAAAGCTGAAAACCCGTATTTGCATAGGGTGGCTGTCGACTAAGGTTAAAGAGTTTATTGGTGTTATTATTCGGTTTGTTTTGTACGAGTGTGGACTAAAGGCTACCGATCTAGGGGTGTGTGGAAGGCTTGGACCATTAGAACGACTAGATCTAGATCTAGTCACTGTTTTTGGCAAAGGTAAGTGGTTAAGGGCCTTAGATGGTGTTGGCCGAATAGGTATGTTGGTTTGGTGCCTATTATTCAATTAGATCTGTAGTGACATGTGGATTGGAATGACTGTAGGATACTTGCATGGGAGATTTCCTCTACGACTGTCGTGAATCAGGTGTGTAAATGAACACCCTCTAGTAGACTAAATCGACAAAAGCTGAAATGTTGAAATTTTGGCATTTCATGGGCTTGCGAGCATGCGAGCGCTCATGGGTCAGTTGAAAGCGGTAAGATCTATAATTGAAATTGGTAAAGTTGGTGTGTGCACAATTTCGTGTACCTTGGTGAATTTGGGCCTCGATGAGCTGAATTTGGGCCCAATGGGCTTACGGGCCCATATGGGTGAAAATGATTGGTAAGTGGGTTCTGGTATTTTGTAGGTTAAAACTATTAAAACAACTGTGAAATTTGAGCTAAGTGGGCCAAATTAGCTACTAAACACTTAAGGCCCATTAGGGGTCTTAGGGCCCAATAGCGCGAAAGTTGGTAAATGGGCTAGATAAGCCACTTCAGTGAAAATTTGACAGTTAATCACTGTAATAAGCATGAAACCCTAAAAATTGGTATAATTACTGAAATACCTCTTAAGGGTGGAAATTTACGATTTTACCCCTAGGTGCAAAATGACCATTATACCCCTAGGGTTAAATTTGACTGAAATGCATGCTATATTTTATCTGTTTACTGTATGCCATGACATGTTAAACTGTTGCATGGGACTCGGTTATTGATGGAAGAAGTGCTAAGTGGCATTACCACGTTTACTGAAATGGGCTTTGCCTCGTTTTACTTTTAGTGGCTTGGCCACGTTATCTTATTAAGCAGATATGCTGCGACTGTGGTGTGTAGGGCTGGGTGGGTTGAGTTATTCCCCACATGGTGTGTAGGGCTGGTACGGGTGGTGTGTAGGGCTGGACATGGGCTGGGCTTTTGCATACATACATTATTTCTGTTATGTTACTGTAATGGGCATATGGGCCGCACTGATTACTGAATAAGGCTAAGGCCCAGTTAAACTAGATCTAAATAGGGCTTCGGCCCAGTTATTACTGAAACTGGATAGGGCTTAGGCCCAGAAGCTTGAGCTGATTTGGGCTTTGGTTGGGCTTTCTTTACACACTGAGTTTCCAAACTCACCCCTTCCTTTCATCTATGCAATTGAGCCCTGAGCTAGTGGACTTGGAGCTGGAAGAATTTGGAGTGGCCACGTGGACTGCAGTTGGACAATTTGCTTTAATTAATTCATTTTTCAGTAGTGTTACTTAAATTAATTTTCATTTGGTTTGGGTTTGTAATAAGGCTGCTTTAAGTATTTTAATTTGGGTTTTTAATTCTTTATTTACAATTTGATTTAAATGGGTAGATTAAGGTTGCACAGGTTTTTCCTTAAAATTAAACCACGTTTTCAAAATGAAACACACGTATCGAATGGATAACAAATAGACGAACAAGATCTTGTAACAAAATAAATTTTAAACTGGTAGTGGATAGGATGATCACAAACTAGACTTGGAATTTTCTTATCAAACTTTAATAATGATTTTGCAAAACTCACCCTAATCATGATAACTAAGGAACGTGATAAAACCGTCGTTGATGTGACACACCAGAATTGGCTGTAACGTCTGGGCTGGGTTTGGGGTGTTACATGATTTACACACTACTTGAATAGAAATGGCTCATCGCAGTAATATTGCTTGACATTATGAAGGAATTTCCTTTGTCTTTGATGATTGAGTGCAAGTGGCAGCAACCCACTAACTAGAAAGTTAACAAAATCAGCATGCTATGGCAATGCCATAGCCAACAATATCTGCTCATTAGGGAATTTGTCTTTAATCATTTGACCCTCACCATACTCATCCCTTGCTTCCAGTCGTGACAAGTGATCAGCCACTTGATTTTCAGTGCCTTTCTTATCTTTGATTTTCAAAGCAAATTCATGCAGCAACAATATCCATCTAATGAGTCTAGGTTTGGCCTCTTTTTTTGACACCAACTATTTGATGGCAGAATGGTCTGTATAAACTGTAACTTTGGTGCTCACTAAATAAGCTCTAAATTTTTCAAGGCAAACACCACTGCTAACAATTCTTTCTCCAAGGTGGTGTAATTAAGCTGTGAATCTGTCAGCGTACGATTGGTATAATATATAACATGAAACAACTTAGTTTTTCTTTGTCCTAGCACTGATATGAAAACAAAGTCACTTGCATCATACATTAGTTCAAATGGTAGTGTCTAGTCTGGTGTAGTGACTATGGGTGTTGTAGTTAATCGTTCCTTTAACTCTTCAAACGCCTTTAAGCATAACTCGTCAAAATGAAATGGTCTGTTTTTCTCCAACAATTGACATAGAGGTTTTGATTCATTTCACTGAAGTAGGTAGTGGCAACTTTTCAATGACTTCTATTTTTTCTTTGTCAACAGCAATTCCTTCTTGTGAAATTTTGTGGCCCAAAACAATGCCTTCACAAAACCATGAAATGGCATTTTTCCAATTCAACACCATATTTGTCTCTTGACATCAGCAAAGTACTGATCTAAATTTTTTAAGCAATCTTCAAAAGTGTCGCCAAACACCAAGAAATAATCCATGAGTACTTCAAGGAATTTCTCCACCATGTCGAAAAATGTTACCATCATGCAACGCTGGAATGTTGTCGAGGCATTACATAACCCAAATGGCATTCTTCTAAAAGTAAATGTTCCATAAGGACAGGTGAATGTAGTTTTTTCTTAATTAGTAAGAGATATGGAAATTTGGTTTTGCTGTGAGTAGCCATCTAAACAATAGTAGAAGGCCTTCCCTAATAGTCTGTCCAACATCCGGTCTGTAAGAGGCAAAGGGAAATGGTTCTTTTTTGTTGCTTTGTTAAGCTTTCGATAAACCATACAAACTCTATAACCTATGATAGTACGTGTAAGAATGAGTTCGTTGTTATCATTACTGACAACTGTGGCTCCTCATGTCTTGGGTACACACTGAACATAGCTCACCCACGAGCTATCAAAAATTGGGTATATAATCCCAACATCCAACCATTTGAAAATCTCCTTCTTGACTACTCCTTTCATGATAGGATTCAGTCTCCTTTAATGTTCAACAGATTTTCCATGGCAATCTTCAAGTATTATTTTATGCATGCAGATTGCTTGATACGAACCGCCTCAGGGTGACTCGAGTCGTATGCTTGATTGCCCAATCGTCTACGAGAAAGTATCTTCGACTCACTTTAAAAGAATGTTAGTAAATAATGGCAGAAGCTATGGAAAATGGTTCAAAGATGGGTTTCTGTTGATGGATAGGTAACAATAAAAGGGTGGAAAGGTAAGAGGTGGTTCAGTTAAGTTGAGAATGGAAAATAGATTAAAGGTAGTTTAATAAATAATGGTTATGGAAGATGGTGAACTTAAAAGCAGGTAAGAACCAATATTAGGAAATATTGACCCAAGTACTTATACGCTTTCAAGGTGGAAATGAAAATGATAGAACCTTGACCCGCTACTTAACAAAGTAGGAACCTCGGTATATGGGTGAACACCACACTCGTTGGAGTGATAAGTTCGAAAAGAAGACAAGGTTGACGCCACTAAAACTAGATAAGCCAACAAAGTCCTCAACAAAATATGAGAGTAAGAAATCTCACAAATTTTATATAAATTTAACAAAGTTTAAACAAATAAGAGGTCTAACCCCTTACAAATGAAATAAGAACTATTTATAGCCTTAGCTCTAGGTAACCGAATAGGCACATTCATAAACTTAAGAATTAAGGAAAATTAACCCATGAATGTTCTTGAAATTTCTAGAATTTAAACATCAATTCAGCATGTCTAAATTCGACTAAGGAGAGAATGGATGGAAGCCTTCATGCATGAGTTAAAATAAATGGATGAATAAATCTCCTTTGGTGCTTGTCTAGATTTGGCCAAATGGGAGCTCATGGGTTAGGTTCATGGTTAAGAATAATTCCCCCCTTGAGTGTGCATGAATACTTAGCCATAAGAAGGCTTCAAGTACCTTGTATGAACACCAAAGGTTGCTTTCATCTCCTTGGGACGTTCATGTACTTGCATAGAACTTTCACCATCATAAATAAGCACTTTAATGGCATGTAGGTTCATGAATGGAGGGCATGAACCTTGCAAATTTGTTCTCCCCTTCGTGGATGCATATTATTTAATTCATATGTTGAATTTATGAGTTAATCCTTACCCTTGGACGTTATTGAATACATCCATGCATGTGTAGAAGCTTATAGGTTAATTCAAGGTGTGAACATGCTCAAGAAGCTCAACGGTCAACATAGAATTAGTTGGCAACTACTTCTTGGCTGAATATGTGCCTTGGAAAGTTAGGAGACAGCCACCGTACATGCACTTAAGCCATTCATGCATTCTATCACCCCATGCATTTGATCCATTCATGGACTAGCCTTTAATGTCCATACATGCATTTGGCACATGCATGAATTTGTAAAAACCTTGCATCTAGCCATACATGCACCAGCATTTAATACTTCTTCATTCATGCATGTGAGTCGTGCAAATGGGATGTATCCTCTTGTATTCATTGTGTCATCCATGAGCTTTGCACTTACATGAAATAAAATAAAAATAAACAAAAAACAAATCATGAGATATAAATAGAAACACATAAATTCGGCACAATGTGAACACATTAATGTCATGCATTAAATCGGCTAGAACGTGAACATAATTAAAATAGGTAATGACTATGACATACTAAAAACAAATATTAATATAAGATAGATTTAATGCTTAAATAAATATGTTCGAATTTTATTTAATGCATTAAAGTCAAAACTGAGTTTAAACTAAAAATGAGCTAAGCTTTAGCTCGTGAGCTAAAGTTGAGCTGAGGTTAAACTCATATGCTAAATTTGAGCTAAGGTTTAGCTCGTGAGCTGAATATGAGCTAGGAGTGAGCTCGGTTTAGCTCAGGCAAGTTAGATTGAGTTCGAATGAGCTAGATTTGAGCTGGACGGAGCTGTGGAGGTGGAAACGAGCTGGGATCAGCTTGCCAACATGTTAATGCCCGACTCGAAAGACTTGACCGATGGGGTTTACTGGCTACGCTCGCATCATTTTCCCCATCTTTTAGGCGACTTGTCCTCAAGTCAAGCCGTTTGTCATTTGGAACATATTTCTTCTCACTCGGCTTTCCTCGATCGAACAGAATGCACGATATCACACAAACCTGAAAAAGTCTCACCACTTTTGGCAAGATGAAATTCAAACAAGTCATATTCATATGATATTCAAAATTCAAGAAAAACTCATTTAATCAAACATATGCCAAAAATCTAAGCTGTGAAAAACAAGCATACGTAAAGTTATTAAAAAGTTTCGATATGCCATCATTGCTAACATGTGAATTTAATTGGAGCAAAGGGTAGTTGGTCACAAATGTTTGCAAGCAATTAGCAACATTATTCCTCGACCAAACTTTGTCAAAATGATCATACGAAAATAACAACTTAATTGTTTCCTCGTCTTACTTATGCAAAGTATGCCATGGCCATAAGTATGCTAACTCTTTCTTTAGTTTATGAGCAATATGAGTGGTGTCATTACATTCCAACAAAAGTACACTATCACTAGGCCAAGAAGAATGATCAACCATATCAGGATTCACATAATTTCCAAATATCAAATCAACAAAATTTTCATCGTCATGTAAATGACTCAAAGGAACTTGAAAAGTTTCGAAAACTATACCTTCTCGTTCTTGAAGAGAAGAAGATTGAAAATTGGTTTTACCTTTATCAAGTAAGATGAATCTTCTCTCTTCAGAAAGATTATGTAGAACTAACTTTTGTTTCAAACAACTCGATGTGAACAGGTATATCTCGAGCTTGTTAAAGCAGTATGTTCACAATAAGGAGAAATGTTAGTATCAAAAGAATCGATGGACTTATAATGAAAAGATAAATTATAATTGAAATTTGATTCAAGCTCATAGGTACAAGTCGGCCTTACCTTATCAATGTGAAATAGATATTTCATATGTGGCCAATCGGTGTGATTAGGAAACGCATCAAAATTGAAACCCAAGTCATTGAATTTCATTTCCTTAATAAGAGTCCAAACATCAAGCAAACAAAATTTGAGTGCAAAAGATGCAAAGTGCTTAGTGTTTCCATAAATCAAAATTACATAACATATGCCTGGCTTGAACACATGAAGTTGATCAGGAATTCCAATAGGCAACATGTTAGAAGAAAATATATTCAACTCAACCCATGAATTAAATTTCACTAGATCAATCAAACACATAGATTTGACAAAATCAAGCAGACCAATATGCAAAAAATTAAACTTCAAAAATCTCATTCGAAAATGCAAACCAAGACATGGAAATTTCGTACAAGATTTTAAAGGCTTATCTTGAAAACCAAAATCAGATGATTTGAATAGTGTATGGGAAAATCTATCACAAATCAATTGATCAGACATGTTTGAACAGAAAGATTGGGCATATGGATTCAAAAAGTTTAAACACTTCAACACATCAACATTGGCATGCGCAAAATTTTTATTGTAAACCTCCACACTCCATATAGGCACAGTTATCTCAACAGAATAGTTAAACATGTCAAAAGATAAGATTTTCAAGGCATCTTTCGAAACCAGGTGATTAACAACAAGAGATGAACAATTAGAAAGTAGCTCAAGTTTTTTAGAATTTAGGCTATCAAAACCTTTATAAAATAGCTTTCAATTCAAGTGGCCTTGATTCGATAACCATGGAATCCTTACCTTTGACTACCAGTGGGTGACTATCATTTACAAACTTACCATTCTCGATCATTCAAAAACACCTCTCACTTCGAAGATATCGGAGTTAAAGTTGGTCGCAAGAACTTCTAGGAACTTGACAAGAAAATTCACAAGGGAGACTAACAGAAGGGTTAGTAGAAGGAATCCTCACTTTCTCGGTGCCAACGTCGGTACTTCCCATTTTGTAAGCCCTGATACCAAATGATACGAACCGCCTCAGGGTGAGTCAAGTCGTATGCTTGATTGTCCGATCGTCTACGAGAAAGTATCGTTCGGCTCACTTTAAAAGAATGTTTTTAAGTAAATAATGGCGGAAGCTATGGAAAAGGGTTCAAAGATGGGTTTATGTTTATGGATAGGTAAAAATAAAAGGGTGGAAAGGTAAAGGGTGGTTCGGTTAAGTTGGGAATAGAAAATTGATTGAAGGTAGTTTAATAAATGATGGTTATGGAAGATAGTGAACTTAATAGCAAGTAAGAACCAATATTAAGAAATATTGACCCAAGTACTTTTGTTTCAAGCAACTCAATGTGATCAGGTATATCTCAAGCTTATCAAAGCGGTATGTTCACAATAAAGAGAAAGGTTAGTATCAACAGAATCGATGGACTTGTAATGAAAAGATAAATTATAATCAAAATTTGATTCAAACTCATTGGTACAAGTCGGCCTTACCTTATCAATGTGAAATAGATATTTCATATGTGGCCAATCGGTGTAATTAGGAAACGCATCAAAATTGAAACCCAAATCATTAAATTTCATTTCCTTAATAAGAGTCCAAACATCAAGCAAACAAAATTTGAGTGCAAAAGATGCAAAGTGCTTAGTGTTTCCATAAATCAAAATTACGTAACATATGCCTGGCTTGAACACAAGAAGTTGATCAGGAATTCCAATAGGCAACATGTTAGAAGAAAATATATTCAACTCAACATGTAACGCCCTGATTTTTGGGATTTTTGTGATTTTGGTGAAATCTTGAAATTTTGGTGTTTTGGTTAGTGAAATTGTGTTTAAATGTGTCAGTGGACCTTTAGGAGGCCCAAAGGCCTTAGGTGTTGATGGTCGATTATGGTAAGTAGGATGATGATGGTTGTCATTGTAATTTGGATCTGATATGTCTAGTGACTGATTGTAGGATACCGTGGGAGATCTTGGTAGCGTTCATCGCAAATTAGGTGTGTATCGAACACCCTTCTGTAGTATAAATCGGCAAAAGCCAAAAAGCCGAAATGCCAAAATTTTGGCATTTCGTGGGCTTGCGAGCGTGTGAATACTCGTGGGTCGGCTGGAAGTGGTAGATCTGTAATTGAAATTGGTAAGGTTGGTGAGTCCATAATTTCATGCACTTCGGTATGTTTGGGCCTCGATAAGCTGAATGTAGGCCCAATGGGCTTATGGGCCCACATGGGTAAAATAAGCGATAAACATGTTTTGATAGACTGTAGGTCCAAAACTGCTAAAACTGGTAAGTCAATCGTAAAACTTAGACTAATTGGGCTTAAGTAGCTAATAGACACTGTAGGGCCCATAAGGGGGTTTTAGGGCTTAGTAACGAAAAACTGCTAAAATGGGCTAGATAAGCTATTGTAACAAAAATGAGACAACTAAATGTATAAAATCCTAAAAAGTGGACTAATTATTGAAATACCCCTTTAAGGGAGAGAAATTATAGTTTTACCCCTAGGTGCAAAATGACCGGTATACCCCTAGGGCTAAATTGGACTGAAATGCATGCTTTACTATTTTTGTTTACTGTATGCCATATCATGATTATCTGTTGCATGAGATTTGGGATTATTGATGGAGGAAGTGCAAGTGGCAATGCCACGATTACTGAAAGAGGCTTTACCTCGTATTGTTTACTGAAAGAGGCTTTGTCTCGTACTGAATACTAAAAAGGGCTTTGCCCATACTATTTACTGAAAGAGGCTTTGTCTCGTATTACTGTTAATGGCTCTGCCACCTTATCTGAGTAGCGATGCTATGACTGTGGAGTGTAGCAGTTGGGTGGGTCAAGTAGTTTCCCCACATAGAGTGTTTATGGTTGGTACGGGTGGAGTGTAGCGGCTGGATTTAGGCTGAGTTTGGGCATACATACATAATCACTGATTTGTTACCATAATGGGCCTACGGGCCATACTGTTATTGAAAAAGGGCTAAGGCCTAGTTTACTGTATCTGGATAGGGCTTTGGCCCAGTTAATACTAAGACTGGTTAGGGCTTAGGCCCAGTGGGCTTGGGTTGATTTGGGCTCTAGATGGGATTCTTTGCACACTAAGTTTCCAAACTCACCCCTTTCTCTCCATCCATACAGGTGAGCCCTAGGTTGGTGGACTTGGAGCTGGAAGGGATTCAGAGTGGCTAAGAGGGGTATTTTCAAAAATGGTTTAGAAATTTCATAAAAACTTTATTTTTTTCAAATATGTTTTTTTAAGTTATACATGTTTTAATGTTTGATTTTAAAATTTGAGTTTTCTGGGTTTCTGAAATCTGGTATCTAAAGAAGTAGCACACTGAATCCCCGGCACCAAGTCTGTAAGTATTTCTGTCTCTTACACTGTGCTATATTGAAATGACACTATAGATAGAACTGAGACCCTATTATGATACTATAGATAGGGTAGTACTAAAAACTGCAAGACTGATACTGTAGCTAGGCTACGGTTTCGCGAAAACAAACTCTGAAACCCTATCTGTACATAAGACATTTATAATAAACAACTTAAATGTTAAACTAATATCATAAAATTCATAATCAGATAAGTCGATATGAGTACGAGAGCTGCTCGTGGACGAGGCTGTGGACTTGGCCGAGGTAGTGTTCGAGCTGGGTCTTCATTTTCGGAATACATGCTAGCTGGTGAGGCACGACTGCCATCGGTAGCTGAAAATGGGCCGTACAATCAGGCCGCAGGGGATGACGCTCTGTCCTAGGCTATGTTAAGGGTTCTAGAGAGGGTGGCTGGAGCTACTGTTGGGCCTGTGAATAGGGGATCCATTTTTGAGCGACTCTGGGCTAACGGAGCGGAGGTTTTCAGGGGCATATCTGGAGTAGCCCCAAATGTAGCCGACTATTGGCTGGAAGCTACGAAACAGATTATGGACAACCTGGATTGCTCGGAGGAGCAAAAGCTGAAAGGAGTAGTGCCTCTGCTGAGAGACGAGGCATACCTGTGACAGCCTTAAAACGACCCTAGTCGGAATGGGGTTTCGGGACCACAAAACCGAGGTATAAAAAAATAATAATTAAATATTCATTTTGATGCCTATTGTATGTGCCAATTTATGTGTGACATCTTAGGTGCTTCAATTTAGTATTATAATTATGAATTGCACCTAAAAGGGCTAAATTATGAACTTTGAAAATATGCTAGACAAATGTGTGATGACTTATTAATGCATGCATGAGAAATAGTGGATTTGCATGTCAATTTACCCACTTTTATGATAGTGGATGGTAATGATGAGGTTTTGGCACTTTGTGAATTGTTGTTTAGTCATATATTATTATAATAAAAGAAATTTTTATTTAGTTATCATAAAATAAAAGATTAAAATAATATTATGAAATGAAAAGATAAAATTTAATATTAGTAAATTGGGTGAAAAAAACAAAGTGTTTCTTCTTTGTTTCTCTCATTGCCGTGAATTGAGAAAGAAAGAAAGCTTTTGAAGCTTAAGGCATTTGGCTAGTGAGGGCATCAAATTAAGGTAAGGTTTCATGCATTTCTTTGGATTTCATTGTGAATTTTGGTTGGTTTTGAAGCTCACAACAAGACCCATGTGAAAATTTTTGTGTGCATGAAGCATGAAGTGTTCGGTCATGTTGGTGCATTATGTCTTTGAAATAGAAATTGATAAATGGAGTTTTAATGGACTCTATGATGTTAAAGCTTAGGTGAGTTGAAATTTGTGAGCTCAAATTTGAAAGAATTGAAGTTTTGTGTGGCTTAAGTGTTTAATTTATAATCGGCTAATATAGTGAAATATGGAAATTGTTTTTAACATTAGAAATTGATGGTTAAATTATTTGTATGTGTACACATGGTTACCGAATGTTGAATTGAGTAAAAATGGGATTAATGGTTGGTTTATTGAAGAAGGGGTAATCGGCAAAGACTCTTTTTGAGTAATTTGAATTGGTGTTTTGGAAGTTTTGTAAGGAATAAGTAGGTTGAATTCGGCAATTAGAGGGAGGTATGAAACTTGTGCTTAATTGTGGAATTTTATAATTGAATTGCTAGTATGAGTTTATACAATTGCCGAAATTGAAATAGGGAATGTGGCTAAGAAATTTGATTTGTTTTTATTTAATTACTATGAAATAGCTACAGAGAAAATAAGGATGAAATCCGAGTTGGTTATGATTCATTGTGCGATTTATTAAGCTAGAATGGACATTCAGCTATGTCCATTGGAACAAATGAATTTGGTTTAGAGGGTTAGTTAATGATATATCTATTGTGCAAATTGAGTGGTGAGTTGTCAAAATGAAGTGTTAATGTGCATTATGTACTTGTGTATGTTTTCAACTAAGGAAAAACTATGCTTTGATGTTGAAATTGGGTTTTTGATGAACGAATGAACTTGTTTTGGTGAATGGCTAATTATCAAATATATCTTTTGAGATTTTAGATGGAATTGCCGAATGTTCCTATAATAAGGAAAGAGATGGTTTGATTTTGATATTATAAGTGAAGTTTAAGACCATATGCTTTTGGTCATAGCATGTGAAGTAATCAAACATATTTTTGTTAATTGAGCTTTGAATCGATGGAAGTATGTGTTAATTTGAGGAATTAAATTGTAAGTGTATAATTGTTGAGTTTTGAGGTAAGGTATGCATTCGGTCATGGCTCAAAGGATGCTAATTCATGCTAGTTAACGTTCTTGTAAAGGAAGATGTATATGAGTGTTTATAAATTAGTTGATCGTTGCTATAGGTGGATAATGTGAGCAAATCACATACGGTTGATGGATGGGAAAGTAGAATTGAGCTTGGAAATTGGTATATATGACAAAATTGATATGTTTAATTAGTGGCCAAATGTGACCTTGATTATATGTTGTAGCTTGAAATGAAATGTGAATAAGAACTTTAAAGAGTGAAATTGTATAAATCTGCTTGGTACAGCAGCAGTAACGTGTTTTGGAAAAATCACCATAAATTGTGGGAGATGAATTAGAGGCTGAATAAATTGTGTAATTAAAGCTTAATGAGTCTAGTTTCTTATAAAAGAAACCTTACAAGCAATGGAATTTCTGATAAATAGATTTTTAAAGTTGTGTGAGATAGTGTCAGAATGACTCCGAAATCCCCTGTTCTGTTTTCAGAAAATCACTATAAATTGTACAAAAATTGTTATAAGATAAAATTTAGATGCTTAGACTCCTTAATGAGTCTAGTTTCAAATAAAATAGGCTAGGACTATTTTGAATTCTGTATAAAGAGAAATTCAATTCGTAGTAAAGAGTGGTCAGTTTAGTCAAACAGTGAAATAGGGGAAACTTTAAAAAAATTCTGGTATTGATTGGCCAAACCAAAAATTCTGAAAATTTTATGGATGGAAGATATATGAGTCTATTTTCAGGAAAAATTAACGGCACTTCATTTTGAGTTTCATAGATCCAGTTATGAGTAATTTATTGAATGTTGCTCAGAAAATCAGCTTGTCGCGACTTGTGATATGTATGTGAAATGGCCGAATGTGTGTGTGTTTGCTATGAGAAGTATATGCATGTATTATTTGACTATAAGTGAAAATGATTAATTGAGATGTTTGAATAAGGATTAATAGAATTAAATATTTTATTTAGCTCAAGAGCATAGAGGGACAAGTTCGGATAAAGGGAAGGCTAAAGTGGTCGAATAGCCAACTCATAATTGCTCGGGAAAGTTCAAGGTAAGTTTTGAGTAATTGAATTTGGTATTTAATTTAAAATGCCATGATATACATGCATGATAGTTGAACGATGTTCCATTGAGAAAGAAACCTATTTCATGTTTGCTATATAGCCGAATGGCTCATAGAGAAAGAAACTGAAATTGGGATTTGAAATGTATTGCTTATGTATGTTTGCTCATCAGGCCGAAAGTCTAGAAAACAAGAGTATACATGTATAAGTTTTGATTTACATTATGATATAAAGTCAAGGAGCATGTTATATGTTTGTATGCGAATGAATGGATTGAATTACAAGTGTGATCTTGCTATGTGAAACGTGGCAACATGTGAATACATATGTATGAGACTCTGTGATGTGAATCTGGGATTAAAGTCCCGATGACTATACGTGGAGACTATGTTCGGGTTAAGACCCGAAGGCTATATGCAGAGATGATGTCCAGGTTAAGACCCGAAGGCTATATGCGGAGATTCTATCCAGGGTAGAGGCCCGATGGCTATGTATGGAGATTTTACCCGAGCTAAAGGTCTCGATGATGATGCGAGTAAAGTCTAAGACTAAAAGTCTTCATGGTAACGATTGCTAATGAATGCGCTTAAAGTGTTAAGTTATACAGGTATGTACCCTAAGCTTATATGCAAGCTGGTTTTTGGACCAAATACTAAGGTCATTATGCGATTACATATGTGTGCATGAAATGAGACTATTAATATGGTCAAAATACAATTGGTCAATGCAAAATGTTATTTGAAATTATGCGACATGTCTATGTTTACA
The DNA here is from genome assembly GCA_020496765.1 of Gossypium stocksii. Classification (NCBI taxonomy): domain Eukaryota; kingdom Viridiplantae; phylum Streptophyta; class Magnoliopsida; order Malvales; family Malvaceae; genus Gossypium; species Gossypium stocksii. The sequence goes on from CM035631.1 coordinate 49,800,357, forward strand.
TGAGCTTACTATAAGTGAAAGTTATCTACTTTCGTATATGATGAGAATGTGTATGTTCGGTTAAAGGGTGACGTACCTAAAAGAAGAGGGAAACAAAAATACGAACAACTATGTTATAATTTGAGTTTTATCTGTTGTCATTGCTTAAAACTTACTAAGCATTGTAATGCTTACTCCGTTTACTTTGTTTCCTCTGTTTTATAGATCTCATTTTGGAAGCTACGGACTCGAGGATTGAAGCCTTAATCACCTACACTATCGCCGTTATTTTGGTATATTTGATAGTTATTTTGGATCAATGGCATGTATAGGCTGATCTCCTTTTTATTGAACCAAACTACATTTTGAGTTGTAATTATTCTAGCCTTGCGAAAATGGCTTGCCTAGTCTTCTAGTTTGATTATATGTTTGGATGATATTCATATGGTTCGATGTTTGTGGCATGATATTTAGTTAGTACCCAATATGCAATGAGTTTCTAATATGGTGTTCGGTTATTGAAAAGTTTGATTTGGCCAAATTGTTAGTAGCCACATGGTGGAAATTTGCTAGCATGTTTATAAAACGAATTAAATGAGATATGAGGTACTGATCGAACCTTTTTACAAGTGATATACATTCGGTTATAGAACTCAATGAATCTATGTCTAGCGTGTAACTATGAACCTCGGTAGGTTGTATTTAGATATGTAATACCTTAATACCCTATTTCGGTGATGGACAGGGGTGTAGGGTGTTACAATACCAATGGTGGATCACTATAAAGGAGGGTACCCCAGCTGAGCAGGTAACCTGAGAACTGTTTAAGACGGCTTTCAAGGGGGAGTATGTCGGAGCGAGCTATGTGGATGCGCATAGAAAGGAATTTCTGAACCTAACCCAGGGCGATATGACTGTTCTAAGTATGAGGCAGAATTTTTGAGGTTGAGACAGCATGCCAGCAGGATAGTTTCTACTGAGTACGAGCGTAGTGTTTGTTTTGAGGATGGCCTTAGGGATGAGCTAAGGGTGCTGATAGCTCCGCAGAGGGAGCGCGACTTTGTTGCATTGGTGGAGAAGGCTAAGATAGCTGAGGAGGTGAAGCGAACTGAACGACAGAATCGTGATAAGGATCAGAACTGCTTTAGGAGGGATACTGGACCATTTGGTGCTGCAAACCAAAACGGTAAGAGAGTTAGGGTGGAGGAACCAGTTCGAGCAGTTTCGGTGAATACAGTTAGACCGCAGCCTTGCGAGGACTGTGGTAGAGTACATTTTGGAGAATGCTGGAAGCGTACTAGGGCATGTCTCCGATGTGGGTCCAAGGAACATAAGATCAAGGATTGTCCTAAAAGGCCAACTTAGGCTCAAGCCATTGATCAGAGGGTAGCACAACTAGTGCGAGGTGGACCGCTACCACCGAGAGGCCGTGGTCAAGAAAGAGGTGACAAGAGAAATGGATGTGGACATGGAGCACCTGGCAGGGGTGCTGGAAATACTGAGGCTCGCCAGCCAGTATTGGTATATGCTGCTCGCCACCGAGAGGAGGGTGATGTACTTGACATCATAACTGGTACGTTTTTAATCTCTAACATGCCATACACTACTCTGATAGATGTGGATTCAACCCATTCATATGTTACATGTGAGATTTTTGGGTCACTGGGTGTGCACTCTGAGGAAACTGTGAGTGGGGTAACTGTGATAAATCCTCTAGGTCACTCAGTTAGGGTAGATAAACTCTTTAGGGAGGTGCGTTTAGAGACTCAAGGAAGGATCTTTGCTGCAGACTTAATGGAATTACGATTCAGAGAATTCAATCTGATTTTGGGAATGGACTGGTTGACTAAGCATAAGGCGACTCTGGATTGGGCGGCTAAGAGGATGGTGTTAAAGACTACTGAGGATGAGGAGGTAATGGTTATTGGGGAGTGAAGGGACTACTTTTCCAATGTTGTTTCGGTCTTAAGGGCTGAAAGATTGATTCGCAAAGGTTGCGAGGCATACTTGGCTTTTGTAAGTCAGACTGAGACTGAGACTTTGACTGTGGAGACAGTGAAAATTGTTAAGGAGTTCCAAGACGTATTTCTGGAGGAGCTTCCTGGATTACCTCCAAATCAAGAAGTCGAGTTTGGAATCGACTTGCTGCCTGGAACGGCTCTAGTGTCCATCGCGCCCTACAAGATGGCACTGAAAGAGCTAGTGGAACTGAAGGCACAAATTCAAGAATTGTTGGATAGGGGCTTTATTAGACCAAGTGTGTCTCCATGGGGAGCACTAGTGATGTTTGTGAAGAAGAAGGATGGGACAATGCGTATGTGCATCGATTATCGCCAGTTGAACAAGCTGACGATAAAGAACAAGTATCCTCTGCTAAGAATCAACGATCTGTTTGACTAGTTTAAAGGAGCTTCAGTGTTTTCCAAGATCGATCTACGATCTAGATATCATCAGTTAAGGGTAAAGGAAGGGGATATTCATAATACAGAATTCAGAACTCGGTATGGTCATTACGAGTTTCTGGTTATCCCATTTGGACTGATGAATGCACCGCAGCTTTCATGGATCTGATGAATCGAGTGTTCCAACCTTACTTGGACCGATTCGTAGTCGTCTTTATTGATGATATTCTGGTATATTCAGAAACTGAGGAGAAGCATGATGAGCATCTCCGTATAGTGCTACAAGTGCTGAGAGAGAAGCAACTCTATGCAAAATTCAGTAAGTGTGAATTTTGGCTTCGAGAGGTGACTTTTCTAGGCCACGTTGTTTCTGCTGAGGGGATTAGGGTAGACCCTCGAAAAATTGAGGCAGTTTTGGAATGGAAGCCACTGAGGTCAGTATCGAAAATTCAGAGTTTTCTGGGTCTGACAGGTTACTACAGAAGATTTGTAGAGGGATTTTCTCTGATTGCTGCACCGCGAACGAAACTATTAAGAAAAGGAGTAGTGTTTGTTTGGATTGAGAAACAGCAAGAAGCTTTTAACAAGCTGAAAAAGGCATTGACTGAGGCGCCAGTGTTAATTCAGCCAGAGTCTGGAAAGGATTTCACTGTGTACAGTGATGCGTTGCATGTGGGCCTAGGCTGTGTAGTGATGCAAGAGGGTAAAGTAGTCGCTTATGCTTCGCGATAGCTGAAGCCTCATGAAGCAAATTACCCAACGCATGATCTAGAGTTAGCAGCAGTGATCTTTGCGTTGAAAATCTGGAGACACTATCTATATGGGGAAAAGTGTATTATATACACAGACCATAAAAGTCTCAAGTATCTGTTGACTCAGAAGGAGTTGAATCTTAGGCAACAAAGATGGATAGAGTTGCTTAAGGACTACGACTGTTCGATTGAGTACCATCCAGGCTAGGCTAATGTGGTGGTTGATACGCTGAGCTGAATGGCTGTTGCTAAGTTGAGAGCAATGTTTGCTCGTTTGAGTCTTTATGATGATGGAAGTTTGTTAGTAGAATTGCAAGTGAGACCAACTTGGACTGAGCAAATTAAAGAGAAGCAGGTAAAGGATGATTCGTTGGTTCCTCGATTTCAACAAGCTGAGAATGATGAGAATTCAGATTTTGGACTGAATACTGATCGAGTACTGTGCTTTCGTGGAAGAGTTTGCATTCTAAAAGACTTCGACTTGAGGAAGATGATTCTGAAAGAGGCTCATAGTGGACCTTGTTCATGCATCCTGGAGGGAATAAGCTGTATCGAGACTTGCGAGAGGTGTACTGGTGGCCTGGACTTAAGCGTGAGGTGACTGAATTTGTGGGAAAATGTCTAACATGCCAGCAAGTAAACGCTGAGCATCAATTACCTTCTGGATTGTTACAGCCGGTGAAAATTCCACTCTGGAAGTGGGAGAGGGTAACCATGGATTTTGTGAGTGGGCTACCATTGACACCGTCCAAGAAATACTTGGTGTGAGTGATTATGGATAGGTTAATGAAATCTACCCATTCTATACATGTTTGAACTGATTACTCACTGGAGAAGTTGGCCAAGCTGTATGTGGCAGAGATAGTGCGTCTGCATGCGGTGCCAGTATTGATTATTTCTAATCGAGACCCTAGATTTACATCTCAATTCTGGAAAAATTTGCGTAAGGCGTTGGGCACGCAATTGGATTTCAGTACTGCTTTTCACCCCCAAACGGATGAACAGTCAGAAAGGGTTATTCAGGTTCTGGAGGACATGTTAAGAGGTTATGTTATTGACTTTCATGGTAGTTGGGAGGACTACTTTCCATTGGTGGAATTTACGTACAACAACAGTTATCAAGCGAATATTCAGATGGCTCCATATGAGGCACTGTATGGGCGAAGGTGTCGTACGCCTACTTGTTAGACAGAGTTGGGAGAACGACAAGTTCTTGGACCAGAGTTAGTGGCAGATACTGAGACTAAGGTTAAGTTGATCAGGGATCAGTTAAAGGAAGCGTATGATAGACAGAAGTCATATGCTGATCTAAAGTGTAAGGAAATCAAGTTCGCTATTGGGGATATGGTATTTCTAAAAGTTTCACCTTGGAAAAAGATCTTGAGGTTTGGCAAGAAGGGCAAGTTGAGTCCGCAATTTATTGGGCCTTATCGGGTTCTTGAACGGGTAGGGCCAGTGGCGTATCAGTTGGAGTTGCCATCAGAGTTGGATCGAATCCATGACGTCTTTCATGTGTCCATGCTAAGACGGTATCGATCGGATCCATCGCATGTTGTACTAGTGGAGGAGATTGAGGTAAAGACCGATTTGACCTTTGAAGAGGAGCCTGTGCAAATACTGGATCGCGAGGTCAAAGTATTGAGGAAGAAGTCAGTTCCATTAATGAAGGTGCTTTGGCGTAATCATGGTAGAGAGGAGGCTACTTGGGAGCCAGAAGAGGTGATGCGTCAACAGTACCCTCAACTATTTGGATAAGGTAAATTTCGAGGCCAAAATTTCTTTAAAGGGGTAGAGTTGTAACGCCCTGATTTTCGGGATTTTTGTGATTTTGGTGAAACCTTGAAATTTTGGTGTTTTGGTTAGGGAAATTGTGTTCAAGTGTGTCAGTGGGCCTTTAAGAGGCCCAAGCCTAAGTTGAAACCCGGCAGAAATATCAATTTTGGATTTTCAGTGAAGAGGACTTGGTTAAGTGGGCCTTTAAGGAAAAGTTAACTAATTAAGACACAAAGAGGCTCGTGGTAAAGTGGCAAGGGGGCGCCACTAAGCTCCTAAAAAAGTGGCGTGTGGACTGAATGCTAGGGCCAGAGTTCAAGCCACAAGGTGAGTGGATGATACTTTTATTTTTGTGCATGTACCCGGCATGTGAATAAACTCAAGTGGATTTCAGCTAGGGAGTGTTTAGGGTATAGGTCGAATAGCTTTGGGGTCTCTTAGGGTTTTCTTTAAGCTCTTCTTATCTCTTGGTTGAATTAGTGTACTATCAACTAGGGTTTCCCTATTTTTCTTTTTGTTTTCTCCCTTAGATCTAAAAGCCGAAAACACAAACAAGCCTTTCTCCTTGTGCCGAATTTTCTTTAACAAACCCTTTCTTCCATTCTTCTTTTTCTTTCTTTCTATTCTTCTAAAAATCGAACCACCTCTCCTCCTCACCCATCTTTCTTTTTGTTTGCTTCAAAAACGAAATCTGCCATTCTTTTCTTCTCAAACCCATCAACTACTAAAAGCCGAAATCCCGAAAGGCTGCTTCTTGTGCCGATTTCTTCTAGCTAAACTCCTCCTCTCTTCTTCATCTATTTTGGCCGACTTTCTCATCCTCAAAACCCCTAACCTTTATCGGAAACACCACTTCAAACCCACAACACCAAATCATCTTATTCTTCACCGTTCCAAAAGCCAAAAACACCATACTTGTAGGGACTTAGTAGGCGAATCCCTAGATCTCTAAGACTCGATTTCTGCTAGTGTTTAAGGACTAGATCTGTGTAAAATCTGAGTAGGAATGGAAGTGGAATCGTTTTGGTTGAGAGAACCTGTGGTAAGTACTCGACATCTCAGATCTATTCTTTATTTTGAGATTTAGAAAAACTGAAATCCCTAAAGGCATAGGGAGGCTATCGAATTGGGGCTTAAGGCTCTAAGGGCTTTTAACAATCAATTTGTTTTGGTGTTAGTGTGATCTGGAGGCTACTGATCAAGGGCTTGGATCTAGATCTAGTCACTAATTTTGACAAAGGTAAGATATCAAGGGCCTTAGGTGTTGATGGCCGATTATGGTAAGTAGCATGATGATGGTTGTCGTTGTAATTTGGATCTGATATGTCTAGTGACTGATTGTAGGATACCATGGGAGATCTTGGTAGCGTTCGTCGTAAATCAAGTGTGTATCGAACACCCTTCTGTAGTCTAAATCGGCAAAAGCCGAAAAGTCAAAATGCCGAAATTCTGGCATTTCGTGGGCGTGTGAGCGTGCGAACGCTCGTGGGTCAGTTGTAAGCGGTAGATCTGTAATCAAAATTGATAAGGTTGGTGAGTGCACAATTTCGTGCACTTCAGTAAGTTTGGGCCTCGATGGGCTGAATGTGGGCCCAATGGGCTTATGGGCCCATATGGGTAAAATAAGTGATAAACATGTTCTGATAAACTGTAGGTCCAAAACTGCTAAAACTGGTAAGTCAATCGTAAACTTGGACTAATTGGGCTTAAGTAGCTAATAGACACTGTAGGGCCTATTAGGGGGTTTTAGGGCTCATTAACTAAAAACTGCTAAAATGGGCTAGATAAGTTACTGTAACGAAAATGAGACTGCTTAATGCATAAAATCCTAAACAGTGGAATAATTACTGAAATACCCCTTTAAGGGAGAGAATTTACAGTTTTACCCCTAGGTGCAAAATGACCGTTATACCCCTAGGGCTAAATTGGACTGAAATGCATGCTTTACTGCTTTTGTTTATTGTATGCCATATCATGATTATCTGTTGCATGGGATTTGGGATTATTGATGGAGGAAGTGCAAGTGGCACTGCCACAATTATTGAAAGAGGCTTTGCCTCGTACTGTTTACGGAAGGAGGCTTTGCGTCGTACTGAATACTGAAAAGGGCTTTGCCCATACTGTTTACTGAAAGAGGCTTTGCCTCATATTATTGTTAATGGCTTGGCCACCTTATCTGAGCAGCGATGCTGCAACTATGGAGTGTAGCGGTTGGGTGGGTCGAGTAGTTTCCCCACATGAAGTGTTCATGGTTGGTACGGGTGGAGTGTAGCGGCTAGATTTAGGCTGGGTTTGGGCATACATGCATAATCACTGATTTGTTACCATAATGGGCCTACGGGCCGTACTATTACTGAAAAAGGGCTAAGGCCCAGTTTACTGTATCTGGATAGGGCTTTGGCCCAGTTAATACTGAGACTGGTTAGGGCTTAGGCCCAGTGGGCTTGGGTTGATTTGGGCTCTGGATGGGCTTCTTTGCACACTGAGTTTCCAAACTCACCACTTTCTCTCTATCCATGCAGGTGAGCCTTAGATTGGTGGACTTGGAGCTGTGAGGGATTCAGAGTGGCCACGAAGACTGCATTTCTAGTTTAATTAGATTACTTATTTTATTATTTATTTCAATCGTTTTATTTTTAATTTGGGTTTGTAATAAGGCCGCTTTAAATATTTTGATTTTGGGTTTTTAATACTTTACTTATAATTTGTTTTAAACATACAGACTAGGGTTGCGTGCGTTTTCTCAAAAATTAATCAAACATTTTCAAAATTAGTCACGCGATTCAATCGAGTAACAAGTTGAATTTTATAATAAGAAGTCTTTTAATAACTGGTAGTGGATAGGACGTTCACCAATAAACTGGGAATTTCCCTTACAACTTTAATAACAGTTTTGCAAAGCTTACCCTAATAATATTAACTAGGTAACATGGTTAGTTTTAGGTGATGTGACATGCCAGACTTGGCCGTAGCATCTGGGCCCGGTTTAGGGTGTTACACAACACATGAATTAAATTTCACTAGATCAATCAAACACGTAGATTTGACAAAATCAAGTAGACCAATATGAAAAAATTTAAACTTTGAAAATCTCATTCGAAAATGCAAACCAAGACATGGAAATTTCGTACAAGATTTCAAAGGCTTATCTTGAAAACCAAAATCAGATGATTTGAATAGTGTATGCGAAAATCTATCACAAAGCAATTGATCAGACATGTTTGAACAGAAAGATTGGGCATATGGATTGAAAAAGTTTAAACAGTTTAACACATCAACATCAGCATGCGCAAGATTTTTATTGTAAACCTCCACACTCCACATAGGCATAGTCATCTCAACAGAAGAGTTAAACATGTCAAAAGATAAGATTTTCAAGGCATCTTTCGAAACAAAGTGATTAAGAACAAGAGATGAACAATTAGAAAATAGCTCAAGTTTTTCATAATTTAGGCCATCAAAACCTTTATAAATAGCTTTCAATTCAAGTGGCCTTGATTCGATAACCATGGAATCCTTACCTTCCTTACCTTCGACTATCGGTGGGTGGCTATCATTTACGAACTTATCATTCTCGATCATCCGAAAACACCTCTCACTTGGAAGATATCAAAGTTGAAGTTGGTCGCAAGGACTTCTATGAACGTGACAAGAAAATTCACAAGGGAGACTAACAGAAGGATTAGTAGAAAGAATCCTCACTTTCTCACTTTCACTCGATTCTTTTTTTCTCAGATTCTCTTGATTCTTCTATTTCAATCTCTTTTTCCACTCTTTTTTCATGATGATATTCTTTTTCTCGCTCGAATTCCTTTTCAATTTCTCTTTAATTTTCTTTTTCTTTTTCAAAGACTTTTTCAAAGGCTTTCTCAAGTTCTCTCAAGACTCGCTCATTTTCTCTTTTGCTTGCCTTTTTTCTCTCTTTTTTTTTATTTCTTTTTTTTTTCGTCTTTTTCTTTTCTTTTACATGATGTTACAATAGAATCAAGATAAGAATGATCTTGTTCAAATGAAGGGAAATTATGTACATAAGAATCACGTTCCAAACTTCGTGAAGAATACTCCATATAAAATTTCTTTGAAAAACTAGAAGAAGTATATCTTCCTCTTCAAACGTCATCTTAGAACGAACCAAAATCGTAATCGACTTCTCGCCTTCTCGAACTTCTTGACGAGTAGGAATCAAAGTGTGAATCTCTTGGTCTTGAAGTCGATGGCGAAAAGGAATAATGATGGAAGTCTTTTCTTGAATAACATTCGGGTGCATATTTTCAACTTGATCTCGATCTCATTCTTTGACTTGATGGAACTCGTTCTCGTGAATCTCGTTGTTCCACACGATCTAATCTTTCATATAATTTATCAAACCTGGAATTCACCATTCGTTGCATTTCTTGCACCAAATAATTGTACTCCGTTTTGGTGAACTCTTCACGAGACATGATTTTTGTTTGGCTAAAAAGAAAATTGTTAGAACATAAACAAAACAAAAATTAGGTACCTCACCACAAAACGCACAATTTTCACTCAGAAAGAAAGAAGGAAAAGTGACACTCTCGCTCGTGTTTACACTCGTTTGGCTTTTACCTCCACTCAAATGCGCTCACTCACTCGTGCCTTTTACCTCTCAAACTTTCTCTGGCAATTTCGTAGTTGAACTTGCCAATGCCTTATCGTAGGCTGAGGGGTCAGTTTCAAAAAAATTATTTAACAAAAAGGTAAGGATGAGGGGGTTAAGGGTCGGCTAAAAGAAAATTAAAATCGGTTTTGAGTGTGGCGATGGGGTAGGAGGTGAATGGTAGAAACTAATGAACTTTATCGGGAACACAAAAAGATCAACAAAAGAACATATTCTTTCACACTATATATATTTTTCATAATAATAATTTTTCTTCTTCTTGTTTTTTTTACTTTTTTTGAATTTTTTTTTACTTCGACTTTTTTTCAACACTTTTTTTATTTTTTTTATACTACTCTTTTTTTCACGTAATTTTTTTACAAGACTTTTTTTTTGACAATTTTTTTCACGAATTTTTTTTCAAAATTTTTTTACGAACCTACTTCCGACGATGCTACGAACGTCGGTACTCCTCGTTTTAATAGCTCTGATACCAAATGATACGAACCGTCTTGGGGTGAGTCAAGTCGTATGCTTGATTGCCCGATCGTCTACGAGAAAGTATCATTCGGCTCACTTTAAAAGAATGTTTTTAAGTAAATAATGGAGGAAGCTATGGAAAAGGGTTCAAAGATGGGTTTATGTTTATGGATAGGTAACAATAAAAGGGTGGAAAGGTAATGGGTGGTTCGATTAAGTTGGGAATGGAAAATAGATTGAAGGTAGTTTAATAAATGATGGTTATGGAAGATAGTGAACTTAAAAGCAAGTAAGAACCAATATCAGGAAATATTGACCCAAGTACTTATACGCTTTCAAGGTAGAAATGAAAATGATAGAACCTCGACCCACTACTTAACAAAGTAGGAACCTCGGTATATGGGTGAACACCACACTCTTTGGAGTGGTAAGTTTGAAAAGAAGACAGGGTTGACGCCACTAAAACTAGATAAGCCAACAAAGTCCTCAACGAAATATGAGAGAAAGAAATCTTACAAATTCTATATAAATTTAACAAAGTTTAAACAAACAATAGGTCTCACCCCTTACAAATGAAATAAGAACTATTTATAGCCTTAGCTCTAGGTAACCGAATAGGCACATTCATAAACTTAAGAATTAAGGAAAATTAACCCATGAACGTTCTTGAAATTTCTAGAATTTAAACATCAATTCAACATGTCTAAATTCGGCTAAGGAGAGAATGGATGGAAGCCTTCATGCATGAGTTGAAATAAATGGATGAATGAATCTCCTTTGGTGCTTGTCTAGTTCAGCCAAATAGGAGCTCATGGGTTAGCTTCATGGTTAAGAATAATTCCCCCTTGAGTGCGCATGAATACTTAGCCATGAAGAAGGCTTCAAGTACCTTGCATGAATACCAAAGGTTGCTTTCAACTCCTTGGGACGTTCATGCACTTGCATGGAACATTCATCATCATAAATAAGCACTTTAATGGCATGTAGGTTCATGAATGGAGGGCATGAACCTTGCAAATTCGTTCTTCCCTTTGTGGATGCATATTATTTAATTCATATGCTGAATTTATGAGTTAATTCCTCCCCTTGGACATTCTTGAATACATCTATGCATGTGTAGAAGGTTATAGGTCAATTCAAGGTGTGAGCATGCTCAAGGAGCTCAATAGTCAACATAGAAGTAGTTGGCAGCTACTTCTTGGCCAAATAAGTGCCTTGGAAAGTTAGGAGACAGCCACCGTACATGCACTTAAGCCATTCATGCATTCTATCATCCCATGCATTTGATCCATTCATGGACTAGCCTTTAATGTCCATACATGCATTCGGCACACGCATTAATTTATAAAAACCTTGCATCTAGCTATACATGCACTAGCATTTAATACTTCTTCATTCATGCATGTGAGCCATCCAAATGGGATCTATCCTCTTGTATTCATTGTGTCGTCCATTAGCTTTGCACCTACGTGAAATAAAATAAAATAAAATAACAAATCATGAGATATAAATAGAAACACATAAATTCGGCACAATGTGAATACATTAATGTCATGCATTAAATTGGCTAGAATGTGAACATAATTAAAATAGGTAATGACTATAACATACTAAAAACAAATATTAATATAAGATAGATTTAATGCTTAAATAAATATGTTCGAATTTTATTTAATGCATTAAAGTCAAAACCGAGTTTAAACTAAAAATGAGCTAAGCTTTAGCTCGTGAGCTAAAGTTAAGCTGAAGTTAAACTCCTATTGTAAAGTTAAGCTAAGGTTTAGCTCGTGAGCTGAATATGAGCTAGGAGTAAGCTTGATTTAGCTCAAGCAAGTTAGATTGAGCTCGAATGAGCTGGATTTGAGCTAGACGAAACTCGTGGAGCTCGAAACGAACTGGGATCAACTTGCCAACATGTCAATGCTCGACTCGAAAGACTTGACCGATGGGGTTCACTGGCTGCGCTACCATCATTGCTAGGCTAATTCCTTTGATATCCACAATTGACCATCCTAAAGCTTTATTGGGTTTCCTTAAGACCTCCAGTAATTGTATCTCCTGGTCTGTTGTAAGCTTGGCAGAAATAACTACAGGCAGTGTATCACTTTTTCCCAAATAAGCGTACTTCAAATGCAATGGTAATAGCTTCAAATCCATCACCGGCGGGTCTTCTATTGATAAAGAGGATTGAATGAGTGACTTGATAAACCTAATGATTCATATCTCCTTTTGCATCCATTTTCAAATTTCTAAGTTTCCATTAGTTCTTTAGATTCTTCAATCAAATCTATTCATTTAATTTGATAGAGTCTGCATCAAAATTGTTGTGCATATGTCTTGCAAATTTTTCTTGAATTACAATGTCAATAAATTCTACGGCATGGCATTCTTCATCTTGGTCTGTACACTTTAAAGCATTAAACACATTAAAAGCCAACGGCTGATCATTAATTCTCATGGTTAACTCACCTCTCTGTACATTAATTCTTATTGTTAACTCCATTTCTCTTAATGCTTTCCTTCTTCGCCTTAATGTCCTTTCAATCTCAAGATCAAAACAAGATTTTGTATCCTCTTGAATACTTCTTCTCATGCACTAGTACAAAACTTGAAAATGAAATAAAATACTAATTAACTATTCTAACAAAAATAATAAGAAGAATAAAAAATCAACTTTTCACCAATGCTACCAATCCCCCGGCAACGGTGCCAAAAACTTATTGCATGTAAATAACTAATGCAGTTGTGCTAGTGTACACATCATTCAAGTAATAAAGTGATAAGTAAGTATTGTCTCCACAAGGATAAAAAATTGTTAAGAGATTGATTAAGTTATTATAATCCTATTAACTATACTAAATAGTAGGAAATACTCTTAAATTGAATAAGTTGTTGGTATAATGAATTAATGTAATTTAATGCTAAAAATACAGAATTGATATGACAAATAAAATGTAGTGGCAAATTACTAAGAAAAGAAAGAGTAATTCTATTGTTGAATGAATAGGGTTGAAATTATTTAGGTGAAATGCTCATATCAAAATAATGTCATGGCAAAATATTGTCTAATCAACTGCTCAAAGAGTTACTACTGTAACATGCCGCTTCCAATAGCTAGATTTTAAGCTAAAAATCTAAGTTACTGTATGTCTACAGAACTCTGGATTAATAACTGCAATGAACATTCTTCTATGCACAACTCGTAACATCTATGTCTAGAGTGCTACGAATATTCTATCAAATATTTGCTTGCATCAAACGATTCTAGATCCAGTAAATTTACCCTTTTCAGAATTGAAAATACATCTATGAACACAAGATGCAATCAGCTATGTCTAGAGCTTGCATGCATGTATTCAAAATAGGCATAAATCGAATGACACAGTGATATAGGCAATCTCAAATCATAAGTAATAAGGATGATAAACATCCACCCAAATAACTCCAACCCAGAAAAGATTTAGTTCATGGGTGGAAAGGTGAACACCAAATTTAAATCATTCATCAATATTTAAAAATGTTTGAATTACAAAAATCAAGAAAACTAAAAGCATAACTACAGGATTTCTCACCACACTCCAGCTTCTCTTTGATCTTCTGATCATACATGAATCCAAGATAAATGTCTCTTCCCCTTCTTCATGCCTGTATTCTGCTCTTTGTAGTTGCTATCCTTTCTTTCTCTGAAATTCTCCAATGGAGTTTTTCTCTATGCAGATAAAAGATTGCTATCACTAGTCTCTTTCTCACACAAGTTCTCCTCTCTTTTTTTTTCTCCTCTCTCCTTTTATTGGGTAGATTTGTCCCACCTCAGAACACTTTTTTAATTCCTCTTTTCAGGTTGGATTTTCTAGTAAACATATAGCTGGTTAAGAATGACGTGGATAAAGTGTTAAGTCATCTTCTCGGAATTATCATGGCAAATCTATTGGCAATCAATTTCACCATTTGTGATGGTAATATTTCACTCCCTTTATTTTCTCTTTTCATCTTCTTGCTCTTCCTACACATATATTCACACAAAACCACACATTTCCTCCTCAAGAGATAAAAGTAACAAATAATGACCATTATATCACAATCTAAGCTTTGTTATGCAATGTTATAGAAATATCCTAAAAATTTAAATGTATTAACTTGATTAAAACCAATTAATTCTACTTAGAGACCTTAAATATAACTCTTTTCAATAGTTACCAATGGGTTGCTCAGCAACTTTAGAAAATGGGAGCAAAGTGGTGAGGAATACAGGTAATTCTGGCATTGGCTTTGTAAAATTCTTTTGCATGGATCTCCGGACCATTATTTTGTAAAATTCTTTGAAAAATGCAGGCCTTAAAATTATTTTGTAAAATCCTTACATACACCTAATATTTAGCTTGCTGTTGCTGGGCCTGGGCCGTCTCTTCAGCCAGGTGAAATTGTTGGATTTCAAAGAGGGGCATCCTCTGCTCCAACTACTTTAAGGAATGCAAGATTTGTTGTTCTAGGGAGCTACAAAAAATTGAAGGTGCTGTCGTAGGAGAATGTGCAGCAGAGGAAGTGGTGGCATGACTATCCTAAGTTACCCTGGTAGCACCAGTGGCTTGGATCTTCGCAAAGATGGTCATGGTCAATCCACCATTGTTAGGGTTGATATCCTCATCTGTATTGAGAGGGACTTGCCCGGTTCAACATAGAGCAGTAATAAGTGAGGGAAAGTTTAAGCCACTGACATTCTACTCAGCACACCAATGTACTTCTTGAAAAATGATTCTACCGACATTAATTCTTCTCCCTTTTATGATGGAGTGTAGTAAAAGCATTCTCTTTTGAAACAATTGTATTATGCGTACACAGCATAAGACGGCTCCTTAGAAAATAATAACATACTTTCTCAATAGGCTTTAATAAAGCCTTCTCAATAGTATAACACTGTTGACTAGACACGGTCCATCATGTTCCTTTAATACACAAACCATCCAATAATTAAGCTAAACCCTCAACAGTGATACTTTCAGCAAACGGTGTGTGTTCGACTTGGACATCTGCAAGACCAAATTATGCATTAATATGGTCTTTATTAAATGGAATGGAAGTGCCCCTTATGTATGTAGATAAAAGGGGAATCTGGAGAATTGACATGGGCATAAAATTCCCAAACAATTTTCCCTAAAATGTCCTTCGGGTGAAAACAGAAAATATTCCACCCATGCTTTTCTACTATGGAGAACATAGATTATCATATCCATGTATGGTTTATCTTTAAATAAGGACCCTTACTCAAAATAGAAAGGGCATTTTGCGATGTTGTTATTGTATCTCATGGATGTGACACTGTTAAATAATGTATTTGGCTAAGTAGTACCAACCCTTAGTGGTTTAGCAATTTTGGAGGCAGCTTTGATGCAAGCCATTGGAGAAAACTGAAAAATCTTGAAGAATGTAGTGGAAGAAAAGATAAGAGATATTGAAGAGAAAGAGTAATAAAAATGAAAACTTTAGGAGAAACTTAAGAGACATGAGCTGTAACGCCCTGAATTTGGGCGTAAAAATATTAGGCCTTGAGCAAGGGAACGGTTAGGGAATTGCACATAAAAGTTTAGCTGTGTAAGAAAGTGACATAAATAAATGTCTACTTCAGTGGTTATGTGTCCTGAGAAGTGTTGGAGAAGTCCTGGGTTCAAACTTGGGCTTTAGCAAAAATTTTAATTTTAAGTAAATAAGGCCCTTGGTTCTAGATAGTAGGCTTCTTAAATTAATTTGGTTGATATATGACATGGAAGAGTTGTTGGTCAAGTGGTAAATGGCGTGTGGAGTGTACATGGGGTCTGAGGTTCAAGTCTTGGGGTATGCAGAATTTTTGTCTACTTACATAAGTGAACTCTGACTTTGGCTTGTAGGCTTTTAAATTGTTGCAAATAAAATATGACATAAAGAGCCTGCTGGTAAAGGGGTAAGTAGCCTGTTACTGCAACCAAGAGGGTTGTGCTCGAGTCACGCTTTGCTCAAAGAGGTATTTATTTTGCAGCTGGGATGGCTTTTTGATGCCGATTGGAGTCATTTTGGGTATTGGCTAAATTTGTTCTTACCTTTCGAGTTCGTTTATGCAACTGAAGTTTTACCTTTTGTGCCGATTAGGTATTTCTTTTTTTTTCTTTTGATCTCTTTGTGATCGTTGTACTGAACATCACTTCTTTCTCTCTATTGAACCAATTCTCACTTCTCCTCTATTCTGTTGACACTGCTGAAATACACCTCCCTTCTCTTCCCTCTCATTCTTTCCATTTTCTCTTATAGCCAAACCTTTCTTCTTTTTCCCTTTTCATTTATTTTCTTTTCATCTTCTCCTCTGTTGCTATTCTTTTGATCGATCACTTCCTATTCTTGACTGAATATAGTGTTCCTTTCCTTAGTTTCTTTCGGGTTTCCCTGCTATCTATTGGTGGCCGATTACTTCTATGCTTGCTATTGGCGTGGTGGGTTCGATCTCACAAGAGTTCTAACATTCATTAGGTACTCACATGTTTTTCCTTGTTTCTCAGTCATTCCAACGAGTGATCAAATCTATTCTTTTAAATCTTTTTAGGAAACTGAATGTGATTTTCTTCTTATATTTTCTGACTACGATCTTCATTCTTTATTTTCCGCGTTGCAATATACGATGGTTCTAGGGATCTCGGTGGAGTAAAGTGATCTTGTAGCCATGGAAACCTTCTGTCTCTCATCATTCATTAAGGTAATCTCGACACCTTGTTTTGGGTATTAGCCGAATACCCAAGTGGTTTGTTGGGAAATATTTGTGGAGGTAAGCCACAACTTTATTTTTTATCCAACAGAAACTAATATGGTGCAGTTAGTCGCCAGGGTGCAAAGGTTGGTTTTTGGTCGGCGATTTTGGAGGGATTAGTTTCAGATCATCTAATCGTGTTTGGTGCTCAAGGGGTGTTTCGTAGGCTTTCTCGAAAAAGGTGTGTATCTGTACACTGTAAACCATTACTGTCGTAAAGCCGAAAAGGTGTGTAATCACACCCCTCTCTACTGTGAATCAGCAAACACCGAAAAACTAAAAAGCCGAAACTTCAGGATTTGAGGCCTCACGAGCAATCGATCGCTCATGTGGTGAATCGAGCCCACGAAACATGGGCTTAAGACTATAAAATGATCGAAATACCCTCGAAGGGTAAAATGACCGAATTACCCCTGGAGGGTAAAATGACCGAATTACCCCTGGAGGGTAAAATGACCGAATTACCCCTAGAGGGTAAAATGACCGAATTACCCTTAGAGGGTAAAATGACCAAATTACCCCTGGAAGGTAAAATGACTGAATTACCCCTAGAGGGTAAAATGATTGAATTACCCCTAAAGGGTAAAATGATCGAATTACCCCTGAAGGGTAAAATGACTGTAATATCCTTGTAGGGTAAAATGACCGTAATATCCCTATAGGGTAGAATGACCGTAATACCCCCATACAGTAGAATGACTGAAATACCCCCATAAGGTAAAATGACCGTAATACCCCTGTAGGGTAAAATAACCAAAATACCATTATAGGGTAAAATGACCAATATACCCCCGTGGGTAAAATGACAGTAATGCCCTTGTAGGGTAAAATGACCGTAATACCCCTGTAGGGTAGAATGACTATTATGCCTTATATGATGGTTGATTGGTTGAGTATGCCTTGTGATATTTATGCGCTTTGCATACATACACGACATACTGCATGGGTTGGGATATTGTTATGGAGGAAGTACTGATCTATTAGGGTCGTACGGATTGCATGAGATGACTGTGGACCCATTGAAGGCTTAAAGCCATATATTTATACTGATCTGTTAGGGTCACACGAGACGCACGAGATGACTATGGACTCACCGAAGGCTTAAAGCCATATATTCATACTAATCTATTAGGGTCACACGAGTCACACGGGACGACTGTGGACTCGCTGAAGGCTTAAAGCCGTATATTTGTACTGATTTATTAATGTTGTACGGGTCACATGAAACGACTATGAATTGACCAATTACTTTGTACCATTCATATTACCGATGGCTTTGTGCCGTTCATTTTACCGATGGCTTAGTGCTATGCATATTATCGATGGCTTAGTGTTGTCCATTCTACCGAAAGCTGTAACACCCTAAATTTTTTTGGTTTTGTAATTTTGTTTGTTTTGTTTTGATTTTATGCTTAGTGGTGTTAATTAAGTGATTTAATAGTGGGTTGGAGAGTTTAAAGGGTCCTGTGAGTGAACCTAGGTCTTGGAAAAATTTTATTGTCTTGGCTTAAGAAGATATAGGCATGGTTAGTAGGCCTTTTATTTTAGTTCGGCTGCAGCTTGTCATGAAAAGGTCGGTGGTAAGTTGGCAAAGAGGCGTGTATGGTACATTTGGATCAGGGGTTCGAGACTGCATAAGGGAAAAAACATTTTTTCTTAGAAAGCACGGCACACTAGACGGAAGGGTTATAAGTTGTTGCGTGGGGTTATTGGCATGAAAGTCGTAATGGTGCAGTGGCAAGGCGTGTATGTGTAAAAGGCGTGCTTTGGAGGTTGCAGGTTTGAGCTTAACTCTGCCTTGGGAGGTTACATTTTTACTGCTCACTTGGGATGGATGCCGAGTTTGACCGAAACTCTCCTTAGCTACAGGAGAAGTCGGTCAAGCGGTGGGTTATTGAAGGAAGGCTACTATCAGTGATTGAACCAAGCGGTGGGAATGTTTTCTTTTTTACCCTTTTTACTTTATTTGAAATATTGGATGATTGACAAGCTAATTTTATGCAGCTATTAAAGGCCCTTTTTTATGGAAAAAATCAGCCGAATGTGGGACTTATTGGTCCCTTCGATCAAAGGAGATTTTGTTGCCTAGTTTATGTGCTTAGGCTTAGGATTTTTTGGCATATTGTGGGATAGAAGTTTGCTTTCCTTTTTGTTTTTTTAACATTGATTCTCACCATATTTCTCTTCATTTTTGCCGAACCTGCTATCATAGTCTTCCTTTCATCTCTTTTGAGCAATTTCTTTCCTACTCTCCAATCTCTTGGTTCTTCTTACTTTGGCCAAATTGTCTTGACTGGTTATTGCTGAATTCTTTGATTAATTGGTATAGTTGTATTGTGACCTTTTTAGTATTTCTGAATTAGTCAAAGTTCTTGTGGATCTTCTCACTTTGGGGTGACATTTAGTTTTGTTCCGTGGTGGTGATTGGTAAGTTTATCTTGGATTCAAATGTCAATTTCCTTAGTTGGATATTAGGGATACTCTTTTCTCTCAATTGCATTCCATTTTTACGATTGGCTTATAATTCTGTGATTGACCAAATGTGTTAGGGGTGCGTTCCTATTAAGGGAGGTGAGGGCCGATTAGATTCCTCATTCAAGGGAACACCTACTCTTGTGGTAAGCATTTGGATTTGAGTGACATTGGTTAAGTGTTTTTAGGTGTTCACGAATTTATATAATGACTCTTGTGAAGGTAGAACTTTGGGGGAAAACTGCTTACTTTTGAATCGAGAAGGATCGGTTATTGGTTAGGGGGTATGTTTTTGTAGGGCATTAAAAGTTGCAACATCTTATTGACGGTTATTAATAATTTTTAGATTAATAAGAGGTGTGGTTGATTATAGGTTCTTGATCTCAGAAAGGGGTTGTAACACCCCGAACCCGGCCCAGACGTTATGGCCATGTCCGGTGTGCTACATCACCTAGACTATCCTACGCCGCCCTATTTACTAAGTCCGATGGTGAGTTTTAAAAAGCAGTGCTTGACTCTTTTGGAAATTCCCGTTTTAATAACTATTCAACTTAATCTCTAATTCATTTGTTAAGCGGTTCACTTCAACCTTACTATCTTACTTCGTCTCTTGTATTAACAGGTTGGTTAAGAAAACATTTGTTTAATTTTCGAAAACATTGTGTAATTGTGGATGAAATAAAATAGTTGGAAGTCGCAAATAAAAACAGATATAGTGGCCTTATTACAACCCATAACGAAATAAAACCAATAGTAAAAGTAATTAAATTAATAAAACCAATTAAAATACGAGTTCAGTCTTCGTGGCCACTCTAAATCCCTCCCAGCAACCAAGTCACGATCTAGGTCTCACCTGCAAGGATGGAAAGAGAATGTTGAGTTTGGGAAAACTCAGTGTGTGCAGAACCCATCCAAAGCCCACATCGGCTCGAGCCCACTGGGCCTGAGCCCTAACCAGTCTCAGTCAGATACTGGGCTGAAGCCCTATTCAGATTACAGATACTGGGCCAAAGCCCTATAACAGATACTGGGCCGAAGCCCTATTCAGATAACAGTTTGGCCCATAGGCCCATAACAGTACAGTACAGTACAACAGTATGAATGCAACCCAATTGGGGAGACTACTCAACCCACCAACCACTACACACCACCCGTACTAGCCAACACACCATGTGGGGAATAACTCGACCCACCCAGCCCACAAACCACAGTCGCAGCATGGCTGCTCAGATAAACAGTATACGAGGCAAAGCCCCTTTCAGAAACAGTACGAGGCATAGCCCCTTTCAGTAACGTGGTAGTGCCACTCACACTTCCTCCAATATCAAACCCAATCCCATGCATCAGACATACATACATCATGATATGCAGTAACAGTAATAGTCATGTCAAACAGTTCAGTCAGTTTTAGCCCTAGGGGTATAACGGTAATTTTCTACCTAGGGGCAAAACAGTAATTTCTCATCCTAAGGGTATTTCAGTAATTTTGCTCTCATATTTTAGTTTTTATGCTTATTACAGTCTCTACTAATCCCATAGTCGTTACAGAAATTTGGTTAACACAGTTTAATAGTTTTAGCTTTTAAGCCCTAGAACCCCTAATGGGCCCTATTACGTCGATTAGCCCATTAGGCCCGTTTAGTCCAAATTTCATATTCAGTTACCTTGTTTTAACTGTTTTTACGCCTACAGTTCATATTATTACCCTTAAACCCATTTTTATCCAAATGGACCCAAATTGCCCATTGGGCCCATATTCAGCCCACCGAGGCCCCAACTTACCGTAACGCCCAAAATTTCGTGGTTAGCTCTCCCTTCAGTACCGATTTCATATCCAACATTTCCCTACCAACTTGTGAGCGTTCGCACTCTCACAAGCCCTCAAAACGCCAGATCTTCGGCATTTCGGCTTTTCGGCATTTGCCAACATGCACAATGAAGGGGTTCAAAATCACACACCTGTTTTGCGGTTTCACCGACGAGATCTCCTATGCGACAGTTCCTACAACCCAATATCTAATCGATTAATCAATAGATCTATGAAAAACCAAAGCCACAATCCCTTACCACATTCGGCCATACCCCTTAATGGCCATGAAAACTTACCTCTGACGACCTAGGTGCACAAAATCTAGATCTGATGATACTGATGCCTTCAACTCCTTGCTTGATCACCTTCTTCGCTAACTATCACTCAAAAGAATAAAGAAAAATACCACTTTGAATTACTAAAAGTCCAAATTGACATTCTCCCTAACTTTAGGGACTTTCGGCTTTTCCAAAACATGAAATATTGAACAGATCTGAGGTATTAAGCGCTTACCAATGGTTTCTCTTTGATTCCTACACAGATCTGATGTAAATTTGACCCTTAAACGTTAGTAGAACCCTTAACTCTGAGATCTGAAATTTTCGGCTATCTCCCTACACTAATGGTGATTTCGGCTTTTCAACTAGAGAAGAAGATGGCGATTTGGGCTATGAGTTTGGGTGATGGTATTGACAATGATGTGGCTCAAGGGAATGTAGTAATCAGCCACAACAGGTGAAAGGAATAGGGGTAATTCGGCTTACAAGAAATCGGCAAAAAGGAAGCAGTTTTCGGGATTTCTGGCACTTTGAGCAATCGGCTATGGCTATTTTTGGAGGGATGGAATCGAAGGAAATTGCAGAGCTAAGTATGATAGGGTTTTCAGCTAAGGAGAAGATCAACTGGGTAAAAAGAAAAGAGGAAAAACAATGGTAGAGGAGAAGAAGATGAAGAAATCGGCTAGATGCTCTTAGGGAGGCAAATTTCAGCTTTTGACTGAAAAGGGAATAATAACACCTAAGGTGGCTAACCCTAACTCTCATGACAGAAAATAGAAAAAGATGAAACCCTAATAATCTCCCTAAAGCAATCGGCCCAAGACCCTAAAGCCCCTTGCCGAATTCTTACTTAAGTTAGTCACATGCCCGGCACATGCTTAGAAATTAAAAAGAGCAATAAGCCTAACATACAACTCGAACCCTTGTCCTTCAATACCCATCTAGGTGCCACTTTTTTAGGAGCTTAATGGCGCCACCTTGCCACTTTTCCAAAGCTCTCTTTGTGATATGATTTACACAGTTTTTCTTAAGGGCCCTCTTGACCCAGTTCCCCCTTTTTACTTACAACGCACTTAACTATTTTTATCAATTTTTAACTGAGTTTTGGGCTTCCTAAAGGCCCACTAACACATCCAAACACCATTTTAGCAATCAGAACACAAAATTTCCCAACTTCACCAAAAATCTCATTAACCCAAAAAAAATCCCGAAAATCAAGGCGTTATAGGGGTTCAGTATCAACGACGCATCAGGTGTGTTATCGCATTTTTTGGATACAAAGGCGAAATGCCAAAACGGCAAATGCCGAAAAGTCAATGAATCGATTGTTGGCCACATAGGCATGCAAACATTCATGTATATGATTGAGGCCACAGATTGTGGCCTACATCAAAAAATGACTTTCATGACCGATTTCATGAGTTGGGCCAAAACGGGACAAATGGGCCCAATGGGCCTATGGGCCCGCTAGATAGGTTTTAGACCGTTTTCGAATCTTTGGACTGTTTGGCTGCATGTGTCACTAGATGACCATGGGCCTACTAATAGGCCTTTACACATGTAGGACCACACTGATAGATGACGAAAATGCCCCTAAGGGGCAAAATGACCAAAATACCCTTTAGGGGTAAATTGACTGTTTTGACTTTGTCTGTTTTCTGATTAAATTTATATATATTATGAAATGCTTGTATGAGTTATCTGTATCATGATAGCATGTCATTTTATATGTTGCATTGCATGGGGGATGGGATATATGTATATGGAGGAAGTGTTCATTATTCTGTGGCTTATAGCCTAATATTCTAGCAGCACTGCTGCATTTTATCGATAATGTCACATCGATACTACACTGTGGAGTGTAGGGTTGGGTGGGTTGATTATATCCCCACATGGAATGATAGGTTGGACGGAGATGGAGTGTAGCAGATGGTTGGGTAGGATTCTGATTGCATGTTATACTATTATTGCTATGGACTTAAGCCCACTGAATGTGATATGTTACTGTAATAGGCTCTAGCCCAGACTAATTTTGTTATATTGTTATTGCTAGGAATACACACTGAGTATTCGTCTACTCACCCTTTTATTTTACCGTAAAGGTAATACTGAGGCATAGGCAATTCCATGCTACATAGACTTGGAGGCGGCCACACTTTGCTTTTGTATTGTTTTTGGTTTTTATTTACTTTAATTATGGTTTTTATTTTGGGTTTTTAATAAGGCCACTATTTAATTTTTCTTAAATATTGGGTTTATTTATCTGCATGTTTAAAACCTGTTAGCTCTAGGGCGCGTTTTACGAAAGATATTTATTTTCCAAAAATCACTTTTTCACAACAAACGAGAATTCAAACAAAGCTTCTGCAATCATTATGTTTTTCTAAATAAACTACTTTCATAACCTGATTAACCAAGGATAAGTGGAATGATTTTTTCTTCAAACTTTAAAGAACAAAGGGTTTTTACAACATAGCTAGTTATAGTAAAACAAGATTTCGAGACACTTCAATGTGACACTTTCGAATACGGCCATCTGGGCCGGGTTTGGAGTGTTACAAGGGCTTTGTGCCATTCATATTATCGATGGCTCAGTGCTCTCCATTTTACCGATGGCTTTGTGCCATGCATATTATAGGTGGCTTAGTGTTGTCCATTTTACCAATGGCTTTGTTCCAGCATATTATCGATGGCTTAGTGTTGTTGATTTAACCGAAACTAGGTTTTATTGACGACTTAGAGCCACTTATCTTACTAGCAGTTATGCTATGATTATGATTACAGGTAGCTAAATTGTGATTCTGTTGTCTGGCAGCCTTGCTGCAATATTGGAGCGCTGGCTAGGTGGGTTAATTTTATCCCCACATGGTGTGTTGGCGGTACGAAGTGGTGTGTTGGCTGGATTGGGGTGGGTTGCACTATTGCATTATTTTTCTGAACTGATACTATATTTGGCTTACTCCCACATATGTTCTGCTTCTGATTCTACTACTGAAATAGGCTAAGGCCCATCTGATACTGTCTGCTATAATGGACTCATGCCCAGACTGTTTCTGTATTTTATTTATCTGACTAACTATTCTTTTTATATAGTAGGGACTCAGATTGATGTTGTAAGGGACTCAGAAGTGGCCACACTACTGTTCATGTTTTCTTTATTTGGCTTTAAGTTACTATTAAATTTCGTTCTAGGTTTTTATTTGTGTAATAAGGCCTCTCTTTAAATTTTTAGTTTTACTTATGGTTTTTATTTATCATATTTTTCTATCTATTAGACATAGGACACGGGCTTCTAAAATGATAACTGTTTTCAAAACTACACGTTTCCGCAACACTGTTGAAATGCTTCCGCATCAAACAAAGTTTTTTTTTAAGTAATAACGTTTAAAAATGGTTAAAAATGACTAAAAGGATTTAAGAACCAATAAGAGGCTTTAACCTTCAAACGGGCTTTTATAAACAAGATCAAGTTTTCGAAAAAGCATTGCAATGTGACACGCCAGATTCGGTCATAACGTCTAGGCCGGGTTCGAGGTGTTACATGAGCAGTTGAGAAGAGAAAAATAAGAGAGATAATGATGACAGTTTAGCAAAAATGAAATGTGCTAGGGAAGTTACATAACGTGCAGAAGGAAAGAAAGAAATTAAGAGGATTTTGGGGTAGAGATGTAAAGTGCCCTATGTAACACCCCAAACCCAGCCCAGAAGTTAGGCCCGAGTCTGGCGTGTCACATTGAAGTGTTTATTGAAAACTATGTTTTCATTGAAAACCCTTCTTTATGTAAAAACTTGAGTAAAATCCTAGTTACATTTGTTTATCTTTAAAACGTGGTACATTGAACAATTAATTACTTTGTAAAACCCTTTTTAGTTGCGAAAGCTAATTTAAAAAGAAACCGATTTACGAAAATGTGATGTTTAAAGATTAAGTCACGAAATCATTTCGAAAATGCTGCGAAAATGTTGTGTTTTTTAAAAACAGTTAACATTTTTTGAAAAACCGTGATTTACCTCTACAGATATAAATCAAAATAAATAAAAACCCAAATAAAAGCAAATTAAAATCCCAATGACCTTATTACAAAATTTTAAAACCAAAACAGAATCTAAACTATAAATAAAGTCCAAAACATAATAAGAAAATAGTCATGCGGCCATCTCCGAGTCCCTCGCAGCACTGATCCTCTTAAAGCTAAGGATCACCTGCACAGGTAATAAACGGGGTGAGTTTTTGAAAACTCAATGTGTAATCCCCTTATTAAAGTAACAGTCAATATACAGAAATAGAGACAAACACAGAAACAGTCAGGGCCAGAGCCCTTTAACTGTAACGGTATAGTCTAATTCAGAGCATACATGGGCCAAAGCCCACTACAAAATCATTTTGGGCCATAGCCCATAACAAAATAAATTGGGCCTAGGCCAAACCAATAACAGAATAAGTGGGCCTAAGCCCAAAATAGAAGCAGAACAGAGCATATATGCAACCATGTGAGTATGCATCCCAACCTAATCCATCCAGCACACCACCCGTACCAGCCAGCACACCACCCGTACCAGCGAACACACTAATTACACAACCGTGCTGCTAATAACAGGAAATGTGGCAGAGCCACCAGAAGTAGAATACATGGCGGAGCCACTATTAACAAAAATACGTGACAGAGCCACTAGTACAGAGCTACCTCCAGATCATAGCCATCCCCATGCAGAACATCGTGTATGTCATCATCACACATATATGCAAAATGGCCATGCTCAGTAACAGTTATTTAAACATATATTAAAAGCATACCAATCATGCAACCACGCTCACATCAATTAAAACATTGTCATACGATCACAGTCAAATTAGTCAAAACTGCTAGTCCAAGTTAGTCACTTGCCCACAAGGGCAAAACAGTCATTTTACACTTTGGGGAAAAATGGTCTTTTTATCCCATAGAGGTATTTCGGTAATTCTACCCTACAGAGGTACTTCGGTAGTTCTACCCTACAAGGGTATTTCGGTAGTTCTACCGTACAGGGGTATTTCGGTAGTTCTACCCTACAGGGGTATTTCAGTAATTTTACAAAGCGAGGGTATTTCAGTAATTTTGCAATCCAGGGTATTTCGATAGTTTCACAAATCGTGGATATCTTGGTAATGTCACAAATCAGGGTATTTCAATAATTCCACAAATCAGGGGTATTTCAATAATTTCACAAATCATGGGTATTTTGGTAATTCCACAAATTAGGGATATTTCGGTAATTTCACAAATCGGGGTAATTAGGCATAACTCCTAATACTCGGCCTAAGTGGGCCCACAGATTCATGTGGCCCATTTAGCCTAGAAACATCCACTGTTATGCCAAGAACACAGCCCAAATCAATCACTTATCACATCACATACATTTTATCCGTGTAGGCCCACAAGCCCATCGGGCCCACACAGCCCATTCGACTTATCGTGGCCCAGAACAGCCTTCGCCATGTATGCGATATGACAAGACTCTCTATTTTCCACCTAACAGTCAGATTTACATAAACGAGCCAGTGGCCTATCGGGCCCACACGGCCTAACATGGCCCAAAACAACCCTAGACCACGCGAATGCTCGTGGTGGCCTCTACAGTCTAATACCTACGATTCATGGGCTCAATTCACCACACGTACGATCGCATGCTTGTGTGGCATCATTCATCGGTATTTTTACTTTTCGGCATTTTGACATTTGGCTTTTGCCATCGTAGTCTAAGTAGTGTGAAAAACACACCTTTAGCTTTTCAGCTGATTATCAATAACAGCATGCGGATACACACACTATGTCGGCTTTAAGTCAATCCATAGAAACAGGGTTTAATTACACACTCACACTCGACTTTATAGCCAGTTATCAAAACAAGGCATACAGTTACACACCTAATCACGTAGAGTACTAAGAATTCCTGAGCGTCAGAACCTATTCAAACAAACAACAGTTAATATCTTAATAAAAGAATTAAAGGAACTCTAGCCCAAACTCCTAGCCAAAGAATCGACTACCACTTGCCTTGACTAGATTGGTCAACTGCGATTTGCCTAGTTAACCCAAAGTTTGATGTGGTCACCCTTCCACATCCAGGCGGAAAGTCCCAAACTGCTGACACCCTGCACCGCTTAAACTTGGGAGTAGAGGCTACGCGCACATTCTCAGCCGACACCTTTGCCAACACTTTACTACTAGAACCCCCTTTGCTTATCGAAAGATCTAGAAATAAAACCAAGTAAACCACATCTAAACGATAAGAGAGAGAGGGAGATGTGATTCATATTTAGAGGAAGAGGGGAAAACTGAAAGGGAAAAATAACCCAGACTTACCAGTTATTATTCGGTCAACAGAAACTAGAATCGACCAAGAGATTAAAAAAAAAGAAATAAAGGTATAAAAGAGGGGGATTAAATTCAGCCTTATCAATAAAATTGAATAACATGGAAATCGTACAATGAATCCAGGAAACAGAAAAATGTTTGAAGGTAAAGGAAAGAGATTTCGGCAATGAGTGCAATTGAAATAGAAGGAAAATAAAAAGGGATTGCATTTAAAGGGATGTCAAACTTGACAACAAGGTTCAGCCAAAGGAAAAATATGGAGAGAAGAAGAGAAGAATAGGGTATTAGAGAAAAGCAATAATCAGCTAATGGCTTACAAAGGAAGAAGAGCAAGAGTAAAGTGAATTGGCACAAAGTAGAATAAAAGAAAAGAGTTGGGACAAGGGATTTTGACTCTAAACACTTACTCAAATCAAATACAGAAGAGACATGAGTGGTTACTCATGAAAACACATAAAAAGAAATGAAGCAAAAAGAAGCACGAAATGACCAAAAAGAGCAAATCCCGTACGGCTAGAAAGAAAAAGAAATCAGCTCCTACACTCTTACAATTTTCGAAATGCCCAACTTGAGATCCTTTAGCCGAAATTTGCCTAAACAACTCCCCCTCCAATCGGCCATTCTCTCCCATACTCAAATCCATTGGTTCACTCCATATTTTCCTCCACTGATAACTCTCATTGATTTCCTCTAACTCTTTAATTTCAAATTCAGATAACCACCATGACCAATTCAAACTTCACACTTTTACCAAGTCCACAACAACCTTCCCGTATTTAAATCCAACACAACCACTTCCTGTGCCCATGTAGCAAAATAGAAGTCCATTGCCTGCAGTAGGATTCAAACCCTTGCCCTCTCACATGCTCCATACGCCACTTTGCCACCAAGCTAAAAGCTCTCTTTGTGTTCCATTTTGTCCACAATTACTTATAAAGTCCATAGACCAAAGTCTAGGTTCCTCTACAAGAAAAACTCAATTAATTGCAAGAGCCAAGACTTGAACCCTTGCTCCCTTGCAACCTTAATGACGCCACAACCACTAGACCACATGCTTCCTTGCATCATAAATCCAACACAAATATTAAAAGGCCTTCAACCTAACGCCAACTACACTTAAGCGAAATACTGAAATTTTTGCTAAAGCCCTAGTTTGAACCCAGGACTTCTCAGACATCCCCAAACACTCTAAAACACTTAGCCAATAAGGCAAACATGCAATTTGTGATATTTTTGTCACACATAAACTCTCATGTGCTCCCATGCTCAAGGCCCAATCCTTCTAGGCCCAATTCAGGGCGTTACACCCTAATCTATAAATAAAAAATTTTAACTTCTATTCCATGGGCTCGCCAAGTGACAAAATTGGCCTACCTAAAAAAACGTATATCTCCCTTTGGACTTATCTGCTGATCATCCTCACGTTATCTATTTACCCAGTTTGCCGCAATGCTACAACCAACTCCTCTTGATATCACAGCTGCTCAATTCACATTCTTCATTCTGTCTCTGGAAATCACAAAAAAACTATTCAAAAATAAAACAGAAAAGTAATAAAAAAATTAAAGTAAAGCAATTAAAGAAAAGAAAGATAAAAGAAATTGTTAGCTAAAACATCTTAGAGGTCAATGGAGTGCTTGTCTCGATCCACATGGGCACCCTAATAGTGTCTTAAGTGCTTCCCATTAACTTTAAATGTGACCCTCGTTTCCAAGTCTTTGATATTAACAACTCCATGAGGATATACTTGGGCGACTTCTAAAGGACTCAACAAGTGAGATCTTAAATTACTAGGGAACAATTTGAGGCTAGAGTTGAATAACAACACCTGTTGTCTTGGTCCAATTTGCCACGACATTCTTATATGCTTGTGCTTGGAACTCCTCCATTTCATTCGTGTAACATCCCAATTTAGGGCTTAGTCAGAATAGTAGATTCGAGACCACAAATCTGAAGTAGAAATATCTATTTTATGATTATTTTGGAGGTCCATGACATGTTTGCATTATTGTGTGAAAGTTTCATGAAGAAATTTTGGGAATAAGAGTCCAATTTGACTTTTAGGACTAAATTGTAAAAGTTGTAAAATATGAGATTCTTGAAGCTTTTAGTATGAAATAGCGTTGGATTATTAATTAGAGGTCCTCAAATATCAATTTTCCCAATTTCTATTTTTATGGACAAAAATGGACATGGAAGGGTAAAATTTCAAAGAAAGGCTAAAAGTGTATTTTGGTCATTTGGTTAATAAATTAATAAAAAGGGAAAATCAAGTCAAAATTGTGTCCATCTTCTCCATGCCATAGCCAAAATTCACAAGCTTGCCATAGCTAGGGTTTTTTTCATTTTCAAGCTGAACAGTAAGTGCATCCTATCCCCGTTTTTAATGTTCTTTGCATTTTCGAAGTTGATATCAACCAATCTAACTATTTTTACCATTATTTTGAGCTAGGGTTCATGTTCAAAATTTACCCATGCGTGACATGCATGTATTTTGATGTTTAATGAAGGAATATGAAAGTTTGATGTGTGATAAACATCTTTTACAAGGTGATTTTTCATGAACACACCTAAAAAGGACTTCTTTGTAAAAGTTGTAAAATAAGTGGTAAAAATCTGATTTGAAAGAAATTTAGGCTGTTAGAAGCATGAAATGTGTTTGCCTAGGCTTAAAGTACAAAGAAATTGAATGAAAATCATTTTACGAGCCAATGGACTAATTTGTAAATATGTGAAAGTTTAGGGGCAAAATTATAATTTTTCCAAATTACAATTTTTGGACTCTATTGAGCAATGTGATAATTAAATAAGTGAAATTTGCTATTATAGATCAAGAGAAACGGAGTCTAGGCCTAGACCGGGTGAAGAACAAGTTGCCGGACTAAATCGAATAGTTAGTCATATTTTGGTACCGAGGTAAGTTTGTGGGTAAATAATGCAACATTTCATTATTATGTATTCAATACTTTAATATTGCATGAATTGTTTAATTGTTTTTATGAAATTGGTTAACAATGAATCGACGATGTTGTGACGAAGTTTCAATATCTCGAAATCCCGGTTGAACCACTTGATAGGATACAAATGTCATGACATTAGGGTTATTGAGATCTCGTATAAGACCATATCTGGGATATGGCATCGGTATATGATTACGTTTAAGACTATATCTGGGATATGGCATCGTTATGAGATTTCATGTAGGACCATGTATGGGACCTGGCATCAATATGAGACATCGTGTAAGACCATAGCTGGGCTGTTGGCATCAATATATGTGATCCCATGTAAGACCATATCTGGGATATGGCATTGGCATCTTGCTATGTGTATGAGATTTCCCGAGGATCCTTTAGTATTCCAAGTGGTTCAACGGGTAACTTAAAGGCTATGTCAAAGAAATAACGAGGAATGAACATATTGAAAGGGTACAAGTATGTACACGAAGCTCATTAAACATTGAGATTATGACATCGATGAGTTCTCGGTAAGAAGTGAATAAAGGAATCATGAGCATGAGTTTCATTATTCACCATGAGAATGACATGATTTAAGATGTATCTATGATACTTGATGACATTATGACAAGTCATATTTATGTTATGTGTATGATATTGCATGATTAATGTTGTTAATTATTTACATGCAAATTTACTAAGCTTTATGCTTACTCCCCGTTCTTTTCCTTTTTTCTTATAGATCACCAAGCTAGCTCAGAGATCGAATGAGATTGGAAACTCGATCACACTATCAATTGGAATATTTGGGTATAGCTAGTCTTAACATTTTGAGCATGGCATGTATAGGAACTTGGTCTTCTTGTTATATGTAATATTGGTTTAGCCAAATATGTTGGCTTATGATGATACTTGATTCATTTTGTATAAGGCCATTTGATATTGGCTAATATTGATTATAAGTAAAATTGCATGATGATGCATTCCATAGATGTGGTAATTTGCATGTTTTGAATTGTT
This sequence comes from Gossypium stocksii, assembly GCA_020496765.1. Classification (NCBI taxonomy): domain Eukaryota; kingdom Viridiplantae; phylum Streptophyta; class Magnoliopsida; order Malvales; family Malvaceae; genus Gossypium; species Gossypium stocksii. The sequence continues at coordinate 49,832,023 of CM035631.1, forward strand.
GAGTATGTGATTTGTTAAGTATGCTATATATATGTCATGAAAATGAGGCGATAATGTCTTAGTTGTGGACATGTTGGTTGATAAAAAATGCTATAAATTATACCAATGCATTGATGCTTGTGTGTTTATGTTTCAAGGTGGCAAATGGCTTGGGCAATAGCCTTATATTTGTCCATACGGGTAGACACACAGGTGTGTGTCTAGGCTGTGTGTGATGTTGACACACGGTCATCCCCATGGGTGTGTGAAGAGGCTGTGTGTCCCTTGCACCTAAATTTTTTTAAGAAACAGAATGCCTAGTATGGAGCACTGGGTAAAGACACGGGCATGTCTCTCAGCCGTGTGAAGGCCACAGTTTCGAACAGGGGCGTGTACTAGGCCGTGTGAAAACTAGTTTAGCTACGAAATGAAAATAATTCAACACTAGTTGAGCACACGGGCGTGTTTCTCAGTCATGTGGATGGCATGGCCTTGGACATGGGCATGTGCCAAGGGCATGTGAAGCTGCTCCTAATTTACAAGAATTTAATTTGTCACATGCCTTAGCACAAGGGCGTGTGGCTTGGCTGTGTGGTTTCATTTGGTTGGTCATGTCATAAATAGAGAGTTACACGTGGTATACACACGGGCGTGTGTGACCACACGGCCTACCCACACGGGCGTGTCCCATATCCATACGGGCGTATGGCCCCTGTTTAGCACAAAATTTTTATGAGTTTGTAAAATTTTTAGAAGTTCTTAGTTTAATCTCGAACCGCTTCCAAAGTACGTTTTGGGCCTCGTAGGCTCGTACAAGGGACGAAGTACACATGTATGAATGGATTTAAATTAGGATGAAATTTTTTGGCCTGGTTTTGCATGGATGTTTACGTTTAAGTCTAGTAATGCCTCGAACCCAGTCTCGATGTCAGATACAAGTAAGGGGTGTTACAATTCAATTTTACCAACCTGTTATGGCTAGTAGCAACCCAATCCATGTTCAGCTTCTTAATAGTCCAAAATGCTTTATGCTCAAGTTCAATAGAAAGGTGACATGGCTTGCCATAGACAGGCTTAAAGTGTGACATCCCCAATGGAGTTTTGTATGCGATACGATACCCCACAAAGCTTCATCCAATCTGGTGGACCAATCCTTACAAGTACGATTCACCACTTTTTCTAAAAAAAAATTAATTTCTCTGTTAGAAATTTTAGCTTGTCCATTTGTTTGGGGGTGATATGTTGTTGCAATCTTATGTTTCACCCCATATTGATGCAAAGCATTTGCTACCAACTTGCAATCAAAATGAGACCACTCATCACTAATAATGGCTCTAGGTGTACCAAATCTTGTAAATATGTTCTTGTGTAAGAACTTCATAACTAACCTTGCATCATTTGTAGGGAGGGCAACAGCCTCCACCCACTTAGAGACATAATCCACTGCTAACAGTATATAGAATTTGCTTACTAATGGTGGAAATGGATCCATAAAGTCTATTCCCCATAAATCAAACAATTCAATCTCCAGTATACTTTACAAAGGCATTTCATGTCTCTTAGATAGATTTACTATTCTCTAACAACAGTTGCATGACTGATAGAATTCATGAGCATCCTTGAACAGACTTGGCCAATAAAATCTTGACTGGAGTACTTTGGCAGTAGTTCTTATCCCTCCAAAATGTCCCCCACATGGAGCTAAATGAAAATGCTACAGAATGTTATGTATTTTGTCATAAGGAATACATTTCCTAATTTTTTTGATCAGCACAGTGTTTAAACAAGAAAGGTTCATCCCAATAATAGTGCTTGGCTTCATGAAGAAATTATTGTCTTCTTTGACTATTGAGATCGAGTGGCAACACACCACTTACTAAATTGTTCACAATGTCGGTATACCAAGGTAATGTTGTGGTAACTAACAACTACTCGTCTAGAAATTCTTGTTTAATAGGTGTGTCGCAACCACCTTCACTTCCAGATTCTAACCTCAACAAGTGATTAGCCGTTTGATTCTCAGTCCATTTTTGGTCTCTAATTTCCAAGTCAAACTCTTGCAGCAAAAGTATCCGCCTAATCAACCTCGACTTAGAATCTTTTTTGCTCATTAGATACTTAATAGCAGAGTTATCTGTGTAGACTTATGACCTTTATACCAACTAAATAAGAACGAAATTTATCGAACGTGAACACCACAGCCAATAACTCTTTTCTGTGGTGTAGTTAAGTTGTGCTTCCGATAAAGTTCTACTATCATAATATATTAGCCGTAGTATTTTGTCCTTCATTTCCCTAACATGGCTCCCACAACATAATCTTTGGCATCACGTATAAGTTCAAAAGGCAGTATCCATTTCGGAGCAACTCCAACTGGTGCTGTTATAAGTTTTTTCTTTAAATGTTCAAAGGCTACCAAACAATGTTCATCAAAATTGAAAGGTCTATTTTGCTCCGACAAACTGCACAAGGGTTTAGATATCCTCAAAAAATCCTTAATGAATCGTCTATAAAAACCTGCATGACCTAAAAACTTCTAATACCCTTGACAATGGTGGTAGGTGGAAATTTTTCTATCACTTAAATTTTTGCTCTGTCCACTTCAATTCCTCTCTACGATTGTAACACCCCTTACCCGTGCTAACATTGGAACAGGATATGAGGTATTACTAGAATAGCACACATGTAATCATAATAAATTGAGGCATAAAATGATCATTTAAATTAAAATCCTTCAACTATCCATTCACCTTTTAGACATTTATTTCATATATATATCATAAACCTGTAACTTAACTAGTATTAATCCACATCGATATCATAATATAAGTGATATATCAAATATTAGAGATCAATATTTCAAGTAATATTACTATAATATACAACAAAATACTCAAGTCTTCTATACATGCCATAGTTCCAAAATATGTTTACAAAATACCAAAAGGAAGGATAGATAGTGTTGGTGAGCCTCCGACAATTTTTTTGAGTCACAAATAAACTCGTTTACACTATAAAATAAGACAAGAAAGAAAAAGAAAACAAAGTAAGCTTATAGCTTAGTAAGTAATATGTAAATAATAAAAATAATAAACTATTTATGGCATTTATATATATCAAAATATGTTTCCACAATTATACAATCCTAATCTCACATGAGTTTACCATTTACTTAAATTCAGTACAAGCTGTCCACTTGAGTCCCAGTCACTAAATTATTTTTATCCGCAGCTACATAGCTCAAAATTAAGAATTGTTAATTTTCCCAGAAACTAGACTCATATTTCTTCTTACCATAAAAATTTTAGAATTTTTGGTTTTGTTAAGTTGTACTTTTTATTCATTAAAGCCTCCCCTGTTTCACTGCTTGACAGTCCTGACCACTCTTTACAAACATTTCCATTTCTCTTTATACAGAATTCAAAAGATGTTCTTGTTTTTTCTTTTAAAAATAGATGCAATAAGGAATATAACCATATAAATTATGTTCCATAATTATTTTTGTACAAATTTTAATGATTTTTCCAAATCAGAACAGGGGATCACAAAATCATTTTGAACCAGTCTCACAAAATTTTAAATAACTCAGAATATAAAATTCTTTTACTTATTTTGTTTCTTTTATATGAAAATAGACTCAATAATATTTAATTCCATATCTTATTCAGCTTTTAATTAAATTTCTACCATTTTTAGTGATTTTTCAAAGTCACTCCTATGCTGCTGTTTTAAACTGTTTATCCCAAATTTCACCTCTTTCACTAAAATTCCCTATTATCAACTTGCAAAATAACACTTTTCCATATTTATCTTATCAAAATTCAATCACTTATATAGCTCATGGTTCAAAACCCATATATTCATATCCGGTACTTATTTCCACATTCTTTTCACATAAATTTCTATTTAACAAATTTGTTTCTCCCGATGAACACTTCAGAATGTAACAATATCCGGTGGTTTTAACACATACTCCACCCTCTGTAATTGATGCCCAACTTCGTGGTATACGCACATAGCACCTCACTATTGGGCTAACATATGTATTCGTGGCACACGCACTTAGCATCACTTTTCAAATCAACATGTATAACCGTGGCATATCCACTTAGCACCACGTTTTTCCATCCTGAAGGTTCAACTGAGATTTTCTCATTTAATCCCAATTCATCAACCACAATTCACAGTTTATATCAATTAGTTGTACAATACTAAAACTTATTTCACATGTCACAATAAAATATCATTACTTAATAAAAACAATACATTATATACATATAAACTTACCTCGGTGCAAATTATGGCGAGTTTATACTCTAATCCACCAGTTTTTCTTTTCCCGATTCAAGTTGATTCCACGTCTTTCTTGATCTAATAATAACACATTTAGCTCATTTAATACTCATACTATTCAATTTGATCCAAAAACCATATTATGACAAAATTACATTTTTCCCCTTAAATTTCATAAAATTACAATTTTGCCCCTAGGCTCGTAAAATAATTTTTATTCAATTTTCTTGCATTTTAAGCTTAGCTAAACCTTTTTCCTCTAATAGCAGCCCGTAATTTTCACTAAATCACACACTTACACACATTTCACAACTTGTTACAAACTAGTCCTTTTACGCGATTTCGTCAAAAATCGCTTGGTAAAAGACATTTATCACACTCCAAACCTTCATATTCTTTCACAAAACATCAAAATACATGCATATCATTCATGGGTAAATTTTTAAACATAAATCCTAACTCAAAATAATGATAGAAATAGGTAAACCGAGCTACGAGGATTTCAAAAATACGAAGAACATTAAAAACGGGGCTAAGATGCACTTACAATCAAGCTTGAAAGTTGGCAAAACCCTAGCTATGGAGGACATATCACATTCAGCCAAGGTAGGTGATTATGAACACAATTTTGGCTTTATTTCCCTTTTAATTCTTTTATTTACAAAATGACTAAAATACCCTTGCTAAAAAAATATCCTACCTTACCTATTCCATGTCTATTTTTGTCCAACAATTTAACAAATAGACTAATTACCATATAAGGACCTCTACTTTAAAAACCCATTACTCACAAGTACCTTTATGAACTAGAACACACATTTTTCACCTATTTTAATTTAGTCCTAAATATCAAATTGAGCACCCAAACGATAAAATTTTGCAACGAGATTTTCACACAATTATTCAATCACACGATAAATATTAAAATTTAATCACAATAAATTTTTGTACTTCAGATTTGTGGTTTCAAAACCACTATGTCATTTAGGCCCTAAATTAGGCCGTCACAATGTTATCCTATGCCCCAAGACAATTCTTTCACGAACCATGAAGTGGCATTTTTCCCAATTTAGAACAAGATTTATTTCTTCACAACAGTATAGAACCAACTCTAGGTTTTTCAAACAATCCTCAAAATTAGTCCCGAACATAGAAAATTGTCTATAAAGTCTTCAAGAAAACTTTCCACCATGTAAAACAATATGGCCATCATACAACTTTGAAAAGTTGCTGGGGCATTACATATGATACAACCTCGGCCTTGTTGAAGTGTTCGAGTCATAGAAGTGCCCAATCGTTAAAATGGAGAAGTATCGTTCTTGCTTGAAATTTGAGTAGGTTCGGCTGATTGTACGTGTAACAATAAGTTTGCAAGCATTTAAGGATAAGTGAAGCTAAGCTTCAATTAAAGAATGAAACAAGCAAAGAAATAAAGATGATAGGTGAATGGAAATTAAGCTTAAGAATCAAGAAAGAACCAATACTATATCAAAGTATTGACCCGAATCTTATAAGACTCCTAAGGTGATGGAAGATAGAAAACGTGTAACACCCCTAACCCATAATCCATCTCTTGATTAGGGTTACGAGGTATTACGAACAACTGAAATAATAATTCACATCATTTACACAATTATAAATCATACATCATCATTCCATTAACAATCTCACACAACATGTCCCTTCAGAAGGTCTACGAGGCCTTAATCATGCTTTAAGAAGTGGTCAGAACCAAATTGAAAACATTTGAAAACTTTAACAATCATATAAAAATTTTGACTTTCAAACAAGGCACACGCCTGTGTGGCTAGGCCATGTACCATGCACGGCCGTGCCATCTGACCTCAGTCCGTGTGCAACACTGACTAAGGTCACACGGTCTCTGGACATGCCCGTGTGTCCGACCCGTGTGTCATCCTGAGTTAGCCACATGGTTACCAGATACGTCCGTGTGTCTATCCCGTGTGTTATACTGAAATACATGACTATAAAGTAGGGTTCACACGGTCACTAGACACGACCGTGTGCCTAGCCCGTGTGCAAAACTGACCAAAATACCAAGAAAATAAGGGTCACATGGTCGAGTCCCACGCCCGTGTGCTCTGGTCGTGTGGCACGAAATAGGCTTGGTTTAAGCCACTTTCACACCCCAAAATGCTTAGTACCTACAAGCACCAATCATGCAACATTTGTAACCCAATTTCAGCAAATTTTATGCCAAACACAAACATCATTTTACCTATTCATTACCAACCAAATTCATTCACAAAATTCATGCTAAAACATATCCTATCACAAACTTATCCATAGTAAAACACTTACATGATGACTCATTCATTTACCAACTCAATCATAACCAAAACTTATCAACTTACCAATTGGTTTATACTCAAAATGACCATTTTCAATTTGGCCTTATAAGCACATTATAACATATCAAATTTGCATCATAAGCACAAGCCAAAACCAAGCACATTCACAAACTATTAGCTAGCCAAATCATTCGGCATAACATATATATATATAACCCAAAATCAATTTGCATCATAAATACCCTTAGTCTATACATGCCATAATTAGCTATTTACTGTAACAGCCCACTTTTGACCCTAATCGGAACGAGTGGTTTTGGGACCACTTAATCAAGTCAAAATATTATTTTCGTTACTTTAATAAGTTTTACAACATGATAGATATATGGCGTGAAAGTTTCGTAAAAAAATTTTATCGTTTAAATAGTTAATTCGGTAAAAAGGATTAAATCGCATAAAGCGATAAATAGGAGTTCTATTTCATCAATGACTTATTTGATCATGGCTTTATAAAAGGGAGTACTTGCTTGGTAATTATGCCATTTATATTGTGAGTGGTGGATGGTGGACATTTATGTCCATAATAACATGAAATAAAAAAAAGGTTTTATTAAAGGGTAAAATGGTATTTGATTTTTATATGTTATATTAATTAATTAAAAACATAAAATGGCTTTAATTTTCTTCACTTCCACCGATTCTAAAATAAAATAAAGGTGTAACGTCCCCACGCCCGAGACCGTCTCCGGAGTCGAGTTTGAGGTGTTACTAAACTTAATTTATCATTAAACCAACTTTACATCATTTATTTTAATTTTCGGAATATGCAGAATCTCTGTGTCATGGTCGCTTAAAAAATCATATCTTGAGTTACGAAACTCGAAATCAAGATCCGTAAATTTTCCCTGAATCTAGACTCATATATCTATTCACTAATTTTTTTCTAGAATTTTTGGTTGGGCCGATTTGTACAGTTTATTAGTTAAAGTTACCCCTGTTTCAGGACTTGACGGCACTGACCTCTGTTTACTACGAACCACTTTTATCTCCGTACAAAATTCATATGATTATGCCGTTTCCTTATCTTGAAACTAGACTAACTCATATTCTGTACATATAAAGTACACCTCTTAAATATTTTTGTACAATTTATAGTGAATTTTCAAAGTTAGAACAGGGGATCCAGAAATCGTTCTGGCCCTGTCTCACTAAAACTCAAATATCTTATAAAATATAATCCCTTCACCTATTTCGTTTCTTCCATTTGAAAGTAGACATAATAAGCTTCGATTTCATAACTAATCATCACCAAATTCAATTTCTATGATTTTTAGTAAATTTTCAAACTCACGTCAGTATTGCAGCAATGTTCTGTTTTATGGTTAATTTCATTTTCATAAAAGCTTTCATGTACTAGGTAACCTATTATCCTTCCATGACATCAAACATAATCTATATTAGCCATTTCAATGACTCATCATTATCAAGCATTTCCTCAACCAAAACACCACCATATCACAAGATTATTTACACAAAGTAGGTATATTGCTATACATGCCTTACGAAGTTTTACAAGCCATTTACCAAAAAGTCCTTCGGATAGTGTGATCGAGCCTTCGACCTATCCCGATTCTCGAGCCGGCTTGTCCAAAACTACAATGAATGAAAAGGACGGAGTAAGCATAAATGCTTAGTAAGTTCACATGCAACTAACAAGTAACATAACAAAGTCATTATGCCAAACAACATTAGCATAGCATCACCAAAACATATGTCACAATTCTAATCATCATACTTCATCTTACCACATTTTTGTGTGTCGAGTTTCAACCCGAGGGTTAAATACATACCTGTCCAATATGGCCATTTCTCAACATTACCGAATTGTCACTTACATCTTGAGTGCCTTTCCATTTCACTTGAATTTTACCCGTTGAACACATTGGAATACAACTCGGATACACGGATCATTTGTACATAAGTGCTATATATGTAATCAATCAATTATGTAACCCGCCCATAAGCGAACTCGGACTCAACTCAACGAGCTCAGGCGTTCGCATCCATAAGTGAACTCGGACTCAACTCAACGAGCTCGGATGCCTAGTTACATTTCACGAACTCGGACTCAACTCAACGAGTTCGGATATTCGCATCCATAAGTGAGCTCGGACTCAACTCAACGAGCTCGGATGCCCAACCATCCTAGTGACATGTCACTTGTATCCTAATCTATTCCCAAGGTTCAAACGGGATTTTCCTCAATCACATATCCTTGCCGTCTTCCACAGAATACCGAAACCAATACTCGGTAGCAATTTATATTTAACAAGTAGCACACATAATTTGCATATTATTCGATAATAACCACAAAGCATATATTTCATGATAAAAATCAGTATATCATATAAATAACATCAATTAACTTAAAAATAACAATTATTTTACATTATTTACACATGAACTTACCTTAGTACCAAAATACAAAGATTTTGCAATTTAGTCCGTAATCTTTTCTTTTCCTCGATTGAGGTCGATTCCACGTCTTTCTTGATCTAAAATAACACATTTAGCTTGTTTAATACTCACATTTTCAAATTAGCCCTTAATTCAAATTTGGCAAAATTACAATTTTGCCCCTAAACTTTTGCATATTTACACTTTTGCCCCAAAGCTCGGAAATTAAATTTCATTTCAAATTCTTATGTTTTAGGACATGCTGATCATTTATTTGCTATTAGCAAGCTCAAATTCCCACTATAACACATACTTATGCACAATATGTACTTTTACCGATTAAGCCGTTTTGTTCATTTTTACTTAAAACCGAGTAGCACAAGTTGTCTAACACAATTTAAAACCTCATATTCTATCATAAAACATCAAAATACACAAATTTCACCTATGGGTATTTTTCCAAATATGAACTTTAGCTCAAAATATTGCTATCATAAGCTATACCGAGCTACCGGGATTTCAAAAACGTAAAAATCATTAAAAACGGGGCTTGGAATCACTTACTATGAAGCTTGAAAGTTGAAGAAACCCTAGCTATGGAGAGAGGGAGAATTCGGCAGCAACCAAGGAAGATGATAACTAATTTTGTGTTATTTTTCCCTTTTTATTTCATTAAATATCTAAATGACCAAAATGCCCCTCCTTACTAAACTTTCAAAAATTCCATCCATGTCCTAATTTTGTCCATGAACTTAAAATTGGTCTAATTACCATTTAAGACCTCCTAATTAATATTTCAAAGCAATTTCATACTAAAAACTTCTAGAATGCAAGTTTTGCAACTTATTCGATTTAATCCCTAACTTCAAATTAAGCACTTTACGCTTGGAATTTCTTCACGAAATTTTCACACCATCATAAAATCATATCATAAACATCAAAATAATTATAAAATAATTATTTCTACCTCGAATTTGTGGTCACGAAACCACTATTTCGATTAGGCCCTAATTCGGGATATTACAAAAGGGTTTAAAGCTTTCTTTCATTCGGCTAGCATTTTGCAAAATCAAGGTATGTTTTGGCTTCGGTTTTTATTGATTTTTACGTTTTTGAGATCGTTGCTTCGTATACTAGCCGACTCGTACCTCAATTTCTGAATTTGGTTGTGTTTTTGAAAAATGCCATTGATGAATCCATGTTATTTTAATGGTTTTTGATGAATTATTGAATGTTATATGGAAATATACAAGTTTTATAAAGTAATTTTTGATGAAAATGAGTTTTAAGGATTTATTTACAAATAAATAGAATTTATGTGGTTTTGAATGTGATTAAATGAAAGTTATGTGCTTATAATGACTATGTGAATATTCAGCTATGGTGAATTGAGGGATTTATTGTGTAATTTGCTATTTTGTGGTAAAAGGACTAAATTGCCAAGTAGTTGAAAGTTTAGGGGCTAATTTGTAAATATGCCAAAATACATGTTTTTGGATTAAATTGAGTGTATTGTTGATTAAATAGCTGAATTTGTATAAATATAGATCAAGATAATCAAATCTCAGAACTTGATCGGGGAAAAAGAAAAGTAGACGAATAGACTCGAGATTCGACTAAATCGAGGTATGTTCGTATAATTAGAATTGAATATGTATTTTAATCATAATGATTGTAATATTGCTATATATATATATAAATTATCATGAAAGTTGAATTGCCTATTATATGTATATGAATTGATATGGAAATGTTTAAAGAATACAAGTACAAACGGAATACCGAGCCCTGTTAGAACCGTAGAAGTCGTAGGATACAAGTGACATGTCACTAGTGCTACAGGGTGGTTTGAGCTCCTGCATTTGTTGCGGACTCACCATAGCTCATGTTCATCCTTCGGGATTACATTTTCAGTCTTCGGACTTACCGTTCAGCCTACGGGCTTACTATTTATCCTTCGGGATCACATGTTCAACCTTCGGGCTTACCGATAAAGGCTCGAAAGAGCATACATGATGCATTGACGGATTACAGGTTATATGTATATACACTGTGTGTGTATCACTCGAGTATCCCTCGATGTTCTTAAAGGTTCAACGGGGTATTACCGATACAAGTTACATGAAGTTCTAGAGATATATGAATTACATGTTATAAGAGATTTACATGGGCTATATGAATTGATTTACATGAATTACATGTTATAAGTTTTGAGGTTATGCTTATGATACAAGAGTGTTGTATCTTGTACATGAATGGTTTATGAAATTACATGTACTAACAAGTGTATGCTTGTGAGATAGGCAACTTGAACATATGAATTGACTTGGCATTAGTTATGTGTTAACTTATTGATTTGGTAAGTTTAAATTCTATATTATACGGGCTTACTAAGCTTTTGAAGCTTACTCTGTTTATTTATTCTTTGTTTTATAGATTCAGAAGCTAGCTCGATATTCGGACGTGTCGGAGATCGCCATCACACTATCCATCCAGCTTTTTGGTACTTTTGGAATTTTGTTTTGAAATGGTCATGGCATGTATAGGCTAGTTACTAAGTTTATGTTTCTGGTTAGCTTGTTAATGAACATAGTATGTTTTGGTACTAATTCAAGCTATGAGATATAGCTGGTTTTGTAAATGTTTAATCCATTTTTGCATGTATTATATTATGTTTTTATATGGTAAAGTTCATGATGTTTTGTGTAGCTTGGTTAGCTTTAACTTGATGAATGAATTGGTTTAAATTGATACATATTTGGTACATGTTTAGATGATGAATAATGTTTGGAAATTGTGTTTTGAAATGGTTGTTTTGGTTGCCAATTTGTTTATGAAATGGTATGGCTATGTGATGCTTGTAGGGATGACCCATTTGGGTGGCAAAATGGCTTAAACCAAGCCTACATTGTGCCACACGGTCTGAGCACATAGGCATGTGACTTAGCCGTGTAACCCCTGCACATAATAGATTTTAGGTAGAATTGCACACGGCCTAGACACACGGGCATGTCTGGTAGCCGTGTGGTAATTGACAGTGTTGGCCGCGGCCTGGACACACAGGTATGTCTAGTGACCGTGTGGGGTTTGGCAGTTTTAACCACGGGCTGAGTGATTAAGGCATGTCTAGTAGGACAAGGCCATGTAGGTGTACACAGGCTAGTGACACGGCTGTGTGTCCCTAACTTGAAAGTTTTCTCAATGTTCTCCCTATCTTTCACTTGATTTCAATTTGATCCTATATGAATGAGTATATGATTATATGAATTTTTAAAGCATGATTGGATGAATGATTATTGAACTGTATTGTGATTGAAAAGTTCAAAATTTTTACTGATCTAATCTGGGTTACAAGTCCGGTAATGCCCCTTACCTATTCCGGCAACGGTTACGGGATAGGGGTGTTACATTTACAACCACAAAAATTACCAAATGAGCTTGGATAGTGCAATGAAGTTCCTCGACAATTCCCGAGCCTTCAGTAGCTATGATAATCTATAAAATAGACATAAACACACCAAGTAAGCTTTAAAAGCTTAGTAAGTCATAAGCAAGTAATTCAATAAACTAATTAAGTGTCAAAACAATCATTCATTACAATTAAACCATTCACAAACCTTTATCCATGCCTTACCACATGGTTTATTTAAATTGATGAACTTCATCTTATAAATTCACAAGACCTCATCATACACTCTTTCATAACAAATATGTACATCATACGTACCTGTTCATTCCGTACGAACTCACTCATTTCATAATTGAAACTCATTCGTTGACCCATCCAAAATATGAGTCGAATACATAAATACCTCATCTGATAAGTACTCATACCATGGTGGCTCGAAGCCAAATCAGAGTAGCTTATTCCGGAGCACCTATACCATGGCCCATAGCCAAATCAAGGTCACTCCCTCATGATACCTATACCATGGCCCGTAGCCAAATCAAGGTATCTCTCGCACCAGTAGTGTAAATATCATGGCCTGAAGCCAAATCAGTCCTAGTGACATGTCACTACCTTTTGAAACTAATCCTACAATTCAACCGGTCTTTCTCAATTTCGTTTCTATTACTAAATCATCCACAACATCAATATCACTAATCCCACCTCCTCTGAGGTTTCATTCATTTCAATTCATTCAATAACAATGTAATTAACAGCATTATAATGAAATTACTACTTATGAACTTACCTCGAGTGTGATTTGTTGAAATAAGTTGATTATTCATCGACTTTCATTTTCTCGCGATCCAAGTCCGGATTTCACTTTTCTTGATCTATACGTATTAAAAATAATTCATTCAATCACACACTCAACCAATTCAATCCAAGGACACACAATTAGGGCATTTTACAAAATATCGTCTCATTTTCACCTTTTAACAATTTAGTCCCTAATTCAGAAATCATAAAATACATATGATTTCATTTTAATCAAACATAGCCAAATTTCTATCTAGTCCATTCAAACCCACATATTTCATAAATTTCTCATTTTAGTCCCTCAAAACACACTTTTCTCAATTTAGCCTAATTTAGCTAATTTCATAAAAAAATTCAATACATATTTTTCATTTACTATCAACAAACTTCATAAAACTCACATATTCCTCAATATCAGATTTCAAAATCTTCATCAATTTCTCAAATTGACATATGGGCTTGATAGCATACTAAGCAACAATCTCAAAAACATAAAAATCATCAAAAATCGAAGTGAAAACATACATCAATCAAGCTAAAAACTAGCCAAACCCTAGCTTGTATATTTCTTTTCTTCTGCCAAATGAACAAATAAAAGACCGATTTTATGCTTTAGTTTTATTATAAACATGTTAATAATTTAATTACCAAAATAGCCATCATTAAGAACCATATAATAAACATGCATTTAAGGACATAAATGTCCACTACCTTATAAAATGGTTAAATTACCATTTAAGGCCACCATACACAAAAGCCAAATCAATTTAATGCATTAATCAAATGAGATGCCACTTTTAATATCTATGCGATTTAGTCCTTTTTCATAATTAAGCACACAAACAACTAAATTTTCGTACGAGACTTTCACACATGCTAATTCACATATTATAAACACAGAAAATCATAATAAAATATTTTTTTCTGACTCAGATATGTGGTCCCAAAACCACTATTCTAACTAGGGTCTAAATCGAGTCGTTACAAAATAGGACCTTGACCCACTATCTATAAGGAGAAAGGAACCAAAGGTATCAATGGTTCGAACGCCACACTCAATTGAGTGATAAGTTCTCAAGAAAACAGGATTGATCCCACTAGCTAGCTAGATAAGTCAAGTTGAGTCTTGGATGAAATTCGAGAGTTGAATATACTCACAAATGTATTAAAATTCATCAAAGTCACAAAAGTTTGATTTCAGTCAAATGAGCTTTATATTTATAGCTCAAATCCTTGGCTAGCTAAATAGACATAAAGGAAACTAAATGGACAGCTTCAAATTAGCTTAGTTAAGCTGAAACTTCTTAACACCTTCTTAAAATGTCTCTTGTAATCCCTTAGGTAGCTTAGCTTTAATTAAGTGAGAATGGAGCTGAACCTAGCTGATTATAAGATGTGAACAACCTTTAAGGACCTACCTTGGGTTGCCGACTAGTCATGAGCTTTAATGGGTAGCTTGGGCACTTCAATGGACTTGTAATTGATTCTGCCAAATATGAGTAGCTATGGAGTGTGAAAACTAAGAACCGAATGGCCTTGTGTGTGAAAAGAACCTCCAGCCAATTTGAACAAGTGTGAAAACACTTGTGTAATGCCCCAAAATATAGGGTCTTTTATTTTGCATGATCTGACACAAATTACTTGTTTGGTGTGCTGGCAAGATGATTTGGGTGTGTGTGAGGGTGTTTGAGAATCCCGGTTCAAGCCTTGGCTTTGGTAAAATTTTTAGTTTTTTTTCTTAAATGAATCTGGCACTGGCAGGTAGGCTTTATAAGTAAGTGTGGTTGAATCTTGACACAAAGAGCCTAGTGGTCTAGTGGCAATGTGGCGTGTAAGGAATGTGCAAGGGGACTGAGGTTCGAGTGTCTTGAGGAGAAAGGGATGATTTATTTTGCTACATGGGACAACAAGGTAAATTCGAACTCTGTTGAGTGAGAGTTTGAACTGGTCTTGGAGTGAATGGTAGAGGATATCAAGGAGGAAATTGTGGAGAGGATTAGGGAGAGATAAGGGGAGAAAGTTTAAGAGTTTGAGTGGAAGTGGTTTGAGTGCCAAAATTGGACTTTAGGGGTAGGGAGTTCGATTTGGGGAAAATACTAGGGACTATACATGTTTTTGGAAGTTTAATTTTCTTTCCATACCAATTTCTATTGAGCATTTTAGTTACTTTTGTTTTGTGTCGAATCCTTTGCTAGAGACTAGAGGTACTTCCAGTTGGGAATGCTTTTGGTTTTGTTTCTTCAAGTTTCCTATTTACCAAACTCTTGATTCTGCTTTCCACCCTTCTCACGAGCTTTTTTGTGCCAACACTTACCCTTTTCTTTTTCTCTCTTAGCATTGTATCCTTTTTCATTTTGAATCGAATATTCTTCTCTTCTTTTCACTCTGACACATTCGGCTTTAGTCTTAATGTTAATCGAACCACTTTACAATTCATTCTCTGTACTTTCATCTTCTTTCTTTTCCCTAGGCCAAATTTTGTTTGTCTCCCTCTTTGCTGAATATTTAGTATTCTTTCATCCACCTCTATATCATTCTTCAGTATTCTCGGTAGACTCAGGAGGTAGTTTAAGTAGCAATAATGTTTCTTTTTCTTCTTCTCTTGCACTATTCGAAATTGGAAATCCTTTCTCTTCTGTTTGCCAAATTCTCTCTCTGATTCTCATAGAGTATTATTCTTTTAATTCTTAGAATTCCTTAGGAGGTGAAGGAAGGTCTAAGGGTTTTTGGTCATCGAAATCGTGATCTTGGCTTAATTAAAGGTAAGTGTTTGGGATTGTTATTCAGGGGTGTTGGCTGAATGCCCTATTATTTTTTATCTTTGTTTGAAGTTTAATTAGTCAAGGGGTATAGATTCCAGTCTTGTGTTATACGATTATTGTAAACAAGTGGTTCTTTTTGTTGTAGAGATTAGTCAAGGAGGTGGGTGTTTGCGTTGGATTACCGGATAGCTACAAAACATCCATTGGTGCGAACAAGGTATGTGGTTGCGATTTAAGTGTCGAAGTATTGTTAAGACCGGTTTTGCTCCTCCTGGCATGCGATTAACCATGGGTTGTGAATGTATATAGGTTTAATACTCGAGAATTATTCGTGCCTTCACAAATAAGGTGGGTAATCATACACCAAAATCCATTACTATTGAAAAGACGAAAAGCCAAAACTTCGGCATTTAAGGCTTCATGAGCATACAAACACTCGTGTGGTGAACTGTGCCCACAAAATAGGGGCAATAGGCTGTAGAGGCCCCCATGAGCATTCTCGTGCACTAGGGTCATAATGGGCCACGTTGGGCAAAAATGGACTGTGTAGGCCCAATGGGCTGTGTGGGCCTAATGGGCTCGTGGGCCCATACGGATAAAATCCATGGTAAGTGACAATTGTTGGAATGGGCTTGTAAATCATATAACTGTGACTAAATTTCAGCCAAACGGGCCACACGAGCGTGTGGGCCCACTTGGGCCGAGTAATGGGCCTTG
Organism: Gossypium stocksii; assembly: GCA_020496765.1. Taxonomy (NCBI): domain Eukaryota; kingdom Viridiplantae; phylum Streptophyta; class Magnoliopsida; order Malvales; family Malvaceae; genus Gossypium; species Gossypium stocksii. The sequence goes on from CM035631.1 coordinate 49,848,750, forward strand.
GGCCCATTTACATTGTTATGACCGCTTAGGTCTCCTGAGTCATAAGACTGTAGACCTTCTAAAGGGTCGTTATCTGTACTGAGTCCCCACAATTAGTAAAATTACCAAAATACCCCTAAGGGGTAAAATTACTGTTTTACCTTTAACTGATGATAAGACCATTTTACCCATAGTGGTAGGTTGATTGATGTGTGTATGTTATTTATATGACTGATTCTGAGTATGACATACTGCATACACATAATATTTATGTCACGACATACTGCATGGGGTTGGGATTCTGGTATAGAGGAAGTACTGTATAGTGGCTCTGCCACGTATTTTTTGTTACTGGTGGCCCTGCCATATTTTTTTATTCTAGTGGCTTTGCCACGTTTACTGTCACTAGTAGCTTTGCTGCATTATTATTACTAGTAGCTTCACTGTGATATTTGTGTGCTGGTTGGGTGTGTCGGTTTTATCCCTACATAGTGTGTTGGTTGGCACAGGTGGTGTGTTGGTTGGATTGGGTTAGGTTGCATTATTGTACTGTGTTGATTCTATATTGGGCTTAGGCCCACACTATTACTATATAGGGCTAAAGCCCAGACTGCTCTGTCACTGAATAGGGCTTAGGCCCAAATTGTATCTGCATGCACTGTATTGTTTGACTGATAGGGGATTACCCATTGAGTTTTTGCAAACTCACCCTTTTTTTTTAAATGTACAGGTAATCCCCAGCCTTAGACAATTTGGGCCGTTGAGGGACTCGGAAGTGGCCACACATCGCTGCTATTTTGCTTTTGATTTTATTCAATTGAATTAGATATTTAATTTTTGATTATATACTAAGGCCATTTGAGGATTTAATTTTTAATTGGGTTTTGATTTCTTGCTTTTAATTGCTAGAATAGGATAAACGAGTTTTCAAAATAATAATTGTTTTCAAGGAAAAACACGCATTTTAAACTTCATGGTTTTCAATATTAAAAAAAAAAAAACTTTTGTGGTTTTGATTAGTCTAAGAAATCATTGATAACAAACATGACAATCATTTTCCTAAGATGTTTTCAACTCATTATAACATAATTTGCTGCATTTTTCTGAAGCAATAAAATTTGATGGGTTTTAAATTAAATTTAGATTTTTGTCAACAAGTCTAAATTTTGGAAAGATTTTGACGGGATGATTTGCTAAACACAAACACAAAAAGATTTGAACGTTAAATGAACTTTTATTGACAATTCTGTTTCTTTACGACACTTTGATGTGACACGCCAAATTTGGCCATAACATCTGGGCCAGGTTTGGGGTGTTACATCTTGTGGCTATTGAGTTACACTATAGAGCAGCTTAGGACAAGCAAACATTAGCTAACTTTTGGCTCTTGCAATGATTGAATAGTTACTTGGAGGATGGCAACCATTAGCACACCTTCTTAATTGTTGTCAATGCATGTACCTACAATAATTAAATTCAACAAAGTCAATTTTAAGGACAAATTAAATTTGGTAGCTAGGACAACTTGAATGTAATGCCCTGATTTTCGGGATGTTTCAGGTTTCTGTGATTTTTGGTGAATTTTTAAAATTTTGGTGTTCTAAATATTGGAATTGAGTTTAAAAGTGTTAGTGGGCCTTTAGAAGGCCCAAGCCTAAGTTAAAACCTGGTAAAATATCAAGTTTGGATTTTAAGTGAATAGGAGACTTGGTTAAGTGGGCTTTTAAGAAAAACTTCGTAAATTATGATAGAAGAAGAGCTTTGGCAAAGTGGCAAGGTGGCGAAAAAGTGGCGCCTGGGAAGGAATTAAAGGTCCAGGGTTCAAGTTGCAAGGTAAGCTTATTGTTACATTTTAGTTTTTAGGCATGTGCCGGGCATGTGATCACTTAAATGAATTTCGGTAAGGGCCTTAGGGAGGTTGGGCCGATTGTTTTAGTTGATATTAGGGTTAGGTTCTTTTCTTTTTCTATCTTGGAGAATTAGGGTTAGCCACCTGAAACCTTTCACTTTCATTCATCCTTTTCTAAGTTTTTCAAAAGCCAAAAACGTAAATTCCTTCTCTTTTGTGCCAATTTCTTCTTCCTCTTCTTCTCCTCCATTGTTTTATTTTCCTTTTTGCTTCCTACCTCAGCCGGACACCCCTATTACTCAAATCCATCTCCTCTTTCAAATCCATCCTCCCTAAAACCACCATAGCCGTTTGCCATAAAAGCTGAAATGCCGTAAACTTACTTCTTGTGCCTATTTCTCCAAGCCAATTCCTTCTTTTCTTTTCATTCCTTTTGACTGAATTTCATCTTCTCTAAACCCTTAGTATCTATTGGCAACACTACTCCAAAGTTATAGCCTCAAATCATCATCTTCTTCATCACTTGAAAAGCCGAAATACCATAGATTTAGGGACTTATAGCCAAAACTTTAGATCTCTTAGATTCGAGTTCTACTATCATTTAGGGGCTAGATCTACATCAGATCTGAGTAGAAACAGAAGGGAAATTAGTGGTAAGTGCTGATTAACCCAGATCTATAAGTTATTTTACATTTAGAAAAAGCCGAAGTCATAAAATCTAGGGAGGCTGTCGATTTGGGCATAGGGCTCTAAGGGTCATTAACCAATGATTTCTTTTGGTGATTAGTGTATACTAGAGGTGATTGATTGAAGGCTTGGATCTTTGGACCAACTAGACTTAGATCTAGTCATCGGTTTTCGGCAAAGGTAAGATTTTGAAGGCTTTAGGGGCATTGGTTGAATATGGGTAAGTGAATATTGGGATTGTTTGTTGTAGATTTGCAATCTAAGAATTGTGGTAATCGATTGTAGGACATCGTGGGGGATCTCAGTAGCAGTCATCGCAAAACAGGTGTGTATCGAACACCCTCTCTAGTTCATTTCAGCATCGGTAAAAGCCAAAATGCTGAAATTCTGGCATTTTGTGGGCGTGTGAGTGTGCAAGTGCTCACAAGACGTTTAGGAAACGTTAGATCTGAAATTGAAAAGTGGTAAGTTAGTCATGTGTGAAATTGCATGCACTTCGGTAATTAGGCCTCGATGGGCTGAAAATGGGCCCAATGGGCTTACGGGCCCGTATGGGTGGAAATAGGTAAATAATGTGTACTGATAGACTATAGGTTCAAAATCGTTTAAACTGATAAATTGATCATAAATTTTGAACTAAATGGGCTTAATTTGTTAATAGACACTGTAGGGCCCATTAGGGGTTTTAGGGCCCAATGGCTAAAACTGATAAATTAAGTTAAATAGATTACTATGAGAACAAATAGATTAGTAAAGACTGTAATATGCATGAAAACCCTAAAAATTGATAAAGTTACTAAAAACCCTTGGTGGTGGAAAATTACTATTTTACCCCTAGAAGCAAAATGACTGTTATACCCCTAGGGCTAAGTATGACCAAAATACATGTTTTATTGTTATTGTTTACTGCATGCCATGTCATTATTATCTGTTGCATGGGACTGGGATATTGATGGAGGAAGTACTGAAAGTGGCTTGACCATGTACTGGAGGTTTTGCCTCAACTTACTGATATCTGAGCAGCTATGCTGCAACTGTGGAGTGCAGGGCTGGGTGGTTGAGTTATTCCCCACATGGTGTGTAGGGTTGATACGGGTGGAGTGTAATAGTTGGATTTAGGCTGGGTTGGGTTTGCATACATGTTAATATCTGTTCTATTCTGAAATGGGCCTATGGGCCGTACTGTTATCTGAAAAGGGCTAAGGCCCAGTTTACTGTATCTAGATAGGGCTTCGGCCCAGTTACCACTGTGACTGGATAGGGCTTTGGCCCAGTGGGTTTGAGTTGATTTGGGCTCTGGATGGGCATTCTTTACACACTGAGTTTTCCAAACTCACCCCCTTTCTTTCCATCCATGCAGGTGAGCCCTAATTGGTGGACTTGGAGCTGGGAGGGATTTAGAGTGGCCACGAAGATTAAATATCTGGTTTTCAATTATTTTATTTCATTATTTATTTAGATTATTTTTATTATGGTTTTTGGGTTGTAATAAGGCCGCTCTATTTATTTTATTTTGGGTTTTAATTCCTTACTTATTTTATTTGTTTTCACTGAAGAAAAATATTGTTTAAATTGTTTTTGAAAATTGGATTTACTTGTTTTCTAAATAACACAATAAACAAATGTTTTCAAACCAAATGCACTTTCTAAAGAGTATCAAAAGTCACGTTTTTTTTAAACCCTATCACGATCGGTATTAAATAGAACATTTATTAAGTAAATCAGGAATTTCTCTTAAAAAAACAACAACGATTTTGCAAAGCTCGCCCTAATCTTAGTAACTAGGTAACATGGTTAGATGTAGGTGATGTGACACACCAAATTTGGCCATAACGTCTGGGCCGGGTTTGGGGTGTTACATTGAATGCAGCTAAGACAAATTAATTCTAGCTTGCATTTATTTGGTCTTAAGCTAAGACACATTAAAATGTCTATTTAATTTGTACTAAACAAAGACACATTAAAATCCTTAATTAAAATATTCAGATTATGACATTTAAACATATTAAAATTATGACATAATTAATAATTAACTAAATAAACAAAGTTAACTAAAACCAATTTAATGTTTATTTCAACAAAATAAGGCGTAGGCTAAAATGAACTAAAAACGAGCTCATTGAGCTAGGATTGAGCTAGATCAACTTGCAAGAGGTTGTAAGGCATGCTTGGGGAGCTTGTCCAAGAGAGTTCGATGTGCCTAGCAATGGTCTCGCCCCATACTTGATCAACTAAAGCTAAAATGGCCTCCTTGAAATGTTTGGCTCGTGCTCGAGTAATAGGACCTAAGGGCAGCTCCAAAGGCTTCTTGTTAGCACTTAGTGAATCTCGAACCGTGGTCGTATCATCCCCCCACTTCAAAAATGATTTGTCCTCAAATCATCACCTGCATCATAGGGAGATAAGTCAAACACGTTAAAGCTTGCTCTGATTTTATACTCACCTAGAAGGTCAAGCCTATAAGAGTTCTCATTAATCTGCTCCAATACTTGGAATAGGCCATCTCTTCGCGGTAATAGGTTGGACCTTTGTTGGGCTGGGAAACACTCCTTTCTCATGTGAACCCACACCCAATCTCCAAGTTCAAACAAAACTCATTTTCATCCCTTATTTTCCTTGTGTGTGTAGCTCTTGGTTCTAGCCTCAATGTTGGCCCTTACTTTTTGATGTAGCTGCTTCACGAACTCAGTCTTCCTCTTCGCATCTACATGAATAAGCTGATCATTAGGTAAAAGAACTAAATCTAATGGAGTTAAGGGATTAAAACCATAGACTATCTTAAATGGCGAGTGTTTGGTTGTTGAATGAATGGATCAGTTGTAAGCAAACTCGATATGCAGCAAACACTCCTCCCGCGATTTCAAGTTCTTCTGGATGATAGCTTACAGCAAAGTAGATAGAATGCGATTGACTACCTCCGTTTGGCCATCCGTTTGGGGGTGACAAGTTGTTGAAAACAGTAGCTTGGTTCCAAGCTTTCCCTACAATGACCTCTAGAAATGACTAAGGAACTTCGTGTCTCGGTCGGCTACAATTGTTTTTGGAATGCCATGCAGTCATACAACTTCCGTAAAGAATAGATTCATAATATGAACAGCATCGTCAGTATTTGTGCAAGCTATAAAATGAGACATCTTAGAAAATCTATCTACAGCAACAAAAATCGAACCCTTTCCCGTTTTAGTCCTAGGTAATCCAAGGACAAAGTCCATGGAAATGTCTATCCAAGGTGTTTCGGGTATTGGGAGTGGCGTGTACAGCCCGTGTGGTTTGATCTTTGATTTAGCCTTCCTACACGTCACGCAATGTGCACAAAATCTCTCGATGCCCCTTTTTATCCTTGGCCAGAAGAAATGCTCTTGGAGCATGGCCAAGGTTTTTCCCAGGCTAAAATGGCCCATGAGGCCTCTGTTATGTGCCTCATTCCCTAATAAATCCCGAATTGAACTTTGCAGAATACAAAGCTTACCTTCTCTAAAGAGGAATCTTTCATGCCTATAAAACTTATCAACAGCAACATTTTCACAAGAAACATACAATTGACCAAAACCAACATCAGAAGCATATTTCAAGAATGCAAAACCAATTAGTTTTGAATCTAAGTAAGACAAAAGAGTATACCTCCTCGAAAGTGCATCAACCACGATATTTTCCATACCTTTCTTATATTTTGATATAAGGAAATGACTTGGTATGGCGCTTATTTAGCTTATCCTAGCCCTTGATATGCTTCAATGCCTCGCGATCGAAATGAATCACGAACTCTTTTGGCCACAAGTAGTGCTGCCAAGTCTCTAAGGCTTGAATGAATGCATACTTTTCTTTATCGTAGATTGGTAGTTCAACGTGGCTCCATTTAATTTCTTGCTAAAGTATGCAATAGGCCTCCCGTCTTGAGTTAAAACGGCTCCGATTCCTACACCTAATGATGCATCACATTCAATTTCAAACATTTTAGTAAAGTCAGGCAACCCAAGCAAAGGTGCATTAGTAAGACAATCTTTGATGGAGTTAAAAGCTTTCTCTTGTTCTTCATTCTATTGAAAAGCTGATGACTTCTTAATCACACTTTTCAAAGGTACTGTAACAACCCAAATTAGGGCCTAGTCGGAATAGTGGTTTCGAGACCACAAATCTGAAGTAAAAAAATTTACTGTGACAAATTTTTAAGGTATTACAATATGATTGAATGCATGTGTGAGAATTCTGATAAGAAATTTTATCAATAAGGTGTCCAATTAGACTAGTAGGACTAAATTGCAAAAAGTGCAAAATAAGTGTTCTAGAAGCATTGAGTGCTTAATTGAAATGAATTGGTAAATTAGAGGTCCTTATTTAGTAATTAGACCATTATATGTCATGATGGACAAAAATGGACATGGAAGGATAAAATTTTAAAGAAATGCCTTAAGGGCATTTTAGTCATTTGGTTAATTAAAGAATAATAAGGGAAAAATTAAGTCAAAATTGTGTCCATCTTCTAACCCTTGTGCCAAAAATTGAAGAGAAGACGTAACTAGGTTTTCTTCACTTTCCAAGCTCAATAGTAAGTGTATCCTAGCCCCATTTTTAACGCTCTTTGCATTTTTAAAGTCATTATCACCCGATTTACCTATTTCTAATCAGATTTTGAGCTAGGGTTCATGCTCAAAAATTTACCCAAGTGTGACATGCATGCATTTTGATGCTTAATGGTAGAAAATGAAAGTTTGATGTGTATAAACAACTTTTACTAGGTGATTTTTAATGAAAATGCACAAAAGGACCTATTTGTAAAACTTGTAAAACATGTGTATAAAATGTGATTTAGTGAAAAATGTCAGCTGATATGAGCATGTATATGTGTTGGCTAGGCTTGGGTAACAAAGAAAATGAGTGCATTTCGTACAAGCCTAGGGACTAAAAAGTAAATATGTCAAACTTTAGGGGCAAAAATATAATTTTTCCATAGTGGGATTTTTGGATTGAATTGAGTAATGTGATAATTAAATGAGTTAAATTTGGTATTATAGATCAAGAAAGACAAGGATTCGACCTTGGTCGTGGAAAAAAAAAGATTTCAGACTCAATAGAATAACTTGTCATTTTGGACCGAGGTAAGTTTGTATGTAAATAATACATCATTTTATTTTACTTTAATGTCTTAATGCTGTATGAAATGTGTGAATTGTATTATGTGACATAATCGACAAGTTTCAACAAGTGATAAATGTGAATGGAAAAATCTCGGTTGAACGTTAGGAATAGAGTTGGATACAAGTGACATGTCACTAGGAACCCAAGTGTATGATAGTGTGATTATGTGATGTTCGGGTGCTGGTCTTGTACGTCTACCAGTGGCTAGATAATCCTGCATATGTTGTAGATACCTGTCAGTTTGTGTGCGCAGCACTGAGTAATTACGTCTTAACCGTCAGCTTGTGTGAGCAGACCCGTGACTACCTCAAGGACGAACGTATATGTGATAAGTGATTGCTTTGGCTACATATATGTGGCACTTATGTGCAAGTTTCTGAGTATCTAATAGTATTCTAATGTGCTCAACAAGAATAACGAAAGTTATGAAAATGTATGTGTGTTTGTAGGATGATGTGGTACAGTTGCGTACAAAAAATTTGTAAGTATGAACGTTATAAGTTATGATAATGTGGTAAGTTATACTCAAGTAAGATTAAAATATATGAGCTCAAGGGTAAATGTAATAACTCTCCTTATGTGAATTTGTATGGTTACAATGTTATTTATTTGCATATCAACTTACTAAGCTATATAGCTTACCCCTCCTTTCTTGTCCTTTGTCTTATAGTGTCTTATATAGCTTGGGATCGGGACTTGTTGGAGGCTCGCATCACACTATCAGAATTGTTATTTTAGGTGTTTGATATTTGTTATCTTTTTCTCAGTATGGCATGTATAGGGACTAGGTCTTTTGTTATATGTGTCAATGTTTGAGTGGCCAATGCATTGGCCTAAGTTGATTTTTAAAAAAATTCAATTTGTATAATGCCATTTGAATTAGGCATATGTTGGCATAAGTGTATGTTTATGATGATTCTTTTTATGGAGGTGTGGAAATGCATGATTTGAATGGTTAAATAAGTGAAACTTATACATGGTAGTTGTGTCATGAAAATGATAAATTGGTGTCTAGGTTGTGGACATTTGGTTGCTTAAGTGTGCCATGTACATGTTTGTGAATTGGTATAAGTGTACATGTGTTTCAGGGTGGTAATTGGCTTGTTAAATGGCCTATATATTGTCCACACGGGTAGACACACGGGCATGTGTCTAGGCCGTGTGTGACACACAGTCAGCCCCATGATCGTGTGAATAGCCCATGTGTCACCTGCAGCTTAAATTGTAAGAAACAGAATGCCTAGTATGGAGCACACGGGTAGAGACACGGCCGTGCATCTTGGCTGTGTGAAGGTTACGACTGGAACACGGGCATGTACTAGGCCGTGTGAAAAATATTTTAGCTTCGAAATGAAACATAATTCAACACGGGCTGAGCACATGGGTGTGTTTCTCAGCCATGTGGATTGCACGACCATGGGCACAGGCATGTGCTAAGAGCGTATGATGTCTGCACCTAATTTACGAGAATTTAATTTGTCACACGGCCTAGCACACGGGCATGTGGCTTGGCCTATGGTTTCATTTAGTTGATGACATTATAAACAGAGAGTTACACGGGGTATGGACACGGGCGTGTGTGACCACACGCCAACCCACACGAGCGTGTCCTAATCCACACGGACATGTAACCCCTGTTTTAATGAAAAAATTTCTAAGTTTTCCAATGTTTTCAGTTTAGTCCCGAACCACTCTCAAAGCATGTTTGACTCTCGTAGGCTCACTTAAGGGATGAGGTGTATGTGTTTGAATGATTATTATAGATGAATGAAATTTTATGTCCTGGTTTTGCATGGATGTTTACGTTTATGTCCGGTAACGCCTCAAACCCTGTCTCGACATCGAACACAGGTAAAGGGTGTTACATTTAGTAGTATCAGAGCTATGATTTAGTTGATTCTCGGACTAACCTAGCATGTGTATGAGTCTAGCTATACATGCCATATATGAATTGTGATAGTGTGACAACTCCTAACAATTTAAATTGTTTTTTCCTATAGTAAATGGATCCCAATCGAGCTATAGCCAATGAGGCAGAAAGAAACGCACCGGCTTCCGCCCAAGGGACCGCACCACCTTATAGTAGACACGTGATAGTGGCTCGGGAAGCCTTTGTCCATATGATGAATGAGTGGTACAAAGTGTTCATCTGGACGAACCGAATGCTCAACCTCCTCTACCCCCTCCTATTCCCCAACTGATTCTCGTAGCGCCCCAAGGTATTGATATGATAAGAATGAGTAAGCCTCTTGTGGATAAGATGCAAAAGTATGAGGCCAAAGAATTTCGGGCTAACGTAGATGATGACCCCGAGAGGGTAGAATTTTGGCTCGAAAACACTATTCAGGTCTTCGATGAGCTTTCTTGTACTCCAGAGAAGTTTCTAAAGTGTGCTATTTAACTTTTAAGGGATTCAACATATCATTGGTGGAAAACTCTAATATCGGTTATACCTAGAGAGAGGGTTACATGGGATTTCTTCCAAGAGGAATTTCAAAAGAAGTACAAAAGTTAGTGGTTTATCGATCAAAAGCATAAGGAGTTTTTGAAATTGAAGCAAGGCTAAATGACTGTATCATAATACGAGTGAGAGCTTGTCCGACTTAGTAACTATGCTCGGGAATGTGTGTCTATAGAAGCTATTATGTGTAAGAGGTTCGAGGATGGGCTCAATGAAAATATTAGAATGTTTGTTGGAATTTTAGAAATGAAAGAATTTGTTGTTTAGTCGAACGAGCTTGTAAGGCGAAAGAGCTGTGTAAAGAAAAGAGAAAAGTTGAACTCGATGCTAGAGACTCGAGGAAGAGACCAATGAGTAAGTACTTTCAGTCCTAGTCTAAGAAGTCGAGGGATATGCCCCTCCATTCGAATATGTCAGCTGGAAATCATGGGAAGCAATATTCAGGTTATGAGGCTCGAACTACATCTGTAACGAGCGTCGATAATGTCATATCTGAAAGGCCCGAATGTCAACACTGTGGTAGGACACATCCAGGGAAATTTTGGATGATCACCTAAGCTTGTTTTCAATGTGGTTCCCAAGATCAGTTCATTAAGGATTAGCTTGAGATGATTGAAAAAGATAACTCTTCGAATGCTAGATCGAGTACGAGACATGGGGCTAGTAGCAAGGGTGTATCTAAGGATTCAGCTGTGAGATCAGAAGTTAGAGCACCCGCTAGGACTTATGCCATCCGTGCTCGAGAAGTTGTGTCATCCCTTGATGTGATCACTGGTACATTTTCTCTTTATGATACTACTATTGTTGCATTAATTGATCCTGGATCGACGCATTCTTATATTTGCATGAATTTGGTAACTAATATGAATTTTCCTATTGAGTCTACTGAGTTCGTGATTAAAGTGTCAAACCCTTTAGGCAAGCATGTGTTAGTGGATAAAGTTTGCAAGAATTGTCCTTTGATGATTCGAGGTCACTGTTTTCTGGCTAACTTAATGTTGTTGCCTTTTGATGAGTGATGCTATATTGGGTATGGATTGGTTGACATTACATGATTTCAAGGTAAATTGTAGGCATAAAACTATTGAATTGAAATGTGAAAATAGTAAGGTTCTTCGGGTTGAAACAGATGAATCTAGTGAACTACACGATGAGAATTCGTCTATGATAGCTCAAAAGAATGTAAGAAAAGGTTATGAAGCATATCTTGCGTACGTGTTGAACACAAAAGTGTCTGAATTGAAGATTCAATCAGTACCAGTGGTTTGTGAATTTTCAGATGTGTTCCTAGAAAAATTGTTAGGATTGCCACCAGAGAGAGGTAGAGTTTGTTATTGAATTGTTATCGGGGACTGCCCCAATATCGATTGCTCCGTATAGAATGCTCTGACCGAATTGAAAGATTTGAAGGCTCAGTTGCAAGAGTTTACTAATAAAAGTTTTGTGAGACTGAGCTTTTCTCCCTGGGGTGCTCCCGTATTATTCATTTAAAAGAAAAATGGATCCATGAGACTTTGCATCAACTACCGACAACTAAACAAAGTAACCATTAAGAATAAGTATCCATTGACGAGGATTGACGATTTGTTCGACCAGTTGAAAGGAGCAACAATGTTTTCGAAGATAGACTTGAGATCTAGTTACTATCAATTAAGGGTTAAAGACTTGAATGTGCCAAAAACAGCGTTCAGAAATAGGTATGGACATTACGAGTTTCTTGTCATGCCATTTCCACTTACTAATGCTCTGAAAGTATTTATGGACTTGAAGAATCAAATTTTCCGACCGTACTTGGATAAGTTTGTGGTTGTGTTCATAGATGATATATTAATTTATTCTCGAGATGAGTCCAAGCATGCCAAGTACTTGAGAACTGTATTACAAACTTTGAGAGATAAGAAATTGTTTGCTAAGTTTAGTAAGAATGAGTTTTGGCTCTGAGAAGTCGGATTTTTGGGACACATTATTTCTACAGAAGGTATAAGAGTCGACCCGAGTAAGATTTTAGCAATTGTTGATTGGAAACCGCCAAGGAATGTATCTAAAGTTAGAAGCTTTTTGGGCTTAGCTAGATATTATAGACGTTTTGTCAAAGGATTTTTGATGATTACTACTTTGATGACAAGGTTGTTGTGGAAAGATGTTAAGTTTGAATGGTCAGAAAAATGCCAAAGGAGTTTTGAGTAGTTGAAAGCCTTACTAACTGAGGCACCGGTATTAGTGCAACCTAAGTCTAGGAAAGAATTAGTGATTTATAGCGAGGCGTCTTTGAATGGTCTCAACTGTGTATTGATGCAAGAGGGAATTAAATGAGTTAAATTTGGTATTATAGATCAAGAAAGACAAGGACTCGACCTCAGTCGGGGAAAAGAAAAGATTTCAAACTAAATCGAAGAACTTGTCATTTTGGACCGAGGTAAGTTTGTATGTAAATAATACATCATTTTATTTTACTTTAATGTCTTAATGTTGTATGAGATGTGTGAATTGTATTATGTGACATAGTCGACAAGTTTTGATAAGTGATAAATGTGAACAAAAAAATCTCGGTTGAACATTAGGAATAGAGTCGGATATAAGTGACATGTCACTAGGAACCCAACTGTATGATAATGTGATTATGTGATGTCTGGGTGCTGGTCTTGTACGTCTACCAGTGGCTAAGGAATCCTGCATATATTACGGATACCTGTCAGCTTGTGTGTGCAGCACTGAGTAATTATGTCCTAACTGTTAGCTTGTGTGAGTAGACCTGTGACTAGCTCAAGGACGAGCATATATGTGATAATTCGTAGCTTCAGCTACATATATGTGGCACTTTTGTGCAAGTTTTTTAGTATCCAATAGTATTCTAATGTGTTCAACGGGAACAATGAAAGTTATGAAAATGTCCATGTGTTTGTATGATGATGTGGTATAGGTGTGCACGAGAACTTCATAAGTATGAAGGTTATAAGTGATGATATCGTGTTAAGTTGTACTTGAGTAAGCTTAAAATATATGAGCTCAAACGTAAATATATTAACTCTCCTTACATGAATTTGTATGGTTGCGATGTTATTTATTTGCATATAAACTTACTAAGCTATATAGCTTACCCCTCCTTTCTTGTCCTTTGTCTTATAGTGTCATTAAGCTAGCTCGGGATCGGGACTTGTCAGAGGCTCGCATCACACTATCAGAATTGTTATTTTGGGTATTTGATATTTGTGATCTTTTTCTAAGTATGGCATGTATAAGGACTTGGTCTTTTGTTATATGTGTCAATGTTGGAGTGGCCAATGTATTGGCCTAAGTTGATTCAAAAACAAATTCATTTTGTATAATGCCATTTGAATTTGGCATATGTTTGCATAAGTGTATGTTTCTGATGATGCTTTTTATGGATGTGTGGAAATGCATGATTTGAATGGTTGAATAGGTGAAACTTATGCATGGTAGTTGTTTCATGAGAATGATAAATTGGTGTCTTGGTTGTGGACATTCTTAAGTGTGCCATGTACATGTTTTTGAATTAGTATAGGTGTATATGTGTTTCAGGGTGGTAATTGGCTTGTTAAATGGCCTATATATTGTCCACATGGGTAGACACACGGGCATGTGTCTAAGCCGTGTGTGACACACGGTCAGCCCCATGGGCGTACGAACAGGTCGTGTGTCCCCTGCACATTAAATTGTAAGAAACAGAATGCCCAGTATGGAGCACACGGGCAAAGACACAAGTGTGTGTCTCAACCATGTGGAGGCCACGGCCTGGAACACAGGCGTGTACTAGGCTGTGTGAAAACTATTTTAGCTTCAAAATGAAAAATAATTCAACACATGGGTGTGTGGCTTGGCCATGTTTCATTTAGTTGATGACATCATAAAGAGAGAGTTATATGTGGTATGGATACGGGCGTGTGTGACCACAAGGCCTACCCACACGGGCATGTCCTATATCCACACGGGCGTGTGACCCCTATTTTGATGAAAAACTTTCTAAGTTTTTCAAAGTTTCCGATTGTAACAGACCAAATTTGGGCTTAGTCAGAATAATGATTTCGGAATCACTATTATTTTGTGTTATAGTATTTTTATAAGGGTGCATGAAAATTTTGTTAAATTAATTTGCGCGGTTGAAGGCCTAATCGCTAAAAATGACTAAATCGCATAAGGGGAAAAAGTTGAGATTTGCTAGTTAATTGAGTTAAATAGCTAGAGAACTAAAATTGGAGGTTTTTAAAGTGTAAATAGGCCAAATAATCTATCCTTGGCCGACCATGTGAAGCAAGGGAGACAAGAAATAAGAAAAGTCAAAGTTAGGTATGTTTCGTGATTTAATTTGACTAAAATAAAAAAATAAAATAGGGAGAAAAAGGCTACCTTCTTTTCACTCTTCTTCTTCACTGATTTTTCTTGGAAGAAAATAGCCATGGAGGTTTAGAATTTGGAGCTACTTCAACCTTCAATCAATTAAGTAATTTAAGTGATATTCTTGAATATTTTTGTACTTTTGTGACCCCCAAAGCTTAATTTAGCTAATGAGGGGGGCAAATTTGCAAGATAGTGAAGGGTTTAAGGTCTTGCCATGAGAATGCTTATGTGTTTGGTGAAATTTTATAGGAGAAAAGGATTGTTCAGATCATTACACAACCATATTTGTTCCCCACGTACCAACAATAAATATCTTTCTCAATTGTTTTTAAGTTCTAAAGCACAGGAGCAAAATATATTTTTGAGAATCTGAATTATTTTCTCATATTAATTATCACATAGAGGATGGTAAATGGTGTTACAAAGCAATCTCATGCAAAGTTCACAGTAGTTTACTTCAAAAACACAATATAAACCTTAGGTTTCTAGCTGAACAATGAAAACCGACACTCTATAAATTAACAATCTCAAGAATGTATAACTCAGCTAGTCTCTCCAGAGAGAAATTTGTACGTACGGAGATAAATTATGCAGACTTCTTCAAACGATGATCAATAATTTAGACATCATCCTATTTTCTCTTCACCAGACAATAATACAAACTCTAACAGTCTTGAAGATACTTGATAATAAACTTTAACCTGTTAGATAATCAAACATTTGAATGCAAAGTCAGGAGTATCATGTTTCATACTTATTCACCAGTTCAATCATCACGGATTATCATATATCTTAGTACTTCCCGAATGAACAAATAATTGCCACTGTGAGCTTGATGTCATGATTATTGTCTAATATCAAGATTTCTCAGTACACGAATTTCATCTTGAACAACAAACAATCATCGATTCTAATCTGAAATTCAGAATCAGAATTCAATTTACGTTGAATCCCTTTTTAACTTACAATTTACTGATACATTTCTGAACTTCACAAATTTGCTGAATGTTTTTAATTCATCTAATATTTGTCCATCATCCAATAAGATCAATCATGTATCCATCACTCATAAAGCACGCAAAGGTTTCCTACTCAAAACACCCTTGATTGTAGTTGTTCTTCCCTGAATGATAATCAATTACTAACTCAAAATCTTCTGACGGTCCAATCCACCTTTTCTGTCCCAAGTTCGGATCTCTCTTACCAATCATCTCTAATTTACCTGTCATATAACTCTTTTCATGTAGCTTTAATTGTATACAAGCATAAGCTATCATTACACTTTCTTGTATTATAACACACTTCAAACCATTCAATAACGCATGATTGAAAATCATAAACTCTTTACCCGACGTAGGCTGAACTAGAATTGATGCTTCAGTTGACAATGTCTTCAATTGTTTACCGCTTTATTAATAAGTATCATTGATAAACGATAAATGATACATATTTTTACCTCATGTTTAGCCTATATTTTGGATGAATTATTATCAATTTTGTGAGAATTGGTGCTCTTAATCTTTCTTTTTCATATCTTATACTCAGGAGAGCCTAGGGAAGAGAAAAGAACAGAAAATGGACCAAAAATGAGAAAAATAGGCAAAAATATGAAAACGACACGGCCCAAGGAGTCACCACACGGCCGTGGCACATGACCGTGCCACACAAGGGCCAACACGGCCCAACCCCGACAAGCATGGCCAGACCACACGGCCGTGCCACCATCAACAGGCCCGCACACGGCCTCTTATCGATCCACACGGGCGTGGCACATGGGCGTGTCCCTATCGTGAGAAAGTTCAATTCTACTTGAAAAATGATACTTAGGGGCGCAGAAAGCCATTCTAACTCTATATAAAGACCCTAGGAGGCAACTTCAAAGGGGTGCTTATTTCCCGCTAAGGGAATACTCTTTTCTCTCAAGAAAGAGCGCCATAATTTTGCCAACACAAGGAGTGAAAGCAAGGAATTACTCCAAGGGACGCCGATTGATTCATCCCAGAAGCCAGAATTCTACATCAAGACAGAGGATCTCCCTAAATTCCTTTAGGGGTTTTTGGGTTCTTTATGTTTTGTTATCTTAATTCTTCTGAGATGTTTTCTTTCTTTATTATGAACTAAACCCTCAAATACTTGAGGGGGATGAAACCTAAGACAGATCTTGTTATTATTTATTCTTGAATTATTTGATAAATACTTGAATTGTTCTTAATTATGTGTTCTTCATTCTTGATTTAATAATCCTAGGTATTACTTCAAGAACTTGATGTGTAACACCCCTAGACCCGGTCCCATCGCAGGAGGGTCGAGAGGTGTCACCAGACTATTTCTTTGGAAAGCCGCATGAATATGAAGAAGATCTTTTACTAAACCTATCGAATAAATTTACAAAAGTTGCACAACATGCATTCACAACCATTCATGTATAACTTAATCGAATTATTACCATAACTATCAAAGTGAAAATCTTAAGAGAGCCATTTTCGCATGGCCTAATTTAGTTACAAAACAAAAAAAAAAATTCAAAAGATGTTTGCTTGAACACCAAAAGTCAACCTATACATGCCATTCCTAGATTTAGTTACAGTACCAAAAGATGAGTGATAGTGTAGATGACTTCAATACTGGATCTCCTGAGACCGTAGCTTCCGATCAATATCTACAAAATCGAAAGCAGGGACAACAGAGTAAGCAATTTCTTGCCTAGTAAGTACTTAAATAATTAAATCAAAATAAGTAAAGGGCGTAATATTAACAACTTATGATTAAAACCTTCTGGCCGAATATGAGAATAACCATACTACTAATTCACTCACATATGTATCACAAAAGAAATTCAAATGCATTCAAAGAGTTATTCACTGAAAATCGAGTATTTCGGATTTCTTATTCGCACAATCAATCGAGTGCAAAATTATACACCTCAACATCAAATTGTTTTATATATATACTCACGCTATCAAACAGTAGTTCACAATTCCTGAACGGCTAACTAAACAATTTCAATGGCCTGCTAAATCATTAAGGGCATAGAATGCATACCTGCCTTCCTTACGTTAAGTAGCGCATTTGTTTTGTCAAGGTAATATTATTTATATAAATATTCGTACATGAGCTCAAACATTTAACTCCTATCCGATTTCCACCGCGAATGAACCTCAAGGCCAAATCCGAATCTTATCACTGGCTTTAAGCCCTTCGAGACTAAGCTCGGCTTTAACTCTGGCTCGAAAGCCCTTCGAGACTAAGCTCGGCTTTAACAAAATTTATACTTACTTTTATCAGCTTACATATCCTGTCACCTTTTTCAAATACATAAACACAACCACCCCGGGGTACTACCGACTATTTTACATACGGTTTGATTACTTGTAAGCAAAGAATACAAATTCATATTTAAATACATTAAGATTCCAATTTAGCATTCGGTTTCTCATATTTACACATACTCTCATTCCCAAAATTTTTGCATTCGGACATATCATTTGCCATTTGAATTCGCATATTATGCATACATAAATTATAATTTCACTCTACCATAATTAAGAATTTGTTACTCAAGAACTTACCTCGAATCTTTCCGAGGAATTTCGAATTGACTATTCCGTGACCTTTGCCTTCCCTTTGTCCGAAGTTGTCCCTCTAAGCTCTTGAGCTTAAATAAACAACACGACCATAACAACTTCATTCATACATCTCTATTGATAACTACTATTTCATTAAAATCAAGACATACAATGAAATTCCCTTATAACATCTACATTCGGCCAAGCATAATTACATTAAATTACAATCAAATTCATTGATCAAAAGTAGAAGATAAAGTCTTTTAATCCAATTTAGTACTCATGACTCCCTAATTAACAAATGCCGAAAAGGCTAGCACTTAAATGCCTTAGCCATAAGTCATTTTCTAACATCTTTAGCTTATAACTCCCCCACTCGATTAAGTTCACCATCGGTTTAGGCTCAACCATTAACAACCACTTTAGAAGCTCTCATGCCATCTCATAGTTTTACTTACCGATTCCTTCGACCCACATGAATTTTATAACACATATACATTTTCAAATCAAACCACCAAACATCATAAACATGGCACATTGCTACTCTATCCGAATGTTCAAAACATTTAAATCATCCTTAACGAGATTTACTATAGACATAGGAATTCCATCAATACATTTCAAATTTCAAGAATTTGGCTAACCACAAGCAATAATTCGTCATAATTTAACTATTCCTATACTAAAATAAAAATCACATGGAAGCACATATAGTTTACCTCAAGATTTAACTAAATTCCTCATCTTAAAATTTTTGACTCAAAACCATATTTCCCCTTCGGCCTATCAATGTCAACTTACGCATTTCTCATCTACGTAAAAGAGACATGGCTAAACTAGAGCTCATTCAACAATTATCAAAATTTCACTCCTCCAATAAAAGCAAAACCGAAAGCTCACAAGCAAGGTATAACACAAAAACATGACTTCTTCCCTTAACAAGCCATTTACCGAACACTCAAGTATTTACCTCACAAGACACACGAATTGTGCTTAATACTTCAAATTGAAATTCGGCAAACACAACTACACTAGCTAAGAATTTCCACAAACTACTTAGATCATAATTATGCATTTTCAAGAAGTTCAAAACTCACCCTTCAATCCTTATTCATAATGGCATAAAACAACAACCCCTTTCCTATTGATTTAGCCTTAGCCGAATGCCCTAATCACCAAGGAAGTTGAAATTTCAACATGGGCTAGACTAAACACTTACTCATACACCTTATTTTTGAAATTCAAAGAAAAATAGCAAAGATTTCTTACCCTTGATATGGATCAAAATGACCGAATGTTAGCCTAAAATCTTCTCTTTTCTACCTTCTTCAACTCACGACAAGAAGAGCTAAAAAAAATTTTCTTTCCAAATCTCTTATTTCATTTCTTTATTAATTTTTCCATCATTAACATCCCACTAACTAAAAAAAATATAAAATAAAGAAGCAACCAATGGAAACAAATGCATGGCCGGCCACTTTCTTTTAAGGGAATTATTGACATGCAAATCCATTTGTTTTTAGCTTATTTTATTTTAGTCATTCCAAAATTGTCTAGCTAAGTTTCTAAGTTTTTCAACTAATTCCTTTTTAATAAATTCATATTAACTTTGTCAAAATTCAAATCCATAACTTCCACACATGCAATTAACACATAATTTAAGCATTGAAAATCAATATTAACTATTTCAAGGACTCGGTTTAGCAGTCACGAAACCGCTTCCCGACTTGAGTCGAACTAGGGCTGTCACAACTCCCTCCCCCTTAAAAGAATTTTCGTCCCCGAAAATCTTACCCGAAAATAGATTTGGATAACGTTCTTTCATAGCATTCTCGGGCTCCCAAGTTGCTTCCTCAATCCCATGCTTAAGCCATAATATTTTTACTAACGGAACTCTTTTGTTTCGTAATTCTTTAACCTCTCGAGCTAAAACACGGATAGGTTCTTCCTCATAACTCAGATTAGGTTGGATTTCAACCTCGGACAGATTTAGCACATGCGAAGGATCAGATCTATACCGACGGAGCATCGATACATGGAAAACATTGTGAATCTTTTCAAGCTCAGGAGGTAACATCAATCTATAAGCAACCGATCCAACCCGTTCTGATATCTCATACGGTCCGATGAATCTCGGGCTCAGCTTGCCTTTACGGCCAAAACGGAGCATCTTTTTCCACGGTGAAACTTTCAAAAACACCTTATCACCCACTTGATACCCGATGTCTTTTCGCTTTAAATCCGCGTATGATTTCTGACGATCGGACGCCATTTTCAGACTGTCGCGAATTATCTCCACTTTCTGCTCCGCCTCTCTGACTAAATCAACTCCGAGAATCTTATCTTCACTAAGTTCGGTCCAAAACAGAGGTGTACGGCATTTTCGACCGTAAAGAGCTTCATAGGGCGCCATCTGAATACTCGACTGGAAGCTGTTATTATACGCGAATTCAACTAGGGGTAGCCCGGAACTCTTCGGCCCCATATTTTCTAATTTTTTCAACAGGGGGCCTACTCGATCTCACTGGATCGGCCAGAGGAGGAGTCGTAAAAGTCAGAAAAGGAGTATTCGGAGGTGGAGGTTGCGGAACAGCCGGATTTGATCTAGCGAATTGAGCGAACCAGTCACTCATCATTGCATAAAAAGCTGGTCTAATATCATCCCCTCGATGACCAATATTTGGCTGAGAGTCGGGTGGCGCTGTCCCTTGCGCGGGAGCAGGAGCTACACTCTCAACATCGTCCGCTATGGTACGATCAGGTTCGGGATCCATTCTATATCAAAGATCACATTTCAAATATCAGAAGTCATCCCACTATCAAAATGACACTAAGTGGCATGTATAGCTAGACTCAAGCCTACTACGGTAGTCCGAGAATCGACTAAACCTGGCTCTGATACCAATAAAATTGTAACACCCCTAGACCCGGTCCCATCGCAGGAGGGTCGAGAGGTGTCACCAGACTATTTCTTTGGAAAGCCGCATGAATATGAAGAAGATCTTTTACTAAACCTATCGAATAAATTTACAAAAGTTGCACAACATGCATTCACAACCATTCATGTATAACTTAATCGAATTATTACCATAACTATCAAAGTGAAAATCTTAAGAGAGCCATTTTCGCATGGCCTAATTTAGTTACAAAACAAACAAAAAAATTCAAAAGATGTTTGCTTGAACACCAAAAGTCAACCTATACATGCCATTCCTAGATTTAGTTACAGTACCAAAAGATGAGTGATAGTGTAGATGACTTCAATACTGGATCTCCTGAGACCGTAGCTTCCGATCAATATCTACAAAATCGAAAGCAGGGACAACAGAGTAAGCAATTTCTTGCCTAGTAAGTACTTAAATAATTAAATCAAAATAAGTAAAGGGCGTAATATTAACAAATTATGATTAAAACCTTCTTTGGCCGAATATGAGCATAACCATACTACTAATTCACTCACATATGTATCACAAAAGAAATTCAAATGCATTCAAAGAGTTATTCACTGAAAATCGAGTATTTCGGATTTCTTATTCGCACAATCAATCGAGTGCAAAATTATACACCTCAACATCAAATTGTTTTATATATATACTCACGCTATCAAACAGTAGTTCACAATTCCTGAACGGCTAACTAAACAATTTCAATGGCCTGCTAAATCATTAAGGGCATAGAATGCATACCTGCCTTCCTTACGTTAAGTAGCGCATTTGTTTTGTCAAGGCAATATTATTTATATAAATATTCGTACATGAGCTCAAACATTTAACTCCTATCCGATTTCCACCGCGAATGAACCTCAAGGCCAAATCCGAATCTTATCACTGGCTTTAAGCCCTTCGAGACTAAGCTCGGCTTTAACTCTGGCTCGAAAGCCCTTCGAGACTAAGCTCGGCTTTAACAAAATTTATACTTACTTTTATCAGCTTACATATCCTGTCACCTTTTTCAAATACATAAACACAACCACCCCGGGGTACTACCGACTATTTTACATACGGTTTGATTACTTGTAAGCAAAGAATACAAATTCATATTTAAATACATTAAGATTCCAATTTAGCATTCGGTTTCTCATATTTACACATACTCTCATTCCCAAAATTTTTGCATTCGGACATATCATTTGCCATTTGAATTCGCATATTATGCATACATAAATTATAATTTCACTCTACCATAATTAAGAATTTGTTACTCAAGAACTTACCTCGAATCTTTCCGAGGAATTTCGAATTGACTATTCCGTGACCTTTGCCTTCCCTTTGTCCGAAGTTGTCCCTCTAAGCTCTTGAGCTTAAATAAACAACACGATCATAACAACTTCATTCATACATCTCTATTGATAACTACTCTTTCATTAAAATCAAGACATACAATGAAATTCCCTTATAACATCTACATTCGGCCAAGCATAATTACATTAAATTACAATCAAATTCATTGATCAAAAGTAGAAGATAAAGTCTTTTAATCCAATTTAGTACTCATGACTCCCTAATTAACAAATGCCGAAAAGGTTAGCACTTAAATGCCTTAGCCATAAGTCATTTTCTAACATCTTTAGCTTATAACTCCCCCACTCGATTAAGTTCACCATCGGTTTAGGCTCAACCATTAACAACCACTTTAGAAGCTCTCATGCCATCTCATAGTTTTACTTACCGATTCCTTCGACCCACATGAATTTTATAACACATATACATTTTCAAATCAAACCACCAAACATCATAAACATGGCACATTGCTACTCTATCCGAATGTTCAAAACATTTAAATCATCCTTAACGAGATTTACTATAGACATAGGAATTCCATCAATACATTTCAAATTTCAAGAATTTGGCTAACCACAAGCAATAATTCGTCATAATTTAACTATTCCTATACTAAAATAAAAATCACATGGAAGCACATATAGTTTACCTCAAGATTTAACTAAATTCCTCATCTTAAAATTTTTGACTCAAAACCATATTTCCCCTTCGGCCTATCAATGTCAACTTACGCATTTCTCATCTACGTAAAAGAGACATGGCTAAACTAGAGCTCATTCAACAATTATCAAAATTTCACTCCTCCAATAAAAGCAAAACCGAAAGCTCACAAGCAAGGTATAACACAAAAACATGACTTCTTCCCTTAACAAGCCATTTACCGAACACTCAAGTATTTACCTCACAAGACACACGAATTGTGCTTAATACTTCAAATTGAAATTCGGCAAACACAACTACACTAGCTAAGAATTTCCACAAACTACTTAGATCATAATTATGCATTTTCAAGAAGTTCAAAACTCACCCTTCAATCCTTATTCATAATGGCATAAAACAACAACCCCTTTCCTATTGATTTAGCCTTAGCCGAATGCCCTAATCACCAAGGAAGTTGAAATTTCAACATGGGCTAGACTAAACACTTACTCATACACCTTATTTTTGAAATTCAAAGAAAAATAGCAAAGATTTCTTACCCTTGATATGGATCAAAATGACCGAATGTTAGCCTAAAATCTTCTCTTTTCTACCTTCTTCAACTCACGACAAGAAGAGCTAAAAAAATTTTCTTTCCAAATCTCTTATTTCATTTCTTTATTAATTTTTCCATCATTAACATCCCACTAACTAAAAAAAATATAAAATAAAGAAGCAACCAATGGAAACAAATGCATGGCCGGCCACTTTCTTTTAAGGGAATTATTGACATGCAAATCCATTTGTTTTTAGCTTATTTTATTTTAGTCATTCCAAAATTGTCTAGCTAAGTTTCTAAGTTTTTCAACTAATTCCTTTTTAATAAATTCATATTAACTTTGTCAAAATTCAAATCCATAACTTCCACACATGCAATTAACACATAATTTAAGCATTGAAAATCAATATTAACTATTTCAAGGACTCGGTTTAGCAGTCACGAAACCGCTTCCCGACTTGAGTCGAACTAGGGCTGTCACATGATGTGCTTAGGCAGAGGAGCAAAAGTCCCTGTTTTAAGAGTAGATCTACCATAATTAAGCGGAATTGCATGCAACCTTAGACATAGGGCGACATAAATCTATCGGATTAGGGTCAAACCTAATAAGGGGATCCATAGATCGAAATAATGCAACCTAGGGGTGTTAATTAATAAGAAAACTTTAGTTAACAGCCTAGACTTAATTGTTTTTATCCTCGAAAGAGGTATTAACATAAGTTAGGGATCTCTACGGATCAAGTCAAGTAAAGAAATCATAAATTATTAATAAGTGAAGTCTAGGTGGATTCTCCCTTAAGTATTGCTTATATCAATCAGCTTTTCCTTAAAGTTTTCCCCAAATTACTTTTTGTGCACTTTTAGTTAGTTTTAGAATTAGTTTCAACCAACCCTCTTTTATTCTTAGGCTAGATAATAGAAAGGAAGCAAGTATTAGTACTTTTAGTTCCTTTGGGTATGATAACTCGGTCTTGCCACTAAACTATACTATTGTTCGATAGGGCCTTTAAAAATCGTGATATTAGTTAGTTTTGGTGTGATCAGTTTTTATAAATTTTATTACTTATATCGCGAGCATAGCAATCATATCATGCCAACTTCATAAGCACGCTGATTTTTCTTAGTCAAAACAACTTAAATTTACAAAAACATTTCTCAATAAAATTGTTCCAATAAATATAATTCGGTATCACGTCTTCTAAAATATGAATTCTTTGTTCAAACTATTCATTAGTTAACCCATGAACATACAAAATTTATCTACGAATCTGAGGATAAACTCAAGCACATATAACTCCATTAACCTTTCAAGCAATTAACTCAAATCAAACTAAACCACTAAATCGATCTTGTTTGTCAAACAATAACTTTTCAACGAGAACTTTTCTTCTTGTTGTCAAGAGAACTCAAACATACATTTTATCACAATTTCTTCAGGATACTCATCACAGATCTTTAAAAACTGCATAACTC
Organism: Gossypium stocksii; assembly: GCA_020496765.1. NCBI lineage: Eukaryota > Viridiplantae > Streptophyta > Magnoliopsida > Malvales > Malvaceae > Gossypium > Gossypium stocksii. Next base: position 49,873,735 of record CM035631.1, read on the forward strand.
GAATATAACATAACATCCCAGCTGTTAATAATGCATTTTGAACACAAGAGAAATTCGAATATGATTTCAATAGCAACCAGTGCATAAACACCACCTCTATAAATCTGACAACTATACCATTGTACTCCTATGATCGAACCGAAAATTATAATCATAATAAGTATAATCATCTTCCTCAAAAGAACATCTCTTGCAGACATCTCATGCTTAATAAATTAAACAATATAATGCTATGAAAGCCGAGATAATGAAATCTCAAAATGTGGAGCTATACATAATTTCTGAAAATCACTACCCATATAGAATGGTAGAAATCTCGATAATATCTCAGAAAATTTCCAAAAGGAAAAACATAACTCACAAGTACTGAAATCCACAGTGACAGAAGCAACATAATCTTCATATATATTCAACAGAACAATAACTAGTAGATACAAAATACTAGCATCATACGGATTTTACCATCGACTTTCCTGTCAACACAAGTGAATAGAATACCAGAGAAAGATAGAGCAATGCCGATCATAACTCAAACAAACCAACAATGCTTTTGTTTATCAGTATGTTTAGCTAACATTCTCATACGATAAGAATTTCATTCGAAAATAAATAGCCACATTTACCTCTAAAAATAATTGAACACGTAGAATACCCAGAAGAAATCATAGTAACTATCAGACTATAACCACTACACTAAGCTACCATTTCTGATTTCACATTATCCCTTCACTAACAGAAATCAATTCACAAGAACTTCCAGTTAATACGTTCTTTAGACATCACACCTAAATATTTTTGTTTCATCTAATTCTACTTCTTCTGTAACAGTGACTTTGCATATTACAAATAGCCTTCAAAATGATCCAATATCTCTTCTGGTACTCTCTTCACTTGCAGACTCATTCTCTTATTTTATCATAGTATTAATCCTTCAACCATGGAACTCTGTAATTCCGCACTTGTAAGCTTATTTAATCTATATAATACAGATTTTATTTCAATACTTTACTAATGAGGGGAGGGGGTGAGGGTTTGTAAAGCCCCAAATTCAACTCTCATACATACATGCACATAACACATACTATTACAAATGGCCAATTCATTACAAATTCCACATTCTCAAAACACGTACTGATCATTTGCTTATGATAACTTTTATACTTAACGCATAATTCATATGCCAATTCAAATCACTAATCCACAATCAAAGTATTCATATAGCAATCATAAACCAATTGTCACAACTCATATACTCGTATAATTATAACATTTATCAATAATAAAATATCCTGCACTCTTGTTCATACCTTTATGAGTTTCGACCTGTCACCAACACATTTTTAGTCCAACGTTTGAGTACAACATTTTGTACTATCAAAATTAGCTCGGTTGGAAAGCATATCTATCTAATCAAAACAATTTTTGTCAGAATCAAGAGATATCACACTATCACAAGTTAAATATGGTATGTATAGCTAGACTCACATATGCTACATTAGTCCTAGAATTGACTAAACCGTAGTTCTAATATCAATAAAATGTAACACCCCTAACCCGTATCCATCGCTGAATTAGGGTTACAAGGCATTACCAAACAAATTACAGCATAAAACATACATTCCTCATTCATTATTCAATTCCACACGTTTGTCAATCAAACACAATCATCTTGTCCCTTTCGAGGCTCAACAATGCCATAAAACATTCTTAGAAGAGGTTCAGGACTAAACCGATAACATTTGAAAACTTTGAGAAACAATAAAAATTTTCATGCATACAAAGGTAACACGCCCGTGTAAACAGGTCGTGTGACCAGACAAGCCCATATCTAGGCTGTGTGGAAATAGAGCATACATACTTACTTAGGTCACACGTCTGGCCACAAGCCCATGTGCCAGTCCATATGCCACACACGGCCAGTAGACACACCCGTGTGTCTAAGCCGTGTAACTCACTGACTTGTTTTAATTAAGCATCAGGGGTTACACGGTCGAATCTGTAACACCCCAAACCCAGCCTAGACGTTATGGCCGAGTCTAGTAGTGCCACATTGGAGTGTTTTTTGAAAACTTGTTCTTGTTGATAAAAACTCGATTGAAGGTTAAAGCCTTTTTGTTATTCCTCAAATCAACCCGTTTGAGGTGTTTTACGAAAACATGATTTTATTTGAAAACCTACTTTATATTAAAAACCATATTATGATGTAATCAAAAATTTGTTAATCATATTCAATCGTTGTTGCACTTTAAAAACAATGTTTGTTGTGAAAGCTTAAAAATCGTGTTGTGGAAACGTGATGTTTTGAAAACAATTAATGTTTTGGAAAACCACACTCTACTTCTAACAGACATAAATCATAGTAAATAAAGTCCCAAATTAAAAGTTAGAAATTTAAAAAGAAGCCTTATTACATAAAAATACCCAAACCAAAACTATTAAATATAAAAAGTCGAAATGTAAAGCATATGTAATTGTGTGGCCACCCTTGAGTCCCTCGCAACACTGATCCACCTAACGCTGGGGATTACCTACACAGTTAAAAGCGGGGTGAGTTTACAAAAACTCAGTGTGTAATCCCCTAAAATACAGTCAGTCAGATATGCAGAATGCAGAAGCTGTAACACCCTTAACCCGTAACTGTCGCCGGTACAGGGTTACAAGGTGTTACTCATCAACCACAACTTTCAGACATTCAAGAGCAAGCAAATAATGTAGGTTCTTTTCTTTTGTCAAAACTAATTGTTTTATTCTCTCATATTTCTCTTTTCATGACCTTGCCGAATACAAGTTTTGCCAAAATACCACTTTGCCTAATGAGCCGAATTTGGTTTTGAATCTATCGATCTCTAACTCTCTTTCTATAGTCGACTCATATTTTTTCCTCTCCTCTTCTCATCTCGTCTCAAAAGCTGAAGGGTTGGCATAACCTTTATTGGCCGACAACATTAGCATCATCTACCTTTTTCTCTTCCTTTTCTCTGTCAACTGGATTTCTCTAAACCGATTGTTGTTCCACCTTCATTTTCATTTCATTTCTCTTTTCTAATTTGTTTAATACAGACTCTTTTCTTAGCTTGACCGACACTATCCTTGTACTCAACGCAGTACTGAAGTCTAACCTTGTACCCAGTGCTTTGTGTAACTTTTTCCAAAATCAAGACGTGAAACGAGAATCTTTGTCAGATATAATAGAGACTGGTACCCCATGCAGTCTTACAATCTTAGCCGCATATAGCTTAACTAGTTTTTGTAATGAGTAATCAGTATGGACCGGTATCAAATGGGTAGATTTAGTCAATCGATCTACAATAACCCATACTGAGTCCTTCTTAGTAGGCGTTAAGGGCAGCCCACTCATAAAATCTGTGGTTACCCTCTCCCACTTCCAAAGTGGAATCTTAACTGGCTACAGTAAGCCTGAAGGTAGCTGATGCTCAGCCTTAACTTGTTGGCATGTCAAGTACTTGCTCACAAAATCAGTAACTTCACGCTTCAGTCCTGGCCACTAGTACAACTCACGAAGATCTCGGTATAACTTGTTTCCACCAAGATGCATGGCATAAGGACTACTATACGCCTCTTGCAGTATAGACAGTCTTAAATCAAAGTCCTTCGGTACAAAAACTCTCCCACAGAAACACAGTACTCCATCACTATTCAACCTAAAATTTGAAGTCAACCCATTCTCAACTTGTCGAAAGCGAGAAACCAGTGTCTCATCCATCAACTGTTTACCTTTAATTTGCTCAGTCCACATCGGTCTGACTTGCAGTTTAGCCAACAAGCTGCCATTATCAAATAATTTGAGACGAGTAAACATCGCTTAAGTCAGATACAACCCTAAGGCTCAGTGTGTCAGCTACCACATTAGCTTTGCCAGGATGGTATTCAATTGAGCAATCATAGTCCTTAAGCAGCTTGATCCATCTACGCTGTCTAAGATTCAACTTCTTCTGAATGAAGAGGTACTTGAGGCTCTTGTGATCTGTGTAAATAGTACACTTCTCACCGTATAGGTAATACCTCTAAATCTTCAGTGTGAATACCACCGCGGCCAAGTCCAAGTCATGCGTAGGGTAACTCACCTCATGGGTCTTAAATTGGTGAGACGCATATGCCACCACCTTACCCTCTTGCATCAGCACACACCCCAGACCAACGTGTGATGCATTGCTGTAGATAGTGAATTCCTTCCCAGATTCTAGCTATATCAAGCTAGGGACCTCAGTCAAAACCTTTTTCAGTTTCTTAAAACTCTCTTGCTGCTTATCAGTCCAGTTAAATGGTACCCCCTTTTTACAGCAACTTAGTTAGTGGTGCCGCAATTAGTGAAAACCCTTCCACAAATCGTCTGTAATACCCAGCCAGACCCAGGAAACTTCAAATTTTAGATGCGGTATTAGGTGGTTTCCAATCCAAAATAGCTTCGACTTTCCAAGGATCAACTCTAATTCCCTTGGCAGACACCACGTGACCCAGAAATGTCACCTCTCGCAACTAGAATTCGCACTTACTGAACTTAACGAATAACTTCTTTTCCCTTAAAATATGCAAAACTGTAACGCCTTAAATTTGGGCCTAGTAGGAATAGGCCTTGTGCATGGGAGCTGCTAAGAGGCCACACGTAAAAGTTTATGAGTGCTAGAATTATCGTAAATGAAGACTTGTTTCAGTGGATTAAGGCCTTGAGAAGTGTTGGAAAAGTCTTGGGTTTAAACATGGGCTTTAGCAAAAATTTTTGGTTTTGAGTGAATTAAACCCTGGATGCGTGGAAGTGGGCCTTTTAAATTATTGTGTTCAAAAATGACACAAGGAAGCATGTGTCTAGTGGTTGAGGCGTCATTAAGGTTGCAAGGAAGCCTGGGTTCAAGTCTTGGCTCTTGCAATTTATTTTGTTTTTCTTTTAAAGGAACCTGGACACTGGTACATAAGGCTTATAAAGAGTAGCACATGTTTTATGACACAAAAAGGCCTTGTGGCTTGGTGGCAAGTAGCGTGGCTGGTATTGTGAGAAAGCTGGAGTTCGAATCCCATGGCAGGCAAGGGTTGATTATTTTATTGCTTGGGTCGTTAAGAGTTTGAAGTGGATTTGAATTCTGTTGGGTGAGTATTTGAATTGGTCGTGGGAAGTAGTTGTGGAGGATATCATAGAGTAAATCAAGGAGGGATAAGGGGGAGGGAATTATGGAGATTTTCTAGGAGTTTGGAATAAGAGCGTTGTAGCCGAATTGGATTATGCAAATTCGGCTAACGGGGTTTGTGGTAATCATTTTCGGCAAGTTGTGAGTGTTTAGGTGCTGAATTCTCCCTTGGCTTTTCAGGCTTTCTTTCCTTGTTGTGTATTGGGTTTTTCTCTCCTTTTGGCGTTTCGTGCAGTGCATTTGACCAGTTGGGCATTTTCTCTCCCTACTCTCTTTTCTAAAAGTCGAAATTGGTATTTTTTCTAATTTACCATTTGGCCTCACTTTGTCTTCTGCTACTTCCTCTCTTAATTCTTTCAGTCTTCTATTTCCTTTAATCTTAGCCGAAAGTTATTGTCTATTATCCCTACATTTCTTCTCCATTTGTTCTTTTCAAACTTCTCTTACAGCCTTTCTACTCACCTTTCCTTTCTCAGGTCTTTTCTTTCCTTAGTCAATTGGGTTCTCTTCTCTCTTGTTCTTGTGGTTCTTTCTTTGAGGTTTGACCATCGGTTTTGTGTGCTATGGTGGCGTTGGAAGTTAGGTTTTGCGGGGTTCTGTCAAGTGGTAAGTTCTTTTCTTCGATTCTTTAGTATTTTACCAATTCGAAACCATTTTCTTCTTTTGTCCTTTAAGGTCGAATGCTTTTCTTGAGTATGTAATAATTGCCGAATGGTGATTCTTTCCCTTTGATGTGGGTTCATTGGTTCCAGGTGGTTCAGTAGTGTAAAGAAGCACTGACTTTGGAGAATAATCAACTCTCTTCTAGTAAGGTAAATGCGTTACCTTATCGTACTTTGGGTTGGGTCGAATATGTTTTATCTTTCCTAAAGGGGATGGTAATGGTTTAGGTCGCACTTATTTAATCATTTGGGACTAATAAAATCTATGTTGTGTACTTGGTTGATCTCTAAGGTGCAAGTTTTGGTTGTGGGCCAACAATCTAGAAGGGTGAATCTAAAATCTACTAGTCGTGGTTGGTGCTTTGGTGTTTCGCAAGTGCTCAAAGAAAAGGTGTGTAACCGGGTACTATGTTTGCTAGTCGACTGACAAGCCGAAAGGATGTATTTCACTGTATAAGTAGTAGTTTGGCAAATGCAAAAATGCCGAAACGCTGAAAAGTCGAAAGCACGAGCGTGCGAACACATGTGTGGAGGATCCGATGTGATAGTGGAGGTCGCCATGAGTGATCTCATGGGCTTAGGCCAATTTTGGGCCCAATGGGCCAAAATGGGCTGTGTGGGCCCCACACGGATTAAATCTGCTGTAAGTGACTATTAATGATTTGGGCAATGGTTTTCGCATAGCCTTAGCTGAATTTAGGCTAGATGGGCCACACGAGTTTGTGGGCCCCACTTGGGCCAAGTTATGTCTACTTAGGTTACTAAAGTCGCTTGAGGCGACGATGGACCTTCCGTTGGGTCGTTAAGACCTCAGACTATAAAATTACCAAAATACCCTTGTAGTGCAAAATTACTGAAATACCCCTGTAGGTTTAAATGACTGATTTACCCCTAGAGGGTAAAATAACCAATTTACCCCTGGAGGGTAAAATGACTGATTTACCCCTAAAGGGTAAAATGACTATTTTACCCCTATTAGGTAAAAATGACCATTATATGCCTGGTGATAGAATGACTGTTCTAGTTGGGTTATGTATGTCTGATGTGCTTATGATATATACAAATGACTGATTTGAATGACTTGACTGTGATTTTATGACTGGTTATGAGCATGACATTTCGCATACATAACATATTGCATGGGTTGAGATATTGTACGGAGGAAGATCTGATCTGATAGGGTTGTACGAGTCGCGCGAGACGACTGTGGACCCACCGAAGGCTTTGAGTCGTATATTCATTTTGATCTGGTATGGTCGCACGGGTAACCCGAGATGACTGTAGAGCTGCCGATGGCTTTAAGCAACTTAATATGGTTATGGCTTTGTGTCAATCGATGGCTTTGTGCCGATTATATTGCCGTGATGGATGGCTTTGTGCCGAATGTATTACCGTGATTGGTGGCTTTGTGCCAATGGGTGGTTTTGTGCCAATGTATGGCTTTGTGCCACGTATATAATTATGGCTCAGTGCCATTCTGTTTATGGCCTCTAGCCATTCTATTATTTGGTAGCATTGCTGCGATACTTACAGCCTTTAGCCGTTCTGTCTACGATATTGAGCTGTTCTGTTGACTTAGTGCTGCAACCGGTGCTAAGCTTGGTGTGTTGGATGGGTGGGTTGATTATATCCCCATAGACTGTGCTGGTTGGTACGGGTGGTAAGCTGGTTGGACGGGGTTAACACATAACATGCATCATACATACTGCATTTTGGCTCTGTTCTGATATGGGCTAGGGCCCTTCTGCTATTGTCTACTGTATTGGGCTTAGGCCCAATTTGTTACTATTTTTGTATGACTATCTAACTTTTCATAGGAGTGGACTACACACTGAGGTTTTGTAAACTCACCCGATTTATTAACCTTTTCAGGTAATCCCCAGCGTTAGGAGGATTGGTGCTGCGAGGGACTCAGAGATGGCCATACAACTGCTTTTGGTTTCATTTACATTTATTTTCTTTTAAGTACTTTGATTTTCATTTGGGTTGCAATAAGGCCTTTCTGATGTTTTAAGTTTTAATTGGGATTTTATTTATTTCGATCTATAATTGCTAAAAGTAGGACATGGTTTTCTAAAACGACAATCAGTTTTCAAAACACTACGTTTCTGCAATATTTTTGAAATGGTTTTGCAGCTTAATTTCTAAACATCACATTTTCGTAAATCGACTCTTTTTAATTAAGATTCTTCAACAACTAATATTTCTAAAAGGAATAACTTTCCAATGAAGCTCATTTTCAAAATAAATTAACGTAGATTGGGGTTTTTACACAGGTTTTAACTGGCGAGGTGTTTTTTAAAATCTTTAAGAAAGGTTTCCAATGAAAAGCACTTCAATGTGACACGCCAGATTCGGGCCATAACGTCCAGGCTAGGTTTGGGGTGTTACAAGAACAACTCGAAGATGCGCATCATGTTCATCTTTTGTTCTCGAATACACCAGGATGTCATCTATAAACACCACCACGAACTAGTCCAGATAGGGTTGGAGCACTCGGTTCATGAGGTCCATAAAGGCTGCTAGTGCATTCGTTAGCCCAAATGGCATTACTAGGAACTCATAGTGACCATAACAAGTCCTAAACGTTGTCTTGTGGACATCAGCCTCTTTAACTCTTAGCTTATGGTACCCAGAACAGAGATCAATTTTGGAGAAAACTGAAGCTCCTCGCGGCTGATAGAATAGATCATCAATCCTTGGTAGAGGGTATTTGTTCTTGATGGTCAGTTTGTTTAATTGTCGGTAGTCGATACACATGCGCATGGATCCATCCTCCTTCTTCACAAATAACACTGGTGCTCTCTATGGGGACACACTAGGTCGAATGAATCCTCGGTCTAGTAGCTCTTGAATTTGAGCCTTTAATTCCACCAGCCCATTTGGTGCCATCCTATAAGGGGCGATAGACACCGGAGCTGTTCCAAGCAGGAGCTCAATACCAAACTCGACCTTACGGTTCAGAGGCAACCCAAAAAGCTCATCAAGACATACATCAGGAAAATCCTTGACAGTCTTGATATCTTCGATAAAAGGACCCTTAGAATCAGAAACACCAATGTAGGCTAAAAACGCCTCACAACCTTTATGAACCAGTTTCTCGGCCCTTAATGTAGAGATTACATTTGATAGATAATCTCTTCACTCCCCAATCACAACCACCTTTGTAACACCCCTAAACTCTACCCGTCGCTGGAGGGTTAGGTGGCATTACCGTACAAGTATACAATTTAAATAAACTTTAAACACATCAAATTCGATTGAACCTTTGTGGATGATAATAAAATAAAATTTTAAGATATGAGCACATTTATATATAAAAAGTATATATACACATATGAATCCTATACGATCTCAGCACTCATAAAGCCGAATATATGAACATGCAGGAAAATTTTCATTTACAAGATGAAAGACAATTAATATTCATGTGGTAATAATTTCAAAGCTTAGCCCAAAAAAACATGACTTTACTTACTAGAGCCGAATGTACATAGATACCCAAAACTCAAAATCTAACCAACATATCTTTGTTCATTCGATACTTAATTCACCAAAACTCGACCACAACAAGTCTAACACATCAAGCATTCATCTACGCAAGAGATTGATTCATAACTAAGTTTAATTCACATCAAAACATCGAAAACATATATCAAATAGCAACCACACATTAACACTAACTTTACGAATTACAAAAGATAACATAGCAAGCCATTTTCGCATGGCTATACATATATACAATGTCAAAATGACATTTACTTAAACTTAAAAGTCAGACTTATACATGCCATTATCGAAGTTTGATACTAACAGTACCGAATTGAGCTTGGATAGTGTGGATAACTTTGTCTTTGAGATTTTCGAGACCGTAGCTAACGAACGAGATCTACAAAACAGAGAATTAAGAGCAACAGAGTAAGCATTTTTATGCTTAGTAAGTTTTAAGCAATAAAGTCATTAAAATAAATTGAAACATAGAAATCTTAAAGCTTGCCATCTCCCCTTTGGCCGAATGTAACCATGACTAAGATGTACTACCTTTGTTCATTTCATATCATTTCAACTTTCCTTACAGACACATTCATTTCACATAGGTAATTTCTTTGTATCAAATAAGCTTCATTATTTGGCCGATAACATTCATTTCAATTACAAGGCTAATTATTACGAAAATGCATTTTCACATATACATGTTACTTTACTTATCAATCACATATACTCACATGCTCGGAGCCAAACTTATCCTAATACCACTTAAGTCAAAATTCATATATCATAAGTAGGTCATAGACTTACATGTAATCTGGAACAATGACAAGAGCACCACTATCCAAATGTGTATTCATAATCTAAAACGAATCAAATTCACAAACGGGTGTGAGATACGTACCTAACTAATTTAAGGTAGTGAGCACATATGTTGGGATTATTACGACATAAATCGTATAATTCTCGCATGAATACCTTCGGGATTTTTAACCCGGATATAACACCGGCACAAGGGCCCTTCGGGACTTAACCCGGATATAACACTAGCACAAGGGCCCTTCGGGACTTAATCTGGATATAACACTGGCACAAGGGCCCTTTGAGACTTAGCCCGGATTTAGCTCGCTGAACCTTTATGCATATGTACCCGTCAGGTATACATTTCACAAAATCGATCTCAACTTAAATTCATTTCCCTCATTTATACATTAACACATAACGCAGCATTTTAACTTAATATTCGGTCTATAGACACATACATAGATCACATATCAAATCAATTATCATAGATTACATTTCTAAGGAACTTTCAGCTATTTACCAAATTCACAATTTACTTTGCACCAACCGTAATCAAATATTGTCATTAAGCCTCAAATTCATCAACCATATGTAAATATAAAGTATATCCTATTTAATCACTTCTTATGCTAGGTTTCACTACTTAAAACTTACCTCAAGTATCTCTGAGCAGTTGTGGATCGGCTATTCTACAACTTTTTCCTTTTCTTTTTCCAACCTTTGTCCTTGATGTTCTTGAGCTATATTAGGCAAAATTTTTAACTCATTAAATCTCTATTAGTAAACCCTATATTCAGCAATTATAAAACATCAACCACCACACTTGACCATCTAGACACATTCGGCAAGCCTTATCTCTATCCATTTTTCACAAGGCAACCAACTAAGTTATTCGTTAGCAATTTATCACATTTAGGTCATTGATGAGTTAAGTTAACACTTACCTTACTTCTATAAGCTAACATGAGGTTCCATCATTTAACCTCCAAAACTGAATAACCATCTATAGGTTTCAAAGACATAATACTAAGCATACTTATAGGTACACTTCTCAAACTCTTTATCAACAAAACAAAACTTAACCAATGCTCAAGTTATTAACCACTATCATGTTCGGCAAATACATAGGCAAATGTTAAAACTTATTTACTAATCATTTTAAATCTAAAATAGATCAAATATCCAAAATTAATACAATGTCACATAGCCGAATATCAAATTTAAGAATTTAAGCTAAATTTAGGCTCCCCTTCAAAATCTAAACTCATAATTTTATACACTCATGAATTTTAACATCATCAAACCCATCTAACATTTATTCAACAACCTTTAACTAAAAAAAAAAACAAATCCTTAGTTCATAAACACAAGAACTGAAAGCATTCTCTTTTAAACATCAAAATCATTTCCCACCTTGTTAACACATGAACGGCAAGATTTAATCCCATTTACAAGTCTTAAATTCAACCTTAATCAATTATAAAACTCCCTAAAGCCGAAAGCTACCTAAACATCACATATATCTAATTTTAAAAATTTCAAGCTCATTCATCAATTCATTCATTGAATTAAAACATCACTCAAAGTAAATTTTATTCATGCAAAAAGAACATGGCCGAATGTCTCTCATTACTCAAAGAACCACACAAAGCTACATTTGCATAATTTAAGCATATTTTCATGAATCCATGCAAAATTTAACCTCAACCATCTCTCAAGAACTCCATAATGCAATTCATATCATTAAGACTTAAAAGCTTCAAGATTCCAATTTATTCATCAGTGGCCGAATGGAACATCCACAACCAAACCAAAAACCAACGCATGGGCTATGTCCTAAGCTTAACTATGAACTAGAATTCACAAAAAAAAAAAAAATGTAAAGAAATAACATGAATCCTTACCTTAAATTAAAAGCCAAAATGACCGAATGTTAGGTCTTCTTCACCACTCTTTTTCTTTCCCAAATTCAGCAATGAAGAACAAAATAAAAACAATTTGTTCTTTTACCCCCTTTTCGTTATTTCTTATTTCTTTATTAATAAACTATTTACTCATATAATATTTATAATATAAAACATATATTTTATGCCATGAATTCATCATGGCCGGCCACTAAACCAAGTAATAGAGGATTTGACATGCAACTCCTATTATTTAAACCATCTACTAATTTAGTCCCTTTTTTAAACCATCTCACACATTTTCAATATTTTACACATAAGCCCTTTTTAATTAATTTCACATTCAATAAACACCATATTTAGAAAACAAAAATTCATGCATGCAATTATACATATATTACACATGTAAATTAACATTTAATTATAATAGTGGCTCGGTTTAGTGATCCCGAAATCACTTCACGACTGGTGTCAACATAGGGCTGTCACAACTCTCCCCCCTTTAGGGATTTTCGTCCCCGGAAATCTTACCGGAAAATAAGTTTGGGTATTGATCTTTCATAGAGTTTTCGAGTTCCCAAGTCGCTTCTTCAATCCCGTGCTTGAGCCATAACACTTTTACTAACGGAACCTTTTTGTTTCGTAATTCTTTCACTTCGCGAGCTAAAATACGAATCTGTTCTTCTTCATAACTCAAATCGGATAGAATTTCAATTTCGGACTGGCAAATCACATGAGAGGGATCGGATCTACATCGACAGAGCATTTAAACATGAAAAACATTGTGAATATTTTCAAGTTCAAGGGGCAAAATCAACCAATAAGCAACCGGCCCAATCTGTTCTGATATCTCATACGGCCCGATGAATCTCAGACTCAACTTGCCTTTACGACAGAATCTGAGCACCTTTTTCCAAAGTGAAACTTTTAAAAACACTTTATCACCAATCTGATACTTGATATCTTTACGTTTCAGATCTGCGTATGATTTCTGACGATCGGATGCCGTTTTCAAACTGTCACGAATTGTTTTCACTTTCTGTTCTGCTTCTTTGACTAAATCAACCCCAAGAATCTTATTCTCACTAAGCTCGGTCCAAAACAGGGGAGTACGACATCTTCGACCGTAGAGAGCTTCGTAGGGTGCCATTTGAATACTCGATTGAAAACTGTTATTATACGCGAATTCAATCAAAGGCAAATATTTTTCCCACGAACCGCTAAACTCAAGAATGCAACAGCTCAACATGTCCTCGAGTGTAACATCCTGATTTTTGGGGCTTAGTAATTTTGTGCAATGTTTGGTAAGATTTTAAATGTTGGTATGTGGTGGTGAAATTCATATTTAGAGTGTGTAAATGGGCCTATGGAAGGCCCATGAGTTGGCCAAAACCCGGTAGAATTTTTGAATTTTGGACTTTAAGAATTAGGGGCTCTGGTTAGGAGGCCTTACCAAAAGATGTGGGTAAAATGTATCACAAAAGGAGCCTTGGTAGAGTGGCTAAGTGACGCCACTAGTCTCCTAAAAATGTGGCGTGTAAGTGGAAGGCAGAAGGCCTAGGTTCGACTCACTATGCAGGTATTTATGTTGTTTATTTTTGTGTCTTGAGTAGGCAAGAATTTGAGGTTGAGAGGAACTCTGTTGACAAGAGTTTGAATTGGTCAAGTGCATGGATAATGGAGAGATAATGGGGAGCATATCTAGGAGGGATTTTAGGAGTTTTTGAAATGGGAAGAAGTGTGGCCGGCCAAGGGGGTGTTGTAGTGCTAATTCGGCTACTAGGTGTAGTTTAACATATTTTTTCTTCTTTTCTCACTTGTGCCGATTGTCCATAAGCCAAAACTCTCTCATTTTTTTTCATTCTTTCCTTCCACAAACTCTCTTTCTCTCATTCTTTCTCCCCTTAATTTCTAGTAAAAGCCGAACCTATCATCCTCTCTTTTCTCCTGTTAGCTGAATAGTACATAAACCAAATCCCGAAGGATTCAAAGGGGGCAGTCGATTTCTATGTAAAGGTAAACTCCTATTCTTTTTCTTTTGCCGATTCCTATTATTTCCTAAAAGCCCTTAAACTCTTCTACCAACACTCCTTTCTGGTCATAACCATCTCTTATTTCTTTGATCCAAAAGCCGAAGCACAGCACCTTTTGGAGACTTGGTGGCCGAATCTTAAGATCTTGTGGTGCGATTTCTGTTAGCATTTGGGAGTTTGGTCTGCTTCAAGTTTAGAGTAGTACGAAAAGGTAATTGTGCTAAGTACTCGTATCGTTAGTCTATTCGGTGTTATGGATGTTATGAAAGGCCAAAACTCCCTAAGAATTAGGGAGGCTGCCGATTTGTGGTTTAGGCTTTATTAGGCCTTTTTCATTCAGTTTTATGATCTCTTGTAGCAAAGTGGGCTATTTTGGAGGAGCAGCAAGGTTTGGAGAATCGGTATTGAATAAACTTAGTTTGAATCGTCGAATCCGGCAAAGGTAAGTAATCTACGGCATTAGGAGTAGTGGCCGAATGATATTGATAGACTGTATTATTACTCACTTGGATTTCAAAACCTGATATGTCAAATAAACATATGTAGGACAAGCGCGTGGTAGACTTTGAGAAATCGATCGTTATTAAGCAGGTGTGTAACATACCCCGTAATAGCTTAGATTCATATTGCTTAAAAGCCGAAATATCAAATTTCGTTATTGTTGTAACTTGTAAACACATGATGGTATATGGATGAGTTCAATTACGATGGACGCAGTAAATGAAATGGATGAAACAGGTAAGAGCACGATTTCATGCAATTTGGTACGTTGGGCCTTGATAGGCTAAAATTAGGCCCAATGGGCTTTCAGGCCCATTTGGGTAAATTTGATAGAAAATGAAATATGGATAAATTGCATGTTGAGACTGTTAAAACCGTTATGGAACATAGGCTAAATGGGCCTAGATGATTAAATCAGCTACGTAGGGCCCAATAGGGGTTTTGGGCCCAAAAGGTCCAAATTGGTTAAAATGGACAAAATCCCCGTATAAACACTTAATAACGTTGATAATTTGTTAACGAGTATAAAAACCTTAATAATGGATAAAATTACGTAATTACACTTAAAACATGAAAATGTCTATTTTGCTCCTAGGTGAAAATGTCTATTATACCCCTAGGGTTTCATTCTGAATATGATGATTGTGATATTGTTATTTTACATGCTATGACATGAAATGCACATGATATGCACATGATATGCTCTGACATGTATACGATATGCCATGTTTTACTCATTAAATGCATGGGTTGGGTTATTATATGATGGAGGAAGTGTTAAAGGGCTTTGCCCCAGTATACCGAAAAAGGCTTTTGCCCCAGTTTACCGAATGGGCTCCTTCCCCAGTTATTAAAAGAGGCTAGGCCTCCAGTTATATGATAAAGCAGCTATGCTGCCAGTGGAGAGTTTGGTTGGGTGGGTTGAGTTATTCCCCACATGGAGAGCTTGGTTGGTACGGGTGGAGAGTAGCGGTTGGTGGGTTGAGTAGTCTCCCCAAAATGGGCTTCTGCATACATGCATGATTGGGCATATGTGATATTGAAATGGGCCTATGGGCCATACCGTTTACAGAAAGGCTTTGGCCTAGCGATATGAGTAATATAAAGGCTTCGGCCCAGTAACAGTTAACCGAAAGGCTTCGGCCTAGTGTATGCTGAAAATTGATCTGGTATATGTATGGATTTGGGCTCTGAAAGGGCTTGTTATACATTGAGTTCCAAACTCACCCCCTTTCCTAAACCTTGCAGGTGAGCCTTGATATGGAGACTTGGAGCCGGAGGGAATTCAGAGTGGCCATGGTGTTCATTTGGATTTTTAAATAACTGCATTTAAATAAGTTTTATTCAATTATTATTATTGTCCGATTTTGAGTTGTAATAAGGCCATTTTAACTATTATCTTTTAGGGTTATTTGGTTTTTAAACTTTATATTCTGCGCTGCTATTAATGTTTCAAAATGGGCTAGACCTAGGTTACGTTTTTTAAATAACTCTCGATTTCAAAATACACAATGATAAAATAAAATATTTCATCTAAACTATCATTTGGAAAGAACTCCAACTCAAGATATTTTCAAAAACTTATCTACAATGCAAAGTGTGGCAATGGTTGTGGGCATGTCGAGGATTGGATCCAATCAAGAGCCTGGTACTTAAGCAGCCTTCATGGCTCACCTCCTCTATTTCAGATACCTACCTGGTGCACAGCTTCCATTCACTTTCATGGCAAAGACAGTCTTTTAAAACTCTTTTTGAAAAGGTTTTAGGAATAGACCATGAGTTTTTACGAAAATGTTCCAATGTGACACTTCGGATCTGGTCATAACGTCTGGGCCGTGTTCGGGGTATTACATCGAGTATTTGAATAACCCGTTCGGATTGACCGTCAGTTTACGGATGAAAAGCGGTGCTAAAATGGAGCTTAGTACCCAATCCTCATGCAATTTCTCCCAGAATCATGAAGTAAAACTGAGATCTCGGTCTGAAACAATAGAAGTCGGCACTCCATGCAATCGTACAATCTGGGAGACATATAATTCCATTAGCTTATCAAGTGAAAAGTCGGTACGAACCGGGATGAAATGAGCTGACTTTGTTAGTCTATCAACAATAACCCAAATGGAGTCTTTCTTGCTCGGCGTTAGCGGTAAACCGGACACAAAGTCCATTGTAACTTGATCCCACTTCCACTCAGGTATTAAGATCAGCTGAAGTAATCCTGAAGGCACCTGATGTTTCGCTTTTACTTGCTGACATACCAAACACTTAGATACGAAATCAGAGATTTCCCGTTTCATACCGTGCCACCAATATTGACGTTTCAGGTCGTTATACATTTTAATGCTACCCGGATGAATAGACATTCGGCTATTATGGGCCTCATTTAGAATTGTCGAAATAAGCTCTGAATTTCTCGGAATACACACATGATCCCTAAACTTCAAACAATCATTTTCGTCGACTTGAAACTCTGAATTCGCACTGGAATCAGACTGAACTCGCTTAGTAGCTAAATCATCGTCGACTTTCTGAACTTCACAAATTTGTCGAAGTAACACGGGTCTTGCTTTTAATTCAGCAATCAACACATCGTCTGCTGATAACGTTAATTTCACGTTCATAGCTTGTAAGGAAAATAGTGATTTTTGGCTAAGAGCGTCTACAACTACATTAGCTTTTCCCGGGTGATAATCAGTGACAAGCTCGTAGTCCTTAAGTAACTCTAACCACCGTCTTTGTCTTAGATTCAAATCTCTTTGAGTCATTAAATATTTGAGACTCTTATGATCAAAAAAGATGTGGCTTTTCTCACCGAATAGATAGTGATGCCAAATATTCAGAGTGAAAACAATAGCAGCTATCTCAAGATCATGAGTCGGATAATTCCGCTCGTGAGGCTTCAACTGCCTTGAAGCATATGCGACAACTCAACCTTCTTGCATCAAAACATAGCCTAAATTGTTCAGAGATGCATCACTATAAACTAAGAACTCTTTACCAGATTCTGGCTTAACTAACACTAGAGCTTTCGTGAAAAGAACTTTCAACTGGTTGAAACTTTTCTGACACTTTCCAGACCACTCAAACTTGACATCTTTTTGTAGCAGTCTCGTTAATGGTGTCGCAATCATCAAGAAACCTTTGACGAATCGTCGGTAATAACCGGTAAGTCCTAAGAAGCTTCGAACCTCGGAAACATTTCTAGGGGGTTTCCCATCAAGAATAGCTGAAATTTTGTTCGGATCGACTCGAATACCCGAGGCAGACACTATGTGTCCCAAAAAGCCGACCTCGTGCAACCAGAACTCGTACTTACTGAATTTTGCGTACAATTGATTATCGTGTAAAGTTTGGAGCACAAGTCTCAAATGCTCGGCATGCTCGATCTCATTTCGAGAGTAAATCAGAATGTCGTCAATGAATACCACCACAAAATGATCCAGATACGGTCTAAACACCCGATTCATCAAGTCCATGAAAATCGCAGGGGCATTAGTGAGCCCGAACAGCATCACTAAAAATTCGTAGTGTCCGTACCTCGTTCTGAATGCAGTCTTTGGCACGTCAGAATCTCTAACTCTCAACTGGTAATAACCGGATCGCAGATCAATCTTTGAAAACACTGAAGCTCCTTTCAACTGATCAAACAAGTCGTCAATTTGGGGCAACGAATACTTATTCTTTACGGTGGCTTTATTCAACTGTTTGTAGTCGATACACATTCTTATAGTTCTATCTTTCTTTTTCACAAACAAAACTGGCGCACCCCAGGGTGAGAAACTCAGTCGTGCGAAGCCTCTGTCTGTCAACTCTTGCAGCTGAGATTTCAATTCTTTTAACTCGATTGGTGCCATACGGTACGGGGCAATCGAAATTAGAGTCGTACCTGAAACCAACTCTATACCGAACTCAACCTCTCTAACAGGTGGCAATCCCAGTAATTCCTCGGGAAACACATCTGAAAACTCACAAACTACAGGTACAGTCCCAAGTTCTCGTTCGAATACTTTGTCGTCTAGCACATAAGCCAGGTATGCTTCATAGCCCTTTCTCACATATTTTTAGGCTGACATGGAAGTTATTACTGCCAGTAGTCCATTTAAATCAGTGGATTCAATCTGAATTATCTTATCATTCCAACCTCACAAATCGATAGCTTTTCATTTGCAATTCACTACCGCATCGTGTACAGTCAACCAATCCATTCCAAGAATAATATCGAATTCATGGAAGGGTAAAAGCATCAAGTCAGCCAGAAAACAGAAATCTCGTACCATTAGGGGACATTTCTTGCATACTTTGTCGACCAGAACACAATGACCCAAGGGATTTGAGACTCGAATTACGAACTCAGTAGACTCAACAGGAAGAGTCTTACTGGAGGCTAAAGTTTCACACACATGTGAATGGGTTCAATCGGGATCAATCAAAGCGATAACATCAGTATTAAAGAGAGTGAAAGTACCGATAATAACATCTGGAGAAGAAGCCTCCTCTCGGGCACGAATAGCATATGCTCTGGCAGGAGCACGAGCCTCGAATCTGACTGCGGTGTCTCTAGTCCCTTTCTGACTGCCGCTAGTATTTCCTCCACGCCTCGGTGGTCTACCTCGTGCTGCCATACCACTAGGTCTTTGACTCGGATCGAGATTGCGTTCATCCACCTTCGGACAATCCTTAATAAAGTGATCGGTGGATCCACATCTGAAACAGGAACGATCATGAAATCTACAGCTCCCCGGGTGCCATTTACCACAATATTTACAATTAGATCTGTCTCGACGTTCATTTCCAACACTGGAGACAGAAGTAGCTCGCGAACTTACGGGGGTCGACGATGATCACGTCTAGAAAAACCCGAGGTATTCTTAGATCGGCCTGAATCATCTCTAATTTTCTTGGATGATTGCTGAAAAGACTTTCCCGCAGATCTCTCTCGAAACTCTTTAGCTCCATCTTCAGCCTTTCTCTTTTCATTTCCAAGCTCTTCGGCCTTGCACGCTCTCGACTAATACGACGAACTCTTTGATTTCCAGAATTCCCACCAGCAATCTAATATCTTCATTTAATCCGTCTTCGAAACGTTTACACATGATAGCCTCGGAGGATACACACTCTCGAGCATATTGGCTGAGCCGCACGAATTCTCTCTCATATTCGGTTACTGACATCCGGCCTTGTTTAAGCTCAAGGAATTCTTTTCGTTTCTGATCGACAAATATCTGACTGATATACTTTTTTTCAGAATTTGGTTTGGAAAAACTCCCAGGTGACCCGCTCTCTCGGTACGACAGAAACCAATGTATTCCACCAATAGTAGGCAGAATCACATAACAAAGATACCGCGTATTTCAAACATTCCTCGGGCGTACACGATAGTTCATCAAACACTCAGATTGTATTATCGAGCCAAAACTCGGCCCGTTCAGCATCATCAGTGGGTGTAGCCCGGAACTCTTCAGCCCCATATTTGCTAATTTTGTTGACCGAGGGCCTACTCGATCTCACCGAATCAGTCACAGGAGGGGCCACATAGGTTGGGAACGGAGTATTCGGGGGTGGGGGTTGTGGAACAGCCGGATTTGTTCTAAGAAATTGAGCGAACCAGTCACTCATTATTATGTAGAAGGCTTGTCTCGTGACATCGTCTCGATGACTGATATTCGGCTGAGAGTCATTCGGCACTGTCCCTTGCGCAGGAGTAGGTGCTACGCTCTCAACATCGTCTGCTATGGCTCGATCAAGTTCGGGATCCATTTCTCTACCAAAAATCACATTTCAATTGTCAGAAATCATTACACCATCGCATTATCACATAATGGCATGTATAGCTAGACTCATACGTGCTACGTTAGTCCAAGAATCGACTAAACCATAGCTCTGATACCAATAAAATGTAACACCCCTAACCCCTACCCGTTGCTGGAGGGTTAGGTGGCATTACCGTACAAGTATACAATTTAAATCAACTTTAAACACATCAAATTCGATTAAACCTTTGTGGATGATAATAAAATAAAATTTTAAGATATGAGCACATTTATATATAAAAAGTATATATACACATATGAATTCTATGCGATCTCAGCACTCATAAAGCCGAATATATGAACATGCAGGAAAATTTTCATTTACAAGATGAAAGACAATTATTATTCCTGTGGTAATAATTTCAAAGCTTAGCCCAAAAAAACATGACTTTACTTACTAGAGCCGAATGTACATAGATACCCAAAACTCAAAATCTAACCAACATATCTTTGTTCATTCGATACTTAATTCACCAAAACTCGACCACAACAAGTCTAACACATCAAGCATTCATCTACGCAAGAGATTGATTCATAACTAAGTTTAATTCACATCAAAACATCGAAAACATATATCAAATAGTAACCACACATTAACACTAACTTTACGGATTACAAAAGATAACATAGCAAGCCATTTTCGCATGGCTATACATATATACAATGTCAAAATGACATTTACTTAAACTCAAAAGTCAGACCTATACATGCCATTATCAAAGTTTGATACTAACAATACCGAATTGAGCTTGGATAGTGAGGATAACTTTGTCTTTGAGATTTCCGAGACCGTAGCTAACGAACGAGATCTATAAAATAGAGAATTAAGAGCAACAGAGTAAGCATTTTTATGCTTAGTAAGTTTTAAGCAATAAAGTCATTAAAATAAATCGAAACATAGAAATCTTAAAGCTTGCCATCTCCCCTTTCGCCGAATGTAACCATGACTAAAATGTACTACCTTTGTTCATTTCATATCATTTCAACTTTCCTTACAGACACATTTATTTCACATAGGTAATTTCTTTGCATCAAATAAGCTTCATTATTTGGCCAATTACATTCATTTCAATTACAAGGCCAATTATTACGAAAATGCATTTTCACATATACATGTTACTTTACTTATCAATCACATATACTCACATGCTCGGAGCCAAACTTATCCTAATACCACTTGAGTCAAAATTCATATATCATAAGTAGGTCATAGACTTACATGTAATCTTCAACAATGACAAGAGCTCTACTATCCAAATGTGTATTTATAATCTAAAATGAATCAAATTCACAAACGGGTGTGACATACGTACCTGACTAATTTAAGGTAGTGAGCACATATGTTGGGATTATTACGACATAAATCATATAATTCTCGCACGAATGCCTTCGGGATTTTCAACCCGGATATAACACGGGCACAAGGGCCCTTCGGGACTTAACCCGGATATAACAATAGCATAAGGGCCCTTCTGGACTTAACCCAGATATAACACTAGCACAAGGGCCCTTCGGGACTTAGCCCGAATTTAGCTCACTGAACCTTTATGCATATGTACCCATCAGGTATACATTTCACAAAATCGATCTCAACTTAAATTCATTTGCCTCATTTATACATTAACACATAACGCAGCATTTTAACTTAATATTCGGTCTATAGACACATACATAGATCACATAGCAAATCAATTATCATAGATTACATTTCTAAGGAACTTTCGGCTATTTACCAAATTCACAATTTACTTTGCACCCACCATAATCAAATATTGTCATTAAGCCTCAAATTCATCAACCATATGTAAATATAAAGTATATCCTGTTTAATCACTTCTTATGCTAGGTTTCACTGCTTAAAACTTACCTCAAGTATCTCTGAGCAGTTGTGGATCGGCTATTCTACAACTTTTTCCTTTCTTTTTTCCAACCTTTGTCCTTGATGTTCTTGAGCTATATTAGGCAAAATTTTTAACTCATTAAATCTCTAATATTAAACCCCATATTCAGCAATTATAAAACATCAACCACCACACTTGACCATCTAGACACATTCGGCAAGCCTTATCTCTATCCATTTTTCACAAGGCAACCAACTAAGTTATTCGTTAGCAATTTATCACATTTAGGTCATTGATGAGTTAAGTTAACACTTACCTTACTTGTATAAGCTAACATGAGGTTCCATCATTTAACCTCCAAAATCGAATAACCATCTATAGGTTTCAAAGACATAACACTAAGCATACTTATAGGTACACTTCTCAAACTCTTTATCAACAAAACAAAACTTAACCAATGCTCAAGCTATTAACCACTATCATGTTCGGCAAATACATAGGCAAATGTTAAAACTTATTTACTAATCATTTTAAATCTAAAATAGAACAAATATCCAAAATTAATACAATGTCACATAGCCGAATATCAAATTTAAGAATTTAAGCTAAATTTAGGCTCCCCTTCAAAATCTAAACTCATAATTTTATACACTCATGAATTTTAACATCATCAAACCCATCTAACATTTATTCAACAACCTTTAACTAAAAAAAAAACAAATCCTTAGTTCATAAACACAAGAACCGAAAGAATTCTCTTTTAAACATCAAAATCATTTCCCACCTTGTTAACATATGAACGGCAAGATTTAATCCCATTTACAAGTCTTAAATTCAACCTTAATCAATTATAAAACTCCCTAAAGCCTAAAGCTACCTAAACATCACATATATCTAATTTTAAAAATTTCAAGCTCATTCATCAATTCACTCATTGAATTAAAACATCACTCAAAGTAAATTTTATTCATGCAAAAAGAACATGGCCGAATGTCTCTCATTGCTCAAAGAACCACACAAAGCTACATTTGCATAATTTAAGCATATTTTCATGAATCCATGCAAAATTTAACCTCAACCATCTCTCAAGAACTCCATAATGCAATTCATATCATTAAGACTTAAAAGCTTCAAGATTCCAATTTATTTATCAATGGCCGAATGGAACATTTACAACCAAACCAAAAACCAATGCATGGGCTATGTCCTAAGCTTAACTATGAACTAGAATTCACAAAAAAAAAATGTAAAGAAATAACATGAATCCTTACCTTAGATTAAAAGCCAAAATGACCGAATGTTAGGTCTTCTTCACCACTCTTTTTCTTTCCCAAATTCGGCAATGAAGAATAAAATAAAAACAATTTGTTCTTTTACCCCCTTTTTGTTATTTCTTATTTCTTTATTAATAAACTATTTACTCATATAATATTTATAATATAAAACATATATTTTATGCCATGAATTCATCATGGCCGGCCACTAAACCAAGTAATGGAGGATTTGACATGCAACTCCTATTATTTAAACCATCTACTAATTTAGTCCCTTTTTTAAACTATCTCACACATTTTTAATGTTTTACATATAAGCCCTTTTTAATTAATTTCACATTCAATAAACACCATATTTAGAAAACAAAAATTCACGCTTGCAATTGTACATATATTACACATGTAAATTAACATTTAATTATAATAGTGGCTCGGTTTAGTGATCCCAAAATTACTTCCCGACTGGGGTCAACATAGGGCTGTCACAACCTCCTTATCCTCTGTAGTCTTCAGTATCATATGCTAGCAGTATAATCTAAACCTGCTCGGTGTTTCACCAACCAATCCATCCCCAAAATTATGTCAAATTCACCAAACAGTAGCTCCATCAAATTCGCTAGAAAGATAACTCCTTGAACCCCTAGGGGCACATTCCTGAACAACTTATCTACCCTTACTGACTGTCTCAGTGAACTTATCATAGTCATTTTACTAACAGTACTTTCAAACAGAATGCCCAAAGTCCTAGACACAGTGCATGCAATGTATGAATGCGTAGACCAAATATCAATCAGAGCAGTATAGGGTACATGATATATTAACAACGTACCAGTTATAACATATGGGGTATCTCTGACCTCTCGACGACATGCAGCATATACCAGAGCTGGCTGCCTCACCTCAGTATTACCAGCACCTTTGCCTGATGCTCCACGACCTCGTCCTATACCATTTCCACCTCTGGCCTGACCACGGCCTCTCGGTGGCTGCTGAACACCTCTCACTGGCTGTACATAACCCTGTCCTATAGCTTGTATCTAAACAAGTCTCTGAGGACAATTCTTCACTTGATGCTCCATAGACCCACATCTGAAATACGCCCCAATCTTCTTCCAGCACTCACCAAGGTGATGTCTCCCACAATCTGCACAAGGCTATAATCTCGCACAAGGAACCCCAGCTCGAACAGGCCCGTCAAACTTGGCCTTCTTTTTAGACCTACTAAAAGAACCTAAGGGCCCTGAATCTCACTTATTTCTGCCCTTATCTTTTTCACGGTTCTTGCGATCAGAGTGCTTCACGTCCTCGGAGATTTTTGCCTTTTCTACTAGGGCAGAAAAATCTCACTCCCTCTGCGGAGCTATCAGGACCCGTAACTCATCCCGAAGGCCATCCTTAAAATGCACACAGCGTTCATATTCAGTCACCACCATCCCACGAGCATAGCGGCTAAGTCGTAAGAATTCAACCTTATATTTTGCCACGATATTATTTCCTTGGGTCAAGTTCAAAAATTCTCTTCTTCGGGCGTCCACATAACTTGCACCCACGTACTTCCCTTGAAAAATATCTTTAAAAAATTCCCACGTTAACCGGTCGACCTGAGTACCCTCTCTCACGGTAAGCTACCACTAATAGGCCTCGTCTCGCAGTAATGACACTACACCTTTTAGTTTCTACTCAGAAGTGCAGTCGACATCATCCATTATTCTTTCCATGGCTTCCAACCAGTATTCAGCCACATTAGGGGCTACTCCAGAAATACCCCTAAATATTTTCGCTCTATTTGATCGGAGTCGCTCTAAAATTGACCCTCGATTTACAGCACTCGTAATGGTCCCTACAACCCTCTTTAGAATTCGGAGCATAGCTTGGGATAGTGCATCATCCCCAGCCACTCGATCGTATGATCCTATCTCAGTTGCCAGTGAAGCTAATGCCTCTCTTGCCTCAATATTAGGCACGTGGCCCGATGCTAAAAACCCAGCTCGAGCACCTCCACAGCCTCTACCGTGCCCCCTTCCACGAGTACCTTTAGTGCTCATACCAATTCGTGTATTATCTGTTTTAGAAGTCTTATGTATCAATTTCATAATTTCGATAATTATTAGCAGATGTTTTATGAAAAGCAGTAATTTAAGTCATTTTTGCAGATCTAGGTCTCGCTACAATTTTCAGTTTCCTACAGTTTTAGTTTACTCTAACTAGAGTGTCACAGTACAGTCTTATATCTAAAGTAATTTTAATAAAGTGTTTCAGTCTAAACAATCATCAGTTATCAAGAAAACTTATGGATTTGGCGTCAGAGACTCGGTGTGCCACACTTATAAAACCTTCCAAACATTTCAAAAATAGTTTTCCAAAAATTCCAAACATTTTCAAAAACCCATTCCACAGTCGAGTTTTGCAACTTGACGTTTGTAACGCCCCGAATTTTGGGCCTAGATGAATTGGGCTTTGGGCTTTGGGTCTCATAATTTTTTTAGTAAGCAAGAAAATGACAAATGACATGTTGGCTTTAAGGGTTTAATAAATTTGGAGTGTCTAGGGGTGTTGGAGAAGTTCTGGGTTTGAACTTTGAAGTGAAGGAATTTTAATTTAATAATTAAAGGAACCTTGATGGCAAGTAGCTTGGCTTTTAAATAAATGGAGATAAAATAGGACACAAGCAAGGCTGTGGTGTAGTGGATAAATGATGCCACTTAGGGTGTAGAGAGGTGGCTTTAGTGGCAAGCAACGGGATCCTAGGTTCGAGTGCTGGCTTGGTATTTTTAAGAATGTTATTTTTGCCTTCTAGATGGTTGGTAGTGGCGTGGAACTGGACTCTAAGAGAAGTGATGAGAACAGAAATTTTTGGAAGGGATTGAGGAGCTTATCGTGGAGAAAAGTTAGGAGATAGGGATAGAGGAACTGGTGGAGCCGAATTGGCAATTAAGGGAAGGCAATTTTGGCTAGTATATATATAGGTGTCGATTTTGGAGTTCTAGGCTAATGCTAAATTCTTTCTTCTTATTTTGCCGAAAACCACTTTTCTCTCCAAGTACCCAAAAGCCGAAAAACCCTTATTCTTTCCCTTTAAGTTTGTGTCGATTTCTTCCCTTCCTTTCTCATTAAACTCTTCTCTTTCTTACTACTAGTTCACCTTCTCTAAGCTGAATATTTTGTTGGTCGAACCTTCTCTGTGCCGGACTACTCCTCTTTTCGGTTGATTACTTTTTGGGTAAGTGTTCTTGATCTTAGTTGGCCGAATGGTCATAGTTAAAGGAAGGGGGACTTGTGTTGGATACAAGTCGCCTATTATTCTGGTTTTAATAGTTAAGATTGGTATAGATCTAGGAGTTGATTGTGGTTAGTGATTAAAGAATGGGCTATTATAACTTGTCGCGCAAGGTAAGGTGAAAGGTGAGGTTTCGATTTGGTAAAGATATGTATTAAGCATGAAATTAATTGAAGGATGATATCGATTGTAGGTTTGGGGCTAAGAAAATCGTAGCACGTTTTATTTCCAGGTGTGTACATACACTGCGCACACACAATAGATCGGCAAATCCCGAAATGCCGAAATGCCAAAATGCCGAGAAGTCAAAATTTTGGCTACTGTAGTCTTGCGAGTGCACGAACACTCGTATGAGGGTATTCAATATGTTAACAGAGGCTCCATAAGCGATCTCATGGACTTGGGTCACATTTTGGCTAACCGGGCCAAAATAGGCCAAATGGGCCGACAGACTTGTGGGCCCAAGCTAGCAAAAATTGATATGTTGATAATAAGTGATGAGTTAATAAAGTGGTTGAATGGTTTGGAAACATGATTGGGCCTAATGGGCCATACAAATGTGATTGGCCCTAATCGGCCATACGAATGTGATTAGGCCTAATAGGCCATATAAAAGCGATTGGGACTGATGCGCTATATGAATACATGAAAGCATGTAGACTTGCTAGGATTTTATAATGAACTTTTAGGCCTAGTTTCTAATGAATCCTCAAGTGCATAAAACTTAATTAATTTATCAAGCATATCTGTGGACAAGTCATAAGGTTAGAGTGTAGCAATGGGTATATGCATGTCTAGGATTGGATCTAGGGAGAGCTTGGTACTTAAGCGGTCTTAATGACCCACCTCCTCTTTTCTGGAATCCTACCTAATGCATAGTGTCTGTTCACTTTATCCAATGAGGACTTGTTGACGGGCCAAAGTTCGTAATTAATACCCATACATTAGTAAATTACTGAAATACCCCTATAGGTTGAATTACTGAAATACCCTGTAGGGTAGAATTACGGAAGTACCCTTGTGTGTTATAAGTATGACTTATGTATACTGTATGCTATATGTTGCACTCATGTGTTATGATATTGCATGTGGGTGGGAATTATGTTGGAGGAAGTGTTATATGAGGGTCGCACAGTCACTTGACGACTGTGGATCCAACGAAGGCTTTTAATCCACGAGCAGCTTTGCTGCAACGTTAGGTAGTACCGCAACCGGTGCTACCATTGATGTGTATCGGATGGGTGCGTCGATATAGTTATCCCCACAGGATGTGTTTCGATTGGACGAAGATAATGTGTATCAGTTGGATGGGTTGGGCATTGCATTATTACATACATGATTGCTCAAGATTTTGCGCTATTATTGTATTGGGCTTAGGCCCAAGATTATTTGTGTTGCATGATATAAATATTGTTTTTGAGGGTTGTACACACTGAGTTGCGAAACTCACTCCCTCTTTTATTTTTCTCAGGTGAACTTTAGTAGGCGGTTCGACAGATGGAGGGACACGGAGGTGGCCAACTAGCAAGACAACTTAGATTTGATTCTTTTTCTTTATTAAAAGTTCTAGTATTTTAATTGTTTAAGTCTGAATTGTTCATTATGATGCTTTAAGACTGGAACATGGATTTATTCGTTTTAAACACATTTTAAGTTTTTTTTCTTTTTTGAAACCACTTGTTGTTTTGTTAAAAAAATAAGTTTCCGCAGTTAAAGTAAATTTTCCCAAAGTAACTTTTAACATAAAGTAAAAAGTTAAAAATGACTTCTGAAAATACCTTGTTATAAAAGAACGTACAAACTGGGTTTTTACTTAAAATTTCTTTAGAAGGGTTTTTTCATGAAACAAGGTTTTCGATAAAACACTTCAATGTGACACGCTAGATTTAGCCATAACGTCCGGGTCGGGTTTGGGGTGTTACAACTTTGATACCACTAAATGTAACACCCCTTACCCAGCCCGGACGTTATGGCCAAATCTGGCGTGCTACATTATAGTGCCTTTCGAAAAATTTGAATTTGTGAATCAACTTATCGTCAGATGAAAACCCCTTTGTGATTTTATAGAAATCTTTAGTGAATTAAGTTCTTTACTATTACTAAATCATCTTGTCAAAACATTTTCCATTGGTATATTAAACTAATTTAAAACGTAGAAGCTTTAAAAACCTTAAAGTTTGAATTACGTGTCTTTAAAATCAGTTATTATTTTGAAAGCTCGTCTTTTCTTAAACTAGCAGTTTAAAATAAGTAAGCAATAGCCCAATTAAAAATTAAATCCCATAAATGGCCTTATTACAAAAATAAAACCCAAAACATAACTAAAAGTATAAATAAAACCAAAGGTAA
Source organism: Gossypium stocksii (assembly GCA_020496765.1). Lineage (NCBI taxonomy): Eukaryota > Viridiplantae > Streptophyta > Magnoliopsida > Malvales > Malvaceae > Gossypium > Gossypium stocksii. The sequence goes on from CM035631.1 coordinate 49,902,820, forward strand.
TTTAACTGCAGTCGTGTGGCCACCTCCGAGCCCCCATGGCAATGTGTTTGCCAATGTAAGACCATGTCTGGGACATGGCATCAACATTGAGACGTATGAGCTAGTGTAAGACCATGTCTGAGACATGGCATTGGCTCGATATGTGCTAGCGTAAGACCATGTCTAGGACATGGCATCGATACAGATAGAAGAGAGTCAGTGTAAGACCATGTATGGGACATGGCATCAGCACAAATCGATGAGAGCCAGTGTAAGACCATGTCTGGGACATGGCATCGGGCTTGATGTGTGTGTCAGTATAAGACAATATCTGGGACATGGCATCAACACCAACAGACGACCTCATGTAAGACCATATTTGAGATATGGCATTGGTGCCGTACATACAAGGTTTCTTGAGTATTCGACGGTGTTCTGAATGACTCAACGGGTTCAGAGTGTAACGCCCCAAAAATCTATGTTTTGATTTTATGTGTTTTTATTCAAATAATGGATTGTTTTGAGTGGTTTAGGAGTGTTTGGAGTCTCTGAGAAACCCAGGGTTCGAGCCCTATCATTTGCAAAAAAAAAAATATTTTTCTAATTTAAAGGAACCTAGGTTTTGGTAGGTAGTCTTTTAATTAATTGTGGTTAAAATGTGACACAAAGAGATGGTTGGTAAGGAGGTAAGTGGCGTGATTAAGGTTGTAAGGGAGCTTGGGTTCGAATCCCATGTTATGCAAAGGAATATTTATTTTATTTCTTTATGGTGTGAGAGGTGGAGTCTAACTGAAACTCTGCTGGGTGAGACTTGAATTGGTCAAGGAGGAGAGAATAAGGGGATGTGGTAAGCTGTTGGTATGGCTATGGAGGAGAAATAGGTGGAGTGAATAAAGGAAATTTAAAATGGGGAGTGTTGTAGCCGAATAGGAAGTTGTATATGAGGAATTCGGGTAGTGGGAGATATTGTGAACACTTTCGATTTTGGGGTTTTGCCTTTTGGTGCAATTTTAGGTTTTGGTAGTTTTTGACATTTAGTTTCAGCTTTTATGTGCCGAATTCTCTTTTGCATTATTTCTCTTGCATTTTCTTGCTCCATTTGTGGGATCAATTCTCTTTTCTTTTCTTACTTTAGCCGACTTCCTTATGCAACTCATTCTTTTCTTATTTTTGCAATTGTAGCCAAATTCTCCTTTTACCTTTCGGGTTTTATTTTTTGACCTCTGGTAACAAAGTCTCTTCTCTCTCAATACTAACTGAATATACCCTCTTTTTCTTCCCTCTCAATTTATCATTCTTTCCCTCTTCTCCCTTTTCTCCCCTAAACCGAATACCATTTATTCCTTTCTCTCACACCTCGGTTTGACAGACTAAATATTATATCCTTGTGATTAGGGGTGTTTTGGCTGAATACTATTGACCTTATCTTGTATTTCGCTTCTGCTGTGATGCTAGCCTCTGACAATTGGCTGATTATTCTATCATCCTTCCTTTTCCATTATTCAATTTTGGGGTAAGTCATTTGCTTCATTTGCTTTGGTTCTTTAGATTCTAAAACTCTCAAAGAGTAAGAGGGTTTCCCAAGTAGGCTAAGGCATTTAAGTCTTCCTATCGTCAATTGATTGAATTTTTAGGGTAAGATGTCTTATTGGTCGATTGTCCTATGATTTTAGTATTAGGGTCATAAGCTATACTCTTGTAAATGATCTTGTCAAATAAACTTCGTGGCTATGCAGATAATCGACAAGGAGCATATATTGATTCTAGTTAGTGAGGATAGGGTAATGGGTTGTGTAGCTATCAATCAAGGTTAGTGATGATTGACGGTTTGGGGATTTAATGATTGAGAACTTTAACAATAGGAAGGCTAAGAATATGCTTTGTTGGAGTGTAGGCTTTGGGCTCGTGAGCGGTTCACTCGACTTCGCTAACAGGTGTATAAACACCCCGCTTAGACTATGTAACGGCAAAAAGTCGAAAAGCCAAAAAGCTGAAGGGCTGGGCATTGATGCCACTCGAGCGTGCGAGTGCATGTGTGGTAATATAAGCCCACGGAACATGGACGTAGGCCACCAGGAGCGTTTTCGTGGACTTAGGCCGTTATGGGCCACGTTGGGCCAAAATAGGCTGTGTGGGCCCAATGGGCTCGTGGGCCCCACACGAATAAAATCCACAATATGTGGCAATTTCTAGACTAGGCTATGTAGTTTACATAGCCGTGACTGAATCTGGGCCAAATGGGCCACACGAGTGTGTGGGCCCACTTGGGTCGACATTGGGCCTTGGGCCCATTTATACTGTTATGACCGTTTGGGTTACAAAAGTCGCTCTAGGTGACTGTAGACCTTCTAAGAGGTCGAAATGTGTACCAAGATCCCAAAATCGGTAAAATGACCAAGCACCCTAAAAGGGTAAAATGACTAATTTACCCCTGATAGATAAAATGACCGTCATACCCCTAGAGGTAGATTGATTGTATTTATGATATAAATGTGACTTTTGCTAAGCATGACATGCCGCACACACGTATCATTTGTGACATGACATATGCATGGGATTGGGATTCTGTTATGGAGGAAGTATATTGTACTGGTGGCTTTCCCACATATACTGTTACTGATGGCTTTCCCACATATACTGATACTGGTGGCTTTGCCACATATACTATTACTGGCAGCTCAGCTACGATATTGGTGTGTTGGCTGGTGGGTCAATTTTCTCACCACATGGTGTGTTGGTGGTACGGAGTGGTATGTTGGTTGGATTGGGGTAGGTTGCACTATTGCATTACTATTCTGTACTTTTACTGTATTGGGCTAAGGCCCACACTGATATTGTATTGGGGCTAAAGCCTACACTATACTGTTCCTAAATAGAGCTCAGCCCCAGACTGTTACTACATGTTGTTTACTAATGGACCGGTAGGGGATTACGCACTGAGTTTTCGTAAACTCACCCATTCTTTTAACTGTGCAGGCAATCCCCAGGCATAGGTGATTTAAAAAGTGGAATATGTAAAATAATGATTTTTTTAGAATACATTATGAGGATTGGATAAATCATGTTAATTAATTGCTTATTATTATATTCCAACTTACTAAGCTATAAAGCTTACTCCTTCCTTTCCATTCCTCTTAGAGTTTTCAAGTTGGCTCGGGGTTGGAAATCGTTGGAGGCAGCATCGCACTATCAAGGCATTATTTTGGTATTAATGATTTTAGTATTTTGAAATTATGGCATGTATAGGGACTTGGTTATTTTATTTATGCGTCATAGTAAATTTGGCCAAAAGGTGTTGGCTTATAATGGTGTGATATTCATTTTGTATAAGGCCATTGAAAATTGGCCAATGTTAGTTATATATAATCATATGGTGATGCATTGCATGGAAATGGCACTTGTATGTGTTGAGTTGATGAGTATGTGATGTTTATGTATGACAAATGTAACATGTGCATGAAGGGTGTATGCCATGATTATGGATGTTTGGTTGCTTAAATATACTATAATTTGTGTCTTTGTAATGTATAAGTGTGTAAATAATTAAGGGCAATGAAAGGGCTTGGAAAATAGCCTAAGTGTTGGCCACATGGGCAAAGACACAGCCATGTGTCTCAGCCGTGTGGAAGACACGGCCTAGCACACGGGCGTGTGACTTGGCTGTGTGCCCCTAAATGTTTGATGACTTCATAAATAGAGAGTTACACGGGTAGAGGACACGAGCGTGTCCTGAGCCACACGGGCGTGTGAGACCACACGGCCTGCCCACACGGGCGTGTGACTCTCCAAAATAAGGAAATTTTAATTGTGTCTCCAAACTTTCAAAGTTCTCGATTTAGTCCTAAAACATTACCAGTGTATGTTGTAGGGCCTCGTAGGCCCGTATAAGGGACTTTAAGATGGAAATTGAAAAGTTTTAAATTTTAAGGAATTTTATGGCCCAATTTAAGAAGTTAAAGTATGTTCAAGTACGGTAATGCCTCGGACCCTGTCCCAGCGTCGGATATGGGTATGGGGTGTTAGACACTAAGTGTATATATATCTGTAGTCCATCAATTCATCACATATGCTCTTTCGAGTCATGTACAGTATGCTCCTACTGAGCCGGTAAAGTGTAAGCTCAAACGAGCTGAACGGTAAGCTCCGTAGAGCCAAAATGGTAAGCCCCGAATGACTGAAACGGTAAGCCCAAAGACTGAACAGTGAGCCTGAAGGTTGAACGGTAAGCTCATAAGCTGTGGTGAGTCTACAACGAATGCAGGAGCTCGACCAAACGATAACTCTAGTGACATGTCACTTGTATCCTACGACTTTTTACAGTTCAAACGGGATTCAATAATCAATATAGTCATGTACTCAATAGGCATTTAATTTCAATATTTCATTTATATATTCATATAATATGCAATTCAATCATTTCAATTATAAACATAAATTCGATTCTAATTATACAAAATTACCTCGTAAAAGCTCGTAAATCTGATATCTACTCGTCTACCTTCCGTTTCCCCCGATCAAGTTCTAATATTTATTTATCTTGATCTATATATTATCAAATTTAAAACTTTTAGTAACCATTCAATTCAATTTAGTCCCTAATTCACATATATGGCAAATTACACATTTTCCCCATTTTTTTACTATTTTACAATTTAGTCCTTTATACACAAAATGACAAATTACACATTTTTAACAACAAATTACCTTAGCCGAATTTCATAAGGCTTCTAATAAGCCCACATTTTCAATTGTTTCACATTTCTAACCACAAAAGTTTTATCTTTTTCAATTCAATCCCAAATACTCAATTTTGTCAAAAATCACTTCATAAAACTTGTATATCTATTAACAACCATCAATAATTTATCAAGAAACATCAAAACATATATGTATTCAACAATGGCACATTTCAAAAACATAACTAATTTCAGAATTTGAGGTACGAGCTAGCTATATCGAGCTGCAATGAGCTCAAAAACATAAAAATCATTAAAACCGAGCTTACACCGTACCTTGATTGAAGATCAAAGTTGCTAACCCTAAAATGTGAAGATGGATTCTTTCTATGCTTATAATCGGCTATGGATGAAGAAAATAAAGCCATATTTCTATTTTGTTTTACTAATATAACATATATTAGCCATTTTACAATTTTAACCTTACAAAAACAACTTGTAAATCATATTTTATGAACCCATAACCGTCCATCCATATTACTCATGGTATATTTACCATACAAGAACCTCCATTAATAAAACCAAAGTCATTTAAGCCATTCCATTAATAGAACCCAAGTTTATCACTTTACGCAATTTAGTCCTTTTTACCGAATTTACTATTCAAATGGTAAAATTTCTTTATGAAATTTTCACACGAAAATTCTATCATGCTATAAACATTAATAAAGTAATAAAATAATTATTTTAATTCGGTTAAGTGGTCTCGAAACCACCTATTCCGATCAGACTCAGAAATGGGCTATTACACAGTCGTCTTGTCTTAATCCCCTAGGGCTATAGTAATCTAATTATACCCTAAGAAAGCATCCATAAAGCTCATAAACCTATGCCTCAAAGCTGCATCAACCCATCTATCAATTGATGGTATGGGAAAACTATATTTAGGGCAAGCTTTGTTGAGGTTGGTGAAGTTAATGCACATTCTCCATTTACCATTAGCTTTCTTCACCATCACCAAATTTGAGACCTAGTCTGGATATGTGACCTCTCTGATGAATCCAGTTAACAAGAGTTTTTGCACCTTCTGCCTCATAGCCTCAATAACCTACAGAGCGAACTTTTACTTCTTCTATTTAACTGGCTTAGCCTTAGGAAGAATATTTAATCGATGAACGATTACCTCAGGATCCACCCCTCGACATGTCCACAGTCGACCACACAAAAATATCAAAATTTACCTCTAAACATTGAATTAGATCTTCCTTTTCCTCCACTACTAACACTAACGAAATTCTCACCACCTTGTCCATATTATCATAGAACAACCACAAAGTTTACATAGTCCCTACTGCTTCTGGTTTCTTCACTCTCTGTTTGCTCCTACGATCCAAACTGTCTAAATCCAAAACCTAGCTTTTCTAGCTTGCTTACTGCAAGCTTTGTCCCTGCTATACATGTTCGTGTGTTTGCTTCACTAATAGCATGCGGCACTACTTGGTCGTTCGCTAATCAAACTGCTTGAACCTTACCCCTGTTCTTGTAGGGAACTTAATCTTCATGCAAAAAAGTTGTTATTATCTTTTAGCCATTCTAATTATGGGACGTCCAAAAAATAGCTTTGTATGCCATGAGGTGATCAACCACAACGAACTAGATGTACTCGGTTATGGTTGCTTAGCATCCCCCAAGGTAATAGGTAAAGTGATGTAGCTCTTTACCTCAATAGAATCCTTCGCAAAACCATACAACGGGCTCACCTTTTTCAAAGTCTGCTCCTTCAACCCTATTTTATGATAAGCCGCCCATGTTAACACCTCAATTGTGCTGCCACTATCCACCAGTATATTTTTTACTTCAAAACCTACAATAGCTACCAACACAACCATTGGATCATTCCCCTCTTCGTCGCAAATTAGTTGTTCATCGTCATTGCTAAAGTCCACTCTTTATTTTTCCTACTAACAAAATCTCTTTGGCAAACTAACATACATAACACTCCTAAGATGAGTCTTTCTTTTTGCATTGGAAGTTGCCCAATCTTTATCTATCCTAATTACCACATGAAATACATGCAAACAAGGCTCCAATTCCCATACATCATAACCTAGCACTAATACTTATCTAAGTGCTCCTAAATAACCAACTAACTCATAACCAAAATGCATGCTTAAACTACTAAACAACTTTGCATAATTTCATTGTAAATTCATCTCATTCCATTAAGCAAATAGAATGAATTTAGGCCAATTCCAAAGGCCATTTACAAAATGAACTTCATAAGACAAATGGCCGACACAATTGGCAAACTAGAGTAATTTACACAAAAGACCATACAACCTATACATGCCATTATTCAAAACATAAAACATAACTATACCGAGTGTTTCGGTGGATAGTGTGTACGATGTCTCCGGCGTCCTTGGATCCCCGACTTACTTAGGCGGTACTATAGGAAAATGAAATGGAGAGGAGTAAGCAATAAGCTTAGTAAGTTATAAGCAAATAAATAACAACAATTTCATCAAGTCATAATAAACTTTCATTGCATCACAAGTCATGTATTTTACAGTTTAATAACCACAATTTAACTTCCTTGATTCTATCATCTATTAACTATACAACATGATATTGCTCTCACTTTTCAAGCCTTATACTTAGGCACTTGCACCACTTGCAGTAATCATCACTATATCTCACAACTAAGCATGAAATCTGAGTTTTCCTGTTGAACTATTTAGAATATGAATGGATATTCATTAAGCTTTCCATGTGGGGTCTCGAGCCAATGCCATGTCCCAGACATGGTCTTACACTAGATCATATATCAAGTCGATGCCATGTCCCAAACAGGTCTCATACTGACTTTCAATGTATTGAGGCTGATGTCGTGTCCCAGACAGGTCTTACACTGACACGTAACAAGCTGATGTCATATCCTAGATAGGTCTTGCACTAGCCTATATATCTTGAGGCTGATGCATGTCCCACACATGTCTTACACTAGGTCTCATCTCAAAGCCAATGCATGTCCCAGACATGTCTTACACTGGCTCTCGTAATGTGGCTGATGCATGTCCCAATCATGTCTTACACTAACACACACACGTCACCCCATTGTCATGGCATGAACATCCAATTCTATTCTAACTATTCAATTGGCTCTGTTACACAAGCTTTCACCAATTCATAACTATACATCATTATTCAACAATTTATGCTCAAATAGTGTTCTCATAAACATCTTATAGGTACAATGTATCTACTTAAGTCAATACAATAGTTTTATACATAAAAGCTAGAAATGTTGTACCATTTACCTACAACTTACCTCGGTATACAAAATGAAGGTGGCTATTCATTTACCCGATTTGCTTGGCTTTTCCCCGATCTAAGATCAGATTTGGAAAATCTTGATTTATGACAATAAAAATTTGCCAGTTTAGTCACTAATTTAATACAAACAATCTAAAATTCACAAATTGGCAAAATGATCATTTTGCCTCTAGACTATGGCAAATTGAACATTTTACCCCTAGTCCCAAAAATCGATTTTTATCAAATTTCCTTAACTCTTATGCCTATCTAAGCCCTTTTATTCATATGAAAACTTCAAAAATCCATTATCCAAGCATTTACCAATACAACTTATTCACTTTACAAATAGACCCTTTTTATGTGGTTTCTAAAAGCACCCATTTCCAAAAGTTATTTATCAAGTACCCTACATTCATTTTCTTTCATAAAATTCCAACACAAGACATTTAATCATCCTTGGAAAAACTTAGAACTTTAAAAAAAAATGCAAGATACACCCCTCAAAAGATTGCTTATGCCATGAGGGTCTAAAAAATGTAAAAACATTCAAGAAGGGACCTAAAAATCACTTACTAAAGGGTGCTATATGTTGCTGAAAATTTGAAGCTTTCAAACCCCAATTTTGCCGATATTTTCAGCAAGGAGAAGAAGAAAATGATGCAAGCAAGAAGGCTAGGCCATTAGGTAATATTTTAATCAATTTATGATTAAAAATCTCACCAACTTTGACTTTATTTCTTTTTTTTGTCTCCTATACTCTATCATGGCTGGCCAACTCTCATTTAATGATCTAATTGCCCTTTAAAACCACCAAATCTTAGTTCTCTAGCTATTTGGCTCAATTTACTAGCAAATCACAACTGTTGCTCTTTCTGCAATTTAATCCTTTTTCACGATTGAGCCTTCAATCGCGTAAATTAATTCACCAAAATTTTCATGCATACATATAAAAATACCACAACACATAATTTAACACTAAAATAAATTTCTTAAACCTCGGGAAGTGATTTCAAAATCACTATTCTGACTAGGCCTGGTTTTGGGCCATTACAGGATGTTTGGTTGCTTAAATATACTATGATTTGTGTCTTTGTAATGTATAAGTGTGTAAATAATTAAGGGCAAAAAAAGGGCTTGAAAAATAGCCTAAGTGTTGGCCACATAGGCAGAGACATGGCCGTGTGTCTTAGCCTTGTGGAAGACACGGCCTAGCACATGGGCGTATGACTTGGCCGTGTGCCCCTAAATGTTTGATGACATCATAAACAGAGAGTTACACGGGTGGAAGACACGGGCGTGTCCTAAGCCACACAGGCATGTGTGACTACACAGCCTACCCACATAGGCGTGTGACTCTCCAAAATAAGGAAATTTTAATTGTGTCTCCAAACTTTCAAAAGTTCTCAGTTTAGTCCTGAAACATTACCAGTGTATGTTGTAGGGCCTCGTAGGCCCGTATAAGGGACTTTAAGATGGAAATTGAAAAGTTTTAAATTTTAAGGAATTTTATGGCCCAATTTAAGAAGTTAAAGTATGTTCAAGTACGGTAACGTCTCGAATCCTGTCCCGACATTGAATACAGGTATGGGGTGTTACATTTAGTGGTATCAGAGCCAGGTTTAGTCGATTCTAAGACTAACCTAGCATGTGTGAGAGTCTAGCTATACATGCCATAAATCTGTGATAGTGTGATGTCTCCCGACGCGGATGAGAACTATCTTGTTTAGACAGAGGTACTCTCCAACCAAGCTACATCCGATCATGTTGATAGTGATATTAAAGTATTTAAGCAAGTGTAGCTATGATGAGATGAAACTTAGAAAGGTATGAATAAAGGTTTATGATATGTATGCTTTAAGGTACGAGGTGAAATAACCATGAGTTGAGAAATATGGAAAAGTTGAATAAAGTGAAAGTATATATGGTGATAAGCCTTTCTGTGTTTACTTGGCATGCATATGGTATTATGTACACTTGCTAGAATAAGAGTAAACCGTATGTTCATATGGTAGTATCTTGTGTTTAAGTGCTAAACTAGAAATAATAAGATGTTTTGTTTTATATCATTGTTATTGAGCCATGAATATTATTATGGTATGAAAATTGAATTGGAAGATCAAATTGAGTAGAACGCAGGAAATGAGCACGATCGTTTAATGAGGAGTTGACGGATAAGACCATGGTTAGACCATGGCAATACATGCGAGTACGTGTAAGACCATAGCTGGGCTATGGCATCGTGATGACATGTAAGACTATAACTGGGCTATGGCATTGTGATATGTGTAAGACCATGTCGGGACATGGCATCGATATGGGATTTTGTGTAAGACCATAGTTGAACTATGGCATCAAGTGAACAACAAACTCAAACCCGTAAGGTATTCTCTAATTTGACAAGTGTGGTAAGAAAAAAATTGAAGCTAAGTGTTGGAAGTTTAATCAGATATTAATATTGAGCTCGAGTAAGTAAGTCCATTTATCGAAATGAATAATAAATAAGTGTGTTAATTTGCTTGGAATGAACTATGTGATTTTGATGATATCACGTTAGTGATGAAAGCTAAGTCATATGTGTATGCTTAAAAGACTCAAGTTAGAGGCTTTATTACCTCACCCTTACCAGTGTTGTCTTATGATGAAATTTTGCAAGAATCGTGTTGAATAAGTTCATAAGTGTGAACTAATGAGTTCGATAGTGAAATAAATAATGCATACAAAATGAGAATAGTTTGGAGAGTGTATTCTCTCTGGTATAAAGAAAGTCCAGAACTGATGTATTTTTAGATTCGATAATGAGAATGTGGTGATTCTGATATCCGAATTTTTGTAACTTTCATGAAAGGATTTAACAACAGTAAGGTATAAATGACGAGCATAAGCTCAAAATTTTATGATGGATTTTTATTACAGAAAGTTTGATCAAAATCGATAAGTTTAATCAGGATAATTGTTTCCTTGAGCTAATATGGTTGCAAGACCTTTGAATTGCTTGTTAGGAGAATTTTGAACGAATGTATGTATTTAAGTTGTGGTAGTAGTATGAAGAAAAGAGTGTTTTGACATGTTATCATTTGATGGTTCAAATCAACCTGATTACTGTCATCGAAGTAAGCTAGTTTATTGAGATGTGATTATAGTTATATGTACTTAGGCATGTCCTCAACTAAGAAAGTAAATTCTATGCAGTCACGAGTATATATATAGATATTGAAGGATAGCCTGGTTGATGAAATTAAATTCTAGAAATTTAAATTCAGATGTTTGCCTATTGGATTATTTTAATCAAGTGAAGTTATCGTGAATTAAAGCTGTACTGATTAATGAAGTCATCACACTATGAAAATCTGAATGATCTATGCATGGTTGCAAAGATTTAAACATATGAGAGTACTATTAGTTGAAGCCTTAGTGTTAAGTTCAGTTTGAATTGAGTGAAGAATTTGTGATCTATCAGTGTGGTATTATTGAACAGATTGAAGTATGTCTTATTACAAAAATGTAAGATGATGGTTTGCATGTTCAAACGGTTAAAGTCGTATTAAGAAGAATTATTTGACTAAGTGATTTAAAGATGACCACTCTTATATTTGTATTGAGAGTTCGATAATATTATATGTTCGACAAAAAAAATGTCATATTCTCCCAAATCATAAGTGTCTAATGTAATGGAAAAGAATCCGAAGCTTAAAACTTTATCAATGAATTAAGATAATGAGAAATTACGAGAAAATTTTCGATTAATCTTTGAGAAAGCAATTATGTTAAAGAAACTTGGATCAAAAAATTTTATACATTTTGTGAATACTGGGTACTTGGCTGATTTTAATAGGTGATGGTCTGGATTCTAGCTTTATTAAATGCTAAAGCGGGGTTTTTCCTTGCGAAATGGAGAAACTCAGAAATGTGATAGCGATTGATAATCTAAATGAGTTTAGAGTGAGGTTACTGTTGATGTTAAATACCAGGTCAAACATGATTTCTATTGTTAAAGATATATCGAGATAGAATATGCATATTGATGAATCCAAAACTTATGCAGAAGTCTTAGTACGAGGCTCAATAGTAGCACGTCTGTTCATCCACGGATAATAAAATGTACAATTATGTGAGTAGATATTCTGGTGATTATGTATCATGATATATTTGAGTTTATGTTCAGATGTCTAATTGTTAGTAAGTAAGCTGAAATAAAGTGTATTCAGGACGCAGTCAGTGACTGAACGAGAATGTGACGAGGTAGAGTTATCATAAGTTTTGTATCGGAATTGTTATAATCTTTGAAAAGAAAGATGTTATATGGATTACAGATAATTATTTGGTAAAGATCCGTATGATTATTTCAGTATGTGCAGGGTTCTTACTTAATGGATTACTGAGTATATGTATTTTGGAGAGTAATTTAAATTTTGATGTTGTAATCTGGCATTGTGTGTTAAAGTTTAAAGGTTATTGGAAAGAGATAATACAAGGTTAAATTAATCAGTGATTCTGAAGAGTAAGGGAAGTGTTTTATGAGAGTTGAAAGCAACTTCTTCTAGTAAGATTTTTGGGGACGAAAATCCCTAAAGGGGGAGAGTTGTAATAGCCCAATTTTAGGCCTAGTCGGAATGGTGGTTTCGGGACCACAAATCCAAAGAGAAAAATTTTATTTTTATTATATTTTTATGTTCTACATTTCCCGAAATGTTTTCGCGAAATTTTGTTTGAAAATTTTGACGTTCGAGCACTTAATTTAGTCAAAAGGACTAAATTGTAAATAGTGCAAAAGTTGAGTTCTACACGTTAGAAGTGTCTAATTGTTATGAAACTTTAAATTGGGGGTCCTTAAATGGTAATTAGATCATTATACTTTAGTTTAGACAAAAATGGATATAGAAGGATAAAATACCAAAGGTTTTTAATGAAGGGCATTTTTGTCATTTGTTAATTAAAAGAATTAAAAAGGGAAAATCAAGCCAAAATGTTGTCCATCTTCTTCATTTGGCTGAAACTCCCTATGGACACCATGGCTAGGGTTTTTCCAAGCTTTCAAGCTCAGTAATCATGGAAAACGAGATTTGGGCTTAGATCGGGGAAGATCGAGGTTATGGACCAAGTCGAGAGAATTAGCTACTTTCGCGACTGATGTTGAATAATTGTGTATTTTGATGATTAATGGTGGATTATGCATGTTTATGATGAGAGAAATTAATTTTACTAGGTGATTTTCGATGAAATCGTATAAAAGGGGTTAAATTGTAAAAGTTATAAATTGGTCATATGTGATTTAATGAGAATTGTGGATTACCATAGTTATGAAAATGGTTCAGCTTGGCCTAAATTGCATGAAAATTGAATAAAAATTATTTTACAAGCCTAGGGGCAAAAGTGTAATTTTGATAAAGTTTAGGGGCAAAAATGTAAATTTTTCTGAAATGAAAAATTGGATCAATTTGAATTGAGTATTGAATAAATAGGTTAAATGTGTTGTTATAGATTGAGAAAAACGAGATTCGGACTTAGAATGGGAGAAGGAAAAAGGTTTTGGATTAAAGTTCAATAATTCGATGTCTTGGACCGAGGTAAGTTTGTATGTAAATAATTCATTGTTTCCATTCGTGTTACGATATTTTAATGTATATTATGAAGCATTAGTGGGTGACATTTATGAATTGTAAATTTATGGAAAGTGGTGTTCCCGGTTGAACCTTCGAAAAACGAAAGATACGGATAATGTGTATTTAGATCACATGTGTGGTTCCGAGGGTAGGAGACCATGTGTACAAGAGAGCTATGAGATACTATGTAACACCCCTATCCCGAAACCGTCGCCGGAATAGGTAAAGGGCGTTACAGGACTTGTAACTCAAATCAGAATAGAAAAAATTTTGAACTTTACATTCATCAATATAGTTCTATAATCATTCACCATAGCATGCTTTAAAAGCTAATATAAACATATATACAATTCATTGAGGATCGATTTGAAAACATGAGAAAGATAGGGAAAACTTTGAGAAAATTTTCAAGTTAGGGACACACGGCCGTGTCCCAGCCTGTGCACCTCACACGGTTGTGCCCCAAACTTACCTTAGCCGCGGGCAACACTGCCATACATCACACGGTCACAAGACACGCCCGTGTGTCCAGTCCGTGCTCGATACTGCCAATTACCACACGGCTACCAGACACGTCCGTGTGTCTTGGCCGTGTGCAAGACTGTCCAAAACATTTTAGATACAGGGTTTACATGGCTGAGTCACACGCTTGTGTGCTCTGACCGTGTGGCACAATGCAGGCTTGGTTCAAGCCATTCTTGCCACCAAAATGGGTCATCCCTACAAGCAACACATAGCCTTAGTATTCCATACACAATTTGGCAACCAAAACAATCATTTCAAACATAATATGGATCATTTCATAGCTAACTAATTCAAGCATAAACCCACCGTTCATACCAATTCATATCAATGCTCACACTTTCATCACAAACTTTACCAAATAAAACACATCATATAAGGCATTCAAAATAGATTAAACATCTACAAAACAAGCCATATCTCATAACTTGCATAAGTGTCCAAAAACATACCACATATACTAACAAAGCTAACCATAAGCATTATCTTAACAACTAGCCTATACATGCCATGACCATTTCATTTACAAAGATCCAAAAGTACCAAAAGCTTGATGGATAGTGTGATAGCAAGTCTCTGACTCGTCCGAAAATCGAGCTAGCTTCAGAATCTATAAAACAAGGGAAAAATAAATAGAGTAAGCTTTAAAAGCTTAGTAAGCCCGTATAACTTTAGAATTTAACTTACCGAATCATTAGAAATAAGCCTACCATAATTGCCAACCCAAGTCACATGCTCATATTGCCTATTTAGCAAGTCTACATATGTTAACCTTTGTAACCTCATGAATCATTCATTCTCCAAGTAAAACATTCACATATCACAAGCATAAATCAAATACTTATGACATATAATTCATGTAGTTCATATCAAATAGTTCATATAAATCTTATAACTCATGTAACTTGTAGTTCATATACTCTTTGATCATCATGTAACATGTATCAATAATTGCTCGTTGAACCTTTAAGAACATCAAGGGATACTCAGGTGATACACACACAATACATATAACCTGTAATCCGTCAATGTATCATGTATGCTCTTTCGAGCCTGTAACGGTAAGCCCAAAGGCTGAACTTGTGATCCCGAAGGATGAACGGTAAGCCCGTAGGCTGAACAGTAAGTCCGAAGACTAAACATGTAATCCTGAAGGATGAACATATAGCTCATGAGCTATGGTGAGTCCGCAACAAATGCAAGAGCCCAAACCACCCTGTAGCCCTAGTGACATGTCACTTGTATCCTACAACTTCTACGGTTCGAACGGGAGTCGGTAATCATTTGGACATATAACCAATTTGCATTTCTATTCATTATTTCACATATACACCATATGAAATTCAACATATATCAAATAGGCAAACTTAAGTCTATGGTTCATTATGCATTCATATAGTATTAAAACAACAATTATAAACCTTAAACAAATTCGATTCTAATTATACGAACTTACCTCAATTTTCTGATATCTACTCATCTACCTTTCGTTTTCCCCGATCAAGTTCTGGGATTTGATTGTCTTTATCTATATTAATACAAATTCAGCTATTTAATCACCAACACTTTCAATTTAGTCCAAAAACATATATTTTGGCCTATTTACAAAATAGCCCCTATACTTTCAACCACTTTACAACTTAGTCCTTTAAACACAAAATAGCAAATTACACAATAGAACCCTCAATTTATCAAAGCCGAATATTCATATATATCATATAAGCACATATCTTTCAAAAAATCACATTTCTAACCACATAATTTCTATTTCTTTTCAATTAAATCCTTAAAACTCATTTTCATCAAAAATCACTTTGTAAAACTTGTATATTTCCAAATAAACATCAATAATTCAAACTTATTCATCAAAATAACCATGTATTCATCAATGGCATATTTCAAAAACACAACAAATTTCAGAAATTGAGGTATGGGTCAGCTAGTATACAAAGTAACGATTACAAGAACGTAGAAATTATCAAAAACCGAAACAAAACATACCTTTAATCAAGCAAAATAGTGACCGAACCTAAAACCACAACTTTAAGCTTCCTTTCCTTTGTTATTCAGCTAAGAAAGATGATAATAATGCCATATTTCATGTTTCTTTTATTTAATATAAACTAAATATGCTAATTACCAAAATAACCATAATATAAAACATGTATATTCATTTATTTTTATGGACACTAACGTCCACTCATTATAAAATAGATAAATTTCATGTTAAGGCCTTCCAATTAAAAAGCCATAGCCATATAAGCCCTTAAATTAATAGAACACAAGTTTATCGCTTTATGCGATTTAGTCCTTTTTATCAAATTAACTATTTAAACGATAAAATTTTTATACGAAATCTTCACACCATATATCTATCATGCTGTAAAACATATTAAATCAATAAAAATAATAATTTGACACGGTTAAGTGGTCCCGAAACCACTCGTTTCGATTAGGGTCTAAAATGGGCTGTTACATACTATGTGGTAGCTAGGTCACATATGTAATACTGTGTGTATACCATGTGTACAAGAGAGCTACAAGATACTATGTAGTAGCTAGGTCACATGTGTACTACTATGTGTATACCGTGTACAAGAGAGCTACGCGATGATAATTTTATATGTAGTTAGGTCACATGTGTAATACTGGGTGTATACCATGTGTACACGAGAGCTACAAATTAAAGATAGCTAGGTCACATGCATGGTACTGAGGGTACATCATGTAGACACGAGAGCTATGTTATATGTAGTTAGGTCGTATGTGTGGTTCCGAGTGTTGAACACCATGTAGAAACGAGAGCTATGGGATTTAATGGCTAGGTCACATGGGTGATATTGAGAGTTCACCATGTGTACATGAGAGCCGGATTATGTGTTGGTGGAGCTATGTGCTGAAACCACCAAGTATTGGATGTTGTTCTAAAGGGTTCAACGGGAAAAGCTTACTAAAAGAAACTTGTGTGGTGATGTGATGTGTAAGAGTAGGTGTATACATATGAGCAATGTGCTCGAAATGTGATTGAGCTTGTGGTAAGGTTGATATGGTGTAAGTCCTAACATGAATACTTGGAAAAAAAATTGATGATGATTATCCATTGGAATGGCTAATATTGAGCATGATTGGTGTTATGTGTTCATAAATGAAAATAATATGAGGAAAACATGGTAGAGTAAAATTTTCAATAAAATAGTTTGAAACAACAGCAGTTACGTGATTTTGAAAAATCACCAAAAATGGTGGAAATTTAATTAGAGTTTGAGTGAGTTATGAAATTAAAGCTCATTTAGTCTATTTTCACATAAAAGAAAATGTGGGAGCAAATGTGTAACACCCCTTAAACCATATTCGTCACCGGTTAGGGTTACGAGGCATTATTGGACAAAAACACATTTATCTTAATCACATAACCAATTTCACATTACAAATCATGCTCCAAAACTCAACCAAGTCATTATCGTTTACTTATTCAAATATTCAAAACCAAATAAGTAATATCAATATCCTATTTCTTATGCTTCATTAATTCAATGTTCAAAGCATATGTCCATCATTTCATGGCATCTGAATACCAACTTGAATAGCAACCATTTTTCAATCCATAAAAATGGAATGCGCACATATGAACCATTTAACTAATTAAAATTAAACATGCTTTGCTATTATAATACATATACCTCCCAAAATTTCATATTCAAATGTATAACCAATGAGTCATGACAATGGAATGCTTCACTTATAATTAAATATAATTCATTTCATATAACGATCATATATTAAGACTTCCAATCATATGAAACTATTTTATTATCTACTTTTCAAAAACACTAATTATAATTATGCACTTAATCACATTTTACTAAGTCTAGCCAAACCACATGATATATAAAACAAAAAAATATATACGGCATTAACATTATCACATAATGATCAAGTATAAAATTTAGTTTTACCAAATTATGCACATTTTACCAAAATAATAACTACCAATTTTATACATAAGTGTCGAATTAAATCATACCATAATTTCAATTTCACTTGAATAATGAAATATCCAAAATACCTATCTATCATTTACCAAATTCATAAACCACATATTTGGCACATTTTAAATTCCAGCATTTAACTTAACAACTTACCATTAATGACCGAATCAAGAGAAAAACCTATTATAGGCATGTTAAAGTATATTTTACCTATTGTTAGCCAAATATAAGTGCACACCCTTTACCATTACTAAAATACATATGCAAAACAGATCATCCAACCAACTTCACAACTCAAATCAAAGCTAATTTTTTTTACCATTTATAACTGTACCTAAATGACCATCAAATAAATTACAAAACATATTCATACTTTACTATCACAAATTGTACCTTAACAATCAATATGCAAGCTATCACATATACATAATTTAGCTTATGTGAGCATATGTATTATATCAAAAACACATCATTTATCACTTTTTAACCTTACACAAGACATATGATGCATCCAAAATAAATCAATAATAAACCATAACCAAAACACATCTATCAACCATATTTACCTCACCTAATTCGAATTATATAATCAACCACCATACAAACTATACCACAAATCATACTTCCAAAATGAGCTACTTTCATGGTTGATTATACATCATCATTAATAAGCCATTTTCGCATGGCTATAAATATATACAATTTCAAAACCAATCATATAAAAACTAACCTATACATGCCACATAAATAAAACTCAAAACTCTTATTTATCGAAGCGATAACTGGATAGTGTGATGAGGTCTCCTATGACTTCCAACCCGAGCAGATTTCTGAAACTCTATAAACATAGTAAAAAACACATAGAGTAAGCTTTGGAAGCTTAGTAAACCATAAGCAATTAATTCATTACAAAATCATATAACCATACTTTCAAATTTGAATAACAACCGTTAACTCAAACATATAAATCAAGTTTACATATCTTCATTATATAATCAACCAAAACATGGTCATTTATTACAATTCATGCTTTACTATAAGGCCGAATATACTTCTCATATTTACACATATACTTACAATAGCATCATGTATCATTTTTATCACATATCAAGTAACCAACTTACCTTATTTTCAAATATGTAACCAACCATCACATATCTAATCATTTCAGCTCGTTTATCACGTTCGATTATTTTTTTTATCTTTGTCTGCATAAAATCTGCTAGGCTTAAAGCCTAGTATAATACACTGAATGAAGCCTGCTAGGCATAAAGCCTGATATAATACACCGGCATGAAGCTTGCTGGCATAAAGCCTGATATAATACATTGGCATGAAGCCTGCTAGGCATAAAGCCTGATATAATACACCGGCACGAAGCCTACTAGGCATAAAGCCTGGTATAATACACCGGCACGAAGCCTACTAGGCATAAAGCCTGATATAATACACCGGCACGAAGCCTGCTAGGCATAGAGCCCGAATATCACTGATACAAAGTCAGTCTTACACATAATTCATATATCAAAAATCCTAATTATTCCTTAAAGTTCACACAGAGCTTTTCGGACGTAGTGTCTCAGTTGAATCGAACTTGTACCCAATCTCACAAGTATTTATACATTCGGCTATTAATATAAAAATTCATACAATTAAATTCAGCATATAAAGATTATATACATTCTAATTTAACAACATTTATTTGCTTATAGACTTACCTCGTACGAACACGAACTGACCGAACGACTATTCGACAATTTTTGACTTTCTCCGATCTCAAAATCAATATAAATTTGACTCATTTAATCAAATATTCAATCAAATTCATCCAAAAACAAACAAATGGACGAATTACACTTTTGCCCCTAACATTTCACATTTTCACAATTTAGTCATTAATTCAAATAAACACAAAATATTAAAAAAAAATTCACATTGCCCAAGCTTGGCTAAATTTTACTAATGCTTAAATAATTCCACTTATTTAATCAATTTCACATTAAAGTCCCTCAATTTACAAATTTTACAAGTTAGTCCTAATTCGGCATTTTTACCAAAATTCACTTAGTAAATCATGATAATCTATCAACCAAGATTTATTTTTCATTATCAAACCACAAAAACCTCAAGCTATCAAAAATGGAAAGTCTCAAATTCATCATCAAATCTGAAAATTAAAGCATGGGCTAGTACGTATACGAAGCAACGATCTCAAAAATGTAAAAATTATCAAAAACCGAGCAAACCACATACCTTAATTTGAACTTCAAGGTGCCGAACTTAAAACCAAAACCAAAGCATTCTTTTTCTTTTAGTTTCGGCAAAATAAAATGAATGCATGGCCATTTTAAGTTTTGGTTTTATTTTATTACCTTTTAATAATTAATTTACCATTTTAACCATTATAAAATAACATATATATCTACCTAACCATGTCCACTACCGTCCAAGTTATTATTGAATGGCCTAATTTCATTTTTAGGCCTCCACATTAAAAGAACATAGCATTATAGCCCATTAACAAATAGAATGTAACTTTTGCATTTTACGCGATTTAGTTCTTTTTCTAAATTAACCGTTCAAACGATAAAATTAATTCATAAAATTTTCACACATATCAAATATTATGCTGTAAATACCAAAAATAATTTTAAAATAATTTTTCAACCCCAGATTTGTGGTCCCGAAACCACTGTTCCAACTAGGGTCTAAATCGAGCTGTTACAAAATGATTTATATATTATGAGATATTTAAATTATAGTGAGACAGGGTCAGAATGGGTTTGAAAATTCCCTGCTCCATCTTTGGAAAATCATTAAAAATCGTATAAAAATAATTGTGGGATATGATTTATATTCTTGAATTCCCTAATGAGTCTAGTTTCAAAAGAAACAAACAAGAACCCTATTCGAGTTTTGTGCAATGAGATAATCAATTTTTAGTGAATAGTGGTCTTAACCGTCAGATAGCGAAACAGGGGAGACTTTAATGAATAAGCTGTACTAATTGGCTGAACTAAAAATTTTTAAAATTTTATGGTAAGGAGATATATGAGTATGGTTTCAGGGAAAATTGGTAGATCTAAATTTGGAGTTCTGTAGCTCCGGATAAAAATAATTTAGTGACTGTGGTGCAAGTAAACAACTCAGGGTGAACATGAGTAAAAGGTGGAAACTATGTGCAATTATAATCATATTGTTTTGAGAGCATATTGGGAGGTTTTATAGAAGCATGTTAATGAATTGTTTACTATTTACATACTTACTTACTAGGCAATAATGCTTACTCCCTTCTTTCTCTTTTTCCTATAGTGTCGCAGATGCTAGCTCAAGTTGGAGGTCGTTGGAGACTCAATCACGCTATCAACTTAAGATCGGCATTAAAAGATTTTCAAGTATTTATAAGTTTATGGCATGTATAGGGTCTTGAATATATGTGTATATGTTATTGAGTTGGCTTATAATGTTGGCCTAAGTTAAGGGAAATTTTATGGTTGTATAGGGCCATTTGATATGGCTAATATTAGCTATGTCATAAATCATAATGATGCAATACATGAGTATGTTTACATGTGGGTGAATGAATTAGTATATGATAAGGATGTGATAAATGTATTATGTGAATGGTTATATAAGTTGTATGTGGTTAATGGCAAGGTAAGGGTGATGTGGTACATTAGACTTTTGTCATTAGAGTAATGAGTCTATGTTTCAATAGTGGCTATTAGGAGGACTATATTTGACATGTTGTATATTGATGAAATTAGCTTAAGTGTATAAGTGATTTTGGATGACAAAAAAGCTTGGTATATAGCCTCAAATGCATCCACACGGCCTAGGACACGGGCGTGTGCCTTGGTCATGTGACCTTAAATGTGTGCTGACATCATAAACAGAGAGTTACACGGGTGGAGGACACAGGCGCGTCCTGAGCCACACGGGCGTGTGTCGTCACACGGCTGGCCCATATGGGCGTGTAACCCTCCAAAACAAGAAAATTTCCTAAGTGTCTCAAAAGTATTAAAAAGCTTTTGGTTTAGTCCTGAATGGTTCCCAAAGCATATTTTGGGCCTCGTAGGCCCATTTTAGGGACTTAATGATATAGTTTGAAAAGTATTAAATTGGAACGAATTTTTATGGCTTGATATTGTACGGTTGGCTGTGTTATTGTCTAATAATGCCTCGTACCCTGTTTCGGCATCGAACACGGGTAAGGGGTGTTACAATTATGATTTAGTCATTTATATTTTTCACTTATTCAATTTAGTCCCTACTTGCTAATTTATTTTCACATTGGTCTTTTCCACCTTTAGGATATTTGCACTTTTGATCCTTTAATTTTTTAAATTTGCACTTTAGCCCCTCAACTTTTGCTTAATTCCATTTTGATCCATCACTTTTCACTTCTTTATAATTTAGCCAATACCTCAAATTTATTTATCTTAATGCATGAGTCCTTTCATTTTCTTTCGCTATCCAACCACCTCCTCTGCTAACACTAATAATTTCTATTTTATTTCCTTCGAAAATTCTAATGTATGTCATCTTGTATTAGCACTATTCTCGACTCAAGGTGTTAGGGACATTACACCTACCTTCATTTAGTGATGGCAAAAAAATCCGAAAGCAATATGTTTTAATTTGATAAGGTCTAGGTTTTTTTTTTTTGAATTAAGTTCGAGGTAGATCGAGTCAAATTGTCTTTTATGAATGATTGAATTGAAACAAGTTTAGGGTGAAAATGCCCCATTTTGTCCCAAAATATTTACAAAATTTTGCATCTAAAAATATAATATTAGTTTGGTTAAATTTTCTCACCAGCATCATTTTACTACCATTATATTACTTCTATCTGTCACATAAGTAAGTTCTTTCCCCTCTCATTCTTTTCTTTTAATTTATTTTATTTTCTTTTATGTGTTGTAAACTACAATATATATAGGACACAATTATCCAAATATTTTTGTATTTTATCATCTTAATTTTAATCTTTATTATAAATCACAAAAACTCCAAACACAAACAACAGAACAAAACCAATAGAAAGTAGTGTCAAAACCTTTCATTTCATTTTTTTAAAATAATTAATCACAATTTCACAAAATGGTCAATTTTAGATTGGGCACACTATTAACTTTTGTGTTTAAATTTAAGATAAGTTAAATTTTTTAAAGTTAATATTGAGATTGAGGTATAACTATAGAACATCGAGTCAGAATTTAAATAGATAAAAATTGAGTGACTCATTTCATTGCCATCACTACCTTTACCGTACTCCATTTTTATCACATTGTGTTTCTTTCTAGGGTAAACTACATCTAAACTCATTAAACTATTAATAAATTTACATTTTGATCATTCAATATTAAAAAGTTACAGAAATGATCATTGAACTATTAAACTTTTTTTTAAGTCACTACTATTTTTTTATAAAAAAATTCAGTTAGTGAGCTCCAAGCGACAATTTGACAATGGATATGATAGATTAGTATCCATTGATGAGTAAAAGAGATAATCTTAGATTTAAATCAATCTGACAGTCAATGTTGAAAATTAGAGAACAAAGTTGTTTAGATTTTAATTCGCAAATTCGTGAAGTTCAAAATTGTTTCATACAACAAAATTGAACTATAGAAAATAAAAAATGATAGATTTATACAAATAGAGAAAACTATACAACAACAATTTAATAGCCAATCACTTAAATAAAAAATTTCAAATAATTAAATAACTATTTATCACTTTTTAAAATTAAATAATAAAAAAATTAAATTTATTAATAGTTTAATCCCCTTCAATCTAATTTATCCTTCTTTCTAAACAGTGAAGACAGGGTCGACTTCTGTTTCTTTTGAGTTGTTTTACTCTTTCCTGATAAACTGTTTTAGTTTAGGCGACTGACACAGCCCCTCAAACCATACATCCCTCGCTGGCATGGACCAGTTTCATTGTCAGCCTATTCAGCCATCAGGTGACCAACTTTCCACACACTCTTCTACTTTACCTTTTTTATTGAATAAACTTATTATAAACTAGTACTTGATAGAATAAACAAAGAAGAAAATAACTTTTTTTTTTGGGGTGGAGGGGGACGTGGGAGAGAGATAAGAAAGAGCACATTTTCTATCTTATTTTCGTAACCCACAAAAACAAAATCCCCATGAATGGGCACTAGGCAAAGCTCATGGAAATGGGTTCGGGCTCTTTGACTGAGTCAGGCGGTTCTTCCACCAACTCTTCCGCCGAGTCACTCAACGGCTTGAAGTTCGGTAAAAAGATCTACTTTGAGGATACAGCCGCTGTCGCCGCTGCCGCTGATGGTGGTGGTAAAAGTGTTGGTGATGGTGCAAACATAGGGACTCCATCCAAGTCCGGTCCAGGGTCTCCAAGCTTATCCGGGTCGGGTAGGAAGGCCAGGGTTGACGGAATGGCGCAAGGGGTTCTGCGTCCTAGGTGTCAAGTAGAAGGGTGTAAAGTGGATCTGAATGATGATAAGGCTTACTATTCAAGGCATAAGGTTTGTTGTATGCACTCCAAGTCATCTAAAGTCATTGTTGCTGGTCTCGAGCAAAGATTTTGTCAGCAGTGTAGCAGGTCAGCCCTCCAAATACCTCCAAGTTTGCTCTCTTGTTTGATGTTTCTCCTTTTCTTTCCTAACTTTTAGCCTTGTTTTGGTTTCTTCGGTCTTTTTTCCTCTCAAGTAGTTTATTAAGGAACTTATTACGTAGTTTTTTTTTTTTTTTTAAAAAGAAAATTAATGTTCTGTACCTATGATTGATGGTTTTGAGCTGTATTCGGTTTAAATTTTGAGTCAATTTTTCTTCCTTTAATTGTATCGGTCTTGGTGGCTTTCTGTGTGATGTTGGGAAGTTTGTTACGCTCTGATATTTATTAGTTTTGAGTTTCTCTGTTTAGTGGGAAGAGATATGTTGGCTTGAGTTATGAACCTATTGTTGTGGTTCTGGATTGGGATTATGTTTTTCGATTTATTCTGTTAGTTCAGTGCTTGTTTGGGCTTAATTGACCTCTGTTTAAGTTACTTTAGACTTAACTATAAATATTTTTGTTTCTTTGTTTTAATTTCATAAAAACTGAGGGGGCAGGATCGTGGTTTCTAAGTGCCTTTTTTTCATTTTTGGTTCTTTGTGACTGGATTTATGGGATTGATTTCATTCTAGTAACGTTATGGACTTTATTGGTTGTGTTTCCTTGCTTGGTTCCTTAGCTATTAATTGGTGCCATAAAATTTTTATGCTTTTTATTTGTCTTCGCTTACATGATTTTGTCACGATGGTAAGATCCTTAGTTTACTAGTTTCATAGAAGCTAGCTAATGTTGCT
This sequence comes from Gossypium stocksii, assembly GCA_020496765.1. Taxonomy (NCBI): domain Eukaryota; kingdom Viridiplantae; phylum Streptophyta; class Magnoliopsida; order Malvales; family Malvaceae; genus Gossypium; species Gossypium stocksii. Next base: position 49,928,244 of record CM035631.1, read on the forward strand.
TATACTCTCTCCAAAGAGAATACAAATATATGGAGCTTTGAGTGTAAGTTTTGGTTGATTATCTGGTTTTGGCATTCATGTAGGCTGATTAAATTTTTCCATAAAATTCTATAATTTGTGGTTTATGGACATATTTGTGAAGCTATTTGGCTTCTATTCTTTTTCCAATTCTACATCCCTAAATTGTCTTTTTTATGGTTAGAGGAGCATAGTCTGTTGTATATCAATGGTATGCATACCATCGAAATGTTTCTTGTACTATTTTTATGCCGCTGATACCTTGTTCCATGCCTGAGCTCTTTAGTTCCATATTAAAAATTATGAAATTATGAGATGACTGTGGGACCTTGACTAGTTGAGCATTCTTTAATAGTCAGATAAAAGCAATGCATATCATGTAATAGCTGTTTCAATTCTATGAAAATAAAATATTCTTTGTTATCTTTAGATGGAATCTCATGCATATAGAGAAGCCAACTGTTTGAGGATGTATATGCGCAATCTATCCTTTTGTGTTAGTTAGGATTTAAAAAATGTAAGGGGCGGTCGGGCCATTCCTAGTAAGAACACTGTATGATGTTTTCTTTGTTTATTTTGAATGGTTAATCATACATACATTTTGCTTTTTCGGGGTAGATTGATTTTTTGATGGCTGAAAGAAGTTACAACGGACAACACTGGTGAATATGATAGCATCTCTCCTCATTTCTGAAAGTAACTAAAAAATTGACAGATTAGGAATTTATGATATAGTGTGGCAACTTTCTTAATTCAATATTTTATGTTGGAGGATTCTGAACTGTAATTATCCTTTGTTGTGTGCCCATCTATGTTAATTCTTGTAGGGTTTGATTTCCTCTTTGCAATTAAATTTGGAATTTCCTTTTTGTACCAACGTTAACATCTTCTGTTGTAGTTTCTTTCCAGATTTCATCAGCTTTCTGAATTTGACAAAGGGAAACGGAGTTGTCGTAGACGGCTTGCAGGTCACAATGAGCGACGCAGGAAACCACCACCTGGATCATTATTTTCCTCTCCTTATGGCGGGCTTTCTTCCTCTATTATTGGTCAGATTGTGGTTACCGCTTATTTTTGTAACTTTTCATTGCTTAGTAATTGCAAGAAAGGAATAAATTGGTCTCTGTTCTGATACAGAAAATGGCAGTAGAGGTGGAAGCTTTATAGTGGATTTCTCAGCATACCCAAGGCTTTCTGGAAGCGATGCATGGCCAGCAGCTCGATCGGTAGAATACATAACTGGAAATCGAAACACAGCCACTGGAAGCTCATTTTCACATCCATGGCAAAACGACTCCAACAAATATCCTCATGAGCATTTCTTGCAAGGTTCAACATGTGGGACTAGTTTCTCCAGCACTGGAATTTCTCCAGGAGAATGCTTCACAGGGTCTGGTGACTCAAGCTGTGCTCTCTCTCTTCTGTCAAATCAACCGTGGGGCTCCAGGAACCAGGCTTTGAATTTTTCTGTAAATGGCGTGACAAGTACTGAAGGGTCCTCTGCGGCACAACCAACGCCGCCTCATGGTGCGGTTGTGAACCCTTATCCAAATGCCTCTTTGGATTTCAATGGCAATGACACTGTTCGCAGTTCTTACAAGATGCTGCCACACCTAGATTTGGGTCAAATCCCAGACCCTGTTAACTGTCAATTCTCTAGCGACCTTGAGTTGTCTCAACAAAGCTGGAGGTCATATATGGAACATGAGCAGTCCAGGGCAGCCTATGACGACTCCATGCAGCATATCCACTGGACGCTCTAAGTTTGTCAGTCCTGAAGCCAGTTTTCATGCCCGGGTTTTTTGGTCATATATGGCAAATGGTGGTTCTGGGCATCTGGTTTTATGGTTTTTAAGTCGGAGTTGGATAAACCCAAACTATCCCTCTTATCTGCTTGCTTAAGGTTTTAACATGATGGATACGAAGGTGTTCCCCTGGCCTTACTAATTAGCTGTCGAACCATCCTTGCTTTAAATTACTTTAGCATATTAGTTGGCAGTTGACACTGGCCAGAAAGAATGGTTCGAATAGTAGCTATTAAAGTTCGAATAGTAGCTATTAAAGACTGTATCCAGTCCTAGGACCAATTATTTATGCCATCATTTGTTAACAAGAGTACGCATGTGGGGTTGCCATCACAATCATCTCTCTCAATCAAAAAAATAAAAAAATAAAAAATCTTTTAATGATATATAATTTCTACCACCATTGGCATATGCCAAGCACCACCAGCTACGCAACTTTATGGACCTAAAAAGCTGGCCCCCAAAAGCTGAAACTTGTATGAATGATAGGTTTGAATACGTGTATGAATTCAGATAATTTTATTCCTAATCATTGTCGGATAAGGTGTCAAAACACCACAACTGAGGAACTTGTTTTTTTCTTTTTAAAATAAAGGAACATTTCATTCATAAAGAAAACGTAGAAATAGGTTAGATACGTAGTAAGTCCTGCCTTAATAGCATTAATAAAGCTAAGCATAAAACTAGGAAGTTCAAAATAAATAACAAATGTCAAGCAATATATCTTGAGAAAAAAAGTTTTGGGGAAGATTGGCGTTGTTGTGTGCCAATATGTTTATGTAGCGATTTCTCTTTCAGAAAACATGAATCTGTTGGTTACGGTAGAAGATCACCAATTTAGTTCTGCAATCTGCAACCAATGTTTGGAGTGAGAGATTTGCACAAACAGCTATAGAAAGCAAAGAAATGGAAGCAACAGTATCCATTTCAACAATGACAAAATCAATATTTAAAGTTTTAGCCAAGGACAAACCATGACGAAGAGCCCAGAGCTCCGCTATCATATTTGTTGTGAAGCCAAGAACAACTTGTTTACTCCTTGGCAAAGTCAATTTTTCCTTCTTGATAAAAGCATACACTTATATCTAGAATAAAAGGTGTTAGGATAGTTACCACCATCAGTCCAAAATCCATTTGGGTTTGGGCTGGCATTGGCCCAAACCCATGAGGTCGCACACTGAACTTGCATGATAGGATCGTCGGCCAAATACACGAGGTTGTAGACTAAGCTCACATGATGGGATCGTTGACCTAAACACACGAGGTTGTAGATTGAGCTCGCATGATGGGATCGTTGACCCAAACACACGAGGTTGCAGACTGAGCTCGCAGGATAAGATCACGAACTGAGCTCGTAGATCGCCCGTCGAGCGTACTCCTTTGCGATGTTATATGTGCATGAGAATGCGTAACACGTGTTCAACCTAGAGTAGGGTACGTGTTTATATGAATGGAGCCTACTGAGCCGTTCATCTCAATGAACAATACCCATATTATATAAATAGACAAACATCACTAGGAAAAAGGGACAGAGAGAAAAATACCTCAACAATTAGTGCAGTGAGCGTGGAGAATTTCTAATCTTTAAAACTTCAGTTTGCTAACAATCGAAATGGCTCATCCCAATGAGAATTTCCCCATCAATTTTTTCACAGGACAACTGGAGTCTCTGGTTCTAGTAATCAATCTAGTGAAACGAACCTATTTGCTAGTTGGTTTGCAGACCGACCAGAGAGTTTAGGTAATTTGGCTTATGCAAGAGCCTCAAATTCTTTAGACTTGAACATTCCCTCTGGCTAGAGATTCTCATTTCCTTCTGATCAAGAGGCATCCCCACAACAAATTGTTGCTCTTCAGGAACAATTGAAGTTGACGAGAGAACAAATGGTTGTGTAGAATGCTAGATTCAAGCAACAATAGGTGTTCTAGCAAGAGTTGTTGAAGCAAAATGAATAATTAAGAAAGAAGGAATAGTTTGACAATTATGATCTCTTTGGCAATAGTAACGTGCGTGAAAATGGTTTTGGGATGCATGCAAAGCCATGGTAGAACGAGATAGATGCCTTACGTAGGGATGTTTGGGATTTGCATTTTAACTCCTAAGATATGGATTGATTATTTTGTTCCAACAACCCGCTAGCTCTTGAAATTGCAACTGTGAGCCTATCGAATGACTTTAAGGTCCCTAGGGAGATGTTTGAAGGGAGAAAGGACCCTAAAGTGCATCTTATGTAATATAACAATTATATGAATGTGTTCGGAGCTTTTAATGCTGCGAACTGTAAAGCCTTCTCAACAACCCTTAATGGCAGTGTAAAAGACTGATATTTATCCCTCCCAAAAGGTTCCATTCAAAGTTTCTCGTAGCTAGGCCAGATGTTTTTAGGGAGATTTCAAGCACATAGGACAACAATGAGTGCTTTTATGAGTTTGATGTCTGTCATGCATAGAGGGGGAGAGAGCTTGCAAGATTATATTAAACACTTTCATACAATGACATTGAACACGAAAAATCTAGAGGACCAGTGGGCCATTAACGCTTTCATTATGGGAGTTTTAAATGAGCATGTCCAATATTCATTCACTGACAACAGGCCGCAGAGCCTAGCGGATTTGTATAAAAGAGCTCACAAGTTTGCTGAGGTAGAAGATATCAAAAGAGCAGCATGCGGCACATTCCAAAGAGATGATAGTCATTCGAGGAACAAAAAGGGAGTTTAAGCTCGTCAAGGCTCCTCTTCTCAGAATCTGCGAGTATAAGGTAGGGGGCAGTAGAAAGGACAAGGTAGGGGACAGCAGAAGGGACAATCACAGAATGATTAATTTAGGACATTCCAAAGATCCCAACCTAGGCATGAAAGAAGGTACCCTCATTATAGTAAATTTGATGCATATACTCCTTTGAATGCTACGTGTGCTATATTTTTAGTTAGGTAAAGAGTCTAGGTATTTTGCCAACCCCTCGACCTAGGAGGCATAATACAAGAAGATCAAACTCGAGGTATAGATGTGCCTTTCATGAGGATGAGGGTATAAGGTTAAGGATTGTTTTTCCTTAAAGGACGCTATAGAAGAAGTAGTTAGGAATGGTGAGTTAAAGGATTTTTTTGCTTAGCGTACTAATCAGACAAAACGGAGTTCATGGAATGAGGCTAAAGGTAAACAGAAGGTGAGAAGATTCATGTGGTAATTAGGATAGATGAAGATTGGGCAACTTCTAATGCGAAGAGAAAGACTCATCTTAAGAGTGTTATGTATGTTAGTTCGCCAAAGAGATTTTGTTAGTAGGAAAAATAGAGAGTGGACTTTAGCAATGACGATGAACAACTAATTTGTGACGAAGAGGGGAATGATCCAATGGTTGTGTCGGTAGCTATTACAGGTTTTGAAGTAAAAAATATACTGGTGGATAGTGGCAGCACAATTGAGGTGTTAACATGGAAGGCTTACCATAAAATAGGGTTGAAGGAACAGACATTAAAAAAGGCGAGCCCGTTGTATAGCTTTGCGAATTATCCTATTGAGGTAAAGGGCTGCATCACTTTACCTATTACCCGGGGGATGGTGAGCATACCACAACAGAGTACGTTTAGTTCTTTGTGGTTGATCACTTCATGGCGACAACGCTTTTTTTGGACGTCCCATAATTAGAATGGCTAAGAAGATGATAACAACTTTTTTTCATGAAGATTAAGTTCCCTACAAGAACAGGGGTAGGGTTCAAGCAGTTTGATCAACAAATGACCAAGTAGTGCCACATGCTATCAGTGAAGCAAACACACGAACATGTATAGTAGGGACAGAGCTCGCAGTGAGCAAGCTAGAAAAGTCAGGTTTTGGATTTAGACAATTTGGATCGTAGGAGCGAATAAAGAGTGAAGAAACCATAAGCAATAGGGACGATGGAAACTTTGTGGTTGTTCTACGATGATGTAGATAAGGTGGTGAGAATTTTGTTAGCGTTAGTAGTGGAGGAAAAGGAAAATCTAATTTAATGTTTAGAGGTAAATTTTGATATTTTTGTGTGGTCGGCTGTGGACATGTCAGGGGGTGGATCCTGAGGTAATCGTTGATCGATTAAATATTCTTTCTAAGGCTAAGCCAGTTAAATAGAAGAAGCAAAAGTTCTCTCTATAGGTTATTGAGGCTATAAGGTAGAAGGTGCAAAAACTCTTGTTAGCTGGATTCATCAGAGAGGTCACATACCCAGACTAGGTCTCAAATGTGGTGATGGTGAAGAAAGCTAATGGTAAATGGAGAATGTGCATTGACTTCACCAACCTCAACAAAGCTTGCCCTAAAGATAGTTTTCCCATACCATCAATTGATAGATGGGTTGATGATGCTTTGAGGCATACGTTTATGAGCTTTATGGATGCTTTCTCAGGGTATAATTAGATTATTATAGCCCAAGAGGATCAAGACAAGACGACTTCGTAATAGCCAATTTTTGAGTCTGATCGAAATAGGTGGTCTTAGGACCACTTATGTAACACCCCAAACCCAGCCCAGACGTTATGGCCAAGTCTGGTGTGTCACATTGAAGTGTTTTTCGAAAATCATGCTTTCATTGAAAACCCTTGAAGTTTTAAAAACTCTTACCGTTAAAGTTAGCTTGTCTTTTTCCAAAACGTGATTCATTAAAATAATCATCCCTTTGCAAACTTCGTTAAAACCTTTGTAAAAGTTTTATGAAAGCTTATAAACCCTTGTAGTTTGCAAAAACATGTTAATTTTGAAAACGGTTTAAGTATCAAATAAATTTGACCTTTTTCGTTAAGACTTAAAGTGAATGGAAGCTGGGCACCAGGTAGGATTCCAGAAAAGAGGAGGTGAGTCGAATAGACTGCTTAAGTACCAAGCTCTTCTTGGATCCACTCCTTGATTTACTCCCTTGACCGATTCAAATCTCCTCCCAGCAGAGTTCAATTCTGCTTCAAATTCTTACCTGCTCAAGCTCAAAAAATAAAACGCCATCTTTGCCAACTCTGGAGCTTGAACCTTGGACCTCCAAGCTCACTTAGGCGCCACTTTTTAAGGAGCTTAGTGGCGCCTCCCTTGCCACTTTACCATGACTTGTTTTGTGTCTTATTTCACAATTATTTTCTTATAACACCTATCTTCAAGAGACCCCTATCTCCTAAGTCAAAAATACAAAATTTTGTCGAGCTTCCAACCAACACATGGGCCTATTCTAGGCCCATTTGCATTATTATCTCTGTTTAGAATGCTTTAGTTTACCGAATTACTGAAATACCTTCGACTTGTAAAATTACTATTTTACCCCTGATTTGTAAAATTACTATTTTACCCCTGATTTGTAAAATTACTATTTTACCCCTAAGTATGGAAAATTACCATTTTACCCCTAAGTGTAAAATGACCTTTATACCCCTAGGGTAAATTTTGTATGAAATGTATGATTTTCTGTTTCTGCATGTCATATTTCATAACATATGTATATATCTGATGCATGTGATTCTGTATGTTATATGTCATAGCATGTATGCCTGCTGCATGGGGTTTGGGTTTATGATGGAGGAAGCGTTTTGGCAGCCTCGCTGCAATCTGGTGGCCTCGCCACATATATATCTGTTCTGGTGGCCTTGCCACATATATCTGTTCTGGTGGCCTTTCCACATATATCTGTTCTGGTGGCCTTGCCACATATATCTGTTCTGGTGGCCTCGCCACAATATCTGTATCTGGTGACTCTATCACAATATCTGGCAGCTTCGCTGCAATTATCTATGGTGTGTAGCGATTGGGTGGGTCGAGTAGTCTCCCCACATGGTGTAAGGCTGGTACGGGGGTGTTATGGATGGAATTGGGTTGGGTTTCTGTTTGCATATTATATCTGATCTGTATCTGTTATGGGCCTATGGGCTTAACCTGATTTCTGTAATGGGCCAAGGCCCAATTAAATCTGTTTCTGAGGCTTGATCTGTTTCGGCCTATGGTTGAGATAATGTTACACACTGAGTTGTCAAACTCACCCCCCTTTTATTTCATCTCTGCAGGTAACCCTCAACCATAGTGGGCTTGGAGCTGCGAGAGATTCGGAGTGGCCACAACATCTGCAAATTCGGTTTTTGTTTCACTTTAAGTATTTTCATTATGCTATTTTGGGTTTAATTTGTAATAAGGCCGCTATTTAAATTTATGTATTGGTTTTATTTTCTTTTAGGGTTTAATTCATATTTTATCGAGACTACTAGTTATAGGCTGCGCAGGTTTTTCAAACTACTAAAAAGGTTTTCAAAATTCAACAAATTCAAATATGGATAACCTAATGGCTTATCAAAATGATTTTTCATAATCTTGCTGTTTTAGTAAAATATCATCTAAGTCACAACAAGCAAAAAGATCATAAGTTTAGTTGTAGGATCATGTGACACACCAGATCTGGTCATAACGTCTAGACCGGGTTTGGGGTGTTACAACTTAACCGAGTCAAAATAGTTATTTTATTATTTTATTAATGTTTATAGCATGATAGAATTTCTGTGTGAAAATTTCGTAAAGGAATTTTACCATTTGAATAGTAAATTCGATAAAAAGGACTAAATTGCGTAAAGCGATAAACTTGAGTTCTATTAATGGAATGGCTTAAATGACTTTGGTTTTATTAATGGAGGTCCTTGCATGGTAAATATACCATGAGTAATATGGATGGAAGTTTATGGGTTCATAAAATATGATTTACAAGTTGTTTTTGTAAGGTTAAAATTGTAAAATGGCTAATATATGTTATATTAGTAAAACAAAATAGAAATATGGCTTTATTTTCTTCATTCATAGCCGATTATGAGCATAGAAAGAATCCATCTTCACATTTTAGGGTTCGGCAACTTTGATCTTCAATCAATGTATGGTTTAAGCTTGATTTTTAATGATTTCTATGTTTTTGAGCTCGTTGTAGCTCGATATAGCTAGCTCGTACCTCAATTTCTGAAATTAGTTATGTTTATGAAATGTGCCATTATTGAATACATGTATATTTTGATGTTTCTTGATAAATTATTAATGGTTGTTAGTAGATATACAAGTTTTATAAAGTGATTTTTGACAAAATTGAGTATTTGGCATTAAATTGAAAAAGATAAAAATTTTGTGGTTAGAAATGTGAAACAATTAAAAATGTGGGCTTAGTAGAAGCCAAATGAAATTTGGCTAAGGTAATTTGTTGTTAAAAATGTGTAATTTGTCATTTTGTGTATAAAGGACTAAATTGTAAAATAGTAAAAAATACGGGCAAAATGTGTAATTTGCCATATATGTGAATTAGGGACTAAATTGAATGGAATGGTTACTGAAAGTAAAAATTTGATAATGTATAGATCAAGATAAACAAATATCAGAACTTGATCGGGGGAAACGGAAGGTAGACGAGTAGATATCGGATTTATGAGCTATTACGAGGTAAGTTCGTATAATCAGAATCAAATTTATGTTTATAATTGAAATGATTGAATTGCATATTATATGAATGTATAAATGAAATATTGAAATTAAATGTCTATTGATTACATGATTATATCGATTACCGAATCCCGTTTGAACCGTAGAAAGTCGTAGGATACAAGTGACATGTCACTAGGGTTACCATTTGGTCGAGCTCCTACATTCGTTGCGGACTCACCATAGATCATGAGCTTACCATTCAGCCTTCGGGCTTACTGTTTAGCCTTCAGGCTTATCGTTTCAATCCTTCGAGGCTTACTGTTTTAGCTTTACGGAGATTACCGTTCAACTCGTTTGAGCTTATAGTTTACTGACTCAGGAGGAGCATACCGTACATGACTCGAAAGAGCATATGTGATGAATTGACGTACTACAGATATATATACACTTAGTGTCTAACACCCCATACCCGTATCCGATGTCGGGATAGGGTTCGAGGCATTACCATACTTGAACATACTTTAACTTCTTAAATTGGGCCATAAAAATCCTTAAATTTTAAAACTTTTCAATTTCCATCTTAAAGTCCCTTATACGGGCCTATGAGGCCCTACATCATACGCTGGTAATGTTTCAGGACTAAATCGAGAACTTTTTAAAGCTTGGAGACACAATTAAAATTTCCCTATTTTGGAGAGTCACACGCCCGTATGGGCATGCCGTGTGGTCTCACACGCCCATGTGGCTCAGGACACGCTCGTGTCCTCTACCCGTGTAACTCTCTATTTATGAAGTCATCAAACATTTAGGGACACACTACCAAGTCACATGCCCGTGTGCTAAGCCGTGTCTTCCATACGGCTGAGACACACGGGCATGTGACTTGGTCGTGTGTCCCTAAATGTTTGATGACTAAGACACGGCTGAGACACACGGCCGTGTCTCTACCCATGTGGCCAACTCTTTTTCCAAGCCCTTTTATTGCCCTTAATTATTTACACACTTATACATTACAAAGACACAAATCATAGTATATTTAAGCAACTAAACATCCATAATCATGGCATACACCTTTCATGTACATGTTACATTTGTCATACATAAACATCACATTCAACTCAACTCATACAAGTGCCATTTCCATGGAATGCATCACCATATGATTATATATAACTAACATTGGCCAATTTTCAATGACCTTATACAAAATGAATATCACACAATTATAAGCCAACACCTTTGGCCAAATTTACTATGACGTATAAATAAAATAACCAAGTCCTTATACATGCCATAATTTTAAAATGCTAAAATCATTAATACCAAAATAATGCCTTGATAGTGCGATGCTGCCTCTGACGATCTCCAACCCCGAGCCAACCTGACAACACTAAGAGGAATGGAAAGGAAGGAGTAAGCTTTATAGCTTAGCAAGTTGGCATATAATAATAAGAAATTAATTAACATGATTTATCCAATCCTCATAATGAATTCTAAAAAAAAAATCATTATTTTACATGTTCCACTTTTTACTAATATTCAACTTAGAATGTCTTCCTGAGTTATAGTCACTAATTTAATTATATATTAAGCTACAAAACTCCAAATTAAGTTCCGTAAACTTTCCCTGAAACTAGACTCACATATATTCTTACCATAAAATTCTCAAAATTTTTGGTTTAGCCAATAAGTATAGTTTATTCTTTAAAGTCTCCCCTATTTTGCTATCCAAAAGTTCTGACCTCTCTTTACTGCAAATTGATTATCTCATTATACAGAATTCAGATAACATTTTGTCTGTTTCTCTTGAAAGTAGACTCATTGAGGAGTTTAAAAATATAAATTATACATCATAAACATTTTTATATAATTTTTTTTGTGATTTTCTGAAGTCGGAATAGAGGATTTCTGAATTCATTCTGACCCTGTCTCATAAAAATTTAAATATCTCATAATATAAAACTCTTTTCTTACTCTGTTTCTATTATAAGAAAATAGACTCAATAAGCTTTCATTTCATCTCTCATTCATTCTCTAATTCAATTCACACTATTTTCGGTGATTTTTCAAAATCACGTAACTGTTGCTGTCTAATACTGTTTGACAGCTAATTTCACACTTTCATGATTTCATAGTTTAACTTCTTTTTAGACATACATATTATCAATCATCTTGTCAAGTTCTCATACATCATAGGCATGGACCTATATTCACAAGGTTATCCTCATATATATATAACTTACTTATGCTCTTTCTTATCGACAATTCACATTCTGCTGGGCTCATTTCTCGTAACATCTCATGTGTACCTATATTACTCATCACATAAATTTAGTCTTTTCTAGTTAAACTCATTAACTTGAATACTTTTCCCGTTAAATTACTTAGAATACAGAAGGATACCTGAAAGTCAGCCTCATGATACGATGCCAATGCCATATCCCTAATATGGTCTTATATGGGATCACAATGTCAAGGCCAATGCCATGTCCCAGACATGGTCTTACATGGGATCTCATATCGATGTCGACGCCATATCCCAAACATGGTCTTAATCGAGATTATAAACTGATGTCGATGCTATGTCCCAGACATGGTCTTATACGGGATCATAATTTGATGTCGATGCCATGTCCTAGACATGGTCTTACATGGGATCACTTTCAGATGCCAACGCCATGTCCCAGACATGGTCTTATAGGGGATCTAAGTCTCATCTTAGTTCCGATGCCACGTCCCAGACAAGGTCTTATAAGGGACCTCATGTCGATGCTAATGCCATATCCCAGACATGGTCTTTGTAACACCCTAAAAACTAGAGTTCTTAATTTTTCTGCGTTGTGGCTTTGAATACATGTTTGATTTATTAGCTAAGTGAATTTGGAGTGTTAGGGGTTTCTATGAAGTCCTGGGATCAAGCTTGGTGCTTTGGAAAATTTTTCTTTTTAACTTTAGGGGAACCCTGACTTCGGATATGAAGCCTTTTAAATAATTGTGGTTAAGAAATAACACAAAAGAGCCAAGTGGTCTAGTGGCAAAGTGGCGCCACATGAGAGGCCGGGAGGTGGCGTCATAGGGGTGGCAAGAAGGTCCAGGGTTCGAGTGTTGGCATGTTTCACTAAGGGGTATTCATTTTGAACTTTTGGTTAGCCAATGGTTGAGTTGAAATTGAACTCTGGTGGAGAAAGTTGGAATTGGTCATGTGAGGAAATTAAGGAGTGGATCATGGAGGAAATTAAGGAGGGGTTATGGAGTGATAAGGGGAGAAAATCAAGGAGATATGATTTGTGGGGAGTTGGAGCTGATTTAGGAATTGTGGGAGTGCAAACTTCAGCTATGGGGCTTTGCTTGTGTGCATTTGGCAATTGCAAAGCTTTTACGGAGGTGTTTTGTTAATTGTGCCGAATGAGGGTTTAGTTTTGTGGAGAAATAATTTTGGTCTTTTCTTTCGTGTTGGTTTTTGCTTAAAAATCCCCAAAGTGTCAAAATTTCTTTCTTTTTTGGCTCTCTTATGTTTTGCCGAATTGCCTCTTCTCTTACTTTGAAGTTTCGCTCCTTTTCTCCAAGACTAAACGCTATTTCTTTCTCTTCTTCAAACTTCCTACTCATCTTTTCTTCTTTCTTGGAACCGAACATTCCATTACCCTCACACTAGTGCAATTGATCATTTTCTTCTCTTTTCTCCTGTTGTTATCATTTTCAAAACTTTTGCTAAACTTATCTAAAGCCTTAACCGAATAGGCCTTTCTTTCCTTTGATCTCTAGACACTTGAAGCTGAACCTCTGATCTTTTTTCCTTTCTTCTCAATTGTGGTGGCTGAATCTTCTTCTCTTGATCACTTATAAGCTGAACCTCTCTTTTAGGCAATCTAGTTCATGGGGTCAAAGGTTAAATCTCGAGAAGTAAGGAAACATTTACGTTTGGGAAGCAATCACAATCCATAGCTCCATTGCGCAATAGGTAAATGGTTACCTTCATTCTTTTGAAATTAGGCCGAATATGCTATTGTCCCAATATCATAGTATATGTGGTTCTAAATCACATTGGTGAATGACTGATTTTGTGAGATCTGTTACATTACAGATTTGTGTTAAGGGCGTGAACTAATTAGGGTAAGTGATCTTGCTGGGATTAAGATTGTCTGTGCAGATAAGGTAAGGAAGGAGTATGTAAGACTATGTGATTAAGTGATTAACCTTATTGGATTATAGGTTCGGTACGAGTGGGTTAATCACACGTTCCACAAACAGGTGTGTACCCACACCACTCTAGCTATAGATCGGCAAAAGCTAAAATCCCGAAAAGCCGAAATGCTAGAATGCCGAAAGTTGGCAACAGTAACCACACGAGTGTACGAATGCTCGTGTGGAGAGATCGATACGACGACAGAGGCCCCATGAGTGATCTCATGGACTTGGGCCGCTTTTTGGCCAAATGGGCCAAAATGGGCCATATGGGCCGATGGGCCTGTGGGCCTTACACAAGAAAAATTCATGGATGGATAGGAAATAACGAGCCGACTATGTTGTTCACATGGCCAAGGGCAGATTTAGGCTTAGTGGGTCATACGAGCGTGCGGGCCCCATTTGGGCCACATATTGGGCTTTTTGGCCCAAGTGTATTATTGATGGCTAAAAGTGACACAAGTTGTGCGGAATGACTGTGGTCTTATTAATGGGTCGATACGGGTACTTAGGCCCATAATGTCCAATGACCGTTATGCCTTGAAGGGAAAAATGACTAAAAATCCCTTACATGTTATATGATTGATATTGTACACCATATATATGATATGTTTGCATTCATGTGATAATATGCTGCATGAGGGATGGGATTATTGATTGGAGGAAGTGTATGACTTGATAGGGTCGCATGGTCGCTTGACAACTATGGATCCACCGACGACTTTAAGCCTATTATGTGATTGGCAGCTCTACTGCAATATTGGTTAATGCCGCAACCGGTGCTACATTGGGAGTGTAAGGATGGGTGGGTTGATTTAATCCCCATAGGAATGTAGGGTTGGACGGGATGCGGAGTGTAGGGTTGGATTGGGTTATTGTGCATTGCATTTATGGATTCTTATTGTGATATGGGCTTCGGCCCAACTAAGGTTATTATGGGCTAAGGTGCAAGTGCCACCGTTATTGTAATGGGCTTAGGCCCAAATTGATTGATGCTTGCTATATGATTTATGAGGGTTGTACACACTAAGTTTTCGAAAACTCACCCTCCTCTTTTAAATTTTTTTTTTCAAGTAATCCTCAGTAGGCGGTTCGACGTATTGGAGGACTCGGAGGTGGCCATGCTATGGACTTTTGGTTCCGTAATTTAATTTACTTTGCTCTTATTACTTTATTATTTTTGGGTTGTAATAAGGCATTTCTCTGGTTTTGCTTTAATTTCAGGATTTTATTTATGCTTGATTGCTTAACTGCTGGTTTTTTTTTTTTAAAAAACTCGTTATTTATAAATAAAGAAAGTAATAATGTTTTACAAATCGAATGTAAGTATGCAAACATTTTCAAAGAGTAAGCTTCCGCTACATTCGAAACATGGGAGATTAGCAAGGAATATAAAAACTGGGATTTTCAAAGAAAACAACTTAAAGTTTTAAACAATCTTTAACATATATAAGTTTTCCCTGGTAAATGATTTAAACTTAAATACTTCTCAAGTAAGGCTTGGCTTTTGAAGATAAAAACCTGTTTTGTAAATTCTGTTTTAAACTGCGAGCGATCAAACGTTTTCAAAGTTTTCCAACAATATTGGACGTGACATTTCACCCTTCAATGTGACGCCGCTGGATTCGGCCATAACGTTTGGGCCGAGTTTTGGGTGTTACATTTAGTGGTATCAAAGCCCAGTTGTAAAACTCGAGCTGTAAAATGGGCTTTGTTTTTGGATTTTCAAGATATTTACAAGAGAATTTAAACTTTGTGAAGTATTTTTATTGTGTGGCACAACCGAGTCTCTGGCGTCGAACCAAGTAAGTTCTCTCAATATTGAAATTATCTTAAACAGTTATACCATAGATAGCTACTAGGATTGCTTTTGAGGCTACTGAGACTCTTTAGGTAGTGTAAAACTGAAACAGTGGGAAGACTAAAACTATATAGGGCATACGATTACAAAAACAACTCTTAAACTACTACTTGCATAAAACATCTAATTAATTATTGAAACTATGAGCTTAATTTCATAAAATTTTTAATTCAGATAATACGTGAAGCGGTATGAGCGCTAGAAGAGGTGTCAGAGGCCGCGGCAAAGGCCGTGGAAGCGCTAGGGCTGGGTCTTCGGCATCAAGCCATATGCCCAATGTTGAAGCGAGAGAGGCTCCAGCTTTGCCAGTAACCGAGATAGGATCATATGATAGGGCAAACTGGGATGACGCGTTGTCCCAAGCAATGCTAAGAATTTTGGAAAGAGTCGCTGGGCCCAACACTAGTATGGGGAGCCGAGGGTCAATATCGAAGCAAGTTCAATCAAATGGAGCAGAAATTTTCAAGGGTGTCTCAGGTATGGCTCATAATACGGCTGAATATTGGCTGGAGGCCACGGAAAGAATAATGGATGACTTGGATTGCACTTCTAATCAAAAGTTGAAAGGGGCAGTATTGTTGCTGCGGGAGGAAGCCTAGCAGTGGTGGCTTATGTGAAAGAGGGCACTCAACCTAATCAAGTAACTTGGGAGTTTTTCAAATTGGCGTTCTAGGGAAAATATGTGGGCGCAAGCTATGTGGATGCCTGGAGGAGAGAATTCTTGAATTAGACTCAAAGAGACAGATCTATGGCAGAATATGAGGCGGAGTTCCTTCGACTTAGTCGATATGCAAAAGGTATAGTGGCAATAGACTATGAGCATTGTGTTCGGTTTGAGGACGGCCTCAGAGATAATCTTCGAGTATTGATAGCTCTGCAGAGGGAGCAGGATTTCACAGCATTGGTAGAAAAAGCAAAAATCACTGAGGATGTGAAATACAGTGAGCGTCTAAACCGAGAAAGAGAAAACGTCAAGACTAAAAGAGATTCAGAGTTTTTTGGTGCTGTGCAGAGGCCTAAGAAGAGGGCCAGAATGGATGGGCCAGTCAGAACTGGGCCCCCTGTTGTTACTGCTGGGGTATCGCTGTGTGTTGTTTGTGGGAAAGGGCATACAGGTGAGTGCTGAGGAGGACGGGGCTTGTTTTAGTTGTGGTTCCATAGAGCATCGTATCAGGGAGTGTCCCAAAAGGCCGGATCAGATGCAAGCCATAGGTAGGGGTAATGTACAACCACCGAGAGGTGGTCAGCAGCCGCCAAGGGGATGTGGTTAGGCCAGGGGCGGTAACGGTTTGGGACGCGATCGTGGAGCACTGGGCGGAGGTGCAGGACATGCTAAGGCGAGGCAGCCAACCCTGGTCTTTGCTACTCATCGTCAAGAGGACAGAGATGCTCCAGATGTAATAGCAGATATGTTATTTATTCATGAGCTGCCTTACACTACATTGATTGGCATTGGATCGACGCATTCATACATTGCTTGCAACATGACTAAAACCTTGGGTGATGTGTTTGAAATTACTACAAATGAGGTCACTGTGTTGAGTCCTCTAGGCCAGTCTGTGAAAGTGAACAAGTTATTTAGGGATGTACCTTTAGTAGTCCAAGGGGTTACCTTTTTGGCGAACTTGATGGAATTACCTTTTGGCGAATTCGACTTAGTATTGGGCATGGATTGGCCGGTGAAACACCGATCAACGTTGGATTGTGCTGCAAAGTGTATGGTACTAAGGACTATAGAGGATGAGGAGGTGCTGGTAATTGGGGAACGTCGAGATTATCTATCGAATATAATTTCTGCATTAAGGGCCGAGAAGTTGGTGCGTAAGTGCTGTGAAGCATATTTTGCTTACGTTAGTAATGTGAATTCTAAGGGTCCTTCTGTCAAGGATAAGGAGTTGCTAGGCAAAACAATGATACTTGAGTGTTTACGGATCTAGGATTGTAGCAAGTACTTCCCTGCAGTTAAACAAAACAAAGAGGCTAGTTTTAGACTTAAAAGCACACGAAATTGAGGAAAAAGAAAGAGAAACAAGAAAAGATGTTGCTGGAATTTCTGGATAGATTTGAAGAAGGTAGAAGATGAATACTTTAAAATTCATCCATGGCAGTCTTGAACATTCAAAAATGGCAGAAATAACGTTGGAAACTTTCTGGGAATTTGAATGACGAAGAACTCGAAAGAAGTCGCACAATCTGTTATGCAAACCCGAATCAAATCTGTTCTACATCAATGGACTTGGACCCACTAGATAGCGATCTAGGAACCTGAAGTATCACAAGATTGACACAACAATTCAAAATTGAAATGTCAAGAAAGAAGTTCTAAAAAGAACGAAATTTGAGAGAAAGCTCACAAGTAATTTTTTTATTTCAAAAAGTCTAACCTTTTAACAATGTTTGAAGTACAAATATATAGAAGAATGAAGGGGTGGCCGAATTACATTGTGTGGCTAATATTAAAGGAGTTTAAAAATTAAATTTGAATTGAAATAACTCTTTTTCGGCAGAATTAATTTGTAGCCAAGTAAAAAGGAGGGAGTTGGCATTATTAACACATTAAACATGTGCTAATTCTTTTGAAATTCAAACACACAACTTCCCTTGTCCTTATCTCTTAAATTGCCACACAAATGCACAAGATTGGGCTGGTTTTTGGCTACACATGTGCACCACATGTGTACAAGGTTTGCACATGCACATCCATATGCTTGGACGCCACCTAGGCTACCACATGTGCACTAGTACACTCCCTGACACGTAAGACACCATTCAGCTAGTTCTGGACTTGTCAGCTAAAGTTGACTAGTGGAGCCGAAGGTGAGCTGACTGTAGCTAAACTGAGCTAAATTTAGCTAGCTAGAAGTGAAATGAGCTGACATGAGCTGGTGTAGAGTGCTCTGAGCTGAGCTAAGCTGGGGAACAAGCCTCTGAGCTAACTTGAGCTGAAGGTGAGCTGCATATACTTTCGTGAGCTGGTGTCCTTTCGTGTACATGTTACAAAACAATATAACACTTATCAAAGCTATGTAAACTTAATATAACATGGTCTAATAAGTTGTAAACAAGTGCACAGTTATTCACTAACACACAAACAACTTGAAGACAATACAAATACTATCAAACCAATCCAGAAACATACTTAGCATAATATATACATACTAAACACACCAATATAAGTAGCATGGCATAAGTATGTCACATATCAGCATGCAACACACTATAAAACTTATCTTCTAAGGCATATTCACATTCAAAAGATTCAGAAACTTTAGCAGAAGTGAAAGAAAGAACTTCTCTGAATTTCTTTGCCTTAGATCTTGTGATAGGTCCTAATGGCAAGACCTCTGGATCAGCCTCCTTGATTGGCATGGACGTGCTCACATCATCCCCCCTTCTTGAAATGGATTTGTCTTCAAATATGCAGAATTGTTATAAGGGGTTAAGCCCGAAACATTAAATGTGGCACTTACATTATATTCACCTGGTAAGTCCAATTTGTAGGCGTTGTTATTCACTTTCTCCAACACCTAAAAAGGACCATCTCCTCGCGGTAACAACTTAGACCGTCTTTGGGCTGGAAAACATTCCTTTCGAAAATGAACCCAAACCCAATCACCAACATCGAAGGTTACTCACTTTCTTCCTTTGTTTGCATGCTTTTCGTACTGCTGAGTCCTCCGTTCTAGGTTCTCCTTAACTTGTTGATGCAACTTCTTCACATATTCTGCTTTCGCTTTACTGCCCCTGTTCATCACCAGTTCCTGTGGCAAAGGCAACATATCTAGAGGAGTAATAGGATTAAATCCATAAACAACCTCAAATGGTGACATCTTAGTAGTAGAATGTTCAGTGTGATTATAAGCAAATTCAACAAGTGTCAAACAATCTTCCCAAGTTTTTATGTTCTTTTTAATGATGGAATGAAGGAAAGTAGATAAAACCCTGTTGTCAACCTTAATTTGTCCATTAGTCTGGGGATGACAAGTAGTAGAAAACATAAGTTTCGTACCTAATTTGCTCCAAAGAGTCCTTCAGAAGTGACTCAAAAACTTTACATCCCTGTCAGAAACAATCGACTTAGGAATACCATGTAAACGAACAACATCCCTAATGAACAAGTTAGCCACATTTACAGCATCATCAGTCTTATGGCAAGCAATAAAATGTGCCATCTTCGAGAACTTATCAACCACAACAAATATACTATCTCTACCTTTCCTAGTTCTAGGCAATCCTAAAACAAAATCCATCAAAATATCAGTCCAAGGGGAATCAAGAATAGGTAAAGGCAAGTACATACCATGTGGTGAAACCTTTGATTTTGCTTACTTACATGTCAGACAACGTTCACAGTACCGTTCAACGTCCCTACGTATTTTAGGCCAAAATAGATAGTCCTTTAATGTTTGTAACATTTTGGTGACTCCAAAATGACCCATCAGTCCACCTTCATGTGCTTCACGGATTAAAATATCACGTATGGATCCTTGTGGAATGCTTATCCTGTTTTCTTTGAAAAGATAGCCATCATGCCTGTAAAATTTTCCATCTGCACCTTTTGCCAAGCATTAAACTTATCTCTAAAATCAGGATCATCAGTGTATAACTCATGAATATATGCAAATCCAATCAAATGAGAATCAAGGTAATTTAAAAGTGCATACCTGTGTGATAAAGCATCAGCAACGACATTGTCTTTACCTTTCTTGTAACAAATGACATAAGGAAAAGACTCAAGAAATTCAACCCATTTAGCATGTCGTTTGTTTAATTTATACTGACCTGTGATATATCGCAAAGCCTCATGATCAGTGTGAATCACGAACTCCTTAGGCAACAAATAATGCTACCAAGTCTCTAATGCCCGAATCAGTACATACATCTCCTTATCATAGATAGGATAGTTCAACGTCGCTCCACTGAGCTTTTCATTGAAATATGCAACAGGCCTCTTTTCCTGTGACAAAACAACACCTATACCAACTCTAGAAGCATTACATTCAACTTAAACATTTTATCAAAGTTAGGTAATGCTAAAACAGGTGCTTTTGTCAAACACTCCTTTATTTTTAGAAAGGCGTCCTCTTGTTCTTTACCCCATGAGAAGACTAAATTCTTCTTTATAATCCCGGTTAAGGGGGTAGTAATAGAACTAAAATGGGGAACAAACCGATGGTAGAAACTAGCTAAACCATGAAATGCTCTAACCTGACTAACCGATGTCAGTCGTGGCCACTCTTGAATCGCCTTAATCTTCTCAGGATCAACTTCAACTCCCTGAGAACTAACAATATAACCAAGAAATGTAAGTTTGTCAATACAAAACACACATTTCTCCATGTTACCAAACAATCTCTTCTCGCAAAGTCTGTAAAATAGCTCACAAATGTTCTACTTGATCCTGCAAAGTCTTGCTATAAATCAAAATGTCATCAAAGTACACAACACAAAACTTACCAATAAAAGATCGCAGAACATGATTCATCAAACGCATAAAAGTACTAGGAGCATTAGTTAAACCGAAAGGCATCACTAACCATTCATACAGTCCTAGCTTCGTCTTGAAGGTTGTCTTCCACTCATCGCCTTCTTTCATGTGAATCTGATGATATCCTCTCTTCAAATCAATTTTAGAGAAGATAGTCGCTCCGCACAACTCATCTAGCATGTCATCGAGTCAAGGAATGGGATGTCGATACTTGATTGTAATCTGTCACAGCTCGATAATCAACACACATCCTCCAAGTTCCATCCTTTTTGGGTACCAACAACACTGGTACAGCACACAGACTCAAACTCTCTCGAATGTACCCCTTGTCCAACAACTTAAAAATCTGTCTTTGAAGTTCCTTCATCTCTTCAGGGTTACTGCAGTATGCTGGTCTATTCAGAATCGTGGCTCTTGGAATAAAGTCAATCTGATGTTCAATAACACGAATCCTTCGGTGTTTCATCAGGAAACACATCCTTGAATTCCTACAAATGAGATGAAATAGAAATAGGCAAATTACTAGGAATCTTAGCTAATAAACAATTATCTTTAAACAACAAAATAAGCATAGAATGCTGAGAGGAAAGACATTCCCTGATTTCCTTGCTGCTGGCGTACACATTCATCTTCTTTTTCCTTCGAGCTTCTTCGATATTCTTTCGCAATCTCACTTGGTCTTCTTGCACTTGGCTAGGTGTCAAAGGTGATAAGGTGATCTTTTTACTTGCATGAACAAAAGAATACCTGTTTGTAAAGCCATCATCTATCGCCCTCTTATCAAACTGCAATGGGTGTCCCAACAGTAAATGGCTCGCATCCATCGAAATGACATCGCAAAGTACTTCATCTTTGTACTTTCCAATGGCAAATGGCACCAGAACCTGCCTAGTCACTCTAGTTTCTCCTCCGTCATTTAGCCATTATAACTTGCAAGGATTTGGATGTTGTGTCGTCTTCAAACCCAACTTATCAACCATCATAGAACTAGCAACATTAGTGCAACTACCACCATCGATAATTACAACACATACCTTGTCATTGATGAGACATCTCGTGTGAAAGATATTCTCTCGTTGTAACACCCCAAACTTGGCTCAGACGTTATGGCCGAATTTGGAAGTATCACATTGAAGTGTCTCGAAATCGTGTTTTCCTATAACTAGCTATGTTGTAAAAACCCTTTGTTCTTTACCGTTTGAAGAAAACATCATTTCACTTATCCTTGGTTAATCAGGTTATGAAAGTAGTTTATTTGAGAAAAAATAATGATTGCGGAAGCTTTGTTTGAATTCTTATTTGTTGGGAAATCGTGATTTTTGGAAAACAGATATCTTTCGTAAAACGTGCCCTAGAACTAACAGGTTTTAAACATGCAGATCAATAACCCAATATTTAAGAAAAATTAAAAAGCGATCTTATTACAAACCAAAAATAAAAGCCATAATTAAAGTAAATAAAAACCAAAAACAATACAAAAGCAAAGTGTGGCCGCCTCCAAGTCCACATAGCACCAAATCGCCTAAGCCTCAGTATTACCTATACGGTAAAATAAAAGGGTGAGTATACGAACACTCAGTGTGTATTCCCTGCAATAACAATATAACAGAATCAGTCTGGGATAGAGTCCATTACAGTAACATATCACATTCAGTGGGCCTAAGCCCATAGCAGTAACAGTATAGCATGCAAGCAGAAACCTACCCAACCATCCGGTACACTCCATCTCCGTCCAACCTATCACTCCATGTGGGGATATAATCAACCCACCCAACCCTACACTCCACAGTGTAGTATCGATGCGGCACTTTTGATAAAATGCAGCAGTGCTGCAAGAATATTAGGCTATAAGCCATCAGGATAATGTAGCGAAGCTGCCAGAACAGTACACTTCCTCCATATAAATATATCTCATCCCCCATGCAATGAAACATATTAAATGACATGCTATCATGATACAGATAACTCATACAAGCATTTCATAAGATATAAATTTAATCAGAAAACATACAGAGTCAAAACAGTCCATTTACCCCTGAAGGGTATTTTGGTCATTTTGCCCTCTTAGGGCATTTTCGTCATTTGTCAGTATGGTCTTTCATATGTGAAGGCCTTTCAGTAAGCCCTTGGCCGTCTAGCGACACATGCAGCCAAACAGTCTAGAGATTCGAAAATAGTTTATAACCCATCTAGCGAGCCCACGGGCATATTGGGCCCATTCGACCCGTTTTGGCCCAACTCATGAAATTGCTCATGAATGCCGTTCTCCGAGGTAGGGCCACAATTCGTGGCCTCAATCAAGCACATGAACATTCGCACGCCCATGTGGCAAACAATCGATTCGTCGGCTTTTTGGCACTTGCCGTTTCGACATTTTGCCTTTGTATCCAAAAAGTGCCATAACACACCTATTTGCAAATCGCGAGATTAATCCCTTTGAACCAAACCTAAAAGTCCAACCACAACCTCGTTAGCCAATCGCCATTTAGGGACCTCTTACCACACTAATCAAAATATACACCACCTCACCTTGTGCACACGATCGCTTTGAAAATTCCCAAATTTATCTACTATAATCAATCCTACTCCTTGATCATATACTGAAACAATCATACATCTTATTAGCCACAAACAACTATAAGTACATGACTTTAATTCTCAAAAAAAAATCATTGAACATTCGGCCAAATACTACTTACCCCAAAATCAATCGTTTGCCGAATAAATATCTCCTAATCACAACCGATCATAATACAGTGTTATCACTTGGGTGGAAAAAATTAATCACGTACGAGAATACGAAAATTCTTAGCAAAATCGATACACATGATTTAATAACTTACCCAGGATTAGAAGGCGTCCCTGAAGAAAAAGATGATTCGGCTAAAGAAGAGACAAGAAAAGATAGAAGGAAGTAGTCGGCTATGACAGTAGATATGAAACAAATGGTGAATGGCTAAAGCAAAGGTAGAAGGGAAGAGTGAGTGATCCAAAAGTGTATTCGGCTTAAGCAAAATCAAGAGAAAAAAGAGCCAATGCAAGGTAGTATCGGTCATCGTTAAGAAATCTAAAGGAAAGTAATCCTATTATCACCCACAATAGCCAAAAAATCCTTGCCTACACATCTTAATTTGGTAGCAAAATATACCCTTGACTAAAAGGCTCCTCAAGTCCCATATCCGGCCAAAGCTTTCCATAAACAAGCCTTTAAAAAGTAGCAAGAAAATTGCTAGCAATCAATCCAAAATTTCGAATAAAATAAAATGAATAAAGGCACCCCCACCGCTTGACTTTTCCTCCACCGACAGCAGCCTTCATTCATAATGCCACCACTTGATTTCAGTCACAAAATCATCTTGCCCGAGCAGCAAAAAAAATAATATCCAACAGTGTCCAGGTTGCTCAAACCTGCGACCTCCAAAGCACGCCCCTCACACATACATGCCTTGCCACTGCACCATTACGACTTTCATGTCAATAACCCCATGCAACATCTTTTAAACCTTCCATCCAGTGAGCTGAGCTTCCTAAAAGAAAAAAATGTTTTCCCCTTATGCAGTCTCGAACCCCTGACCTCAGCACACTAAACTCGCCTCCTTGCCTACTACCAACGCCCTTTTCATGACATGCTGCAATCGATATAATGTAAAAGGCCTACTAACTGAACCTATATCCTCTTAAGCCAAAACAATAAATTTTTTTCCAAGTCCTAAGGTCACCTTTAACACTCCAACCCACTCTTAAACCGCTTAATTAACATCCCTAACATAGAATCAAAGCAAGACAAACAAAAATACAAAATTCAAAAAAATTTAGGATGTTACAACTCTACCTTCCTTAAAGAAATTTCGGCCTCGAAATTTACCTGTTAGAAAATGTGAGGGTATTGTTGTCGTATTGCCTCCTCAGGTTCCCATGTGGCTTCCTCGGAACTGTGATTACGCCAAAGCACCTCAACTAGTGGAACTGACTTCGTTCTCAACACTCTCACATAGAAATGTGGAACACATCATGGATTCTGTCCAACTCCGAAGGTAATTCTAGTTGATAGGCAACCGGCCTAATGTGTTTCAGTATCCGGTAAGGTCCGATGAACCTAGGGCTTAACTTACCCTTACGTCCAAACCTTAATATCTTCTTCCACGGAGAGATCTTGAGAAAGACTAAATCCCCCACAGAATATTCAATCTCACGATGCTTAAGATCTGCATACGACTTTTGTCTGTCAGAAGCTTCTTTCAACCAATCTCGAATCAGTTTCACCTTCTCTTCAGTATCAGATACCAATTCAGGTCCTAAAACTCGTTGCTCACCAAGTTCAGTCCAGCACGTAAGAGTACGACACCTACGACCATACAATGCCTCGTATGGTGCTATCTGAATGCTGGATTGATAGCTATTGTTGTATACGAACTCTGCCAACGGCAAGGAATCCTCCTAGCTACCCCTAAAGTCTATCATACATCCCCTCAGCATATCTTCCAAGATCTCAACTACCCTTTCTGACTGCCCATCCGTCTGAGGGTGAAATGCAGTACTAAAGTCCAACCTTATGCCCAGCACTTCATGCAATTTCTTCTAGAATCTAGATGTAAAACGCGGATCTATGTCAGATATGATAAACACCGGTACCCCATGCAACCTTACGATTTCTGCCACATACAACTTGGCCAATTTCTGCAGTGAATAATCTATTCTAACTGGTATAAAATGACCAAATTTAGTTAGATGATCCACTACCACCCACACTGAGTCTTTCTTAGTAGGTGTTAAGGGCAGCCCACTAACAAAGTCCATGGCCACTCTTTCCCATTTCTAAAGAAGAATTTTCACTGGTTGCAACAGTCCCGAAGGTAGTTGATGCTCAGCTTTAACCTGCTGGCAAGTCAGACAGTTACTGACAAACTCAGTAACTTCACGCTTAAGCCCTGGCCACCAATACAATTCTTGCAAGTCTTGGTACATCTTGCTTCCACCAGGATGCATAGTGTATGGACTACTATGCGCCTCTTGTAGCAAGGACTGCCTTAGCTCGTGTCCTTCGGAATACAAATTCTGCCACGAAAACATAATACCCCTTCCTTATTCAACTCAAAATTAGACTTCTCCCCACTCCCAATCTCTCGCAAACAAGGAATCAACGACCCATCTACCATTTGTTTATCTTTAATCCTTTCAATCCACACTAGTCTAACTTGCAGTTCCACCAATATTCCACCATCGTCGAACAGACTTAGGCAGATAAATATTGCTCTCAATTCAGACATAGCCCTACGGCTCAGTGCGTCAGCTACTATGTTAGCCTTGCCAGGGTGGTATTTGATTGAGCAATCATAATCCTTCAGTAACTCTATCCACCTTCGCTATCTCAAATTAAGCTCCTTCTAAATGAGAAGGTAATTGAGGCTTTTGTGATCTGTGTAAATGATACACTTCTCACCATATAAGTAGTGCCTCCAAATTTTAAATGCAAACACCACCGTTGCCAACTCCAAATCATGAGTGGGGTAGTTCACCTCATGGGTTTGAAGTTGACGAGATGCATACGCAACTACCTTTCCCTCTTGCATCAACACACAACCTAACCCAAGGTGTGATGCATCACTATAGACAGTGAAATCCTTTCTAGTCTCTGGCTGAATTAGAATAAGAGCTTCGGTCAGGATCTTATTCAACTTCTCAAAACTTTCTTGTTGCTTCTCCGCCCACACAAATGGTACTCCCTTACGAAAAAAGTTTGGTTAAAGGTGTGACTATCAACGAAAACCCCTCTACGAACCGTCTATAGTACCTTGCCAGACCCAGAAAACTCCGTATCTCAGATACACTTTTGGGTTGCTTCCAATCCAGAACAGCCTCAATTTTTCGTGGATCCAGGAAGGGAAGTGGCGTCATTAGTAAAGGGATTTGGGGTTCAAATCTCCTTGTGAGCAAAAAGGCTATTATTTTGTTAGCTGGAATCAGAAAGTGGTGGTCTTGGATGTAAACTCTTTAGGTTGGTAGTGAGATAAGGATGAATGATCTTAAAGGTTTGAATTAATATCTAAGTTGAAATTAGAGTAAATCATGGAGGAAATTGTAGAGGTTTTCATGGGATTGGGAAGAGTTGGCCGAATGTAGGTAAGCTTGAGTAGGCAAAATCGGCTTGGGTCTTTGGCATTTGGTATTTTTGGCAAACGGTGAGTATAGGTGCCGAATCTCTTCCATTTGGGTATTCGAGATGTGGCGTTTTAGGACACTTTGGTTTTGTATTCTCTTGTGCCGAAGGGTTTAGGTGAATCTTCCCTCTTCTCTCATTCTTTTTCTTTTCACTGCTAGGCAAACCCTATTTATTTCTTTCCTTTTTCTCCTAAGCTGAAATACCATACCCTCTTTATCTTTGTCATACCTTCGTTCTTCCAAATATCAAGCCAAGCTAATCCTTGTCGAACCTTGTGTTTCTACTATCCCTTACTTCTTTCTACTTTTCTTCCATAGCCGAATTGTGACAACCTCCATCCCTCTAGTTCTCCCAACTCTATTTCTTGTTCTTCTCTACTCTTAGCCGACGATATTATCTCTTTCCCTTTCTATCTTTATTTTTTGTTCTCAATTCTTTGCTTGTGCTAAATCTCATTACTTCTTCTCATATTGTTATTGGTCGAATCTTATCCCCACCTTGGCGTTCTCACACGCTTTTCTTCACCGATGACATTCTCTCTTTCCCTTTCCATCTTTATTTTTCGTTGTCAATTCTTTGCTTATGCCGAATCTCATTACTTATTCTCATATTGTTATTGGCCAAATCTTATCCCCACCTTGGCGTTCTTACACGCTTTTCTTGTTATCAGATCTCTTTTCTATCTTTCATTTGATACCCTCTGACGTGGTGATTGGGTTCTCTTGTGACCATCGCTAAACACCTTGTTACATAGTGACTAGTATCGTGCTATCAAAGATTTAACCAATGTAAGAACGTTTTGCTCTCTTTTTGGATGGTCTTATAAAAGCTGAATCTTCTACTCTTTTATAGGGCAATCGACCTTTAATCCTTTTATTAGGAATCGATTTGGATTCTTATTTCGTGATCGCTCTGGTTTCCTAGGTGTTGCGAGGAGATCGAACTTACAAGGGATGGTGGATTGCTAGTACTGTGGAATCAATCTAGGCCTTGTGGGTAGGTTGCAGCCAAGGTAAGAGTTTAGTGTCGCTATTTGGGATATTGGCCGAATATAGTAGGGGTTTTTGTAGTTATGGCTAGCAAGCTAGATTGTTGTTTAATAATTTGTCTGGATGATTGTAGGTAGATTGTTCGCGGGATTGTTCGACCCCATTCATAAACCAGGTGTGTATCTATACCCATCAATAGCGTAGATCGGCAAAAGCCGAGAAGCTGAAATGCCAAAATGCCGAACTCTAGCATTTCGAGGCCTAACAAGCGTGCGAACGCCTGTGGGCTGATCTGAACCCACAAACTGTGGGTGATATACTGTGGAGGCCGTTGTACGCGTTCTCGTGCACTTGGGTCGCTACAAGCCATGAATGGATGAATTATACGGTAAGTGATAGTTGGCATGTTAGAGGTTAAGAATTATGGTACTGAGTGTGAACTTAAACTGAGCAGGCCAGATGAGCGTGTGGGCTCACCCGAGTCGATTAGGGGTGTTGGGGCTCGTAACCCTGTTGAACATTTGGAATTTTTGAGTCGCTCAAAGCAGCGTTAGACCTGCTAAAAGGTTATATTAGGTGTTGAGATACCGAGACTTAGTAAAATAACCAAAATACCCTTGAAGGGTAAACTTACCATTTTACCCCTAGCTGTCAAAAGACTGTTATACCCTTAGAAATAGGTTGTTTGAAATGTGGATGACTTTATATATATATCTGCCTATCTATATGCATGCTATATATAGTTCTATTAGTCTGCATGGGGTTGGGTTTAATCGAAGGAAGTCCTGTTTAGTGGCTCAGCGACGTAATTCTGTTCTGGTGGCTCTGCCACGATATTTGATTTTAACAGCATGGCTGCGAATAGGTGTGTGGGTTGGGTGGGTTGAGCTACTCCCCACATGGTGTGATGGGTTGGTACGGGTTGTGTGATGGGCTGGACTGGGTTGGTTTATGCATCTGTTCTGTTCTATATCTGTAATGGGCCCAAGGCCCACTATGTTTCTAAATAAGGCCAAGGTCAAGATTGATCTATTTTTGAATAGGGTTTTGGCGCAATCTGTTCAGTATGTTTGATCTCTGTTATTGGTTGGGGAAATCACACACTGATTTTTCACAAACTTCGGTGGCCACATGACATTTGCTTCTGGGATTCGTTTTTACTTTTATTTTTATCACTATTTCAGTTTTGGTATTATTTTCTAATAAGGTCATTATAGGTGTTTTTATTTTGTTACACTGTTATTTTGTTTTAAACCGGTAGATTAGGATACTCAAATTTTCAAAATTCCAATCGAACATTTTTAAATAAATCTCGCGAAATGTATCAGGTAATAAGATAGTGGAATACTACGGCTAATGAAATCTTGGTTGTACACACCAAGCTAATGGAAAAGAATAGTGTTAATCTGGTTTTGCTTGAAACATCTAACTTTCTAAACAAGGCTTTGAAAATAAGAAAAACTATTTGACAAAGTGTCTGATTATGAATGAATTGTCCATTTGACACACCAGATCTGGCCATAACGTCTGGGCCGGGTTTGGGGTGTTACATTTAGTGATATCAGAGCCAGGTTGCAACAACTAGGCTATGGAATGGGTTTGAAAGTTTTCTTGAAAATTGAATTGAAAGACTTAAATTGTTTTTGAAATTTGTTCTTTGAAAATTCCTTTGAAATTTCTTTAAAAACAGGTTTCTTCCCAAAAATTATTTCTCCAAAATCTAGGGTTTTTGAAAGGTTTTTTTTTCAACAAAGTTGGTTTAAAATTTTTGCTTTTGACAAAAACTTGAATTACTTACTCTGGATATGGCTACTGAAAAGTGTCGCACACCGAGTCTCTGGCTCCAAATCTGTAAGTACTCTGATTTGTTTTACTAATAGATGATTAAACTGTGATACTGAGACACTATTGTAGATAGTGCTAAGACCCTACTAAAACTCTATAGTTGGGTAAACTGAGAGTGTAGGAAACTGAGACAGTAGGAAAAACTGGAAATTCTAGAAGACTGAAAACTGTAGCTAGGTTGCGATGCTGTGGAAACAAAACTCTAAATTACTATCTTTTCATAAAACATCTTTAATAATTACTGAAATTATGAACTAATGCATAAAATTCGTAAATCAGATAATACGAAATGAGTACAAGAATTGCACGTGGAAGAGGCCGTGTAGAGGCTGAGGAAGTGCTCACGATCGGGCTGCAGGGGACGATGCTTTGTCTGAGGTAATGCTTCGAGTTCTGGAGAGAGTTGCTGGAGCAAGCACTAGAACGGTGAATCGTGGGTCGATTTCTAAGTGACTCCGGTCTAATGGAGCAAAGATCTTCAGGGGTGTATCTGGCATAGCCCCGAATGTGACCGAGTATTGGTTAGAGACCACGAAGTGGATAATGGACGATCTAGACTACTCGGTGGAGCAGAAGATGAAAGGAGTAGTATCTTTGCTGCGTGACGAGGCTGAGCAGTGGTAGCTCACAGTGAGAGATGGTACACCAGCTGATCGGTTAACTTGGGACTTATTTAAGACGGCCTTCCAAGGGAAGTACGTCAGGGCGAGTTTTGTGGACGCCTGAAGGAAGGAGTTTTTAAGCTTAACCTAGGGAAATAAGTCAGGTGCTTGGTACGAGGCAGAATTCCTAAAACTAAGTTGCTATGCCCGTGCAATTGTTGCGACTGAATATGAAAGCAGTGTGCGGTTCGAGGATGGCCTCAGAGATGAGCTGCAGGTACTGATTTCTCCACAGAAGGAGCAGGATTTTGCTGCTCTTGTGGAGAAAGCTAAGATAGCAGAGAAGGTGAAGCACTCAGAGTGCCAGAACCGCGAAAAGGATAGAAACAGATCCAGGAGGGATTCAAGGCCCTCGGGTGCTATAGGGAGGCCTACTAAGAGAGCTAGAGTGGATGAGCCGGTTCGAGCAGTTTCGGTGAATGTGATCAAACTGCAGGCTTGTGCAGACAGTGGAAAAGCACATCAGGGCCAATGTTGGAGGCATTTTGGAGCATGCTTCTGGTGTGGGTCCAACGATCACCGAGTTAGAGATTGCCCTCAAAGGTCGGCACAAATGCAAGCTACTGAACAGAGGGTTGCTCAGCCAGTGAGAGGTGGTTAGCAACCACCGAGAGGCTGTGGTCAAGCTAGGGGTAATAATGGAAATGGACGTGGACGTGGAGCACCAGGTAGAGGTGTTGGAAATGCTGAGGGATGACAACCAGCTTTGGTTTATGCTACTCAACGCCGAGAGGAAGGTGACACACCTGACATCATAACTGGTACATTTGTAATTCTTAGCACACCATATACTACTTTGATTGACATTGGGTCTACACATTCATATGTTGCGTGTGATGTGTCTGGGACGTTGGGTGTGCAATGCGAGAATACTGTGAGTGGGGTATCTGTAATTAGTCCACTGGGTCACTCGGTTAGGGTAGACAAACTTTTTATAGACGTACCCTTAGAGGTACAAGGTAAAACTTTCTCTGCGAATTTAATGGAGTTACCATTTGGAGAGTGTGATCTCATCTTAGGTATGGATTGACTTGTTAAGCATCGAGTGAATATGGATTCTGCTGCCAAGTGAATGGTATTAAAGACTTCGGAGGACGAGGAGGTGGCTGTAATTGAGGAGCGAAGAGACTACTTGTCTAATGTTATCTCAGCGTTAAGAGCCGAAAAGCTAGCTCGCAAGGGTTGCGAGACGTTTCTGGCATATGTGAGTAAATCTGATTCTGTGGGTCTTTTCGTGGGTGATGCTAGAACTGTCAAGGATTATGACTATTCCATTGAGTATCACCCAGGTAAAGCTAACGTGGTAGCGGATGCTAGTCAAATGTGTTATTATAGATCAATAAAGATGTGGAATCGACCTTGATCAGGGAAAGGAAAAGATTGTGGACTAAATTGCAAAATTACAATATTTTTGCATTGAGGTAGGTTTGTATGTAAATAATATATCATTTTTACTTATGTTATAATATTTTGTTATTGTATAAGATGTGGTTGCGTATTGAATGCTCACTTGAGGTAAATTATGAATTGGAATTGAGTATGGATGAATTGGTAAAATGTTGAAAAGTGAGGAATTTCCCGGTTGGACCTTCGGAATAGAACAAATACAAATGATCCATTGTGAGAACACATGTGTAGTACTATATGCAGGCCACTATGTGCTTAAGATGGTTTTAGGTCACGTGTGTAGTACTAAGTGTAGGCTACTACGTGTACCAGATGGTTGGGTCGCATGTGTAGTACTAAGTTGTGACAGCCCTAGTTCGACCTTAGTCGGGAAGCGGTTTCGTGACCGCTAAACTGAGTCCTTAAAATAGTTAATATTGATTTTCAATGCTTCATTTATGTGTTATTACATGTGTGGGAGTTGTGGATTGGAATTTTGACAAAGTCAATACGAATTTATTGAAAAGGGTTTAGTTGAAAAAACTTAGAAACTTAGCTAGACAATTTTGGAATGACTAAAATAAAATAAGCTAAAAACTAATGGATTTGCATGTCAATATTCCCCTTAGAAGAAAGTGGCCGGCCATGCATTTGTTTCCATTGGTTGTTTCATTATTTTATAATTTGTAATTTAAGTTAGTGGGTTGATGATGATAAAAAAAAAAATAAAATAAAGTAAAGTAATGAAATAAAAGATTTTGAAGAAATTTTTAGTTCTTCTTGCCGTGAGTTGAAGAAGATAGAAAAGAGAAGGTTTTAGGCTAACATTCGGCCATATTGATTCAAATCAAAGGTAAGAAATCTTTGCTACTTTTCTTTTAATTTCTAAAATAAGGTGTATGAGTAAATGTTTAATCTAGCCCATTTTGAAATTTCAACTTCCATGGTGATTAGGGCATTCGGCTAAGGCTAAATCAATGGGAAAGGGGTTGTTGTTTTATGCCATTATGAATAAGGGTTGAAACATGCGTTTTGAACTTCTTGAAAGTGCATATTTGTGATCCAAGTATTTTGTGGGAATCCTTAGCTAGTGTAGTTGTGTTTGCCGATTTTCAATTTGAAGTATTAAGCATAACTCGTGTGTTTTGTGTGGTAAATACTTGAGTGGTGGATTAAAAATATGAAATTGTTGGCTAAGCAAAACAAATGGCCGAATGATACTCATTGTGAATGTTGCTTATTTAGTTAATGATTGGGGTTAGAATATGTGAAGTTGAA
Source organism: Gossypium stocksii (assembly GCA_020496765.1). NCBI lineage: Eukaryota > Viridiplantae > Streptophyta > Magnoliopsida > Malvales > Malvaceae > Gossypium > Gossypium stocksii. Next base: position 49,961,325 of record CM035631.1, read on the forward strand.
GGTTTGGTGCAAGGTGTTTTATATTCAACCATTAGCTAAACATTGTTAAATTTGGATAAATGAGTATTAAGGCTAATGAAATCGACAATGGTTGGTGAATAGAAGAAGTCATGCTTGTTGAGTTATATTTTGCTTGTGAGCTTTCGGTTTTGCTTTTATTGGAGGAGTGAAATTTTGATAATTATTAAATGGGCTCTAGTTTGGTCATGTCTATGTTACTTAGATGAGAAATGCATAAGTTGACCTTGATAGGCCGAATGGGAAGCACGGTATTAAGTTAAAATTTTAAGATAAGGAATTTAGTTGAATTTTGAGCTAAACTATATGTGCTTCCATGTGATTTTAATGTTAGTATAGGAATAGTTAAATTGTGACGAATTCTTGCTTGTGGTTAGCCGAATTTGAATTTAGAAATGTATAGATGGACTTCCTAGGTCTATAGTAAATTTCGTTAAGGATGATTTAAATGTTTCGAACATTCGGTCAGAGTAGCATTGTGCCATCTTTATGATGTTTGGTGTTTTGAATTGAAAATGTATATGTGTTATAAAATTCATGTGGGTCGAAGGAATCGGTAAATAAAACTATGAGATGGCATGAAGGCTTCTAAAGTGGTTGTGAATGGTTGAGCCTAAACCAAATGTGAACTTAATCGAATGGAGGAGTTATAAGCTAAAAATGTTAGAAAACGCCTTATGGCTAAAGCATTTAGGTGCTAACCTATTCGGCTTTTGTTAATTAGGGAGACATAAGTACTGAATTGGATTAAAAGACCTTGTCTACTACATTTGATAAATGAATTTGATTGTAAATTGTAATGTATTTATGCTTGGCCGAATGTAGGTGTGATAAGGGAAATTACATTGTATGTCTTGATTGAAATGAAAGTGTAAATTATCAATAGAGATGTGTGAATAAAATTGATATGATTGTATTGTTTATTTAAGCTCAAGAGCTTAGAGGGGCAACTTCGGACAAAGGGAAGGCCAAGGTCACGAAATAGTCAATTCGAAATTTCTCGGAAAGATACGAGGTAAGTTCTTGAGTAACAAATCCTTAAATATGATAAAGTGAAATTACAATTTTTATATATGCATAATATGCGAATTCAAATGGCAAATGATGTGTCTAAATGCAAAATTTTGGAAATGAGAGTATGAGTAAATATGAGATACCGAATACTAAAGTGGAATCTTAATGTATTTGGATACTTACAAATAAATAAGCCATATGAAATATGCTTGGTAGTATGCCGAAACTTGTGTTTCTGTATTTGAAATGTTATTAAAAGATGATATGATATGTATGCCGTTATATGTAAGTAGAAATTTCAGAGTTAAAGCCGAGCTTAGTCTCGAAGGGCTTCCGAGCCAAAGTTAAAGCCGAGCTTAGTCTCGAAGGGCCTCCAAGCCAAAGTTAAAGCCGAGCTTAGTCTCGAAGGGCTTCCGAGCCAGAGTTAAAGCCGAGCTTAATCTCGAAGGGCTTAAAGCCAGTGATAAGATCCGGACTTGGCCTTGAAGTCCATTCGTGGTGGAAATCAGATATGGGTTAAATGTATAAGCTCACGTACGAATAATTATATAAATAGTATGCCTTAACAAAACATATGCACCACTTAATGTAAGGAAGGCAGGTATACATTCTACGCTTGTAATGACTTAGCAGGTCATTAAATTCGTTTAGTTGAGTCGGTAAGGATTTGTGAACTATTATTTGATATCGCGGGTATGTATAAGAAATTTGATGTTGAGGTGTGTAAATTTTATACTCGATTGATTTTGCAACGAAGAAATCTGAACTACTCAATTTTGAGTGAATAACTCGTTGAATGCATTTGAGCTTCTTTTTGTGATAAACATGTGAGTGAGTTAGTAATATGGATATGAGCATATTCGGCCAAAGAAGGTTTTAATCATGAGTTGTTAATATTACGCCCTTTACTTATTTTGATTGAATTACTTAAGTACTTACTAGGCAAGTCATTGCTTACTCTGTTGTCCCTGCTTTTGATTTTGTAGATCTTGATCGGAAGCTACGGTCTCGGGAGTTCCAGAATTGAAGTCATCTACACTATCACTCATCTTTTGGTACTGGTAACTAAATTTAGGAATGGCATGTATAGGTTGACTTTTGGTGTTCAAACAAACATCTTTTGAATTTTGTAACTAAATTAGGCCATGCGAAAATGGTCCTCTTAAGATTTTCACTTTGATAGTTATGGTAATAATTCGATTTATGTTATACATGAATGGTTGTGAATGCATGTTTGGAAACTAGTCTTGAAGTATGTCATACTTCTAATATGGAAATATATGAAGTAAAAGTGATGAACGTGACTAGGGATGAATTCATTTCGCACATTGTTTTGAATGCGATAAACTGGTTTAGTTTTGTTCGGTTGACGAGCTTTTGCGCAACTTTTGTCAATTATATCGATAGGTTTAGTAAAGGATCTTCTTTTATTATCATGCGGCTTTTCAAAGAAATAGTCTGGTGATGCCTCTCGACCCTCCTGCGATGGGACCGGGTCTAGGGGTGTTACATTTGATTGGTATCAGAGCTACGGTTTAGTTGATTCTCGGACTACCGTAGTAGGTTTGAGTCTAGCTATACATGCCATTTAGTGTCATTTTGATAGTGGGATGACTTCTGATATTTGAAATGTGATTTTTGGTATAGAATGGATCCCGAACCCGATCGAACCGTAGCGGATGATGTTGAGAGTGTAGCTCCTGCTCCCGCGCAAGGGACAGCACCACCTGACTCTCAGCCAAATATGGGTCATCAAAATGATGATATTAGACCAGCTTTTTATGCGATGATGAGTGACTGGTTCGCTCAATTCGCCAGATCAAATCCGGCTGTTCCGCAACCTCCGCCCCTGAATACTCCGTTTTCGACCTTCATGACCCCACCTGTGACCGATCCAGTGAGATCGAGTAGGCCCCCTGTTGACAAAATTAGAAAATATGGGGCCGAAGAGTTCCGGGCTACTCCTAGTGACGATGCCGAGCGGGCCGAGTTTTGGCTCGACAATACCCTCCGAGTGTTTGATGAACTATCTTGCTCACCCGAGGAGTGTCTTAAATGTGCGGTGTCTCTATTACGTGACGCTGCTTACTACTGGTGGAATACTCTGGTTTCTGTTGTTCCGAAGGAACGGGTTAATTGGGAATTCTTCCAAACCGAGTTCCGAAAGAAATACATCAGCCAGAGATTTATTGATCAAAAACGGAAGGAATTTCTAGAACTCAAACAAGGTCAGATGTCAGTGGCCGAGTACGAGAGGGAGTTTGTACGCCTCAGCCGCTATGCTCGCGAATGTGTATCCTCTGAAGCCATCATGTGTAAGCGTTTTGAGGATGGATTAAATGAAGATATCAGATTGCTGGTGGGGATTCTGGAAATTAAGGAGTTTGTCGTGCTAGTCGAGCGGGCTTGTAAAGCTGAAGAACTCAGTAAAGAGAAAAGAAAAGCCGAAGGTGGAGATAGAGAGTTCCGTAAGAGGTCCGCGGGGAAATCTGTTCAACAATCGTCCAAGAAGACTAGAGATGACATGGGCCGATCTAAAAATACATCGAGTTTTCCTAGATATGAACGTTCTCGACCTCCAGCGAGTTCGCGGGCCACTTCTATTGCCAGTGTCAGAAATGAACGTCGGGATAGACAGGATTGCAACTATTGTGGTAAATGGCACTCGGGGAGTTGTAGGCATCGTGACCGCTCTTGTTTCAGATGTGGTTCTGCCGACCATTTTATTAAGGATTGTCCAAGAAATGATGAACGCACTCCCGATCCGACTCAGAGACTTAGTGGTGCAGCTTTACGGGGTAGACCACCACGCCGGGGTGGAAATATTAGCGGCAGTCAGAGGGGGACTAGAGACACTACGGTTAGATCCGAGGCTCGTGCACCTGCCAGAGCGTATTCTATCCGTGCCCGTGAAGAAGCTTCTTCTCCGGATGTTATTACTGGTACTTTCACACTTTTTAACACTGATGTTGTTGCTCTGATTGATCCTGGTTCAACCCATTCGTATGTATGTGAAACTTTAGCCACCAGTAAGACTCTTCCTGTTGAGTCTACTGAATTTGTAATTCGAGTGTCGAACCCTTTTGGGCCGTTGTGTTCTGGTTGATAAAGTATGCAAGAAATGTCCGTTAATGGTTCGAGATTTTTGTTTTCCGGCTGACTTGATGCTTCTTCCATTCAACGAATTTGACATTATTCTCGGAATGGACTGGTTGACCGTTCATGATGCGATAGTAAATTGTAAGGGGAAAACTATCGATCTGTGATGTTCGAATAATGAAATAATCCGAATCGAGTCCATTGATCTAAGTGGACCACCTGCAATAATTACAACCATGTTAGCTCAAAAATATGTGAGGAAGGGTTATGAAGCGTATTTGGCCTATGTGCTAGATAACAAAGTTACCGATCGAGAACTTGGGACGGTGCCCGTAGTCTGTGAGTTTTCAGATGTCTTTCCCGAAGAATTACCGGGATTGCCGCCAGTAAGAGAGGTCGAGTTTGGTATAAAGTTGATTCTAGGTACGACACCGATTTCGATCGCCCCGTATCGTATGGCACCTACTGAGTTAAAGGAATTAAAATCTCAGCTGTAAGAGTTGACGGATAGAGGCTTTGCGCGACCTAGTTTTTCGCCTTGGGGTGCACCGGTTTTGTTCGTGAAAAAGAAAGACGGGACTATGAGATTGTGCATCGACTATCGACAGCTGAACAAAGCCACGGTGAAGAATAAGTATCCGTTGCCCCGAATTGATGACTTGTTCGATCAGTTGAGAGGAGCCTCAGTATTCTTGAAAATTGATCTGCGATCCGGCTATTATCAACTGAGAGTTAGAGATTCCGACGTACCGAAGACGGCATTCTGAACAAGATACGGTCACTACGAATTTTTAGTGATGCCGTTTGGACTCACCAATGCCCCCGCAGTATTCATGGACTTGATGAATCGGGTATTTAAGCCATTTTTGGACCGTTTTGTAGTAGTGTTCATCGATGATATTTTGATTTACTCTCGCAATGAGGCCGAGCATGCCGAACATTTAAGACTAGTACTTCAGACCTTACGTGAAAATCAATTGTATGCGAAATTCAGCAAGTGCGAATTTTGGTTGCGCGAGGTCGGGTTTTTGGGCCATGTAGTATCTGTTTCGGGTATTCGAGTGGATCCGAACAAAATTTCAGCCATCCTCGACTAGAAACCTCCTAAGAATATTTCTGAGGTCCGAAGCTTTTTAGGACTCGCTGGTTATTATCGACGATTCGTCAAAGGTTTTTCGATGATTGCGACTCCGTTGACGAGACTGCTGCAAAAAGATATCAAATTCGAATGGACGGATAAGTGTCAGCAAAGCTTTGATCAGCTAAAAACCCTTTTGACGGAAGCTCCAGTATTAGTTCAACCGGAAACCGGTAAAGAATTTGTAGTTTATAGTGATGCATCTCTGAATGGTTTAGGTTGCGTTTTGATGCAAGAAGGCCGGGTTATTGCTTACGCTTCGAGACAATTTAAGCCTCACGAACGAAATTACCCGACTCATGACCTTGAACTAGCCGCTATTGTTTTCGCCTTGAAGATTTGGCGACATTATTTGTTCGGTGAGAAATGTCATATCTTTTCCGATCACAAAAGTCTCAAGTATCTGATGACTCAAAAAGATTTGAATTTGAGACAAAGGCGATGGTTAGAATTGCTAAAAGATTATGAGCTTGTTATTGATTATCACTCGGGGAAAGCTAATGTAGTTGCGGATGCTCTTAGCCGTAAATCTTTATTTTCCTTACGAGCCATGAATGCGAAGTTAACTATGTCAGTGGATGATGTGTTGATTGCCGAATTAGTAGCAAAACCTGTGCTACTTCAACAGATTTGTGAGGCGCAGAAAGTCGATGAGGACTTAGTTGCTAAACGAGCTCAGTGTGAGTCGAATGTAAATTCAGAATTTCGAGTCGATGGAAATGATTGCTTGAGATTTAAAGACCGATTGTGTATTCCGAAGAAGTCTGAACTAGTTTCGATGATTTTAAATGAAGTTCATAGCAGCCGAATGTCGGTCCATCCGGGCAGTACGAAAATGTATAACGATTTGAAGCAACAGTATTGGTGGTACGGCATGAAACGAGACATCTCCGATTTTGTATCTAAATGCTTAGTATGTCAGCAAGTAAAAGCGGAACATCAGGTGCCGTCAGGATTACTTCAGCCGATTTTGATACCCGAGTGGAAATGGGATCGCATTACAATGGACTTTGTGTCGGGTTTGCCGTTGACGCCGAGCAAAAAGGACTCCATTTGGGTTGTTGTTGATCGATTAACGAAATCAGCCCATTTCATTCCGGTTCGCACTGACTATTCGCTTGATAAGTTAGCAGAATTATACGTTTCTCAGATTGTGCGATTACATGGGGTGCCGACTTCTATTGTTTCTAATCGAGACCCTCGGTTTACTTCTAGATTTTGGAGAAAGCTGCAAGAAGCTCTAGGTACTAAGCTCCTTTTCAGCACCGCTTTTCATCCGCAGACGGACGGTCAATCTGAACGGGTTATTCAGATACTCGAGGACATGTTGAGATGTTGCATCCTCGAGTTTAGCGGCTCGTGGGAGAAATACTTACCCCTAGTTGAATTCGCTTATAATAACAGTTTCCAGTCGAGTATTCAAATGGCGCCCTATGAAGCTCTTTACGGTCGAAGATGCCGTACACCTCTATTTTGGACCGAACTTAGTGAAGATAAGATTATTGGAGTTGATTTAGTCAGAGAAGCGGGGCAGAAAGTGGAGATAATTCGCGACAGTTTGAGAATGGCATCCGATCGTCAGAAATCGTACGCGGACTTAAAGCGAAAGGACATCGAGTATCAAGTGGGTGATAAGGTGTTTTTGAAAGTTTCACCGTGGAAAAAGATACTCCGTTTTGGCCGTAAAGGCAAGCTGAGCCCAAGATTCATTGGACCGTATGAGATATTAGAACGGGTTGGACAGGTTGCTTATAGATTGTTGTTACCTCCTGAGCTTGAAAAGATTCACAATGTTTTTCATGTATCGATGCTCCGTCGGTATAGATCCGATCCTTCGCATGTGCTAAATTCGTCCGAGATTGAAATTCAACCTAATTTGAGTTATGAGGAAGAACCTATCCGTGTTTTAGCTCGAGAAGTTAAAGAATTACGAAACAAAAGAGTTCCGTTAGTAAAAATATTATGGCTTAAGCATGGGATCGAAGAAGCAACTTGGGAGCCCGAGAAGGCTATGAAAGAACGATATCCAAATCTATTTTCGGGTAAGATTTTCGGGGACGAAAATCTTTTTAAGGGGGAGGGAGTTGTGACAGCCCTAGTTCGACCTTAGTCGGGAAGCGGTTTCGTGACCGCTAAACCGAGTCCTTAAAATAGTTAATATTAATTTTCAATGCTTCATTTATGTGTTAATTACATGTGTGGGAGTTGTGGATTGGAATTTTGACAAAGTCAATACGAATTTATTGAAAAGGGTTTAGTTGAAAAAACTTAGAAACTTCGCTAGACAATTTTGGAATGACTAAAATAAAATAAGCTAAAAACTAATGGATTTGCATGTCAATATTCCCCTTAGAAGAAAGTGGCCGGCCATGCATTTGTTTCCATTGGTTGTTTCATTATTTTATAATTTGTAATTTAAGTTAGTGGGTTGATGATGATAAAAAAAAAAATAAAGTAAAGTAATGAAATAAAAGATTTTGAAGAAATTTTTAGTTCTTCTTGCCGTGAGTTGAAGAAGATAGAAAAGAGAAGGTTTTAGGCTAACATTCGGCCATATTGATTCAAATCAAAGGTAAGAAATCTTTGCTACTTTTCTTTTAATTTCTAAAATAAGGTGTATGAGTAAGTGTTTAATCTAGCCCATTTTGAAATTTCAACTTCCATGGTGATTAGGGCATTCGGCTAAGGCTAAATCAATTGGAAAGGGGTTGTTGTTTTATGCCATTATGAATAAGGGTTGAAACATGCGTTTTGAACTTCTTGAAAGTGCATATTTGTGATCCAAGTATTTTGTGGGAATCCTTAGCTAGTGTAGTTGTGTTTGCCGATTTTCAATTTGAAGTATTAAGCATAACTCGTGTGTTTTGTGTGGTAAATACTTGAGTGGTGGATTAAAAATATGAAATTGTTGGCTAAGCAAAACAAATGGCCGAATGATACTCATTGTGAATGTTGCTTATTTAGTTAATGATTGGGGTTAGAATATGTGAAGTTGAAGGTTTGGTGCAAGGTGTTTTATATTCAACCATTAGCTAAACATTGTTAAATTTGGATAAATGAGTATTAAGGCTAATGAAATCGACAATGGTTGGTGAATAGAAGAAGTCATGCTTGTTGAGTTATATTTTGCTTGTGAGCTTTCGGTTTTGCTTTTATTGGAGGAGTGAAATTTTGATAATTATTAAATGGGCTCTAGTTTGGTCATGTCTATGTTACTTAGATGAGAAATGCATAAGTTGACCTTGATAGGCCGAATGGGAAGCACGGTATTAAGTTAAAATTTTAAGATAAGGAATTTAGTTGAATTTTGAGCTAAACTATATGTGCTTCCATGTGATTTTAATGTTAGTATAGGAATAGTTAAATTGTGACGAATTCTTGCTTGTGGTTAGCCGAATTTGAATTTAGAAATGTATAGATGGACTTCCTAGGTCTATAGTAAATTTCGTTAAGGATGATTTAAATGTTTCGAACATTCGGTCAGAGTAGCATTGTGCCATCTTTATGATGTTTGGTGTTTTGAATTGAAAATGTATATGTGTTATAAAATTCATGTGGGTCGAAGGAATCGGTAAATAAAACTATGAGATGGCATGAAGGCTTCTAAAGTGGTTGTGAATGGTTGAGCCTAAACCAAATGTGAACTTAATCGAATGGAGGAGTTATAAGCTAAAAATGTTAGAACACGCCTTATGGCTAAAGCATTTAGGTGCTAACCTATTCGGCTTTTGTTAATTAGGGAGACATAAGTACTGAATTGGATTAAAAGACCTTGTCTACTACATTTGATAAATGAATTTGATTGTAAATTGTAATGTATTTATGCTTGGCCGAATGTAGGTGTGATAAGGGAAATTACATTGTATGTCTTGATTGAAATGAAAGTGTAAATTATCAATAGAGATGTGTGAATAAAATTGATATGATTGTATTGTTTATTTAAGCTCAAGAGCTTAGAGGGGCAACTTCGGACAAAGGGAAGGCCAAGGTCACGGAATAGTCAATTCGAAATTTCTCGTAAAGATACGAGGTAAGTTCTTGAGTAACAAATCCTTAAATATGATAAAGTGAAATTACAATATTTATATATGCATAATATGCGAATTCAAATGGCAAATGATGTGTCTAAATGCAAAATTTTGGAAATGAGAGTATGAGTAAATATGAGATACCGAATACTAAAGTGGAATCTTAATGTATTTGGATACTTACAAATAAATAAGCCATATGAAATATGCTTGGTAGTATGCCGAAACTTGTGTTTCTATATTTGAAATGTTATTAAAAGATGATATGATATGTATGCCGTTATATGTAAGTAGAAATTTCAGAGTTAAAGCCGAGCTTAGTCTCGAAGGGCTTCCGAGCCAAAGTTAAAGCCGAGCTTAGTCTCGAAGGGCCTCCAAGCCAAAGTTAAAGCCGAGCTTAGTCTCGAAGGGCTTCCGAGCCAGAGTTAAAGCCGAGCTTAATCTCGAAGGGCTTAAAGCCAGTGATAAGATCCGGACTTGGCCTTGAAGTCCATTCGTGGTGGAAATCAGATATGGGTTAAATGTATAAGCTCACGTACGAATAATTATATAAATAGTATGCCTTAACAAAACATATGCACCACTTAATGTAAGGAAGGCAGGTATACATTCTACGCTTGTAATGACTTAGCAGGTCATTAAATTCGTTTAGTTGAGTCGGTAAGGATTTGTGAACTATTATTTGATATCGCGGGTATGTATAAGAAATTTGATGTTGAGGTGTGTAAATTTTATACTCGATTGATTTTGCAACGAAGAAATCTGAACTACTCAATTTTGAGTGAATAACTCGTTGAATGCATTTGAGCTTCTTTTTGTGATAAACATGTGAGTGAGTTAGTAATATGGATATGAGCATATTCGGCCAAAGAAGGTTTTAATCATGAGTTGTTAATATTACGCCCTTTACTTATTTTGATTGAATTACTTAAGTACTTACTAGGCAAGTCATTGCTTACTCTGTTGTCCCTGCTTTTGATTTTGTAGATCTTGATCGGAAGCTACGGTCTCGGGAGTTCCAGAATTGAAGTCATCTACACTATCACTCATCTTTTGGTACTGGTAACTAAATTTAGGAATGGCATGTATAGGTTGACTTTTGGTGTTCAAACAAACATCTTTTGAATTTTGTAACTAAATTAGGCCATGCGAAAATGGTCCTCTTAAGATTTTCACTTTGATAGTTATGGTAATAATTCGATTTATGTTATACATGAATGGTTGTGAATGCATGTTTGGAAACTAGTCTTGAAGTATGTCATACTTCTAATATGGAAATATATGAAGTAAAAGTGATGAACGTGACTAGGGATGAATTCATTTCGCACATTGTTTTGAATGCGATAAACTGGTTTAGTTTTGTTCGGTTGACGAGCTTTTGCGCAACTTTTGTCAATTATATCGATAGGTTTAGTAAAGGATCTTCTTTTATTATCATGCGGCTTTTCAAAGAAATAGTCTGGTGATGCCTCTCGACCCTCCTGCGATGGGACCGGGTCTAGGGGTGTTACATAAGTGCAGGCTACTATGTGTACCCAGTAGCTTCGATCACATTTGTGGTACTAAGTGCAGGCTGCTGTGTGTAAGAGATGGTTTTGGCCACAGAAGTAGTACTAAGTGCAGGCTACTATGTGCACCAGATAGCTTCGGCTATAAGGGTGGTACTATGTACAGGCCACCGTGTATCTGTTATTATTCTAATGAGTTCAATGGGAAATTGACTTAGTGAAAATACATGTAATCATGTAATGACTACTGTAATTGAATATGACTATGTAATGAATAAGTGCAGGCATATGTGTGTGAAAATTTATAAGCAATGCGCTCGATAGTTGATCGGATTTTCGGTAAGATGAAATGAAGTGAAATTATGTAAGGGTGAAATTTGTAATAAAATAGTTTTGGACAACAGCAGTTGTGTGACTTTGAAAAAATCACCAAAAATGGTAGAAATCGAATTAGAGGTTGAATAAGATATAAAATTAAAGCTTAATGAGTCTATTTTCATATAAAAAGAAACGGTGAAAGTAAAAGAATTTCATATTGTATAATATTTAAGTTTTAGTGAGACAGGGTCAGAATTATTTTAGAATCCCCTGTTCTGAATTTGGAAAATCATTAACAATTGTAAAAAAATAATTATGGGCTATAATTTATATTCTCAAACTCCTGAATGAGTCTATTTTCAAAAGAAACAAACAAGAACATTATAAAGATATTTTACAAAGAGATAATTAATTTTTAGTGCAGAGGGGTAGGAATTGTCAGATAGCGAAATAGGGGAGACTTTAAAGAATAAACTATACTTATTGGATAAACCAAAAATTCTAAAAATTTTATGGTAAGAAGATATGTGAGTATAGTTTTAGTGAAAATTATAGGATCTTAATTTGGAGTTTTTTATCTCGAGATATAAATAATTTAGTGACTATGACTCAAGTAGACAGCTTAAGATGAACATGAGTAAATGGTGGAACAATGTGTAATTATGATTGCATTATCCTGAGAACATATTATAAGGATTGTTAAAGGCATGTTAATAAATTGTTTATTGTTTACATACTAAGCTATATGCTTACTTCCTTCTCTTTTCTTTCCCTTGTTTTATAGTGTCACCAAGCTAGGTCGAGATTCGGAGATCGTCGGAGATCTATCCACACTATCAACACTCTTTTGGTATTTGAAAACAATATTTTGGGATTATGGCATGTATAGAGGACTTGGTTATTTTTTTATGTGTCATAATTGATTTGGCCTAAAATGTTGGCCTATGTTATTTGATAGTTCATTTTGTATAATGCCATTGATGTTGGCTATTATTGATCAAGTTATATGTTTATGATGATGAAATTTATGAGATGCATGACTAGGTTGAATGAGCGTGTGATGAAGATTGAAAAGTTCATTTTTGTAAGACTGTATGTATTTTGTTCTGGTAATGCCTTGTATCCTGTTTTGTCGTTGAACACGGGTAAGGGGTGTTACATGATTGCACATATCTGTGATGTGTCATAATGACACTTATTGGTGTGTAGGGATGAGTGTGGGTTTTTAACCCCACATAGTGTGATGGGATGGTCGGAGTTGGTGTATAGAGGATGGGGCTAGGATTCTGTGTATCTATTTTGCATATCTGATTCAGTTATCTGTACCTGTAGAGAATTTAGGTCTGAATCTAAATCTGACTGTATATTTGATTTCTATATGTATAACATGTCTATTTCTATTAGATTACACACTGAGTTTACGAAAACTCATATCTGTTTGTCTATTCTATACAGGTAATCCACGGACTTAGGCAGATCAGTGCAGCGGAGTCTCGCGGTGACTACTAGACTATGAATTGATTTTAAATAAAGGTTTTTATTTAATTAAGGACTATTTCTGGGAGTTTTGTAATTAATGGACTCTCTGGACTATTTAGTTATACTTTGGATTTCGGTTTTCGATTTAACACTTTATTTTTGACAATTAGCTAATAACATGGTTTTTACTCAAGCAAAGGTTTTTTTTGAAAATACAAATGGAATGTCCAAATATAATGATTTCTATGACTTTCACCATAAATTAAGGTTTGGTAAATGAATTAATTAGATGACGCTTCGGTAATAGTTATAAACGAATATGGGTTATAGAACTTGAATGATTTGTCGAGACGACTCTATTTTTCAAATCCCTTCTTTGTGACATCTTCGAATTCGGCCATAATGCATAGGCTAGGCTTTTGGTGTTACAAACAGTCACTAAATTTAGGCATTAAATGCCCAAAGTATCGATACCCCTTCAAAGGTATCGATACCTATTGAATTGTAACGACCCTATAGTCAGGGGTGTCAAAAAGTGTATTTCAAAGACTCTATTCCCGTAAATCGGACTCATAAATATTTTTAGTAAATACTTACGAAGTTAGTTGTGTAGTTAATTAGATTTTGATTAAGTGAATTTTGTGAAATTAAAAGTTATTAAGTTTAAAGACTAAATCGCGTATAAGGTAGAAGTTGAATCATGATTTAAAAATAATTAAAGGGACTAATGTAGCTATTTCTTTAAGTGGACGGCATTAATGATGATTTTATATATTCATATGTTAACTTATTATATATATTATAAGTTTTAATTAAATGAAATAAAAATTATATGTATAAATTATAAAATAGTAACAATAGTTATAATAATAGAATAGGTAAGTGGAAGCATGCAAATTAATTAAAAAAAAAAAAAGAAGAAAGAAAAAGAAAGAAAAATAAAGAAAGAAAGGAAGGAGAACGCACTACCATAAAGGGTTCAAAACTTTTCAAGTTTAATTGGTTAATTAGTTTAGTCCCTTTCCTTGTAATTTTTATATTTTTGGAATCCCAGTTTTAAGTACTACTCGACCCATGTTGAAATTTTAGCATTGATTAAGATTTTAAATGTTTTTAATGTTGAATAGTTTTAGTATTAGGGACTAAATTAATGAATTTTTAAGCTAGAAATGGAAAATGACTAAATTATAGAACAAATTGTAAATTTTGAGTAATAGGGACTAAATTGTGAAAATTTTGAAATTTAGGGGTTTAATCAAAAATAGGGAGCTAAATTTAACTTAAAGTGAAATTAGTATAAAAAATAGGATTAAATGTGAAGAATAAAAATGAGTCTCAGTTTAGGGACTAAATTGGAATTTAAGCAAATATTGAGTAAAAATTGAAATATTCAATGTGAAAATGAATAGTGTTGTATTGATGTATTTTAATTGTTTTAATTCTATAGCAAAAGTTGTACTGGAATCCTCGACTAAGAAAGGGAAGGATAAAATCGACGTCGAATAGCTCAGAATCCACGGTTTGTATTTTTATAATTTGAACCTAGTTGTTAATTGTTGTATTTGATTTAATGCATATGGTGAGTGGTTGAGGCAAGTAATTTGGCACTTTGATAGTGAATTGAAATTATAGTTGATTGAAATGGATTGAATTGGTATATACATTATGAATGTATTGATTATTTGAATTGAAATGAATATATGTGTAAATGTGATAAAGTGCAAATATGAGAATTGGATATTGGTTGTATTTGAAAGGTGAAATGAAACCCTATTAACTATATAGGGCTGAGTCAGATATAAATGGCATGCCATAGGATAAGAAGAATTTAGGGATTTCTTCAACTTCAAGTCGATGAGGCACTGGATGCCAATTTGCTTTGGTTTAACCGATGAGACACTAGGTGTCAATTTATATAGCGCTGGGTGCAGTTATTACTTCAGATTTACCTAATGAGACACTGGGTGCCAAATATTGTGTTGGTTGGATCCGTGTATCCATTTGAGTCCGAGTTGTGTTAAAAGGGGTAAATAAATAATAATGTTCTATATTTGATATTGAAATGGCATGGTATGTGAAATGGAAATGAGATAATAGATTGAAAAATGAAATGTGAAATATGTAGTGAACCAAAGAAATATATGAGTTATGTACTCATGAATTGAATGTGGAATGAGTTGTGCCATTGTATAAATGCAATGTTGATTGATATATGGAAAGTTATTTATATAGCAAGTGATGGGAATTGAGATAATTGTTTAAGCCAAATCAAGTATGAAATCATGTGAAAAATTGAATACCATATAGAATGATGCATTAGTATGTATGCAATTGAAATGATTATATCTTGTAATGTAATGCTTAGTTAAAAATGTGATTGAAAATTCAATTTGAGCATTCATGTATTATTATGTCTTTAAATGTTCAGATTATAGAAATATCACTGAGTTTTACTCAGCGTGTGGTTTTGTCTTCCGTGCGCAGGTTAGGTACTTCTATTTTGATCGTTGACTCAACATCCAACAATGATCCCGATCTCAAATGCGGTGATGGTTACCTTTTGTGATGTCATGTACCTAGGTTGTCTTTGTTGATAGTAATTTTGTGAATGGTTTGTAAATGGAGTTATTAGTGCAAAAGTTGGTTTAAGTATATAATTATATGTTTGTGTTTGAAGCCATAAATTGGCATGTTATTTTGGAACCATTGCTTGTGATGTGTATGTGAACTTAAGCTTGATATTTAGGTAGTTAAAAGTTAGATTAATTTGAATGAAGCGGTATACTTATAATATTGATTTGAATTATGGATTGATGATATGTTTTGATGATATAAATGTGGTACCAATGAGAGTACATTGGTTAGGCACCTAGGATGATTGTTTTTGCATGTTTTGAGCATGTTTGATCGTGTTTTGAATAGGTTAAATGAATAGTTTTTGAGTTGCTTAGTGCCCAAGTAAGTAGGAAATAGTAAACTTGAGTTGTAAGGTGCTTTTAGGTGCACACGACCTGGCCACATGGACGTATGTCACACATGGGCAACACACATGGGCGTGTGACCCAAGTCAGAGAGTTACATTGATACGGCTAAGACCCAAGACTCATTTAAAGCTGGCGTTGATCCCATTGAGCTACCATTAGGGCCTCCAACTCGAGCTCAAGACAAGAGATTCAAACACACTATTTTAGCTCTACTTGATCGAGTGTAGGGGTGAAACTATTGCGGGGCTCATCGAACATTCTTGGACAAGTCAACTGAGCATGCCTTGCAACCTCTTACAAGCTCATTTAGCTCGTTTTTAGCTCATTAAGCTCATCTTTAGTTGTTTTAACTTGTGCATTATTTTGCTAGAATAAACATTTAATTCGGTCTAAGTTAACTAGTTAATTAGTTTAAGTATTAATTATGTCATGATTTGAACAACTTAATTAAGTGTTTTAATTATGTCTTAGTTTAAGTGCATATTAATTAGTTGTTTTAATGTGTCTTAGCTTATGACAAATAAATTACATGTTTTGAATGAGATTTGTCTTAGCTAAATTTAAGTTGTCCTAGCTGCCGAATTTAAGTTGTCTTTCAGTTGTCTTAGTTGAATTTAATTTGTTTATAGGCTCATGCATGGACGATATTAAGGTTGTTGTGTTGATGATTTCTCTTCTCCAAGCCAACTCTTCGTGTATACCAACAACCATGTGAGCTGATGTTTATTTTCCCCAAGCAGCCCCTTCGTGCATTGCAAGAGCCACAAGTATGTTCACACTTGTTCAAATCAGTTGGAGGTTCCATTCAGATTTGGTGGCCTTTCGGTTTTGAGCTTTCATACTACGAGGGCTACTCACATTTGGCTGAATCATTGGATGTCTATTGAAGTGCCAAGCTTCCAGTTAAAGTCAAAGACTATTCTACTATTCAAGGCATCTCTTTAAAGGCTGTTCACACCTCTTGGCCAAACATATCTAACTCCATTCAACTCCACATTTACTTCAATTAAGTTAAGCTAACCTAGGAGACTACAAGGGATGTTTTGGGAAGGTTCAAGGAAGCTTCAGCTCAGTTAAGCTGAATTAAGGTAGCCCATTTAGCTCACTTAGTGTCTATTTGGGTAGCTATGTTTTGAGCTATAAATATGAACCTCATTTGTTGTAATTCAGACTTTTGACACCATATATGTTTAATTTATCATTTGTAATTTTATTCAACTCTCATTTTTTGTTTAAGACTCAAGCTGACTTATCTAGCCTTACTAGTGGCATCTACCTTGTTTCTTTGTGAACTTATCACTCTTTGAGTGTGGGATTCAAACCCTATACCTTTGATTCATATCTCTTAATAGATAGTGGGTCAAGGTCCTTTCTATCATATATTCACCTTAAGTGTTTTATAAGTCTTAGGTCAATGCTCATTTTAGTATTGGCTTATTCTTGACCTTAAGCGTATCCTTCCATCCGAATCTTCAACCTTAGAATCACCTTAAGTCTTTGTTTGGCCTAACCATAACCTTCAACTATCTTAAAACTATTTGCAAACCCTTGTGTAAGACTCATTTGGTATCAAAGCTAGCTAAAATCAATGAGTGTGGACGTTCAAACAATCCCAAAGTAAGTTCTTGAAAAAAATAAAAAAAAAGAAATTATTATTACAAGAATAGTGAAATACAAGTTTGCTGTATATATATTGAACAAAAATGAAAAAAAAGAGAAAAATGCTAATTTGAAAAGATATTTTTTCGATCTTCAAATGTAACGCCCCAGATTTTAGGCCTAGAAGAGATGGGCTTCATGTGTCGAAAAATTAGATTTTTGTTGTGCAAAAAAAATAAAAAAATAATTATAAATTACATGTCTAGTTTAGTGGTTAAGTGATTTAGGGAGAGTTGGGAGTGTTGGAAAAGTCCTGGGTTCAAACCAGGACTTTAGCAAAAGTTTTGATTTTTATTTTAAGGAAACCATGGCTTCAGCAAGTAAGCCTTAAAAGTATTTGTGACCGAAATATAGCACAAGAAGAGCTTCGATGCGATGGCCAGCAGCATGTTGAGGTACTTGGAGGACTGGGGTTCGAGCTATTCTGCGTGCAAAAGAAACAATTATTTTGCTGTTCATGCAAGGAGGAGTTTGTGGTTGACCAAAACACCAAGGTTTGGTCGGTGGAAGGAGTTTGAAAGTGATTCAAATGGTGGAATTTATGATGGAATTGGAGATGATGATTGGTGTGGTTATGATGGAGATAAAATTTGAGAAAAATAAGGAATTTGAATTGGAAAGGCTATGGTTGATTATGGGAAATTGTTTTTCTATTTTATTTATTTTATTCTTTCTTTAGTGCAAAAGTCGGCAATAGGTGGGGAGGTGTTGAAAATAGGTGGTGTTCTTGTTTTTTAAAAAAGGTGACTTTGTTCTTCTATTCTATTTATTTTATTATTTCTATCACACTTCTTATTTTCTTTCTTTTAAAGCTGAATAACTCCTCTCCCTTTACCAAAATTCTTTTGTGCCGTCTTTATCTCTTCAACCTTGATCAAATTGATTCTTGTTTTCAACTTTGCTCTCTTAGGCTCTCTTTAGTCGAATCCTCTTTAAGCAACCTTGTTCGTGTGATCGAAAGCTAAATCCCAGTAAGTGATATTTTTCTCTCTATTCGTTTTGGTAATTGTTGAACCAACCCTCCATCTCTCTCCTTTATGTTTTTTTTCCTTATTTTAGAAAATACTTGTATTATTTTTGAGATGGAAAAAGGGAGCGCTAGTGGTAAAGAGATGGCAATAGTGACGACGGGGTTTGAGCACGTAACCACTACTCCCAAGTTTAAGCGACATAAGGTGTCGGCAGTTTGGGACTTTCTGCCTGGATGCAGAAGAGGGGCTACAATAGAGTTCGGATTAAATAGGCAAATCACAATCGATCAAGGCAAGTATAGTTGTCCTTCGATAAGTGATTATAGTAGATTTGTTTTTCGTTAATAGGAAGTGACTAATGAAGTACAAATTTGGAATATAGGTGCTGGCGACTATGATTATTTAGTACTCGACATGATAAGGTGTGTACTTCTAAGCCTTGTTTGTTAGTCATTATAGAGCCAAAGGTGTGTATACACACTTCACACACAATAGATCGGCAAATCCCGAAATGCCAAAATCCCAAAAACTCAAAATGCTAAAAGGTCAAAGGTTTGGCTACGGTAGTCTTACGAGTGCGCGAACACTCATATGAAGGTAATCGATACGATATCAGAGACCCCATGAGCAAACTTATGGACTTGGGTCACGTTTTGGCCAACTAGGCCAGAATGGGCTAAATGGGCCCGACGGGTTTGTGGGCCCAGATATGCAGAAATTGATTAATTGGTAACAAGTGACGTGTTGAGTATGTTGGTGGTATTGGTTGGAAAAGATTTGGACCGATGGGCCGTATAAATGTGACTGGGCCTAGTGGGCCAAATAAATGTGATTGGGTCTAATGGGCTATATAGAGGTATGTGGACTTGTAAGGTTATATAATGGACTGTAGGGCTTGGTATCTAGTAATTATTTAAGCAGACATTAAACTTAAATAACCAATTATGTGTAACTGTGGACAAGGCTTAAGGTTAAAGTGTGGCAATAGGTATATGCATGTGACAGCCCTATTTCGATCCTAGTCGGGAAGTGGTTTTGGGACCGCTAAACCGAGTCATAGAAATATTAGAATATAATATTCTATGTTTAATTTATGTGATAAATGTGTGTATGAATTTTGAATGTTTGAATATGTCAAATTGAATGTGATTTTAAAAGTAAGGACTCATGTGAGAAGAATTAAATTATAGGTGGCCAAATTCAAGGGACTAATGGTGGATTTAAGTGGAATAAATGGGCTTGCATGTCAAATTGACACTTTTTTTGTTTAGTGGCCGGCCATGTGGAAATTAATCATTGAAAAACATGTATTTTATACATATAATGATATTATATTAATATATGTTATTTTGGTGTGATAATAAAATGAACAAAAGAGAAAAAGGGTGAAAAAAAAAAACAAAGTTAGTTCATTCTTATTCTCCATTTTTGCTGAAAGTAGAAGAAGGAGGCTAGGCATTCGGTCATCCTTGGTTTGCTTGATTAGGGTAAGAATTTCTTGTTATTTCCTTTGAATTTTTAAAATGTGGTTGATAATCAAGTGTTTAATTTAGCCCATCTTGAAATTTTGAGTTCTATGGTGATTTGGGCATTCGACCATGAGAGGTTTAGGCTCTTGAAATGGTATTTTCGATGGTTGAAACTAAGAATGAAGGTGCTACATTCTACCTTAGTCAATAGCATGTTTGAGCTTGTTGTGTATTAAATTGTTAAAAGATTAGTTATACTCATTATATGAAATTGCCGAATGGAGAAAAATGGAAAAGAATTTGGAAAAAAATGTTGAGTGTGTGCTAGGAAGATACACGGCCAATGAAAAATATATTAGCATGATTAGATATGATTTTTGTGTGGAGTGCCGGTATGTGTAATGAACTTGTAAAGTGTATTAGAGTTTTGATACATGTATTAAATAAGTTGCCGAATGCACCACCAAATTGTATATGAACAAATTGTGTTAAACGAAATTGGAAATAGGAGTTGGAATTTGATATGCTTTGATTTGGCTCACTATAGTGTTCAGTAATAGAGTGGTATAAATTAGTTAAACCGAGTTCAAAGGTAGTAATTTGAATATAGATTAAGAAAGCACGATTAATAAAGCTAGCCAATGAGACATATTTAAATTCGGCTAAGGTAGTTTAAGAGCTTAAATAAAGAGCATGAAGGCATTCGATAACTCATGCCAATCTATGTTTTGATATTGAACATTTGTAGGACTTGCTTGATTGTGAAATTGAGTTACCAAAAATAGTGAATTATGCTAGCTAATTTAGATATTTGGCTACGGCATTTAGTGAATAATAATTTTGTTAAGTCATTGAATAATGGTTAAAAGTATTTGAACGTTAAAATGGTTGTTTTATTTTTTATGACCGAATGTGTTTGAACCAATGCGAGAATAGGTTATTTGCTTAATTTGTGATAAATTGAATGAATTGGTATTTATGGATTTTGTCACTTTTGGCCTTGAATGGATTTTGGTGGTGATTAAAGTAGCCAAATACTCGGTATGATAGGATTTTGACTAGCGAATTCTTTCTTTACTTAAACCATAGCTCAAAAACCTAGAGGGACACACTCGGATAAAGGAAAGGCTAAGGTGGCGGAATAGTGAAAACCATACTTACTCAACAACAAATCGAGGTAAGTTTTAAGTAAATGAATTTAGCATAAAAAGCTAGAAATGCATGATAGAGTTGTATGGAATGCGAACCATGGCTCAATAACTTTACCTTATCTAAATTTTGTGCATGAGATAGTGGTTATAAAGCATATAGCTGAATGACTCCTAGTGAATAAGCTATGACAACTAGGTAAGTATGAGACCCTTATATGTATGTGAACCGAATGTAAATTGGAAGTATTTTTGTGTAATTATATGCGTATGAAACAAGTGAAATCTCAATGGGATATAGAAACTTGTGCTGTGTACACTCGACCTATGAATGTGCATTAAGATTTAATGGAAAATTTGAGTTAAATCCCTAAGGGCATTCGTGCCGGTGTTACTTCCGGGCAGAGTCCCGAAGGGCCTTCGTGCCGAAGTTGTATCCGGGCTAAGTCTCGAAGGGCATTCGTGCCAATGTTGCATCCGGGCTAACTCCCGAAGAGCCTTAGGGCTAGTGTTATAATCCGGGCAAAGCCCGAAGGCATTCATGCTGGAAATACGCAAATCTTCAGCCGTAACAACTGTAACTAATGAGCTTACTACCCTAAATTAGCCAGGTATGTACCGTATACAAATTGTGAACTCGCTCTTGTCGAATTATGATAGATCAAATGAGTAATATCAATTTTGACCATTGTTTAAAAGTGGTGCAAAAGCATGATGCTTATTTATTATACATGAAATTCGGGTGATTGGAAATGTGTTAAGTTTGGTATCGAGCATAGGTATATGTTTAAGTTGAAGCATGAATAAATAAGTACATGTGAATATGCATCATATAAGGATTTAGCTTTGTAGCTGAATTAGACGTGTTAGACCAAATGTTGGAAGTATTATGCTTTAATCTTTAAATGAATTTTTATTGCTTAAAATTTACTAAGCATATGAATGCTTACCCTGTTGCTCTTAACCCTCTGTTTTATAGATCTCATTCGTTAGCTATGGTCTCAGAAATCACATGATCGAAGTCATCCACACTATTAGAACTTCTTCGGTATTTTATAGCTAAGCCTTTGTAAATGGCATGTATAGGTTTCGTTTTGTTGTTGTTAAATAAGAAATGTTTTGTTGTATATAAGTATAGCCATGCGAAAATGGCTTACTAATTACTTTTCTTCTTGAATATGGATTTTAAGTTTAATCTCGTGGATGGAAAATGAATGTGTAGGTTGGTACTTTCGTTTGCTAATATATTTGAAGTAATGTGTTCTTTGATAATTATGTTTGAAGAATGTATGGGCTAAATATATATATATATACATTCGGCAATTGCAAGTAAATTCAATAGTGTACGTTAGAAAATGCTTAAATTGTTCTTGGTAGAATGGATATGTAAACAAATTCAATACCCCTGTAGGGTAGAATTACTAAAATACCCCTATAGGGTAGAATTACTAAAATACCCCTGTAGGGTAGAATTACTAGAATACCCCTGTAGGGTTGAATTACTAAAATACCCCTGTAGGGTTGAATTACTGGAATACCCCTGTAGGGTTGAATTACTTAGATGCCCTTGACTTACAAAATTACAAAAAAACTCTTAGTTTGCAAAATTACCGAAATACCTCTGGTTTGTGAATTCACCCAAAACACTCTTGTAAGATGAAATGACTAATATACCCTTATGTGTTATGAGTAAGACTTATGTATACTACATGTTTTCTGCTGCATTCTTGTATTATATTACCCGATGGGCCGTTGGCCCATCGCGAGTAGAACTGATGGATTAGTAGGTTTTGATGAGCCGAATAGGCTAACTACATTACTTATGGTAGATTTGGGCCTAATAGGCCATATGAGTATGTGGGCCCGTTTGGGCTACTTATTGGGCTTTTGGGCCCTAAGCGTAATTGTAACTCTAGTGAATTGACTTTAAATGCATGGAATAATTGTGGATATGATAATGGTTGAATGATGTACTTTGGCCCACGATATGATTGATATGCCTAGGAGAAAAATGACTAATATGCCTCTAAGGGCAAAATGACTAAAATGCCCCCACTGACTAGATGTATAATTTTGTATGCCATATATGTTTATGTGATGCATTCATGAGATATTATGTTGCATTTGGGCGGGGATTTTGATATGGAGGAAGATATGTAAGGATCGCATAGTCGCTTGACGACCGTGGATCCATCGGTGGCTTTTAAGCCCATTATATGATTAGTGACTCTGTTGCAACAATTGAGTTAGTGCCGCAACTGGTGCTACCACTGGAGTGTAGGGATGGGTGGGTTGATATTTATATCCTCACAGGAGTGCAGGGTTGGAAGGGAAAATGGAGTGCAAGGTTGGATTGGGATGGGAGCATTGCATACATATGATATTGATGTGATATGGGTTCAGGCCCAACTGAGGCCGTTATGGGCTAAGGCCAGAGGCCACCGTTATTGAATAGGGCTTAGGCCCAAATTGTTTATTGCATGTTATGTGTTTGTTGAGGGACGTACACAATAATTTTTCGCAAACTCACCCACTCTTTTAACTTTTCAGGTGATCTTCAGTAGGCGGCTCGATAATGGAGGGGACTTAGAGGTGGCTACACTGCAACTTGTTTAAATGATCAGTAGTTATATTTATTTACTTTATTTTAAATTATTTTTATTGGGTTGTAATAAGGGCTTTAAATTTTTGGATTACAAAATTTGGATTTTATTTGTGATTTTATAATTGCTAGAGGTAGAAACGGGTTTTTCCAAAACAACAACAGTTTTAAATTAAGCTTCCACAATGATTAAATTTTATAATTAATAACGTCTTTAATAGGGAATAATCTTTTTAAGAAATCACATTGGGAATTTATCAAACGCAAACTGAGGTTTCACACAAATATTTAAACAAGAAGGGTTTTAAATGAAAACTTGGTTTTCGAAAAACACTTGAATGTGACACGCCGGATTCGGGCCTAACTTCTAGGCCATGTTTGGGGTGTTACATCAAATTTCGTTCTTCAAAACCAATTTTTCCACACTACTAGCTACGTCTTATTTTTTTCAGCCTACCTTGCACTTGCACCAAATCCAAGTCTAAATGAGTCCTTTACGAACTTAAAGAGGAGAATTGAGCAAAAAAAGGCAGGAGAGTGGTGAGCTCATTAGAGTGTAGTGAAAGCCAATATTGAGTGCAAACACGAGTAGACCTTTCTTTGTGAGTGAACCGTGAGGTTTGTGGTGAGGATTTCAAACAACATGTCTGAAAGTTTGAAACGAAATATGGCAGAAGGTGGAGGTCCATGACTCATTAGAAATATTACGGCTGGAGGAGGAGTGCCCGATTTGGCTCAAAAAGGACTCTTTTGTGATTCCAACGTATGCTTCGAAATGAACTAGAATCCATAAATGAACGTTTGGAACGTGTCAAAGTGAGGGGCCAATAGGAAGGAACTCGCCAAAGTCCACAAAGAGAACGAGGCTGACCGAGGTTCAATCAAAATGACCTTAATGATTCAAGCGACATGGATAGTGAACAAGGATCGAACCAAAGTGAGTGACAGATAGGCTATAGGAATCGAGGCCCTAGAGAACCCGGACGTGTTGACGATGATTTGAAGAACATCAAGTTGTCTATTTTACCTTTTCAAGGTAAATCTAATCCGGAGGCATACCTTGAATGGGAGAAGAAGATAAATTTGGTCTTCATGTGTCACAACTACTCAGAGAGCAAGAAAGTGAAGCTTGCGGCAATCGAGTTCTCTGATTACATGATGATATAGATGCATCAGCTGACTATGAGTCAGAGAAGAAATAGAGAATGCCCTATCTCTACTTGGGTCAAAGTGAAAGTCGTGATGCACAAACGGCTCATTCCTTCATATTACGTTAGGGAATTGTATCAAAAGCTCCAAAACCTTACTCAAGGTAATTAGAGCGTGAAGGATTACTTCAAAGAAATGGAAATTGCCATGATCTGTGCTGATGTCGAAGAAGATTGAGAGGCGACCATAGCGCGATTCTTAGTCGGACTCAACTGCGAGATAGCCAACGTGGGGGAGCTTCAATGTTATGTCAAAGTTGTTGACATGGTACACATGGCTATAATGGTGGAGAAGAAACTAAAGACAAAAGGATCCGTTCAAGCCTTTTCCAACCCCAATAGCACTTCAAAATGGGTTCAAGGCACCAGCAAGAAAGATTCATCAATTCGTGTGAAAGAACTAGTGGTGTCCACGAGGCCTAACAAGCCTAGTGGCAAATCCAACAAAGGCAAGAACGAAGCCTTTCCTAACCGTTCAAGGGACATAAAGTGCTTTAAATGCCTTTGGAGGGGCATATAGAAAGCTAATGCCCTAACCAAAGTAATATGGTGGTTCGAGCAAATGGTGAAATCGAGTCGGAGGAGGAAAACGAAGAAGAACCTGATGCAACCACCGACGAGGAGGAAGAACTTGAATATGCTGTTGATGGCCAAATCCTTGTCATCAAAAGAAGTCCAAGTCTTCAAAGTGTGAGGAATGAGTAGCAGCGAGAGAACATTTTTCATACATGTTTCCATGTACAAGGCAAAGTGTGCAGTGTGATTGTTGATGGTGGGAGTTGCATTTTTGCTGCCTATAACAATTCGATTTAGGGCCAAGTCAAAATAGTGGTTTCAGGATCACAAATCTAAAATATAAAAATTTATTACGATAAAGTTTTAAAGCTTATAGTATGATTGAATGCATGTGTGAAAATATCGTTAAGAAATTTTATCGATAGAGGGTCTAATTTGACTAGTAGGACTAAATTGCAAAAAGTGCAAAATATGTGTTCTAGAAGCATTGGGGGCTTAATTGAAATGAATTTGTATATTATAGGTCCTTATTTAGTAATTAGACCATTATATATCATGATGGACAAAAATGGACAGGGAAGGGTAAAATTTCAAAGAAAGCCATTAAGGGCATTTTGGTCATTTGGTTAATCAAAGAATAAAAAGGGAAAATAAAGTCAAAATTGTGTCCATCTTCTCCTACCATAGCCGAAAATCACAATGAAGCCCTAGCTAGGGTTTCTTCACTTTCCAAGCTTAATAATAAGTGCATCCTAGCCCCGTTTTTAATGCTCTTTACATTTTTGAAGTCATTATCACCCGAGTTACCTATTTCTACCATCATTTTGAAGTAGGGTTTATGTTTAAAAATTTACCCATTTGTGAAATGCATGTATTTTGATGTCTAATGGTAGAAAATGAAAGTTTAGTGATAGATAAACGACTTTTACTAAGTGATTTTCAGTAAAAATGTCAAAATGGAACTATTTGCTAAAGTTGTAAAATATGTGTATGAATATGTGAATAAATGAAAAATCTGGGTTGCTATAAGCATGAATTAAATTCGGCTAGGCTTGGGTTTTGAGAAAATGAATACTTTTCATTATACGAGCCTAGGGACTAAAGTGTAAATAAGTGAAAAGTTAGGGGCAAAAATGTAATTTTTCCTTAATATGATTTTTGGGCCTAATTGAATAATGTGATAATTAAATGACTTAAATGTGTTATTATAGATCAGGAGAGACAAGGAATTGACCTTGACCAAGGGAAGGACAAGGTAGTAGACTAAATCGCAAAATAGTCATTTTTGCACCGAGATAAGTTTATGTGTAAATAATATATCATTATATTACGTTTAAATGTTTAATTATTGCTTGCATGGATTAATTGACTTTGTGGGTGAGTTAATTTGTATGAAAAAGTTCAATGATAATTCGATAAGTGTGGAAGTCCAATACGAACCCTAGGAACATTATAAGATACAAAGGTCATAGCATTGAGGTTGTAGACATGCGATTCCGTGTAATACCATATTTGGGATATGGCATGGCATGTGATATGAGATTCCGTGTAAAACCATATCTGGGATATGGCATCGGTATGGTAGTACGTGTAAGACCATGTCTAGGACATAGCGTCGGTACGAGATTTCGTGTAAGACCATGTCTGGGACATGGCATCGATATGAGTTTTCGTGTAAGACCATAGCTGGGCTATTGGCATCGATATTGGATTACATGTAGGACCATATTTGGGATATGGCATTATATGACCTATGTATGACTCCCGAGTATCCTTAATGATTTCGAGTTTTCAATAGGTGTTGCTTAAACGAGAGCAAAAGTACATTTAAAGTAAGTAATACAGGTACGTACGAAGTTCATATGACTATTGGATGGAAGAATAATGATTAGTTAAAACGTGATGTGTTGTAATGCTCTTATAGTAAGGTGATGATTGGGTAAGAAATGCCTATGAGAGTTTAGTAATGTTTATACCAACTTCCATTATGGAAT
Source organism: Gossypium stocksii (assembly GCA_020496765.1). Classification (NCBI taxonomy): domain Eukaryota; kingdom Viridiplantae; phylum Streptophyta; class Magnoliopsida; order Malvales; family Malvaceae; genus Gossypium; species Gossypium stocksii. The sequence goes on from CM035631.1 coordinate 49,988,478, forward strand.
TTGTACGATTAAGTTATAAATAAGATGTTTATTATTTGCATATAGACTAACTAAGCTATATAGCTTACCCTTTTTTTTCTTTCCCTTGTTTTATAGTGTGATCATTACTATATAGCTTACCCCTCTTTTCTTTCCCTTGTTTTCCCTTGGGTAAGAAAGCCTTGACAGTGTGATCACACAGCTTGCCCACACGGGTGTGTGACTTTCCAGAACATGAAATTTTCCTAAGTGTTGTAAAAGTTTTGAAAGTTTTTGATTTAGTCCCTAACCACCATTAATGTATGTTTAGGGCCTTTTAGGCCCATAATAGGGATGTTATGAATATGTTTGAAAAGTTTTAAAGTGGACGCTAATTTTATGGCTTTGTATGTTGAAGTGTGTGTAAGTCCGGTAATACCTCGAACCCTGTCCCGGTATCAGATATGGGTAAGGGGTGTTACATTTAGTGGTATCAGAGCTATGATTTAGTCAATTTTCAACTAACCTAACATGTGTACGAGTCTAGCTATACATGCCATTTACAAATAGTGATAGTGTGACGACTCTTGACAAATCAAATTATGTTTTCAAATAGTAAATAGATCCCGATCAAGCCGTAGCTGATGACGTTGAAAGTAATGCGACGGCTCCCGCCCAAGGGACCGCGCCACCCGATAGTAGACATGTGTCAACTAGTCTCAAAGTAGAGGCTTGGGAAGCCTTTCTCTATATGATGAATGAGTGGTACTCGGAGTTTATTCAGGCGAATTCAAATGCTCAACCTCCTCCTCCCCCTCCTTTTCAGGGCTAATGTAGATGATGATCCTAAGAAGGTAAAATTTTGGCTTGAAAATACCATTAGGGTATTGGATGAACTTTCATGCACACTTGAAGAGTGTTTGAAGTGTGCTATATCACTGTTGAGCGATGCGACATATCATTGGTGGAAGATTCTAGTATCAGTGGTACTGAGAGAAAGGGTTACATGGGAGTTCTTTGAAGAAGAATTTTAGAAGAAATATATTAGTCAATGGTTTATGGATTAGAAGTGTAAGGAATTTCTTGAGCTAAAATAGGGCTGAATGTCCATGACAGAATATGAGTGAGAATTTGTCAGGCTTAGTAAGTATTCTTAGCAGTGTGTTTCCTCTGAGGCTATTATGTGTAGAAGGTTTGAAGATGGACTGAATAAGAATATCAAACTGTTAGTTAGGATTTTGGAAATTAAAGAATTTGTTGTGTTGGTTAAACATGCATGGAAAGATGAAGAATTAAATAAAGAGAAGAGAAAGGCCGAGAGTGAGGCCAGGGTTGCAGGAAAAAGGCCGATGAGTAAGTCATGCCCGTCTCAGTCAAAGAAATCCAAAGAAATGTATTCTCGTTCGAATGTTTCAGTTGGGTATTCACATAAAGACAGTGGGAAACAGTATTGTGGTTCTAAAGCTCTAGCTACTTCAATGGCGAGTATGGGTAATGTTAGGTCTAATAGACCTAACGAGTGTAAAACGAATAGCCGAGCTTGTTTCAAGTGTGGTTCCTTAGAATATTTTATCTGAGATTGCCCTGAAAGGGATGAGGAAGAAAAATTTTATAGTGTAAGGCCAAGTAATACTACCAATAGAGGTAGGCTATTGAGGAACATTGGGAATGGAACTAGCAATAAAGGTGCGATGAAGGATTTAGCTGAGAAATCCGAAGCTAGAGCGTATGCCATAGTGCTCGTGAAGATACATCATGTCCTGATGTTATCATGGGTACATTTTCTGTTTATGATACTAATGTCATTGCTTTGATTATCTCAGGTTTATGCATTCTTATATTTGTATGAATTTGGTAACTAATATGAATTTGCCTGTTGAGTCTACTGAGTTTGTGATTAAAGTGTCAAAACATTTAGGCAAGTATGTATTAGTAGATAAAGTTTGCAAGAATTGTACTTTGATGATTCGAGGTCACTATTTTCTACCTGACTTAATGTTGTTACCATTTGATGAATTTGATGCCATTTTGGGTATGGATTGGTTGACATTGCATGATACTAAAGTAAACTATAGGCAGAAAATTATTGAATTGAAATGTGAAAATGGTGAGGTTCTTCAGGTTGAAACAGATGAAATAAGGGGATTGCCTGTGGTGATTTCGTATATGTCTGCTCGGAGATATGTAAGAAAAGGATGTGAAGCTTATCTTGCCTATGTGTTGAATACAAAGATGTTTAAATTGAAACTTGAATCGGTACTGATAGTCTGTAAATTTTCAGTCGTGTTTCTAGAAGAGTTGCTTGGGTTGCCTCCAGTCAGAGAGATTGAGTTTGCTATTGATTTAATGCCTGGGAGGATGGCTCCGAATGAATTAAAAGAATTAAAAGCTTAGTTGCAAGAGTTGATAGATAAAGGGTTTGCGAGACCGAGTTTTTCTCCCTAGGATGCTCTCATTTTGTTTGTAAAGAAGAAAGATAGATCTATGAGACTTTGTATCGATTACCGGTAGCTCAACAAAGTGACTATAAAGAACAAGTATCCTTTGCTGAGGATCGATGATTTGTTTGATCAATTAAAATTGGCAACAGTGTTTCAAAGATTGACTTGAGATTCGGCTACTATCAGTTAGAGTTAAAGAGTTAGATGTGCTGAAAACCGCGTTTAGAATGAGGTATGGACATTATGAGTTTCTTGTTATGCCTTCTGGACTTACTAATGCTCCGGCTGTATTTATGGACTTGATGAATCAGATCTTTTAAGCGTACTGTGATAAGTTTGTAGTTGTATTCATAGATGATATCTTGATTTATTCTCGGAATGAGTCTGAGCATGTCGAACATTTGAGAACTGTGTTGCAGATTTTAAGAGATAAGAAATTGTTTGCTAAGTTTAGTAAAAGTGAGTTTTGGCTCCGACAAGTCAAATTTTTGGGACATATTGTCTCTGCTGAAGGTATAAGGGTTGATCCGAGTAAGATATCAGCAATTGTTGGTTGGAAGCCACCAAGAAATGTATCCGAGGTTAGAAGCTTTCTGGTTTTAGTCAGGTGTTACCGACGATTTGTCAAAGGATTTTCAATTATTGCTACTCCAATGACCAAGTTGTTGCAAAAAGATATTAAGTTTGAATGGACCGACAAATGTTAGCAAAGTTTTGAGAAATTAAAGGCGCTATTGACTGGGGTACCAGTTTTGGTACAACCTGAGTCGGGAAAGGAATTTGTAATTTATAGTGACGCGTCTTTAAATGGTCTTGGCTGTGTATGGATGCAATAGGGAAAAGTGATAGCTTATGCCTCGAGACAATTGAAGCCACATGAGAAGAACTATCCAACCCACGACTTGGAATTGGCTTCCATCGTTTTTGCTTTGAAAATTTGGCTTCATCATTTGTATAGTGAGAGATGTTGTATTTTTTACTGATCAAAAGAGTTTAAAGTATATTATGACTCAGAAAGACTTGAATTTAAGACAACGAAGATGTCTCGAGTTACTAAAATATTATGAGTTGGTGATCGATTATCACCCAGGGAAAGCAAACCTAGTAGCAGATGCTTTAAGTAGAAAGTCTCTGTTTTCTTTGAGAGCTATGAGTACGAAGTTGGTTTTGTCCGATGATGGCTTTATTTTGGTCGAGTTGAGGGCTAGATCGTTATTTCTTCAAAAATTTTGTGAAGCTCAGAAGAGTGATAGTGAATTACAAGCCAAAAGAGCTCAGTGTAAAGTGCGTAATGATTCAAATTTTCGAGTCTGTTTGGTAACACCCCAAACACAGCCTAAACGTTATGGCTAGATCTGGTGAGTTACATGGCGATTGGCTTCGAAAACCGTCTACTTGATTTAAAGAAAAACTCACTTTTAGTTTTGAATAGTTCTATCTGATTTGAATATCATGTTCAAGTTTAAATTAAACTGTTGTTAAAAGATAAAACCGAATTGCCAGAAGTAGGTCCAAAAACGGGTTAACTTCAGATCTTAAGTTTGCTAGACTCATTTTAAGAAAACATAGCGTGGTTTGATCATAAAAATGTTTGTTACCAGTTTATAAAATCTGAGTTGATTAGTTAGCCATTTTATGTCAGTTCTAAAGCCAATAATAAACCAAATTTAAAGTTAAATCCGTAGTGGCCTTATTATAAAACATAAACCCAAAATAGTAAAGAGAAATATGATAAAAATTTTAACGGAGATAAAAAAAAGAAAACCAAATGGAAAAGCATGTGGCCACCTCGAGTCCCTCTTGGCTCCAAATTAGCTAAGTCTAGGGGTTACCTGCACGATGTAACAACTAAAAGGGTGAGTTTTATATAAAATCAGTGTGCAAGTATCCATCATAACAGAATGGGCTGGAGCCCAGAATAGATAATAAGCAGATAATATGCAGAGCCCACCCTAATCCAACCAAACACACCACCTGTACCAACCAAACACACCTGTGGAGAGTAGCTCGACCCACCCAACCAAACACACTAAAGTGCAGCAATGCTGCTAGATCAGAATTTATGGCAGAGCCACTAGAAACAGATTATGTGGCAGAGCCACTTTAACAGAACTTCCTCCTCAGAAAACCTAACCCCATGCAGATTCACAGAACAGATTACATCATGCTTACAGAATAACATATACACAAATATTCATGCATACATCCAAATCTAATGTCTAGAGCATAACGGTCCTTTAGCAACTAGGGGTAAAATGGTAATTATACTCCCCTCCGGGGTATTTCAGTCATCCTACCAAACTCAAGCATTTTGTACCAAGTACGACCTTTAGGCAGGTCTACGTTGCCTTAAGCAACTCAGAATCACTATCTAGGTTAAAAGTGTTTTTGGGCCTGGAAGCCCCTATTAGGCTCGTGCGACCCCACACATCCGTGTGGCCTATTAGGCCTGCTTTAACATCCAGAACTACAGATTTTACCATCTAGCATATTAATAGTCACAATCTCAGAAATCCATTCAAACAGGCCCGTAGGCCCATTGGGCCCATTTTGGCCCATCGAGGCCCAAAATGGCTTAGATGCGTGGAATTACGCAAATCGATCTCATCAGTTTGAAACCTAGCACAGCGGGTTCATATTGGCCCACAAGCACTCACACGCCCATGGGGCCTTGAAATGCCAGAATTTTAGCATTTCAGCTTTTGCCAATCTACACTACAGAGGGTGTAGTTACACACCTGATTACGAATCAACTCCGACAATCCTGTGAACGGTCAACCTACAATCGCCCAAACACATTTTTAGACTAAACCCAATTGAAATCCATTATCCACTAATCTTGACATATTCGGCCAACCAACTTATAACACCCACTACTTACCTTTGCCAAGATCTAAGTAGTAGATCTAGATAGCCTTGCCAACAATAACCGCTAACTAGCCTCCACGAGATCTACCTTCTACAATGGTTAAAGAATATAAGCAGAAAGAGAGACCTTTTAGTCGGTTATCACAGATTAAAGCTGATTAGCAAAAAGGATGCTAGGAGGGGTCTTGGTTGTTCATACCATACTTAAAAGAAACAAGGAGAATAGAGTCCTTACCTAGAAGCCCGCTTGACTATATTGATATCACAAGAAGTCATCTTCCCCTAATCTACACCCCGACCAATCGAAGGAAAGAATCGATTTAGAGGGAGGAGTAATCGATTAACGGGAGGATAGCATCAAAAAAAGATGTTTACAAATGGAGAACAGGGTTCGGCTAGGAAGATGACTCAGGTTCGGCCAACAAGAGAAATAAAGTAGAGAGAAGAAAAAGGGATAGTCTCCACAAGATAATCAGTCAAACAAAAATAGAAAGAAGAACAAGGAAGTAAAGAACCGAATTCAGCAATGGAGGTATCGGTTTAAAATCCAAAGGATAGATAAAAGTAGGAGAAGGGTTTAAGTTTCAGCTAAAGAGCTAGCAAAGAGGCATGCAATATTCGGCCAAAGTGAACTTCACCAAAACAAAGAAGAGGGGATTGAGAAGGTAGGATTCGACAATAGAAAAGAAGTAGTGATGGAGAGGATGAGAGATAAGGATTCGAGTTTTAGAATAGGTGAGGGTACTGTTCCTGCATTGCTTCCTCAGGCTTCCACGTGGTTTTTTCCTACCCATGATTATGCCACAGTACTTTGACCAACGGAACAGACTTCATTCTTAATACCTTCACATCACGGTCCAAAATCTGCACTGGCTCCTCTTTAGAAGTCAGATCAGATTTAACTTCAATATACTCAACTGGCACAATATGAGAGGGATCAGACCGATATCATCTCAGCATGGAGACATAAAAGACATCATGGATCCGCTCCAATTCTGGGGGTAACTCAAGCTGACATGCTACCGGACCCACTCGCTTTAAAACTCAATCGGGCCCGATAAACTAAGGACTTAACTTGCCCTTCTTCCCGAATCTTAAAATTTTCTTCCAAGGTGAGACCTTTAAGAAAACCAGGTCTCACATAGCGAACTCAATTTCCTTACGCTTTAGGTCCGCATAAGACTTCTGCCTGTCGGATGCCTCCTTTAATCGATCCCTAATCAGCTTGACCTTATCCTCCATATCCGCTACTAACTCTGGCCCCAATACTTTTCGTTCACCTAACTCAGTCCAACAAGTAGGAGTACGACACCTCGGTCCATACAATGCCTCATATGGTGCCATCTGAATACTTGCTTGATAACTATTGTTATAAGCGAACTCCGCCAACGGTAAATAATATTCCCAGCTACCTTGAAAATCGATAACACAACTTTTTAACATATCTTCCAAGACTTGAATCACTCTTTCAAACTGTCCATCCGTCTGAGGGTGAAAAGCAGTGCTGAAATCCAATCGCGTACCTAATGCCTCATGCAGCTTCTTCCAAAATCGAGACGTAAACCGTGGGTCTCTATCAAAAATAATTGACATTGGCATACCATGAAGCCGCACTATCTTAGACACATATAGCTTTGCAAGCTTCTGAAGGGAATAATCTGTTCTGACTGGTATAAAGTGAGCGGATTTTATCAACCTGTCCACAATCACCCAAACTGAATCTTTCTTGGAAGGCGTCAACGGTAACCCACTCACGAAATCCATGGTTATCCTTTCCCACTTCCAGAGTGGAATTCTAACCAGCTGTAGAAGGCCAGAAGGTACTTGATGCTCAGCCTTAACCTACTGGCACATCAGACATTTACACACAAACTCCGTTACTTCATGCTTGAGTCTAGGCCACCAATACAACTCTCGTAGATCCTGGTATAGTTTGTTCCCTCCAGGATGCATGGCATAAGGACTGCCATGTGCCTCTTGTAAAATTATTTGCCTCAGATCAAAGTCCTTTGGGACACACACTCTCCCTCAGAAACACAGAACTCCTTCACTATTCAGACCAAAATCAGATGTTTCACCATTCTCAACTTGCCAAAACTGAGAAACCAATGACTCGTCCAACAATTGCTTCTCTCTTATTTGCTCAATCCAGGTTAGCCTTACCTGAAGCTCTGCTAAAAGACTCCCATCATCGTATAGGCTAAGACGAGCAAACAACACTTTCAGATTAGATACAACTCTACGGCTCTTAGCATCAGCTACCACGTTAGCTTTTCCAGGGTGGTATTCAATAGAGCAATCATAATCCTTAAGCAACTCAATCCATCTTCGTTGCCTAAGGTTCAGCTCTTTCTGAGTAAGAAAGTACTTGAGACTTTTATGGTTCGTATAAATAACACACTTCTCTCCATAAAGGTAGTGCTTCCAGATCTTCAACGCGAACACTACTGCCGCCAATTCCAGATTGTGCGTAGGGTAGTTCACTTCATGCGGCCTAAGCTGCCATGAAGCATAAGTAACCACTTTCCCCTTTTGTATCAACACACAACCCAAACCTACATGTGATGCATCGCTATACACAGTATACTCCTTTCTAGACTCCGGCTGAATTAAAACAGGGGCTTCAGCCAACACCTTTTTCAGTTTCTCGAAACTTTCTTGCTGTTTCTTTGACCAGACAAAAGGTGCCTATTTCCGTAATAACTTAGTCAGTGGCGCCGCAATCACAGAAAACCCTTCCACAAACCTTCTGTAGTATCTCGCTAAACCCAGAAAACTCCAAATTTTAGACACAGTCCTTGGTGGTTTCCACTCCAATACCGCTTCTACTTTTCGGGGGTCCACCCTAATTCCCTTGGTAGAAACAACGTAACCCAAGAATGTCACTTCCCGAAGCCAAAAGTCACACTTGCTGAATTTGGCGTAAAGTTGCCTCTCTCTCAGAATTTGCAGAACTACACGAAGATGCTCATTATGATCTTCCTTAGACTTCAAATATACTAGAATATTAGCTATGAAAACGACCACAAACCAGTCTAAATAGGGTTGAAAAACCTGGTTCATGAGATCCATGAAGGCTGCTGGTGCATTCGTCAGACCGAACGGCATCACCAAAAACTCATAATGACCATATCGTGTTCTAAATGCTGTCTTATAGATATCTGCCTCCTTGACTCTTAATTGATGATAGCCAGAGCAAAGATCAATCTTGAAGAATACCGACGCTCCTCTAAGTTGATCAAAAAGGTCGTCGATTCTTGGTAGAGGATACTTATTTTTAATAGTCAGCTTATTCAACTGATGATAGTCTATACACATGCGCATTGTTCCATCTTTCTTCTTGACAAAAAGTACCGGTGCTCCCTACGAAGACACATGCAGTCGGATAAACCCTCAATCCAATAATTCTTGGTTATGCACTTTCAGCTCCACCAACTCCTTTGGTGCCATCCTGTATGGGGCGATGGATACTGGAGCTATTCCAAGCAACAAATCAATACCAAATTCAACCTCCCGATTCAGGGGTAATCTAGGCAGTTCATCAGGAAAAACATCTACAAATTCCTTAATAGTCCTCACCTTCTCCACAGAAAGACCTTTAGACTCAGAATTGCATACATACGCCAGAAACGCCTTGCAACCCTGCGAGTCAACTTTTCAGCCCTCAACACTGAAATGATATTAGATAGGTAATCTCGTCTTTCCCCTATAACAACCACCTATTAGTCCTCTAAGGTGGCCACACAATCCACATTTGTTTGGTGCTTAACCAACCAATCCATGCCCAAGATTAGGTCGAAATCCCCAAATGGTAATTCCATCAGATTCGCAAGAAAAACCTTACCTTGCAACTCTAAGGGTACATCTCTAAAGAGTTTACCTACCTTAACTGAGTTACCCAGTGGACTAACTACAGATATTTCACTCACAGTATTCTTAAATTGCATACCCAACTTTCCCGACACATCACAAGCTACATAAGATTGGGTTGATCCAATATAAATCAAAGCAACATAAGGCATGTTATGAATCAGAAACATACCAGTAATAACATCAGGTGCATCCCCATCCTCTTGACGACGAGAAGCTTAAACCAAAGCTGGCTGTCGTGCCTCTGCATTTCCAGCACCTCTGCCTGGTGCTCCTCGGCAGCGTCCATTTTGTTACCGCCTCTGGCTTGACCGTGACCCCTCGGTTGCTGACCTTCTCTCATTGGTTGTGCGACTCTCTGCTCTGCCATTTGCACCTGAACTGGTTTTTGAGGGTAATTATTCACTCAGTGATCCATAAACCTGTATCGGAAACATGTGCCCATACTCCTCTTACACTCACCCGGATGTGACCTCCCACACTTAGCACAAACTTGAGACCTAACCATGTTAACCGAAGAACTAGCTCAGCAACTCTATTTCTCTTAACGGGCCTTCCAGAAGCACCTGATGGCCCTGCATCTCTCCTAAACTTGACCCTCTCCTTTTCATTGTTCAGACATTTTGAGCGCTTGACCTCCTCAGGTATTTTAGCTTTCTCAACCAACATAGTAAAATCACGCTCCGTCTGTGGAGCAATTAGCACCCTTAGCTCATCTCTTAAACCATCTTCGAACCGTACACTACGCTCGTATTCTGTAGCCACAATTCCATGCACATAACAACTTAATCTCAGGAACTCTGCCTCATATTCTGCTACAGACTTGCTACCATAAGTCAAATTGAAAAATTCCTTTCTTCGGGCATCCACATAGCTCGCCCCAATGTACTTCCCCTGAAAGACCGTCTTAAAGTAGTCCCAAGTTATACGATCAACTGATGTACCCTCTCTCACCATGAGCCACCACTGGTAAGCCTCGTCCCGTAGTAGAGATACTGCTCCCTTCAGCTTCTGCTCCTCCGAGCAATCCAGGTCATCCATAATTTGCTCAGTGGCCTCTAACCAGTATTCGGCCATATTCGGAGCTATACCAGATATGCCCCTAAAGATTTCTACTCCATTAGCCCAGAGCCGCTCAGAAATCGACCCACGGTTCACTCTTCCAGTACTTGCTCTGGTAACTCTCTCTACGACATGGAGCATTGCCTGAGATAAAGCATCATCCCTGTTTTCTCGCTCATGGGACATAGTCTTAGTTGCCGGTGACCTGCCTCTACAGCAGGCATATGTCCTGATGCTAAATATCCAGCTTGGGTGCTTCCTCAGCCTTTACCACGGCCTATTCTATGTGCAGCTCTTGTACTCATATTATGCTATCTGATTAGCAAGTTTATGCCTTAGTCACGGTTTCAATATTTATTACAGATGTTTTATGCAAAAGACATATATTTTAGGGTTTACTTTCGCGAATCCAGACTTAGCTATAGTTTTCAAGTTCCAATGGTTTCAATTTTCCTATAGTTTCAGCTTGCCCTAACTACAAAGTCTCAGTACCATCTACAGTAGCATTTCAGTTCAAACACACACATCAAAATAAATAAGAAATACTTATAGATTTGGACCAGAGACTCGACGTACCACATTTCAGGGATCATTATTTCAGATTCGTTCTTTTAAGATAGTCCACAGGAAATCATTTGATATTTAGAAAAAGTTCAGAAGAAAAGTGTTAAAAAGAAAGTCTGGCTTAAAATTTTTTGAAATGCATGTTTTGAAAACCATTTTCCAAACCCACACTACAGTCGAGTTGTTGCAACCTAGCTCTGATACCACTAAATATAACACCCCAAGCCTGGCCTAAACGTTATGGCTGGATCGATGAGTTACATGGTGATTGGCTTCAAAACCGTCTACTTGATTTAAAGAAAAACTCACTTCTAGTTTTCAATAGTTCTATCTGATTTGAATATTAGGTTCAACTTTAAATTAAACTATTGTTAAAAGATAAAACTGAATTGCCAGAAGTAGGTCCAAAAACGAGTTAACTTCAAATCTTAAGTTTGCTAGACTCATTTTAGGAAAACATAACGTGGTTTGATCCTAAAAACATTTGTTACCAGTTTATAAAATCTGAGTTGATTAGTTAGCCGTTTTATGTTAGTTCTAAAGCCAATAATAAACTAAATTTAAAGTTAAATCCATAGTGGCCTTATTACAAAACCTAAACCCAAAATAGTAAAGAGAAATATGATAAAAATTTTAACGGAATTAAAAGAAGAAAACAAATCGAAAAGCATGTGGCCACCTAGAGTCGCTCTCGGCTCCAAATGAGCTAATTTTGGGGGTTACCTGCATGATGTAACAACTAAAAGGGTGGGTTTTGTATAAACTCAGTGTGCAACTACCCATCAGAATAGAATAGGCCGGAGCCCAGGACAGATAATAAGTAGATAATACGTAGAGCCCACCCCAATCCAACCAAACACACCACCTGTACCAACCAAACACACCTATGGGGAGTAGCTCGACCCACCCAACCAAACACACCAAAGTGCAGCAATGCTGCTATATTAGAATTTGTGGTAGAGCCACCAGAAACAAATTATGTGGTAGAGCCACTTTAATAGAACTTCCTCCTTAGAAAACCCAACCCCATGCAGATTCACAGAACAGATGCATGGAATTGCACAAATCGATCTCCTCAGTTTGAAACCCAGCATAGTAGGTTCAGATCAGCCCACAAGTGTTCGCACACCAATTGGACCTTGAAATGCCGACATTTCGGTATTTTAGCTTTTCGACTTTTGCCGATCTACACTACAGAGGGTGTAGTTATACACCTGATTACGAATCAACTCTGACAATCCTGCGAATGGTCAACCTACAATTGCCCAAACACATTATTAGACTAAACCCGATTGAAATCCATTATCCACTAATCTTGACATATTCGGCCAACCAACTTATAACACCAACTACTTATCTTTACCGAGATCTAAGTAGTAGATCTAGATAGCCTTGCCAACAATAATGGCTAACTAGCCTCCACGAGATCTACCTTCTACAATGGCTACAAAATATAAGTAGAAAGAGAGACCTTTCAGTTGGTTATCACATATTAAAGCCGATTAGAAAAAGGGATGCTAGGAGGGGTTTCGGCTTTTCATACCATACTTAAAAGAAACAAGGAGAATAGAGTCCTTACCTAGAAGCCCGCTTGACTATTTGCTATCACAAGAAGTCGTCTTCCCTTAATCTATGTCTCGGCAAAGCCAAGGAAAGAATTGATTTAGAGGGAGGAGTAATCGATTAATGGGAGGATAGCATTCAAAAAAATATGTTTACAAATGGTGAACAGGGTTCGGCGAGGAAGATGACTCAGGTTCGGCCAACAAGAGAAATAAAGTAGAGAGAAGAAAAAGGGATAGTCTCCACAAGATAATCGGTCAAACAAAAATAAAAAGAAGAACAAGGAAGTAAAGAATGAAATTTAGCAATAGAGGTATCAGTTTAAAATTCAAAGGATAGATGAAAGTAGGAGAAGGGTTTAAGTTTCGGCTAAAGAGCTAGCAAAAAGGCATGCAATATTCAACCAAAGTGAACTTCACCAACGGCAATAGAAAAGAAGTGGTGATGGAGAGGATGAGAGATAAGGATTCGAGTTTTAGAAGGGGTGACAGAGATTATACGATGGTTATGACAGTAAAGGTCTCGACTTTTGGGGCAATCGGCCAATGTGTAAACTAGGCATAAAAGAGTCAATTTGGTAGATAGCAAAGAAGAGAAGGATTTCGGCAACCTACCTACCCAAAGCCAAAAATGCAAAACTCTAAAAATGCACATTCACTCACTTCTAAACTCAAATTCGGCTTCACCCTCTTCCAAATTCAATTTCCCACAATCCACTTCTAGATTTGCTCATTGACTTACTCAACTCTCACATTTAAATTCAATTCAAATTCTCCATGACCAAGTCTTCTCTTACCCAATCTTAACCACCTCCAGAGTTTGAACTCAATTGAACCACTTGCCCCCCATATTCAGCAAAATAAACTCCTACGGTTGCAAGGGGATTTGAATCCAAGATCCCCTTGTTCATGACGCCACCTTATGCCCACATGTAGCACCACTGCCACCTTGCCACAAGCCTTTTTGTGCCACAAAAATTCCAACAACTACACATAACCCCTACAAACCAATATCCATACACCCCTAAGCCCAAAATCAAAATTTTGCTAAAGGCTTGGCTTAACCCCGGGCCCTCCTAAGGCCCTCCAAACCCGCTTAAATCCTCAATTTAGCATACCAAAACATGCAATTATAAATTAAGTAAAATTCATTAAAATCCTAAAATTTGGGGCATTACAGGTTCAGATGATTGTTTGATGTTACGAGATATATTATGTGTACCGAAGGATAATAACCTTATTCAAAAAATTTTACAGAGGCACACAGTGGTTACTTATCACTTCATCCGTGTAGTACTAAGATGTATAATGAATTGAAGAAATTGTATTGGTAGCCGGGTATGAAAATAGATTTTTCTAAATTTGTATCAAAGTTTTTGATCTGTCAACAAGAAAAAGTTGAGCATCAAGTGCCTACGGGTTTACTTCAGCCAGTGATGGTACCCAAGTGGAAATGGGATAGAATTACGATGGATTTCGTAACGGGTTTGCCTTTGACTCCAAAGAAGAAAGATGCCATTTGGGTCATCGTTGATCGATTGACGAAATCGGTTCATTTTATTTCGATACGTACGACTATTCACTCGACAAGCTAGCTGAATTGTACATTGCTGAGATTGTAAGATCCCACAGAATGCCTATTTCTATTATTTCGGATAGAGATTCGATATTTACTTTGAGATTTTGGAAAAAGTTGCAAGAGGCCTTGGGCATAAAATTGAATTTTAGTACTGCGTTTCATCCACAAACCGACGGTCAATCCGTAAGGGTAATTTAGAGTCTCGAAGATATGCTTTGATGTTGTGTTCTAGAATTAAAGGGTAGTTGGGAAAAATATCTACCTTTGGTCGAATTTACTTACAATAACAGTTTTTAGTCGAGTATAGAAATGGCACTATATAAGGCATTGTATGGCCGCAAATGTCGAACTACTTTGTAGTGGACCGAGCTTAGTGAGAGGCAGGTTCATGGGGCTGATTTGGTTAAGGAAACTGGAGAAAAAGTGAAAGTAATCTGTGATTGTTTGAAAGCCGCTTCAGATAGAAAAAAGTCATACACATATTTGAAAAGAAAAGAGATCGAATTTCAGGTGGGTGATAAAGTATTTCTGAAAGTGTCTTTGTGGAAAAAGATTCTGAGATTTGGCTATAAACGTAAGTTGAGCCCGCGCTTTTTTGGTCCGTATGAGGTTATTGAATGGATAGACCAGTGGCTTATTGGTTGGCTTTACCAACAAAGTTAGAAAGAATTCATAAAGTGTTTCATGTGTTGATGTTGCGATGATATCGTTCCGACCCTTCGCATGTGATTTTTCCGACGGAAGTTAAGATTTGACCTGATATGACATATGATGAAGAACCGATTAAGATTTTGGCATGAAAAGTCAAATAATTGAGGAATAAAATATAGCATTAGTGAAAGTGTTGTGGCATAGACATGGGGTTGAAGAGGCTACGTGGGAACCCGAGAAAGCCATGAGAAAATAGTACCTAAACATCTTTTCCGGTAAGATTTTCGGGGACAAAAATCCCTAAAAGGGGAGAGTTGTAACAGCTAGATTTAGGGCCAAGTTAAAATAGTGGATTCGGGACCACAAATCTGAAATAGAAAAATTTATTACTATAAAGTTTTAAGGCTTATAGTATGATTGAATACATGTGTGAAAATATCGTTAAGAAATTTTATTGATAGATGGTCCAATTTGACTAGTAGGACTAAATTGCAAAAAGTGCAAAATATGTGTTCTAGAAACATTAGGGGTTTAATTGAAATGAATTTGTATATTAGAGGTCCTTATTTAGTAATTAGACCATTATATATCATGATGGACAAAAATGGACATGGAAGGGTAAAATTTCAAAGAAAGGCCTTAAGGGCATTTTGGTCATTTGGTTAATAAAATAATAAAAAGGGAAAATAAAGTCAAAATTGTGTCCATCTTCTCCTACCATAGCTAAAATTCACAAGAGAGCCATAGTTAGGGTTTCTTTACTTTCCAAGCTTAATAGTAAGTGCATCCTAGCCCCGTTTTTAATGCTCTTTATGTTTTTGAAGTTGTTGTCACCCAATTTACCTATTTCTACCATTATTTTGAAGTAGGGTTTATGTTTAAAAATTTACCCATGTGGGACATGCATGGATTTTGATGTCTAATGGTAGAAAATAAAAGTTTAGTGATAGATAAATGACTTTTACTAAGTGATTTTCGGTAAAAATATCAAAAAGGAGTTATTTGCAAAAGTTGTAAAATGTGTTTATGAATATGTGAATAAATGAAAAACGTGGGCTGCTATAAGCATGAATTAAATTCAACTAGGCTTGGGTTTTGAGAAAAATGAATACTTTTCATTATACGAGCCTAGAGACTAAATTGTAAATAAGTGAAAAATTAGGGGCAAAAATGTAATTTTGCCTTAATATGATTTTTTGGCCTAATTGAATAATGTGATAATTAAATGAGTTAAATGTATTATTATAGATCAAGAAAGACAAGGAATTGACCTTGATCGAGGGAAGGACAAGGTAGTGGACTAAATCGTAAAATAGTCATTTTTGTACCGAGGTAAGTTTATGTGTAAGTAATGTATCAATATTACGTTTAATTGTTTAATTATTGCTTGCATTGATTAATTGACTTTGTCGATGAGTTAATATGTATGAACACGTTCAACAATAATTCGATTAGTGTGGAAGTCCAATACGAACCCTAGGAACATTACAGGATACAAGGGTCATAGCATTGAGGTTATTGACATGTGATTCCGTGTTTGAACATATCTTGGATATGACATCAACATGTGATATGAGATTTCATGTAAGACCATATCTAGGATATGGCATCGGTATCGTAGTACGTGTAAGACCATGTCTGGGACATGGCGTTAGTACGAGATTTCGTGTAAGACCATGTCTGGGACATAGAATCGATAAGAGTTTTCGTGTAAGACCATAGCTGGGCTATTGGCATTGATATTGGATTACATGTAAGACAATATCTAGGATAAGGCATTGTATGGCCTATGTATGACTCCCGAGTATCCTTAATGATTCCAAAAGGTTCAACAGATGTAGCTTAAATAAGAGGCAAAGTACATTTAAAATAAGTAATATAGGTACGTACGAAGTTCATATGACTATTGGATGGAAGAATAATGATTAGTTAAAATGTGATGTGTTGTAATGCTCTTATGATAAGGTTATGAATGGGTAAGAATGGCTATGAGAGTTTAGTAATGCTTATAGCAATGTAACACCCCAAACCTGGCCTAGAAGTTATGCCCGAATCTGGCGTGTCACATTGAAGTGTTTTTTAAAAACCTTGTTTTCACTGAAAACCCTACTTATTTAAAAATTGTTGTCATTTAAACCTTATGTTCCTTTGCTTATTTTCAAAATGTGGTTTATTAAAAGCTATTCTCTTGTAAAACGTTATTACCTTTAAAACCATATTTGTTGCGGAAGCTTTATTTAAAAGTAACCGATTTACGAAAACATGATGTTTAAAAAAAAAAAATAGTTAACATTTTGGAAAACCATGATCTTACCACTAACATAAATAAATCAAAGTAAATAAAAACCCAAAGTTAAAATCCAGAAATTATAAAGGCCTTATACAACCCAAATCCAAATTAAAGTACTCATGAATAATTTAACAAAAAAAAAATAGAAGGAGAATTGTGGCCATCTCCAAGTCCCTCGCAGCACCAATCCTCCTAAGGCTGGGGATTACTTAAGAAAAATTAATAAGCGGGGTAAGTTTATGAAAACTCAGTGTATAATCCCCTTACTAAAGAAACAGTCAGTATACAGAAACAGAAGTAGTCAGGCCAGAGCCCCTTTGCAGTAATAGTACATTCCAATTCAGAGTATATGTGGGTTAAAGCCCACTACAATAGCATTTGTGTCACAGCCTATAACAGAATCAATTGGGCCTAGCCCAACCAATAATAAAACACAGTAACAGTCTGGGCCTAAGCCCATTACGGTAGACAGTAGCAGATGGGCCTTAGCCCTCTACAGAATCAGAATCCATTGGGCTTTAGCCCAATTTAATATCATAATCAGAATCAGAATCAGAATAGTATATGCATGAAAGCCCAACCCAGTCCAACCATCACACCACCCGTACCAACCCAACACACCATACGGGGAATAACTCGACCCACCCAGCCCACACACCAATACGTAGCCATGTTGCTAATAACAAATGACGTGGTAGAGCCACCAGAATCAGATTACATGGCAAAGCCACTAGCACAGAAATTCCTCCAAATCAAACCCAACCCAATGCAGAATGTCGTGTATGTCATGCTCAATCATCAAACATGTATACAAAATGGCCATGCTTAGTAATAGTCATTTAAACATATATTAAAACATATCAACCATGCAACCACAGTCACGTCAGTTAAAACACTGTCATACGATCGTAGTCAAATCAGTCAAATTCATAGTCCAGGTCAGTCATTTGCTCACAAGGGCAAAACAGTCATTTACACTCTAAGGGTAAAATGGTCATTTTACCCTACAGAGGTATTTTAAAAATTCTACCCTACAGGGGTATTTTAGTAATTCTACCCTACAGGGGTATTTTAGTAATTCTACCATAAAAAGGTATTTCGATAATTCTACCCTATAAGGGTATTACGGTAACTTCACAAATTAGGGATATTTCGGTAATTTTACAAATCAGGGACATTTCGATAATTTTGCAAATTGGGGGTATTTCGGTAATTTCATAAATTAGGGGTATTTCGATAATTTCACAAATTAGGAGTATTTAAGTAATTTTGCAAATCAGGGGCATTTCAATAATTTTAGAAATCGGGGGTATTTCGATAATTTCGTAAATTAGGGGTATTTCAGTAATTTCGTAAATCAGGGGTATTTTGGTAATTTTGTAAATCAAGGGTATTAACGACCCAACCGATAGTCCATCGCCGCCTCGAGCGACATAAGTAACCTAGGCAGACATAACGGTGTAAATGGGCCTAAAGCCCATTACTCGGCCCAAGTGGGCTCATACGCTCGTGTGGCCATTTGGCCAAGAATTAATCACGGCTACACAGCTCAAATCTATACTTAACACAAAACATACCTTTTTATCTGTGTAGCCCTACAAGCCTAATGGGCCCACACGGCCCATTTCAGCCCAACGTGGCTCAAAACAGCCTAAGACCACGAGAGTGCTCATGGTGGTCTTTACTGTCCAATGCCCATGTTCATGGCCTCGGATCACTACACGTGCAATTGCACGCTCGTATGGCATCATTTGTCGGCATTTCAGCTTCTGGCATTTTGCTGGTCTACAGTTATAGTAGTGAACAACACATACATTCGACTTTTCAGTCGATAATCAAACATAGCATACGGTTACACACATGTTTATGGCTTTTACGCCTATTACCATTTATAAGGTACGAATACACACCTTTCCTGCGAACACCTGCGAATAGCCTTTAAGCACCACGCCTTGTTTGGACCACCCAATGTTCATACCCACTTGTTGACGAAAGTGCAAAATTGAGTAAAAGATAGAGAAGCAATTGATCTCCTAATCCCAGGAGACCACCCACAAAACTGGTACAGCCCACGCCTTCAAAGCCCTAGGGATCGTTGGCAACGAAAGAAGGTATTAAGAAATTCATCCTTCGACAAAGAAGGTATAAAGGAAAGAAAAAAGCCGAAGGTGATCAAAAGAACAGGAACTGACGATCGACAGAGTTATAGAGGGAAGAGATGGATGATCCGGCTTTGGAAATAAAGATTCAAAGGAGAAGAGATCTAGTAAAATTAACTGAATAGAGAAAGAAAGTAGGATGAGCCTATGGCTCTGACCGATTTCCAAAAAGTCATTCAGCAAATCGACACAAGGTTTGAGAAAAGTATAGCCTACGGCCTAAAGAAAACCAGATGCCTAAGAGAGGAGAACAGAAAGCAAAAAGGAGAGAGAAAAGAATGACTAATAATTGGCTCAATGAAAAGAAGTAAAAGCAATAAATGGCAAAGGGAGATGAAAAAGAAATTAGCTACTAAATAGAGGATAACCAAAAGCAGAGTGTTTTGAAAAATAATGACAAAAACACCAAAAACGAACAAAAATAAAACACCAAAATTCCCTAGCCAAGATTCGGCTATACCAGTAATGCCAAATGTCGAAAATGAACTCAATAACCCTCCTTAGCTGAATTTGCACTTCCACCCCTCCCAAATTGGCACCAACTCCCCACAAATCAAACTCCCTTAATGTTCTCCCTGATATGCTCCATGAATTCCTCCTTAATCCACTCTACATCACCCATTCAAATTTCAAGATCAAGTCAACCTTCCACCACATAGAATTCCACTCCAACTCAACCTCTAGCCGTCCAGTGATGCAAAATAGAAATCCATCGCCTACAGTGGGATTCACACCTTAGTCCTCTCTGTTGATCAAGCACGCCACTTACCTCATTGCCATCCAACTCTTTCTATCATAAACCCAACACATTTAACTATAAAGCCCACCTAATCGCTTCTAGATTTATTTAAAAGAGAGACTAAAAAAAAAATTGCAAGGGCCAAGACTTGAACCCAGGCTCCCTTGCATACTTAATGACGCCACAACCGCCGGACTACAGGCCCCTTGTGTCATTTTTCCAACTAACATTTTATAAGGCCTACTTCCAACATTCAGGGTTTTATACACGTTTACCAAAATTTTTGCTAAAGCCCAAGTTTGAGCCCAGGACTTCTCCAACACTTCCAACTCTTCCTAAATTACTTAGCCACTAAACTAAACATGTCATTTGTGAATTTTCCTTGCACAACTAAAATCCAATTTCTCTGACACTCGGAGCCCATTTCTCCTAGGCCCAAAATTCGAGGTGTTACAACCAACTTCCATTATGGAATTTCTATGATTAAGTTATAAATAAGGTGTTTATTATTTGCATATAAACTTACTAAGCTATATAGCTTACCCCTCTTTTCTTTCCCTTATTTTATAGTTTTACCTAGCGAGCTCAGGGATCGAGAATCGTTGGAGTATCGCATCACACAATCAAGGCTTTATTTTAGGTATTGATAATTTTAGCATTTTGAGAATATGGCATGTATAGGGACTTGATTATTTTGTATATGTGTCATAGTTATTTTGGCCTAATGTGTGGGCTTATATTAGTGTGATGATTATTTTGTATAAGGTCATTTGAAATTGGCTAATGTTGGTTATTGGTATAATCATGTGATGATGTCTTTCATGAATGTGGTTACTTGTATGATTGAGTTGATAATCGTCTAAGGATCATGCATGGTGATTGTGGTATGTGAATGATGTGTGGACGTCTCAATTAAAGATGCTTGGTTGCTAAATTATGTCATGCTATGTGTTATTGAAATTGGTATAAGTATGATTGTGTTTCAGGGTGGCAAATGGCTTAGTAAATAGCATTATTTTTGTCCACACTGGTAGACACACTTGTCTAGGCCATGTGTGACACACGATTAGCCCCACGGGCGTGTTGATAGGCCATGTGTCCCCTACACCTTAGTTTTGAGAAACAGAATTTCCAGTAGTAAACACACGAGTAGAGACATGGTCGTGTGTCTCAGCCGTGTGAACGACATTACCTTAGGACATAGGCATGTGCCCAGGCCGTGTGAAGTCTACACCTTAAATACAAAAATTAAATTTGCCACACAGGCTAGCACACGGGCGTGTGACTTGGCCGTGTGCCCCTAAATTGTTGATAACATCATAAACAGAGAGTTACATGGGTTGAGGACACGGGCGTGTCCTGAACCACATGGCTGTGTGTGATCACATGACCTACCCACACAAGTGTATGACTCTCTAAAACATGAAATTTTTCTAAGTGTTGTAAAAGTTTCAAAAGTTCTTGGTTTAGTCTCTAACCACCTCCAATGTATGTTTAGGGCATCGTAGGCCCATAATAGGGACGTTATGAATATGTTTGAAAATTTTTAAATTGGACGCAAATTTTATGACTTGGCTTTGTATGTTTAAGTGTGTGTAAGTCCGGTAATGTCTTGAACCTTTTCCCAGTATTGGATATGGATAAGGGGTGTTACATTGCCAGTACTTTGATGGTGGAAAAATTAGGCTTGCCAACAACCAAGCATTCCATCTATACAAGTTGCAATGGCTCAATGATGGTAGAATGGCTCAATCAGCAAGTACAATGACGGGGTCCTTTGTGATGTGGTGCCCATGCATGCCGGTCATTTGCTATTGGGAAGACCGCGGCAATTTGATCGACGAGTCATTCACAATGGATATACCAACCATTAAACTTTCAAACACCTTAGGAAAAACGTGACTTTGGCTCCATTGACACCAAAACAAGTCTATGAAGATCAATTGAAGTTGAAAGATTCCATTGAACGAACGAAAGATAGTGAGCAAAAAGAAAAGAGCGAAAAAGAGAAAGAAAAGAAAATTGAGAAAAAGAAAGAAAAACAAGTGACCAAAATGAGAGAAAACATGTGACCAAAACGAGAGAAAAGAGCAAAGAGCATAAGAAAAAATTGAGAGAGGAAAAAGATAGAAAAGAAGAAGAAGAGTTAGAAAAATTGAGTGTCTATGCAAGATCAGGAGAGATTCAGAAGTCCTATTTGATGAAGTAGTTGATTCTTGTACTTATGCACAAGGAGAGTTTTCTTAACACTAACGATTTGAATCTCCCTTCTTTGATTGTCTCTCTCTTGCAGGATTTTGAAGATGTGTTTCTGAAAGAAGCCCTTAGTGGATTACCGCCCATTCGAGGGATTGGACACCAAATAGGCTTCATGCTCGAAGCCATCATTCACGATCACTCGGCTTATTGAAGCAACCTCAAGGAGACCAAAGAGCTGCAAAAACAAGTAAATAAGCTTGTGGAGAAGGGGTATATACAAGAAAGCCTTAGCCCTTGTGCCGTGCCCATTCTATTGGTGCAAAAAGATGAATCTTGGTGCATGTATGTGGACTACCGTGTGAGGAACAAAATAATAATCAAGTATAGACATCCTATACTGCGCCTTGATGATATGCTAGATAAATTGAGTGGCGTATAATTGTTTTCCAAGATAGATCTTAAAAGTAGGTATCACCAAATTTGAATGCACGCAGCTGATGAGTAGAAAACTACTGTTAAGACAAAACACGATTTGTATGAGTGGTTGGTCATGCCATTGGCCTAACCAACGCACCCAGCACCTTTATGAGACTTATGAACTATGTTTTGCGATCATTCATTGAGAAATTTTGTGTTGTTTGTTTTGATGATATTATGACTTATAGTAAGTCATTGGATGATCATGTGATGCAGTACAAAGCTATTTTAGAAGTTCTTCGAAAGGAGACTTTGTATGCTAACCTTAAGAAATGTACATTTTCCACTAACAAGGTTGTTTTCTTAGGTTTTGTAATAAGCTCAGAGGGATATGAAGTGGACCAAGATAAGGTGAAAGCAATCCGAGAATGGCCTAGACTGACGAGCATAAGCCAAGTGAGGAGCATCCATGGCTTGGCGAGCTTCTATAGGTGCTTCGTTCCTAATTTCAGCACCTTGGCTACACCATTGATGAGTGTGATTAAGAAGACTTTTTCTTTTCAATGGAACAAGGAAGAAGAAAAGGCCTTCATTGCTATTAAAAATTATTTAACTAATGCCCCATTACTTCTTTTACTTGATTTTTCTAAAACCTTTGGAATTAAGTGTGATGCTTCAAGTGTCGGGATCGAGCTGTTTTGACTCAAGATGGGAGCCCTGTGGCATATTTTAGTGAAAAGTTAAATGGAGCCACATTAAACTGTCTAACCTATGATAAGGAGATGTACACGCCGATTCGGGCATTAGAAACTTGGCAGCACTACTTATGGCCCAAGGAAATTTGTGATACATTCTGACCATGAGGCGTTGAAGCACCTCAATGGATAAAACAAATTGAATAAGCGTCATGCCAAGTGGCTTGAATTTTTAAAGTCTTTTCCGTATGTTATTAAGTACAAGAAAGGTAAGGAAAATATTGTTGCTGATGCTTTATCAAGGAGGTATACACTCTTAGCTCATTTAGATTCTAAACTACTTGGATTTGTGTTTTTGAAAGACTTATATGCTAATGATGCTGATTTTGGTGAGCTATATAAATCTTGTGAGAACGTTGCCTTTGATAAATTTTATAGACATGATGGCTTCCTTTTTAGAGAAAGAAAACTTTGCATCCCCAAAGGTTCCATTCGGGACTTGCTGGTGAGTGAGGCACATAGTGGAGGCCTCATGGGCCATTTTGGCATGGCAAAGACCTTGGCAATGCTTCAAGAGCATTTCTTTTAGCCGAGGATGAAAAGAGATGTCAAGAGGGTCTGTGATTGTTGCGTGGCCTGTAAGAAGGCTAAGTCGAGAATCAAGCCCCATGGCTTATGCACGCCATTTTCCAAACCCGAGGAACCATAGGTCGACATTTCCATGGATTTTGTCCTTGGTTTACAAGAACGAAAACCAGAAAATTTTAAATCTTTGTTGTAGTTGATCGTTTTTCTAAAATGTCTAATTTTATAGCTTGCAATAAAACTGATGGTGCTGTTCATGTTGCTAACTTGTTTTTTAGGGAAGTTGTTTG
Source organism: Gossypium stocksii (assembly GCA_020496765.1). Taxonomy (NCBI): domain Eukaryota; kingdom Viridiplantae; phylum Streptophyta; class Magnoliopsida; order Malvales; family Malvaceae; genus Gossypium; species Gossypium stocksii. The sequence goes on from CM035631.1 coordinate 50,012,407, forward strand.
ATTGCATGGAATCCCGAGAATAATTGTATCCAACCAAGATGCAAAATTCCTTAGCCATTTCTGGAGGTCGTTGTAGGGAAAGCTTGGCATGAAGTTACTATTTTCAATAACATGCCACCCATAAACGGATGGCTAAACGGATGTGGTGAATCATGTTCTATCAACATTGTTGCGAGCTATCATCCAGAAGAAGCTTAAGTCATGGGAGGAGTTTTTACCGTATATAGAATTAGCTTGTTCATGTAGATGTTAAGCGGAAGGCTGAGTACATGAAGTAGCTACACCAAAAAGTGAGGGCCAATATTGAGGCAAGGACCGAAAACTACATACACAAGCCAAACAACAGAAGAAAACATGTTGTGTTTTATCCCGGAGATTGGGTTTGGGTTCATATGAGAAAGGAACATTTTCTAGCTCAACAAAGGTCAAAATTATTATCGAGAGGAGATGGTTCATTCCAAGTGTTGGAACGGATTAACAATCACTCTTACAAACTCGACCTTCCAGCTGAATATAACATTAGTGCGAGTTTTAGTGTGTCTTACTTATTTCTTATGATGTAGGTGACAATTTGGGGACAAATCACGTCGAAGAGGGGGGGATGATATGGCCAAGACCTAAGACTCATCTAAAACTGGCGTTGATCCCTTTGAGTTACCATTAGGGCCTATAACTCGAGCTCAAGCCAAGAGATTCAAAGTCACTGTTTCAACTCTAATTGATCGAGTATGGGGTGAAACTGTTGAGAGGCTCATCGAATGTTCTTGGATAAGTCAATCGAGCATGCCTTCCAACCTCTTACAAGCTCATTTAGCTCGTTTCTAGCTCATTGAGCTCATCTTTAGTCGTTTTAAATTGTGCATTATTTTGCTAGAATAAACATTTAATTCGATCTTAGTTAATTAGTTAATTAGTATAAGTATTAATTATGTCATGGTTTGAACAGCTCAATTAAGTGTTTTAATTATGTCTTAGTTTAACTGCATATTAATTAGTTGCTTTAATGTGTCTTAGCTTAGGACATATTAATTACATGTTTTGAATTAAAGTTGTCTTAGCCGAATTTAAGTTGTCCTAGTTGTCGAATTTAAGTTGTCTTTAAGTTGACTTAGCTGAATTTAATTTGTTTATAGGCTCATGCATGGACAGCATTAAGGTGTTGTCCTGATGATTTCTCTTCTCTAAGCCAACTCTTTATGTATACCAACAGCCAAGTGAGCTGATGTTTGTTTTCCCCAAGTAGCCCCTTCATGCATTGCAAGAGCCACAAGTATTTTCACACTTGTTCAGATCAGCTGGAGGTTCCATTCACATTTGGTGGCCATTCAGTTTTAAGCTTTCACACTACAAGGGCTGCTTACATTCGGCTGAACTATTGGATGGCTATTGAAGTGCCCAAGCTGCCATTTAAATTTCAAGACTATTCAGCTATTCAAGGTAGCTCCTTAAAGGCTGTTCACACCTCTTGATCAAACATATCCAGCTCCATTCAGCTCCACATTTACTTCAATTAAGTTATGCTGGGCTAGGAGACTACAAGGGACGTTTTGGGAAGGTTCAAAGAAGCTTCAGCTCAATTAAGCTGAATTAAGGCTCTCCATTTAGCTTACTCAGTGTCTACTTGGCTAGCTATGTTTTGAGCTATAAATATGAAGCTCATTTGTTGTAATTTAGACTTTTGACACCAAATATGTTTAATTTATCTTTTGTAGGTTTATTCAACTCTCATTGTTTGTTTAAGACTCAAGCTGACTTATCTAGCCTTGCTAGTGGTGTCTACCTTGTTTCTTTGGGAACTTATCAGTCTTTGAGTGCGGCGTTCAAACGCTATACCTTTGGCTCCTATCTCTTAATAGATAGTGGGTCAAGGTCCATTCTATCATCTATTCACCTTAAGTGTCTTATAAGTCTCAGGTAAATACTCATTTTAGTATTGGTTCATTCTTGACCTTAAGCCTATCCTTCCATCCGAATCTTCAACCTTAAAATCACCTTAACTCTTTGTTTGGCCTAACCATAACCTTCAACTATCTTAAAACTATTTGCAAACCCTTGTTTAAGACTCATACTTACCCAAATTTGAGTTTAACTCAAAGTAGAACGATATTCCTCAATTTTACGATTAGGCACATTCATGACTCAAATCCATTTACGAGTACGAGATCGCATCATACGTAGCCTAGCCACACGGGTGTGTGTCTCGACCATGTGAGGCACACTGTCGGGCCACATAGGTGTGTGACCCCTACAGTTGAAATTTTTCTAACTTTTCCCTAAAATTTTCAATTGTTTCTAATTTAGTCCCGAATAAAGTGATTGTAAGGCCTCGAAGGCTTGAATAAGGGACGTTATGCATGTTTAATGATGGATTATATTATGATTGTTGAAATGTTTTGAAATGATTGATTTAGATTACGTTTATTCAGTAATGCTTCGAAACCTATTCCAGTGAGGATATGGGTTAGGGGTGTTACAGTTACAAGAGACATTAATGGACTAGTTCTTACATCTCCAACGTCTCTATTCAATTTCCCACTAACCCAAATAGTTGAAAATGAATTAATAGGTATAAATACTAGCTTCCAAAGCTTCTGCAACTACAAGAGAGATTACAAAAGATCAAAAGCTATCAATAAACATCAACAATTCTTTTATCAACTTTTTTGCTTCAATTCTTCATATTTTTCTTACAAACACTTGTGAGAAATTCTTTGGATTTTTATCAGCTCAAGTGTTTTTATTGTGTGAGTGCTTAATTAACATCCTAGTCTTGTAAGAATTGTTTCTTTGTTTGCTCATTTGTTTACTCTTTTAAGAGGGTTTTAGTCTTAAGATTTGTGTACAAATCTTAAAGGAATTGTAAGATTAATCCTTGTCCTCAAAGGTTGATCAAATTAGTGAATTTGAGAAAATCCTTAGTTGTGGGAAGATAAGGTAGTTTAATAGGCAATTAGGGCTGAACCACTCTAAAATCTTGTGTTTATTGTCTTATCTTTTCATTGTTGTTTCCAAAAAATTTTAAAAGGCCAATTCTGTTAGAGTATGCGCAAAGACAAATCATAAGGATGATTGTAATCACATACTCATTTTACCTTGTTTGTAAATATAAGGCATTGTCATTATTATTTCAATTTTTTTTCTCTGTATGTAAATAAATTGATTAATAATAAAATCCTAAGTATAATATGATTATTAATAAAAGTTCATTATTTAAGTATTAGTGTGGGCTTGGACAATAATAATGCATTGAGACTAATGTGTAGTTGAATGATGACAAAGTGTTGTCATTGACATAGGTATGTCAAAATCAATACATTAGTATGTGTTAGAAAACAACATACTGGACTAACCCATTATGATTATATATCTTAGATTATTATGTAATAGTCACAACATTACTCAAAGTGATAATTATGTATACGATCCTCAAACTTGAGATCATCATTATCCTAAAATCGTGAGTCGTATATTTTAATGCAGTCAAACATCTATCGTAATAGGTTGTACCATAAAGACTGCTGTTGGATATGCCACAATCTATGTTGTGAGATATGATTGATCAAGGTAGAAGTTGTACCTCATACATTATGGGAGCAATATTTTAGGTCACTTGATGGAGTGAGAGTAGAAATGCATGACCATGCTCAAATAAGTTTATATGAGATATCACACTTATTTGTTTATTATAGTCTACTCAAAAAATCAAGAAATATGAGATTGAACTATACAAGTATGACTATTCCATGACTTGTGTCCAATCTAGATATAAAGGATAAAAGGATATAATACATGAAAATTTTATCACAAAAAGGTTATGTCGATTCACGACTTCCAGTAACTTGGACAGCAATGATGCATTGCTAGATGCCACTCATTGCTTGTAACGTTGGAAATGTTCTAGTATTATTACTAATATTACAAGAGCCTACAGGGCCACACCCTATGGTTGAAGCAAAGAAAATCCTAACACAATTGGTATTGTATTTAATTGTCACATGAATTAAATTAATTGTTGAATTAATTTAATTTGAAAGTTAAATATTGAACGTATTATATGTACAAACTTGTTGTACACAAACAGAGAACATAGTTAAAATTAATATATGAATTTGATTCATATAAAATATGAATTGAATATAGTTTACCAAAATTATTATTATAAGTATTTATTTTAATAATTTTGGTCAAAGATAAATAACATAGAAGATAATATTCTTTTGGAAAGAATATGATACAACTTTCCATATATTCTTTAATGGAATATTTCAATTTTTATTATTTGATAACAAAGGAAAGGAGAGTGAATCTCTGTTTGTGTTAATGTTACCAAGAAAAACAAATCAAAAAAGGTCCAAAAGCCACTTTTTGAATTCTATCTGAAAAAGTTTAAAGAGTTTTTGTTGTTCGTTCTTTGATTGGGTGGACTACGTAGAGGTTAAGACATTTTTGGCTATACCTTGGAATCAACATTGCAAAAAAAATCCTAAAGGTATATCTTCAACTCTTTTTCAACCCAATTCGTTCCTCGTACATGGATCCATGGTTGATGATCATCAAAATAATTTTTCCGTTACGCCACGGGCCAACCAACGTTCCAACAAATTCACCCCCTCTTGGCTATTTTTTTGATTGATCGAGCTAATAGTTGATATCAAAGCTAGTCTCTACAAATGGTTTAACAACAAAGAGAAGATCCTTGAAGAATCTCTATCATCGACACACTCTACAAAGAATGATGTACACTTCCGGGTCAGTTTTTTTATGAAGAATCTCAATCTATCTCAGAATCTCCATACTTCAATGGAACCAACTAGTCTTATTAGAAGACAAGGATGATGCTATTCATTCAAGCCAATGATCTTGTAGCTTGGTATATTATTATGGATGATCCTTCCATCCCTTTGTAATAACCCGTTTTTAGTGGAAGCGAAACAATGGTTTTGGGACCATAAATATGATATTTGAACATTTAATTATTTATTATTTTAATGTCTACAATATGTTAGTAGTGTCGTATAAAAATTTCGTTAAGAAATTTTTCTGTTTGTATGCTTAATTCGTTAAAATGGATTAAATTGCAAAAGGTGCAAAACTTGAGTTCTATAAAGTAAAGGGAGTTATTAGCTATGAATTTAAAGGGTTGGAGGTTTTATGTTGTAATTATACCATTGATATTGTTAATGGACAAAAATGGGCATGGTTTAGTAAATTTTTAAAGGTTAAAAACTATGGTTAAAATGGTAACTAGTAAAATATTCATAAAACAAACAATAGAAAATATAGTGCTCATTTTCATGATCTTTCTTCTCCATCAAAATTAGGCTTAGAAAATCCTATTTTTGGAGCTTGAGAGTTCGGTTGAGCTTTTGGGATTGCATGGTATGAATTTTAACTTCATTTTTAATTATTTCTATGTTTTTGAAGTCATTGTAGCTTAATCTAGCTAGCCCAGGGATTAATTTGCAAAACAGTTAAAAGTCTAGGGTGTTATCTTGAATGAAATGATGTGAATTATATGTTTAGTGGAGGAAAATGAATATATGTTGTTAGATAAATAACTTTTGTAAAGTGAATTTTGTTGAAAAAGTCAATTAAGGGTTAAATTGAAAAAAGTAAAAAGTTCATGGTGTAAATTGTGAAATAATGAATTTTATGAGTTGATAGGGACCTATACAAAATTTGGTTAGCTTGGGTTAGGTCTGGATTTGCATGAATTTCATCTATGGAGCTTAGAGACTGAATTGAAAAGAAATCAAATGTGTAGGGGCAAAAGTGTAATTTTACTAACATTTGAATTTGGATTGAATTGAATAAACTAGTTATTAAATTGGTTAAATTTATTTATTTAGATCAAGATAGATCTCAGCCAGATTTAAATCGAGGGAAGGCGAAAGTTGTGGATTAGTCGATTATACTCTTTCGCGATAGTGTCAAAGTAAGTTCATAGTAATTAAATTATATCATTTGATTTCCTTAAGTATTTGTATTTTATAATCAAGTAGTTAATTATTATATAATTATATCCCTAATTACACTTACGTGCCCCTGTTGTACTTCGGTACCCCTGATCGCACTTACATGCCCCTGTTGTACTTCAGTACCCCTAATTGCACTTACGTGCCCCTGTTTTACTTCGGTACTCTTGATAGCACTTTCGTGCCATGGTTACATTTTAGTAACATTTATTAAGAAAAATAGTGGTTCACTCATTTAAAGTTAAGTTAAATAAATTGCTATGTACTTACTAGGTTTTATAAGCTTATTCGAGTTTATGTATTGTTTTGTTGATTACTTTTGCTGACTTGGGACAGATCGAAACCTTGGCTCACACTATCCATCATCGTTAGTAGCTTTTGAACCTTTTTGGGATTGTGGCATGTATATGTGGCTATAAGTATATAGGTATATGTGTCTAGTTTAGTTTTGTATAAAAGTGAATTACTAAGTTGTATGGTTCGACGTTTTGTTTTCTAGGTTGTACATATGTATTTTTGACTTGATAAATTGGTATGAATCAAATCATTTATGAATGGCTTAATGTTGATGAAATTAAGTTGTTATGCTAGCATTTAAATTTGGTTAGGTGTTTGAACAAATAAAAATGAAAGACTAGTTTGAAAATGCATGAAATATAGGTTATAGGATATGTTTTAAATGTGGATTTGGTAACTTTGTCTTCAATGGCATATAAGTCTATTGGTGATAGGAGTGGAATGATATAAATGGTACCTTTTTGGTGTTTGGTTATTAGGTTATTTCTATCACCCCTATCACATAACTATCGCCGGAATAGGTAAAGGGCATTACCGAACTTGTAACTCAGAATAGAATAGTAAAACTTTAAACTTTTATCAAACATTAATCCATTTCAGTAACATCAATCATATATAAATATAGCGTGCTTAAAAGAAACATATAAAGCTTCAATCATACATCAGGGACTAATTTGATAACATATAAAAGATATGAGAAAACTTAGGAAAATTTTTGGAATAGGGTCACACGGCTGTGTGCCCAGGTCGTGTGCCTTACACGGTCGCCAGACTAGCCCGTGTGTCCAGGCCGTGGCAAAACTGGGGATACATACTGACTTGTGCACACGGCCACAAGACACGCTCGTGTGTCTTGGCCGTGCGAAAATTATGAAGCTACTGACTTGTGCCCACGGGTACATGACATGCCCGTGTGCCTATCCCGTGTGGCATCCTGACCAAAATAACTAAGGTATAGGGGTCACACGGTCGAGTCACATGCCCATGTGCTCTGACTGTGTGGCATGAAATAAGCTTGGTTTAAGCCATTTCCACTCCCCAATAGGTTATGTACCTAAAACATCAAATGTATAACAATTTCATATATTCAATGAGCAACCAAATTAGCCAAAACATACACATTTATACCAATTTATAATCAACCAAATATCATGCCAATTTACATCATCCAAACATGTACCTATATGAACCAATCCAACATCTATATCAACTTACCAAATCACACTTAAAACTCATCCTATCATTTACTCCTAATTATACCAAATGGTCATTCATCCAAAACCATGAATTAAAACATTTTCAACCAAATCAAAACATTTACCTCAAACATGCACCAAAATACCATTATCAATACACACATATAACATATAAAAGACATATCATATAATCCACATACCAAAACATCCATTTCAAGATCAAGCCATATCACATAGCTTGATTAGGTGCCAAAATCATACCACATTCATCAACACAAAGATAACCATAAACATTAACTTATAATTAGCCTATACATGCCATATTTACAACATTAATAAAGATTCAAAAGTACCAAAATCTTGTTTGGATAGTGTGATAGCAATCTCTGACTCTGTCCCAAAATCAAGCTAGCTTCTGAAATATATAAAACACGGGAAAAATAAATGGAGTAAGCTTTAAAAGCTTAGTAAGCCCGTATAATAAAGAAACAAACTTACCAAGTAATAAGCAATTTAAGCAATAGTAATCTACTCATAGCTCATATTGCCTATTCAAGGATTCAACCACATGTTAGTGATATACAACAATCATATATTCATCCATACAAGGGATGAAACCAAGTATATAACATTCATGTACATTTCAATACTTATAACATATCACCTTTCATCTTCTATTTATAAGATCATATTACTATGTCACATTTCATACATATAACTCATCTACTTCATTTATCAAATCATCATATAGCGTTTATACTCTTATACCACCTAATCCTTGTAAACCATGTAACATATAACATGTAATCACATACTTGTAACATAGCATTCATGTAGTTCATGTAGTCCATATAATTCATACAGCATATATATATTTACCATGTACATTTTGTATCATTATGACATGTATTTTCTTATTTTTCATATCGGTATATTGCCCGTCGAACCTTTGGAAACATCGAGGGATACTCGGGTGATACACATACAGTGTATATGTAACCTATAATCCGTCAATTCATCATATATGTTCTTTCAAGCCATGTATTATATGCTCTTTTTGAGTTGGTAACAGTAAGCCTGAAGGCTGAACATGTAAGCCCGAAGGTTGAATGGTAAGCTCGAAGGCTGAACATATACGCCCGAAGGCTGAACGGTAAGCTCGAAGGCTGAACATGTAAGCCTGAGGGCTGAACGGTAAGCCTGAAGGCTGAACATGTAAGCCCAAAGGTTGAATGGTAAGCCCGAAGGCTAAACATATAAGCTCTAAGGATGAATGGTAAGGTTGAAGGCTAAACATGTAAGCTCAAATGCTGAATGGTAAGCCTGAAGGCTGAACATGTAAGCTCATGAGCTGTGGTGAGTTCGCAACAAATGTAGGAGCTCAACTAACTTGTAGCCCTAGTGACATGTCACTTGTATCCTAGGAGTTTCTACAGTTCAAACGGGACTCGATAATCAAATTGAACATGTAACCATTAGACATTTCAATTCATTATTTCATATATACACTTATATAATATGAGATTCAATATGAATTCAATAGGCAATTGGATTTCATAGTCATTAAGCATTCATATAACATCAAAATAACAATTATAAATATAATACAAGTTCGACTCTAATTATACGAACTTACCTTAATCTAGCTTATATACCCGATATCTACTCATCTACTTTTCGTTTCCCCTGATCAAGTTCTTGTATTTGTTTATCTTGATCTCAATCAAGACTTCTGATGGTCGATTGCTAAAACACCTATTCTTTCTTTTTATCTTCAAAGTTTTGGCACAGATGGATGAAAATGGCCACTAACTTATGTTTTATTTTAATTATTAAACATCAATAATCCATTTACAAATTTAACCTTAATAAAAACCATTTTAAAACATTCATTTAATGCCTAATTTTGTCAAATTCCATTACCAATGGCCTAATATTAGTATAAGGGCCTTTCATTTAACAAGCCATAGCAATTGAGTACTATAAACAAATAGAAGGAAAATTTTACATTTTCTGCGATTTAGTCCTTTTTACCAAATTAGCTATTTAAACGGTAAAATTTCTTTACGTAACTTTTACACAGAAATTTTATCATGCTGTAAGACATAATAAAATTATAAAACAAATATTTTGACTCGTTAAGTGGTCTCGAAACCACTTATTCCAATTAGGGTCTAAACCGGGCTGTTACATTATTGAAATGGCATATGTTGAAGTAAATATAGTTTAAAAGATAGTGAATATTATTTGGCCAAATTGAGTACATGGTTACATCTTTAGATGTTTACATTTGAGGTGCCTATGGGCATATTAGTTGTATGTTAATATAGCATATGTATATAACTTGATTTTTCATGATTTTGGTGCCTTGTTATAACTTGTATATATGTGAAACTTTAGGTTAGGTACATGCCAAAATGGGTGAGAAAAATGGATTGTAAAATAGCCAAATTTCATCCATACAAGTAGAGACACGGGCGTGTGTCTCAGCCATGTGTGACACACGATTGTCTGTCCCTTGTAGTTTTAAAAAGGGGTTACAATTTAGGCTATTACATTGCCTAGCACACGGCTTGGCACACGGGTGTGTGAGGTTACTTCGAAGGGTATATGGCCTAGCACACGGGCATGTGGCTTGGCCATGTGACCAAGTCAGAGAGTTACATGGGCATGAACACGGGTTGGGACACGACCGTGTATCCTTATTTCGAATGCCCACACGGCCTGTAACAGCCCACTTTTGACCCTAATTGAAACGAGTGGTTTCGAGACCACTTAACCAAGTCAAAATATTATTTTCATTGCTTTAATAAGTTTTACAGCATGATAGATATATGGTGTGAAAGTTTCGTATAGAAATTTTATCGTTTAAATCGTTAATTCGGTAAAAAGGATTAAATCGCATAAAGCGATAAATAGGAGTTCTATTTCATAAATGACTTATTTGATCATGGCTTTATAAAAGGGAGTAATTTCTTGGTAATTATGCCATTTATATTATGAGTGGTTGATTGTGGACATTTATGTCCATAATAACATGAAATAAACAATGGTTTTATTAAAGGGTAAAATTGGTATTTGATTTTTATATGTGATATTAATTAATTAAAAACATAAAATGGCTTTAATTTTCTCCTCTTCCACCTATTCTTCAAACAAAATAAAGGGTTTAAAGCTTTCTTTCATTCGGCTACCATTTTGCAAAATCAAGGTATGTTTTGGCTTTGGTTTTTATTGATTTTTACATTTTTGAGATCGTTGCTTCGTATACTAGCCGACCCGTACCTCAATTTCTAAATTTGGATGTGTTTTTGAAAAATGCCATTGATGAATCCATGTTATTTTAATGGTTTTTGATGAATTATTGAATGTTATATGGAAATACACAAGTTTTATAAAGTAATTTTTGATGAAAATGAGTTTTAAGGATTTATTTACAAATAAATAGAATTTATGTGGTTTTGAATGTGATTAAATGAAAGTTATGTGCTTATAATAACAATATAAATATTCGGCTATGGTGAATTGAGGGGTTTATTGTGTAATTTGCTATTGTGTTAAAAGGACTAAATTGCCAAGTAGTTGAAAGTTTAGGGGCCAATTTGTAAATATGCCAAAATACATGTGTTTGGATTTAATTGAATATATTGGTGATTAAAATAGCTGAATTTGCATTAATATAGATCAAGATAATCGAATCCCGGAACTTGATCGGGAAAAAAGAAAGGTTGACGAATAGGCTCGAGGTTCGACTTAAATCGAGGTAAGTTCGTATAATTAGAATTGAATTTGAATATGTTTATAGCTATTGCTTAATTGTCATGTGGATGTATGAGATTATTGGATTGAATTGCACATCGGCTATACATATATGAAATGACATGGAGATGTTTAAAGATTTCAAATACGATCTAAGTACCGAGTCCCGTTAGAACCATAGAAGTCGTAGTATACAAGTGACATGTCACTAAGGCTACAGGGTGGTTTGAGCTCCTACATTTGTTGTGGACTCACCACAGCTCATGAGCTATATGTTCATCCTTCGGGATTACATGTTCAGTCTTCGGACTTACCATTTAGCCTACGGGCTTACCGCTCATCCTTCCGGATCACATGTTCAGCCTTCGGGCTTACCGATACAGGCTCGAAAGAGCATACATGATGCATTGATGGATTACAAGTTATATGTACATACACTGTGTGTGCATCACCCGAGTATCCCTCGATGTTCTTAAAGGTTCAATGGGCAATTACCAATACAAGTTACATGAAGTTCTAGAGATATATGAATTACATGTTATACGAGATTTACATGGACTATATGAATTGATTTACATGAATTACATGTTATAAGTATTAAGGTTATGCTTATGATACATGAATGTTGTATCTTCTACATGAATGGTTTATGAAATTACATGTACTAACAAGTGTATGCTTGTGAGATAGGCAACTTGAACATATGAATTGACTTGGCATTAGTTATGTGTTAACTTATTGATTTGGTAAGTTTAAATTCTATATTATACGAGCTTACTAAGCTTTTGAAGCTTACTCTGTTTATTTATTCCTTATTTTATAAATTCGGAAGCTTGCTCGATATTCGGATGTGTCGGAGATCGCCATCACACTATCCATCTAGCTTTTTGGTACTTTTGGAACTTTGTTTTGAAATGGGCATGGGATGTATAGGCTAGTTGCTAAGTGAATGTTTGTAGTTAGCTTGTTAATGAAATTGATATGTTTTGGTACTAATTCAAGCTATGAGATATGGATTGCTTTGTAAATGTTTAAGTTATTTTAGTTGCCTTAGATAATATGTTTAAATGGTAAGTACAATGATGTGGTTTAATTAGTACTGTTAGCTAATAAGTTGTGAAAATGTTTTGGTATGGAATGTTATGTATTTGGTATTTGTATATATGGTGTTGAATGGTTACAAATTATGCATGAAATATTGTAGTTAAATGGCTATGTTTTGTTTGTAGGGATTGACCCATTTTGGGTGACAAAATGGCTTAAACTGAGCCCACATTGTGCCACATGATTTGAGCATACGGGTACATGACTCAGCCGTGTGGCCCCTGCACCTAATAGATTTTAGGTAGAATTGCACATGGCCTAGACACACGGGCGTGTCTGGTAGCCGTGTAGCAATTGACAGTGTTGGCCACGGCCTGGACACACGGGCGTATCTAGTGACTGTGTGGGGTTTGGCAGTTTCAACCACGGGCTGATTGATTAGAGTGTGCACGGGCTAAGGACACGGCCGTGTGTCCCTAACTTGAAAGTTTTCTCAATGTTCTCCCTATCCTTCACATGATTTCAATTTCAATTTGATCCTATATGAATGAGTATATGATTATATGAATTTTTAAAGCATGATTGGATGAATGATTATTGAACTGTATTGTGATTGAAAAGTTCAAATTTTTTACTGATCTGATCTGAGTTACAAGTCCGGTAATGCCCCTTATCTATTCCGGTAATGGTTACGGGATAGGGGTGTTACATTTTATTGGTATTAGAGCTACTGTTTAGTCGATTCTAGGACTACCGTATTAAGTATGAGTCTAGCTATACATGCCATTAATATGAAATGCGTTAGTGTGATATCTCCTGACATCCTCTGAAATCTATTTTATATAGTAATGGATCCGAATCAAGCAATAGCTGACGATGTTGAAAGTATAACACCAGCACTTGCTCAAGGGGATGTGCCTTCTAAATCGAATCCTGTTACGGGTAATCAGGAAGAAGCTAAGCAAGCTTTTTTCCAAATGATGTCCGAATGGTTTAGCGAATTTGTGCGAGCAAACCCGGCTACTCCACAACCTCCACCCCCTCAAGTCCCACAACTAACCCTAAAAATATACGAGTTATAGATCCTCTGAGAATGACTAGACCTCCGGTTGACAAGATACAGAAATATGGCGAGTGATGATGCTGAGAGGGCCGAGTTCTGGCTTGAGAATACAATCTGAGTTTTTAATGAATTAGCTTGCACGCCTGATGAGTGTTTGAGATGTGCTATTTCTTTGCTACGGGATTCTACATACCAGTGGTGGAATACTTTGACATCGGTTGTGCCACAATAATGAGTTAACTGGGATTTCTTTCAGACAGAATTCAAAAAGAAATATATTAGTCAACGATTCATCGACAAGAAAAGGAAGGAATTTCTAAAACTGAAACAGGGCCGAATGTCCGTGACTGAATATGAGAGAGTTTGTATGACTCAGTAAATATGCTTGTGAATGTGTCTCTACTGAAGTGATAATGTGTAAACGGTTCGAAGATAGGCTAAATGAAGAAATTCGATTGTTAGTTGGAATACTGGAACTGAAAGAGTTTGTAGTTCTAGTTGATCGGGCTTGTAAAGCCGAAGAACTTGCTAAAGAAAAACGAAAGGCTGATTTTGAGACCAGAAAATTGAGAAAGAGAATTGCGAATAAGTTGCACCAATCTGGATCCAAGAAATCAAAAGACTTCCATTCTTATTCTACTGCTTCTATGGATATATCCACTAGAGAAAGAAATGTTCGATTTTCTTATCCGAGGCCTCAGACAACTTCTGTGGCTAGTGCGGGTAGTGTGAGAACTCCCGATCCTGATTGTAAGCACTGTAACTGAAAAAATTTTGGAGAATGTCAATTGAAAAGTGGAGCTTGTTTCAGATGCGGATCGTTGAAACACTATTTGCGAGATTGTACTGAAAGATTTGTACCTGATAAAGAATAATCGACTAAGGCAAATAATGCTGTATCGAGAGGTAGACCGTCTCGAAATATCGGGAATCAAAGTGGAAATTGTAATGCTTCATGAGATACTAATGTGAGATCTGAGACATGCACTCCTGCTAGAGCCTATGCAATATGTACATGCAAGGAAGCCTCGTCGCCTGATGTTATTACCGTTACTTTTTCTCTTCATAACACTAATATAGTTGCGTTGATAGATCCTTGATAAACTCATTCATATATTTGCATGGAATTAGTGTTTAGAAAGAGTTTACATGTTAAGTCTACAGAATTTGTAGTTAAAGTATCGAATCCGTTGGGCAAGTCAGTGTTAGTTGATAAAATATGTAAGAATTGTCCATTGATGATTCGGAAATATTGTTTTCCGGCTGACTTGATGCTCCTCCCGTTTAATGAGTTTGATGTGATACTAGGTATGGATTGGTTAAATGTGCACGAGGCAGTTGTGAATTGCAGACGAAAGAGTATAGAGTTGAAATGTCAGAATGGTGAAATTCTTCAGATCGAGCCAAATGATTTGAATGAATTGCCGATAGTTGTATCTGCTATGCGAGCTCAGAAATATGTGAGAAAGGGCTGTGATGCTTATTTAGCGTATGTGTTGGATACTAAAGTGTCAGAATCGAAAGTTGAATCTGTACCAGTTGTTTGTGAGTTCCCAGATGTTTTTCCAGAATAGTTACCGGGTTTACCACCGATTAGAGAGGTTGAATTTGGTATTAAGTTGTTACCGGGTACTACACCGATATTGATAGCTCCGTATAAAATGGCACCGACTGAATTGAAAGAGTTGAAAGCTTTATTAACAGAAGCATCGATTTTAGTTCAACCTGAATCGGGTAAAGAGTTTGTGATCTATAGTGATGGATCGATAATCGGACTAGGTTGTGTATTGATGCAAGACGAGAAAGTTATAGATTATGCCTCTCGACAGTTGAAACCGTACGAGAAGAATTACCCGACACATGATCTTGAATTAGCCGCTACAGTTTTGCTTTAAAGATCTGGCGACACTATCTATAGGGGAGAAATGTCGAATCCTTACAGATCATAAAAGTCTAAAATATCTGATGTCACAAAAAGACTTGAATATGCAACAACGGAGATGGCTCGAGTTATTAAAAGACTATGAGTTTGTGATTGACTATCATCCGGGAAAAGCTAATGTTGTAGCTGATGCTTTGAGTCAGAAATCTCTGTTTGCTTTGCGGGCATTGAATACTCATATGAAGCTTTGTGATGACGGATCTATTGTAGCCGAGTTAAAGGATAAACTGATGATTCTGCAATAAATCTGTGAGGCTCAGAAAAATGATCATGAACTACAAGCTAAGCAACTTCACTATGAGTTAAATTCTGATTCTGAATTTTCTATCAGGGATAATGATTGTTTAATGTTCCAAAATAGAATTTGCATACCGAAAAATAGTGAACTCATTCAAAAAGTTTTGCGCGAAGCACATGACAGTTGTTTTTCAGTTATCCGGGTAAGATGTATAATGATTTGAAGCAATTATACTGGTGGTCAGGAATAAAACGGGATATATCAGAATTTGTATCTAGATGTCTGATTTGTCAACAAGTTAAGGCCGAGCATCAAGTATCGTCGGGTTTACTGCAGCCTATTCTGATTCTGGAATGGAAATGGGACAGAGTTACAATAGATTTTGTATTAGGGTTACCCCTGACTCCGAAGAAGAAAAATGCAATCTGGGTCATCGTTGATAAGTTGACCAAATCTGCTCATTTTATACCGGTATGTACAGACTATTCTCTAGATAGATTAGCTGAATTGTAATTATCAGAGATTGTACAGCTACATGGTGTACCGTTGTCTATTATTTCTAATTGAGATCTGAGGTTTACTTTGAGATTCTGGAAGAAATTGCAAGAAGCTCTAGGAACAAAATTGAATTTCAGCACAACATTTCATCCTCAGACCGACGGTCAGTCGGAAAGAGTTATTCAGATTTTAGAAGATATGTTGCGATGTTGTATTCTTGAATTTGAAAGTAGCTGGGAGAAATATTTACCTCTGATTGAGTTTACATATAACAACAGTTTCCAGACGAGTTTGAAAATGGCTCCGTACGAAGCACTATATGGTGGTAAATGTCGAACACCATTATACTGGACTGAATTGAGTGACAAAAAGTTACACGGGATTTATTTGATTCGAGAAATCGAAGAAAAAGTAAAAGTGATTCGCGACAATTTGAAGGCAGCATCTGACAGACAAAAATCATATGCAGATTTGAAACGGAAAGAAATAGAGTTTCAGGTCAGAGATAAAGTATTTCTGAAAATGTCACCGTGGAAGAAAATTCTTCATTTTGGTTGGAAAGGAAAGCTAAGTCCTCGTTTTATCGGGCCGTATGAAATTGTGGAAAAAATTAGACCTGTAGCTTATCGACTATCATTACCGATTGAACTCGAGAAGATTCATAATGTATTTCACGTTTCGATGCTTTGTCGATATAGATCTGATCCATCTCATGTCATATCTCCTACCGATGTAGAAATACAGTCTGATTTGTCGTATATTGAGGAACCAATCAGAATTCTAGCTTGAGAAATCAAAGAATTGAGAAATAAACGTATAGCACTTGTAAAGGTTCTCTGGTGTAAACACGGGATAGAGGAAGCTATGCGAAAACAATACCCTAACCTGTTTACCGGTAAGATTTTCGGGGACAAAAATCCCTAAAAGGGGGAGAGTTGTAATAGCCCACTTTTGACCCTAATCGAAACGAGTGGTTTCGGGACTACTTAACCGAGTCAAAATATTATTTTCATTGCTTTAATAAGTTTTACAGCATGATAGATATATGGTGTGAAAGTTTTGTACAGAAATTTTATCGTTTAAATAGTTAATTCGGTAAAAAGGATTAAATCGCATAAAGCGATAAATAGGAATTCTATTTCATAAATGACTTATTTGATCATGGCTTTATAAAAGGGAGTACTTGCTTGGTAATTATGCCATTTATATTGTGAGTGGTTGATGGTGGACATTTATGTCCATAATAACATGAAATGAAAAATTGTTTTATTAAAGGGTAAAATTGGTATTTGATTTTTATATGTGATATTAATTAATTAAAAACATAAAATGGCTTTAATTTTCTTATCTTCCATCGATTCTTTAAACAAAATAAAGGGTTTAAACCTTTCTTTCATTCGGCCAGCATTTTGCAAAATCAAGGTATGTTTTGGCTTCGATTTTTATTAATTTTTATGTTTTTGAGATCGTTGCTTCGTATACTAGTCGACCCGTACCTCAATTTCTAAATTTGGTTGTGTTTTTGAAAAATGCCATTAATGAATCCATGTTATTTTAATGGTTTTTGGTGAATTATTAAAGGTTATATGGAAATATACAAGTTTTATAAAATAATTTTTGATGAAAATGAGTTTTAAGGATTTATTTACAAATAAATAGAATTTATGTGGTTTTGAATGTGATTAAATGAAAGTTATGTGCTTATAATGACTATGTGAATATTCAGCTATGGTGAATTGAGGGATTTATTGTGTAATTTGCTATTTTGTGTTAAAAGGACTAAATTGCCAAGTACTTGAAAGTTTAGGGGCTAATTTGTAAATATGCCAAAATACATATTTTTGGATTTAATTGAATATATTGGTGATTAAAATAGCTGAATTTGCATTAATATAGATCAAGATAATCGAATCCCAAAACATGATCGGGGAAAAAGAAATGTAGACAAATAGGCTCGAGGTTCGACTTAAACCGAGTTTAGTTCGTATAATTAGAATTGAATTTGAATATGTTTATAGCTATTGCTTAATTGTCATGTGGATGTATGGGATTATTGGATGGAATTGAACATTGGCTATACATATATGGAATGACATGGAGATGTTTAAAGATTTCAAATATGATCTAAGTACCGAGTCCCGTTAGAATCGTAGAAGTCGTAGGATACAAGTGACATGTCACTAGGGCTATAAGATGGTTTGAGCTCCTGCATTTGTTGCGGACTCACCACAGCTCATGAGTTATATGTTCATCCTTCGGGATTACATGTTCAGTCTTCAGACTTACCGTTCAACCTACGGGCTTACCGTTCATCCTTTGGGATCACATGTTCAACCTTCGGGCTTACCGATACAGGCTCGAAAGAGCATACATGATACATTGACGCATTACAGTTTATATGTACATACACTGTGTGTGTATCACTCGAGTATCCCTTGATGTTCTTAAAGGTTCAACAGGCAATTACCGATACAAGTTACATGAAGTTCTAGAGATATATGAATTACATGTTATACGAGATTTACATGGACTATATGAATTGATTTACATGAATTACATGTTATAAGTATTGAGGTTATGCTTATGATACATGAATGTTATATCTTGTACATGAATGGTTTATGAAATTACATGTACTAACAAGTGTATGCTTGTGAGATATGCAACTTGAACATATGAATTGACTTGGCATTAGTTATGTGTTATCTTATTGATTTGGTAAGTTTAAATTCTATATTATACAGGCTTACTAAGCTTTTGAAGCTTATTTGGTAAGTTTAAATTCTATATTATACAGGCTTACTAAGCTTTTGAAGCTTACTCTGTTTATTTATTCCTTGTTTTATAGATTCGAAACTTAGCTCGATATTTGGATGTGTCAGAGATCGCCATCACACTATCCATCTAGTTTTTCGTACTTTTGGAACTTTGTTTTGAAATGGTCATGGGATGTATAGGCTAGTTGCTAAGTGAATGTTTGTAGTTAGCTTGCTAATGAAATTGACATGTTTTGGTACTAATTCAACTATGAGATATGGCTTGCTTTGTAAATGTTTAAGTTATTTTAGTTGCTTTAGATAATATGTTTAAATGGTAAGTGCAATGATGTGGTTTAATTAGTACTGTTAGCTAATAAGTTGTGAAAATGTTTTGGTATGGAATGTTATGTATTTGGTATATGCATATATGGTGTTGAATGGTTACAAATTATGCATGAAATATTGTGGTTAAATGGCTATGTTTTGTTTGTAGGGATTGACCCATTTTGGGTGGCAAAATGGCTTAAACCAAGCCTACATTGTGCCACACAGTCTGAGCACATGTGTGTATGACTCAGCCGTGTAACCCTTGCACCTAATAGAATTTAGGTAGAATTGCACACGGCCTAGACACACGGGCGTGTCTGGTAGCTGTGTGGTAATTGACAGTGTTAGCCATGGCCTGGACACACGAGCGTGTCTAGTGACCGTATAGGGTTTGGAGTTTAAACCACGGGCTGATTGATTAGGGCGTGCCTGGTAGGACACGGCCGTGTGGGTGTGCATGGGCTAGGGACACGGCCGTGTGTCCCTAACTTGAAAGTTTTCTCAATGTTCTCCCTATCTTTCACATGATTTCAATTTGATCCTGTATGAATGAGTATATGATTATATGAATTTTGAAAGCATGATTGGATGAATGATTATTGAATTATATTGTGATTGAAAAGTTCACAAATTTTACTGATCTAATCTGAGTTACAAGTCCGGTAATGCGCCTTACCTATCCGGCGACGGTTACAGGATAAGGGTGTTACACGGCCTAAGACACGAGTGTGTCTCTTAGTCGTGTGACCCTTGCAACTTTGAAATTTTTCAATATTTTCTAAAAAATTCTCTGAGTTTTTGGTCTAGTCTCGACTTGTTTCTAATACATATTTAGGGCCTCAAGGGCTCGTATAAGGGACAATATGTATGATTTTCATTGGTTCTTGATATGAATCCTGTTATGTTATGAAATGTTTGAAATTCTGTTTGTACTACAAACTCTGGTAATACTCCGTAACCCTATTCTGGTGATGGATATAGGTTAGTGGTGTTACACCCTCAAAAAGAAGAAGAAGAACTTTTGGTGCCAAAAAACAAGAAAGAGTGGAACGAAGAAGAAAGAAGGAGTATCAACTAAATGCCAATACCATGCATACGTTATTTTGTACACCTGGTCTAGATGAATATAATAAGGTTTCGTCGTGTTCTAATGCCAATGAGATATGGGACAATTGATGACTCTAAAATGTTGAGTTTTTTTTAGTACTTTTAAGCTCATATTTTTGTAACGCCCTCAAACTGACCCGATCTAACAGATTCAAATCTCGATTTTACATCATTCTTATAGATGTAACTTAAAATTTTTCTTTCTTATTCATTCATGTAAACGTCTTTCTATATATGTAATAGAATCTCTAGTTGGTGTCCATTGTATGGTTACACTTACATTTCACCTACGTACAATTGACTATTTATGGCTGCTATAGATTCTCTTGTAAAAGTACAATGTATGGGTATTGTTTTGGCTCAATAAAACTTCAGACTTTCCTACTTCCTCTCTCTCTCAGTCTACTGTGTACATCTTGGAGTACTACTTATTTATTTAGGCATAGGCTTTAGCTATAAACATATTGAATTTCTACTCAAATAACTTATACGTAAACTTTGACACGCCACTGATTACCTTTGTATGTGTAACAACCTAGCACACCGCTTCCCTGGCGTAGCCTTGGCATTGTCTCTTGGCACATATTCCTTTACAGGCCTAAAAACAAAAATGACTTCTGTAAGTCCATAAAAACTTAGTAACCTCAACCTTAAGATACCTTTTTCATTAATTCTGCATTTCATATGTTTTTTAGCATATCCTTAGAGTGTTTCTTGACCTTCTATCTTCTTTGGCGGGTACAATACTAAGGCTACTAGCTTTCTTGTTCAAAACCATCTTCCTTCTTTTTGTGCATACTATACTTAACATCTCTTTACCTTATGTATCCTTTCTTAAATCTTATCTTTACATAATCCTTAACCTCTTCACTTAACTTATTATCATACTTAACTTATTCTATACTTAGTAGCCTTATCATTATCTACGGAGGAGGTAGACTGCGTCCAATACTTATCTTAAAATTTGCTTATATCTTCCTTGCTTCAAAGCACTCTCTATTCTTACTCTTAACTCATATCCTTGCCTCGCCATGTACTCTGGCACACATTAGCCTTTCTATTCATCCCTTCTAACTATATGGGGTTCACCATTCATTCGGTATTCACCTAAAGGCATTGTGTTTAGATGGTCATCATGAGATTCTTTCTTCAAATTCTGCCACAAAGGCATTCCTTCCTGAAAATAGCCACAGAGGCTTTCCTTTCAGAGACTCGCCATAAAGGCATTCTTTTAACAGAGATAGCTACAAAGGCATCCTTTTAACAGAGATAGCCACAAAGACATTCATTTAATAGAGATAGCCACAAAGACATCCTTATAACAGAGATCGCCACAAAGGCTTTCTTATAATGTAGATCACTACAAAGGCTTCCTTATAACAAAAATCTCCACAAAGGCATTCTTTTAATAGAGATAGCCACATAGCTTCCTTATAACAAAGATCACAACAAAGGCTTCCTTTCATAGATTGCCACAAAGGAGTCCATTCAGAGATATACACAAAGGCTTTCTTATACAAAAATTGGTTTTTATGATGATAGGTATTTGCCTAAACTCACCTTTGTGAGGTTTTCCCCTCATCGCTAGTACTCATCCAATCGTCATGTACATATTCCATATGATGCCATGGCCTAGCCATGGTCTTACACTATATGGTCTTTAGAGTGCCATGAACTTTTCTTTTTAGAGATTCATGTTTTTAGTCCCGATGGACCCTTTTAAATGACTCCAGAGACAGACACAAACACTTAATAGAGGCTCGTACTTGACAACTTATTCCTTTTGGACTTCTTCTTGACAGATGCATTCATGCTTATAGACATGTAACACATTCCCTTAAACTTCATGCATGGACCCTTCATGTAGTGACTTACTCATGACATAAATTTTCACAACAAACTTTTTCATGTCATCAAAGTACATATATACGCACTTTACTCATTTAGACATATTAACCATTTTCCATACGAATCATTCATACAAGTTCATTAGACATACATTTCACATAGAATCATCACATCATGCATTTCTTAGCGTGTTTTCACAGAAGGTTCTAACATACATAATACATTTGCAAGACTTAACTTAGAGACTCACCTGACTTGCATATTTAGCAACTCTAAACACTATATTCGGGCTTCTATCAAGTATATTAACAACCCTTAATTGAAAAAACATGGGAGGTCATCAAGATTTATACACTTAACTCACTTTCTTTCAGTTTGAACATCAAAATCTCTAAATCAGACTTTACCATACTTATTTTACCCAGCTAAACCAAGCTGCTCCTTAACAACTTAGCATGTGAGGTTGTAGATCTTACCTTAACAAGGGGCATCTTAAAGCCTAGATTGATATCTTCAAGTCAGCTTGAATAATAAGAGGAATTCGCTCCTTTTCTCCCTCTTTACAAATAGAGATTACTTCTTGAAGAAGTGAGAGAAAGGTCCCTATAAACTCAAAATTATATAGGGGTTTTCTACATATTTTTACCACCTTTTTATTAATAATTATGTTTATCTTGAGTAATTGTTGTTAAAATAAGTGAATTTTACTTAATTAGTAATATTGGGTATGAATTTATGAAGTATGTGAAATTGTGCTTAATTACATGATTTTTGTACATATTTTATGTTATTTAGTGTTAGTTTATTAATATGTGATTTTTCACTATGTAAGAGGACCATTAAAGATGTGATTAATGTGAATAAGCATTGGACATGAACAAATTAATTCATGTGGATGACAAAACCATGTAATTTGGGTCATGGCATTGATAATTTGACCCAGTAAAAGATGTGCTAAAAGATGGACATGTTTGCTAAGTTATTGGACTTCCAACAAGGGGGAACTAAAGCCCAGTTTTGACACAAGTAGATAGTAACCCAAAAGCAAGCTTTGGGGTATTTAATTGAAAGTCCTTATAGTTGGAAAATAATAAGAAAATTAGCCCAAACACTTACTATTGGAACTGTCCACCCTATGGCTATTAATAGCGTTGGTCTGAATTCAAATTGAGGAGACTAAGTCATCCCCTTCTCATTGAAATATGGCCAACCATGTGTGGTAGAAAAAAAAGGAATTTTGAATCTATTTTTTTAGCTAACTCTACCCCTTACCTTCACTTATAAATACCATACACCAATTCCTTAATCCCTCATCCCTTACAATTCATTTCTCTTCTCTCATTAACATTTTATCTACATTTCATTTCCCTTTTCCTTCCCTTGCATAGCCACCCATATCCTTTCCATACTTTACCTACAAAAGCTTTGTCAAAAGCATTCTTTGGCTGGTCACCTTAAGAACTCCTTAGCAAAGAAGCATTGAGCAGAACGGAATAGCGCATTAGTCAGAATAGATTCGAAAGGCTGCCGCAAACCTATAAGTCCTTGAGAAATGGATGAGGATGCCACCTACATAGAGGAAATTGTTAAACTAAGTTTTACTTGGTAAATATTTTTTTATAAAACAAATACTATATTTTGAATAAAAATCATTTTAAACACAACGTGACAAAAAGTTTATCTTAAATGATATCTTAAAAGGAAAAATATTCAACTTATACTTAGAAAAATTTTCAAAACCAAGTTAGTTAAAACAAAGTCTTAGACATTTTTCAAACAAACTAAAAATTCTTCAAGGCGAAAAGTATCGATCCAGTATCAATAAATTTAAATGAGTATCGATAGATTCACAAATTTATCGATACATTTTTGGTATTGATACAAAAATGGCATTTTATTTCGAAAATGTTTACCAAGTATCGATCCGGTGTTGATACCTTTTGTTGGGTATCGATAAATTTCTTTAAGTACCGGTAATGGTATACATTAATCGATACATTTTTCAGCATTGATACAAAATTGGCATTCTAACTTGTAAAGTATTTATCAAGTATCGATACCTTTTATTTGGTATCGATTACTTTTCATAGGATCAATAAAAAGGGTTCCAAATGTCATTGAATTAGGCATTAAATTCTTTTGGTATCGATACTTGTATAAAAAGTATCGATACCTGTTGTTGCAGGTGGCATTAATGACTGGTATTTTCATCCCCAATGGCTCTATTCAATATCCTAACAACCGCAATGGTTGGAAATCAATTGAAGGGTATAAACACCAACTTCTAAGGGTTCTACAACTAGAAGTGAGATTATTCAAGCTTAAAGATCAATCAAACAACCTTTGTGCTGAATTTTTTCATACTTTTCTTTCATATACTTATGAGCTTCATTGTTATTATATCAACTCAAGTGTTTTCTTTCTAATTGTAACATTTTTATCTTGTAAGGGTTATTTCATTGTTTGCTTATTTGTTTCTCTTTGAAAGGGTTTAAGTCTTAAGACTTTTGTGTACATCTTAAGGGGGTTGTAAGGTTAAGCCTTGTCCTCAAAGGTTGATCAAATTAGTAAATTTGGAAAAAATCCATTCTAATACCCCTTAACTGGTTCGTTCGTCGAACTCGAGTAATAGAATGTTATAGACTAATACGAAACTTTTACATACCAAATAATAGTTCACAATTCAATTCAATATCAATTAACCACATTCAATCATGTATAACATAAAATAAAAAGAATTTCATGTTTATATCGAGCTTACAAAAGCTTAAAATCAACCTAGTAAAAAACAAGGATTAAATTGAAACAAAAATGAATAGATAAGAAAATTCTACAAAGAGGGATCATACGACCATGTCCCTTGACCATTTGAAAGGTTGAGACCATGTGGGATGGGACACATGGCCTTGTTGCCAAGCCGTGTAATAGACTAATGCTGTGTGGAGCTAGAGTCACATAACCGTGGAAATAGACTATGTCACTCATTGATGCCGTGTGGGTCAAAAGTGCAAATATTCAAAAGATGTCACATGACAATGTTGTCGGGCCATGTAATAGACTCTGGTCGCATGCACAACAATCATTCTAAATGTACAGATCAAATAGCCGTGCCATATGCTCGTGTATGCAACAATTGGCATTTCAATCTACAATTTAGAAGCATTAGTATTATACCAAAAATATCACTTATATCAACCAAACTAAGTGTCTAACCAATATGCCAGCATTGGCACCTCAAATCACAATTCAAATTCAAGCATAACACCATATTCAAACCAATCCAATATGCCTTCCAAGGCACTGATTCACTATCAACCATACAAGTATGAACAAATCCTTATCAATTCCATCCAAACCTAGCATATGCATACCATTCATTTACTGAGATTATTTCAAAAATCATGTTATGTTACCTTATCACTATATAATACTTAAAACATACTTACCTAACAATCCATAAAATTTACCAAATATAAGGATCATTACCAAACTTCTAACTATATACATATTCACAAAATGTTCAAAATGCCAATTTCATCCAAAACATAACATGTAACTACATAACTTTCCCAAGTACATGCCATCACCAAACCCAAATTATCACCAAATCTTAAGTCCAGGATTACCACTAGATGCTGAAGTAGACGACTAGAAAAAGTACCTAACACGCGCACGAAAAATGAAATCATACACTGAGTATAACTCAATGGTATTTCTATAATCCAAACATTAAAATACAATATAAGTCATTCAAATGCATGAGTTAAGGGTTAATGATGTAATGCAATTTTACATATTAACTTTTACCATTTCTTGATTACATTAGCAAAATCTATTGACAATCACTATTACAAGATATAACACTTCCCTTGCAAATTCCATGTGTAATATCAAACTTTAGATATTACATTTCATCACCATTTTCCATCTCATAAATACAAAGAACATATTCATCATCCTTTATACTAAATTTCATAAATCATTACTTCGATTCTCATTTTGATTTGCTTATTAACCTGACTCAAACTCAGGCGGATACGTGGACCCAACCAACATACCAATTTGACACCTAGTGCTTGTTGAAGAAACTCAAAAGAAGAAGTTGCGCCCTACACTGGCTGATAAAAGCCAACAAATAGATGTGCCCAACACTAGTTAGAATCAATGTCCAATGGGGTGCCTAGCACTCCCTGACATGTATTTGTATAACCCTGAACTCTTCCTATCCTATGGCAGGCCAATTTTACCCAACTTTGGGCGAATAGTTAATAGGGTAATAGATTCTCAAATTTATTCTTAACCAATTCTACATTTCAAAATCATAATCTCAATCAACCAAATCCATAATACCCATATATAACATCATAGTTTACCAAAACATAAGCTCAATTTCACATTTCAAATATTATTTAATATTTTCGAAATATATTCTATTCAGTCCTTAAAACAAATAACCAATTCAATCACATCATTTCAAATCACTGAATCAATTATAACTCACCTTTTGAACTTACCATACATGCAATGTAAAATGCAACAATTGAGATAGTTTGAATTATAGAAACACAAACCATAAAGTTTGAGCTATTCTTCGACAACTTAATATTTTCCTTTCTTTTTAGAGGGATCTGGATCGACGTTAGCTACAGGTTAAAACAAACATACAAAATTATCAATACATAATCAAATTCACTTTCAATTACTCTAGTCCCAAATGAGCTCCCTATTTTTCATTTCTATAACCAATTTCAAATTTTAAGTACTTTAGTCCTTATTGAACAAGACCATCATTTGACTTTATAATTTAGTCCTTTTTCAACATTAAACTTAAAATCTATCAAATTAACCCCTAGAACTTCAACTATCCATCAATGACAACATTCTCAATCTTTAACAATACTGAAAAATATGACATAGGCTAGGTAGCTTGTGCTCTTGGGATTCTAAAAGCATAATAATTACAAGAAAAGACTAAATTGAATGTACCAATTAAGTTTCAAAAGTCTCAAAATCCCTAGGCCATTTGTCCCCCCTTTCTTCTTTTTTGTTTCGAAAACTTGAAGTTGGGAAGAGAAAAATACTTTCTCTTTCCTCCCACTCAAATTTTATGATTTCTTAATTTTGTTTATGTTTTATTAGAATATTAGTTTTGAAGCTAAATTTCTTTTATAACATTATTTTTATAACACTAAGGGGGTATAATTGTTATAAAAGACCCTCACATTAAATTCTAATTGGAGATTCCATAAGAATTGCACTTTTAACACTTTTATGATTTAGTCCCTATACCCTAATTAAGTACTAATTACCTTATTGGAATTCAATTCACTTCAAATATTACTTCATACATATTAAATTAAAATATTTACAGCTCGATTTATAGCAACTAGGTTCTAAAATGACAATTTTTGACACCATTGATTTTTGGGTCATTATACTTCTCCCCTTAATGGAATTTCGTTCCCGAAATTTACCTAAAAAGAGATAGGGATATCGAGGTCTCATTGTCTCCTCCGTTTCCCAAGTCGCTTCTTCCAGACTATAGCTACGCCACAAGACTTTCACGAGTTAAACTTCTTTATTTCGTAATTCTTTCACCTCTTGATCAGGAATTTCAACATGAGATGAGCTAAATTTTGATTTCTTCTGTTGAAATAACATGAGATGGATCCAATCAATATCTCGTAAGCATCTAGTCGTGAAAAAAATCATGTATTTTCTGTAACTCTGTCGAAATGCCAACTAATGCGCAATTGGTCCAACCCTTTGACCAAAATGTAAGAGACTTTCTTCCATAGAGAAAATGTTAAGAATACTTCATTGCCTACAGAAAACTTGATATCTTGATGTTTCAGATCTGTGTATGATTTCTTTCTATCGAAAGTTATTTTTAATCTATCTCTGATCACCTTAACGATATCTTCTGATTCTTGGACCAATTTCGGCCCAGCAACTTTTCTTTCACACAAATTTGACTAGCAAATAGGTGTTCGACACCTTCGATCATATAATGCTTCATATGGAGCCATTTTAATTCTAATAGTCTGAACTTGGGCCTTGTCAGAATAATGGTTTCGGGACCACAAATCCAACGAGGAAAAAATTATTTTTATTTTATTTTTATGGTCTACAATTTCACAGAATGATTTCATGGAAATTTTGTTCGAAAATTTCAATGTTTGGGCACTCAATTTAGTCAAAATGACTAAATTGTAAAAAGTGCAAAAGTTGAGTTCTACATGTTAGAGGTGTCCAATTATTATAAAATTTTAAATTGGAGCTCCTTAAATGGTAATTAGACCATTGGTTAATTTTTTGGACAAAAATGGACATGAAATGGGTGAAATAGAATATTTTTATGTTAGGGGCATTTTGGTCATTTAGTGATTAAATGAATTAAAAATCAAATTAAAAGCCAATTTTTGCTCATCTTCTACCCCATGGCCGAAAGTTGCATGGAGAGGACATAGCTAGGGTTTTTCAAGCTTCCAAGCTAGATTGTAAGTCCGTTCTAACCCCGTTTTTAATGTTCTTTACGTTTTTGAAATCCTTGTAACATGAACTCTCTATTTCTACCATTATTTTGAGCTAGGGTTGATATTTGAAAATTTACCCATATGTGAAATGTTTGTGTTTTGATGTCTAATGGTAGAATATGAATGTTCGGAGTGTAATAAATGACTTTTACTAAGTGATTTTCGATGAAATTGTTAAAAAGGACTAGTTTGTAAAAGTTGTTAAAATATATATAAATGTGTGACTAAGTGGGAAATATGGACTGCTATAGTTATGAAAGTGGTTTGACTAGGTCTAAAATGCAATGAAATTGAATAAATTTCATTTTACGAGCTTAGGGGCAAAAGTGTAAATATGATAAACTTTAGGTATTTTTTGCAAAAAATGTGAATTTGGGTTAAATTGAGTTGTATATTGAGTAAATGAGTTAAATGTGTTTTTATAGATTGAGAAAAACAAGATTCGGACTTAAAACAAGAGAAAACCAAAGAAAACGTCGAATACGTCCGTTTGTTGTTTTCGGGTGGAGGTAAGTTTGTATGTAAATAATGCATCCTTTTATTTACGTTTTAATATTTTGATATATTTTATGATGTATGGCTAACTATTGAATGACTATTTGATGTATTCGACAAAGTGGCAATAAGTGAGAAATTTCCTAGTTGAACCTTATGAATATAAATCGATACAAGTGATATGCCACTATGAATCTAAGTGAAACAAGTCCATGGCACCTAAGTGAAATAAGTCCATCGCATTGTGCTAAGTGAAATAAATCCATGGCACCTAAGTGAAATAAGTCCATGGTATTGTGTTAAGTAAAACAAGTCCATGGCACCTAAGTGAAATAAGTCCATGGCATTGTGCTAAGTGAAATAAGTTCATGGCATTTAAGTGAAAGAAGTTCATGGAATTTAAGTGAAATAAGTCCATGGCATTGTGCTAAGCGAAATAAGACCATGGCATCTAAGTGAAATAAGTCCATGGAATTGTACTAAATGTGATTAGCTCGAGAACGAGCCTATGTGAAACATGTGAAATGAAGTAGCTTTGGCTACAAGTGTGGCACTTTGTGAAACATCCCGATGTATCCATTAATACTCTGATGTGTTCAACGGGAAATGACTAAGTGTAAACGAATATGACTAAGTGATGAATAAGTGCAAGTATGTGTGTGTAAACTTATGAGCAATATGCTCGATATGTGATCAAACTTTGGTAAGGTTGATATGGGTAAGTGTTACTATGAAAGTTAATACAAAGAAAATTTATGAAAGAGTAAAATTAGCAATAAAACAGTTTGCACAGTATCAATTATATGACTTTGAAAAATCACCAAAAATGGTGAAAATTGAATTAGAGGTTGAATAAGATATGAAATTAAATCTTATTGAGTCTATTTTCACATAAAAGAAATGGTATAAGAAAAAGAATTTCATATTATGAGATATTTGAATTTTTGTTGAACAAAGTCAGATTGATTTGGAATCCCCTATTCTGACTTTGGAAAATCATTAAAAGTTGTACAATAATAATCATGGGATATAATTTATATATTTAAATTTTTTAATGAGTTTATTTTCAAAAGAAGCAAACAGGAACATTATCTGACTCTTGTACAAAGAGATAATTAATATTTAGTACAGAGGTGTCAGGACTATCAGATAGCAAAACAGGGGAGAATTTAAAGAATAAATTGTACTTATTGGCTAAACCAAAAATTCTAAAAAATTTATAGTAAAAATATATCTGAGTCTAGCTCTAGGGAAAATTAGCGGATCTTAATTTGGAGTTTCGTAGCTCTAGATATAAATAATTTAGTAACTGTGACTTGAATAGGCAGCTTGTTTTAAACTTGAGTGAATAGTGGATCTCTGTGTAGTAATGATTATATTATTTGGAGGACATATTGTGAAGTTTTATAATAACATGTTAATGAATTGCTTATTATTTGCATACTTACTTACTAAGCTAAAATGCTTACTCCTTTCTTTTCCTTTTTCCTATAGTGTCACAAATGCTAGCTCGAGTTGGAGGTCACCAGAGACTCCATCACACTATCAAGCTATTGGTTGATATAAAAAGGTTTTCAAATATTTATAAGTCTATGGCATGTATAGGGACTTGGTTAATTGTTTATATGTTATTATGAGTCAGCCTAAAATATTGGTCTATGCTATTTGAAGTTCTTTGTTGTATAAAGCCATTTAATGTAGCTATTATTGGTTGTGTTATTAAAATGATGCAATTCATGAATGAGCATACTTGCCTATGCATGTGATGAATTAGTGCATGATGTTGATGTGATAAATGTGGCATGTGAATGGTTGTGTAAAGGGCACAGCCTTGGACACGGGCGTATGCCCCTATTTTCAAGAAATTTTCCAATGTTTTCCAGAGTTCTCGATTTTGTTCTGGACTGCTTCCATAGAATGTATTGGGCCTCGTAGGTTCATATCAGGGACTTAGTGATTAAAATTGAAAAGTTTAATTGGGATGTAAAATTTATGTCTCAGTTTTTTACGATTGCATATGTATGTTCCAGTAATGCCTCGCATCCTGTTCCGACGTCGAACACGGGTAAGGGGTGTTACATGAATGCTTGATTGGAAACTATTATTATACACAAATTAAACTAAAGGAAAATAATGTTCCTAGCCTAATCCAAAATTAATTACACAGCTCGAAGCATATCTTTTAAGATCTGAATGACTTGCTATGATTGTCCATCTGTCTACGGGTGAAAAGCAATGCTAAAATTTAGTCTCGTTCATAAAGATTTGTGTAACTATCTCAAGAATCTTGAGGTGAATTAGGGATCTCGATAAAAAATAATTGGCATAGGTACGCCGTGCAATCTGACTATTTCTCGAATGTATACCTCAACTAGCTTCGAAATTGATCAGTCAATTCTAATAGCAAGAAAGTTGGTTGATTTTGTTAGTCGGTAAACTATCATCAATATGACATTTTTTTACTTAGAGGCAATGGTAACCTTGTCACGAAATCCATCGTTATACACTGCCATTTCCATTGAGGAATCGAGATAGGTTGAAGAAGTCCAATGGGAACCTGATGTTCAGCATTAATTTGGTGACAAGTCAAACATTTAGCAACAAATTCGACTATCCCTCGTTTCATACCGAGCCACTAATACAGTTTCTATAAGTTATGATACATTTTCGTTCCACTAGGGTGCATAGCAAAAGGGCTATCATGGGCTTCATGAAGTACTAACTCTTTTAATTCTGCAACATTTGGAACATAGATTTAATTACAAAAGCTTATAAACAACAATCATCAATGATGAGGTTTTCTACTTAGCCACGTTGAAGTATTTCCTTTTTTTCGATAACTTGGCATCAATAAGATGTGCCTCTCTAATTTGTTCAAACAACACTGACTTGATTTCCTACTCGGCCAACAAACTACTATTGCTACTTATACTAAGTTGAGCATACATCGCCCGTAACTTAATTGTTGCTTTTCTACTCAACGCATGAGCTACAACATTAGCTTTCCCAAGATGATCTTTGACGACACAATCATAATCTTTTAAGGGTTCAATCTAGCGATGCTATCTCAAATTCAACTCCTTCTGGGTTAGGAGGTATTTAAGACTTTTATCATTGGTGGAAATACGACTCTTTTCACTATACAGATAGTGATTCTAGATCTTTAGAGAAAAAACCACATTGTATAGTGCCTTCAGATCTTTTGAGCAAAAGCCACAGTGGCTCGCTCTAAATCATGTGTCGGATAGTTGCTTTCATGCGTTTTTAGCTGGCAAGACGTATATGGAATTACTTTTCCGTCTTGCATCAAAACACAACCCAAATCATTCAACGAGGCATCACTATAAACCACAAAATCTTTCCCTGATTTAGGAAAAATTAAGATCAACTCTTCGTTTAACATCGATTTCAACTTTTCAAAACTCTCGTAACACTGGTCATGTCATACCCCAAGTCTTGCGGATCTAAGGTTTTGGTATATAGTGGTAAAATAGTCTGTTTGGAGAAGTGTAATCCACTGATATGTTTCTTTTGGTGTATAGGTATGGACTTATAATAACTGTTGTGTGAGTAAGTGAAGATTTTATGGTATGTGATAATGCCAAAGGTATAGTACACATTATTTGTTTGAAGTACTGTGCTAGTTAGGTTGAAAAGTAATCTAGTTAGGAACCAACTGGATAGACTAGTTTAATATCTATAATATAGGATTCTTATTTATGTTTCTATTAGAAATTGTAGGCCATTAAGAAGGAAAAATTCTAAAGTTGTGACACTTGTTAAGTTCCACTAGGTAGGATGAGTCATACATATGTGTGAGAGAAAAGTTTTGAAAAGGGTTCTTTGTCTTCTTTTAATTCTACTTTCTAATTCTCTTACTTTAAATTCAATGATATTTTTCCTCATAAAATTAAAAGTTAAGGATTCTTGGTTTAATTAGTGATCAGTCCATCTCTAAGTATTACAACTTTGTATGTTAGATGTTTTGGAAAAGTCTATATGTGGTATATTAGCAGTAAGTTCTAAGTATAAGGCTTTGCATGGGGGTTATCAAAGTTTGAGATGATAGTAAATTGTATATAAACGAATTTTAATGGTGATCCTATGTTTTGTAATCAGTTGTTGTTGCTGGTTCAAGAAGGATGTTTAAGTCTGAAGCTTAAAACTATAGTAGGTGAGTTTAAGGTGAGTCCTTACTCTAACTCTCTCTTGTGTAAAATTTTCAAGTAGAAGTATATATATAGAAGATGATGATCTATAATAATTTGTTAGACTATGGGCATAATAAAAAGGAGATAAGTATCGTGATAATATGTATAAAGTTTTGTGGAGAGGAATGTTGATTGGTAAGTATGTAGGTATAGTTGGAGATATGAAAAGTATGCGTTAGTCTGCAATGCAGATAAATTTAGGTAAGTAAATTATGTGAAATGTCCCTTTGTGAAGCCTTTGGTAGGGCAATTATATTGTTAGCCAGATTGGCAGATCACGATATGAAAACAAGTGTAAGACCATGAGGTTGTGACCCATGACATCTTGTTATAATTTGGAAGCACTCATGGTGTAGCCTCCAGTAAGATGAAAGCTAGACTGGTAGATAATGGTACATGAATATGTGTAAGTGCATGTGCCTGAGACCCATGGCAAGATATGTCTGTATGTATGTTCATGGTGTAGCCTTCGATAATGTGTAAATTGAATTGGCAGATCACAAAACATGAAATTATGTATAAGTCCATAAGGGAGAAACTCATGACACCTTTTTTGAAAGTCTGTAGGGATAGCAACATGTGATTTTGGACGATGCCTTTGTGGCATATTCTGTTTGGCCTTTTGTGGTGTGCTCTACCAAGTTTATTTGTTAGATGTGCTTATCTGCCCTTATGGCATGTTCTGGATAAATTCTAATTTTTCTATGATAGATAGTACTATTGTAAGATTATAAAACTTCTAAGGTTAATTTGGTTGAATTAGATAAAGAAGGTTTTGAAAAGAAGTATGTATTTGTATGATAAAAGGGGTATTTGCCATGATAATCTATTAGTGTTGAAAGTTGGCATATTCGTAGTTATGAAAGATGTAAAAATTTGTCAAACTGAGTTCCTTTGCATTATAGTGTCAAAATTTGTGTATTTGGTATCTAACATATTTGAACAATGTCTTGTCTTCTTCTGAAATCTCATTGAATCTGAATGATCTGTGTTGTTGATATACGTGATATGAAGTAATAAAATTTATAATAAATGATCACACCAAAAACTAATTATTATCACGATTTTAAGGCAAGCACACCTATCGAACAGTAGTATAACTTAGTGGCAAGACTGAGATATCGTACCCAAGGGAACCAAAAGTACTAGTACTAACTTTCTTCCTATTATTTAACCTAAAAATAAAGGGGATTTTGTTAAACTAAACTAACTATTGGTCTAAGTTAAGAATGTACAAAAAGTAAATTGGGGAAAAACTCTTAGGAAAACTAAATGATTTGGACAATACTCAAGGGAGAATCCACCTAGACTTCACTTGTTATCAACTCTTGAACTAGATGATTTATTCACTTGACTTGATCCATAGAAATCCCTAATTTATGTTAATACCTCCGTCGAGGATAAGAACAACTAATCCTGGGTTGATTAACTATAATCTCTTTCTAGTTAAAACCCCTAGTCTTGCATTAACTCAATCTATGGATTCCCTTATTAGGTTTGACCCTAATCCAGCAGATTTATGTCGCCCTATGTCTAGGGTTGCATGGAACTCTGCTTAATTGTGTTGGATCTACTCCAATGCAGGGACTTTTGCTCCTCTACATAAGCACATTCGACTTAAATCAATATCCCAGAAATATCAATTGAAGAGTTAAAAACACAATTAAGAACAAGTCAAATATTTATCATATAATTCAAGAGAAAATGATAACAAGATCTGTCTTAGGTTTCAACCCCCTCAAGTATTTGGTAGATTTAGGTCATAATTATAAAAGAAAACATCTCAGAGGAAATAAAATAACAAAACATAAAGAGCCCAAAAACCCTTGTAAGAATTTAAAGGGAGATCTTCAGTCTTGAAGGAGAATCTGGCTTCTGAGATGGATCAATTGGCTTCCTTTGGAGTAATTCCCTTCTTCTACTCTCTGTGTTGGTGGGAATAAGGCACCTTCTTGAGGTGAGAAAAGTCCCCCTTAGTAGTTGCCCTCTAGGGCCTTTATATAGAGCTTTGGAATGCCTTTTTTAGCCCCTAAGTAGCATTTTCCGAGTGAAATTGAACTTCCTCACGACAGTGACATGCCCGTGTGCAACGCCCGTGTGGATTGAGGCCCAGGCCGTTATCAAGCCTGTTGATGGTGGCACGGCCGTGTGGTCTGGCTGTGCTCGTCGGGGTTGGGCCGTGTTTAGGCTCAAAGTGGCACGGCCGTGTGGTGAATCTCTAGGCCATGTTATTTTCATTATTTGACCCATTTTCTCCGTTTTTGGCCCGTTTCTTGCTCTTTTCTCTTCGTTAAGCTCACTTGGGCATAAAACATGAAATAGAAGGATTAAGAGCACCAATTTCCACAAATTCAATGATAATTCATCTAGAAATTAGGCTAAGCATGAGGTAAAAACATGTATAATTTGTCGTTTATCAAATACCCCTACACTTAAGCCTTTGCTTGTCCTTAAGCAAAATCTCAACTTACAATTAAGAATCATTCTTTTCAACTTATAATTCTTATCAATAATGTTTCAAACTAATCCACAAGTAATCATACAATGAGAATTCAACCAGAAGAATATTAAAGATTCAAACACTCTAAGTTGAGAATTTTATCACAGAAACATAGGTTTTCTCCCTCCTCCTAAGTAATTACCTCTCAATCAAAATTAACAAGATTTGACATCCTCACTAAAGATTCACTCTATCCACTCAAAGTGTTTAGGGTTCAAGAATTAAGCACTCTTTAGTCAACCTGAAAAGTTATTACCATAGGCTTGTAAGAAAATCAAGTCTCCACCACTATAGATTGATATGACACATCGATCAAGAGGCCTTTCAATGGTTGTAATGGGGCTATAGTTAGGGGTGTTGTCACAAGCTGAAAAAGAGAGGGTTAGAATCGAGATTGAAATAAAAAATTATCTAGCTAGAAAAATCTCTATCATTAGAACATATTCCTCGAGTTAAGCCTTATGATGACATCGTTCTGGATTTGATGGCTTGTAATAGAAATATGCAAAAATATTAAACTATAACTTAAGATATGAATTACAACTGAATTATCTGTATATACATTTTTTTAAGAACAAATAAAATATTTTATTTTGAATATTTCCAAATTTAACAAGCTGGAAAAGAGAATAAAGCTAGATAATAATTCAACTCAAATCTCCAAAAAAATAGGGATCAAAATAATTGAATGGAATTCAACAAAAATGGGTTATAGGTTAATATTAGAGGTAAGTCAAAGAATGGGTTATTAGGCTTAATGGGGTTCACTAGGGGTTAATTTATGGAGGTAGGCTTTTTATGGAGTAAATGGGTTGAACCTATGTGCCTTTATCATCTCAGTGTATCAAATCAATGATGTGGTCTCGACATGTATAATCGAAGCAAGTTCTAGAATAACAAATCAGTATTGACTAACTCAAAGCAACAATAAAAGTGAGCATGAAAGAATGTATGCTCAAAAAGCTCAAAAGTATCACCAGAATTATGGCTTTTGATGTCAATCCTGTGAATTTCAAATCTCAAGATAACACTTAAAATTAGGGAAAACATCCTAGAAAAAAATTTAAATTCTCAAAAATTTCAACTTATCATGCTTGATTCCCTAGTGTTTTAAAGTTTGAATAATCAAAGCATAAACACCTATGTCTTAATTCTCAACACATCAATAAACATCATAAATCAATCAGAATTAATTCCTAATAGGAGATTGAAGATAATACAGAGAGTGAAAGTGAGAGTTTGAAATTTTGAGAACAATGTAAAATATTAGTTTTAAAAAAATGCAATGACTGAAAGTAATTCCCCCCCACACACTTAAGATGTACATTGCCCTCAATGTACAAAGAAACATTAGTAGCAATAGAAGCATAAGATCATAAGATAGGGAAAGGCATAAAACTCCCTGAATTGGATGAATTTGTGATGTGGCGGTGCTTATAGAGTGTCTGGGACAAAGGAAGGTGCGGACGTGGATACTCCAGTGGTGGTAGTGTTTGTTTGTCCATAGCTTTCACATTGAGAGTGTAGGCTTTGGCAGTGTCATCTATGTGAAGTTGTGGCAAGGTTCCCAGATTTTGGATTTGAGCTGTAAAGCTCCTTTGAAAATGCGAAAGCATTGATTAGTTTTAGGGAGTTTGGATTAACAAAATATGTTTGTTAGGGGATAGCCGATATGAAATAATTCAAATAAAGGAATAAAATAAATTAAGTTCTAAAAATACTAAAATTCAAATAATGGAAAAGATAAGATGAAATAAAATAAAAAGAAAAATGTAAAGGAAAATAAAAGAGAAGAAAAGAGGATTCGGAAGTCCTAATCCTTCAATGGGTCGTGAGGTAGGGGCGGTGACGAGATGTGAAGGTGCTGGCATATCTGCTGAAGAGTAGCATCTATATGATCGAAGCATTGGAAGCACTGCTGTTCGAATCGTGTGAGGCACTCAGATATGTCAGCGTATGAAGCTGCCGTATGAACTAGGCGGTGAGGAGGTGGTGGCTCAGCTGGGGCCTCCTTCGATGGTGGTGGGACATCATCAGTAATGTCCTCTGGATCTTCAGCCTCTCGGAGTAGACGGTACTGTGGTGGGTCGGTCCCAGGTCTGAGCTGGATCATCCTCATGTGTAGCATAGTCTGGATGCCCTGTGGGGATATCTGGTCGATCAGAGTGTAGGAGGATGTCTGGGCCATGGTGTTGAGTAGCCCGATGTCGCGGGCCAATCGTGTGATGTACGAGCCCATAGATATAACGCCTCTGGGATGCCTCTCGGTCTAGTTCTGGATGGCATGAGCGATGAAGTAGGCAAGGTCGATGGTATGTGCGTTTGCCATGCTCCATAGGAAATAGGCATCATAGGTGTTGACGACACCTGTGATCTCGCATCTGCCCATCAGTGTGTGTGCGAGGAGGGCGTGTATGTACCTCAGAAATGGGGCGAGGTTGGTCGATTTAGAGCTACTAGGGTCGTATGTGGGCTGTTCAGGGATGATGGTGTGCCAGCAGTTGACTAGAGAGACGTGGATGTGGTGGTGGAGTGTAGAAAGGCCCTCTTCCTCCATGAACTGCTCGATGTAGAGGCCGAGAGCTATGCCAAATTTTAGGACACTAAGATAGCGAACAAGGCCTCTTAAATGGAACCGGATCGTCCCTGGATCGTCATGTCTGCTCATCACGGTCTGTAGATCAAATGTGGCAGAGAACAAAAGAGTGAGTTCAAAATATGTGGGCTCCACGATCTGGAAGAACTGCTCCCACGGATCTATCATCAACAAGGCCCGAACCTCGTCTGCTAAGTGGAC
The DNA here is from genome assembly GCA_020496765.1 of Gossypium stocksii. Classification (NCBI taxonomy): domain Eukaryota; kingdom Viridiplantae; phylum Streptophyta; class Magnoliopsida; order Malvales; family Malvaceae; genus Gossypium; species Gossypium stocksii. The sequence goes on from CM035631.1 coordinate 50,050,999, forward strand.
CTGCTTTAAAGCGGTCCAGTCGATGCATCTCCCCGTTCTTGGAGGTCGGGATCGTAGAATCTGGAATAACTCCTCTTGGGAGTTCTACGGGAATTAGATAAATGGATGGCGGGCTTCGGCTGTGGGTCTGAAGGATGAACCACCGGGCCTGTAACACCCCAAACTCAGCCCAGACGTTATGGCCAAATCTGGTGTGCCACATCACCTACATCTAACCATGGTACCTAGTTACTAAGATTAGGGTGAGCTTTGCCAAAAATGTGTTTGTTATTTTAAGAGAAATTCCCGATTTGCTAAAAAAAATGCCCTCTTTACTACTGATCGTGAAAGGTTTATTTAAAAACGTGACTTTTGAAACTCTTTGGGGAGTGCATTTGGTTTGGAAATCGTTTGTTTATCGTGTGATTTTGGAAGCAAGTAAATCCGATTTCAAAAACAATTTAAACAATATTATTCTTAAGTTAAAACAAATTAAATATATAAAGAATTAAAAACCCAAAATAAAATAAATAGAGCAGCCTTATTACAACCCAGAAACCAAAATAAAAATAATCTAATAAAATAATTGAAAACCAAAAATTTAATCTTCGTGGCCACTCTGAATCCTTCCCATCTCCAAGTCCACCATCTAGGGCTCACCTGCATGGATGGAAAGAAAGGGGTGAGTTTGGAAAACTCAGTGTGTAAAGAATGCCCATCTAGAGCCCAAGTCAGCTTAAGCCTATTGGCCTAAGCCCTAATCAGTCTAAGTTTTAACTGGGCCGAAGCCCTATCCAGTTATAGAAAACAGGGCCGTAGCCCTTTTCAGATAACAGTATGGCCCATAGGCCCATTTCAGAATAGAACAGATAATAACATGAATGAAAGCCCAAACCCAACCTAAATCCAGCCGCTACACTCCACCCGTACCAGCCCTACACACCATGTGGGGATAACTCAACCCACCCAGCCCTACACTCCACAGTTGTAGCATGGCTGCTCAGATAACAGTTAATTGAGGCAAAGCCTCCAGTACGTGGTCAAGCCACTTTCAGTACTTCCTCCATCAATATCCCAGTCCCATGCAACAGATAATAATGACATGGCATGTAGTATACAGTAACAATATAATCATGCTTTTTACTCAACTTAGCCCTAAGGGTATAACAGTCATTTGGCTACTAGGGGTAAAATAGTAATTTTCCACCTCTAAGGGTATTTCAATAATGCTATTAGTTTTTAGGGTTTTCATGCATATTACACTCTCTAATAATCCATCCGTCATCACGAAAGTCTATTTATCTTAGTTTATCAGTTTTAGCTATTAGGCCCTAAACCCCTAATAGGCCCTACAGTGTCTATTAACAAATTAAGCCCATTTAATTCAAATTTTATGATCAATTTATCAGTTCAAACGATTTTGAACCTACAGTCTATCAATACACATTATTTACCTATTTTCACTTATACGGGCCCGTAAGCCCATTGGGCCCATTTTTAGCCCATCAAGGCACAATTACCGAAGTGCACAAAATTTCACACACGACTAACTTACCACTTTGCAATTTCAGATCTAACGTTTCCTAAACATCTTGTGAGCACTCACACACTCACAAGCCCACGAAATGCCGAAATTTCGGCATTTTGGCTTTTGCCGAATTGAACTAGAGAGGGTGTTCGATACATACCTGTTTCACGACGACTGCTACTGAGATCCCCCACGATGTCCTACAATCAATTGCCACAATTCTTAGATTGCAAATCTACAACAAACAATCCCAATATTCACTTACCCATATTCAGCCAATGCCCCTAAAGCCTTCAAAATCTTACCTTTGCTGGAAACCGATGACTAGATCTAAGTCTAGTTGTTCCACAGATCCAAGCCTTCGATCAATCACCTTTCGTATACACTAATCACCAAAAGAAATCATTGGTTAAGGACCCTTAGTGCCCTATGCCCCAATCGACAGCCTCCCTAGATTTTAGGGACTTTGGCTTTTTCTAAATTGTAAAATAAATTATAGATCTAGGTTAATGAGCACTTACCACTGATTTCCCTTCTGTTTCTACTCAGATCTGATGTAGATCTAGCCCCTAAACAATAATAGAATCGAATCCAGAAGATCTGAAGTTTCAGCTACAAGCTCCTAAATCTATAGTGGTTTCGTCTTTTGAGTGATGAAGAAGATGATGATTTGATGCTATAACTTTGGAGTAGTGTTGCCGACAGATACTAAGGGTTTGAAGAAGATGAAAATCGGTCAAAAGGAATGAAAAGAAAAGAAGGAATTGGCTTGGAGAAATCGGCACAAGAAGTAAGTTTTCGGGATATTGGCTTTTATGGCAATTGGCTATGGTGGTTTTATAGAGGATGAGATCGACAGAGAAGGTGAGTAAGGTGATAAGAAGGTTTCAGCTAGAAGAGAAAGCAAAAAGGAAGAAAAGAATGGAGGAGAAGGAGAGGAAGAATAAATCGGCATAAAGGAGAAGGAATTTGCGTTTTCGGCTTTTGTGAAAGTTTAGAAAAGGATGAATGAAAGTGAAAGCTTTCAGGTGGCTAACCCTAATTCTCCAAGATAGAAAATGAAAAGAACCTAACCCTAATATCAACTAAAACAATCGGCCCAACCTCCTTAAGGCCCTTGCCGAAATTCATTTAAGTGATCACATGCTCGGCACATGCCTAAAAACTAAAAAGTAACAATACGCTTACCTTACAACTTGAACCCTGGACCTTTAATTCCTTCCCAAGCGCCACTTTTTTAGGAACTTAGTGGCGCCACCTTGCCACATTACCAAATCTCTTCTTGTATCATAATTTACGAAGTTTTTCTTAAAAGCCCACTTAACCAAGTCTCCTATTCACTTAAAATCCAAACTTGCTATTTTACCGGGTTTTAACTTAGGCTTGGGCCTTCTAAAGGCCCACAAGCACATTTAAACTCAATTCCAATATTTAGAACACCAAAATTTCAAAATTCACCAAAAATCACAGAAACCCGAAAAATCTCAAAAATTAGGGCGTTGAAGAAATTTCGGCCTCGAAATTTACCTGATCCAAATATTGAGGGTATTGTTGACGCATAGTCTCTTCTAGCTCCTAAGTAGCCTCTTCCCTTCCATGATTGCGCCACAATACTTTTACCAACGAAATTGAATTCCTTCTTAAAACTTTAACCTCTCGATCTAGAATTTGCACAGGTTCCTCTTCAATGGTCAAATCAATTTTCACGTCAATTTCTTCCACTGGTATAATATGTGAAGGATCCGATCTATACCGTCTTAGCATGGACACATGAAAGACGTCATGGAATCTATCCAACTTTGGTGGTAACTCTAATTGATATGCCACTGGCCCTATCAGTTTAAGAACCCGATAAGGCCCTATAAACATCGGACTCAGTTTGCCTTTCTTACCAAACCTCAAGATCTTCTTCCAAGGTGAAACATTTTAGAAAACCATATCCCTAATAGGGAATTCAATCTCCTTACGCTTCAGATCCGCATACGACTTCTGTCTATCAGAGGCCTCCTTTAACCGATCCTTTATTAACTTAACTTTACTCTCAGTATTTGCCACTAATTCCGGTCCAAGAACTTGTCGCTCTCCCAACTCCGTCCAACACGTAGCCGTACGACATCTTCGCCCATAAAGTGCCTCATATGGAGCCATTTGAATACTCGCTTGATAACTGTTGTTGTACGTGAACTCTGCTAATGGTAAGTAGTCCTCCCAACTCCCTCGAAAGTCGATGACACAACCTCTTAACATATCCTCCAGAACCTGAATAACCCTTTTTGACTGTCCATTTGTCTTAGGGTGAAAAGCAGTGCTGAAGTCCAATTGTGTACCCAACGCCTTATGCAACTTCTGCCAGAATCGAGATGTGAACCTAGGTTCTCGATCAGAAATAATCGAAACTGGCACCCCATGCAGTCGCACTATCTCCGCCACATACAACTTGGCCAACTTCCTAAGGGAGCAATTGGTACGGACAGGTATGAAATGGGCAGATTTCGTTAACCTATCCACAATCACCCACATAGAATCTTTCTTGGAGGGTGTTAGAGGTAGCCCACTCACGAAATCCATAGTTACTCTCTCCCACTTCCAGAGTGGAATTTTCACTAGTTGAAGCAACCCAAAAGGAAGTTGGTGCTCAACCTTAGCTTACTCGCACGTCAGACATCTCCCACCAGATTCAGTCACCTCCTTCTTTAAACCAAGCCACCAGTACACCTCTCGTAAATCTCTATATAACTTATTCCCTCCAAGATGCATGGCACAAAGACCACCATGAGCCTCTTTCAGAATTAACTGCCTCAATTCAGAATCCTTTGGAATACAAATCCTTCCACGAAAGTAGAGAACTCCATCAGTATTCAGCCTAAAACCTGAATTCTCCCCATTCTTAGCTTGCTGAAATCGAGGAACTAGCGAATTATCCTTTAACTGCTTCTCCTTAATCTGTTCAGTCCAAGTAGGTCTCACTTGCAACTCCACCAACAGACTTCCATCATCGTACAAACTCAAACAAGCAAACATAACTCTTAAATCAGCAACAATCCTTCGACTCAATGCATCAGCCACCACATTAGCCTTGCTTGGGTGGTACTTAATCGAACAGTCGTAATCTTTAAGTAACTCTATCCATCTTCGCTGCGTAAGGTTTAACTCCTTCTGAGTCAACAGATACTTTAGACTTTTATGATCTGTGTAGATAAGACACCTTTCTCCATACAAATAGTGTCTCCAAATTTTCAACGCGAAGACCACTGCGGCCAACTCTAGATCATGTGTAGGGTAATTCGCTTCATAAGGCTTAAGTTGTCGTGAAGCACAAGCGACCACGTTACCCTCTTGCATCAGTACGCATCCTAATCCTACATGCGACGTATCACTGTACACAGTGAAGTCCTTCCCAGACTCTGGTTGAATCAACACTGGCGCCTCAGTCAATACCTTTTTCAACTTGTCAAAAGCTTCTTGCTGTTTCTCATTCCAGACAAACGCTACTCCTTTCTTTAACAGTTTCGTTAATGGTGTAGCAATCAGAGAAAATCCCTCTACGAACCTTCTGTAATAGCCTACCAGACCCAGAAAACTCTGGATTTCTGATACTGTCCTCGGTAACTTCCATTCCAGAACTGCCTCAGTTTTCCGTGGATCTACTCTAATTCCTTCAGCAGAAACAACATGCCCCAAAAAAGTCACTTCTCGCAACCAAAATTCACACTTACTGAACTTCGCATAGAGTTGCTTCTCTCTCAATACTTGCAACACAATGCGAAGATGCTCATCATGCTTCTCCTCAGTTTTCGAATATACCAGAATATCGTCGATAAAGACGACTACGAATCGGTCGAAGTAAGGTTGGAACACTCGATTCATCAAATCCATGAAAGCTACAGGTGCGTTCGTCAACCCAAATGGCATAACCAGAAACTCGTAGTGACCATATCAAGTCTTGAATACTGTCTTGTGAATAGCCACCTCTTTTACCCTTAGTTGATAATATCCAGATCGAAGATCAATCTTGGAAAATACCGAAGCTCCCCTAAGCTGATCGAACAGGTCATTGATCCTTGGCAGTGGGTACTTGTTCTTTATCGTTAGTTTGTTCAACTGGCGATAATCGATGCACATACGCATTGTCCCATCCTTCTTCTTCAAAACCAACACAGGTGCTCCCCATGGAGACACACTTGGTCTAATGAAGCCTCTATCCAACAACTCTTGGATTTGAGATTTCAGTTCCACCAACTCCTTTGGTGCCATCCTATAAGGCGCGATGGACACTAGAGCTGTTCCAGGCAGCAAATCAATCCCAAACTCGACTTCTCGATTCAGAGGTAATCTAGGAAGCTCCTCTGGGAAAACGTCTTGAAATTCCCTAACAGTTTTGAGTGTCCCCATAGTCAGATCCTCCATTTTAGCTTGACTTATGAAAGCCAAGTATGCCTCACATCCTTTGCGAATCAGTTTCTCATCCCTTAAAGCCGATACCATATTGGACAAATAGTCCCTTCGTTCTTCAATAACCATTACCTCCTCATCCTCTATAGTCCTTAACACCATCCTCTTAGCTACACAATCCAAAGTTGCCCTATGCTTAGTCAACCAATCCATTCCTAAGATCAGATCGAACTTGCCAAACGGTAACTCTATCAAGTCTCCACAGAAGATCCTACCTTGAGTCTCTAAAGGCACCTCCCTAAAGAGTTTATCTACCCTAACCGAGTGACCTAGAGGACTTATCACAGTTACCCCACTCACAGTTTCCTCAGAGTGCACACCCAACGTCCTAGAAATGTCACATGCAACATATGAATGGGTTGATCCCACATCTATCAGAGCAGTATAAGGTATGCTAGAGATAAAAAATGTACTAGTTATTACGTCAGGTGCATCACCCTCCTCTCGGCGATGAGCAGCATAAACCAGAGCTGGTTGACGAGCCTCCGCATTACCTGCACCCCTGCCCAGTGCTCTATATCCATGGCCATTGCCACCTCGACCTTGTCCACGCCCTCTCGATGGCGGCGGTCCACCTCGCACTGGTTGAATAGCCCCTTGTTCAGCAACTTGAGTTTAGGCTGGCCTTCTACGACAATCCTTAATCCTATGTTCCTTTGACCTACAACGAAGACATGCCCCAGTACATTTCCAGCACTCTCCTAAATGCACTTTACCATAGTCTTCGCAAGCCTGAGGTCTAACTGTGTTCATTGGAGCTGCTCGAACTGGTTCCTCCACCTTAGCTTTCTTAGCGTTTCGGTTTACAGCACCAGCTGGTCCAGAATCTCTCCTGAATCGGTTTCGATGCCTATCGCGATTCTTTCGTTCAACTTACTTTACCTCTTCAGCTATCTTAGCCTTCTCTACCAGTGCAGCAAAATTGCACTCTCTCTGCAGAGCTATCAGCACCCTTAACTCATCCCTAAGGCCATCCTCAAAGCGAACACTGCGCTCGTACTCAGTAGCAACAATTCCACTGGCATACCGGCTCAACCACAGAAACTTTACCTCACACTCAGCAACTGACCTATTGCCTTGGGTCAGGTTCAGAAATTCCTTTCTATGAGCATCCACATAGCAGGCTCTGACGTATTTTCCCTTGAAAGCCGTCTTAAACAATTCCCAGGTTACCCACTCAGCTGGGGTACTCTCTCTCATATTAATCTACCATTGGTATGCTTCGTTTCGTAGCAGAGACACTGCTCCCTTCAGCTTTTGCTCCACTGAGCAGTCCAGGTCGTCCATAATCCTTTCCATAGCTTCCAGCCAATACTCAGCTACATTCGGGGCTACTCCAGATACGCCTCTGAAAACCTCTTCTTCGTTAGCCCGGAGTCGCTCAGAAATGGACCCTCTATTAATAGGCCCGACATTAGCTCTAGCAACCCTTTCCAGAACCCTCAACATAGCCTGGGACAGAGCGTCGTCCCCCACAGCCTGATCGTGTGGCCCATTTTTAGCTACCAGTGGTAGTCGTGCCCCACCAGCTGGCATATGCTCTGAGGATGAAGACCCAGCTTGTGCACTACCTCGGCCTCGTCCACAACAGCTCTCGTAGTCATATCGACTTATCTGATTTAGAATTTTATGATAGTAGGTTAATATTTCAGTTATTTATTACAAATGTCTTATGTAGAGATAGAGTTTCAGAGTTGTTTTCACGAATACGTTGCCTAGCTATAGAGTCAGCTTTTCTAGGGTTTAGTTTCCTTACAGTCGCAGTCTCTATAGTTTTCAGTTCTACCCTATCTACAGTATCATAGCAGGGTCTCAGTTCTATCTACAGTGGTATTACAGTACAGTATAGTATAAGTAAGAGGTACTTATAGACTTGGTGCCGGGGATTCAGTGTGCTACTTCTTCAGTTATCAGATTTCAAAACCTAGAAAACTCAAATTTTAAAACCCAACTTTCAAACGTTCATTTTAAAGAAAACGAGTTTAGAAGAGAAAAATTTTTAAGAAATTTCTAAGCCATTGTGAGAATACCCTTCTTGGACCAAATTTTGAAAAAATTTGAAAAGCTTTTTTAGACCAGATCCACAGCTGAGTTGTTGCAACCAAGCTCTGATACCACTAAATGTAACACCCCAAACCCAGCCCAAACGTTATGGCCAAATCTGGTGTGTCACATCACCTACATCTAACCATGTTACCTAGTTACTAAGATTAGGGTGAGCTTTGCCAAAACCGTGTTTATTATTTTCAGAGAAATTCTCGATTTGCTAAATAATGTCCTCTTTACTACTGATCGTGAAAGGTTTATTTAAAAACGTGACTTTTGAAACTCTTTGGGGAGTGCATTTGGTTTGGAAATCGTTTGTTTATCGTGTGATTTTGGAAGCAAGTAAATCTGATTTCAAAAACAATTTAAACAATATTATTCTTAAGTTAAAACAAATTAAATATGTAAAGAATTAAAAACCTAAAATAAAATAAATAGAGCGGCCTTATTACAACCCAGAAACCATAATAAAAATAATCTAAATAAATAATAGAATAAAATAATTGAAAACCAAAAATTTAATCTTCGTGGCCACTTTAAATCCCTCCCAGCTCCAAGTCCACCATCTAGGGCTCACCTGCATGGATGGAAAGAAAGGGGTGAGTTTGGAAAACTCAGTGTGTAAAGAATGCCCTTCCAGAGCCCAAGTCAGCTTAAGCCCATTGGCCTAAGCCCTAATCAGCCTCAGTTTTAACTGGGCCGAAGCCTTATCCAGTTACAGTAAACAGGGCCTTAGCCTTTTTCAGATAACAGTATGGCCCATAGGCCCATTTCAGAACAGAACAGATAATAACATAAATGCAAGCCCAAACCCAACCTAAATCCAGCCGCTACATTCCACCCGTACCAGCCCTACACACCATGTGGGGATAACTCAACCCGCCCAGCCTTACACTCCACAGTTGCAGCATGGCTGCTCAGATAACAGTAAATAGAGGCAAAGCCTCCAGTACGTGGTCAAGCCACTTTCAGTACTTCCTCCATCAATATCCCAGTCCCATGCAACAGATAATAGTGGCATGGCATGCAGTATATAGTAACAGTAAAATCATGCTTTTTGCTCAACTCAGCCCTAGGGGTATAACAGTCATTTTGCTCCTAGGGGTAAAATAGTAATTTTCCACCTCTAAGGGTATTTCAGTAATTCTATCAGTTTTTACGGTTTTCATGCATATTACACTCACTAATAATCCATCTATTATCGTAAAAGTCTATTTATCTTAGTTTATCAGTTTTAGCTATTGGGCCCTAAAACCCTAATAGGCCCTACAGTGTCTATTAACAAATTAAGCCCATTTAATTCAAATTTTATGATCAATTTATCAGTTTAAATGATTTTAAACCTACAGTCTATAATTACACATTATTTACCTATTTTCACCCATACGGGCCTGTAAGCCCATTGGGCCCATTTTCAGCCCATCGAGGCCTAATTACGGAATTGTACGAAATTTCACACACGACTAACTTATCACTTTGTAATTTCAGATCTAACGTTTCCTAAACATCTTGTGAGCACTCGCCCATTCACAAGCCCATGAAATGCCGGAATTTCAGCATTTTGGCTTTTGTCGAATTGAATTAGAGAAGGTGTTCGATACACACCTGTTTCACGATGACTGCTACTGAGATCCCCCACGATGTCCTACAATCGATTACCACAATTCTTAGATTACAAATCTACAACAAATAATCCTAATATTCACTTACCCATATTCGACCAATGCCCCTAAAGCCTTCAAAATCTTACCTTTGCTAGAAACTGATGACTAGATCTAAGTCTAGTTGTTCCAAAGATCCAAGATTTCGATCAATCACCTCTAGTATACACTAATCACCAAAAGAAATCATTGGTTAATGACCCTTAGGGCCCTATGCCCCAATCGACAGCCTCCCTAGATTTCAGGGACTTTGGCTTTTTCTAAATTGTAAAATAACTTATAGATTTGGGTTAATGAGCACTTACCACTAATTTACCTTCTGTTTCTACTCAGATCTGATGTAGATCTAGCTCCTAAATGATAGTGGAACACAAATCTAGGAGATCTGAAGTTTTAACTACAAGCTCCTAAATCTATGGTGGTTTCGACTTTTGAGTGATGAAGAAGATGATGATTTGAGGCTATAAATTTGGAGTAGTGTTGCGATAGATACTAAGGGTTTGAAGAAGATGAAAATCGGTCAAAAGGAATGAAAAGAAAAGAAGGAATTGGCTTGGAGAAATCGACACAAGAAGCAAGTTTTCGGGATTTTGGCTTTTATGGCAATTGGCTATGGTGGTTTTATGGAGGATGAGATCGACAGAGAAGGTGAATAAGGTGATAAGAAGGTTTCGGCTAGAAGAGAAAGCAAAAAGGAAGAAAAGAATGGAGGAGAAGGAGAGGAAGAAGAAATCGGCACAAAAGAGAAGGAATTTGCATTTTCGGCTTTTGTGAAAGCTTAAAAAAGGATGAATGAAAGTGAAAGCTTTCAGGTGGCTAACCCTAATTCTCCAAGATAGAAATTGAAAAGAACCTAACCCTAATATCAACTAAAACAATTGGCCCAACCTCCCTAAGGTCCTTGCCGAAATTCATTTAAGTGATCACATGCCCGGCACATGCCTAAAAACTAAAAAGTAACAATACGCTAACCTTGCAACTTGAACCCTGGACCTTTAATTCCTTCCCAAGCACCACTTTTTTAGGAACTTAGAGGCGCCACCTTGCCACTTTGCCAAATCTCTTCTTGTATCATAATTTACGAAGTTTCTCTTAAAAGCCCATTTAACCAAATCTCCTATTCACTTAAAATCCAAACTTGATATTTTACCGGGTTTTAACTTAGGCTTGGGCCTTCTAAAGGCCTACTAACACATTTAAACTCAATTCCAATATTCAGAACACCAAAATTTCAAAATTCACCAAAAATCACAGAAACCTGAAAAATCCCGAAAATCAAGGCGTTAAAGGGCCCCTTTCGTTTCTTTGTGACGGGGACGGTAGCTTTCTTTCCACACGATGAAGACATAATTCCTAAAATAAAATGGAAAACAATATGCATTAGTCCTAAAATTTGAAACTAAATTAAAAAGATACTATGAATATTTATTAAGTTTTTATGTTTAAACAAAACACAACATATTGGAAATAGTATTGAGAGGGTGATTCACTAACCTAAGTAATATATTCTACTTGTCCTAAACATGATATCAAATTATGGAGGCATGGGTAGCAATTTATACTAAGTGAATATTACTTTAGATAGGGAAAAGAGCCAAGCCTAAAGAGAGTCTAAACGGCATCATGGAATTCTCTATAGTATTTTAGATTGTTCATGCTAAATCAATGAATTTCATGCCCAAAATTAATGCAAAAAAGAAATAAAACATGTTATTAATAGAAATATATATAAAAATGTTAGAAATTAGAGAGAAAAATAGGAAAAAAGAACCGAATGGGTGACTAATAGAGTAGAGCACGGTTGTGGTACAGGCGGCACAGTCGTGGAGGAGCTTTTGAAGCTGGCGGCGGCGCTAAGGAGGGTTGTGGTGGTGTTTAGGTGGAAGGGTTTTAGGGTTTTAATGGAGAAGAGAATGAATAGTGGCTTGTTTATATAGGTTTTTGGGTCACACGAGCATGTTGCTCGACCGTGTGACTCGAGTTTTGTTCGTATGGTTCGAAAATTGGGGATTTTGGCACGCCTGGTTTGAGACACACGTCCGTGTACCTAGGGCTTGTTCAGGCACACAGTCGTGTCGCACGGTCGTGTCCTTCGATGTTCGCTTCTCCCATGACCGTGTGTATGGTCACACGCCAGTGTCTTGAATGACGAGCTCGACCACGGCCTTGGGGCACGGGCGTGTTGCGCGCCCGTGTGTAATTTGATAGTGTCGACCATGGGGTAAGGGCATGGCCATGTTCGATCGCACACGCCTGTGTATATTTGGTACCACGCCCGTGTAGTGCTTGATAGGGTGGCCCACGGGCACCTACACGTCCGTGGGAATTTAACGCATCTCGTGTTGGGGAAATTTTAGCCCTATTTTCACACGGCCTTAGGCACGACCGTGTGTTTGGCCGTGTGGTCTGAATATCCTGCACTAAAAACAACATAAAAACAAAATAGAATAAAATAAAATAAAATGGTTAGTGGTGTTAGTGCTCAGGTTGCCTCCTGAGAAGCGCTTATTTAGAGTTTAAGCTCGACTTTTCTCAAGCTTGTTCGGTCATGGTGGCTTGAAGAGTTGGAACTCCTCTTGCCTGCTATCAATCTTGGTATCAATGTAAGGTTTAAGTTTAGTGTAATTTACTTTGAATGTGTCAAATTTGGATTGTGTCACTTCTATCGTACCATAAGGAAAGATTCTTATTACCGTGAAGGGGGACACATCATTTGTATAAAACTCTAAAATGGCCATTCGAGGATCTTTCTTGTCTATTAATACCTTATCTCCAATCTTGAATTGACTTGGTTTGTCTGTAGGCTTGTCATGGTGTTGATTAGGATCTTCGTGTATTTTCAGTTGTTCCTTAATCTATGTTCACCATTCGTCTAATTCCTCGATCTGGAGTCTTCGCTCCTCATGGATGGTTCCTTTGTTGCTGCATATTATAAGGCTTGGCTCATTTATGCTCTGTGAACGAGTTTCCTGCATAGAAGTTTGAACCATGTAATCAATCTTATTAACTGATTTTATAAAGCTATTTTCTTCACTCGATTTCTCAATTGAATCACGAGCTTGAAGTGTAATTATTTCATTACCTGTACGAAGTGTAAGTTTACCTGTACCAACATCAATAATAGTTCCGGCAGTTGCTAAAAAGGGTCTCCCTAAAATTAAGGGTACATCGCTGTCCCCATCCATGTCTAAAACAACAAAATCAACTAGGCATATGAATTTGTCGATTTTTACTAAAATATCTTTTACTATACCCCTAGGGAATCTAATGGTTTTATCAGCCAGTTGAATGCTCATCCTAGTTTGTTTGGGTTTCCCAAGACCTAATTGTTTAAACATTTTATATGGCATGACATTTATACTTGCCCCTAAATCAGCTAATGAATTATCAATGGTTAAGCTACAAATTAAATAAGGAATCGTAAAACTCCCTAGATCTTTCATTTTGTTGGGTAGCTTGTTTAGCAAAATAGCTGAGCATACTACATTCAATTCCACATGCGACGACTCATCCAACTTCCATTTGTTTGCTAAAAGCTCTCTTAAAAATTTAACTGCGTTTGGCATCTGCGAAAGAGCTTCAATAAACGGTTAGTTAATATGTAATTTCTTTAAGAGTTTAAGGAATTTACCAAATTGTTCATCAGTGTGGTATTTTCTTGTTGCATTGGGATATGGCACACGAGGTCTATACTCTTTAACCATTGGTTCTTTGTTGCTTACCTCAACCTTACCTTTATTTACCACATCGGCTTGCCTAGATTCTGGTTCATCTAACCTTCCTTCATCGAGCACAGTGACAGCATGGAGTTGCTCTCTTGTGTTAGCTTCTGTGTTACTTGGCAAGCTACCTTGTGGTCGTTCAGAGATTAGTTTAGCAAGTTGTCCTATTTGTGTTTCAAGTCCTTGAATTGAAGCTTACTAATTTTTAAGTGTTGTCTCGATATTCTAAAAACGAGTTTCTAACACTGAGATAAATTTTGTGACCAAGGTTCGACTTTTTCTCTTGCTGATAAGGTGGTTGCTGAAATCTTGGAGGAGGTGGTGGTGGTCTTTGATTTTCTTGACCGCCCCATGAAAAACTTGGGTGATTCCTCCAACCTTCATTGTAAGTATTACTGTAAGGATTATTTTGAGGTCGAGAATTAATTCATTTGTTCGGTTTCTATGTTATGTCCGTAGGCTCACTCACTCCTCCTAGGTTTGAGTCGCATTGCATGACTGGATGTACCTGCGTAGAACTAATAAAACCGTCAATCTTTTTACTTGAAAGTTCTACCTGATTAGAAAGCATAGTGACGGCATCAATGTTAAAAACTCCTGCTGCTTTTGTCGGCTTTGTCCTCATGACTTGCCACTGATAGTTATTCAGTGACATATCTTCTATAAACTCATAGGCTGCTTCGGGTGTTTTATTGTTGATTGTTCCTCCGGCGGCTGCATCGATCATTTGCCGTGTTTAAGGGTTCAAACCTTTGTGAAAGGTTTGAACTTGTAACCACAAAGGCAATCCATGGTGAGGGCACCTTCTCAAAAGATCTTTGTATCTCTCCCAGGCATCGTAAAGTGTCTCTAAATCTATCTGCACAAAAGAAGAGATATCATTTTGCAATTTAGTTGTTTTAGCTAGAGGAAAATACTTAAGTAGAAATATTTTGGTCATCTGTTCCCATGTAGTGATTGAGCCTCGTGGTAAAGAATTTAATCATTGTTTAGCTTTATTCATTAAGGAAAAAGGAAATAGTTGGAGGTGAATGGCATCATCAGAAACACCATTGATTTTAAAGGTATCATAGAATTCCAAAAAATTGGCTAAATGTGAATTGGGATCCTCATCTTGTAAACCATCAAACTGCACAAGTTGTTGAATCATCTGAATAGTGTTAGGTTTTAATTCAAAATTATTTGCAGAATAGCAATAGCATGCCTAATAACATTAGATTGAGTACCAGCCAAATTAGGTTTAGCATAACCATACATAGTACGAGGAGTATCGTTTTGGTTCACCGGTTCTGCGACTATTGCGGGAGGTGGTAGATTGTCTTGATTTGCTTCCATCTCTTCTGTAGGTTCTTGTACATGCTCTAGATATTGTAGGCTTCGTCTGATCTCTCTACGATTTCTGCGAACTGTGGCTTCTAAATCTTCGTCAAAAAGTAGTGGTCCTACTGGGTTTCTTCTAGTCATAAACTAGAGATACCTAGAAAGGGAAAAAGTCAAAGAAAATTAAAATAAGTAAATAAAAATAAAGTTTGAAAATAAATAAAAAAATAGTAATGGCTAAAGTAATAGAAATCGAGTGTTCGTAATATCTTAGTTCCCCGGCAATGATGCCAAAAACTTGATATACGTGATATGAAGTAATAAAATTTATAATAAATGATCACACCAAAAACTAACTATTATCACGATTTTAAGGCAAGCGCACCTATGGAATAGTAGTATAGCTTAGTGGCAAGACCGAGATATCATACCCAAGGGAACAAAAAGTACTAGTACTAACTTTCTTTCTATTATTTAACCCAAAAATAAACGGGGTTTTTATTAAACTAAACTAACTATTGGACTAAGCTAAGAATGCACAAAGAGTAAATTGGGGAAAAGCTCTTAGGAAAACTGAATGATTTGGACAATACTCAAGGGAGAATCCACCTAGACTTCACTTGTTATCAACTCTAGAACTAGATGATTTATTCACTTGACTTGATCTGTAGAAATCCCTAATTTATGTTAATACCTCCATCGAGGATAAGAACAACTAATCCTAGGTTGATTAACTGAAATCTCTTTCTAGTTAAAACCCCTTTGTCGATCGAGGCCCAGGACGTGGTCGGGCCTGTTGATGGTGGCACGGCCGTGTGGTCTGGCCGTGCTCTTCGAGGTTGGGCCGTGTTTGGGCTCAAAGTGCCATGGCCGTGTGGCACGACCGTGTGGTGAATCTTTGGGCTATGTTGTTTTCATTCTTTGGCCTATTTTCTCCGTTTTTGGCCCGTTTCTTACTCTTTTCTCTTCCTTAAGCTCACCTGGGCATAAAACATGAAATAGAAGGATTAAGAGCACCAATTTCCACAAATTCAATGATAATTCATCCAGAAATTAGGCTAAGCATGAGGTAAAAACATGTATAATTTATCATTTATCAGTTGTATATTTTCAATGTGAGTTGGTATGACATTGAACTAGGGTATGATTTGATTAGTAGACCAATGGTATTCAAATCTGCATAAGTATTATCCAAATGAGTATGTAACCACTAGTGTTTAGTATTAGTGACCAATTGTTCTAGATTGAGTGTATCTATGAAGAGATAGTTTGTATCAGGTGGGCTCTGAAGATATATTTTTTTGACTAGTACTTTTGTGGTTAAAAGAATGAATAGAGTAATGAAATGTTGAAAAGGACCTTAAGATGGTTCGTTTAGAAATAATTTGTATGTTAAGAGTATGACTATTGATGAGTAAGTCTTAGCAAAAGATTGTAATGGTATCCGTTGGTATAGAAGTAAGTGGTTCAGAAGGATAGCCGGCGCACAGATGTTCTTTAAATATTAAAGTACCCATCAATGTATTTTGTAATAAAGCTCACTAAGTTGTCTTGAACTTACAATGTTTGTTTTTGTTTTAGGTATTGTGGTAAGAGTATACGCCAGGAGGGACGATGCTAGGAGTGCATCAAGGTAGTGGTGAATTGGGTTATTATACATATAGTGGAAAATTGACGTATTCTGGGCTTTCACCCTAAGAGTCTGTCTTTAATAAATGTTGTATTGTAAAAGTTTTAAAAAAATGTCTCATGTAATATTTTATTTTATTTTAATGTTTTCCTTTTTTTAAGATATTAAGTCTTTTAGTTAAAATAATAAGAAAAATGTTTTCGTTAAAGAGTATTTGCCAAAAGTTCAATATTTTGTTAAGTATTGTGTGTAGTAACACCCGAGATTCAGACCTAGTGAATCGAGTTAGGTCCAGGGTGTTACAATTCATTCCAAACAAACTAGACATTCTTTAGCAACATTTTCATCATCAGCATAGCTATCTTTGAAAACCCATTTACAAATCTTTGGTAGTAACCGACCAAACCAAAGAAACTACAGACGTCTGAAAAATTTGTCGGTGCTTTCCACTGTAAGATAGCCTTGATCTTTTTTGGATCCACTTGAATCCCATCTGTAAAAATAACGTGTCCTAGAAATACAGCTTTTGGTAACCATAACTCATATTTATTAACAAGATCGACATTAATATATGAGTGAAAGGGAATATGGTCCATTAAAGTGTAAACGGGTGTAAAGAATGGTAGAAATATACTTGCTACGACATTAGCAGCATTACCATCCTCTCAAGTTCAAACCATAGTAGCTCGTGTAGGAGTTCTAGCCACTGATTGTTGTACCACATATTATTTTCCCTTTCTAGCATCACCTTTAGATACTGAACTACCATGACTAATACCACAACCCCTAACCACAGGTGCATATCTCTAAGTAACAACAGGTGCAACATTTTCATCTCTAGGACATATACGTGCAAAATACTTCAATGATCTGTATAAGAAAAAAGCATTTGATAATTTTCAGCATTTCCCCTAATGCTTCTTCCCACAATGCTCACAACCCTGCATTTCAGGAGCTCTAGTCGGCCTTTTTACACTACCACTTGAAACTGTCAGTTGACGATCTCACATTCTGTTCGATTTAGCCAATCTTTCAGTCACCCTTGAAGGCTCATGAGATTCTCTAGTTCGTTTAGTCATTGGATGCAAATTAGGGGTTCTAAATCATTTTCCTGTAACATTAGGAGGTTCAAGTTTCTTATCCAATCATATAGACTGTTCGACCATTTTTGCTCGCGTTGACAAATCAATAAATTCCTTTATCTTCAATGCTGCCAACTGTGATATGAGCTCGCTATACAACCCATGCAGAAAGCGTTTGCAACTCACCTCTTCAACCAATATGAGCTTTAAAGCATATTTGCTAAGTCGCAAATATTCTCACTCATAATCTACAATAGATAGTTCTCCCTATTTGAACAAAAGGAATTCTTGTGTTCAATCCTCCACGTATAGTTCCCTGAAATAGTTTTTCTAGAACTCTGAATGAAATAATTCCCAAATTGATATAACTAGTAGGTATGTGACGTGTAACAATTTGCCACTATAACACCCCTTACCCATGTTCAATGCCGAAGTAGGGCACGAGGCATTACTGGACTTATCACACGAATAATCATACATTCCAGGTCATAAATATGTGTCCAAATTAAAACCATGCACATCCGATCATATTTTCCCTAATATGAGCCTACGAGGCTCAGAACATACTTTGGAAGTAGTTTGAGACTAAACCAAGAACTTTCGAAAATTTTACAAACTTATAAAAATTTTGCCCTAAACAGGGGTCACACGCTTGTGTGGGTAGGACGTGTGGTCACACATGCCCGTATCCATATCCCGTGTAACTCTCTATTTATGATGTCATTAGCCAAATGAAACCACACGGCCAAGCCACATGACCGTGTGCGAGGCTGTGTGACGAATTAAATTCTCGCAAAATAGGTGCAGACTTTATGCGCGCTTGGCAGACACCCGTGTCCAAGGCCATGCCATCCACACAGCTGAGACACACGCCCGTGTCTCCACTCATGTGCTCCATACTGGGCATTCTGTTTCTCAAAATTAAGGCATATGGGACACACGGCCTATTCACACGCCCATAGGGCTGACCGTGTGTCACACACGTCCTAGATACACACCCGTGTGTCTACCCATGTAGACAAAAATAAGGCTCTTTTCCAAGCCATTCGTCACCCTGAAACTCAATCACCCTTATACCAATTTCAACCAGATATAACATAAGATAATTTAGCAATCTAATATCCTCAACTAAGACATAAACTTAACATTTACGTGTCACAACCATCAAGCAACACATCACATACTCATCTATCCAAACATGCAACATCCACATTCATGAAAGACAACATCATTTTATCATAAATGAGACCGATATTAGCTAATTTTTAATGGCCTTATACAAAATGAACATTCATCAAAATAAGCTAACATGTTTGGCCAAATCAAATATGACACATAACAAAATGACCAAGTCCCTATACATGCCATACTTTCAAAAGTACCATGATTATCAAATACCCAAATAATGTTTCTGATTGTGTGATACAAGCCTCCGACAAGTCTCGGTTTCAAGCTAGCTTGGTGGCGCTATAAGACAAGGGAAAGTAAAAAAGGGTAAGCTATATAGCTTAGTAAGTTTATATGCAAATAATAAACATCGTAGCCACATAAGTTATTATGCAATTCATATAATGAAAGATAAGATAATCATCATTAAATCCACATAACTATAACTTACTCATTCATGATCTTACCAGAAGTTTATCACTTATGGCAGTCATACTTATGAATTTCACGTACATTCCTGTACCTCATCATCACATTCAAACACATATTTCACATATTTGTTATTTTTCCTGCTGAACATTTGGAATATTATCGGATACACAGAAAGTTGCACATAAGTGCCACATATGTAGCCAAGCTACCTCATATTACATTTCACATATACGCTCGTTCTCAAGCTAGTCACGTGTCTACTCACACAAGCTGACATTCAGGACGTAGTTACCCAGTGTTGGTTACACAAGCTAACAGGTATTCACAACATATGCAGGATTACCTAGCCACTGGTAGACGTACAAGACCAACACTCGGAATCATATAATCACATAATCACACACATAGGTTCCTAGTCACATGTCACTCGTATCCTATTCTATTCCTAAGGTTTAACCAGGATTTTCTTCACTTATAGAAACTTTGTTGATTATATCCCATAAATCAATCACATGATTTATACAACATTAAAACATTAAAAAATAATAAAATGATGCATTATTTACATACAACTTACCTCGGTACAAAATAATTGCTAATATTGTAATTTAGTCCACAACCTCGTTCTTTCCTCGATCTAGGTCAGAACCTCGCCTTTCTTGATCTATAATAACAAATTTAGTTCATTAGATTATCACATTATTCATATCTGCCCGAAAATCATATATGGCAAAATTACATTTTGCCCCTAACTTTTCACTTACTTACACTTTAGTCCCTAAGCTCGTAAAATGAAATGTACTCAATTTCTTTATTACACAAGCCTAGTCGAACCTCTTTCATGCTTATAACAGCCCACATTTCTCTTTTATTTCACATTTCTACTACCATTTTATCAACTTTCACAAATAAGTCCTTTTTATGTAATTGCATCAAAAATCACTTAGTAAAAGTTGTTAAACACACATCAAACTTTCAATTTCTACCATTAGACATCAAAATACATTCATGTCACACATGGGTAAATTTTTAAACATGAACCTTACTTCAAAATACTGGTAGAAATAGGTAGATCGGTTGATAACGACTTCAAAAACATAAAGAGCATTAAAAACGGGGCTAGGATGCACTTATTATCAAGCTTGAAAGTTGGCCAAACCCTAGCTATGGAGAGCTTGAGAATTTCGGCTATGGGAGGAAGATGGACACCAAAATTTGACTTTATTTTCCGTTTTTATTCTTTTATTAACCAAATGACCAAAACGCCCTTTTAGCCTGTCTTTGAAATTTTACCCTTCCATGTCCATGTTTGTCCATCATGATATATAATGGTCTAATTACTAAATAAGAACCTCTAATTTAAAATTTTATTACAATTAAGCACTCAAAGCTTCTAGAACACATATTCTGCACTTTTTGCAATTTAGTCCTAATAGCCAAATTGGACCTATGCATAAAAGATTTAAAACTTTCACATATGCATAAAATTTCATAATGAAACTTTCACATATGCATTTAATCATACTATAAATCTTAAAACTTTATCACAAAAAAATTTTCTACCTCTGATTCGTGGTCCCGAAACCACTGTTCCTGTAACACCCCTTACCCGTATCCACGCCGGAACAGGGTACAAGGCATTACCGGACTTAAACACAAACACACGTACACTTTCAAGCCATAAAATTTGCGTCCAATTTAAAAATTTTCAAATATATTCATAATGTCCCTATTACGGGCCTACGAGGCCTTAAACATACATTGGAGGTGGTTAGGGACTAAACCAAGAACTTTGGAGCACATAGAAAATTTTTCACTAAAATAAGGTCACACGCCTATGTGACTTGGGACACGCCCGTGCGGTCAGGCCTTGTGGTCACACACGCCCGTGTCCCAACCCGTGTGAAAAACATTGAGCATTCTTTTTATGATGTCTTTAATCATTTAGGGTCACACGATCAAGTAACACGCGTGTGTTCTAGGCTGTGTGGCAAATTTATTTTCATATTTATGGCGCAGACTTCACATGGCATGGGCACACGCCCATGTACTAAGGCTGTGTCCTTCACACGGCTGAGACACACGGTCATGTCTCTACCCGTGTGTTTACTACTGGACATTTTGTTGTTCCAGATTTGGGTGCAAGGGACACACGACCTATTCACACGCCTATGGGGCTGATCGTGTGTCACACACGCCCATGTGTCTGCTCGTGTAGACAAAAATAAGGCTATTTACCAAGCCATTTGCTAGCCGGAAACGTAAACACATTCATACCAATTTCAACAACACATAGCAAGGCATTATTATACAACCAAATATTCATGAATTAAGACATCCACACATCACATACCTACCACATTCATCACACATACACTCACACATTACTCAACTTAATCATGCAAGCTTGCACCTTCATAGCCACATTAACAAGTGAAGTTTAGACATAACTAATATTGGCCAATTCCAAATGGCCTTTTACAAATGAACCATCAACATTAGTAGGCCAAAATTTTTAGCCAAAACAATTATGACACATAACAAAATAAATAAGTCACCTATACATGCCATAATCTCAAATGTTGGAACCAAAATACGAAAATAATTGTTGATAGTGTGTATGGGATCCCGTTGATGTCCGGACCTCGAC
Source organism: Gossypium stocksii (assembly GCA_020496765.1). Taxonomy (NCBI): domain Eukaryota; kingdom Viridiplantae; phylum Streptophyta; class Magnoliopsida; order Malvales; family Malvaceae; genus Gossypium; species Gossypium stocksii. The sequence continues at coordinate 50,072,668 of CM035631.1, forward strand.
CTAGCTTGACAACTCTATAGGGAAAGGAGAAAAGAAAGGGAGTAAGCTACATAGCTTAGTAAGTCTATATGCAAATAATGAGCATTTTAAACATATAAAACATACAGACACTATGAAAGGATTTGCATAAATCACATTAAGGATTTGTATTCACAACTTACTCATTTCAACCTTACAAAAGGTCCAATATACAAATCGATCACACTGCTTATGAATTTCACACTCATACCTGCATAAGCTCATAACATAACTATTTCCACTTGCTTTCACATAATACCAGATCATTTAACTATCCGTTGAACCACTAGTAATACTAGAGGATACTCGGAAGTTTTGCACATAAGTGCCACACTTATTTGTAGCCGAAGCTACAACTTATCACTTATCACTTAAAGGCTCACTCTCAAGCTAATCACGGGTCTACTCACACAAGCTGACAGTCGTGGCATAGCTATATAGTGCTACTCACATAAGCTGACAGGTATCTGCAACACATGCCAGATTACCTAGCCACTGGTAGGACGTACTAGACCAGCACTCGGATCACTTAGTTACTTAAACACTTGGTTTCCTAGTGACATGTCACTCGTATCCTATTCTATTCCTAAAATTCAACCGGGATTTTCTCACTTGTCACTACTTGGTCGATACACACTTTCAGATAGTTATCCATAATACATACATTATTAAGGCATTCAAAACATAAATATAATAACACATTATTTACATATAAACTTACCTCGTTACAAAAATAGTGAATTTTGCAATTTAATCCACAACTTTGCCCTTTCCCAAGTCTAAGTCAATTCCTCGTCTTTCTTGATCTATAATGACACATTTAGCTCGTTTATTACTCACATTATTCAACTTGACCCAAAAATCATATTAAGGAAAATTTACATTTTTGCTCCTAACTTTTCACTTATTTACACTTTAGTCCCTAGGCTCGTAAAATGAAATGTATTCATTTTCCTCAAAACCCAAGCCTAGCCGAACCTATCTCATGCTTATAATAGCCCACATCTTCTTTCAAATCAGATTTTTTACCACTTATTTTACAACTTTTACAAATAGGTCCTTATGGACGTTTTTACCAAAAATTACGTACTAAAAGTTGTTTATCACACATCAAACTTTCATTTTCTACCATTAAACATCTAAATACATGCATGACACACATGGGTAAATTTTTTAAACACAAACCCTAGCTCAAAATAATAGAAATAGGTAAACCAAGCTACGAGGATCTTAAAAAATATAAAGAACATTAAAAATGGGGCTAGGATGCACTTACTATCAAGCTTGAAGATGAAAGAAACCCTAGCTTTGGCTCCTTGAGAAATTTGGCCAAGCATGGAGAAGATGGACATAATTTTGGCCTTATTTTCCCTTTTATTTCTTTTATTAACCAAAAGACCAAAATACCCTTCACTTAACATTTGATGTTTTGTCCTTTCCATGTCCATTCTTGTCCAAACTAAACTATATTAGTCTAATTACTACATAAGGACTTCTAATTTACAAATTCATTTCAATTTAGCTCCCAATGCTTCTAGAACACCTATTTTGCACTTTTCCAATTTAGTCCTAATAGCCAATCGATAAAAATTCTTTACGATATTTTCACACATGCATTCAATCATTCAATAAACCCTAAAACTTTATCACAATAAATTTTTCTATTTTGGATTCGTGGTTTAAAACCACTATTCCATTTAGGCTGTTACAATTCTGACTTGGCCCTAAATCAGGCTATTACAACTCTCCCCCTTTAGGGATTTTCGTCCCCAAAAATCTTATAGGACAAAAGGTTTGGGTACTATTTTCTTATGGCTTCCTCGGGTACCCATATAGCCTCTTCTACCCCATGTCTTTGCCAAAACACTTTTACTAGGGCTATACTTTTATTTCTCAATTGTTTGACTTCCCAAGCCTAAATTTTGCTCGGTTCTTCATCATACGTCATATCTGGTCGAATCTCAACCTCTGTTGGAGAAATCACATATGAAGGATCAGAATGATATCGTCGCAATATCGACACATGAAACACATTATGAATCCTTTCCAATTCTGTCAGTAAAGCTAATCAGTATGCCACTGGCCCTCTTCATTCAATAACTTCATACGGCCCAATGAAACGTGGACTCAACTTGCCTTTATAGCCAAACCTCAAAATCTTTTTCAACGGAGATACTTTCAAAAACACTTTATCACCAACTTGAAATTCAATGTTTTTTATTTTCAAATCAGCATATGACTTTTGCCGATTTGAAGTAGCTTCCAAACAATCAGGGATTACTTTCACTTTTTCTTTGGTTTTCTTAACCAAATCAACTCCATGAATCTGCCTCCCCCTAAGCTCTGTCCAATACAAAGAAGTTCGACATTTGCGGCCATATAATGCTTCATACGGTACCATCTTTATACTCGACTAAAAACTATTGTTGTAAGCAAACTCAACCGAAGGTAGATATTTCTCCCAACTACCTTCAAACTCTAGAACGCAACATCAAAGCATATCTTCGAGAATCTGAATTACTCTTTCTGATTGACCATCCGTTTGTGGATGAAATGCCGTACTAAATTTAAATTTTGTAC